>JBAIAC010000002.1:85091250-86387500 GCA_037349315.1 Chelydra serpentina
ATTATGATGTTATGAGTCACTCCTGTGTTAGGCTCCGGCCAATCCATGAGCCGGGATCTAGTCATGTGACTCCCAGACCATTTATATAAGCCCCAGAGGTGGAGGAACAGCAGCTCAGTCTGCTCAACATCACTCCGGGACTTGGAACTCTTTCCTTCCTCACAGTGGCAACAGAGTTTCTAAGCCTTAGCCTACTCCAGCCTTGCTCTTGCTCCAGCCCTGTTCCTAGGCCTGCTCCAGCCTCATTCCAACCTCACCTTGGATGCCTGATTCCAGCATCAGCCACTAGGCATGACTACCCTGTCTCTGACCACTAGGCTTGACCATCTCCATCCCAGTTTCTGATATTTACGTGCCATTAGTACTAGCCACTGACATTGGTGACAGCATGCTACTGTACTACTGTGTGAGCAAATGAAATAACATCAAGAAGCTGGTGTTTAAGTTGTTTGTACTTTTTTAATGCTGTAATGAGATAATATAAAGAAAGGAGTATTTTTTTTCATTTACAGAACCTGCAGTAGAATAGCAAATTACAAGATAGGTACAAATGAAAGTGAATGTTAGAAAGTCAAGAGACTCTTGCTCAGAAAAATAATGTCAACTTCAACATAAGCTAAGGGGTCTATTAAGAAACAACATTTCCCAGTCTTTGCAGCAGTTGTATTTTTTCTAAATATAAGTCAGAAATTATGTCTGCATCTAAAGTTTCTGTAGGTCTCATACTCCAGCTTGAAAGCAATATGACTGCATTGCTTACATAAGAAAGCTGCCCTTTCCCTGGAAGATCACAGCATGATATACAGATACCAGATATAGTATACCAGATACCAACCTATATTGCCTTATGCAAAATTGCAGTGGCTATATTTTGCTAGAAGAGCCCTATTGGAAGCCAGCTCTTAAGTAAAATTTAAAAATTGCTTGCCTAACAGATGTGAAGTTCACAAATTAATTTGTTAAGTGTTAACTTTGTTTTCTAAGCTATCTTGAAACACCGTGTACCATGACACCCTAGAATTGATACTTTTAGGACTGGAGCTGCTGTTTGACATGGACTATTTTGTGTATTGCACATCCACCAAGCTATGGCGAAGACAGTCCGAAACATACAGTTCCCATCATGCTCAGCACTCCTGAGCCTAAACAAAACCACCCAAATTTGTGCTTTGCTCCTTTGTATCAAATGGCTACAAGTGGACAATATATTTTTCTGATTAGTGTGAACTCTCTTGTCAGTTGCTGATTGTGTTGGAGTAAATCATTTTGGAGATTACGATATGCAATGTGCTTTCAAATTAAATATAGAACCAAGTAGCTCATAATTTGTTCTGATAATTGTATGTAACATTCTGAGTCGAGCAAATGTATACTGTAGCTTCCATAGACATGTTTAATCAAGGAGAAATGTATGATTCTTTCAGCAAAAAGTTGAAATGGAAAGCACATGCGTAAGTCTGGCCAAATTCCTTCAATATTTCTTTCTTACTTCCAAGGAGAAAAGAAAGAACTGCTTTATTCTTTTTTGTTTTGTAGGGCAAGAAGAAAATAGTCAAAATGACAGAAAATGGCCTCTTAAACATGTCAGTGAACTTGGATGTATTTGGGAAAACAGGGCAGGAAATCAACTTTCTTGTCCCTAAACTAGGCAATATCACCCAGTTCTCAAGGTGTGGTTAAGGGACAACTGGTGGTGTATGGAGCATTTTCTGCTCATCCACAGAGAGTGGGTTGGTTACATGAACTTTCCATTTTGTTTCCAACTGCTAAAGCTCATTAAAAGACAACAAATGCTTTCCTAATGTACTTTCCTAATGCTTCTTTTCCGCAAGGATTTCACCCCGGGGAAATAGCATGTTCAAGGATTTTGAGGAGGGAAGGAAGAGCGATGAGGTGGGAGGTGCAGAAGAGGAGGCAGGAGGGGTCAGGGAGATGGTGCCACACACTAACTCCAGGAAGTACAGTCATAACATCTTGCTGTAGACTGATGTTCTGAGTTCTACCTTAAGGTTAAATAATACAAAGATTATTCACGCAAAGTGTATATTTGATATGTGAGGAAAGTATGAATAATCTCTGCCAGAGCTATGCCATTCCCTTAAAAGTTTTGACTAGACCTACATCTTTGAGATTCTTTCCCAAGAACCTATCTGCTTTTATTCAGGCATGTCCTTTTTATGGACAATTATAATCTTCACTCACCATCCATCCATCTATCTAATCTATCTATCTATCTAGATTGCTATTCAAATCCTCACTCACCAGTTGTTTTAATTGCATACTAGACCAAAAAAAAGACATGTTTGATAAAAAGCACATGTACACACACACACACACACACACACAATGTTCTTTTGTTAAAGCAGCACATTCTAGGATCATTTCACAAAACAGCCCCTACTGTAAAATTTTGGCTATATAACATTCCATAATTAAATACCTACTTTATCTATCCTAAAGCTGCTATTTTAAGGGTTAGATTCTTTCTATCACAATCACAACTTCCCTCCTCTTTACAGTTGCTGGGGTATATAGTAAATTCCCTGGTGGAACCATTCCCCTTTTAGTTGATTTTCATTGCTTTCTTTAAAATGCATTTCTGAAATTAAAGCTATATTTGGGTTGTCCATTTTTAGCTCTTTAAATGCTTTCTTATTTTTTGCAGGGTGATTTAGATCTTGCACATTCATAGATAACACATTTTATTTTATCTTGTGCCAGGGATCTTTCGGTGCTGCCAAGATATGTACCGATTCGCATTCATCCAATTTTGTTTTTTTCTCTCCAAATTTCTGGGCTCCTGGTTGAGCTGAATTTTTGTGCCGGAGTTGATCAATCCCATCCTTGTCTTGCTACTTTAAAGCATTCCATCTTCTCTTTCACATATTCCTTTCAATTTTTCTATCCCTTCCCCTATTCCACTTATTCTGAAAACCCCCTCCCTCCTCCTCCTCTTCTTGCAGCAGTCCATCAACTGCAGATATAAATTCTTGTCCTCCTCTTCAGTGAAGGTTGATGTGCCCACTTGCATGCAAGATTAACCAGGCTTTCACACAATAACATCCACGCACAGCCACAGGGTATATGAAGATGTAACCCCTTCTCTGGTCTTTATGGGTATGTCTATACTGCAATTAAAAATCCATGGCTGGCCCATGTCAGCTGACTTGGCTTGCAGGGCTTGGAGCAAGGGGCTGTTTAATTACGGTGTAGACATTAGGGTCAGGCTGGAGCCTGTGCTCTGGGACCTGCAAGGGGGGATGATTCTAGAGCTTGTGCTCCTGCCCAAGCCCAAACATCTGCACCACAGTTAAACAGCCCATTGGCATGAGCCCCGCAAGTCCACGTCAGTTGACAGGGGCCAGCCTTGGGTGTTTAATTGCAGTATAGACATACCCTACATGGCCCTAACTGTGCAACCCCTACTCATATTGAGCTGATTCTCCAGTGCTTTGCACCTTGTGCAGTCACTTACATATGAGCAAAGTGGATGTAAAAAACGGAGTCTTCTGATTAGGTAGCACAGATAAGCAGTGGGGAATCAGGCCTAATATCTCTGGGCCAGGTTCCAGTTCTTAAGGAGGCTCTGTGATCTCTTGCAGTGAAAAGCTTTCTTTGGTTTTCCTTCCTGTCATTTCTGAGAAGGGCTTCCGTGTAAAGGTGGTCTCTTCAGGTCAGATTCTGATTGGCCCTTATGCAGATGATGCACTGTAGTAGGCAATGGGAGCTTCTCTCTGCTCCTTATGAAGCCTGCATAATTTCAGGCAAGGTTGGAGTGCAGGGACTGCTGCTCCCGCTCCTCTTTTCTCCAGAAGGTGAGGAAAGGGTAAATGCCACATCTCCTTCTCCCTCCCAACTAGTGCATGGAGTGGGACCAGTAAGGAGGGGCTTAAATAGTACTCTGTAAAGGTGTGTGACAGTGTGGATGCTCCCTCTGAGTGGTTGGCCACTCTAGGGGATATTTTCTCTCCCTGAGGAAGATTGCTTCTCAGAATTCCCTTTGGCCGGAGCAGCTTCTCACTGTCTCACAAAGGCTCACTCTAGCCCACTGTGATTCTGTTTAAAGAAGGTCTCTGCTCATTTGATGACCTACTTGACCCTCACATTGTTCCTCCTCCCATAATACGCTCTGTGATCAAGCTTCAATTCTCTCTCTTTCACTGAGCCAAAATCCTGGATCCTTACTTAGTCTTTACCTTGCTTGAATATCAATGGCCAGATTCTGTTCTTTAATAGAACCAGATGAAAACTGAAAAAAAATGTTGCAAACCCTTTTAAGTAAAATTTTGCTTCAGCCATTTTCACGCCCCTGTTTATATATTCGTCATTAATGTCTTTGTAGGCAAAGTTTTGTTAACATGAATGCTTGTGGAAAATGAACATAGCCAAAATTAATTTAATCTCTCAACAAAATTAGCTTCACAATTAAATGAAATTATTTCTCAACTCAACTAGTTTGTAAAGGTTAAGTCATCCAATCAGGGCACAGAAATAAATATGTGCCTGAGATGTGGAAGGACAATCACACAGCCCCAACATCAAATTGCAAATATCAGTTATGTGAAGGACACTCGCTGTGAACAGACTTTGAGCAATCAATAGGCTGGATTTTGTTTCCACCAAACATTTTATGGACAGTTTCCAATAGTGAACAAATCTATAAAAGTTACAAATGGACTAAATTTGCCAAATATATAGCTCACTGTGAATTTTCCTCTGGGCCTGTTCTTACTAGACTAATCTCTTGCTCGTTCCTGAAGGAGGCAAAAAATTCACCTGCCTGACTTTAATTAGTTTTCTATGGACGTTTTCTTATCCGTTTTATTGTGGTAGGGGAGGATTTGGCCCAATTTATATGTTTTTCTTGGTGTTACATAAAGTTGTAAGGCAGACTAATCTGTTACAGTGTATCAGTGTGTGTGTGTGTTGGGGAAATTAAGGATGTTATAGACGCCTGCTAAGAAGTCTCAGGTATGGCTGTCCCTGAATTAGGATCTATCACCTAATTGACCTCAGTGCAAATAAGGATAAGGGACAAGAAAAGGTAAACTAAAAACGTTCTTTATTTGACATATATATGAACAAAATATCTCAGTGGCTTGCATGGGCACGAAGCCCAGAACCTTCTCCCTGTCCAGATGACAGACAAAGATGTTTATACTTTACAGATCAAAGTTAATCTGATCATTTGCCTTGGCCTCAAGATGCTGGATCCAGACCAACCACTGCACTTGACAGGAGGCATGGGAGGGACTCGGACCTTTGATGACTGCTGGACCAGGATTAGGACCAGGATCAGGATTACTTTTCAGGTAAGTAGCTGTGGTGCTATCTCTCAGAGATCTTCCAGTGGTTCTTGATCTGACGACGCGAACACGGGCTGCTGCTAGGGAGAACAGCACCATAGAGCCTGTGTGTGGGGCTTTTATATCCTCTAGTCTCTAGGCAGATTAGTGACCACCTGACCAGTCCTTTTCTCACCTTTCCAAAAGAGAGCGCCAAACGCAAACAAAAGGGCGCCAAAGTTCCAAAGAGAAGGGTAGCCAACATGGCTGCCAAACAACTACTAGACACCATTCAAGATGGCGATTTAAACACATTTTTGATATTACCATTTCCCAGGTAAATAATACGAGATACCACATATACATAAATCAGGGCATGCATATTAAAACATAAATACATGAATAATGCTGTAAATATTTCCCCTCCTTGATGGTTTGGAAATCTTAAAACTCCAATACTGTCATAAACTTTCAAGCCAATTTAAATGAAGGGACTATTACTTGCTTGTTACTGTATTTCTTTTTTATCCAAAGGGTCATTGCAATTAGATAAATAATGATAACTGTTTGAATAATTAGAATATCAACCACAGGATGGAGCAAGATGTTCCATACTTGATTTAAGGCTACCAATCCTCCGAACAAACCTTCCTACCAATGAGAACTAGTGCTCTCTCTTTGGATTTTTCTTAATATTCTCTTAATGTGATTTGATGAGTGATAAACTGTAACCATAATTTCTCTACTTTCTTGCTGCAAATCCTTCAGATGATGCTTTAAATCTGGGTGCAGCATTAATTGCTTTAAGGTTGTTATATTAACACCTAGATCTATTGGATCTAAATGGTCCTATAACTCATAATACAGGTTAACAGTTTGTACAGACACTTGATGGTGTGTGAAATTAACATCACAACCCACAATTGTAAACACAGAGCAAAGACACAAATTAATGTAGGGGTTGTGAGAAACTCTATGAAAAGGATTAACTAAAAATTCAGTACACCAACTCCTTAGGCATATACAGGAAGAGTCTACTAATACGAGAACTGAACTGTTAAACTTAGTGATTAGAAGCTTATAATTGCACCTGCCTTCAGTTGGGTTTAGACACACCTGAGATGTTTCCATTACCTCTGAGTCACATGTGTAACCCAGGCCTTTCTCTTCCAGGCCTGTTTGCAGATTTATACTGTGATAAGACTCAGATTTTACATGGACCAAAGGGAAGCAGCACTGAACTGTTCAAGATAAGACCCAGAGGTACCAAAGGATGAATCCACTCTTCTCGAGCGTTAAACAGGGTAAGAATGTAGGCCACAATGGTGTCATTATTGGGGAGGTAGATGAAATTAGCTAACTTCCACCAGGCCTGGTACCATCTTTCAGAATCTGTAGTGGCATTATCCCAAAGGGCTTTGCGCATCTCAACAGGCATTAAACCATTGAGCCCATTCCTGATATTATTTTTTGCCACACTTAAAACCCATGTCTGAGCTTGAACACAAGATATAGCCATAGAACTATTAGATTGAAGGTTGGGGGATAGCTCGGTGGTTTGAGCATTGGCCTGCTAAACCCAGGGTTGTGAGTTCAATCCTTGAGGGGGCCACTTAGGGATCTGGGGCAAAAATCTGTCAGGGGACAGTACTTGGTCCTGCTAGTGAAGGCAGGGGACTGGACTCAATGACCTTTCAAGGTCCTTCCAGTTCTAGGAGATTGGCATATCTCCATTTACTTACTACTAACCCACGAAAGCTTATGCTGAAATAAATTTGTTAGTCTCTAAGGTGCCACAAGTATTTCTTTCTTTCTTATTTTCTTTTTGCTGACACAGACTAACACGGCTACTACAGTGTAACCTATCAAAGATGTCACAGCACACTAGCACTGAAAAATTGCTTACATTCTCATTTTTACCATATAATTATAAAATAAATCAATTGGAATATAAATATTGTACTTACATATCAGTGTATAGTATGTAGAGCAGTATAAATAACTCATTGTCTTTATGAAATTTTAGTTTGTACTGACTTCACTAGTGCTTTTTAAGTAGCCTGTTGTAAAACTAGGCACATATCTAGATGAGCTGATGTACCCCCGTGAAGACCGCTGAGTATTCCCAGGGGTACATGTATCCCTAAGTGAGAACCACTGATAGGACAATTCTTTCTTTCTGTTTGTTTTATTATATAATTCTAAATCCACATCCAGAGAGGTATAAAGTATTGCCCCATAACAGCAGATTTTAATCTCTTCCAATCCTTCCTTGTCACTGAATTCTTTTACCCACATTTTAACTCTAAGAGCATGAATACGTTTATTGTGATGGGCTATATTTCATCTGCTTAATTCCCAACATTCCTCACATATTTGTCCAGTAATCTTATCTGTGCTATTTCCTTTGACTTTAGCCCAAAATGTCAGCTCTAAGATTTTCATTTTTAAATTGATAGACATTTCTCCAGTAGCTACCTGCATTACACACAGTGGTGTCAGCCCTTTTCTAATCTGTGCATCCTCTCTTAAACTAACCATCCAGCTCCTGCCCAACTGGGCTTCATGATCATCTAAGACAGGCCCACCCTCCAGGTGCAGTCCAGTACCATAACTGGCCTCCCAGGCCCACATTAACCCTTTCTGAGCCTGTGTGGGGCACACATCCTATCACAGGCACTACCATAATATAAATGTTTATTACTAATAATAAATGTTATGCTTCTTTAAAAGGTGTTTCATTCATCCAGAATGTGCAGATTGCCTGTGACATTCTGCAAGTAAAATGCACTAATGGCACAAACAAAAATGAGTAGACTGCACTCTTTTTCACAGGAACCATCAGGTGATACCTCAAATGACAACAAATAGCAGGAATACCTTTGTTCCCTACACAATTCTGAAAAAAACCCAACTGTTTTACAGACCATAAATTTATATGAATTGCATACGTTCATAAGCCTGCAAGGACAATTATGATCAGGCAGCGTAACCTTCTGCATTACACAGGGCATAGAATTTCACCCTGTAATTCCTACATTCAAGATCATAACTTCTGGTTGAACTACAATGTATCTTTTCATAGAATTATAGAATATCAGAATTGGAAGGGACCTCAGTCCAAACCCCTGCTCAAAGCAGGTCCAATCCCCAACTAAATCATCCCAGCCAGGGCTTTGACAAGCAGGGCCTTAAAAACCTCTAAGGAAGGAGATTCCACCATCTCCCTAGGTAACTCATTCCAGTGCTTCACCACCCTACTAGAGAAAAAGATTTTCCTAATATCTAACCTAAACCTCCCCCACTGCAAATTGAGACCATTACTCCTTGTTCTGTCATCTGCCACCACTGAGAACAGTCTAGATCCATCCTCTTTCGGGTAGTTGAAAGAAGCTATCAACTCCCCCATCATTCTGCTCTTCTACAGACTAAATAATCCCAGTTCCCTCAGCCTCCCCTCATAACTCATGTGCTCCAGCCCCCTAATCATTTTTGTTGTCCTCTGTTGGACTCTTTCCAATTTTTCCACATCCTTCTTGTAGTGTGGGGCCCAAAACTGGACACAGTACTCCAGATGAGGCCTCACCAGTGCCGAATAGAGGGGAATGATCACGTCCCTCAATCTGCTGGCAATGCTCCTACTTATACAGCCCAAAATGCCGTTAGCATTCTTGGCAGCAAGGGCACTCTGTTGACTGATATCCAGCTTCTTGTCCACTGTAACCCATAGGTCCTTTTCTGCAAAACTGCTGCCTAGCCACTCAGACCGTAGTCTGTAGCAGTGCATGGAATTCTTCCATCCTAAGTACAGGACTCTTCACTTGTCCTTGTTGAACCTCATCAGATTTTTTTGGCTCAATCCTCTAATTTGTCTAGGTCCCTTTGTATCCTATCCCTACCCTACAGCATATCTACCACTGCTCCCAGTTTAGTGTCATCTTCAAACTTGCTGAGGGTGCAATCCACGCCATCCTCCAGATCATTAATTAAGTTATTGAACAAAACCGGCCCCAGGACCGACCCTTGGGGCACTCTGCTTGATACTGGCTGCCAACTAGACATGGAGTCATTGATCACTACCCGTTGAGCCCGATGACCTAGGCAGCTTTCCATCTACTTTATCGTCCATTCATCCAGCCCATACTTCTTTAACTTGCTGGCAAGAATACTGTGGGAGACCATATCAAAAGCTTTACTAAAGCCAAGGAATAACACATCTACTGCTTTCCCCTCATCCACAGAGCCAGTTATCTCATCATAGAAGGCAATTAGGTTAGTCAGGTATGCCTTGGGTGAATCCATACTGACTGTTCCTGATCACTTTCCTCTCCTCAAAGTGCTTCAAAATTGATTCCTTGAGGACCTGCTCCATGATTTTTCCAGGGACTGAGGTGAGGCTAATTGGCCTGTAGTTCCCCGGATCCTCCTTCTTCCCTTTTTTAAAGATCGGCAGTACATTAGCCTGTTTCCAGTCATATGAGACCTCCTCCGATCACATGAGTTTTCAAAGATAATGGCCAATGGCTCTGCAATCACATCAGCCAACTCCTTTAGCACCCTCGGATGTAGTGCATCCAGCCCCATGCAGGGCCGGCTCTAACTTTTTTGCTGCCCCAAGCAAAAAAAAAAAAAACCTGACTGCCACCCCGCCGAAACAACCCTCCCCCAGTGCCACCCAACCCAAACAAGCCTCCCCTCCCCTGAGCACCGCCCCGCCGAAACAACCCCCCTGAGCACCACCGCGCAAAGTAAAAAAAAAACCAAAACAAAAAACCCCTCGCCCTGCCGCCCCAAGCATCGCCCTGCCGCCCCAAGATTGACCGCCCCTTAGAAGGTGCCGCCCCAAGCACGTGCTTGGTTGGCTGGTGCCTGGAGCTGGCCCTGACCCCATGGACTTGTGCTCATCCAGCTTTTCTAAATAGTCCTGAACCACTTCTTTCTCCACAGAGGGCTGGTCACCTTCTCCGCATACTGATCCAGTCCTGATTTAAAGATTTCGAGTGACAAAGAATCCATCACAGCCCTGGTTAAGTTGTTCAAAGGGTTAATTACACTCACTGTTAAAATTTTTTGCCTTATTTCCAGGCTGAATGTGTCTAATTTCAGTTTCCAGCCATTTGTTTTGCCTTTATCTGCTAGATTAAAAGGCCCTCTAATATCAAAATATTTCTCCCCATGTAGTTACTTTTAGATGATGATCGAGTCACCTCACAACTTTCTCTTGGATACATTAAATAGATTACACTTCTTTAGTATCTTACTGTAAGGCAGGTTTTCTAGATTTAGAATAATTTTTGTAGCTCTTTTCTGAACTTGCTCCAGTTTGCCAATATCCTTTTTTAAAGTGTGACCAGAACTTGTCACAGTATTCCTGTAGTGATCTCACAAATGCTGTATACAGAGATAATACCACCTCCATATCTTCAGTCAATATTCCCTCTTTATATACATCCAAAGGATCCCATTAGCAATCTTAGCCAGTGTTGCAATGGAAACTCGTGTTCTGATAATTCATTATTATTGTTCTTACCCTACTGACCATAGACTTTTCACCGATACCTCTAACCACCCTTATCAATTGTCTAATTCAGGGGTTCTCAAACTGGGGGTTGGGACCCTTCAGGGGTTGCAAGTCTATTACATGGGGGTCCCAAGCTGTCAGCTTCCTCGCCAAACCCCGCTTTGCCTCCAGCATTTATAATGGTGTTAAATATATTAAAAAGTGCTTTTAATTTATAAGCGGGGGAGGGGGGTGTTGCACTCAGAGGCTTGCTATGTGAAAGGGGTCCCCAGTACAAAAGTTTGAGAACCACTGTTCTAATTCATACCTGCTAATTTATAGTCATTACTATCAACTTGCCCGATTTTCAATTTCTTATATATTTGTATTTTAAAATGTTGTTGTTTTCATTTCCCTTCATAACCAGCATTTTTTTTTAACCAAAGAAGCCTTCTTCCATGATTGCAGAAGTGTGGGAGTTTTGGACATTTACTGAAAGTATTCCTAAACAACTTCCTCTCATCATTCACATTTTTTTGTTTAACGTTTTCTTCCTGTCACAGGCTGGCTGGCACTTTAAGGCAAGCCAGGTTCAGTCTTGCCTGTGACCTACCACCTCGCCCCCAGCTGATGGTAATATGGCAGCCTAATGACAATTAGTGACCCCAGCTGCAGGGAATAAGGAACGATGACTTAATTATAGCTGGGAGTCAGTCTGAAAGGGAGATACTTCAGAGGAGGTGGGACTTGCTTGCAGGTAGGAGAACACACCTGTTTGCGGTTACGTTCCTGTGGACGGGAGCATTGAGATAAGGCTTAACACAAGCAAGAACTCATATAAGAGGACCCATAGGGAGCAGCACAGGCTTCTGTGGGGAAGGCCCTGAGATAGCATCAGTAAAAGCACTTTAGTGAGCCAGAGTGGGGCAAAAAACGTATTACATCAGGAGAAAGGAGAAGATGGGAGGACCTAGGGAAAATCCAGAGGTCTGGGAACCAAAGAGAGGCTGTGTTAAACACAAGCTGTGGGGAAGCAGCACAAGGGGCTTGGAGGTAGGAAGTGACCCAGGGAAATAGCAGCATGTCTGAAGAAACACACCTAACTACATAATACAGGCTCTCTAGGCCAGAATCCAGAGTATAGAGTGGCCTTAGCTTCCCCTACTAGCTCCTGAGGAAGGGCAATGTAAGCCTAACAGAAAGGATTGAGCCCAGGCGGAGTTGAAGACTGACCTCAAGGGATGGGCCAAGGAATAGACCAAAGGGTGAGAGGTTTGAAGGTTCTTCTGTGTTAGGGCTGTTAGTTGGACCTTTCATTGCCCCAGAAGGGGACTGAACTTTACGTGAATTGCTTAGAGGGCTGGAGATGAGGACCCCTTGCAGCATCACACCCTAACACACGGGGGCACTCTGGGTGCAGAGTACACAGCCTTATACCTACCAATCAATTTTGTTTTCAGCTTTGGGGTCTTTTTTTAAAGCACCATATATATAACTGGTGGGGACTGTATTCTGCTTGCACCTAACAAAGGCAAATAGGGTTGTAATCATTTACATCTAGGCAATCGTATTTAGTTCAGTAAAAGTTAATATTTTTCTTACAGCCTTTCTTGACATTTTAAACTTGCAATCTTAACATTCTTGTAGTAAACCATACAAAAAAGCTACTAAATTTTAACCGTTACTCCCTAGTCATAATCTTACAAAAAACACATTCCCCTTACTAGAGTTGAAATCAGCTATATGATGCAATATAGCATTGCCTGCTGTACAGGTTTTTTTCCATAGACTGTTGACTCCCCAGAAACCTGCCTATATTGAGCAAGGTGTGTATGTGTGTGGAGACAATATGTGGAGGGGAAATGCAGCTGCTTGATATAAGTTTGCTGGGAACAAAGAATCTAACCTATCCCTTGAAATTTCAAGGTACCCGTGCCACTGCCCAAAAAAGGGATGAGAAAGAAGTGCAGTACCCAGTACCAAAAGCCTTAATTACCTCCTGTGCATCAAAGAAAAACCAACTCCTGTATCTTTCTGGGTGGCAAAAGCCCCAACTCCCTTATCTAGTTGCCAAAACCTGCAGCTTCCTCCTGATCATTTCTACTATGTAGTTACTCACTGTCAATAACAATTATCTGCAACATATTGAGAATTTTGGCTAGCATAAAGTAAATGTAGCTTTGCAATTAACATTGGTTACTGTACTGGGAGAGGGCAGTAAAGGGGAGACCTTGACAGCGCTGCATAATACAAGGATTCTGCCCTCAAAATTCAAGTCCTTGCCACATAATTTAGGTGTAGTATGCTGCACTGGACATGGTGCCTTGGTTAATGTCTTTCTTTGGCATTTCTAAATCACCCATCATCTTAGCATTCAGGCATCAACTATAATACTACTCTAGCAAGTTATATCATAATCCTTTAAAAATCCCAAATGGGAATACTTTATAAAATAGGAAAACACAATTGCCATGGTAAAATGCCAAGATGTTGCACAGTATTCTTCTGTTCCTGGAGACTACAGTCTTGAAGCCATTATCTAAACATGCTCACATAATGGCATGCAGTACAGAGTTCTTGAGAAGTTCATCTGAAAGTAGGTGGGGGGGGGGGGGAGATGTTTTTCTAGCTCCTTTCAATATTTTATGAACTCTGGTTAAACTGGCTGAGACATCTAAATAAATATCTGATTGTATCTGGATTGCATTTTATAAAAATGGAAACATGTTTGCATAGGCCCATGTAAAATAGTTTTTAAAAACTGACTTGCAAATGCAAATGTGTGACTATAGTGAGCTTTCTTCACTAATTATCATGAATAATGAGTCTGAAGTTCACATTGTGGTTTTGATGCAGATTTCAGTTTAAGAGAATACAATTTCCATAATCTGTAGCAGCTGGACAAACTTTGTTATAATTGGCTGGATTTACTTTGGCTTTATAAGCTATCCCTGTGCACACTTACAGTCACCTGAAATATCCCCGAAAATAGAAGCTATTTATGCTTGAAATGTTTAAATGAACCAATACAAATGTACCCCCAAAAGTTCTGATTCACTGCTATGCAGAATTTAATTCAGCATTACATGGTACTATATACTGGAAAATAATTGCATCCATGAGTCATATGGGAGACAATGTTTTGCTATCAGACTAAGATAATTGTTTATCTTTGTAATATCTTTTGCTTTTTGGGGTGGGTGTTTAACTAACCTAACACGAGTAGGGCAGGTAGGAGAGGACATGAGAGTGGGGGGCGGGGGGATCAAGGGAAGGAGAGTTCCTTTTTTCCAGTATGATTTCTACTGGACAATCCACCATATTATCTCTTGCAATAATTGATATATTGTTTGGTTTACTCACTATTTGCTATATTAGCACACCACAGAAATAGTCCCATCTAGTTGCCATGATCTCCATTCACTTCCTTTCATTACTGGGGCCAAGTGATTGCATTTTGCCTCTGTTGTTGCTTCCATCCTTCTCTTCTCCCTTCTCTTCTGAATTTGATCACTTCCTCACCATTTCTGCCCCCTCCTCCTCGTCTCTGTTTCCCTCCACTCACTTTGGCTTTTCACATATTTTCCTACTTTCCCTTTTCCAGTCATCTCAGTTTCTCTCTTATACACAGACAAAACTATAGGAATCAGACAAGTCTAGGTTTAGGTATAAAGCAAAACATATATTATTTATAAAGATGTATTACAGTATGCATGAATTTTGGATGACAATATTACGGACATGTGGTTTTGTGCGATATTGAACTTACGCTGATCATAATATGCTGGTTATTTATAACATACATATGTTTTTTCATAAACTGGAATTGCTTGGTGTGCTTGACTGTAACTGAGGTTAAAGTCATATGTTTTTAATTCAGATAGAATCTATTTCGCTTTATACTATCACTCTGGTGATTTAATTCCAGAAAGGCTGGCTTAATGAAACTCTGAGACTTTTTGGAATACCAATGCCATCCTTCATCATTCTGAGGCAGATAAATTGGTAAGATCCTCAGCTAGTGTAAATCACTATACTTCTGCCAAGTCAACTGAACTATAATAATTGACACCAGCTCAGGGCCTGGCCCATTGAATGTTATGCAGTTTATTGTAGGTAGCACTGTGATGCAGAAACCCCTTGGCAATGGGTCCTCAGTTCTTTTCAAACAACTCTCACCTCAGAACCAATAAACTCATTACACTAAACACGTCTTGCAGAATACTTTCTATAAATAGTAACATGTAAGGTATCTTTAGAAGCTTGTAACTTGTCAAAATTCAAAATCATTGCGAGATGTATGTACAGGTAATATTTAAGGAATAATGGATTTATAGTGATAGCATGTTTTATGGATTTGGAGTAAAAAGTAAACATTTGTCACCAGGATGTTTTGGTCATAGTGCATTTGGGCAAGAGGGAATTTTTACTCTGTCCTGTCTAGACAGGGATGCCATGCGAGACTCAGCTGTTTAGCCTTGTGCAATACTAAGACTTTGAATAGGACACCATCCGGGACAATGACAAACAGTTAAAAACATTTAAGGGTAAAAAAGAAACTTTACAAAAGACGGGTTCACCCTATCTAAGGGTAGGTCTACACTTACCGGCTGGATCGGAGGCGTCGGATCGATGTTCTGGGTTCGATTTATCGCGTCTTATCTAGACGCGATAAATCGAACCAGGAAGTGCTCCCCCGTCGACGCTGGTAATCCAGCTCGACAATGGAGTAGGCGTAGTCGACGGGGGAGCCTGCGCGTCGCGTGTGGACCCCGGGTAAGTACGTTTTCATTTGAACTAAGATAGTTCGACTTCAGCTACGTTATTTACGTAGCTGAAGTTGCGTATCTTAGTTCGAATTGGGGGGTTAGTGTAGACCAGCCCTAAGAATAGAAAGAAAAGACAGAGTATAACAGAGTGTGGGGAAAGGGGACACTGGATCCATTCACTGAGGAAACCTCTTGAGGATTGGAAGGTCATTCATGAATGCTTGGATTCTGGTTTGTCTGTAGTCAGCCAGCTCTGCAGAAGACTAAACTTTTGGGAGAAAATCTACATTGTTATATATGTAAGGAAACCTGTAATACATATAGACCCAGGTTCTCATTTTATGTTTTGTGTTGTAACCACTTGTTTCCACCTCTCTCTTATTTTTACTTAAATCTATATTCTGATTTTAATAAACCTACTTTTGTTTTATTAGATATCCGCACAAGTTTGCAGATGATATCCATATAAAGTTTGCAGATGACACAAAGTTGGGAGGTATTGCCAATTCAGAAAGGGATCGGGATATCATACAGGAAGATCTGGATGATCTTGTAAACTGGAGTAATAGTAATAGGATGAAATTTAATAGTGAGAAGTGTAAGGTTATGCATTTAGGGATTAATAACAAGAATTTTAGTTATAAGCTGGGGACGCATCCGTTGGAAGTAACAGAAGAGGAGAAGGACCTCGGAGTCCTGGTTGATCACAGGATGACTATGAGTCGCCAATGTGATATGGCCGTGAAAAAAGGTAATGCAGTTTTGGGATGCATTAGGCGAGGTATTTCTAGTAGAGATAAGGAGGTGTTAGTACCATTATACAAGGCATTGGTGAGACCTTATTTGGAATACTGCGTGCAGTTCTGGTCTCCCATGTTTAAGAAGGATGAATTCAAACTGGAACAAGTACAAAGAAGGGCCACTAGGATGATCCAAGGAATGGAAAACCTGTCTTATGAAGGGAGACTCAAGGAGCTTGGTTTGTTTACCTTAACCAAAAGAAGGCTGAAGGGAGATATGATTGCTCTCTTTAAATATATCAGAGGGATAAATACCAGGGAGGGAGAGGAATTATTTAAGCTCAGTACCAATGTGGACAAAAGAACAAATGGATATAAACTGGCCATCAGGAAGTTTAGACTTGAAATTAGACGAAGGTTTCTAACCATCAGAGGAGTGAAGTTCTGGAACAGCCTTCCAAGGGAAGCAGTGGGGACAAAAGACCTATCTGGCTTCAAGATTAAGCTAGATAAGTTTATGGACAGGATGGTTTGATGGGATAACATGATCTTAGTCAAAGGTCAATTAATTGACATCAGTGGTAAATAAGACCAATGGTCAGTGATGGAATGTTAGAAGTTACTACAGAGAACTTTTTCCTGGGTGTCTGGCTGGTGAGTCTTGCCCACATGCTCAGGGTTCAGCTGATCGCCATATTTGGGATTGGGAAGGAATTTTCCTCCAGGGTAGATTGGCAGAGGCCCTGGAGGTTTTTCACCTTCCTCTGCAGCATGGGGCACGGGTCACTTACTGGAGGATTCTCTGCATCTTGAAGTCTTTAAACCATGATTTGAGGACTTCAGTAGCTGAGACATAGGTGAGAGGATTATTCCAGGAGTGGGTGGGTGAGATTCTGTGGCCTGCATTGTGCAGGAGGTCAGACTAGATGATCATAATGGTCCCTTCTGACCTTAAAGTCTATGAGTCTATAAGTGATGTGTATTATACAAAAGTGGTGGTTTAAGGTAAAACTGGTAAATTGGGGTACACTGCCCCTTTAAGTGTACAGGTTCTGGAATTTTAGTGAGTAGCCAGCATCGGGGCTGAAAGTAATCAGGGAACAATTCAAAGAGATTTGGGGATTGGTGTGCACCTTCTGTTAACCTGCAACATGAATTTAGGGCTGGCACAGCCCACAGAAGAGTGCACGAGGCTGGCCGTGTCACAGAGCTGAGACCCTGCTACAACAAGAAAGGCTCCCTCTTGCAAGAGGCAGGGGGTAACAAGGTGTCTCTCAGTCCTGGGTACCCAAGAACCATCACAAATGCTTTTGGGCTGAAACCTCAAAAATCTATTCTGCATCAGCTGTAAAGATCCCACAGTGTTTTTCATATGAGTAGGGGTTTGCTCAGGGCTGGCCCACAACATTTGGCACCTGCGGTGGGGAGCTCAAATGACACCCCCATGCCCCGTCACTTGGGCCAAAACTTTGAAAGGTCTCAACTCTGCCTTCTTCCTGTTCTACTCCTCCCATGGTATTGCTCTGCTACCTACCCCAATAAAGGAGAACTAACAACTTAAAATGCCTTGTTCAAACATTTTAAGTAACATTTACCTTTCAAACGCCTGACCAGCAAATGTAACTTTTCTTGTCTGCATAGTAAACACTGCCATTTTATCTGTTTGAATAATCAAAGTGGTGCTTTCCACAGTCTGGGCCAGCTCATGCTCTGTTGAGATGGTTGCAAGGACGACCAGCCTCTCCTGTGTCATTGTGAGCGTAGATGTGTTTTTATTAAGTTCAGCTTGGAGAAGCTGCGTTCTCCACTGGCAACTGTTACAGGAAGTGTTAGAAGTATGCGCAGAGCAACAAAAGCATTTGGACAGAGGGCAATCATCTTATTTGAGCACATATATGCCAGAACAGCCTTTGGAGTTGCTCCTCCTGAAATGTATCTTAAAAGGGCTTTCAGTTCATCACCTAAATCATTCGCATCAATATCGCGCATGTCATCATGTGTCAACACTGTCTCTAGTGCCCTGCATTGCTGGTGTAGAATTTCTTCAGGTATAGTGAGGAGTTTTGGAATATCATATAACATTCCAAATATACTGCTGTGTTCCTTGAGCTGCATGAAATGTTCTTCAACTGACTATTGCACAATCTAGCACCTGGTTAAAGAATTCAACTTGGAATTGTTGTTTGGGGTCTCTTATGGGATTATCCCATGTCTCGTAATCAAAATATCTTCTTCTTCGGTGACTCTTGTATTCTTGAATGGGTGGGAAAATAGCTTCAGTGTGAAGTTCCTCTGCCAACTTCTGTGCACTCTTAAGAATGTTTTGAAATCCCTCATCTGACCAGTAAGACTGTAGTTATGAATTTGCTTTGTCCAGTTGTTCCATTGCTCCAGATATATCAAGGTCAACACCTTAGAGTCTCTTGCTTACAACATTTATTTCAAACAGTATGTCATGCCACAACACTAAGCCACACAGAAATTTGAAGTTATATGTGTTACTGGTTATTCCATTTCCCTCTGCCACTGTTCTCCCATGAACAGTTCCTGTCATAGCATTATCCTCCATAATGGCAACTATGGCATCATCTATCTTCCCAATTTGGTGTTCGATAGGCTTTATCGCTGCCATTCGACTTTCCCATCGCGTGGCACTCAGTAGTTTCAGTGTCAGAGAGGATGTTCCCAGATGTTGCTTCAAAATTTGCCATCGATGAATTGATGCAGAGAAAAATACATTGATGCTTTGAATTACATTTAAAAAGTCAGCAGCCTCTCTAGAAGCAGATGCTGCATGACTGACCACTAAGTTCAATGAATGAGAACTGCATGCGACAAAAAAAAGCTCGAGGGTTTAGCTCTCAGATCCATGTCTACAATCCTCTGTTCTTTCCTCTCATGTTGGCACCATTATCATAGCCCTGACCTCTCATGTGAGCTATCGCAATTCCCGTATCTTCCAGCTTTTTAAGAAGCACATTTGTCATACCAGTGCCTGTAGTATCATCAATGTCAATACATTCTAGAAAATGCTCTCTGACAGTCTCCATTGCAGGAACATCTTCACTAGGTTCTGTTGTTGTTACAAAATGCACCATTAAAGTCATTTGTTCCATATGGCTGATGTCAGGTGTGCAGTCCAGAATAACAGAGTAATATCTTTCTGACTTCAGATCTGCCACAACCTTCTGTTTGACTTTTGTTGCCAGTAACTGTATGATCTCATTTTGAATTGTTTTTCCAAGGTAGTGGTGTATGTACATTTCTTGGGTGGTGACTCTTCTTAGATGCTCCTGGAGTACAGCATCAAACTTAGCCACCAGGTCCACAATTTTAAGGAAGTTTCCATTATTTGGCACATACAGATGATCTGAAATGCCACACAGCGCTAGTTTTGGGTAGCAAGCATTCTCACAATGGCAATGAGCCTTTTCAGAACAGTTTGTCAGTAAAGAGACTCTGATGCAATTTTCTCTTGATGCTGATCATCTATGGTGGCCTTTAACCTTAGTCTGATCACAAGCTCTTTCCACCTATGAAATGCTCTCTGGTGATTTGCTGCCTTCTCATGGCATGCCAGATTTCTAGCCAGATTTTTACAGTCCTTTGTTCCTGTAGAACCCAATGTGGCTGAAACATTACACTGGAAGAGTTTGCAACAAAAACAATATGCAGCATTCTGGGTTTTTGAGTACATACACCATGGCCTCTCCACTTTGCCACCATTGTGATTTCACGCCAGTAATGTGTTGGAAGGAAACTTCTATTTTCATTGTATTTGGGGAGCATGAAGTTTTTCACTTGCTGTGGCCCATGCAGTACAAGGACGTCCCTCAGGCTACTGCTCAAGTGGGTCCACAGTCCTGGATCATCTAGACTTAAGGAACTAAACTCAGCAGCAGCTGTTTCTTGTGCCTCTACCACACTCTTCTCTGATCTACACTTTTCTTCAGGAATGTGCATGGTTACATCCATTTGAGATGGAGATATGGATACTACAGAAGCTGCCAGGTCACCTGCACTCCGACTAACTGGAAGATCAGGCATCTCCTCACCACTCACATACTCACTGGGGCTGGAAGGCTCACCGTGAACATTTGTGTCTATGTAGATCAGGAGAGTTCCTTCCTGCTGAGATAGAAAAGCTTCTTTTGCTTGCTTGCTTTTTCTGAATGCTGCCCCAGAGAGGCGTTTTCTTCTTTTTCTCATGACTGCTGTTCTGTGCCAGCTATAGTGGCTCTCAACACTCAGTTGAAGGGGACAAATAAGCAGGCTGGTAGCAGGGCCTGAGTGAGGGAAGATATCAGCATCTTAAGGGCCTAACTGGCTTTTACTACTTCAGTTGAGTACCTGTTCTCCTCAAGTGCGTTCAGGGAAGCAGCAGGAAACAGGAATCTCCCTGAGAAGCTGGTGTTAATCAGTCCAGGTTCCTGGGGGTGCTAGAGAGGTACATAAGAGGCTCCTCCTCCTCTCTCTCCCCCTGCAGCTCCTGCTGCTTTCTGTTATTCCCTCTCACCTTGTCTCTTGCCTGCCTGTTATGTCTCTTGTGCCCTCCTTCCTCCAGCACAGCACTCCACCATCTCTGTGCATCTAGAGCAGAGAGAATACATATGCACCAGCAGCAGACACAATTTTCTACACTCTGTGTCCTAGTGGCACTCCCCAATAGTCTGGCACCTGAGGCAGCCGCCTCAGTTCACCTCATGGTAAATCCAGCCCTAATTACTCTAGGTATTATTACAAAGACTGGTGTTCAGGATATTTATAAATGACCAGTAAAATGAACTGAATATCTATCTAGGAAAATATCACGATAGCACAATCCTATTTAGGTTAGACAAAAATATGAAGGATTGCAAGGAACTCCTGAAGTACCTAATAAATCCAGGAAATTGACCATGATAAGTGAAATTCATTGTGGACAAGTGCAAAATAATGTATATTGAAACCAGCAACCTAAGGCCGGATCCTTTGAGAGGCAGAGTACTTTCTGGTGGACACTCAGCACCTCTCATGGTAGACCCATTTTCGCTCATGGCTTCTGGTTTTATTTCCTTATTTTAAGAAACCTAGATGGGTTCTGAATTAGTCATAACCCAGCAGGAAAAAGGTATATCGGTTTCATTGTTGCTTTCAATTTGTTTCAACCAAGACCTCTTGATATAAATTTTCTTCATTCCCCTCCCTGATTGATGTCGCTTTGAGACTTCAGCAATGCAATCTCATTGAGCGACATGGGAAAATAGAACTGGTTTAAATACATTCTTGCCCAGGTTTCTGTGTGTCAAACTGCAGTCTCACTGGAATCAGTTGCCAAAGTGCCATACACTAAAGGTATTTCTAATAGCAATACCATGAAACTGCTGTTTCTTGTGGCATGTAGAAAGAAAACAGAGGTGAGGCTAGCTGCCCTGTGATCTGAAAACTGGATATCAGAACAGTGAACATGAAAAAAAAATCAGTTGTGAGACAATTATTTTCCCTAAAGGTGTAGCCCATTTTCTGGGTTCTTTCACAGCATAAAAATGTAAAAGGAGACTAGGACTTAATGAGAAATTATATTGGCTAATATCTAATGCAAAGCCCCATCAGATAATCCAACTTTAAGTTAAAGATATTATTTTGGGAAGAGTCACAATGAGTTATACTTTTGCAGGTAGGTATGGTTGGTGCCTGAAGTGATAACTCACCACTAATACCTGAACTAGTGCGGGGGGACAATAGTCACAAGAGACTCCTGAACTTTAGAACTCAGTAGTAAGCTAAGGCTTATTTAGGTATGTCTTACCTATTACATTACTACATTGGCCATTTA
Source organism: Chelydra serpentina (assembly GCA_037349315.1). Classification (NCBI taxonomy): domain Eukaryota; kingdom Metazoa; phylum Chordata; order Testudines; family Chelydridae; genus Chelydra; species Chelydra serpentina. Next base: position 85,113,360 of record JBAIAC010000002.1, read on the forward strand.
AAGATTATTTAGGTACGCATTAAGCAGCCAGCAGAGATCATAGAGAGCCAGTATAATATACTCAAGATAAAATGTATTGTTTAACAAGCAGGCAACCTAACTCTGCACCAGTCTCAGATTCTGGATGGATTTAAGATGTAACCTCTTGTAGAGGACATTGCAATAAAGTAATCTCGAAGTGACAAGGGCAATGTCTAGAGCCAAAAGGAATATTTGCAGTCTCCTGGCTGTACAAAAATGAAAAAAGCCATCCTGTCTGGTGCTGCTACTTGAACCTATAATAGCAGTTGGGAATCTAACCAGAGACTGAGACCTCAAACTCAAACAGCCAAAGGCAGGCACATGTATCTGCCTCAGTCAAAGTGGCAGATATTATCTTCATCATTGTGATGGGTTGGGATCACAGAAACCATCTTGGTGCTGCCACCTGGTGTGCCAAGGCTACTTCTGCCCCTGCTTTCCTGCCTTTTCCAGCTTGGGACTCCAGAATCCTGTCTGTTTTGAGCCAGATCCACTGATCTGCTGCAAACACAGACCCAGGTCCGAACCACGTCCCCTAACAACTGTAAGGCTCCTGGAAGCAGTTCAGGAAGTGCGCTTGCCTTTGACACCCAGGTGCCCAACTCCCAATGAGGTTCAAACCCTTAATAAATATGTTTTACCCTGTATAAAGCTTATACAGGGTAAACTCATAAATAGTCCGCCTTCTATTTCAAAGATAGAATGATACGCACAGCTGTTTGCCCTCCCCAGGTAGCAACTCATACTCCAGGTAACTTAATAAGTAAAAAGTGATTTTAATAAGTTCAGAAAGTAGGATGTAAGTGATTCCAAGTAGTTACAGACAGAACAAAGTGAATTACTAAATAAAATAAAATAGAACACGCAAGTCTATGTCTAATCACCCTGTGTACAGATGAAAACTTCACCAGGTCCAGTAAACTCCCCTTCACAGGCTATCTTCCTCCTAGCCTGGGTCCAGCAATCGCTCACACCCCCTATTGTCTTTGTCCTTTGTTCAGTCTCTTTCAGGTGTGTCCTTGGGGATGGAGAGTCTCTTTCTTTAGCCAGCTGAAGACAACATGGAGGGGGTCTTCCAAGGGTTTTTATAGCCTTTCCCCCACTCCCTGTGTAGCATCATCTTACCCTGGAGTTTTGGGATCACATGGGCAAGTCACATGTCCATGCACCCTAACCAGTCCAGCCAGTTGCATTCCTGGCCAGACCCAGATGTGGATTGGGGTCTGCACCTCCTATTGTCTGTGTAAGGGTTTCTTGATTGGTCTCTTTACATGCACATACCTTTCTCAAGACATGATCCCAGGCTCTTACAAAGGCTATGTACAAAACCAGCAAATATAAAACCAAAATTCATAACTCCAACTACAACAATGATACATGCATACAAACAGGAGGAATAGATTCAGTAGGTCACAACTTTCACAGAGATATGTTACATGGCACATGTAGCATAAAACATATTCCAGTTACATCATGTATACATTTTTAAGCCTCTCCCCATAAAGCCTTATGGGGTACACCGTCACAATCATATCATCAGGTTTTCTTTTCCAATAATTTCCCTCACCTCAATTGAACTAGAGACAATGTCAGCCCACCAGCCCCCATCCATGCACTGATTTTAACCAAACACTGGTGAAAAGCAAGTTACTGCTTTAGTTGAGTTAGATGTAATAGATACACAGAGATAGGTATCATCAGCATGCCAAAGATATTGAACCTAATGTCTCCTCACTAATCTTGCTGAGAACCCCATATACACATTAAATAAGATTGGAGACAAGATGGAAACTTGCAGAGTCCTGAGAGCTCTATCAGGCAAGAGGAGCAATTGCCCATCATCATGCTTTGAGAACGCTGTATGGGAAAAAGAAAGAAAAGGAGCTGCACAACAACAACCTTATCCTCCCCTCTGTAATCTGCAGACAAGTCATCAATACCTCATGATTGATGGTATGAAGGGCAAGTGAACACCTGGTTCCACTGAAGTCAATGGGAATTTTTCCATTGACTTCAATGAGATCAGGATTTCACTCTTGATCTTCATGAACTGGAAGAGGATCATCTACCAACAACTAGTGCATCTTTCTAGGCTGTACCGGTTGGTACCTAAAATGAAAAGAGTTTGCCAGAAGCCAGGAATGGGGACAGGGAATGGATCACTTCAATATTACCTGTTCTGTTCATTCCCTCTAAAAAACCTGGCATTGGCCCCTGTCGGAAGACAGGATACTGGGCTAGATGGACTGTTGGTCTGTCCCAGTATGGCTGTTCTTATATAAGGAGTCTTGGGCAATTAAATACCATAAGACATGCTACAACCTTCTCTATAACCTTAACTAAGAATGGAAGATTACATAAAAGATAATTGGCCAGTATCAAATAAGAGTTTCATGAATAGTGATCATAGAGATGCTGCTTCAATGGAATCACAGAAATGTAGGTCTGGAAGCAAGTAGTCATCTAGTCCAATCCTGATGCTGAGGCATACCTATACCTAGACCATTCCTGACAAATGTATGTTTAATTTCTTCTTAAAAACCTTCAATTACAGGGATTCCACAACCTCCCTTGGTAACTTATTTGAGTATTTAAACTATCCTTACAGGTAGAAAGTTTTTTCTAATGACTAACCTAAATCTCTTTTACTGCTGATTAAACCCATTACTTTTTGTCTTACCTTCAGTGGACATGGAGAACAATTGATCACCATCCTCTTTATAACAGCCCTTAATGTATTTAAACACTATTATCATGTCCACCTATCATTTTTTCCCCTCATAGGTCAGCTTTTCTAAACCTTTTATCATTTTGTTGCTCTTCACTGGACTTTCTCTGAATTTATCCACATCTTTCAAGTGTGGCACCCAAAACCGAACAAAATATTTGAGCTGAGGGTCACCAGTGCAGAGTAAGTGGAACTATTACCTCCTGTGTGCAACATACAACACACTTCTGTGAATACACCCCAGAAATATATTAGCCTTTTTTTTACAACTGCATAACAATGCTGGCTCACTCACTATAATCGCCAGATCCTTTTCAGCAGTACTGCTACCTAGCCCGTTATTCCCCATTTTGCATTTTTGCATTTGATTTGTCTTGATGTGTCTAAGTGAAGTACTTTGCACTTTTCTTTATTTACTTCTGACCAATTCTACAATTTATCAAGGTACTTTTGCCTTTAATCCTGTCCTCCAAAGTGCTAGCAACGCCTCCTCATCTGCAAATTTTATAAGCATACTCTTCATTCCACTTCAATTACTTCAATCCAAGTAATTAATGAAAATATTGAATCTACTGGAGCCAGGACAGACCCTTGCACTCAGGGACCTCACTAGATATGTCCTCCCAGTTTGACAGGGAACCATTGATTAATACTTTGGAATGATGGTTTTGCAACTAATGATGCACCCACCTTATAGTAATTTCATCCAAACCAAATATCCCAGGTTTGCTTATGAGTCTGTCATGTGGGACAGTGTCAAGAGCTTTAGTGAAATAAAGATAAATCACATTTACTGCTTCCCCTCTATCCACTAGGCCAATAACCCTGTCAAAGAATCTGACAATCTGCTTTCACCAGCAATGGGCCCAGTCCTATTCTTCTGGCCTTCAGCAGCCTAAGGGAACATGGATTCTGAGCGTAAGTGATGTTTCAAATGTTGATAATTGGAAAATTATTATGGATTTTTCTTTTTCTCTTGATGTAATGACTCACTGGCATTAAAAAAAATCTTTCTAAGACGCAATGGCACTTGGAATTTGAAACCTGACATTTTAAATTGTTAACTTGTGAAAAGACAGAGCCATTTGCTCGTGCGTAGATTGGAGAAATATTCAAAGTATGAGTGAGAGAGAGAGAGAAGGAGAGAGGCAGCACACACCCAACATTTTAACTTACTTCTTATGTTAACAGAGGAAATTAACAGAAACAAATTGATTCCTTTTCTTATTGTCTTATTGGGGCATAACAAGTTGTTGAAAATGTTATTACATTTGAAAGAAAAGAATCTCATTCCCCCCATTCCCTGCACACCCATATTTTCTGTCAATTTTTGTAACACACCCAAAGTATTGCAATTTATAATTATAAATTAGACTTATTGTATTTATTAATTTACTCTTTTATAGTAAATGTGAAAATGTTAGACGTTGAATAAGGGGTTGCCAAGCCAAAATGGTTGAGAAATGCTGTTTTATAGCATCGAGCTGTCCTCTCTGATTTCTGCAAGGTCCTGAGCACCTCATCTCCCAGTGTTTCAACAGGAAACAAAAATGACCAAAGCCTCTCGGGAGATGCTCATATCTGCAGGACCATCCCCCCAATTACCATGTCAGTGGAATCTACTTAGTTTTACATGGTCTTAAGGGATTCCGATCGAAATGACATTTTGTTGATTGAGGATACAGTCCAATATACTAAGAAGGGAGGTTGTAACATTCTGTAGTTCTGGACCAGGATGACATGTTCCTACAGACAAATCAGCAATCTATCCAGGCAGAGTTCAGACCCTCTATCTTGTAGTATGAGCTTCCAGCAGAGAGAACTGATGTCTAGTCATTCCTGGGGTAGTATATTACATTATCTTTAAACAGTGACCATGACCAGATGAAGAAAAATAAACAGTGTTAAGGGAAAGTCAGTGATATTTCCTAATAATCTGAATCTCTCTTTAGTAGTACGGACTGTGTTCTGTAATAGTTTGACATTTGTATAAAACAGTACAGCAGGAGCCAGAGTATCTAACTTGAATCTCATGCTTTTATTATTTGTATTGAGGTAGCAGCTGAACGCCTCCAACTGAGATCAGTGCTCCATTGTACTGGGCATAGTAGGAAAGCTACCCTGAGGAGTTTATAGTCTAAATAGACAAGACAGACAAACAGTGGGAGAAACGAGATGATATTATCCCCCTTTTTTACAGCCGTAGAACTGAGACATTCAGAGATCATGTTTTGTCCCAGCTCAGATGGGAAGCTTGTGACAGTGCTAGAAACTGAATCTAGATCTCCCAAGTCCAAGTTCAGTGCTCTAATCATATGGCCATCCTTCCTACATTTTAGGATTATGCCTTGAGTCAAGGGTTTATATACAATTTTGGATTATGTTTGTCCATTTTTCAGATACAAGTAAGACCCAATAAACTGAGTCCCAGAACTTCCCCTAGAAAAGCCTTTCCTGGTCCAAAAAAACAAAACAAAACCAGAAAACCAACAACTATGCAAAGATCCAGAGCTGCTATGTAGTCCTTGGTCAGAAAAGGGCGTGCCAAAATTTTTGGTGTGAGTGTGAAGGAACTAATCCTTTCCCAGGAGGCTATTAAAACATAAACACTTTATATAGTTTTATATTAATTAGGAAAGTAACAATCAAATATGGTACCTCTCTATTCAGTGAAGTTGTTTCCTTCATCTTTGAATTAAATCTGATTGCTTTGCTGACAAAGTTTAACCTAATTTTGTAAGATATCATCTGAAAATGTATCACTTTGTGTGTAACTAAAGCATAGCAATAAAAAAAACTCTTTTCTCGTCTTAGCTAGGGAAGAGTTGACTTGACTGTAATCTGCCTCATGAACTATCAAAAGTGTCAGCTAAGTACTAACTTCACGATCTTTATTATTGGTGAAGAGGCAAAAAAAGCACAGGGTTTTTTGGATACAAGGTGGGATTTACTGATCTGAATATAGGAATAAAACATCTGTGGATTTTTGAAGTGAGTAAATCTGACCTGGATTCCCTTGAGAGATAAACTGCCAGTGTAGCATATGCCACAAAAGAACCTCTCACTTACCACAGGTTTCAGAGTAGCAGCCGTGTTAGTCTGTATCTGCAAAAAGAACAGGAGTACTTGTAGCACCTTAGAGACTAACACATTTATTTAAGCATAAGCTTTCGTGGGCTAGAGCCCACTTCATCAGATGCATAGAATGGAACATATAGTAGGAAGATCTTATGCTTAAATACATTTGTTAGTCTCTAAGGTGCCACAAGTACTCCTGTTCTTTTCACTTACCACAGAATTTCAGGTGCCTCTGGAAAGAAGGATAAGAATGGCCATACTGGGTCAGGTTAAAGGTCCATCTAGCCTTGTATCCTGTCTTCTAACAGTGGCCAGTGCCAGGTGCTTCAGAGGGAAAGGATGAGTTAAGATCATGAGGTGGATCCTACCTGTCATTGATTTGTGTCTGGCAACATTAAACTGATGAAAGGCATGGCAGCTGTGATTCCCCCCACTTTCTCCCCACCCCCAGCTGACTATAGAATGTTAAGGGCTCTAGAGGAGAAGGTATAAGCCCATGTGGTATCATCTTCCCTAAAAGCCCCAATGAAGGTTTTAAGGCTTAATTTTTCTAGCCCAACATTACAAAGGCCAATAATGCCTAGAATACAGACATTTGAGATGGGCAGAATGGTAGGGGCTAGAAAGGAATGTCAAGCTTAGGTAAGACCGTATGCATGTAGGTCTGTCCTTTTAAATCCATTTATCAGAGTGTTGTCCCTTTCATTTTTGTATATGGGGAAGATAAACCTCCATAATCTCAGAAGCAACCAACCCTGTGACCCACCAGCTCCTATTTTTTGCCATTACTGGTGCCCATTTCTGTGTTCAGATTACATTTCCACCCAGATATTTTTGTGGAGAAGTGGAAAATATTTATATCAGTGTCTACAAATATCATACACTGAGTGGTATATCTGTCTGATATGTCTGAATGCATAAAGTTGGATCAAATGGTGTGGTTAAAGAAACCAGCTTGGAAAGGAAAAACAATGGCCTAGATAAGAAATTTGCAAGCAAACAAAATGGCCAGGCTTATAGCTGTGAAGAGGAGACTCCTAGGGCCCAGCTTTAACCAGGCCCTGGTCTGAAAGTGGGCAAATTGTGGATTTCCACCTCACAAGACATAAAGGCCTGACACCTTTGGGTTGTACTTAATAAAATCCTGAGAAGGGACAGCAATACAGCTAGCCTGGTACCCAAGTGGAAGGTTGATTGGGGCAGTGGTAATTTACAATAAGGAACCCATTGATCTGGTAAGTGGGGGTTGAACACAGGACGCCCATTCTAGGAGGCACATAGATGCTGAATTGTTAGCCCAGTTCAAAGAGGAGGGAGATACCGAAGCCTAAGTCTCTGTCTTTGAAAGAGTTTGTAATTTGAGCCAGGTACCTGCAGCAAAGAGGCTGTTTTCTCATCCTATCACTGGGTCCAAAGGGCATTCAAGCATCCATCCAAATAGGAGAGGCAGACTGTGGCTTAGGAATCCTTGAAGAAAGTATTGCTTTTTAAATGTGAACTGACCCCTGAGGCTTATAGAAAAGGATTTCAGGGGGTGCAGAAGCATGAGGGTAACTTATCTAGAAGTAGCTAACCTTGGTAAATAGGGAAAAGGGTCAAGAATCCCTCCCACGGATCAGTTGTATGAAGTGTTTGAATTGGAGGAGTTTTATGATGTGTATCCTGAATTAAGAATGTGGGTGAGTGATCAGAAGGTACAGGATTTGCTTTCCGCAAGCAGTTTGGCCAATGTTGCTAGTAGGGCTGGTTGTGATAAAAGGAAGCAGGGTTGCCTGGCCTTAATCATGCTTCCTAGAAGGGGGAACAAGTAGCAGCACCCCTGAAGTGAAAAGCAGGTCACCTTTAGCCCACTCCCAAGAGTTTCCAGAGATCTGCACTGTAATCATCAGATGGTTGGACACAGCTAGTCAGACTGTGTAGATGTTGGGAAGCAGGCATAGAGGGCTGGTCGATTAACTCATCGTCAAACTGAATGTCATAAGCCTGAGATAAACTGTTTAAGTGAACTCTTGGGAAAAAGGAACTATGCAGTCAGCTTCTCTGGGCCACACAATGCTCTGCCGTTGAGTCTCTTCAACCCCACCCCCCCCAAAAAAAACCTGGGCATATGGCATGTTGTACTGTAATGGGTACAGCCACATCTGATTCCCTGTAACAGTGGAAGGTGAAATTAATGGAGAGACATTCAGAGGGCGGCAGGACACTGGGATCCGCCAAACTCTAGTCACACCTTATGTAGTGAAACTACATCAACTGCTGAAAGGATGTAACTGTCTGAGTGAAGGTTCCTAATAGCAAATCATTTGCACTGCCTGCAGCGCAGATTTCTGTACAGACACAGGAAGGTGTAACAGTGCTGGTACTGGGGTTATTGGAAGATGTACCTTTTGTCATATTACTTGGAAATGATACTGTAACTTTTAGGGTAATCCAGTCCTTGCTGTGAAAGCAAGGGGGTTACATGAGGTGCAGTAGCGTAGCCACGGGGGGAGCAGGGGGAGCAGCTGCTCCCCCTTGAGCGGAAGCGGCAGAAGCGGCACCTTTTTTTAGCAGCACTAAAAAAAGGCACCGCTTCTTTTTAAGTGCCGCTTCTTACACTCACCCAGCGGCGCTCCAGGTCTTCGGCGGCATTTTGGTGGTGGGTACCACCAAAGACCCGGAGTGAGCCGCCGAAGTGTCGCCGAAGACCCAGAGCGCTGCCGGGTGAGTACAGGGGGAGGCGCCTTTTTATAGCGCCGCTCCCCCTGCACGCCGGACCTGGCTGCGCTACTGATGAGGTGCTGACTGGCTCAAGGAATGCAGCTTTTGGTATCCGTGAAAATGCAAATGTATAGATGGGAGGGAGAAGTGGGGGACTCATCGTCCCCCTAAATGCAACACAAGGAGATAGCTGCTAAGCTAAGGACACCTTCCAAGGTCTGCATACAGACACATGAATCTGAATGGGGCAGTGGAAGTTCCTCTACCCATTCCCACCCAAAAGCTGTGAGTCACACTGGCTCAAAGATAAAGTCCCTGAAGCCAGGCTCTGTGTCCAGGATAGCCAGTTCACTTGCCTCCCATATTGGGGAAACTGGGGCAGAGCTGAGTAGTGCTGTGGCTAAGTCCAGCTGAACATGAAGAAACGGAGGCACAGCAGGGAGATGCTGTGAAACAACTTCTACTTGGAAGGAGGAAAATTGAAGCAGGGAAGGAAACTGCCAAATGCATGGGCCCTGACCAGGAGTGAGAAAAGCCCCAAAGAAGTGTAAAGCAGTTGAGAGCCACAGAGGTGCCTTTTCAGAGGGTGACTATGGATATTGTGGGACACTTTTAAGAAGAGATCCTGAATCACAGCCCACCTGCAGGAACCAAGAGAGAACTCAGTCCTGGGGATAAGGACATATGGGGCCCCCCAGGGAGGATATGAGTGCCTTGCTATGTATAGCCCTAAGGTAGAGAGAAAAACCTGGGGAGGCCATGCCAATTCTGGGGCAGGCCCTGCATACCTCCTGCACCAGTGCTCAAGCATTACTTCTGGGGGCCAGGCCTATCCAGGAGTCACGTCTAGTGGAAAGGACACCCCTGGCTGCAGCTGAGACCTTGAGGAATGTGGATTCACTACCCCCTCAATCCCTGGAAGACAAATGGGAGGAGGCAGTGGCCATGGCCGGCTCTAGGCACCAGTGTTCCAAGCAGGTGCTTTGGGGTGGCAATCTGGAAGGGGCAGCAGTCTGTGTGCCGTCAGGGCGGCACGTGCCGCCCGCGGCGGCAGCAATTCGGCAGCGGCAATTCTGCAGGAGCTTTCTTGAGCCACCTGTGGTGGTGGCAATTCAGCTGCAGCTCTTCGGGGCATAGGAACCGACTTCTGTCGGCTCCGGTGGGTGCGTTGGGGGCGGAGCCCCGCAACGTCACCCGGTGTCTGGAGCGAAGGTAAGTGCTCCGGTAACGGGCACGGGGCTGGCGGGGAGCTGCCGGTGGGTGCTGAGCACCCACCAATTTTTCCCCATGGGTGCTCCAGCCCTGGAGCACCCACGGAGTCGACGCCTATGCTTCAGGGCAGTGGCAGGTCTTATCTTCAGCCGCCTGTGGCGGCAATTCGGTGCACTGCTTGGGGCAGCAGAAATGGTAGAGCCGGCCCTGGCAGTGGCAGGCCTCAGTACTAGACACAAACCCAAAGGTATTGGGATCGCAAGAGGGCTCATGAACCACATGTGCTCTGCTAGTGTGATCCAGAGGGGGAGATATAAGTGATGGATTTGAAACTTCTTGGTGCTGGTTTATGAAGACTCTATGATGTTTAATTATGGGAAATGCTGGTGGGGAGACCCCAAGAAGGGACAGCCAAGTAACTGTCACAATATTAATCTCATTTTGTTGTTTTCTTTTCATATTTCTAACATCCTTTTGTGTTATATTACTGGCCTCACTGGTGGTCACTTCTTAAATGTTGTGTCCTCTGTGAGTTTAATCCTTTCTGTCAGATCATTAATTAAGACATTTAACAATACAACATCAATCGCTACTCCCTGTGACTGCCTCTGTGCTCCTCCTGCAGCTTCCTAGGCAGCACTGCCTCAGTGTGCAATGGAGCCAAGGCAGCAGTGCTGTTGGGAGCCCGTAGGTACTGCAGTCTAAGTTAGTATGCAACCGCAGAAGCCTTAAAGAGCAAGGACAGTTGGGGTAAGTAATCTACCAATGAGAACTCAAGACATGAGTCCACTGTCTCTACTACCACTGACTTATTACAATCAATACAGCTGTACTATGCAAATTCTCTGTAAAGGAAGAGTGATGATTGGTTGAGTTAGCTCTGATATAACAGTGGCTCCATTTAAGGGTGATCTGAGCTTTTGTCTACTAGTCTATATATAATTATAACCATTAGATACAACAATTGTCAATAACTTAATTACAAACCAATATATTGACATATAGCCAGGGCACGAGATTTCAATGAGCTTTAACCAGTACTTAATTTGAAATGAAATAGGTGCTGGGGCTCGTCCCTGGCCCAAATTAAGCACTGATGCACCCCCTCTACTGCACACCCCATACACCCAACCCTGCCTATCCCCATGTACCCCACATCCCGCATGCACCCCCCAACTACACCCCATCACAGACACTCACTCGAAACATATCCCCACACCCTATGCAATTTTCCACGGAGGGGGCTGGTGCTTTGGTTTTCAAAGGGGGCAGGGATACGGGAGAGTAGTACTGCCCTCCCAACCACCCCCACCCCCATTGTTTCTCAATGCTGGGTGTGTGTGTTAATTTTCCGCCCTACCCAATCCATCACTCCTGTACAAAGGGGCTAAGGTATGGTCCCTGCCATCTGAACCCAGATTGCTCTGCTCTCAGCCTGGATCAAGGCACCTGCCCCAGCTGGAATCCCCTGGTGTGGGAAGAGTGCCCCACCAATTACACAAGAGGTCCAGGATAGTTCCCAGATCTGACCTTCTCCCGATGCTGGTCCTCCATGGATGGCAGGCTGGGTAGCTGCTGAGCATGGCTGCTGCTGGGGGCTGTGTCAGCTGGGATCACAGGCACCATGGTGGGGTCAGCGCTCCCTGGCCAGAACACAAAGCTGCCTCCCCACCTGGTGCATCTTCCACACCCTGCTGACTGTTCCATGCATTTAATCCACCTCCTTATTAGCAGTGCAATTAACACTGGTTCTGGGAAAATAAAACTTTGAAAATATTCCATGGCTAATTGAGGGGCAGTCAGGGTAGGTTTTAATATATTTTATTTATGTATTTATTTTATTAAAAAATCCAACCCGATCAAACTGTCCTCTTTCCTGCTCTACACCACCTAACAATTCCTCTGTGTTCGGTGTACTCCTTGGCTGCCCCATGTTGCCTCAGGATTGAGCCCAGATGTTTGATCTCAAAAATCTGTATCTGATAGATTAGCCAACCTTAAGTAAAGGGTGTCTTTCAGGGTCTTTGCTTCTACCATTCATTGAGAAAGTGGTGTAACTTAGGGGTAATGCCAGTGTAAGCATGATGTCATTGGGGTGCTAACTGGATAAATAATAATTAACTACTTTTTGATAATATTTTTAGTGAAGTCAGTCATTTCTTCGACTGCTGTTGCTTTGCCCTTCCCTCTTGGTAATATCCGTGCATCCTGCTTTCGCTTTTGAAACAGCTCTTTTGCCAGCTGCTTACTTTTTCCTACATTAAAATCAATTGTTCCAACTTTTAAAGTCGTAGTTTAGCTTTGTACCTAACTCTTATAGCCTGGCTCTTGCAAGAGTTGTTTGCACAGTACAACTTCATGAAATCTAGGTTTTATTTTTTTAAAGTAGTGCCAAAATTCTGCTCTTGGTGAACTCAAACCATTTTGTATTTAAAGCTGTTACTGTTTCTTTAAGAAACAAATTTATATTGATGCTGTTAATCTCTGCTTTAAACCATAACTGAATCCTTTTGAACACTGACGTATATGTTGCTATTGCTTGTGTCTCCTCTTCCTCCTAGTCAGTTTTTTATTATTATTTCTAGTATAGTAGTGCCTGAAGCCCCAATCAGGATTGGGGCTTCAATTTGTGCTAGAAACTGTATGAACAAATGTAGTGGGTTTACAGATTGTTCCTTGTATTGCTTTAAAAAAATTATTCATTTTTAAAATGGCTGTATAAACTCCAAGTTTTTGGATACAACATCTGGGCTGCTGTACAAAGTTTGAGAGAAGCTAAACAAAAACTGGGCCCAGTGCCCAGAGAAACCAACTCAAAGAAAACCGGGCAAAAGAAACTATTCTAAGTAGGAAGAACTTGTAGTGTGTGTGTGGGGAGAAGGGGGGTAAAAATGGCCAAAGATATACTGGCCTTAGTAAAAAGACTTTGCACTGAGCCTACACGATAGCTGCACAGCAGACATCAGGGAGAGATTCCAGCAGACATCTGCAGGAAGGGAGGTCCATGGATTGTGTTCCTGAACTTTTAAGACTCTGTCCTCAGCCTGATTCAGATATAACTTTGGAGCACAGAGCTAGAATTACCCAGGCAATCTTCTAGTGTGCCCACAGCCTCTATAAGGCCCTAGACTCCTGCAAGCTCTTCTAGCCATCAGTGCAACAGCAATCTTGGACTCCAGCTGAGAGAGCTGGCCTTGTTCCTCACCTCGCCTAACTAAGCAATTTTCTCAAAACACAGTTCCTAGCTGCCTCATCCTCATCCCTAAATATTTAAATATCATGAAGCAGGCCCCAAAACAATTATTGGTGCAAAAATGTTGAGATATACAAAAAGATCAATATGTGGTTCTTTTTACTGGCCTTAATATTTTGAACCCTTACACATTTCCAGCTTTTTCCACAAACTTCAGCACTGGAAACTTATTTTAAAAAATGAAAGCTGAGATTCCCATGAAAACTCCTGATTCCAGGAGCTGGGGCTTTAAGAAAAACACCATATACTGTGAAACTCATGAGCATTGGAAATAGGGTGACCAGAAGTCCCGATAAAATTGGGACTGTCCCACTTTTGACCCGTTTGTCCCGCGTCCCGACCGAAGGACGGTCGGGACGCCATTTGTCCAAATATTTTGTTTGGGGTCCCCATCCCCCCATCCCCCCCTCCTTTTTTTCCCATCCAAACTCACCCAGGACGTCCCGGTGAGACGTATTACCTGCCGCCGCCATGCTGCTGACAACCGTCAGCGACTGAAGGACCTCCCGCCGAAATTCCGCTGAAGACCGGGATGTCCTGGGTGAGTGTCCCAATAATTTTTACTTCCCATCTGATCACCCTAATTGGAAACCCTATATTCCATAAAGCAAGCCCAGGACAGCACCTTGCTCCTGTCATCTATGAAACACCTTACATTCTTTTGAAGCCCTTCCAACCACCTGCCATTCCGCCTATTAGAGCAGGTGCCGGGGGAAAGAGCCAACCCCATCTTGCCCTCCTCCCTGCTTCCCACAAAAGATTAGCCACCTGAGGACCAAGATATTTGAAGGTAATTAGGCACCTTGATATTGTTAAAAATCTGGTCCCAAGACCTTGTACCTTCCCCCCACAGTTGCCTGTAAAAAGCTCCAGTCCTTTCAAAGTCTTTCCAGGCAGCTCCCATCAAGTGGAACAGCAGGGAAGGGAGCTTTCCAAACCTCAGTAAGCACCAAACAAATCAGCAGTCAACTCCTTTCATTTTGAGTTTTGGCAATATTTTATTCTTCCATCACTGATTCTCATATTATGTCAGACCCCTTCCCTCCCCACTACTGCCCTATCTCACAACTGCCTGTGTCTGCTGCTTCCATGTACGTCTCCCCATCTCTCTCCAGTTGTCTCCATTTCCTCCTTCCTCCCAACCTTGTTCTGCTCCACTGCACCCTTCCCCTTCTCACAATTTCCTCTTCTCAATCTGCACGAAAATTCCAGTAATCACAAACAACGACCTTACCTTATAAACAGCTAAAATTGTATTTTAAAATGGGCACAGGATAGAAATATGTCTATTAGGGCTCATGTAATTTTTCCTTTAGTTCAACATAACAAGGATAAGTAAACAACAATGTACAGTAATTTGTATTGGTATTTCACTGTCTAGACCATCCTTTAAATGTATTACCTAATCTAACTGTTTAGAAAAACATTATAGGGTTTTTCTTTTCCAAAGGTGCCCAGATTAGGGTTGCCAATTTTCTAATTACAGAAAACCGAACAGCCTTGCCCTGTCCCCTGCCCCGCCCCTTCTCTGAGGCCCCACCTCCGCTCACTCCATCCCACCTTCCTCCATTGCTCGCTTTCCCTCTTTTGCTCACTCACTCATTTTCACTGCAAGGCCCAAGCAGGCACCCGGAGAAGGCTAGGACCTGCAACAGTTTGAATGTGGGAGATGGAATGTGTGATTCAAATACCCTTCACCTCACGAGAGAGATTTTAAACACTATTGTAAAATTAATTGCTCCCCAAAAGAGTCCCGCTCGCTTGCCATGAGCAAGACTAAGGAGACTATTACAGGAGTTTGATTTTTCTTGCCTTCACCCAACTGTCCTGGTAGGGGATCCGATAGAGCTGCAGCCACTGACTGAATCCTTCATTACCTGACAATGAACTAGCAGGGAAAAAAGACAATGTATAGCAGAGAAAAAAGTTATGCGGTTCCATGTTTAACGACTAGTTAAATTGTTTAAATGTATGCTTTAACAGACAATAGATGCAATGTGGACAAATTAATATTATGGGAGTTTTAATGTTAACATTTCCTGACACTTATGTTTAAATATATAACCTTAATATAGCATTAATATTATTCTATGAATTCATTATAGCTCTTTAATGTTAAGAAGGTGAGGTTGCATAAAATGAAATTCATGCTGCAGAAACTGACCCCTCCCTATTTTACCATCCTGCTAACCAATTGATTCTCTAATGTTCTGTGTGTCAAGTTTTTTCACCTGTACTGTGTCCCAGATTTGTTCCAAAGCAGGTTGAGAAGAAATATGTTAGAATGTCACAGACAGCGTGGACCGCCTGTCCTTTGTTTGGTGTCCAGTGTTCCACATTACCCATCAAATCAATAAATTTTGTCTTGCATACACCAATAATCATGCAAAGGATTGTACACTGTAATACAATGTGTTGTTTGTATATGAATGTGTGTCACAAATAAAACACAAATAAAACAAAAATAAATGTTCTCCTGTAATTTTCAAGTTGTCCTTCATTTGAAACATAAAGGGTCTGTATATGGGCATGAGGGAGATTACCATAGCCCGGGACTAGCTCTTCTGTTTCAGGAACATCCGTCCTAGTGACGCTATGTATTCCCTGTTGCTGGGCCCCTTTTGTGCTGCCCGTGGTGTTGGCACCATCAGACCATATGAGCCACTTATTTTTGCAGACTCGGACGGGCACCCACCAGTGCGAAGTGCTAGTCTTTGCGCACAGCGATGTCTGGCTGCTGGCATGGCTCCTGATGTGCACCGCTGACTGGATGGGTTGCAGTGGCCACCCCAGTGGCAGAGGCCGGACCAGCCCCAGTGCACTGCCCCTGAATGCATTGACAGAGACGCCCAAAACCACACTAACCAATATGCACCTCCTGCAGGGAGGGACTGGTCTGCATAGCCACTTAGGCTAGCAGCTGCTGTGTCCCATGTGCTGGGAGCGGGTGTGGGTGGGTGGGTGTGTCTACTCAGCAATTAAAGCTGGCTGCCCCCATCTACTGACTGTGGCTCACTGTGGGGCTGTGTTTGGGCTAGCTGAACCCCAAGTTCTGAGACTCCCGAGGGGGGTCCCAAATGTCTACACAGTAATGTCACAGCCCCAGTTCACTGAGCCAGGCCAGCAGGGTGTTTAATTTCAGTGTAGACATACCTCATAGATCTCAGAGGGGCTGAAGTGGAGGCTCCCGGGCAGGGACTACCGGGAAAAGGAGCTTCAAATTCAGAGCATCTCCACCTGACCCCTCCTTCCCAAGCTGCTGCTGGCCACTTGTGGGGAGCAGGGCCACCTAACTGGGGCGGCTTCTAGGAAGAGCAGGAGGGTGCTTGGGGCTGGAAGTATGGGAGGGGGTAGGGGAGTGGGTATGTGCTCTGGGCTCAGGGTGCGGGCTCCGGGTTGGGCCAGAAATGAGGGGTTCGGGGTGCAGGAGAGGGCTCTGGGCTGGGGAAGGGGATTGGGATGCAGGAGGGGGTGAGGGCTCCATCTGGGGGTGCAGGCTCTGAGGCGGGGCAGGGAATGAGGGGTTTGGGTGCAGGAAGGGGCTCAGGGCTGGGGGGTGGAGTTGAAGGGTTCGGAGTGCACGAGAGAGCTCTGGGCTTGGGAGGGGGCTGGGGTGTGAGAGGGGGTGTGGGGTGTGGACTCTGGAAGGCAATTTCAGTGTGGGAGGGGGTTCCAAGCTGGAGCAGGATGTTGAGGCGTGGGATGTGCGGGCTCTGGGCGACTCTGGTTGGTGCAGTTTGCGGGGACTCCAGGAGGCACTGACCTGAAGCGCCCCCTTGACACTCTCACCAGAGGTGCCCAGGCATTTCCTAGGGATGGAGGAAGTCCACAGTTCCTGGGAAGTGACAGCATGTCCCTCTGGTTCCTAGCCTGAGGGGTGGCCAGAGGGGCTCCGTGAGCTGCCCCTGCCCGCCCACAGGTGCCCCCCCGAGCACAGGCTCCACAGCTCCCATTGGCTATGGCACCCCAGATTCGTGCCCATCACAGCTTCTTGGGCAACGGGAGCTTTGGAGCCAGCGCTCAGAGCAGCGCCTGTGGGCGGGGGAGAGGGGGCAGTGCACGGAGCCTCCCTGGCCGTCCCTAGGAGTCGGAGAGACATGCAGCCACTTCCAGGAGCTGCACGGAGCCGGGCAGGGAGCCTGTCTTAGCCCCACTGCAGCCAAACAGACTTTTAGCAGCCCAGTCAGCTGTGCTGACCGGAGACACCAGGGTCCCATTTTGACGAGGTGTTCCGGTTGAAATCTAGACACCTGGTAACCCTAGCCCAGATAACATGGTGATGAATAGAAAATCTATATAGTCTGTTAGATCAATGGTGTGGGGCCCTATCAAAGTTCTAATCAATTCACTTCCCTTTGTTTGGCTACTGTAGAGTACAAGCCAGGCCAACAAATTTGTGACTTACTTAACCAGTCATATTGCTTTTTGCATAACAGTTTTACTATCTCCCAAACATCCAGGTTTTAACCCCACTCACTCTCTGTACTTGGAAGGGAACACCAGTACCTAGGGGGGAAAAAACCTGGTCTTGCTAAGTAACTATAATGTTAGATGTTATACAGTATTTTACTAAGGATCATCTGCATGGGAATTTAGAATGTGTATTGCATGATTAAATCCCCAGGCATCATTTTCAACATAAACCTGACCGTGCAGAACTGAAGTCAGTGGGTTCTGTTTGTACAAGAGCTCAGGTCATTGGTGCAAGTAACATAGGCCCCAATTCAGGAAAGCACTTGAACCCATGCTTACATTTAAATACATGCTTACGTCCCATTTACTTCAATGGGACCTAAGCACATATTTAAGTGCCTTTCATGAATTCTCATGCTTTCCTGAATTGGGGCCTAAAGGCCTGATCTAAGAACCATTGAAGTCAATGCAAGACTTCCTTTGACTTCAATAGAAGTTGGATCAGACCTTTCATTTCTTGTAGATATTATTAGATCCTGGCACTTTACTAAAATACTTTTAAAATAATTTCATTTTAGTAAAGATAGTTTTCTTTTAAAAACAGTCCTCTAGTTCTTTAAATCTCATATCATATTTTGTCCCAGTGGCATGGATTATGTCATGTTAAATCTCACAACACCCGGGACATTCCACACTCTAATTTTGGGCACCATTACAGGAAAACATCTCCACTCATGAAAGCATTTAAAGTCAATAGGACGTAAGTAGGTGCTTAACTTTAAACATGTACTTAAATATGTTTCTGAAAGAAAATCTAGGTGCTGTCCCTGTCTTCTCCGGGGGGTTGAAGGCACTTAGCATCTCACAGAATCAAGATCCTGGTGAGAAATATTTTGATTTGCAACAAAATTTTGTTTTGTACATGTATGAATACAATTTTCAGAAGTGTAAAAACTGGCTCTGTTGAACAGACATTATCAAATTGTATTGTTTAAAACTAAGGCCAGCCTAATTGAAATAGCCAGTAATAATTTGCATACTGAAAAATAATTTTTTTCTAAAATGTTTTGTTGTTTTTCTGTAGGAAAAAAATATTATTGTAAGGAACTGGCAATAGCTCAGTTAAAAAAGTTCATTATTTTGAGTGTACAATGAAAGAACCATAGGCAGAAAAAAACAATCTATTTTGTAATGATTTTTTTTCCAGCGTTACTTTACAAGACAATAAATTGCACTTAACCTGAGACATTGTGAAGCCTTTATATGGCTTATTAAGCATCCTATCACCTGGAACTTCATTGTTCATAAGATCAATGATTATTGTCAGTTAACAGTATTATTCGCTAAATCTTCATAATTTATGATTACATTGGTCCTAGCTCAGACCTCTTCCTCACTAATCCTGCTTTGTAACTGAGGAAAGTAATAAAACCACTGTTGCCAGATAAGATACAGTATGCTGTTTTTGCCTTAAGTACTGTCAATTTATAGACCGTTCATGTAATAGTTGTACTGTTTTAATAGACTCTTAAAATGGAACTCCATAATAATCATAGAATCATAGGACTGGAAGGGACCTCGAGAGGTCTTCTAGTCCAGTTCCCTGCACTCAAGGCAAGACTAAGTATTATCTAGATCAGGGGTCAGCAACCTTTCAGAAGTGGTGTGCCAAGTCTTCATTTATTCACTCTAATTTAAGGTTTCACATGCCAGTGATACATTTTAACGTTTTTAGAAGGTCTTTTTCTATAAGTCTATAATATAGAACTAAACTATTGTTGCATGTAAAGTAAATAAGGATTTTTAAATGTTTAAGAAGCTTCATTTAAAATTAAATTAAAATGCAGAGCCTCCCAGACCGGTGGCCAGGACCCAAGCAGTGTGAGTGCCACTGAAAATCAGCTCGCGTGCCGCCTTTGGCACAAGTGCCATAGGTTGCCTACACCTGACCTAGATAATTCCTGACAGGTGTTTGTCTAATCTATTCTTAAAAACCTCCAATGATGGAGATTCCACAACCTTCCTAGGCAATTTATTCCAGTGCTTAACTACCTTGACAGTTAGGAAGTTTTTCCTAATGTCCAACCTAAACCACCTTTGCTGCTTCCTGTCCTTTCTTCAGAGGTTAAACAAAACAATTTTTCTCCCTTCTCCTTGAAACAATCTTGTATATACTTAAAAACAGTTATCATGTCCCCCCTTCAGTCTTCTCTCCTCCAGACTAAACAATTTTTTCAATCTTCCCTCATAGGTCATGTTTTCTAGACCTTTAATCATTTTTGTCGCTCTTCTCTGGACTCTAATTCATCCCCATCTTTCCTGAAATGTGGCGCCCAGAACTGGACACAATACTCCAGTTGAGGTCTAATTAGTGCAGAGTAGAGCGGAAGAATTACTTCTCGTATCTTGCTTTTAACACTCCTGCTAATACATCCCCAGAATGATGTTTGCTTTTTTTGCGACAGTGTTAGACTGTTGACTCATGTTTAGCTTGTGATCCAATATGACCCCCCACATCCCTTTTTGCAATACTCCTTTCTAGGCAATCATGAATAATCTAACTCAATTCAGCAAATATTTCTTCCTTTATGTTATTGGGGGGAAATGGTTTGGATGCGTAGATTGTATCACCACTATATAATGCATTTAGGGTAAAATGGTCAAAAAATGTTGTGTGTTGAACTAACAGCTTCATTGAGTCAATGGTAAAACTGCAATGCTGGATATTTTTGAAAGTCCAACCCCAAAGTTCCAGTGTGCATTTCCTGCACTGCTAGTTCCAGCAGTTTGCCATCTCTCCTTGCTTTTTCTTCTCAACATCATTGAAATTTAATGTAATGCTGAAACTAAGAAGATTTTAGCTTGCAAAAGTTGTACAAGAGAAAGATCTATTCAAAGGCAGCCATATTGAGCTCTTCTATTTTGCAGTATTTGAGTTGTACCATATGTAAAGTAGCACTGGCACCACTAGAGAGAGCTCTGATAACAAAACATTGCTCCCCCATGAACATCAAGCTAAGAAGTCTTTCAGTTTCACTGAGTATTAGAGTGACATTGCCACTAAACTACAACTAGACTGTGCTTCATATTTATATCTTTGGGCCAGATCCTCAGCTGCTGTAAATCATCATAAAAGATAGAACCATGACAAATTAGTACTTGGACTTAAAGTACAAATTATGCCATGCAACCCTGTTGTGTTTTTTTTTGACAGAATTACACACCCAGTTGAAAAAGGAAAGACAGTAATACATCTGGATTTTAGCACAGTATTCGACACACTGTCAAACAAAACCTCACAAATGAATTCTAATTAGTTTGGCTAAGAGCCTTGACATATAGACTGAAAATTGGTTGAAGGATCACTCATACAGAATAATGGTAAACAGTTATGGACTGAGTTGGGTGGATTGTCTCTTGGGATGCCACAAGAATCACTGTGAAGTCTGGTATTGTTTAAAATGTACATTCATGATTTCGAAGAGCTGCTCAAAAGCATGAAACTTACAGATGATACTGAAGTTTTTCCAACACCAATGAGGACAGAGAAATAATACAAAGGGACCGAGAAAAAATTAGAAACATGCGCAGAAAATAAAATGAGATTCAACATGGAAAACTGCAAATTCATCTGGGGAAAATTAATCCAAACCAGACACTCAACAGGAGGGAGAAATTTGAAAGGAAACAATACTGAAATACAGCTGGGGTGATAGGGGACAGTAAATGAAATAATGCCTGAACTTGTAATGCCATAGTACAAAAGAAAAAAAAAGGGCCAATGTGATGAAGCACTGCTATTACAGGCATCACCTCTTCATGTAACTGTGGGGAGAGTGCACCTGGAATAGACTGTTCATTTCCAGATACCTCAATATCACAAAGTGGAAGATTAGCATCACATGAGTAGCACCCTTTCAATTGATGGAATTATTCATGTGCTTAAGTACTTTGCTTGATTGGGTCCAAATTCTCTAGAGTGGCTGGTGCAAATTCCATTGCTTTAATATTTACCTAGAGTGGACAAAGCACTAATATAATAGTACAGGGAACAATCTTGCACTGATATGATGAAAGCCTACGAGTCTGATCCAATACCTATTGATGTAAATGGAAAGACTCCCATTGACTGCAATGAGCACTGGATCAGCCCCATTGTGACCAAATAGGTTTTTCCAAGACACCAAAACAATGAATGGAAAACAAATGCTAACAGGCCTTATGCTCCAGTGAGTTATGTTCTTAAAGGCCCAGATCTTGGGCTGTTTTTGGTATGGAGGAGAGGATTCCATCTTGGTTAACCAATGCAAACATTATCGAGCTAAAAATGAATTTTCAAAACAAAGAAAAAAATCCATGCACACTTCAAACTGTCCCTCTAAGAAACTAAACTAAACTATTTCAGGCTAATTAATGCTAATGGTTGTTTGACATGGCAAACCAGTAAACACAGGATAGGTGACAATGAAAAACTCAAATATTGGCCCTCAGGGCTTTCTCGATTGTTAAAAAATCACAGAAGTAAAACCCTTTATTATTTTCTTAAATGTCCAGTTGGCCAATATTTTCTAGTTTTTGTGAGAGTTGAGGGAAAATAAATATTGTAGGTCTTGATTTGCATTTGATTTTCACACAACTCTACCCTGGAGGTGTAAAAGACTTCACTTTGAACAGGTTAACAACCTATTCCTTGTTCAATAGTGTCCTTGTCTTCCAGACAAATGTTAACACATTGTAAATGCATCCAGATTAAGACTAGCTGCATTTCATTTATGTATTTAGGGTAGTAAATCCAATCCTAGAGACTGGTGGATCATAACCTTAAACTTGGGTAGGCAATTATTATCCTCTGAATGAAATCCTTGTCATGACACTGTTTGACCATCTTCTCCTCAGGCAACACTGAAAAGTCAAAATACCTAGTATAACGGCGCTATTTTAGCAGCCACCTAACCATCAGACAGCAAAATTGACTTCGAAGCCTAATTAAAAGTGGTTTAGTGTGAGTTAGCCAATGTAAGACATAATCATGATATAAACATCTCTTTTGGCACTAAGGACCCGACTGTGAAACAGATTACATTTCAATATGGTTTCAGGTTATTAAAAAAAACTAGCTAATTTCCTGAATGGGAAACATTCAAGCCTTAAACCTGATGAATTTAATTTTCAAGTTTGAACATTTGAAAACTCTTGAAGTTTCCAAATGCAAACATGGGTGGGCAGGAGTTATGTGAAGTTATGTGGTTTCATGTTGTTGGCAAACACTATTCATGAACTCTGCAAATCTCTCCTCTTCTAACGCCTCCATTCATGCACCTTTTCAGACACTAGCCAAACCAAAAGTTACTATCAACTTGGGGGGAAAGTATTTTTTCTTCTTTAAACATTTCCCCCACTCATACTGTTTCATGTTTCTTATATAATAATCCTCTTATTTTCAGAATAGCTATCTCTGACCAGTTTAGAGACTGGCTACCTAACATTGACAACAGGGAGTTCTCAGAGGAGAACCCTTAGCCACAGAATTCATTAACAACGAGGTCTAGGCTGAGCCTAAATCTTGCCACTTGTCATTTTTCAGCCCCCTCCTGGAAGGCCATCCAGGCAGGACTACTGTGGATCTTCTTTTCCTTCCCCCAGTGCCATAAAGGATGGGTGTCCTGGAGGAGGAAAATCATGGGTAGAAACATTGTCATTGCTCCCAACTGAAAAACCCCTACTGAGTTTACTGTATAAATAAATAAATACACCCCAGTGGAAAAGCACATGATGAGTTTATGAAATGAAACATTAAACATATACTATGTGATTCAGTCAGTAATCCTATTTATCCCTCAAAAATAAAAAGGGCTCACATAGTCCAAAATGAAAGGCTTGCAATTCTGTAAATAAAACCGTATTTCAGCCTCCTCTTCCTGTTCTGGCCTAAACATTTATATTTGAGATCAGTCATGTTGGCTAACTCATGGAAAGAGAAGTTGTGGTTTCTCTCAATCATTCTTTATTTTAACTTTGTGTGATTCCAGGTCTTTGTTATTAAGATCAAAGCAGATTTCCAATGAAACTGCAACAGTAGTGTCATCTGCCTGTAATCTGTCAAAACCATCTTCAACTGTTTTTGTTGTTGTTGTAAATGTAATGCCTCTCTGTAGAGTCCCTAGTTATTTTAAAAGCTTGTTTTGTTTTCATCAAAGTCCACTTTGTGATCATTGCACATTTCAACAATATTATGGTCTCTAGATGGAAATGTAGGGACACAGGACCGACTTCTCCACTGATGTAAATGGCTGAAAGTCCATTAATGTCAAATCAGCAGACTACAACTAAATGTTTTTCACAGTGTCCTTGAGAAAATGGTCATCCTCTTTTTCAGTCAAACAAGCATGAGGCTCATGGTTATTGAGGAAGAAATTTTGAACTTTCCTGTTGTGCTGTTCCCTGCTGTGCTTTAGAATTGTTAAATAGTATCATGAACATCCATATGTCATAAATGTAAGATAATTGCACTTGAGGCATTCTCTCGTCTTTTTAGTTTTATTTTCATTTTCTGAGCACTTTCTTGTCATACTGCATTCTACTTTCTTGGGTGGCATCTTCAGCAACTTGCTCACATGGGTCCATTGCATTACATCAGCATAAAATTCATGTAATACAGTCAGTGGAGTCACACTGATACAAAACTGGTGTAACATGATGGAGGATCCAGCCTGTTATTCTGGCTAAAGTAATCAGGAGGGCCCTAAATTACTAACAAAAGGAAATGGTAAAAAGAGGCAAGATATGAGCACTCAGCACAAAATTGAGATGGTGAGAAGAAAATTAATCTAGGAACCAAAGGATATAAAGAGAAGAAATTCTTTAATTCCAATGCTAGAGTCTGAGTACAAAGAAGAGGAATTGGAATTGCTCATTTACTGTTCTGTAGTGGGGCTAGATTGCATTGTAATGGCATAATGGCATGTTTGTCCTATGAAGGATGCCATT
This sequence comes from Chelydra serpentina, assembly GCA_037349315.1. Classification (NCBI taxonomy): domain Eukaryota; kingdom Metazoa; phylum Chordata; order Testudines; family Chelydridae; genus Chelydra; species Chelydra serpentina. The sequence goes on from JBAIAC010000002.1 coordinate 85,137,752, forward strand.
TTGTTGTCAAAATCATAGAATCATAGGACTGGAAGGGTCATCTAGTCCCCCCCCTACCCTCATGGCAGGACTAACTATTATCTAGACCAGGGGTAGGCAACCTATGGCACGGGTGCCAAAGGTGGCACGCGAGCTGATTTTCAGTGGCACTCACACTACCTGGGTCCTGGCCACCAGTCTGGGAGGCTCTGCATTTTATTTTAATTTTAAATGAAGCTTCTTAAACATTTTAAAAACCTTATTTACTTTAAATATAACAATAATTTAGTTATATATTAAAGACTTATAATAAGAGACCGTCTAAAAACATTAAAATGTATTACTGGCACACAAAACCTTAAATTAGAGTGAATAAATGAAGACTCGGCACACCACTTCTGAAAGGTTGCCGATCCCTGATCTAGACTATTCCTGACAGGTGTTTGTCTAACCTGCTCTTAAAAATCTCCAATGATGGAAATTCCACAACCTCCCTAGGCAATTTATTCCAGTACACTTGTAACCCCTCCCAGGTTGGTAACATCCACAAACTTTATAAGTATACTCTCTATGCCATTATCAAAATCATTGATGAAGATATTGAACAGAACCGGACCCAGAACTAATCCCTGCAGGACCCCACTTGTTATGCCCTTTCAGGATGACTGTGAACCACTGATAAGTACTCTCCGGTACTTTTCCAATCAGTAGTGCACCCACCTTATAGTAGCTCCATCTAGTTTGCATTTCCCTAGTTTGTTTATGAGACGGTCATGTGAGACAGTATCAAAAGCTTTACTAAAGTCAAGATCTACTATGTCTACTGCTTCCCCCGTATCCACAAGGCTTGTTACCCTGTCAAAGAAAGCTATCAGGTTGGTTTGACATGATTTGTTTTGACAAATCTGTCTGTTACTTATCATCTTATTATCTTCTAGATGTTTGCAAATTGATTGCTTAATTATTTGCTCCATTATCTTTCCAGGTACAGAAGTTAAGCTGACTGGTCTGTAATTCCCCGGGTAGTCCTTATTTCCCTTTTTATAGATTGGCGCTATATTTGTCATTTTCCAGTCATTTGGAATCTCTCCCATCTTCCATAACTTTTCAAAAATAATTGCTAATGGCTCAGATATCTCCTCAGTCAGCTCCTTGAATATTCTAGGATGCATTTCATCAGGCCCTGGTGACTTGAAGACCTCTATCTCACCTAAGTAATTTTTAACTTGTTCTTTTCCTATTTTAGCCTCTGATCCTACCTCATTTTCACTGACATTCACTATGTTAGAAACCCAATCACCACCAACCTTCTTGGTGAAAAACGAAACAAAGTCATTAAACACCTCTGCCATTTCCACATTTTCTGTTATTATCTCCTGCCCCTGCCCCGCCATTGAGTAATGGGCCTACCCTGTCCTTGGTCTTCCTCTTGCTTCTAATGGTGTCCTTCACACATGACCTCACATGCACCATGTGTACAAGGTCACACTACAACAAAATGGCATCCTCCACGCAACATGAGTATAGGTCACACTGGTGGGAGCATTCTAGTAGTTGCCCATTTAGGCCATATCATTGTTCATTTATGAGAATAAATTTGATCTAGTTGGTATTACTGAAACCTGGTGGAACCTGATCACCATGTTTAGACTGTTAAAAGCAATGGTTATAACCTATTTAGGAAGGATCAAGTGGGCAAAATGGGAGGTGGAGTGGCATTCTGTCACAAATGTCATTACCTGTTTCAGATGCATCTGAAGAAATGGGTATTTTACCCACGAAAGCTTATGCTCAAATAAATCTGTTAGTCTTTAAGGTGCCACCGGATTCCTCATTGTTTTTGTGGATACAGACTAACATGGCTACCCCTCTGATACCTGTTTCTGAATCACTGATAACTAGAAGAAATATCCTTGAGTGCTTATGGGTCAATGTCCTAACAGATAAAACACAAAATGAGGTATTAGCTGGTGTTTGCTACAGACAACCAAATCACACTAGTGAACAGGATGACCACCTCCTTATGGGCCCATCTATAGTGTGTAGAAAAAAAAACCTGTGTGATCGTGGGGGACTTCAATTTGAGTTTTGTATGCTGGAGGAACAAGACGGGTGAGGTAATATCTTTATGCTGTAGATTCATATTTTAAAATATTGTAGATGACAATTGCATAACTCAGTGGTCCCCAAATTGTAGGGCGCTAAGCAATGTTTGGGGGAGGGAGGTGTGTGATGGGGCCCAGGCCAGCCCCCACAGGGGGAGGGGAGGGAGTGCCACCCTGCTCTGTTTTGCCCGCATCTCCACTCTGGCCTCTCCCCTAAACATGAGCTCCCAGCTCTGCTTCTGGCCATGGACCCACCTGTGGCCCCGACTGTGACTCCACTCCCTGCCATGACCCCAGCTGCAGCTCTGGCCTAACTGCGGGCCTGCTCCTGGTCACAGCCTCTGGCTCTGACTGCAGCCCCACTTCTGGTTGTGGGCCCAGCTGCATCACCGGCCACATTCCCATCCATGGCTCTGCTCCCAGCTGTAGCTCCTGGCCCTGACCGTGGCCCCACTGCTGGCCCCGGCTCATGACCGCAGCTCCCAGGGGCCAGGGACCAGTTAAAGGGGATCACTGGCCTAGCTCAAAAAATGGTGTATGCTACACAGGGGAATTCTCTATTAGACCTCGTCTTAACAGATAAAGAGAAATGATCACAGAACTAAAAATTGATGGTAGCTTAGGTACAAGTGATCATGACTTGATCACATTTATAACGTGCAAGGACAATAAAGCCCAGGCCAGTGATATATACACACACATGCATATACACACTTGGTGCTTTAAAAGGGCCAATTCCACAAACCTCAACGCAATTATGAGCCAAATCAGCTGGGAGAAAGAATTTAATCAGAAAAATGTGAATAATACTTGGGAATTGTTTATGAACATTTTACTGGATGCCCCCAAAGCCACAATCTTACAACTGAGGAAGAAAGCTGTACTGGCTAAAAAAAACTGACCTGGCATAGAGGGGAAGAGACGGCAGCTATAAAAAATAAAATAAAATAATATAGATATATCAAATGCAAGAAAGTAGAAGTTGATAGTAAGGAATATAAATCAGATGCTAGGTATTATAGAATATTGATAGGGAAGCAAAGGAACACAAGGAGAACTCTATGGCCAGCAGAATGAAAGACAATAAGAAGATGGTCTTTAAGAATATTAGGAACAAAAAGAAGCCTAACAGAGGTATTAGTCCATTACTAGATGTAAATGGTAGAATTATCAATAATAATGCAGAAAAGGGAGAAAAGTTCAATAAATATTTTTGTTCTGTATTTTGGAAAAAACAGATAATGTAGTCATATCATATGCTAACACTCTTTCCATTCCAGTAGTATCTCAGGAGGATGCTGAACAGCAGCTACTAAAGATATACATTTTAAAATCAGCAGGTCCAGATAACTTGCATGAAAGAGTTTTAAAAGAGCTGGCTGAGGAGCTTGTTGAACTGTTAATATTGATTTTCAATAAGTCTTGGAACACTGGGGAACTTCCAGAAGACAGGAAGAAAGCTAATATTGTGCCAATATTTAGAGAGGGTAAATGGGATGACCCAGGTAATTATAGGACTGTCAGTCTGACATCGATCCCAGGCAAGCTAATGGAGCGCTGATATGGGACTCAAGTAATAAAGAATTAACAGAGGGTAAACACAATTAATTAATTTATTAATGCAATCAATGCCAATCAACATGGGTTTATGGAAAATAGAGCCTGTCAAACTAACTTGATCTCTTTTTTTCTTTTATGTGATTACAAGTTTTGTTAATAAAGATAATAGTGTCGATGTAATATACTTAGACTTCTGTAAAGTATTTTACTTGTTATTGCAAAACATTTTGATTGAACACTAGAAAGATATAAAAGTGACATGGCACACATTAAATGGATTAAAAGTTGGTTAACTGATAGGTCTCAAAATGTAATTGTAAATTGGGATCATCACCAAGAGCGTGTGTTTCTAGTGGAATCTCACACGGATCAGTTCTTGGCCCTGTGCTATTTAACATTTTTATTAATGACCTGGGAAAAATCGTAACATCATCACTGATAAAGAAACTAGGGAGTGATAAATAAGGAAGAGGACAGAACACTGATACAGAGCGACGTGGATGACTTGGCAAGTGGGCACAAGCAAACAATATGCATTTTAATATGGCTAAATATATACATCTAGGAGTACAGAATGTGGGCCATACTTGCAGGATGGGGGATTTTAGTCTGGCAAGCAGTGACTCTGAAAAAGTTTGGGGATAATCAGCCGAAAATGAACTCCCGGTGCGATGCTGTGGCCAAAAGGGCTAATGCAATCCTTGGCTGCATAAACTGGGGAATCTCAAGTAGGAGTAGAGAGGTTATTTTATCTTTGTACTTGGCATTGGTGCAACCGCTGCTGGAATACTGTGTCCAGTTCTGTTGGTCACAATTCAAGAAGAATGTTGATTAATTGGAGAGGATTCAGAGAAGAGCCACAGGAGTAATTAAAGGATTATAAAACATGCCTTATGGTGATATACTCAAGAAAATTAATTTATTTAGTTTAACAGAGAGAAGGATAAGGGGTGAATTGATTACAGTCTATAAGGACCTACACAGGTAACAAATATATAACAATGGGATCTTCAATCTAGCAGAAAAAAGTATAGCACTCTCTGATGGCTGGAAGTTGAAGCTAGACAAATCCAGACTGGAAAGAAGATGTATATTTTTAACAGTGAGAGTAATTAATCATGGAAAAAATTTACCAGGGATCGTGGTGGATTCTCAATCACTGACAATTTCTAAATCAAAATTGAATGTTTTTCTAAAAGATCTGCTGTAGTAATTATTTTGGGGGAAGTTCTATGGCCTTTGTTATACAGGAGGTCAGACTAGATCAGTGGTGGGCAACCTGCAGCCTGGGCTAGATGATCACAATGGCCTCTTCTGGGCATGGAATCTATTAATCTAGTTTCTGTTTCAGAAACTAAAATGTTAAGTAAGAAAGCATGACTCCCTGTACGGGTGCTTGTAGCCAATTGCCAGATAATTTCTTATGTTTGACTAATAATTTGCATTAATATCAACATTAATTATTTTAGTTTTTCCTTTAATTTCCCCTGTATTTCCTCAGTTACAGCATCTAGTAATAGACACATGAACTTAAATTTGTCTGGAGAAATATATCCACTGGGAAGTGCTTCAACCATTTCTTGAAGTTGCTTAGTTTGTGTTTACAAATGAAGGTGATGCAGCTAGCTTGAAATAAAGGTTCAGATTTCTTGTCAAGTTCAAGTTTTTTGCTTTTCTGTTTTTATTGTCATGAGCACGATTCATCTTTACCATTTATTTGGATGTCAAAGTTGAAGAGAATAAACTGTTTCTGAATGAAACATGTTGAAAGCTGTGGAAGATCTGGGAGTCAGGACAAGGATTGAAATCATTGTCAAGGCTAATAATGGAAGTGGCATAAAATATCTTACTTGCAGGATTTTCAAACTCATCCATGTTCTGTTCTTCCCTCACAACATACCTCCCAATCAGAAGTTTAATTCAGTGTCCCTTTCTATCATGAAAAATGTGATGAAATTCATTTTTATATTTTTTGAAATTGAACATGAATCCTTTTTATTTTGTACCTAGGGATTCTTGACAATATTTACATTTTACTTCAGAAAAATTACCTGTTTTAATGGATTCTGTCCATTCAATCACTTCTCCCTACCACTTCCTTCAACTTTAGTTATGTTGAGTCTGATAAACTCATACACCAATGTCTGGTAATGACTAAATAATAATCTCCCTTTTGCCGTGTTGAACAACTGCTTTCACATTAATTTAAGTTAGAACGAGAAACAACCACTCATTCTGGGGCTGTGGGCCAAAGGACAGAGGTAATGTCTTACTACTGACTAAAAATGGTTAAAATATTTGAAGGAGGTTAAGGATTACTCTAGGTTTTATTACCAAGACTGGTGTTCAGTATATTTATACATTACTGGTAAAATGAGCTAAATATCTATCTAGGAAAATGTTGCGATAGCACAATACTATTTAGGTTAGCCAAAAATATGAAGGATTGCAAGGAAATCCTGAAGTACCTAATAAATCTAGGAAATTGACCATGATAAGTGAAATTAATTGTGGACAAGTGCAAAATAATGTATATTGAAAGCAGCAACTTAGGGCCGGATCCTATGAGATGCAGAGCACTTCCTGGTGGACACTCAGCATCTTTCATGGTAGGCCCATTTTCGCTCATGGCTTCTGGCTTTATTTTATTATTTTAAGAAACCTAGATGGGTTCTGAATTAGTCATAACCCAGCAAGAAAAAGGTATATCGGTTTCATTGTTGCTTTCAATTTGTTTCAACCAAGACCTCTTGATATTCACTGTCTTCATTCCCCTCCCTGATTGATGTAGCTTTGAGACTTCAGCAATGCAATCTCATTCAGAGAAATGGAAAAATAGAACTGGTTTAAATACATTCCTGCCCAGGTTTCTGGGTGTCAAACTGCAGTCTCATTAGAGTCAGTTGCCAAGTAATCTCGAAGTGACAAGGGCAATGTCTAGAGCCAAAAGGAATATTTGCAGTCTCCTGGCTGTACAAAAACGAAAAAAGCCATCCTGGCTGGTGCTGCTACTTGAATCTATAATAGCAGCTGGGAATCTAACCAGAGACTGAGACCTCAAACTCAAACAGCCAAAGGCAGGCACATGAATCTGCCTCAAAGTGGCAGATATTATCTTCATCATATCATCTGGTTTTCTTTTCCAACAAACCACCCTCACCTCAATTACAACTAGAGACAATGTCAGCCCACCAGCCCCCCCGTGCATGCACCAATTTTAACCAAACACTGGTTAAAAGCAAGTTACTGCTTTAGTTGAGTTAGATGTAATAGATACACAGATAAGTATCATCAGCATGCCAAAGGTATTGAACCTAATGTCTCCTCACTAATCTTGCTGAGAACCCCATATACACATTAAATAAGATTGGAGATGAGATGGAAACTTGCAGAGCCCTGAGAGCTCTATCAGGCAAGAGGAGCAATTGCCCATCATCATTCTTTGAGAACACTGTATGGGGAAAAGAAAGAAAAGGAGCTGCACAACAACAACCTTATCCTCCCCTCTGTAATCTGCAGACAAGTCATCAATACCTCATGATTGATGGTATGAAGGGCAAGTGAACACCTGGTTCCACTGAAGTCAATGGGAATTCACCCTTGATCTTCATGAACTGGAAGAGGATCATGTACAAACAACTAGTGCATCTTTCTAGGATGTACCTGGTTGGTACCTAAAATGAAAAGAGTTTCCCAGAAGCCGGGAATGGGGACAGGGGATGGATCACTTCAATATTACCTGTTCTGTTCGTTCCCTCTGAAGCACCTGGCATTGGCCAGTCGGAAGATAGGATACTAGGCTATATGGACCTTTGGTTTGACTCAGTATGGCCGTTCTTATGTAAGGAGTCTGGGGCAATTAAATACCATAAGACATGCTACAACCTTCTCTATCACCTTAACTAAGAATGGAAGATTGCATAAAAGATAATTGGCCAGTATTAAATAAGAGTTTCATGAATAGTGGTCATATAGATGTTGCTTCAATGGAATCAGAATAACAGAAATGTAGGTCTGGAAGTGAGTAGTCATCTAGTCCAATCCCGATGCTGAGGCAGGACCAAGTATACCTAGACCACCCCTGACAAATGTATGTTTAATTTGTTCTTAAAAATCTTCAATTATAGGGATTACACAACCTCCCTTGGTAACTTATTTGAGTACTTAACTATTCTTACAGGTAGATAGTTTTTTCTAATAACTAACCTACATCTCTTTTACTGCTGATTAAACCCATTACTTTTTGTTCTACCTTCAGTGGGCATGGAAAACAATTGATCACCATCCTCTTTATAACAGCCCTTAACGTATTTAAAGACTATTATCATGTCCCCCTATTGGTTTTTTTTCTCAAGACTAAACATACCCAGTTTTTTAACTGTTCCTCACAGGTCAGGTTTTCTAAACCTTTTATCATTTTGTTGCTCTTCACTGGACTTTCTCTGAATTTGTCCACATCTTTCTTCAAGTGTGCCACCCAAAACCGAACAAAATATTCGAGCTGAGGGTCATCAGTGCAGAGTAAGTGGAACAATTAGCTCCTGTGTGCAACATACAACACAATTCTGTGAATACACCCCAGAATTATATTTAGCCTTTTTTTACAACTGCATAACAATGCTGGCTCACTCACTATAACCACCAGATCCTTTTCAGCAGTACTACTACCTAGCCCGTTATTCCCCATTTTGCATTTGTGGATTTGATTTGTCTTTCCTAAGTGAAGTACTTTGCACTTTTATTTATTTATTTCAGACCAATTCTACACTTTATCAAGGTACTTTTGACTTCTAATTCTGTCCTCCAAAGTGCTAGCAACTCCTCCTCATCTGCAAATTTTATAAGCATACTCTTCATTCCATTATATAAGTCATTAATGAAAATTTTGAATCTACTGGAGCCAGGACAGACCCCTGCATTAAGGGACCTCACTAGATATGTCCTCCCAGTTTGACAGGGAACCATTGATTAATTCTTTTGAATTATGGTTTTGCAACGAATTATGCACCCATCTTATAGTAATTCCATCTAGACCACATATCCCAGGTTTGCTTATGAATCTGTCATGTGGGACAGTGTCAAGAATTTTAGTAAAATAAAGATAAATCACATTTACTGCTTCCCCTCTATCCACTAGGCCAATAACCCTGTCAAAGAATCTGACAATCTGCTCTCCCTCAAAGAGCCACTGATAGTTTTCACCAGCAATAGGCCCAGCTCTATTCTTCTGTCCTTCAGCAGCCTGAGGGAACATGGATTCTGAGCGTGATGTTTCAAATGTTCATAACTGGAAAATTATTATGGATTTTTCTTTTTCTCTTAATGTAATGACTCACTGGCATTTAAAAAAAATCTTTCTAAGACGCAATGGCAGTTGGAATTTGAAACCTGACATTTTAAATTGTTAACTTGTGAAAAGACAGAGCCATTTGCTCGTGCGTAGATTGGAGAAATATTCAAAGTGTGAGTATGAGTGAGAGAGAGAGAGAGAGAGAGAAAGAGAGAGGCAGCACACACCCAACATTTTAACTTACTTCTTATGTTAACAGAGGAAATTAACAGTCAGAAACAATTTGATTCCTTTTCTTATTGTCTTTCAGATGAACAGTTCTTGGGCTAATCAAGAAAAATTTGGATAGTTTGCATTAAATTGAGTGAAGGAGATTTGAGAAATGATCACACTCTGACCTGTCCTCTCTGTATTATTTTCTGGCTAATGTTTGTGGGGGTTTTGTACTTCTTACAGCTGTCTGCCAGTGGACAGGCTGCAGAAATCCTTACTGCCATGCTTATTTATGGAAAGTTTCTTTTCACTAGTAGATGCTAATAAATCATTGGGAAGAAATATTACTTTATTTTCATTTATTTCAAAATGGTTTTGTATAGTAAGAATGGTTCAAAGTATAAGTATAAATTGTTATCTTGTTTAAAGTCTTCAGAAAAATGTTGGTTTATACCTCTTTATTTGGTAAGAAGGAGAACTAGCTTTAGCTTATGTAAATCATTTGCATTCAGCAACTCAAAATTTCAGGGTCAAAAGATTAGAGATTGCTTGGATATACCTTAACAGCAATTGCAAACAATAGTTTATTTAATTTCTTTCTTAAATTAGTATTAATTTATTGATTTCTGGAGCTGTAAATTGATATTCCAGGAACCTGTGTAACTAAGGCTAGGTCTACACTAACCCCCCCTATCGAACTAAGATACGCAACTTCAGCTACGTTAATAACGTAGCTGAAGTCGAAGTACCTTAGTTCGAACTTACCTGTGGTCCAGACGCGGCGCGCAGGCTCCCCCGTCGACTCCGCCTACTCCACTCATCGAGCTGGATTACCAGCGTCGACAACGGAGCACTTCCTGGTTCGATTTATCGCGTCTTGACAAGACGCGATAAATCGAACCCAGAACATCGATCCCGCGCCTCCGACGCGACGGGTAAGTATAGACATACCCTAAGGTGGAGAACAGCAGGAGAGATCTGAAAAAGTAGCTCTGAGATCTGATGATGGAAAATTATACAGGATCTGGGATTAACCTCATCTGTCCTAATAATGATTTTGGAGGTGGTCAGAAAATATCATAGTCTGAATACTAAAAAATCCAATGGGAGTTTGAAGGAAAATCTAAAGTAAATTTTACTGGTTAATCCAAGCGAATGTCAAATCACAGAAGGTTTTTTACATAGTTATTTCACCTCTAGTGTGTGTAGCGTAACCTCTTGAAAATGAGGCTCCCTACCAGATCGAACAGACTTTCCCTAAGTGGGTGCATTTCCATCCAGCCCAGTCTCACATCCACATGTGGTCGGGAACCAGTCTTCAACTCTCTACCATCATCTGTAAGAGACATTCTAAGAATCCTTCATTTATATTCTCAGTTGGCAAAATCAATAATAATAAGCCTAGAAGGTCAAAATTAATATACCCAGTGTGACGGTGCACCCCATAAGGCTTTATGGGGATATGCTTATAAATATATATATGACATAACTGGAATATGTTTTATGCTACATAGGCCATGTAACATATCTCTGTAAAGGTTATGACCTACTGAATCTATTCCTCCTATTTGTATGCATGTATCATTTTTGTAGTTGAAGTTATGAATATTGGCTGTATATTTGCTTGATTTTGAAATAGTCCTAGTAAATAGATTTGGTCAATGTCTTGAGAAAGGAATGTGAAGGTTATGTGCCCAATCAAGAAGCACTTAACAGACAATAGGACTTGCAGACACCAATCCACATCTGAGCTTTCCCAGGAATGTGGCTGGTAAGGAACTCAGTTGTGCATGGACATGTGACTTGCCCATGTGACCCCAAAACTTCATTTTGTAACTGGATGCTACACAGGGATATGGAGGGGTGTCCACCCAGAGGAGAAAGTTTATAAAAATCCCTGGGAGACCCCTCCATTTTGTCTTCAGCTGGCTCAAGGGATAGCCTTTCCACCCCCAAGGATACTTGAAAGAAACGAGGACAAGGGACAGTACCAACAGGGGGTGTGAGTGATTGCTGGTCTCCCAGGCTGGAAGGAGTCTAGTCTGTAAAAGGAAGCTTACTGGGTGAGGTGTTTATCTGTATTCAGTTTCTTAGAGATAGATCTGCGTGTTTTATTTTATTTTACTTGGTAATTCACATTGTTCTGTCTGTTACTACTTAGAACTACTTAAATCCTACTTTCTGTATTTAATAAAATCACTTTTTACTTATTAGTTAACCTGAAGTGCGTGTTAGTACTGGGGGGTGGCGGGGAGGGGGCAAACAGCTGTGCATATCTCTCTATCAATGTTATAGAGGGTGAACAATCTATGAGTTTACCCTGTATAAGCTTTATACAGGGTAAAACGGATTTATCTAGGGTTTGGACCCCATTGGGAGTTAATCATCTGAGTGTTAAAGACAGGAACACTTCCTAAGCTGCTTCCAGGAAAGCCTACAGCTGTTAGGGGGCGTGGTTCAGACCTGAGTCTGGGTTTGGAGCAGGCTAGCGGGTCTGGCTCAAACCAGACAGGATTCTGGAGTCTTAAGCTGGAAAGGGCAGGAAAGCAGGGGCAGTAGTCTTGGCACATCAGGTGGCAGCTCCCAGGGGGTTTCTGTGATAGCAACCTGTCACACCCTGAGAACAATGTAAGGGTGCCAGTCAAAGCTCACTATACTGCATAGTCTAACGTGTATATTTGCAGCTGTTATGAGGTAACAAATCACTGTAAAAGAAAAATGTCCAAATAGAAATTCTTCATGTTTCCAAGTCATTCAGCTATGCTGAGGAACAAGAAACCAAAGAGAAGAAATTGGGGTTCACTGAACTACCGATTAACACATTTCTCCAGAGGAAGTAGTAATCAGTAAACTACAAAAAGTTCAGAGTCTCATTGTGGATAGAGTTGCAAGACTTTGGTCTTGGTCTTGCAACTGGGCTGGAAACCTAGCAAGAACCAGCATCGTGATGACATTTCTAGTAATTCCTAGATCCAGTCTTGCTGGAAATATTGGGCCTGATCCAGTGCCCATTGAAATTGATAAAAAATCTCCCAAAGACTTTGAGTTTTTTTGAATGACCTATTGTGCCTTTCCCCAGTGTTTCAATGCTTTTGCTTCTGCTCCCAGTCAGAACCTGGAAGTGCAGAGACCCAGCTGAAAAAAATCTAGGTCTGAGTTCAGTTTGACTTCTGAAGGAAAGCTCAGCACTGTTGCCTTTTTATCCTAATTCATACACTAAGGAAAATACCTTTTAAAATTTCTATATTCATTTTTATTAGTTATGCTCATTTTGGTTAACTGCTTTGCTATTTGTCTGGTTCCTTGATATATAATTTTACTTGTGGCTGTTAATAAAAACAAATTTAAAAAGGAATTATGTAAGAGTATTTATTTAAATAATGCACACATGCAGAACTTTTTAGCAGTTGCTCTGAAGAAATATTCCATTGCCTATTGTAGTGCCTCCTGGAGCTTATTGTTTATGGAGACTTCTCAAAATTATGAATATTTACCTGCCATTTACAGTACACAGCATCTTCCATCCAAAGATGTTAAAATTCCTAACAAACATTACAAGTTATATACACAAGACAGGAATCACTTCAACCATTATTGAAATGCAGATATAGCTGGGGTGGAAAGTAGTGCAGACATAAGACAAAGTGCAATATAAGACAAAGAACAATTTATCCAATTGAATCAACAAGGAAAATTTAGGAAAACAAAACATCTGGAACTGATTCAAGATAACACTGCTTACACCATTTCATGTTAAGAAAAGTTGCTAGATTCTTGTTTTATTACTTTTACAAAGTATGGTGCTTCCAGCATTTTTTGTGCCCCAAATGTCTTATTGGGACATTATCGCATTACTGAATCACAAGCATGACTGAGCAGTAGCACTATTTATATTATGACAGTACCCAAAGGCCCAAGTTGAGATAGTTTAGTTTATAAAATCTGACAATATGACAGCACAAGATGACATGGTTACAGGCCAGGCAAAAACTAAAACAGAACCATCCGTTGCCACTGATACTGTTTTACAATCAGGAAAAAGGAAATGCTGTGTATTGAGTCTTGATATTTATGTTTATTCGGTTGTTAGTATCTAATGTCCCATGTATGACACACCACATAATTTGATACGCCTTTTTTATTGCATTTGACACAGGCAGGTAGGCAGTTTTGCTGTCACCTAGCCTCATTGTTATTGCATAAAGAAAGCAAAATGGCTCACATGTAGATTCTACTTATAGACTACCATTTTCTCACTTACCATTGTGGTTAAGTGCGTTGTGAAATTAATCTGTGCAGTGTTGTAGCCATGCTGGTCCCAGGATATTAGAGAGATGAGGTATGTGAGATAATATCTGTTATTGGACCAACTTCTGTTGGTGAAAGAGACAAACTATCAAGCCACTGAGTTATTTTTCTTCTGAAGAGTTCTGTGTGGAATTAATGGCAGGCATGCAGGATAGATTGAGAATGTAACCATATATATGCATTTAAAGATAGCTTCCTCTTTTATAGTGTGTGTGTGTGTGTGTGTGTGTGTGTGTGTGGGTGGGTGGGTGTGTGTGGGTGAGAGAGAGAGAGAGAGAGAGAGAGAGATATTGGCCAGCAGGTAGTTGGAGGACTGGCTAGAGCAACACGTCTGACGTGTTATGATCGGCGCTCTCTGTGAGGGCTGATAGACCGATCAGTAACAGTGACTAATACCCATTTAGCTAGCATCCCAGAGAGATGATGAACGAGAAATTGCCTGGAAAATATGCCTCCACATTACAGTAGCGGTCTCAAACAATCCTTTTTTGTTTGGGGGCAAAGGGAAAGGAAGTCCTTTGAAAAATCTTTCCTCCAGCGAAGGGGGTGGGGGTGATGTGTATTTTTACAAAATCCTACCCAGGGATGTTTTCTGAAAATACATTTTCAATTAAAATAGTTTATTTTGGACCAATATGGAGTTGGTGTTTTGTTGCATATTAGCACTGTGCTATAGTACATCTGAGATCTTGGGCATCGATCTGTCTAAAAGGAGTTTGGATTTCTTCTAACACTAGAAAACTCATTAAAATAAGAACATTTAAAAAAAAAAAGAGTATATGTGATTCCTGAAATATGGTCACTTGAGGTACAATTAGAGATTGTAGTTTTTACTCTAGACTCAGGATAGGAAATAACTTCAGTAATTCAGATAACACTGTGGGTAATTCTTCCCGTTTTATAGGCAAGCACTATACTATCATCTACAGGCTGAAAGATCAGCTATGATTGTTGTTTGGGACACAGTATCATTTTCACTATGAGAAATTCAGTGTATAATTTCTTAGGATAGGAAATAAAGATCTATACAGCAGAGAAAATGTATGATTTTATGTTATAAAATAGTTGATTTTCTTCCAAAACATTTCATGAAAAGTAAATTAGGCTCTGTTACAGCAGGCATATTTTTGTAATCTGTTTTTATCATTGTGGGCACAGTACAGTAGAAGCAGGCAAAGCTTTCTAAGACTCCCAGCTCAATTTACTCACTTTGCAAACACACCACAGACTGATTAAATCAGGTGCTGCTGGATCTCTTGCATTACTGAAAATAGCAGTTTCTTTTGGGCTGGGCGCTGTTCACATAGGCTCTTTTCATCAGTAAAACTTTTGTCATTCGGGGGTTGTGTTTTTTAACACCCCTGAATGACAAAAGTTTTGCCAATGAAGTGCCAGTGTAGACAAAGCCAAAGGGATCCGAGTTCTGTTTCCACCTGTGTCACAGAAGACAACACAAGCTCGGACATTATGGCTGTAAGTTTCTCAAGCTGGGCACTGAATCAAAAATAAGTGGTCAATAAACTTCTGCAATTTAGACCATAGCCTCTTTGCACCTCAATTTCCCCATCTGTAAAATGGAAATAATATTACTTATGTCCCTCACAAGCTTATAGTGAGTCTTAATTTGTTAACATTTATAAAGCATTTTGAAATTGTCAGATGGAAGGATTCATACATTTTAAGGTCAGAAAGACCAACTATGATCATCTACTCTGGCCTGCATAGAACAAGGCATAGGACTTTGCCCTAATTAATTCCTGCATCTGTTAAAAGAATTGCTCCCTTTGGGTTACTATTTCTGCCCTGCCCTCGAGGATACATATCCAGGGGCCCTGCTCGCCTCTAAACAGGTTTGCTATCTGTGGCAGTTAGAATTGCACTCGCCACCATCCCACCCCCCAGGGAAGTGATCTTGCTCAACCGCCCAAATGAACAAAACAATTCTCAGAATTTGCAACTTCTGGGGGGCAGCCCCTCCCCCGTTCTCCCCTGTCTCTCCACCAGATATGGGGAAATAGTCAAGGGAGAAAAAAAACAGGTCTCTTTTTTTTACCTTATTTGGTACAAAAACTGCCCCCCCCAAAAACGCGTCATTCTGGCCCCAAGGACGCGTCATCTTAGGTATATCTGTCTCGTCCCCCCGAGGGACGGGAGGGAAGGAACCGAAGACGCATACAAGTCACGAATTCGCAACTCGGGCCTGATCAACCCGAACCCTTTCCCAACTCAGCGTGTGCCGGCCGTAATGCTCGTGTACGGGTTTGTATTCGTAAGTATTCTTTAATACCTTATTGTTTTAATATTTTGCTTTACCCCTTCCCCTTCAATTGTAATTCATTGTTGTAAAAGTATCCTATGTATTATTCCTCTAATTCTACTAGTCCGTGGCTCATCCCAAGTAATTATTGGGACTTAGAACAACTCCAAGGACTGTTGCTGTTTTTAATAGGAGTAATCTTGTTTTTTGCATTAATTGTGTATTGTAAACCTAGGTTATAAGTGTCATTGGCAATAAAGCTGAAATTTCTAGCCTTATTGCCTCGGTGTCTGTGTGGTTCCCATCCGCTCCAGGGGGGTTCCCTCCGAACATCCACGCGAACCTTAGTACTGTGCCCTGGTAGATAACAGGTGCACGCATACCCTCGCCCTGCCAGGTGGCCCTCGAGGGTACTCGCTTCCACATGGCGTCACGAACAGGATGTTCCGAGGTTGGACCCTGCCCCTGGCATGGTGGGACCCGCACACAGACCGAACTAGAACAGTTCCAGCACCTACAGTTCCACCTTTTACAAACCAAGCAGTCCAATCAACCGACCTTGGACTGGGTATGTGTTATCCCAGCACCGGCTGGGTCTGCTAGCTATACGACCCCATTGACCTTGGAGGCAGTGGGGTGCCTCTTGTATTGTCACCCCAGCGTCCGATGCCAACCGGCCGAGTGCTCCCTTCAGCCCCAGTGCACGGGGGTTGCTGGAAGTACCCGTACCGAAGAGCCGAGCCATATTTGGCGGGAATGTGGTCGTATAGTTAGAAGGTCGGGGGCTACAGTCTCGAAGATAGCCCCGTCGCCAAGGGTATCTAGTGGCGATCCAGCTCACCAACTTATGACCCAAATGTTGGCTGAGCTCGAACAAATTAAGAAACCAAAGAAATTAAAACCCGACGAGTATAAATCAGAGGACGTGTCCACCGTCCTGTTTTCTATCGTGAACCGGGCACTGGACCTCTGTACCGTACTTCACGGGGGCACCCTGTTTGCCGCATGGCAAGCCGCCGCGGCCTCGCCACCTAACGACGAGAGCGGGGCCGGTGAGGGGGAGGAAATTAGAAAGATATCCCCTGACCGAGACCAGGAGTTTTCCCCTCCCCCTTACGAGGCTCCAACCGGCCCGCCGCTGTACCCAGCTCTTCCCACTGCCCCCCCGGTTGCGAATAAAGGGCCCGTAGCGGAGGCACTGCCCGTAGTTGTAATCAAAAATAAACTGGATGCCGCTACAGGTGAAACGGTCACTACGACCGAGTGGCGCACTCGGTCAAAAGCCGAGTTAAAGGATTTTTTGCTAGACACCCAGCGTAAAGACGACGAGTCTCCCGTAGTCTGGTTGGGTCGGCTCGCCTTAGACCACGGCGCAGACACCTTAAACCGGGACGAAGTGGCAGTGTTGGCCAAGACGGGCAATTGGGCCAAAGGTCTCCCAGGCCACGGGCTCCTTAGTAATAGGGTGTGGCCGGTGATTACCCCAGCGGCTGCCCTCCTGGCAATGAAAGGCAGCTTTAAGGGGATGTTTATGACTTCTGAGTCTATTAAAACCCCACATGAATTGATTTGGGCTATCGCGGGAGCATCGATTGTCCTCTGGGACTACAACCAGGTTCCTCTTAATCTCACCGAGGCCCAGCTGAGATCCCACACGCCCTTTTTGTACGTCACCGACCCGTCTCAGCTCCCTATAACTCTGAACGCCCTCACCTTAGCTCTGGAGGGCAGCCCCCAACTTGATACGGGGGCCGTGTTATCGTTACATGCCCAGGCTGGGCGGCCCATAGTCACCCTATACGAGGCAGTTAGTAAAATCCGCTTTCCAGCGATGACCCCCGCCTCCGTTCTGGCCGGGAAAAGTGCCCAGAAGGCTGCCCAGCCCCCTAAGGGGTATCCCGAGCGCACAAAGATAGAACGCGCGCTCTTTGGGTTCCTCCTTAACAAGGGGATCCCCAAGGAGGCCCTACGGAAAATGACCTCCGCCGAGCAGCAAACCCTTGCCAAACAGCTCGGATGGAAAGACTGGGACGACTACGTTAAGTCAAAAAACTAGTAGTGGCCGGGTGCTCCCCGGCCCACTCCGTCTCCCTTTCCGACGAGCGCCCTTACGTGTCATTATGCGTTGAGGGCGCTCCGGTTCGATTTCTATTAGATACCGGCGCCCAAGTCAGCATAATCACGGCTACGGTCCCCCACACTCCCACGGGCTCGTCTATGTTTGTCCAAGGCCTCAATAGTATTGAAAAAAAACCCATAGTTTGGGTCCCAATCACCCATGGAAAATATGTAAGGAAAATAAAAGCCCTGTTGGGGGCACAAAATCTGTTAGGGGTCTCCGACATAAAAAGATTCAAATTGCAAGCCTCTGTTCTACAGGCCCTCCCCATCACGGTAGGCGGCTCGTCCCTTTACACCCCTGAGCTAATTAGCTCCCAACCATGGAAGTTCTCTCCCATCCCCACAAAGCCGGAGGGAGTCCCGTTTATTGAGGACCTGCTCACGCAGCTCCTGGCAGAGGGAAAGATCGAGCGTGTGGTCGCCTCTGTCTTCCTATCCCCGGGTTGGGGTATCCCGAAGCCAGGGGACCCCTCAAAATTTCGCCTCGTTATTGATTATAGAGAAGCGAATAGCCGCATTAAGCGCGTCGCCTTTGCTAGTGCAGCCACCATTCCTGATATCCAGAGGCAGTTAAGTAATGCCCACAACCAATGGGCATGTACCCTGGATCTAAAGGACATGTTCTACCAAATTCCATTAAGGGACATGCATGAAATTTTAAACTTCGCCTTCAGCGGCGCTCAGTATAAATGGAAGGTGTGCCCACAAGGGTTTTGTAATTCCCCAGCACTAGCAACATCCCGCCTTAGCGTTACCTTGCAGAGGGCGAGTGTCCCGTCTGGGGTCACTGTTTCATCCTACGTGGATGACATTATCGTATGTGGCCCTGACCCTCAGTTGGTCCAAGCCACTACGCAGGAGGTCGTCCGCGTTTTACAAGCTGACGGGTGGCTAATTAATACAACAAAAAGCCACCTGCAGGCTTCCCAACAGTTCTCATTCCTGGGGTTTCAGTTCACCCCTGCCTCTTACTCCCAGGCGCCCGCTGGCGTACTAGATCCTTGGGTAGCGAGCCCTCCCAGGACCAAAAAGGCACTCCAGCGGTTACTGGGGCTCCTCAATTATCACCGCCACTTCCTCCCCACTCGGCTAGTCCCCGCGTTAGAGACCCTGCAAGCCCCTATCTCCTCAAAACGCACTCGCGAGGTGTGGGGCCCGTCGGCTCAAAGCTCCCTGGAGGAATTGGCCTCCTGGTTTTCCTCCAACCCTCATTTAGCTCGATTCGACCCAACCCAGCCCCTTACCATCACCTTGTTCGTAACCTCACATCATGTGGGGTACTCTGTTTCGCAGCGCAACGAGATTGTTTATAACTGGGCTCATCGGCTCACTGGGCCCCAATTCAATTATGGGCCTGTGGGGAAGATGTTGTTAGCTGCAGCCGCAGCCCGTCACTGGGCACCCCTGGCGGCTGTCGGTACCCTAGCCGGACCGTGGGTCCACCTGATTCCCTGGCTAACAGACACCCCCCCACCAGAATTCCACGGGACCACCCCCACCTGGCAGCTCCTTTGCTTCCAGGCGGAGATGGCCTGGCGGGGGTGGAAGCTCAGCCCGCTGGCGGACGATGTGTCCCCCCCTCGTGACCTTCCCCCTTGCATTGAAACCCAGTACGAACCATGGATCGTCAGTGACGGGGGCACATCCCCGGCCCCGCGGGCAGGGGTCCTTTGCGGGAAGTGCGAACACTTCGCCGTAAAGCATTTGTCCCCATCCTGCTCCGCACAACAGAGCGAGGTCCAGGGCATTCTTCTAGCGGCGCAGCATGTTTCGCAGGCCCACTCCGTTAGGGAGCAGGTAGTTTTGGGTATCGACTCACAGTTCTGTTTAAGCATTCTAATTGGTGACGCCCACCCTTCCGCGTTTCAGACTCTCTGGGAAGACATTTTTCCGCTCATTCGCAGGTCATCCCGGCCCTGGTTTGTCACCCATTGCCCCTCACATCGGCCCAACTCTAACCCCCTGCACTCCAGGTTGGACCAGCAATTGAGGCAAGCCGATGTGGCTCAGGTTTCTGTCACACAACCCGCCATACAGGCCGATCCTCTGCTCCGCTGGCTCCACGAGGAGTGGGGTCACTTGCCTCCCACCAAGTTGTACGGCCTGCTGTCAGGTTTCTCTGACCAGAGGCCCGACGTTAGCCACGGTCAGTGCGAGCTCATTGTTCGGTCCTGTTTGCAATGCGTGCAGGTAAAAACTAGAAATCGCCCCCGATATGAGCGCTCTGCATACGCTGCTGAACACTTTGCCCCAGGTAGCACGTGGCAGGTGGACCTGATTGGGCCCCTGCCGGGTGCTCGTCGTTTCCCGAAGGCCTTAGTTACCGTAGATTTGGGGTCTCGGCAAACCTTTTGTGTCCCTCTTAATAAAACCAATGCTGCTTCAGTCGCTGCAGCTCTTAAGCAAACAGCGGCTGCCTGGGGCACTCCCACTGAAGTTCAAGCAGATGGTGGGCCACCCTTTCCCAGCAAAAGCATAGAACGGCTAATTTTTGGATGGGGGGCCTCCCTTCACATCCATACCAAATACCATCCTCAGAGTAATGGTGTGGTGGAGCGGAAAATCGCAGTCCTTAAGACCATGCTGCGAACCGCAAACCCCAACCCTGATTTTAAAAACTGGAGCTCGTTTTTGCCCCAGGTACTTATCGCGCTCAACAAAAGTTACTCTCGCTGGCCACACCTGGCGCCTACACCAAGGCCGCCCTGGTCTCCGGTGTTTAGCCCCGGCCAACAGGTTTGGCTCACAGAACCCCAAGCCTCAGGGCTTCGAGAACCCGTGGAAGCCACCATCCTCCGGGCCGGCAAGTACCCAAACACCTACTTGGTAGCCTTAGCTACCCCCGGGAACACCCCCGGAAACAAGCTGGTTCACCATAACTGGCTCAGTAAGCGTTCCTAGTGCTTATGTTAACCCGCTGGCCAATTAGGGCCTTCGTTATTTTGTCTTTCAGATTTCCTCGGCCCTCGCCGACACGCTCCCCCGAAAACCCCTGGGCCCAGGCGGCCTCCGCTCCTGGTTCGCGGCCTACTGGGTCCAAGAGCTCGCCGGTGACCCCGACCTCTCGAACATCCCCTCGGAGGACTGCCTCGTGTGCTCAGCGGCGATCTCGTCCAATTTTCCCACCCCTTTCCCCTTGCTTCCTGTTGTGTATAACTTTTCCATGTTTCCGCGTACTATCAATTGCTCCTCTCCCTTCGTCCCTTGGGCTAAGCCCAGCGTCTGGAATGCCTGCAAAAATGAGTTTCCGCCCTCTGTGTTTACAACCCTCAACACCTCGGTACGCAGCCCCATGGGCCTCCCCGTCCCCTTTCCCTCAAACCGCGCCAGAGCCTCCCATTGCTGGGTTTTCTCTGGTAACTCCCTTTCTCCCCCCACCTGGGTTGGCGTCTACCCACGTTGCTCTTATTGGAGCTTCTCTAACGCCGATTCCTCTGGGGAAAAGCCCCGTTTTAACCGTACCCACCCCCCTCCAATCGATTGCTCCCCCTCCAATGTAATAACCGTTCCCGTGCCTAATGACTCACTATTTACTGGTTCCCTTGGTGCCACCTATTTAGCTGCCCCCTTCGTTATGGATATGCTGCTTTCTGAATCCATATGCTTTCGCCCCTCCATTCGCAACCCCTATTGGTCGCCGCTTCGCCCCGGCCACTTTTGGCTGTGCGGCACCGCCGCCTTTTCCGTTCTCCCTCCCAACCCCCGCGGCATCTGTACCATAGGGTCCCTTGCCCTTTCCGGCGGAGGCGTGTTTGTTAAAGGCCACCCTCGCCTTCGCAGTCGCAGCCCCCGCGCCCTAGGCTGGTGGGAAAAGCTTAAGGATGCCTCCTACACCGTCGGTTCTGCAATTGTTACCTTTAACCCTATTGGCTACATGTTGTTACGCGATCAAGTGTTGTTCCAGTCCCTGGCCATCGAAACTTTGTCTAACGCCGCGGCCAAGGGTTTTTCGCTAATCGATCAGCAGCTAAGTGATTTGTCCACCTATGTTGTTCAAAATCGCTTAATGATTCAGTATTTGCTTGATTCCTCTGATTTCTGTACAAAGTTCGCTGAAGTTTACCCCGCTTTTGAAGGTAAATGCTGTGTTTCTTTACCTTCCATCTCCCCCAATCTAAGTTCCATTGTTCACGACCTGCAGACGCTGAGCACCACCGTCAGGGAGTCTCGGGAGACCTTCCGTTTTTGGTCATGGCTCGACTGGCTGGGTTTAAGCCAATATAAATCCTATTTCCAGTCCCTGCTCATTTCCCTCCTGGTGGGATGTGTGTTATTGTGCCTCGGCTGCACCTGCATCAAGGCGTGTATCCGCCGCACCGTTGGCTCGGCCTACATGGCCTCCGTCCCCGAAACATACCCCCTCATAGGAGAGGGTCATGAGTCGGACGCCGAAACGGGGGTTTAGGCATTTTGCCACGGGCTCTCGGCCAGAGCACGGGGGCATGTTAAAAGAATTGCTCCCTTTGGGTTACTATTTCTGCCCTGCCCTCGAGGATACATATCCAGGGGCCCTGCTCGCCTCTAAACAGGTTTGCTATCTGTGGCAGTTAGAATTGCACTCGCCACCATCCCACCCCCCAGGGAAGTGATCTTGCTCAACCGCCCAAATGAACAAAACAATTCTCGGAATTTGCAACTTCTGGGGGGCAGCCCCTCCCCCGTTCTCCCCTGTCTCTCCACCAGATATGGGGAAATAGTCAAGGGAGAAAAAAAACAGGTCTCTTTTTTTTACCTTATTTGGTACAAAAACTGCCCCCCAAAAAACGCGTCATTCTGGCCCCAAGGACGCGTCATCTTAGGTATATCTGTCTCGTCCCCCCGAGGGACGGGAGGGAAGGAACCGAAGACGCATACAAGTCACGAATTCGCAACTCGGGCCTGATCAACCCGAACCCTTTCCCAACTCAGCGTGTGCCGGCCGTAATGCTCGTGTACGGGTTTGTATTCGTAAGTATTCTTTAATACCTTATTGTTTTAATATTTTGCTTTACCCCTTCCCCTTCAATTGTAATTCATTGTTGTAAAAGTATCCTATGTATTATTCCTCTAATTCTACTAGTCCGTGGCTCATCCCAAGTAATTATTGGGACTTAGAACAACTCCAAGGACTGTTGCTGTTTTTAATAGGAGTAATCTTGTTTTTTGCATTAATTGTGTATTGTAAACCTAGGTTATAAGTGTCATTGGCAATAAAGCTGAAATTTCTAGCCTTATTGCCTCGGTGTCTGTGTGGTTCCCATCCGCTCCAGGGGGGTTCCCTCCGAACATCCACGCGAACCTTAGTACTGTGCCCTGGTAGATAACAGGTGCACGCATACCCTCGCCCTGCCAGGTGGCCCTCGAGGGTACTCGCTTCCACAGCATCAACCCCATAACTTCTGTTTGAACGATAGCCTATCTCCAAGAAAGACATCCAAGATCTACACAATTTTGAATCCAGTTCAGTAAGATACTTAAGCATGTACCATTCTTTAAGCAGGAATAGTTCCATTAACTTCATAATCTCATTATTATTGCTATTTATTATTTTGTAGTTGTTGAAAATTGCCAAATAACTTGTTTTAAAGATCAGGAATAAACAATTAATTAATCCTAATTATTACATTTACTACCAATGCAATGTACCAATTATTAAACAGTCAACACATCTACAATGAATAGAACATTCATGCACAAATTTTCATGAATATGCCCAACGTTAGCTCTTGAATCCATATTTAGGCACCTACATAAAGCTTTTATTTAGGTGCCTAATCATAAATTCAGGAGCTTTCCTTTAGGTTTCAACATTTCAGTTTTGGATTACCTTTTCTGTTATTTAAAATGAAATATGAACTTTAAACCCTAGAAACAACAAATATCAAATTAGACTGAGTGTTTTAGTAGCTGTCTATTTGTTCATGGCAGTGCTAATATTTTAAAAATGATACACACACACACACACACACACACACACACACACACACACACACACACTATTAAGATCTGTTTTCCATGCCTTATTTTGAGACTGCAGATGGGATAAAATGGCCAAGTTCACTGATTCAACAGGCACTGCTTCATCACAGCAAGATGCCATATATGTGAACAGAAAGAAATAAAGTAACTCCCTTTCCCAGTATTGTCGTATGATTTCATAAGCACAACTTTGGGAGATATAATAAAATAAACAGATTGTTTTTTAAACAGATGTTCTTATGCTGATCTGCATGGGAACAGTTGATATATGAGGGAATAGTCTATGATCTAGTACAAAAATAATATTTAAGTTGGAACAAGTGCCCTTGTGATTTACACCTAATATTGCTCTCCCTCTGACAGACAGCCAGATTTTAAGGGGGAAAAAAATCCACAATGTATTTCTCTTTTCAAAGCAGCACTGAAAATTTGTAAGGGAAAACAATCCAAGGATCAAAGATATTTTATATATTTTGTCATAGGATGCTTGTGCATTGATCTACAGTACTATGTATATATAGAACAGTCAAGGCATCACATGTTAAAAAATGTTTTTTTGATAACTAATTTGGTTTAAATGCCAAGATTTTTAATGGGGCCTAAGGGAGTAACAAATTTGGATTATTAGCTACCTTTAAAGATTATGGATCCAGTCTTGTGAGGTTATGAGTGATTGGGAGTTGAGAACATTCAACAACTTGCAGGATCAGATCTTATGTCAACTTCTACATCTCTCCTAAACAGAGCACAGCTGTTACTCTAAAACTTGTCACTATGCAAAGAGCTAGTATTGTAGGTCAATGAGAGAGCTCCTCATCTGCAATAGCACTAATTAATGCAGGTCCTTTGGCTCCACTGGACCTACATAATCCACACATTTTTCATTCTGTCTGTAGCACTAGTATGGGCCCAGAGTAGGCAGAGAAAGTGGTGGGGGAAGGACTGCTTCAAGCAAATCTGGGTCCCTGTGAAGCCTACTGACTGATAGGACCCAGGTTAAGAGCTTGGGAGAGGCTTGCCTTGGAGAGACAAGAGTGGGGGAGAGAGAGTTCAGAACTCATGTGTGTTTGTGGAGGGAATTAGGGCAAGAGTGGCTGGCTGTTTCCTGTTAAAGTGGAGGAGGGGAAAATGTGACCCCACAGAACTGAACAGGCATTCCAATTCCCCTGTGGCTCGGGTTATTTTTATCGCTACAGATCTGTCAATCAGCATGTAGCAGCTCACACTCCAGGCTATGGATCTGTGGCACAGGAGCAGCAAACATCACACTAGCATTTGGGATGGGCTAGGGCTAAGTGCTGTGTGTGGCTGCAGATTTGGGAGCATTGTTTAAACTGTGTAGGACTGAGAATTTTGGCTCCCAATCCAAAGGAACATGCCTATCTGTTACGGAGAACTGCCCAGCAGTGCTACCTTACTAGCTCCTGGTGCAAGGGTCATGGTCAGGATAAAGGGGGAATGCTTCTGAGTCTGGTTAATCTCCTGCCAAAACAGCCCACTGAGGCCATGGGCAACTGAGCATAAGTTGGAGAAGCATTGATTCTTCTCTAATTTATTTCAGGGTACAATTTGATCCCTGACTGACCCCAGGACTGGGAAAGCATACTGCCATCTTTGCTTCCGCAGCTGGACTGGAGGATCTAGCTCTTCATCTCTAAACATTTTTTCATGGCTAAATAAGCTATTATCTCGATATTCAATTTCTTTTAAACAGTGTAAATTTATCCTCACAATAGGGAGTACAACGGATGTGACTACAGTACAGAGGAATAGCCCACTAGGAGAGAAGAGTTTAATTTCTTAGTAAGGAGAGCTCAATAGGGACGATCTGCAAAATCCCATTCATACATTTGGTCATTAAATGATGAGAAATAAATGATGAGATGGGCATAACCCTGGCTGCTTTTACTTCACCATAGAAGAGGTATTGTTTACTACAGTCCATCCATGTGTGTGAGCACACAGAGATTTGTGCTCAACCACTTCAGTGAAGGGGGTCAGTACAAACCTAGAAAAAAGACAAAAAGAGGCATCACGTGTCTCCAAAGTAAAGGAGGAAATGTCAGTGTTTTCTTTAACGCAAACAGAGCTTTCTCCGACCCCTTGCAATGGGTATGCACAGAATTTGGTGTACTGCATGGCCAAGGAGTTCAGATACAGTGGTAACAAGGATTAATTCTCTAGCCATTGCCAAGCCTTGTGTTGGTCCACATGCTACTGATAGGGCTAAAGTGGAATGGACATAAGTATTTGTATAGTGGTTCTGGATGGCTAGTGCAATTAAGGTGTCCAGACGTCCCGATAAAATCAGGACTGTCCCAGTTTTTAGTTCTTTGACCCACGTTCCGAGTGATGCACGGTTGGGATGCCATTTGTCCTGATATTGCGGCTTTGGCTGCTCCGGCCGCTTTTTTTTTTTTGCTTCCCCCAAGTTTCCCGATATTTTGTTCATTTCATCTGGTCACCCTAAGTGCGATGCATGATGAAATGACTGCGGCCTTGCCAGTATGGATTCAACCCAAACACGCATAAACTGGGATACGACAGAGCTGACATATTACCAATCCTCCAAATAATATTCAAAATATTAATATTCTCCTTTTTTTCTTACTTTTTTTTAAATGAATGGACTTTAGAATTCTCCCAGTCTCCTTTAATAAATGCAGTATGGTCCCTTAACTAGACTTCTGGAAATGGATCAGCCTTGGGACAAATGTTGAACTGGATAGCTTTTATTTTATCTCCTTTATCCATGAGTCTAGTTTATGTAAATAACAGATCTGGGAGGAGTATATTAGCAGGTGGAGGCGTGTGAGGAATAGGGGCAAAGTGAATTTGGGGCTGCATTGATAAATGGAGATGAGTGGTAGGGGAGATTAGAGGAGTTGGGGGCTCAGGTGAGGGGGAGGGACACTGGGAAGGGGATAGGCGGTGAATGGCAAGGGAACTGGGAAAGAATAGGGGAAGGGGAACCTCTCTGCCCCCCATTCTCATCTTTTGTGTGTGTGCAAGGATATAGGGGTCTGAGCTGTGTCCCCTATCTCTCTCATGTGAGCTGGGATCTGGGGATCCCTGCCCTCAGGGGATATTAGGGCCCCACTTCCTGCCCCCTCAGGTAAGACAGGTTCTGGGGCAGCTTGCCCTTTGAAGATATCTGATCTTCTTTCTCTACCCATCCTGTGAGCCAGGATCTAGGGAAGTCCTGCCCCTCTGTATGGGGAGTTGAGAACATTCATGCACCATGAATACACTGATGAGACTGAAATGAGGATCTGAGAATGGATATGCTTGACATATATCAGAAACTCTCCAGCACTGGGAAAGGGGGAAGGGAATGCCCACTGAGATGAAAGAAAGAGTTCACACACCTCAGAGCTATTGTTTTAGGCTGTAGTCCTATCCATGGGATAGTCTCTTTCAACTGAGAACATCTAATTGAGATGAATGGGCCACTTACCAGTTCTTTGATCCTGCAGTTCTGGAGTTGGAAATCCAGTCTAGGCAGAAATCTGAGAATGAACTTTAAACCCTGTGGAAAAGCCTGTCTGTCAACTTGTTTTCTGTTTTTTCTTGGAGAAATGTCATCTGAGTACATCAGAATATTTCCAAGGGGCTGAAAGTACTGTTAAAAAGAAAATAAATTACACATGTGAATGCTTACTGATGGTCAGGGGTGATTAGGAGTGCAATATTAGGTGGTAATAGGGGAAGAGGATCTTGAGTCTGCAATGAGGACTTGGGGTAGGGATTATGGGGAGTGGGACAAGACAAGATGGGTTGGAGAATATGAGGGGTAGCAGAAGAAACTGGTGTCTTAGGAGTAGGATGGACTCCATGAGGCTAGAATTCTCCCCTTCCATGTGTGTACTGGGATCAAGGAGAGTCCTACCTCTCCGCAGGGGTTCGAGCCCCTCTCCCTGCCCCTCTATGTGAGTTGGGATTGTTAGACTGAAAGTAATGCAAATTTAAACATCTGAAATCCAGAAAATAAATAAGTAAGATACTCATTGCTCATGTGTGGGGGAGCGACCCAGTTTAAAGGAAGCTCTGCGCATGGTTGGGGAAGTCTGGCTGAAGCCGAGGGTGAGTGGTGGCTGTGAGGGGCCTTGCTCAGCATGCAGCTCAAGCTACATAACCAAGGTAGTGTTCAGTCCTCCAGTAAGCTTCTGCCTGTGATATGTGTATGCAGCAGCACACGGCGGGAGACAGCAAGAAGTAACTTCTTACATGTACTGGCTTCTACACTGCCAACTAAACACTTACTGGGCTTGGAAAGGTGGGGAGCAGGAAATGGTGGTGGGGGACCACATGTTCTGGGGAATGGTGGGGTAGTGTGAAGAAGGAGAACGATACACAAGTCTTCTCTCTAATGCTTAAAGTTATTGTAATCACCATGTGATAAAAATCTCAAGCTTTTGGAACATAGGGCCAGTGAGAGAAATCTCATCCTTGCTCTGTTAAGCATCCAGACATTGCAAACATTTCAAAGCATGACCATTATTTCTATTCCACTATAACAAAATGTACAGGAGGAGCATTTTGGACGGGTTGTACATAGCAACTCTGTAGCCTAGTGGAAAGGCCATTGGACTGGGACTATTCCTAGATCTGCCACTGGCCTGCTGGGTGACTTTGGGCAAATCAGTTCACCTCTGTATGCCTCAGCTTCCCATATTTAAATTGGGAATAATTATCTAAAGTTCTTTTGAGATCAGCTGATGAAAAACACTTATATAAAAGCTAGGTCTTTTGATTATTACCTAGCCACAGTAGCATATCAACTGAAGACCTAGGTGAGAACTACAACTGTCTAAAAGACCATTAACTCCTACCAGTTAACATTTGGTTTTTGTTTAAAAACCAGGAAATTAAATGGCAAAAATCTTTAACACAGATTAATGATTGCCTGGTGATAGCTCATACCTTTCCAGAGTGCTAAACTCAGACTTCCGAAAAATCAGGGAATACAGAGCGAAGGTAAACATCCATGCCACTGTAACTCTCCCCTGTTTAAGCAATGCCCCAATATCACAGAATATCAGGGTTGGAAGGGACCTTAGGAGGTCATCTAGTCCACCCCCCTGCTCAAAGCAGGACCAAGCCCCAATTTTTGCCCCAGATCCCTAAATGGCCCCCTCAAGGATTGAACTCACAACCCTGGGTTTAGCAGGCCAATGCTCAAACCACTGAGCTATCCCTCCCCCCGTAAGCATGTGTCCATATCTCACATGCTCCCACTCTGCCTTTTCCCTGTAATGGATAAGTGCTATCTGAACAACTTGTGCTCTGCTCAAACATTGGGCCCCCTCACAGAATACCCCCAGAGCTGGCAATAGCCACTGGTCATTCTCTATATGCATTTTTCTCATGGCTGATTCACCTCTCTGGGACCCAGGAAGCCGCACTTGGGAATTCCTTCCCATGGGGTACCCTCAAGCCTTTTCACCCTCCCTTCCGGGGAAGAGCTGAGAAAGAAAAAAAAAAAAGGAAATCAGCTGTTGCCACCAGCTAATTAAACAACCTATGCACACCTTTTAGGACACAAAAATTCAATTCTGTTCTTTAAAAAAGTTAATTTTATTAAAAACAAAAAGAGAAGAAAATACATTTGGAATTTAAGCTTTTTGCTAGATTTAAAAAGAACCACTTATAAGGATTAAGCATCAAAATCTTTCTTGAGGTCCAGCTTAAAGGTTACAAGCAAAACAAAAGCACCTGAGGTTAGCACAGAGGAGCCCACAAGCCTGACAAAATAAAAGAAATAAACCCAACCACATTTTCCTAAACATTTCCTGATCTACTTAAATATCTGGGGTTTCAGATTAGTAGTTCTTGGTATGAGCTGATGATTTTTCATACCTGGCTTAAAGCTTCTTAGAGCATTGCTGCTATGTTTCTCCTCTCTCTAGAGAACAACCACAGACAGACAAAGGGAAAGTTTTTCCCCAATTTAAAAAAGTTCTAGCCCTCCTACTGGCTCTTTTGGTCAGGTGCTCACTCCCTTCCTTCCTTTTACCTGTGGACTTGTTAACCCTTTACAGGCAAAGCAAGTAGAGAATAGCTACTAACAGGGATTTTATAGCTAACTGGCTGGCTGGGTGTCCATAAAAGGGCGCTACCCTCCCCCCTTCATTTATCACAACTCTATACTATGCTATTCAGGTTCTTATACTGTGCTCATCACTGTAGTATCTGAGTGCCTTCCATACTGCACTAAGCTACATGAGTATCATTTGTCACACGAGGTTTGTTCTCTCTCTTATCTTCTCCCTAGGGAAAAATTGTGTGTGCAAAGCTGTGTTTTCTTCTGGTGTTTTTATTAATTATTTATTTTATTATGATATGAACACACTGTGCTGTGTTTATATTACAGAAGGCAAGATCACAAAGTGTGTCTTTCACTTGGAATCGAAGTTGGTAAGGTTTGTGATGATCCTTAGTTCCTGTGGGTGTTTTTCCCCTGTTCTTGGACCAACCTTCAACAAAACTCTGTTTCCTGCACAGATGGCAAACAGTAACGGGGCAATAAATAAGTGACACTTAAAATACCCATAAAACTTTTTCAGTAAAAATGGTACCTTCTTACTCAACAGATCTGCTCCTTGTGTGTATTCTGAACACTTGCTTTAGTGACAAACATAAGGCTTTACTGCATTTTACTCCTTCTAACCCTACAGAGCCATAACAGCTAACAGAGAAATAGCTACCAATTGTATCCCATGAACACAATTGTTTGCTGAGTTCCAATCATTTAGGCCCAGCTCCTGCACCATTTAAGGCATTGACTTAATGAGCATAGGATCAAGCTCTAACCCTTTCGCCACCATGCTGAAGGCACTGGGGCTGCACAAATTTTCTGATTACCTAACTTGACCAGCACAGTTTCATTACTGTTGATGATGCACAAGATGGATAAAAACCAGCACTACTTGAAGAACCCAGGCTGAGTGTGCAAGACTGGCAGTTAGAAAAATATATATTTTTGCTTGTAAACAGAGCATATTTGATGCATAAGTCATTAAGACATAACACATATGGAGCACCATGATGCCATTTTTAGAGGCACCATTCAGAGCAGAACTATAGTTTTAAGTGGTACACAGATGTTTGTGAAGGCCTCTCTCCAGTGGTGTCACTTCTTTACTACAATACTTTTTGCTATGCTTTATAAACAGGACATTTCTGCCAGCCATAAGTAACTCAATATAGAAATGATATCTTTTCTATCAGGGCTAGTTATGTTTCTTTCATGAGTTAAAGACTTAATTCACTAGGTTCTATAGATGTGAATTTTCCTCTGAAGTGAAAGGTTAACAAAGGAGCTATGCAAAACTTATTGATTTCAGTTCACAGAGTCTCATGTAAAGCAAATGGTATCTTCACTGTCAGATGGATTTACAAGATTTGAATTTCCCTTTGAGTTTCAGGACTAAATAAATTCAAAGCAATGCAAAATGCAGTGAAAGACATGGTTTTGATATAAAACCACAAATCAGATGAGATTTCTTAGAGACTGGGCCCAGGTTCACTCAAAAGATTCATGAACCTTTTGATGAATATGGGGTCAGTTTTGAGTGTGGAATGATATATAAAACCAGACATGTTTCACATGGGTTGTAGGTTTTGTAATGAAAGTTTTGCACATCTCTGATTAACAATGCTTATCACTCTAATCATTGAGAACAATGGGCTAACTTCAGTGGTGTAACTCACTGACTTCAATGGGATGAATACACTGTACTAGGGAGGAATATAACCCAATATTATTTGCACAAAGCTGATGTTTTTGTCTTTATTTAGGGTCAGGTTTACAGGTATCAACCAGGAGCAATTCTATTAAGCAAAAAAAAGTAACTACAGAAAATCAAGAACCAGCTAAAGAAACTCACCACTCCTTACTGACTTTGACTGGAAATACTGCTTGTCATTATTACTCTGAAATGTTTCTAAATAGGTCATTTCCTATAAAGTGACCATAGGGTTTCTCTACACAAATATTTAGTTCGGGGCAAGATGGGGTATAAATCTATCCCGCAGAAGCCTGCTGTGCATCAAGTGTCCATGTGGACCCTGTTGTTATGCACTAAGGGTTCCCAGGGTTTAATCTACCCTGCCTTGAAATGGGAGTAGATCAAAGTACACTAAGGAACTGTTAGTGTATGGCAGCAGGGTCCAAATGGACACTTAGTGCACAGCAGACTAGAATGGGGTAGAGTTAATCCCCAGTTTACCACTAACTAAATGTTCATATAGACAAGCTCTTAGTGAGCTAAAAGGGAGCTAAATGTCATTTATGCCACTCTCAGTTCCAGCTGAAGATCTTTACTTCCATCTTTTTTGTTTTTCTCATTTTCTACTTGGGGATGGAGTAAATGAATGGAGGATTCCTGGAAGCGTTACTCTTCTCTCAGGTATAACTTTTTTATATTACTATAACACCATTGTTTGCAAAGGAGTTACTATTAATTTACATTGATGTAACTGAGATCCAAATGTGGCCCTAAGTATTTGTATAAGTTACAGACAGTTGCTTTTTCAGATGGTTGTGAATATATATGCTTAGGTCATTCCAGTCTGAAGCCATCCTATGTATGTGAATTGTCATTTCAAATAGTTCAGCTTTTGAAGCAGTGAAAGTGCATATATATAAGACTAATTCTTGTCTCACTTACACTAATGCAAATTGGAAGCAACTCTGATGAAGCCAGTTGAGTTATACTGGTGTAACTGAGAGGAGAATCAGCTCTCTTCCCCCAGTAAAAGACGAGAAAATAAATGAACTGAAGGAGAGATTTTTACAAAGGGAATTTAGTGTGACATAAATGACATTTATCTCTCTTTTAGCACACTATGGACCCTTTATTATTTTTAATGACCTATTTAAAAACATTTCAGGATAACATGACAAGCAACATTTCCAGTCAAAGTCCGTAAAAGATTAGTGATTGTCTTTAAACTGGTTCATGCGTCATACTGCTTTCATTTGTAATTTATGCTGGCAACTGGACAATCTGCTGAAGTGAATCTCACTTGGCACAACATAAACCTGGCTAGGATTTCTGGACAGTTATGTGCATTCACTTTATGAACAAGTACACCATTCGGTGCACTACCGTATACTGTATCAAATTAAACAACCCCACATCATGCTCTCATTTTGCCTACAGTTTTGCTTTTGCAGACAATTGCTCGTGCAAATGATTGTAAATGATTGCCTAACTACCTCATTACACTCAGAGATTTAATTGCCATCATTTACACCTGCAGCAGAATTTTGAAAATTTTGCCCCAAAGCCTGTGTGATTTAGGAGCCTTTATCTTATTCACTTTCAGTGGGGGCATAGGCTCCGAAGTGACTTAAGAGCTTCTGAACATCAACCAATAGCAATTGCAAAATAGGAGGACAGTTATATAAATGAAACCTTATGGACAAAACTTGGTGCCTAAAGTTAATATAACAAGCCCATGTTTAGACACCCTGTATAAATGGCCTGATTGTCAGAGATGCTGGAGTCAATGGGAACTGCAATTGCTCAGCATATATAAAAATCAGGTGTGGCAAGGCACTTCCTCCATCTGTCAGGCTCAGCACTTTTTCCTCTGGGAGTGGTGGTGGGCACCTGGGGTAAAGTAGCCCCACTCCAGACAATGTTCCCCCCATCACCACACTTTGGGTTTATTGCTCAATATTTTCAAGGTAGGCCTCAGGTCAGGCCCAAGGAGCAGGAGTGACAGAAGCTCTCTAAAAGGGGGGGGGGCATGGGTGCCTGAACTGTGGCCCAGGCCCTGCCTCTTCCCCCTGAGGCCTCGTGCTGTGCCACCCCTTCTCCTCAAGTAGGGTTGCCAGGTGTTCAATTTTTTACCAGAATGCCTGGTCGAAAAGGGACCCTGGTGGCCGTTAAAAGTCCAGTCAGCGGTGCTGTGGTTCTAAGGCAGCCTAGTTCCTACCTGTCAGAGCACAACGCTGTGCCCCAGAAGCGGCCAGCAGATCTGGCTCCTAGGTGGGGGGGCACAGCATGGGGCTCCGTGCGTTGCCCCCACCCCAAGCATCGGCTCCGCACTCCCATTGGCTGGGAACTGCAGCCAATGGGAGCTGGAGGGGAAGTGGCTGTGGGCAAGAGCAGCATGCGGAGCCTCCCCCCCCCCCTCATCTGCTGGACTCTTCCGGGGCACAGCACAGAGCCAGGAGAGTCAGGGACCCTGCCTTAGCCCCGCTATGCCGCTGATGGGGAGCCACCTGAGGTAAGCCCATGCCCCAACCCTGAGCCCAACCACTTGTCCCAGTCCTCCACTCCCCCCAAACCCAGAGCCTCCTCTTTCACCCCAAATCCCTCATCCCTAGCCTCACTCCAGAGCCCACAGCCCAGCGCCGATAACCTCTCCTGCACCCCAACTCCCTGCCTCAACCCACAGCCCCCTCCTGCACTCCAAATCCCTAGGTTCCACCCCCCATCATGGAGCCCCCTCCTACACTGCAACCCCTCATCCCCTGCCCAACCCCAGAGCCTGCACCCCCAGCCCAGAGACCACACCCCCTCCTGCACCCTAACCCCCTTCTTCAACCCCCAGTCCCCTCCCACACTCCAACTCCCTGCCCCAGCCCAAAGCCCCCTCCTGCACCCTGAACCCCTCATTTCTGGGCCCACCCCAGAGCCTGCACCCCCAGTTAGAGCCCTCACCTCCTCCCATGCCCCAACCCCCTGCCCCAGCCCAGTGAAAGTGAGTGAGAGTGGGGGAGAGAAAGCCACCAAGGGAGGGGGAATGTAGTGAGTGGGGTGGGGGCTTGGGGAAGGGGTGTGGCTAGGGCGTTCAGTTTTGTGCAATTAGAAAGTTGGCAACCCTATCCCCAAGGCCCCACCTCACCCTGCCCCTTCTTCCCGAGGCCCCAGCCTAATGCTGCCCCTTCTCCCTTAGGCCCCGCCCTCTCACTACCTCTTCCCCTGCGTCCCTGCCTTCGCACGACCTCTTCCCCACCAAGCCCCACTCACATGCTGCCTGGGGTTACCAACCCTCCAGGATTGGCCTGGAATCTCTAGGGAAAAAATGGCAACCCTAACGCTGCCTCTTCCCCCCTCAAGACCCACCCCCCACTTGCTTCTCTCCGCACCCTCTCTCCCATCGCATGCTGTAAAAAACTATGTGGCTATGGCACCATTGCCCCCCTGTTCCAGCGCTCCTGCCAAGGAGTACTTTTCCACCAAGCAAAAGAAACAAATTCAAAACACAAAATAAAGGGGAATACCTTTTCCTACCTCCTCTCTGTATGTGTGTATGTGTGTGACCTTGTTATTGACCCCAGGGTGCCAGTCCTTCTCCTAAACAGGCACAACAAATTTGGGCCTCTTTCCAATTTTAACATTTTGGCCAAAGTGTTTTTGTGATTGTTTTGCTTTTGCTATTTCATTGAAATGGCTGGATGATGGCGCCACATAGGGAATTTATCGGAAGGGTAAGTGAAGGAGCGAAGTAATTTTGAACATACTCATTAAGATGACTCTTAGTATTGGGGATTGGAGAAATTGCTTCATTTTAGGGTCCTTTGAAATCTTCCCATGGCCTCTACTGAGCATTACCTATATTGACTGGGTGGAACAGATTCTTCCTGCATAACTGTGGTAGGGTAAAGGGTAATTGCAGGCCATTTCTGAATAAATCCAGCACGTTTGATGATTCTATTATTGAATGCCACTGTAACCCTGCATTTAATATTAAAACTTTCTTAAACAATATCTGTGGCCCTATTTTGGGATAGCTGGGTATTCGGTGACCCCTCAACTTTATGGAGTTTGAAGAAATTGTGTAAATTATGGTTCTGCTGATGTACAGATGACCAGGTTCTATAACAAATTTCAAGGTTCTCTGAACTGGTACTGAACATTGTTCTTGGAGTCCTCCTAGATTGGGATCCTTGGGGACTTCACCTTGGGGTAGATCTTGACTTCCTGACTGAACAGTTCCTTCCCAGTCTTAAACATCTTTTATGAGGGAAAGGTGATTGAGAAGGCAATGACGTTTAATTTCCAGGAACACCAATGACCTATGGTAGGTTCTGGTCTGAATTCAGCATCCTTTGGAGTTATCAGGGTTATGAATGATCTTCTGCTGGCTTTAGGTTGTGGACAGTTGGACTATCAGACCATACTGGGCCTCTCAGCAGCTTCTGATACAATCGTGGGATTGTTGCTTTAGCAACAAAATGATGTTTCTCTTGCATCTGGAACTACCAATTCCCTGTACTAAGAATTACAAAAGTTTCTTCCCTTAAAAAATGGACCCTAAATATTGGAAGCATTTCAATGAAGAATGAACTTTTTGCTGTGTATAACTTGCAAAACACTTTATTATCCTTTTGGATCAAGATTCTTATGTAATATATTGTTATCAGTAACTGCAAGAGTACACAAAGTAACCACATAAAAACTTGGAGCTTTATTAAACCCAGGTGTAATCAGAGCAACTTAAGTGACTTCATTTGTATTATGACCCCTTGCCTACAGCTGAATTTGGACATTTATGCCTATACTTAAAATAATTCTGTGAAATCATTCTAGTTAGCATATTATATAAAACATTTCATTTGTTTGAAAAACAAAAAGGATTTTAAAATGTGAATTATTTAGATTTCCTTTCTTGAACTTTGATTGAAAAAGAAATGTCTTTACTTGCTAAAATATCAGCATTGCTGTATACAACTGGGGAAAAAACCATTTTGAACTACATCAAAAATAATATTGTACACAGTCTCACATTAATACAGAATGTAGAATTCCAGAATTTGCATCATTTGGCAAACTCACTATAAAAACAAACTTGAAACCAGCATTCCCATTTTAGAAAATATTTTGTCTAGTTGTATTACCAGAACTCTTTGTTTGAGATATTTGCTTAAGGTCAAAGAGGCTGTTGTATTGCTCTATTCATAAAAGCGTAAATAATCTAACAAGACATAGAAGATTGACAAGACTTATCTACCTCAGTCTTTGCCAATTTTTCCCAAATTGAATGCAGATGTGCTTAGGGGAAAGCTAATGATGACAGGAAAGATATCAAAAGGAATCAGAAAAAACATTACACTTCCAGTGATAATATTTTTGATTCAGGTGATATAAATAGTTGAAATGCATCTATCTTCAAATCTTTCAGCCTCCAAGGAACAAGCACTACAAAATTACTTACAACTATATGAACAGAAAAAAAAATAGCTCTGTCCAAAGTGTTTCAGCTTCAGAAATGGAGTTTATTAAGGCCATTCTCACCATTTTAATCTCATTAGGGTGAAGGTTCTTTAACTCATCCTGTTAATCTCTTAATAGTTTCCCTTGAGCTTTTCCATTCAATGGACCGACATTTTAAAAATGCCATTTACTTCCTGTGCCCCACAGACTATTCACAGCTAGACATTACATACTTATATGAAGCTAGTGAGTCCCACAGACTTTGCCTAAAATTAAGTTGATTGCATGTACCCTTGGGGATGTGGTTTTCCAAGCAGTGCAGGAGATTTAGCCATGCTTCTTTCACTAGTTTTAATGAAAGGTGCATTGATAAATCCCCTGTATTGATTTGAAAATCTCAGCCCTCATCTTTAATGCTTGGACCCATGAGAATAGCATGAGCATCCTAGAGTGATGCCTTATCTTGATCCAAGATGTCTGACTATGCAACTTGAATGGCCTCTTTGCTCAAAGAGCACCATTTATACTGTCTGTGACCTGAACCTCTTTGTTAAAACGAAGGGATTCTGTGTGCCACATTATAGAACATGGTGTGCCATATTTGTCCAGTGGGCTGCACCATTGATTAGTGTGGAAAATTTGAGCTAAAATCAAAAATATGTTTTGCATTTCTCATAAACCACCAAAAACATTTGAGAGCCCAACTAAAGTTAAAAATGGCAACATTTGGAGTGAACTCATGTAAAGCAAAAAATGGTAGTCAACATCGCACATAAATCCAATGTAGCTGGCCTTCTCTTTCTTTCCTTATAGTTAAGGCTGGACCCCTGTTCCTGTCTCTGTTGCCACACTTCCATTACAATAAGGACAGTAAGAGAAGACCAGCTGTGACCCCCCCAGACAGGAAGAGGAAAAGGCTAGACCAGGGATCGGCAACCTTTGGCCCGCAACCTGCCAGGGTAAGCCCTCTGACGGGCTGCGCCAGTTTGTTTACCTGCTACATCTGCAGGTTCGGCCGATCATAGCTCCCACTGGCCGCGGGCCGAGGGATGTGCTGGCC
Organism: Chelydra serpentina; assembly: GCA_037349315.1. Lineage (NCBI taxonomy): Eukaryota > Metazoa > Chordata > Testudines > Chelydridae > Chelydra > Chelydra serpentina. The sequence continues at coordinate 85,175,778 of JBAIAC010000002.1, forward strand.
GCCACTTCCCACAGTCCCCATTGGCCTGGAGCAGCAAACCGCAGACAGTGGGAGCCACGACCTGCCAAACCTGTAGCCGCGGCAGGTAAACAAACCGGCCCGGCCCACCAGGGGGCTTACTATGGCGGGCCGCATGCCAAAGGTTGCCAATCCCTGGGCTAGACCAGTGGGTTTATTTCTAACATGAATCCTAGATCTTGTTGCATTGTTGAGGGTGATCCTCAATAATAGCTCAACAGGAATATATATATTATACACACACACACACACCCTAGCACCTGAGAGTGAAGAGAAAATCTACCTATAATGGTTCCCTCCATGCACAGAATCTCAGAGAACTATCTGCTGGACCTATTAATAATTTATCCTTCAATAATAGACTCATCATTTTTAACTGCCTGCTTTGATTCCTAGACGCCGATCTAATTTTATTTTAACTCAATTAATTTGTAATCTGCATATTGGCCAGCATTTTCAAACTGGGTGCCAAAAGCTGGACACCAAATCCATATTTAGTGAGGGGTGGACGGATGGCCGAGCAGTTAGTGCACTAGCCTGGGACTTTCAGATCTGGCTTCTATTCCTTGCTCTGCCACAGACTTCCTATGAGACCCCGTAGGTTATACCCATTTTACAGATGGGGAACTGAGGCACAGAGAGATCAAGGGACAGATTTTTAATGGTATTTAGGAACCTAATTCACATTAAAATCAATGGGAATGAGGCTCCGAAATACCTTTAAAAATGTGTGCGTCTCTCTGTGCCTCAGTTCCCCACCTGTTAAATGGGTAGAACAGTACAACAGTGTTGTAAGGATAAGAATATTAAAGACTGTGTGGCACTGAGATGCTATGGGAATGGGGGACATATATGTTTTTTAGCTAGATAGATAGATGTTAAAAGAATTAACCTAGCTCTGTTCCCTCTGAAGTAAATTATTTGTATAACAGTAGCACTAAGATGTGTAAACCAAGATTGGAGTGTACATTGTGCTAAGCACTGCATGAACACACATATTCAGACAGTCCCTGCCATCATGCAGCTCAAGGAACACAGCAGTATATTTGGGATGTTGTATGATATTCCCAAACTCCTCACTATACCTGAAGAAGACCTACACCAGCAATGCAGGGCACTAGAGACAGTGTTGACACATGATGACATGCGTGATATTGATGGGCGAGTGATTTAGGTGATGAACTGAAAGCCCTTTCAATATACATTTCAGCAGGATCAACTCCAAAGGCTGTTCTGAAATATATGTGCACAAATAAGATGACCACCCTCTTTCCAAATGCTTTTGTTGCTCTGCACACACTTCTGACACTTCCTGTATCAGTTGCCAGTGGAGAATGCAGCTTCTCAAGCTGAAGTTAATAAAAACACATCTATGCTCCACAATGACACAGGAGAGGCTGGTCATCCTTGCAACCATCTCAATAGAGCATGAGCTAGCCTAGACTGTGGACCTTCAGGAAGCAGTTCAAATCTTTGCAACCAAGAAAGCATGGAAAGCACCACTTTGTTTGTTCAAACAGATAAAAATGGCAGTATTTACTATGCAGACAAGAAAAGTTACAATTGCTGTTCAGGTGTTTGAAAGTTAAGTGTTACTTAAAATGTTTGAACAAGGCATTTTAAGTTGTTAGTTCTCCTTTATTGGGGTAGGTAGCAGAGCAGTACCATGAGAGGAGTAGAACAGGAAGACGACAGAATTGAGACCTTTCAAAGTTTTGGCCCAAGAGAGGGGGCATGGGAGTGTCATTTGAGCTCCCCGACTCAGGTGCCAAAATGTTGTGGGCCGGCCCTGGCCAGTAATCTACTAATAATCCACTAGACCACAGTACCTCCTACATAATAATTTAGCAAGGATTTTTTCAAAATTTACTTTCTGCACACAGAAATCATTTTGGCCATTTTTGAGTTAAACTTTATCTATTGTTCACAGAAGCAGCATACTCAGAAAGGTGAGTCCTCTATGTCAATAAGAAATAGTGATGATGAATAGCCTTGCATTTTGCAATGCTAATGCCGGGTCTCTGTTCACCTCTTCATAAGAAAAGAAGTATTAATAGTGTTGAGTAAAGAAATAGCACTCCAACCAGATTGTGCTTTCCTGGATTTATATCCTTGCCATCTGACAGACAGCAGGATATCTATTCAAATAGTCTTCCCTTTCCCTTCTGTATACGATCCTTTGCTGAAATGGCTACTCAGTCCAACAGAAATTAAACATATAAATCTCTGTGCTCAGTATGAAAAATCTTACCTTTTTTAGTACTGCAATACTCTAGATTTTTTTCAGTGACATCTTTAGTTATAAAGATGCTTAAATATCTGCAAAGGACCATATAAAGGGGAAACAGTACTGCAGAGCTATGAGACAGCATGACACCAATGCTTAGGCTTGCTGACCAGGATTCAAAATGATGAGCATTGCAGACACTACGTTAATGGATTGGAAGACTTTGTTTTGTAATTTATCTACACGAAGACGCTCAACTCTAATACATTCATTTGTTTTCGTTTTGCTGGTTACAATAAGAACCCTAAAGGGACATCATAGCACTGCACAGAATGGTGTAATATGACAGCAACCAACAAAACATCTGGAAAATGTACTTTTAATATGACAAGTACACTCTGTCTAGTAAATACTCTTGCTACTCTCCTCTGTGCTGCTGATGTTCCAGTGAAATTATTTTGTTATCTATGTCCAAAAGTATGCTAGTTGCTTCAAATCTATGGAACATCATAATGCACCTAGTAAGGAACTATTGGCAATACAGAAGGGACATTCTAAGAGACATATCTGCATCTGATATGCTCAGCAGCAATTTTTGGTGAAGTAGGATTCCTGCCAGGAGTCGTTAACATTTCCTCCATTTATTATTATTAATTATTATTATTATTGGTGGTAGTAGTAGTAGTAGTAGTGGTAGTAGTATTGTAGCACCCAGGAGTCCCAGTTTGTTGACATATTTCTGGTATTGAGATGACCAATTTGAAAAAATTATTCTAAGTGTTTTTCAGATGCCAACTTTGCTACTGCTGACATCCATATCCTCAACCATAACCACAAAACTAAACTACAGCATGCTCTACATGAGGCAACATATTAAATCAATTGGGAAACTGAAGCTGGTGCTCAAAGTAGCAGCCTGCTTGGTCAGAAATGTGTTTCATTCTGAGCACATGACACCAGTGCTTCATGTGTTCCATCTTTGTTGCCTAACAATTGGTTTCCAAATGGAGTTTAAAGGCTATTATGATTTTACCTATACAGTTGTAGCTGGCTTGGGACTTGTCTGCTTGAAACAGTATCCATCCCATGTGATACTGCTAAAGATGAGTTCAGCACTGTGGCTGGATCCTTTTGGTGCAACAGAGAGGGTGTTGGTGGCAGAAGGCCCTTGATTTTGGAATTCATTCCCTACTTGGTTTGACATAGTCCTAATCTGTTGACCTGAAGGTCCAGTGTGAAACTCATCTGTTTTCTTTAGGCTTTGGTGCAGTGGGTTGATGGCTGGGAATTTGAAGGTCTGATATTTTTCACTCTTTCATGTTCTGCTTATTTATTTTTACTGGGCCTACCGGGTAGAAATAGGTTGGTGAAACTGATTTTATTTTTAAACATTTTGTAGAGTTTTAAATGTTATGGCAAAGGTACTTGGAACCTGGGACAGCCATTTTAAAAACATAAATATACATCAAAGTAAATAAATTAGGCCAAATCTTTCAATCCTGAGTGTCTTATATTGATCCCCAAATCCATCCTTATGCACCTAAGTAAAATTGATTTGATTCGAAGGGGTCACCAGATGAAACTGTACCTTCCATACTGGCTCAATCCTTGACCCACCCATCTGTAGAGAACACCAATAAAAGTGCCAGCTAGAATGGTAGCATTTGTAATGTTCATACTTCTTCACTGAGAAATCAATGGAGATCACCCATTGAATGGCTGACATTTAATATTCAAACCTGGATTTAGATTGGTAATTTAGAGTTAAAAGACTTCATATTTCATAACCAAACCCCAAGCAATCTAGTCTGCCAATATGTTATAGTGTACCTAAAAAAAAAAAAGGAAAAAAATCCATTATTGTTCAGTCTTTTTACAAACAGCATAGTGAATTCATGTTGAAGAGGTTGTTGGTCTAACTGAATGGGGTTGTGGGTCTATAACCTGTGATATACAGGAGGTCAGACTAGATAATCACAGTGGTCCCTTCTGGCCTTGGAATCTATGAGCACATTCCATTTAAGGAAGGGATCCATCAAGGTTTTTAACTAAGCCAGAAATTGAGAAGTGTCTGTTCCCACTACATGCTTTTCTCCCTCACTTTCAGTCTCCATTTCAGTACTTGCTTTTAAATGTATATCCCCTCTATTTTCCCTTATACCCTGTCTCTTGTAAACCAATGGTGGGCAGGAGTAAATTTACTACACTTCTTCCACAGATGCATTTATTAGCAAATGTGGGTCACCTGGTCTTCTTGCATAGGCACAGGGAGTTATAACAGCAGGTATTACTGATGTGAAAGCCCTTGTGTGACAAATTGATATGCCTGCTGATGACATACACAATGCTAGACAAATCTCTCTCTTTCACTTTCACCCATGCATGCACACAGGGAGAGCTGGTACTTCAGTTCTGAAACCACAGAAGGCTGCTACTTCAGTAAAAGGATGCAAGGCTTGGATGGAAGCCAAATGTTCACAATTCAGAGATACAACAGGCATCACAACCATCAGCCTCATCAGCCCAACAGGCCACTGCAGAAGAACCAAGAGTCCTTAGTCTCACCACTTTATTTAATGTGACATTTCCAGGCACTAATACGTTTCATACTCCTGTTTCCTATTCTGTTTGAAATAAACCTTCGGCCTGTCTCCCAATTAAAATCTGTATCTCTGGCTTTTATGGCATCCTGTCATTTCTGCTGTTTTGATCTGTGTGGACATTCTACCTTGTGAAATGATAGACAAGACCATCCAGTCCTGCAGTCTGTCTCCCTATCTCTCAGAAGATAATCTTCATCGATTTTCCTTTACTGGTGTCATTTGCTGTCATGTGGATTAAAATCATGAGACATTCTCCATCATTCTTCAAGCTACCCAGTAACCCTTTGGTGGAATCCTGTCCTGGCACACTCTGTCGTTAATCACGCTTACAGATATCTTGGGCCATATTTCTAACTACGGACTCATTAACCAGGATTACTTACCTCTTTTTACTCCCCATAATCTCCCTTTAACACTGGTCAGATTGTTACCTCTCCCACCCCCGCTTGGGCTCCTTAGTCTGATGCTTTCCTGTCTTGTGAAGTGCCTAATACCTTTGTTGGGTATAAAGGTAAATAGTTCAATTCAAATTTCAGTTCTCTTCTTACCAGGGCCAGCTCCAGGCACCAGCCGACCAAGCATGTGCTTGGGGCGGCACTTGGAGGGGGGGCAGCGCTGAGATTTTTTTTTTAATTAAAAAAAAACACAGAAAAACACTTCCCAGCCGGGGCAGCGGGGAAGCCGGCCCCCCTCGCTGGCGCCCCGGCCGGGGCAGCAGGGCCGCGGGGAAGCCGGCCCCCCTCGCTGGCGCCCCGGCCGGGGCAGCAGGGCCGCGGGGAAGCCGGCCCCCCTCGCTGGCGCCCCGGCCGGGGCAGCAGGGCCGCGGGGAAGCCGGCCCCCCTCGCTGGTGCCCCGGCCGGGGCAGTAGGGCCGCGGGAAAGCCGGCCCCCCTCGCTGGCGCCCCGGCCGGGGCAGCAGGGCCGCGGGGAAGCCGCCTTCCCCGCTGGCTCCCTGGCCGGGGCAGCGGGGAAGCCACCCTCCCTGCCGGCGCACCGGCCGGGGCGGCAGCGGGGATGCCCCGCTGGCGCCGGGGCAGCGGGGAGCGGCATCACCCTGGCTGGGGGAGCTGAGTGGCAGGCATGCCGCGCTCCCCGCCTGCGCCCCGGCTGGGGCAGCGGGGAAGCTGCCCTCCCTGCCAGCACCCCGGCTGGGGCAGCGGGGAAGCTGCCCTCCCCGCCGGCGCCCCGGCTGGGGAGTGGGGCGGTGGGCATGCCGCGCTCCCCGCCTGCACCCCGACCGGGGCAACGGGGAGCGGCATCGCCCCGGCTGGGGGAGCGGGGCGGTGGGCATGCCATGCTCCCCGCTGTGCCCCGGCCGGGGCAGCGGGAATGCCGCCCTCTCCGCCGGCGGTCCGGCCGGGGCAGCGGGAAGCGCGGCATCACCCCGGCTGGGGGAGCGGGGCTGCAGGCATGCCGCGCTCCCTGCCGGCGCCCGGGCCAGCGGAGCGGGGCCACAGGAATGCCGCCCTCCCCACTGGTGCTCCAGCCGGGGAGCGAGGAGCGCGGCATCGCCCCGGCCGGCAGCGGGGCGGCGGGCATGCCACGCTCCCTGCCGGCGCCCGGCCTGAGAAGGGCGGCCGGCAGCTTTTTTGCCTGGGGCGGCAAAAAAGCCAGAGCCAGCCCTGCTTCTTACAGATTTTAGTCATCCTTGATGCTACAGTGTTCTGTCCTCCTTCATTCTTCCTTACACTCTCTACCTCTGTCACTGGCATAAACATCCCTGGTGACTCCTGGCAATCACACCCATTGGAATTTAGCTGATTTGGCTTCATTTGTCTTTCTGAGTAACTTCAACTGCTGTTCAAATTCTTGATTTTTTTACTTCAGAACAAAACCTAATTTAGACCCCATGCATGTGATTGCCTAGGATCCTTCAGTTAAAATTAGGTATAACACAATCCAATGCTGGAAGTTGAAGCTAGACAAAGGCAGACTGGAAATAAGGCATACATTTTTAACGGTGAGAGTAATTAACCATTAGAACAATTTACCAAGGGTCGTGGTGGATTGTCCATCACTGACGATTTTTAAATCAAAATTAGATGTTTGTCTAAAAGATCTGCTCTAGGAATTTTTTTGGGGAAGTTCTATGGCCTGTGAAATATCAGAGGTCAAACTAGATGATCACAATGGTCCCTTCTGGACTTAGACTCCATGAACTTCGTAGGAGTTACTGCTTCAGCATTTGCTATTGCTTCTTTTGAGTACTTGTTGGTACACGTGTGTGTCACTCTGATGCACCAAGAGCTCTCATGTTCGCAGTCTGCTCTTCATGGCTATGCCTGCTAGGATTGCACGTAGCTGAGTGTCTACTTTTACATGAGCATTTACTGTGAATGCCCATTAGACATGCGAACTACTAGTTAAACAATAACCAAAAGTAATGGAAATAAAGGAAATCTCACAAGCAAACCTGTTCTTAAGGGATTTGCAGCCAAATTTTACAAATGTCAGTGGTGTTGATATTTTATAATGTTTGCTAATACATCATATTTGTCCAGCGTCTAGCACAATGGGGCTCTACTTCATTGTTGCCTGCAGCCACAATATAAATGTTAAGTAATAATTATGCCAATCTAAAATGTGATTGCTTTACAAAATTAATCCTTTGAACTCCTTGATAGGTTGGGCCAGATTCTCAACTTGTGTAAATCATTGACAATTTACACTGAGTATCTGTCCTGTTATATTCAAACAAGGAGATGACAGTTACTTAGCAGTAATATACACAAATATGGGAAAAATGAAATGGAACAAATTATCCAATATCCAATATCATACACACAAAATATGTCTGTGTTCAAAATTTCTTGTTTGGTCATCCATATGAATATTTTGTTGGTACAATTTAGGCACCAGTGTTGGACAAACATAATAACACTATAATAATAATAATTAATAATAATAAACCTTATCCTTACATAACACCTTTCATTGCAAAGTGCATCAATAAAATCCAATATTTGAGTCTTACAACATGTCTGTGAAGGACTATTGTACATATGGCACAGAGAGATTAAATGACTTTGTGTAGACCACACACACAGAGATCCCTGGTAGAGCGAGGGATAGAGCCTAAAAGTCTTGGCTTCCAGTCCCATGAACTAACCATTGGATCACACTTCCTGGCTATAAATTCATGTAGAGCTTCTTCAGCTGAAATACTGCAAACTCGTGCACTAGCAAACTCAGTAAGTGGTAATGGAAGGTGTATAAAATAATGATGAGACCTCTTTTGAAAGTGTTTCCGTTCCCCGTGTCTTGTGAATATTCCACATCTTTGTTTATGACATCACAAAATACTTTGAGGGGCCTTGTCTTACAGAGTGCCCCAGATTTCCTACTCCTGGCAACTTGTTCAGCCTGACACTGAACATGCTCCAATCCCTAGCCCCCTAATATCTGACTGCTGGCTGCTAGCCACTGGCTGCTGCTGCTGTTACATTCTTCATGGCCTCAGTATTGTGCCCACAGCTTTGTAGTATGAGTGGCTGAACCATTCTGTGCCTAAATAATTCCAATTTATATGCTATTAAATCTGAAACAGATGGTTCCCTGGCCCTCTTTCACTCTTAGTCATGCTGTTGCTGTAGTTTCTCAGAGGCAGAAGTTCAGGTAACTGACCTATTTGCTAGTTATAAGCTTATTGATCTTTGCTTTGGAACTTGTAGGTGTGTGTGAGAGAGAGAGGGAGAGAAAAAGCCAGAGCAAGAGAGAGAGTGAGAAGAAGCAGGGCTTTGAGTGTCTGTTGCACTCCACAATGAATGAACTAAATACTTCTCTTTTATGATGCTGCTTGCATGCCCTGTAAGCTCATTAACCCTGCTCAGTGAGAACCCACTCTTTAAAGGCATTCCCATGGACTATTCTGAGCACTCACTTTGTATGCTGCATTGTATGTTGTCTGAGTTACCAGGTCACTACCTTATACCCAGTCATTGCCTATATAAATTGTATTGCCTGTTACTTGGATACTGATGTTTTAAAACAAAACATATATACCTTCCATTATCACCATAAAATAGTATTTGGAAATCAAGATTAATTTAATCAAATGAGGGTGGGGGAAAAACTGTATGAGAAAAGGTAGGAAGTACTTAGAAAAAAAGAGGTTTGTCTTTTGCCTCTTTGTTGTACAGCAGCTGTGGATGTGACACAATATCTTAACCACCTACATTAAAAAGATGCCACCCAATCATTGTGTGTTCTGTTCAAAACTCCTCCTCTCCCATTTTGGCTAGGAAGAGACTTAGAGACTGCCCTTTCTGGATCATACAGACTGTAATATATAAAAGCTGTTAGTAGCTCCTGTAGCCAGCAGCTTCAAAACTAGCAGAGTTTTGTTCTTTGAGGGTTTGTAATAAGACACAATCCTCATTACAAGGGTTCACACTACAACATAAGAAAGAGCTGTATAAATTGGGATCACAGTATACTGTATTGATTTTTGGTATTACACAGAGGTAAGCCATTCAGCTCAATAAGTTTGCTTTGCATGCATTTTTATTACTGTTCATCACATTTTGCTAGAATAAGATTTGAATATTATTACTAAGATGTCCTGTTTTCATGCTTTTTATGTTCTTTGCCTGTTAGTTTGTATGTGAGGCATTATCAGAGCCATGAGTGCAAGCAGTAAAAGACATGCCTTGGAATGTATTTTTCATCCCTAGTAAATAAAATTCTGTGAGATTCCTTGCAGTCTGCCCAGTTTAGAACAAGGGGTATGGTGTGTAGTACAAACTGATGGTGTGTATCTGTGATTATGGCAGTCCAGATATGATGGCACTTTATTTGACCTTAGTTTTTAAAAGTTCATATTAAGGTTCACTTTCATACACTATTATGAAGGAATAGCTCTAGATTGCTTTGTATCAGAGATTTAACAAGTTGTGGAAAAAAAACCTTTTGATCTTAGAGTGAAAAAAGGAGCCATAAATTTGTGTATAGAATCAGATCTTTTCACACCTTTTCTTCCACAGATCTGCTCTCTGCTCTCCTGCCTTAAAGCTGAGCAACCTGTGGCCTATCTTCCTCCCTTGGCCCTAAAATGACAGTAATCTCTGCAATCAGTTGTGCCTTCTTATTTTTCATTCTCTGTGAAACAAGTGCAATAGCATTACCCAATTCCACTGACCTATTCCTCTCAAACAAAAATTTCACTGACATTGAAGCAGCTTTGGCAGCTCACTTGGACTCTGCAAAAATCCCCAAAGTCAGGCGGAAGCGATACATTTCACAGAATGACATGATTGCCATCCTTGATTATCATAATCAAGTCAGAGGCAAAGTCTTTCCACCTGCTTCAAACATGGAGTATATGGTAAGTGGATTTTCGTTTACTTCTGAGAGGGGAATAACATTTCATTAGACCTGCTGGAAAATATAAGAGACTATAAATCAGTGATTTCATTTTCCAGAGCCAAGCCAACATTTTTTAGTTCAGTAGACAAATGATCTGTAACCACTGCATGGCTTTACTATAACTTTTTTTTTAGCTGAAGTGTTGTAATGAATTATTAATAAGAGCTAAGAGCCAAATTGTGAACCCTTTACTCACCCTGGAGAACATTTACTCTCACAAGTAGTTCCAATAAAGTCAATGGGACTTGAGTCAGTAGTGTTACCCATATGAGTCACTGCTCACAAGGGTACGTAAGGGGTATACAATCTGCTTTTAAAAAATTAGCATCTAATGGCCAAGTGGTTAAGATCCTAATTATTAATAGTTCCATTACTGACTTACTAGGGAGAACATTAAGTTCTAACACTGGTGTATTTAAAAAAAAATGCATCCCATGAACATTGCTAGTCTCTTCCACATATATTATTAGCAGGGATTGATTTGTTAGGTGATCAGGGTTTTCATTTTGCATGCATATTTTGTATTCATATAATGGTTTTATTTCTCTGTCAGATACAGTACTTGTTTAAAATGTTTCTCGAAACATGTTGGATTTACTCAGAAATCAGTGTGCAGGATATCCCTAGGTATTTTTTTCCTTTATTGGCTAAAGTTCTTTCTGGGAAATATCTGTTCCTACAGTATGCTAACTGAACACACTAGTTATTTCCTCATTATGATTTAATGCTTTGTCATTGAAATAACTGCTCAGCCAGTGTATTTGTAATGTGTTTCAATTTTCAATGCATGCATACTTAAGTACTCTAATATTAAAAATAGGCCAGTTAAGCAGAAGTCCTTTTACCTACCAAGTAAAGAATTCACACAGCTTTTAAAGGGCAGTCAAATTTTGTATATGGAGTATAATATTCACTTAAAGATACAGGAGCATCTCAGATGACAACAGCTGGTTAACAGATTTAAGAAACATGACACCACTAACATGACATGCAGAAAAGGGGATGATGGTAGTAAAAACAAACTCCTCCTCTTTAGTAGCTAATGACTTACAATTTGGACTTATCTCTGTCACAGATGTTACCTAAATCTGGGTTTGATCATGCAACATGCTGAGTATCTCCCAAGGGCACCTCAGAGAACTCAGTGTGCGCTGAACCTTGCAGAATCAGGGCTTGTGTCTGTGATGGAGATTGAGTTTGAAGTTTGGTTAAGTGGAAAGGTCAAAGGCAGAAAAAAATAAGAAGGTCAAAAGTCAAGCTCAATCAGCCTTTTAATTACTGAATTCTGTGACTGATGGTTTCTACTGATTCTGTATAAACAAACTTCACTGTGATGTCTGGGAGAAGGGCCGTCTAGCTTCACCCTCCCTTTGCCTTCTGTCTTTTGGAAATATACTGTGCAATTGACTACAATGAAACCAGCTGAAATTCGCTTCAAAAGCAATGTCAGGAAAAAATTCATATTCTCAAGAGTTTTGTAAAAGAATCATTCACAAGACGAAAGTAAAGAAATTGTGAAAAGCAGGAAAGAGGAGGATGACTCCATTAATTTAATTTATTTGGGTGAATTAACACCTTTCAGAAACTGCTAGGACTTCATTACAAATTGTTGGGCTTTCTGCTGGGCTTCACCCCCAAAGTGGTGACCTTTAGACCTGACGGGTTTGACAAAGAACCAAGATCCTGCCATTGGCAGTAGGGGTGAAATTCACGACAAGCTACATTTTACTCCATTTCTTGCCATCCCCACTGTAGAATATCTTGCAACCAGCCATCCGGCAGGTGTATCTGTACTGCTTTCAGCATCAGCCAGTTCAGTAGCCACCAGGACAAGAACTAGGCCTCCTCTGAAGCACTGCTTCCTGTTTTAATTAGTCAGCAAGGGTCACAATGGCAGTGATGTGTTCCATTGCTTTAGGGTGACCAGATGTCCTAATTTTATAGGGACAGTCCCGATATTTGGGGTCTTTTTCTTATATAGGCTCCTATTACCCCCCAAACCCCATCCCGATTTTTCACACTTGCTGTCTGGTCACCCTACATTATTTCCTCCTTCAGCGTTCAGAGAACTTGGGCAAAAGGACTAGAGATCACAATTCAATTAGATCTGCAAGTTGTAGCTCAAGGGACTACCAATAATTCACCTAGCTGCCCCCTCATCCAACAGCATTCTGTTGGAGTCTTACGAAAAGCTTGGATTCCATTGTGAGGCCTCCATGTGATTTCTTCATGAAATTTCAGTATGTATAATTTCATCAGTAATGTACTGTTGGGAACATCAGGTCTCTGTTACATTTATGAGGTTATGACATTCAATATCCATTCCCACATATAATATTTGGGACATATTGTCATTGCCAAGAGACCAAATGTATCATGCTGAACATTCACAGAATTATGTCATCCTACCCTGAGGCCCCTGCAAAAGGGCACAGCTAGTTGTGAAACTGGTCTTCCTAAATCATTGTCTTAGTCACCTTATGATAAGAAAAAAGCATGTCAGATACTGGAGAACTTTGAATAGCTGAGGATGCTGTTTCAGTGCATTGAGTAGACATCTTGTTAGGCAAGATGAAAGTGGATCATTTCATATAATACATTAAAATAGGGATGGGCAAACTGGTTTGGAAAAAAACCCCCCCAAAATATATAGTCTCTCCTTGTTTTTTCCCCACTGTCCAAAAAAATTACATTCTGCTCTTTTCCTCAGATTATATCCTTTTTTTTCCTCACAAGTGCCCTATGCTCTTACTCCCTTCCACTTTCTCAGTCCCTTCTATTGATTGGGTCTAGGATTTAGCACAGGAACCTGGACCCAATACTCCAATTCTCTGCCTCTTCCCCCATGAATGCTTCTCTCCTTTAACATCATCTTCTGACCCCAAGTCTGTTCTGCCTCCCCTGCAATTTCTACATTTAGTAATATTTTGAGCCCATTGGGCATTATGCCGTCTGCTGTGCTGAGACACCAGTTGTCTTAAATTCTTATGTGCTACAGGGCTTCTTTTGGCTATACTCCTAATATAAGGAAAGGCCAATAATGCACAAGATTTGTATATGGTAGCCAGCTTAGCTTATTGCCAGACCTCTTGAGATTCCATGACACATTTAGTTTGATAGCCAAATTGATAAGGACAATGGGATATATTTTTATTGTTGCCACACATCAGTCTCAGACATATTATAATAGTGAAACACGTGCATTCTGGTCTTAACATTTTTATTTGGATTTTGCATTGGCAAACTGGAGCTCCTCTCACTAAAGGTTTGAGTTATTTGACATTATTATTTGAGACCTGATTTTCCTCTGCTTATATGGGTTTTACACAAGTGTAACTCAAGGAGTTACTCTTGTTTTTATACCAGGGAAAGCAAGAAAAGAATCAGACCTATTGCATTAAATGATATCTGATGCAGAGTGTTAAAGAGAGAGACAAGGTGGGTGAGGTAATATTTTTATTGGACCAACTTCTGTTGGTGAGGGAGACAAGATTTCAAATTCCATGGAGCTGATTTTCAAGTCTATATAGCTCAATAGCTTGTCTCTTTCATTCATTAGTCTATAGGGTGCCACAGGACTCTTTGCCGCTTTTGCAGATCCAGACTAACACAGCCACCCCTCTGATAGTTTTCAACTGATACCTCACCCAGTGTGCATTTAAAACGCATCTTCAGGTTCACCAAGAGCTGTATTGAGCTCACAAATTCATTTCACAAAGGCCATAAATATCCATTAGATGATCATAACTTTCAAATACTATTAGTTGGATTAAAACTAGAGAGCTAAAGGTGAAGTCTCTGTATAAACATTCATAGCCATCCAGTTACTCTTGAAGATGCTTTTGAAGTACACACTGGGTGGTGGATAGGTCAAGTAGACTGAAGCAGTTTTGCTTTCCATTCCAAGCACATTAAAGAGGCTTATTTGACACCTGAAAACCTTTAATCAAAAAATAACAAAGTGAGTTTACTTGGTTGGTCCTCCAGCACTCTGGCACTGCTGATAAAATGCCTTGCTGTTTATATACTTTGCCACATTAGCATTATGCAACTAGTACTGCTGCAGGTGTCAATGTACTCGTTTCTTTTCTTCTTTCATATATTTCAGAAGATGTTTTGTTTCTTGAGCTGTTTGTCTTTGCTCATGTGCATGATCCCATTGAAATCAACTATGCTTGTAAGGATTGTAGGATAAACTCCTTTAAAAGTAATATATAACGGGCTAGACAGGATCTCTTAGTTCATACAGTCGGCTCCAACCGCTTGCAGAACTGTCTTCTCCATTGAACACACAGGGCTTTTATACAGTCTACTCTTGAACATGTATAGTGATGATGTCTCAGTAACATCTCTTAGCAAATAATTTACCTTAGTATAACCTGTGAAATGTTTTTGGCCAAACACCATGAAATCAGAAAAAGAAATAGGGGCTACATTAGCATTAGAAATGATTTCCAAATGTCTAACCTAAATATTTCCTTTAGAAGTTGAGATTATTACTCTTTATATACTGTTTGTAACCAATTAATAGAATGCATCTCCCTGTTCCATTTCATATCATTACCTCTCAAGTATTTACAGAAAGTTGTCTTCTTTGCATCATTTCTCTAGGTTGTATGATACATAGCAAATGTCTTTAATCTCTTTGCATAGGTTATGTCCTCCCATGATTTGATTGTTAATACATGTAAATTACAGTTACATCCACTTTAAGGCTCCTTTACCAGAGCAGTGAAAGGCAGCATTTGTGTAAATTAAAATTAGGCCCAATAATTTTAATTGATGGATTGCTAACTACCTCAATAGCACCAACACAGGAATAACACACAGTGGACTTTGTTCAAGAAGTTATATCTGTTGAATTGCCTCAGTCACATAGTTCTCAAAAATCCTATATGAATGGTAAAGCTTGAAATAAAGTAATGGACAGACAAGTCACAGATTCTCCCCTATGTTACGGCTGTTTTCTGTCATGCCAGCAGAACAAATTGGCTCTAAATCTGGCATATTCAGGCCTAATGTACAGGGAGCTGGTGTCTGGTCAGGGGACATTGCAGTGTAAAGGGGCCTTAGTTGTGGCTTCCCTGTGCCCCAATGGTCCACTTCTGCTGTATTGAGCTCAGGGACCGCTGGCAGCCAGGATAAGTCAAAGCAGCTTTTAGGATACTCTCACTTACCTGAGGGAGTGAATCAGCATCCTACTAGACCAGGCATTGGCAACTTTCGTCACGCGGCTCGCCAGGGTAAGCTTCCTGGGGGGCCAGGCCGGTTTATTTACTTGCCGCGTCCCGCTGTTTTCGGCCGATCGTGGCTCCCACTGGCTGCGGTTCACCATCACCAGCCAATGGGGGCTGTGGGACGCCTGCGCTGTGTCCCGCAGCCCCCATTGGACGGGGACGGTGAACCGCAGCCAGTGGGAGCCGTGATCGGCTGAACTGGCAGGACGCGGCAAGTAAATAAACTGGCCCGGCCCGCCAGGGAGCTTACCCTGGCGAGCCACATGCCGAAGGTTGTCGATGCCGCACTAGACCAAATAAAGCTCTTTCTGTGTATGTCAAAAACAAAAGCCAAGAAGTGTTTCATAGTGAATGATTGGAGAGCAGTTTGAAAGATAAACAGAAAATACCTCCACTGGAAAACATCCCTTCTCTGCAAAATTTAAAGAACTTCTCAAACAATGAAATGGTAAGGAATGCCCTGTTTAAATTTGCTTTGGCATGAGATCTCCTTTCACTTGTTTTAGGCATAAATGTTTTGGAGTGTCTACCCTAAAGTGTGGATGAATATTTACATTATGTAAATGTAATATCAGCAGAAAGCCTTCTGGGAGTTTGAGTCAGAGGGGAAAAAGATTTCTGATAGGCAGTAATCCTGAGTCCTCAGAATTGGACATTCATTCATTATTAAATATCGCGCCTCTTGAACTTCTTGGCTAAAAACAAAGAGACATTTTTCACAAGAATCCTGATTCAAAGTACACAAAGTACTTAGCTTCATACATGAATGGAGAAGGTGACTTCAAACCTCTCTACATTTTTGTCCTCTTTCAACCTCTAAGACAAAACTGAGAAAGAGAATGTGTTCTCCAGAATTGTGGAAATGTGCATGCTAAAGAGAGCAAGAGACAAAAACCACCGAGACACCACCTGCTCTCTATTAGATGGTGCAGTCCAGTTATACTGACTATAGTACAGCCTATGACATACATCTTCTGCAGTTCTCCAATGTGGCCCAGAGCCAGCTTG
Organism: Chelydra serpentina; assembly: GCA_037349315.1. Lineage (NCBI taxonomy): Eukaryota > Metazoa > Chordata > Testudines > Chelydridae > Chelydra > Chelydra serpentina. The sequence goes on from JBAIAC010000002.1 coordinate 85,192,234, forward strand.
ACCCTGAGTGTGAAGGTGTGGCCCAGAGAACAATGGTTCGCTATATCTTCATTCAATGCCTGTCAACTTGTATCAAGATGGAGCATCAAATGTTGAGACTTATCACTCCTTGGACCATATCTCTATTCTGAAGAACAAAGCAGCTCCAATAGGGTATTTTATGTATATTACGTCTGTCTTTCTGGTAGAATTGTTTGGAAAATGGTAAGTATCTTCCATGAACATTTTCAAAAGAAATGGAAGAACTTTTTTTCTCTAAAAAAATGTTTTAATTAAAAACCGAAAACAATCAGTTTTTGATACTAGAAAAGTTTCAGGTTTTTCATATAAAAGAGGATAATTTCAAAAGAAACAAAATTTCCTTTAACATTTTTGTTCTTGAATAAAAGACATTTCTCTTTGAAAATATTTCAGATGAAAGATTTCAACTGAGTCTTCCTTCAGGCTCTTGGCAAATTATCAGTATGATCATCAGTTGGATAAAGTTAGAACCCCTTGGTACCTCTTCCTGAGTAAGATCGTGCCAAATAAAATGAGTCTTGGAGTAGGTTAGGAAAACACTGAATATTTTGAGGTTTGTAACTCTTTCACTTGACTTTTCCAAAAGATACACAAATAACAACATATGAAAGAAACTTATTACTATTAAATTTGTCAGCCTACTGATCTTCTTTCTTTGTTTTTTACTGTTTTAAGCCTGATTCTAAACATAAGAAAAGCAGATATTTGAAAGAAAACTATTTGGCCATTTGTGATGGGCAAACCTGAAACAGTTAGGAGTATAGGTTTGGACTGAATAGGTACCCAAAAATGTAGATATTTATATAAAACTTATCTATACCTCTTGAATCTGCAAATTGGCTTGAAGTTTCATGACAGCAGGCTTTTTGTGAGATTTCTAGCACATCTGATCCTGGTCATGCTGGGAATGAATACTGTAGCAGCAGCCCTCTTGTAGGGTTGGCAATTTTGGTTGGACATATTTCTGGAGGTTTCATCACATGACATAATCTTTAATTAAAGATTAATCTTTAATTCCTGGAGACTCCAGGACAATCCTGGAGGGCTGGCAACCCTTCCTCCTTGTAGTATTTCAGCACTTCTGCTTACCAGTAGTTCAGAGCTGTGTTATATATTTTAAAATGTTAACCAACTGTCTTTGAAACTCAGAACAATTTCCCTTTGGTGACATTTTCTGTGAACCCGTTTGCTCATATTTATTTGCAATAATATCCAAAAGAGAGCTACATCTTACAGGTGTCCTAGTGTGATAAATCAGGATTTTTTCTTTACAAAGTGGACTTTTTGAATTTCTATCTACATTTTCAAATTTGTGCTGCACATATTAAGGTAGGATTTAGACACACACTAGGTACTAATTAGTTGCAAAATGCATAGTAACATTTCTAACAGGTGGCAGTTGAGAGCAAAGAAACTATTCTTACTCTTAGAGTCAGCCTTGAATCCAAATGATCTCACAGCCCAAATAAATATATAAAGCTTGCCAAATCTGTCTATATAAATTCCAATGAGCTCATATGTTTTCATCACACAGTATGTACTGAAAGAATGAGGGAGAAGAGAGGAGGCATTTTCTATCACCCTGCTAAAAAAGCATGCAAGCAGAAGGAATGGTGGTTGTTTTATTAAGCTTAGGGCCAAATACTGGGGGGTCCTACATGTTCACAGAATACCTGAAAACATTTTAAAAGCTACAGGTCCACTGTACAGAGGGGCCAGCAGAGAAGTTGTGCAGCGGAATTCTGCATCTCTCTGCACAATATGGTAGTTCTCCGTAGAAAGGGGTACTAGGTGGGTACTAGCATGGCCAGTTGGGATCTGCACACTGAGTGAATCACCTTGGACAAAGCCCTGCATAATGGGACAGCAGCAGGCCACTTTTTCTATTTCTCCCCATGATTATATTTGTGTCTGTACAGCTAGAGTACAGATACAAACACATGACAGATATGTAGTCGCATTGCTTCATGTACCACAGGAAGGCGCTCAGATGCTACAGTGATGGGCACGGTATAAGCACCTATATAAGAACAAAATAGACAGCCTGACCGATTAGGGCCAAGGATTTCATTCATCAGTCATCCCGTTTCCCCCTCCCATTCCCCAATTTTTTTTGTCACGCAGAGAAGTCTTTTTGCAAAGGGTTTTCTCCTTTCCTAGGCTTTCACTTTTTATGAAGAAGTATTTCTGATCTGCACAGCCAGTTGAATAAATAAGCAAAAATGTATGTCTTGTGAGAAATAAAATGGGACGTTTGATGTAAAAATGTAATGGTTTTGATGGACCATCAGTAAAAGTGGGGTCTTACCTGCCATTTTCTCTTTGGGCCATTGTGGTGGTTTGGTTTGTTTTTTGTTTGTTAACTGAAAAGAAAAATCCATCAACAGCCAAGAAATATAATGCAAATGAGGACACAAATATAAAAGGAGTGTGCATGTTAATAACCAAGAGGCTGTTGCTTATATTTGCATGACAGTGTGGCTGTGTCAACACTTAAATGGCTATAGCAGCATAGACATTCACTATAGCAACAGGAAAGGTTCTTCTGTTGCTGTAGTTAATCCATTTCCCCAAGAGTTGGTGAGTTCTTGGAACAATTCTTCTGTCGACCTAGCACTGTCTACACTGGAGGTTAGGCCAACTTTTACCATATTGCTCAGAGGTGTGGGTTTTTCACAACCCTGAGCAACATAGCTGGGTCAGCCTAATTTCTTAGGGTACACATGGACTCACAATTACTTATTGTAATTGTAATTGGCCTCACAATTACTCCGCATTTTATTCGCAATCTGATGCTGTAATTATGCATGTGCAATTAAGGTTTCAGATATGTATACAACTACACATGAAAGACTTTCTACTCCAAAAGTTTACATCGAAGTGATATATTTAAATTGGTCAATTTAAATACTGCATATCTCTATTTGGGCAAGTTTATTATCTGTGCAAGAAAAGATTAAGATCTCATACCAACACGGGACCAGCATTAAAAAGGGGGAAGTGTGGCTAAACTCTATCTGTACTCTTCCCATAAATCTAAGATCTTCCCAGTATTCCAAAGTAGTTCAACGTTTCTTCTAAAATGATCAGCAGTTTAATATTAATGTCATTTAAAGGATTGTCATTACCTTTCAGAGTTAACATCCCATGAATATGAATTGGCAAGTTAAGGCACCTGTCTCTTAGCAGATTCAGGGAGACTGCACTACACTTACTCATGTTTATAACATTTTATTTGTGATTATAAGGGCTAGAAACTTAAATGTTTTAAATGAAAGCACAAATTATGCAGAAATATATGGGCGCATGAGAGAAGTGCCAGTACTATCACTGAATACCTTGCCTGATTTGTTCCTTTCCATATGATGCCCTCTTACTTTTCCAGCACCTCTTGCTGCCCCTGACAACCTTCTCCCCTTTGTAGCATAGGAGAGAAGAATAATTCTGTACCTCCTCTCTTCCCTTTTCACACATCATAATAAGGGAGCATAGAGATATAAACATTGGGACTGCTCAAAAATTTTCCAGCAAAACTTTTTTCCAACGGAAAAATGGGTTTTCAACTACATTAATTTTTTTTCACTGAAACTGACTGATTTCCTTGAAAAAAATGTATTTTTTTGGGGTCAGAAAACCAAAACCAAAAATATTTTATTTATGGATCTTAAGTCTGACTTCTCACAAATTCAGAATTCTGAGGCCCATTTATATATTTGCTGGAATACTTGGTTGCATTCAATCACCAAAATCAGGAATTCTTTCTAAAATATCACTCCTACACAATAGACACAGTTAAAGAGCTGGCTTTAAAAACACCATTTCAACTATAAATAGGTATTACTGGCTTAAGGAGCTATTCACTATCTCAAAAATAGAGAATACTGCCTGAATCAATGCTATTTTACCTTCCTGTAAAAAAGCTCAAAGAAGTTTTTCTAACTGCACCTACTGTAGTCCACTTTTGGAGAAAGCCACTAAAAAGAAGATTGTAACAACACTCCTAAACATATAAATATAGTAAAGTGTTGACAGACCTTGCTGGTGCATTTAGAATAAAGCAGCAATTTCTTTCCCAAGGGAAGAAAATAATCACAACGCGTCTTGAACAATTTAAAAGTCAGATCATAAATCTCAATGAGGATAGGGGCGATATGGTTGGCTAAAATTATGCATCTTCTTGTCTTTGTTTCTCTGACAGTGCATTAAAGAGATGTGGTAGAAAACTACCTCCTTAGTGAGTGAGTGATTTATTGAGTGGCTATGGATTTTTCCTCTGGTACAAGATTATCTGGGGTAGAATTTTGATAATTTTTCATAACAGGGAGGAAACAATCACTTGTGTCAGTAGAAATCAAATCAAAGAAATATACTCTTGTATAAAATTTAAAAGCAATATTTGCACATACACACATAGGTGTGGGATTGCCTGCTTATTTTCTTCAAGTGGAAAGTGGTGTCCTCCATGCACCTGTCTGAGGTTCAAAGTTCTCTACCGTTTTTCCATTTTGACTTGTGTTAGGCTATCAGACTGTGAGGCTGAATGCAGCTGCCTCCAGAACTGGTCAGTACCATTCTAAGCTGCCTACAGAAGTTGATGGGGTGTGATATGAAGAGTCCTATGCTTCTTCCAGTGCTATCCAGGGACTGAAAAAGGTCTGCATATCAACTGGGACTGGGACTAAACCAACTCCATTCCGTGACTGGGACTAAACCAGTCCTCACACACGAGCACTTCTCTTGTAGCTCCTTCAATCTGCACAGATTTTAAGCTTCCATTAAGTATGCATATAGTGTATCTGTGTTTCTAGCCCTTCTAGTTGTTAAGAAAACCTTCAGGATGTCACCTGATGCAGTGTGGTTCATGAGCCACCAAGAATTCCTCAAACAGACAAATTGAAACAACAGTTCTGAAAGGAATTGTTCCATAAAGTTTAATGGGATGCTAACTCTGACATCTGACAGTGGCAATTTAAACATCAGCATGGTTTGCATATTGTATTGCTGAGAGCATTTAAGATGAAACATTTAGCTGTCCTTGTTAACTCTACATGATCCCACATTTCCATGATGACAGAACATAATGAGGGAATACAATCATGGACTTCATTTTGCCCCCATTGAAGTAAATGGGAGCATTGCTATTGATATCAGTGGGTGTTGAATTAGACCCTGCTTTGAAATGGGAGTAGATTAAGTGCTCTCCCAAACTGTTAGTGTACATCAGAATGGTCCACACAGACAGTTAGTGCATGGGAGGTTAGCACAGGGTAGATTGACACCCCAGTTTGCCGAAAAATAAATATTCACATAGACAAGCCCTAGATGGATGCTTCACTTTTAATCCAGTGATAAATGCATAATGTGTCATTTCAAGATAGGTTACAGTGGGACTTTAGCCTGCTCTACACTGAAACCAGTAAGTACTTCTCCAAAAGAGCAAACCTAAAAAAAATGTGACATTGATTCTATTACAATTGAGTATTCATACAGCAGGCACTCAATGAATGCAAAAGAAAACTGCTGTAGTGCATGTACAAAGTGAAAATGGTATGTGGTCTCAGCATGCCAATAAAATCTGAGTCATTAAAGTTTGATATATCCCAATAGCATGCTCAGAAAAATGGAGAATGTTGATTTTAAAATTTGTTTTGTTTTAGTCAGTATAATTTAACCATGACATTGCACATTCATCATCCACAGATGCCCTTAGCAAAGCTTGAATGTTCAAACTATTGTGAACAGCTGCTGCCAAGTACAATAGTGTATTTAAGAATAAGCACATTAAATATTTTACTTCACTAATAAAACAGAAGTAATTTTGTTTAGAGACCATTTTAAAAGGTGCAGTTTGCTCTTGGGAAATTACCAAGAAACAAATATATATAGAAATGTAAACATATATATAGTATAATTCAGCAGCCATTTAGCAAGCTTGCATTAGATTTTGTGAAAGCAATGGTGATGGAGGACTTCTGACTGCAGGCAGCCCCAGCAAAGTTAGAAAATACATTGTTTTTCCTTGTCTCAAGGACATTTGTTTCATGGTGTGACAGGATGCTGTTAACAGCTCCAAAACTGGTCACTATGGAAGCTACAGTGGAACCTCAGAGTTACGAACACCTCAGGAATGGAGGTTGTTTGTAACTGTTAGCAAACTATATTGAAAAATCCTTATGAAAGAATACTAGTTTCACTTCTTACAGTTCATTCATTTTTAGCAGTATTTTTTACACTTTCCTCTGCTATTTGCTGTACTTGATGGGAACGATAGGATTTACTGTACGTCTTGCTTGAAGAGAGTTAAAAAAAACAACAACAAAGCAGGGATGAAATTCTGGCTTCACTAAAGCCAGTAGTAAAAGTCATTTCAACAGGGTTAAGATTTCATCCCTGAATTTCAACTGTGTGCTGAGCCTAACATGTAGAAACCTCCCTGGTTTGGTTCATGAGGCCATTACATCTCAACAGTCAAATCCCTTTGGAGAAATCACTTCCACTGTGACTCCTACAAGAAACTGTCTAACTATTAATTGCAAATGGCAAAAATAAGGGCAAAACTGCATTGCAGCTAAGCTCATTTACCTCATCTGAGGATTTGACTGATAATATTTGTTTTAAAATGTACTATCATGACATGGCCATTCATCACCTGGACCCCTTCACTAAATGCTGGTGCTATTTTCCCTACCTTTTGTCTTTGTCTTAGATTGCAAGCTCTTCAGGGCAAGAATTAGGCCTTATTTTATGTTTCACAAATAGCTAGCAACTTGTACTGTTGAATGAAAACTAACAATGATTAATTAATAAATCAAAAGAAACACAGTATTTTAGGAGTGGTCTCATCAACGCCATAAAATGAAGGCCGTATTGCTTCCCTGCTCTGATAAGATACTTCTGCATACACAGCCTGAAATTGTATGCGCATTTCTCTTTTGCCATCCAGACAGAAAGTTAGGCTGTGATCCTGTCTATGTGGAACGCTCATTGACGTCCTCAGGGGTTATGTAAATGGATGGCTTCCAGAGACAGTCCCTTAGTTTGCTGAATAAAATCAGACCTTGGTTTCTCTTTCTTTCTTTCTTTCTTTCTTTCTTTCTTTCTTTCTGTCCAAGTATCTTGGTTCTTTGAATAAATATGTTTTGGATTACATTTTATCAGATGCATTCATCTGTGAAGAATATAATCTTGGGATTTCTTGTCTATATTTTCAACCTTTCCAAATCCCTTGATTTATTTATTTTTTTGTCCTGATTCATGTTTGCAACATCTCCCCATTTAGTGTCAACTGCAGCTACACTCTTTGTTCTCTATCCAAGTCACATGCTGAATAAAATAACCTAAGCACTAATCACTGCAGTATATCACCGGACACATTTGTCCATCTCCAAATGCAAAAAGCATTGTAATTTATCATTATCATTTGCCAGTTTACAATCCATTTGATAGTGCTCATATATAATCTTATTTAAAGTCTAGTATTAGACAGAAATCTATGACCATGTTGTCACCATGCCTCAGTGGGTCACAAGTGAGAATACCAAATTCAGGACAGTGCTAAGAAATAAGGCAGACACACCCCAAACTGGGGGTTATTCTATCATTAGAGTTTACCAAATCGGTAACATAAATGAGCTTCAGTATCACCACACTAGTTAACAAGAAGCCAAAAACATAGCCCCCTCATGCATTCCAGCCTTTGGCTTACCACCCAGACACTTGGACTTTATGATGAGTGGTTACTGAAAACCAGTTTAATCAGAATTGGGGTCCTTCCATTCCCAAGAGATCAGCCACTTAGCCAGGTCAATATATAACTCAGCTCTTACCCAATAATCATGCTGATGCCAGTCCTTCAGTAACTAAAATCTAAAGGTTTAATAATAAAAGGAGAGAGTTATAAATGGTTAATAGACCATATACATACAAATACTTGCAAAGTCCTTGTGCCAAGTTTGTATCAGTGATGGAAAAAAATGATAGCTTGCAATAGCCTCTCTGGAATCACTCAAACAAATGGGGGGTCATCGGTCCTTGTTTTGAGCTTCCTTGCTAGAAATCCAGTCGAGAGAAATGAAGCAGGAAATGAAGACAAAATGGAGATGTCTCAGTTGCCTTTTTATATCCTCTGCCATGTGCATGGAAGCCCACAGCCCCTGTTTGTGGAAAGTTACTGTCCCAAGATGGAGTCCAGGGTCACGTGAGCATATTACATGTCCTTACATGGCTTGTTGACTCACAGGGTTGGCCATTGACCCCTCGGTGCCTGAGGCATCCTCAGGGAGAGCTATATGGGCAAGATGAAGTTTTTTCTATGGCCCATTGTTAGAGTGAAGTGTCCTTAATGGGCCATCCACATATAGCTGGCTAGCCTTGATGTAAAACTATTTGAGAAGTGTCACCCCGTAACAAACACATTTGGGGTACAAATACATAGCCAATATTCATAACTTTAAATACAAAGATGATATATGGATTTAACCTAGATAATCATATCTGATAGATTGTAACTTTTCCATTGACACCTTACATGATATACCTTGCATAAGAGATGTTGCAATTGTGTAATAGTGGTGGTAGCAATGATACAAATGGTCATTTTCAATCATACAGCATAATGCATGTTGAGAACAATTTTTAGGAAAATATCTTTTGTCTTGGGAAACTGCAAAATATGGCTTACGAATGTACACTTCAAGTTACTAATGCTACTTTGACAAGAGCTGTAACTCCTTTTCAGTTCAGTTAGGATCATTTGAGGAGTGGGGAGGATTTCAATACAAGGATCCAGTGAGTTCTGGCAGGTGCCTATTTCTGATGGAAGGAAGGTGAATACCTCCACATCAATAACGTTTCTAGAGAATAAGGCATTACCATACAACAGAGGTGGAGAGAGAAGCCAGTTTGCCTTGGTGGGAGTTTGTATGATTAATGAACGAATAAGCCCCTCAAAATTTGACCCATTGTACATACAAATCTTTTCCACTCTTCCCTTTTTCTTTCGATGTTGAGTTCCCTTTGCATGATCAATACTGATTCCTAATTGACCATCATTATACAGTTCATTATTTTTTATACTTCTACCGCATGTGCCCTTACTCTTCTTTTTCCCTTACTAACTAATCCTATTCTTTTTAATCTCTCCTCATAAGGAAATTGTCCCTCCATGCTATTAGTCATTATAATTGCCATCAGATTTTTTTTCTATTTCTTTGTCCTTGTTTGGGATGGCTGACCCTAAATAAATGCAGTTTTCAAGTGCAGAGTCAACTTTTATCATTATAATACTTTTTTCTATCCCCTTATCAAATGGTTAAAGCTGATCCTGGGGCCCATGGGATTGGCTATTATCAGCTCTTAGTTTATTGCATCATCTTGTGGTGATAGGATGTAGCAAGAAGAGAATGGGAACAAAAGCAAATGTGTGTATAAAACAAGATCATGCTCACAAAGAAACATGTGTGTGTGTGTGTGCGTATGCACATGTGTGAATCTGTGTAGAGACACGTTCCTTGTGATTCTCCCCACATTCCCATAAATGCCACTCACTTAGACTTGACCAGCATGGAAAATATATATTGAGACAAAAATAAAGAGAAGTGCAGGCTCCAGGTTATTCTTCCTCAGAAAAGTTTGAAATAATGATATAATTTTCTATATTATAGAAGACTGTATGTCATTATGAGATAATACATACTGCAGTAGACATATGTTTTGATAAGTTGTCTCCCTTTACCTCTGGAGGGGATCAGGATCTGGTGGCTAGGTCTTTGAGGGAGTGGGGGCCATCAAGGGGACAGTGCTTCTGTAAGGAAAGTTGAATAGGGGATTCGCTGGTAGGACATTTCTTCTTCTCCCCTAGGTGCTGCTGCTATACCCTAGGTGGTAAAGTCTGGGAGCCACAGAAATGCCTCAACCAGGAGCCAGTTTCTCCTGTTGCTCCCAGTTCAGACTTCTCTGATGAGTCCTTACTTCACAAGCTTAGGTGAGGGGGAGATCTATGTGAGTAGCACTCTCCCAATTAGGGAGGAGCATGGGGAGCTGTGCTTATTTTTATTTTAATCCCTGCTCATATTACTATCTTGTTCTCTTATTCCTTTTCATGATGGCTGCCAGCATGCCTAATATCCCCAGAGAGCCCTCATAATGCATTGGTCATGCAGAGAAGGGAAACATAGAATGTATTATTATTCTGTATTACAGTAGCTCCTACAAGTCCTGAGATTTTTTTTTTAAATTTGGATTCAAACATTCCCAAATGTTGCAGCATTATGCTAATGTATGAGGCCCAGAAAGCAAAACTGAATAAAATGAAAGTGTATGGATTAGCTCTGTTTTGTCTGTGGAGTGGAAAAGGTAAACATAGCATTAATGGTGGGGAAAAAAATCAGATTTGTACAGTTTTTAGATGTAATAATCTACGCTACTATTAGGTAAGACAATTTAATTTTTAAAAGTATGCTGTGTCAAAATCAGAAGCTAAGTGCTATTTGTGTACAGCTAGTGTACATTAAAATTATTGTGGGCCCACAGCCAGGACCATGTGGGAATGGGCAACCCCATCCACACCACACACACACCCCATACAGTGCTTCTGGCAGAGACAGCTCATGGCAAAAGCATGATTAGCATTATCAAGGAAGGGTGGTTATGGGGTGTCACATACCTGACTGAATTCACCTTTGTGGTTGCTCACCAGGCAGCTGTGTTTAGACCCATGTGCTGCTGGATCCATGTACTTCTGAGCTCCCCTACGTCTGGGCAGGATCCAGCCACAGTCTCTGGCTATGGCCTCTTGGCATATTTCCTGGCCACAGACTCTGTCTGCTACCACTTTTAGGGAATGGGAGGGACTCTTCAGTCCAACTGCCCAGGGCCCCTAGGACAAGTGCTGACCTCCCTTCCAAGATGCCCCAGTTGTTCAAGAACACTCTCCCCAGAGCTCCACCCTCATGGGTACTTCAGTTTATAGTTTATCACTTCAGGGACATGTGAGGGTTGAAGCAAGTAACACACAGACTTAGCAAAATTTCTAAAGAAATCAAACTTTACTCAAGGACAAAGCACAAGAGATACACTGATCTAGGCAAAATAATTAACACCTGTACACAACTGTCTCCTTGTGAGTCCTCACCACTCAAGTTTTTCCTGGGTTTTGGTCACTGCTTTCAAGGGTCCCCCCCCCCCCCCCCCCCGCAAATCTTTCTTTTACACCCCAGTCCTCTGACTATTACATCTAAGATCTTCACATCCTGGCTATGGACTCTCTGACTTCTGTAACAAGCTTCCCTTATCTGGTACAGATCCAGCACACCAGTCAAAAGTTCCCCCCATTCATTGAGCATGTCCTTTTTTAAAAAAGCAGTTCATAAAACCTTTTGTCTTTGCTCTTTTTTTTTCTGCTGGGGATTTTCCATTGCTCTAATTCCACCTTCTGCAGACAACCTGAGGAACAAGAGTTTCCCTTAGGCTAAAGCTATCTCATTGTTCTAGGGTGCTTACATTTCACAGAATCAGAATCATAGAATCTCAGGGTTGGAAGAGACCTCAGGAGGTCATCTAGTCCAACCCCCTGCTCAAAGCAGGACCAACCCCAACTAAATCATCCCACCCAGGGCTTTGTCAAGCCTGACCTTAAAAACCTCTAAGGAAGGAGATTCCACCACCTCCCTAGGTAACCCATTCCAGTGCTTCACCACCCTACTAGTGAAAACGTTTTTCCTAATATCCAACCTAAACCTCCCCCTCTGCAACTTGAGACCATTACTCCTTGTTCTGTCATCTTCTACCACTGAGAACAGTCTAGATCCATCCTCTTTGGAACCCCCTTTCAGGTAGTTGAAAGCAGCTATCAAATCCCCCCCTCATTCTTCTCTTCTGCAGGCTAAACAATCCCAGTTCCCTCAGCCTCTCCTCATAAGTCATGTGCTCCAGCCCCCTAATCATTTTTGTTGCCCTCCGCTGGACTCTTTCCAATTTATCCACATCCTTCTTGTAGTGTGGGGCCCAAAACTGGACACAGTACTCCAAATGAGGCCTCACCAGTGCCGAATAGAGGGGAATAATCATGTCCCTCGATCTGCTGGAAATGCCCCTACTTATACAGCCCAAAATGCCATTAGCCTTCTTGGCAACAAGGGCACACTGTTGACTCATATTCAGCTTTTCGTCCACTGTAACCCCTAGGTCCTTTTCTGCAGAACCGCTGCCCAGTCATTCGGTCCCTAGTCTATAGCAGTGCATGGGATTCTTCCGTCCTAAGTGCAGGACTCTGCACTTGTCCTTGTTGAACCTCATCATATTTCTTTTGGCCCAATCCTCTAATTTGTCTAGGTCCCTCTGTATCCTATTCCTACCATCCAGCGTATCAACCACTCCTCCCAGTTCAGTGTCATCTGCAAACTTGCTAAGGGTGCAGCCCACACCATCCTCCAGATCGTTGATGAAGATATTGAACAAAACCAGCCTCAGCACCGACCCTTGGGGCACTCCACTTGATACTGGCTGCCAACTAGACATGGAGCCATTGATCACTACCCGTTGAACGCGACCATCCAGCCAGTTTTCTATCCACCTTACCGTCCATTCATCCAGCCCATACTTCTTTAACTTGCTGGCAAGAACACTGTGGGAGACTGTATCAAAAGCTTTGCTAAAGTCAAGAAATAGCACATCCACTGCTTTCCCCTCATCCACAGAGCCAGTTATCTCATCATAGAAGGCAATTAGGTTAGTCAGGCATGACTTGCCCTTGGTGAATCCATGCTGACTGTTCCTGATCACTTTCCCCTCCTTTAAGTGGTTCAGAATTGATTCCTTGAGGACCTGTTCCATGATTTTTCCAGGGACTGAGGTGAGACTGACTGGCCTGTAGTTCCCCGCATCTTCCTTCTTCCCTTTTTTAAAGATGGGCACTACATTAGCTTTTTTCCAGTCATCCGGGACCTCCCCCGATTGCCATGATTTGTCAAAGATAATGGCCAATGACTCTGCAATCGCATCGGCCAACTCCTTTAGCACCCTCGGATGCAGTGCATCCGGCCCCATGGACTTGTGCTTGTCCAGCTTTTCTAAATAGTGCCGAACTACATCTTTTTCCACAGAGGGCTGGTCACCTCCTCCCCATACCATGCTGCGGAGTGCAGCCGCCTGGGAGCTGACCTTGTCTGTGAAGACAGAGGCAAAAAAAGCATTGAGTACACTAGCTTTCTCCACATCCTCTGTCACTAGGTTCCCTCCCTCATTCAGCAAGGGGCCCACACTTTCCTTGACTTTCTTCTAGTTGCTCACATACCTGAAGAAACCCTTCTTGTTACTCCTAACATCTCCGGCCAGCTGCAACTCCAAGTGTGATTTGGCCTTCCTAATTTCACTCCTGCATGCCTGAACAATATTTTTATGCTCCTCCCTAGTCATTTGTCCAATCTTCCACTTCTTGTGAGCTGCTTTTTTGTGTTTAAGATGAGCAAGGATTTGAATGAAAGGCCATTCAAGTTAATGACTCTTATTTGTTCTTGTCAAACCACCCTATCCCTTGTCTCAGAGGGATGTGACACAAACCCTGATAGCAAATGATTGATTCAATATACACCGAGACATATATTGATACAGCAATTTCATAAAATGTGTTAGCATTCATAAATTTTACATAGACAAAATTCTGAAATCTTCACATGCAGGTCACAGATCTGAGCTAGAGCTATATTACCATTTTATTCCAGGACAACCCCATTACTGCAGCTCTGGGCACATAGGACTGTGAACTCACCAAGTTTTGAAGGTTCAACTTGGAGGGTGCCTTTTTGGAGGGACCTTTGCTGTAATTTTCCCCACTACTAACCTTCAAAAGCTTGGCCTCTAAATTGTTCCTTATGTAACCCTCCTCACCCCCTCCCCACCTTTCTTTCCCAGGTTACTCAGGAGCAGGCAACCCTCACCTGTTGCCAGAGGTGACACGTAACTGTGGATGGTGTGTGTGTGTGGGGAGAATGGCACAACTGAAAGATTATCGGGGGACATGTGACTGCCCCGCATATTACCTCTGCATCCACCCCCCTGACTGACCACAGCGGGCAGTCTGTAAAGCAGGCAGTGGGAAGTGCTTGGACTCCAGCAGCAGGGAAGGAGAAGCAGTCCCATGTAGTGGGGTCGTGGGGAGCTCAGCCAGTCGCCCTACTGCTTCCCTCCTCGCTGTGTTGTACAGACACATGGTGAGCGCCACTGCCAGGGGGAGTCACTGCCTCCTTGCTGCTGGGATTCCAGTGAGAGGCAGCCTGAGAAATCTGGAGGGGGGGCATGTGACCCCATGTGACTCCCCCCACATCGCCTCTGCCAGTTTCCTGGGAACCTTACATCAATAAGGACAATGAAGACCCTGGGGGTCTCAGATGAGATGGGGAATTAGGTGGGAATCCTCTAGTCACCCACAGACTCATAGACTTTAAGGCCAGAAGGACCATCATGATCCTATAGTTTGATCCCCTGCACAACACTTGACACAGAACCTCACCGCCCACCTGCATTACTCCTCTAATTCCTATGAATATTGTTAGCTGGCGGTGCCTTCCCTGGGACAGGCACAGTATACACCTATGGGTATACCTTAGTTGCCCCAGGTACAGCTATGGGTATACCTTGGTTGCCTCCAGGTACACAAATATAAATAATGGTTCTTATGCAGATAATAAACACCCAGAATAAAACCAACACAATTTTACTTAAACATTATCCTACCAACATACAATACAAAATGCAACAGATTCATATAGACTCGTGTTATATCTATACCAAAACAGTAGTGATGCTGTAATAGCTCAGCTAACGGCAGCAGCTTTCAACAGCAAGTTGCAACATAAACCTCACCAACACTCTTGGCATTATACACAGATCCACCCCATCCCTGACTGTGCACTCTCCCTTAAGTTTACAGTCCTGAGCCCTCTCTTGTGTTGGTGCAGTGGCTGAACAGGAGTTCAAGCCGGCACTCTGTAAATCCAGCAAAGGCAGTCCAGGTGAAACAAGGAGCGAGGCACTTTTGTATTGTGACCAGCTTCGGTTGCTCAGTGATAGGTGGCAGTAAAAGTTGTTATATTAGAGAGCAAATAGCCCAGGGGTAACTTGTTCTTTACTCAATTGTCTATAAGCCAAATTCAGATCTTCTGTACAACTGACAGTCTTCAGCTTCTGCCCTCAATGCCTAGCTGTGGAGACAGAGTCCATGAGCAAGGGCTCAGCACTAGCAAGTTGTCAGCTGTAGTGTAGTCTTAGCCCTGGTCATGTGTCTTCAGCCCGGCAACTCAATCACAGGACTCCGTCACTGTTTCCCCTTGGCCCAGATCCAAAGGGGAGATGCATCTGTCTGTTCCAGCTAACCCCCTGAAATAGTCTCTGACCCAGGAAGCTTTGTCCAGTCCCAGAGAGCATACAGGGAGTGCATCATGGGACTTGCAATCCTTCAAAGTCAGCATATAGTACCTAGAGGTTTGTCTAAATCAGGATATATGTGAAAGGATTCAGAGGCTCCTCAGACAGGTGTGCCTACACTTACATAGTTCATTGGCTTTTTCCGGTGGCAACTAGAGTTCCTCAAGAGACTTGTGTAAGGTTCTTCATCAAAAGCACTTTGAAATTCTAAATGAACTTAAACTATCAACGCCTTCTCCTGCATCTCATACCTGATTACACTGAAAGAGGGCATCTTTGAGTCACTCCATAATCCTAACTTCAATGACTTTTCTCAACTATTTTTCTAGTACTGAAATAATTCTCACTGGTCTGTAATTCCCAGAATCAATCGCAGCTCATTAGCTCATTGTCAAGATATGGGCATTATGCGCCAAATTGTCCTGTATGATGTTTATCCCTGATTGTCCATCTTACATCCTATGTGACAAAGTGTATGTTCCATTCTCCAGCCTCACTGGATGCTTTTGTTTTGAAAGATATATTTTTGGCCTGGATAAAATATTGATCCAGATTTTTTTGTGTTTCTATTTGCTGTCTGTCAAATGGCCTGGACCAAAAGCCGGAACTGGAATACCCTGAACTTTGAGCCATTATGAACACTCATCTAAGTCTGGAGCTAAACTTTGTTACTTGAGCACAACTTTATTTTTTAAATATATTGGGATTTGTGCATATTCTATGATATTAGTAAAATACTCATTACTAGAGGCATTACTCTGAATGTGTTCATTCTGTAAGAGATTATTGATTGCTGCTCTTTATATTATTTGTCTGACACATTCCTCTGTTTATGACTTCATAACTGTTTGCGGTTGAGTCTAGCCACAAACCAAGGATCTATGTGAACAAATGAGATACAAGCAGGAGACACTATTTAACACCTGAGGGGGGGGGAAATCCCCCTTTAATGCACATATCCCTAGTAATAAAGAACTGTGTGCTGTATCATTTGTTCTCACAGTAAAACTCATGGAAGAAAACTTAGGGAGAGGAAATCACTAAAAGAGCTCCTCACAGAATTGTTTGGTGATTATTCCACTGGGGAACAGCATTTGATCCCCTGTGGGATGAGCTATGGAAGCACATGCTCAGTGTGGATCCTAGAGGATGGGTCCCTAGGACACCCTCTGCCTCTACTCTGGCCTTTCGCTTTCCTGACAACGTGGCCTCAAAGAAGCCAGGCTCAGGCTGGCTATTCCACCTACTGTGTGTAGGGGGTTTCATAGAATATGTTATACCATCTGAGGTTACATTATCCTTTCTAGGATGTTCCACAGGATAATGTGTGTCTCCTTAGCCCTGCTCCCCAACAATTCACGGGATCCCCACTGCCCAGTCTGGCCTCTATCCAATACAGAGAGCCCCCAAAGACTCCTGGAAAGTGGATGGGGAGAATAGTGTCATAGGAGGACCTTTCCATACAGTATGGGGTACAGCTGCATACTTGGGGTGCTGGATTTTGGTGATGTAGTCTGGCCCTCTGATAGATCTGACAAGTCCCCCATACATCCTGTAGCCATGTTCTTGTGGATGCTGGAGATCTCTGGCTGTATTTTATTTTTTGTAAGACACACAACATATTTTTTCATGGGAACCACAGATTTAACATCAAGTAGTATAAAAACCTTCTTCAAGTGTTGAGCTATTAATCTGATATGTTATATTGACCTGATCATATCATATCATACCTGCATCTTGAATTTGTCTACATTTTTCAGTACCATTGCTAAGGACTTTTTACTTTGTCAGGTTTGGGATGAAACTCTTGCCAAGTCTGCAGAGGCTTGGGCTGCAACATGCATTTGGGACCATGGACCTTCCTACTTACTGAGATTCTTGGGTCAAAACCTATCTGTAAGAACTGGAAGGTAGGTAGTTGTCATTTTGTAAAACCTTTTATTTTATAAAAAATATTGAGGGCCATATCCTCAGCTGGTATCAAAAATTGCAATGGAGCTACTCCAGTCTGAACCTTTTAGCTAGTGCGATGGCAAGAACTCAATTTGTTACATCTTATAAAGATTTTCATTCCATTCAGGAATATGAGAATTAATCATTGGCAAATATTACTGTAACCAAGGATTTCAGGTCTCCACTGAATAGCAGTTTGTGAATGGACTGTACTATGGATGCCAGGCCAAATATTCTAACATAACAATTTTTGAAAATGAACTTTCCCTCCCCGCCAACCTATGTCTTTAAATTAATCTAGGTATCGATCCATTCTTCAGCTGGTAAAGCCATGGTATGATGAAGTGAAAGACTATGCTTTTCCATATCCTCAGGACTGCAACCCTAGATGCCCTCTGAGATGCTATGGACCCATGTGCACCCATTATACACAGGTTATATGAGTTCCATTCATCTTTCACCAATCTATAGTTCAAAATTGGACTTTTCTGTGATATGTGTGGGGGTGGGGGTGGGGGTGGGGGGAGTGTCTGTGTGCATGTGTGTGAATAAATAATATTTCTTTTCAATGCTGACTTCACCAAAAGAATAATGATTATTTATTCAGATGGTTTGGGCCACTTCCAATCGTATAGGCTGTGCAGTCCACACATGCCACAATATGAATGTCTGGGGATCTGTTTGGCGACGAGCTGTTTACTTGGTATGCAACTATGCCCCAAAGTGAGTTGCTTTCTTTTCATTCTGTTTACTTTTATACTTCATGCATGTATGGGTTATTTGATAGGACTGTTTACTCCCTTTATCCAGCTAGCATTCCTGTCATGCTTTTGTGCTGGGCCCGCTTCCTCGAACAAATATAATAATTGGAATTATAAAAATGTTCTACTTTTGTATATAAACAAACCAAAGGGGAATAACAAGATGTGTATTTAACAAAAGCATATCTCATTATCTTTTATTATTGTAATGCTCATCCTTTGCATTACTCTTTTCCCCCACCTTTTTCTCCTCATTCCCTTGCTTTGTTAGGGAACCCAGTTCTGCAATCCATACTTATGTTGATTTGCACTTACTGACATGAGCTGGCCCATAAAATAACCCAAACAAATAATAATGAGTTGTACAGGTTTGATAAACTTTAAATGTCACAGATCCATAAGTGGTAAAGAATAGGGCAGGGAATGACTGAGTAATTTCATTGTCTCATCTGCCACATACATAAGAAGATAATTTTTAACTGTGTCTCTAAAGAGTTGCAACCCCTAAACAGGTAAATTTTGGTGAAAAATCCTCCAAAGAAGAAACCACTTCTATTTTGGGAGACAAGAAGGCAGGTCCTTTATATTTACTATTGCAATTAATATAAAAAGTAGTAGCAAAGGAACTAGAGGGGAATCAGACAGTAAAACCAGATCTGACTCCAGTCTCCACACTTTGGGGATGTTTGGACTAATATCCCAATCAGGTTCCAAATATCATAACTTGAACCTGTCTTTAATAGCAACCCAGGCATTATAATGTATGTATGTATCAAAAATTATAAAACACAAAGTAATTACAAAATTATTAGGTTACATCATTCATTTCATTAAATTATGGCAAATGAATAAGAGGCATTTTTGAGAACTGCTGAATTATCTGATTCATTATTTGATGCATTATTAACCCTGTAATAATGATATGTTACATTTAGTTTCTTTTGTTCTGAAAATACTGACTTACTTTGCAATCTGTAGAAGAAATCCTGAGGTCCCAACTCAGTTTTTACCAGGCCCTTACTCTATCAAAGTTATTAGCTCATTGCAACTAAATATGGATGCCAAGGCTTAGAAGGATTAAAAAAAACAGGTTAGACTTTTATATGGATAATGAGAACATCAACAGTTACACTAGATAAGATAAAATAATGTTTTAAACGAGATATGAGCTATCATCCTTCAGAGCATAAGCCAACCACTCACTGACTAGAGCTAGGAAGAAACTTCCCCTATAGGCAAGTTATCCCATAATTAAGCTAAAGGGTTTCTTACATCTTCCTCTGAAGTATTTTCGGTGAATTCCTGGCTCCAGTGAAGTCAGTGGGATCAATATTTTCATCCCTAGTATTTGGCCGTGTCAGATAAAAGATTTGGTATTACAGGGGCCACTATTCTGGTCTAGCAAGACAATTCCCATGTCCCTGTTTTGATGTCAGTGGAAATTTGCCTAAAAAGAATTAATGAAACTTGGCAAGGACTTCAAGGTCAGGACCTGTATATCTACATATAGGTCTCACTTCCCTAATCACTAAGATGTTTGCACCTCTGAGCTATACAACATACAACAGCACTATACAAGAGTTGAGGGCAGGAAGTGAAAAACACGGTAACCATTTTAAACTAGAGGGGTTTTAGAGGTGCAGAATAACATTATTCAAATTGGAATTTGCCCAGGACATCAGCACTATACCTCCTATTAGCTGATGTATACCCTACTATAAACTGGTTGAAAAATATGCCCGGAAATCCACATTGTCTACCTGAGTTTCTGATTTTAGAAGCAGTGTTAAGAAGGGTTGTTTAAAAATGTGTGTATGGTTTAGACCTAATTAACTGATTTACTTAATTTACAGCTCTATTAATCACTCATGATACAGTGAATGAAGCCAACATTCAACTTGTAGCACTCCCTCTAGATTACAGTATCTGTTATCAAGCTAACATATTTCCCTGCTTGTGCAGTATGCTGTGCCCATTTGCAACAGGAGTAAAAATGAGTATAGTATTTGAGAGACTCCTACTTTCTTCCAAGACACAACCCAAATTTAGGCTTTTTGATCCATCTTTAATGGGTGGGAAGGAGGGAATGAGAAAATGCTTCACAAATAACTGAATTACTCACTACTGTAGCACATCACACATATATTAGAAGGTTCGTTTCTTAGCGAAATGCAACATTTAAGTAGAAATCTAATTTTAGCTTTCTTTCTCCAATGAAAGTTTAGAGCTTTTTATAAGCATCTGGAAGTCTGGATGCTTACTCAGATGCCTCATTTGAGGCTACCCCACTCCTCATGATTGCCTCTGCAGCCTGCTACCTACCTGTACCCTCGGTCCTCTAGCCGTAACTGCGCAGCCACAACCTCCAGCCAAATCCCTGGGTCCTCATGAAATCCCAATAGATCCCTGACTTCATCTTTCAGTGAAACTTTCCAACCATCTCACAGTTCCTGTACTCTTTCTAAATGCCGTTGTGACTAGTCCTTCATTTTCCCAGTTCCTTTGAACAAATCATCATGAGTTCACACTCAAAACCCAACAAAATGGACCCCACATCAGCTAAACCCTGTAACAAGATCCTCAAACGACCCAATCCTGTCTTGAAAATAAACATTACAAATATGCAATCCATGAAAGCTTTAAAACTTTGCAACAACACCATGACACTAATATCTTATTAACAAGAGTCCTCTGGTTGGTTTCTCTATCTAGAGAGCAAAGTTGCAAAAGTCATTCTGAAAATAGTGTCTGTCACCAACCCAATATGAAAATATTTTATAAATAAATGATGGGCAATACATCACACAAACTTAGTTTGCACTTATTAAGGGATATTTTTTCTTAAGTTACTAAAAATGTGTATTACTTTATATTTTCAGGGGCAACTGGATTGGAGAAGCGCCGTATAAAGTAGGAGTCCCGTGTTCCGCTTGCCCTCCTAGTTATGGAGCAGCTTGTACCGACAATCTGTGTTTTCCAGGAATAACATCAAATTACTTATATTGGTTTAAATAAGTTAATACAAGTTTACATTATTTTTAAATAATATGGCTGAGTAACAAACGCTTGTATATTGAATGTTGCACATATTTTATATATATATAGATATAGTAATAATATCCTTGTTTTCTTTTTATATGCTTTTGTATAATTAGCTTTCAGAGTACAGTATTGATTCATTTTTAACTCTTTGGAATTTATAACTATAATTCTCCATTTCAGGCCATGATCATATAGAGAAGGATAATCTTATATCATCTTAAGAAAGTGTAACTTCCTAAAGAATACGTTCTGTTTGATATTAAAAGCAAATATAAAAGGGCACTGTCAACTTAAGTCTAAAATGTGACCCTTCCCTTTGAAATTATCGATATTGCTAGATAATGGTCACTGGCAACTACACCAGAGCTTTAAAAATGAAAAATGTACAAAAAAAGTACCACCCCCTCCACCCCTGCTTATATTGTCCTTATCTTGCAAATGGTTTCTCCCATTTGCACTTATGCTTACTCCTACATAGTCAATGGGACTCTGAGCAAGAGTAAACATATGTGCAGGAGGAACTCCAGCATTCAGCCTTATGTTAGCTCCCCCCCGTGCACAACAGTGATTAACTTAAGGTATTTCAAGAGTTTCACACATGGCTGCTGCTATCATCAATGATGCCTGTGTGGAAATAGAGAAGTAAAGAATCCTTGTACCACTAAGAAATATGATGGAACTGCAAGTGTTCACCAACCTGAATAAAGTTTTGT
This sequence comes from Chelydra serpentina, assembly GCA_037349315.1. Lineage (NCBI taxonomy): Eukaryota > Metazoa > Chordata > Testudines > Chelydridae > Chelydra > Chelydra serpentina. The sequence continues at coordinate 85,214,144 of JBAIAC010000002.1, forward strand.
CTAATCTAGAAAGTTGTATCACTTTAACTATACTGTATAGTTAACATTGTAGAACCCCATTAGTGTGGGTGCAGTTATATCGGTATAAAGGCACTCTTTACCAGTATAACTATTCCATATGGGAAGGGGAATAACTATATTGGCATAAGACACCTTTATACAAGTATATCTGCATCCATACTAGGGCTTTTACCTGTATAAATATGTCAGTAAAAAAAAAAAAAAATCACATCCCTAGCTGAAATAGTCCTATAGGTAAAACTTTCATTCAGGCCTAAGTGTTGACTAAAGGATATCCCAAATAAAAAGTACAAAGTGAAAAGGGAAATATTATTTTAAAAAGTGGAAAAAAAACTTTTAACACTGTGCAACAAAAAAACAGAATCTGTAAAACAGTTGACAGAGTCCTTTAAACAATATGGTGAGGCTATTTCCTGAAAAGTATCTTTATAAACCAGCGAAGAAAAATACATGTATTCTCCCCCCAAAAAAGCAAACTTCTTGTGGGAGCTAAGTAGAAAATTTATGGAGAAAGGGACTACAGCTGAAACTAGAACACTGTATATATGTACAGATAGCTTGTCCTGAATGGTATGCATAACAGACCAGGGTCCAAATTCTCCCCTCAGATATATGTGTGCAACTGTCATTGAAGTGACTGAGAGTTGTATCTTCATATCACAAGGCAGAATTTTGCTCATGATGAACAGGGAATACAAGTGATTAGTTGTTTACAATTTCACACATTTCCACTCTGCCTGGCACAGATATGTTGGGAACTTTGAAGTTCATGACCTTTGGAACAGCCAGATTCAGTAGAACAATTAGAGTGGTATAGTATAGCGTCACCAGAATCATATATATATGCATTTTATTTTAAAGCAAAGATGTCATCTTCCCAAGGCTGGTTAAGAAAGTCTGCCACCAGAGTACAGGATAACTTTATAACAATTACAAATATGGGAATAATTTACATGTAGTCAACCCTATTGCCAAAGGGATCAATTATATGGACAGAATGAGTGCTGTAGTATATGGCAAATGGAATTATCACACTTCAGATATCTATGATTTGACACTAACTCAGAGAAAGTCATTTATTGTACTGTACTTCTTCAAGCATATCTCTGGGTGACATTCCTTTGTCTGACAAGACAATAATTAGAGAAGTATATAATGCCACTAGGCATCAGAACTTAAAAACAAAAGCATGTATGATATTTCTGTAACTTTTATTTTAATAACAATTTAAATGTTACAGGTTTTTCCTTACTGTTAACAATGGGCTTGAGGTCCTGCAGTCCTCACTTGGTAAAATAGTCCAACTGGGTGAAATTCACCCCTTTGCAGAGGGAAAACACAAGCTCTGTGCAGCATGTAAGGTCCTATTTGAAAGGTTTAGTTTTAAGTGATATATAGGCCATGTTCTGCAACCCAATGGGAGTTTTTGACTAAGGAATATAGAGGCAAAATGCATTTTGTTCCATGTGACAGATGTTTTTTGGAGGATGAAGGGGGATGAGATAAAATTTTACACATTTGCATTTCCTTACATTTGCAAAAATTTGTAAAACATAACAGGCAGAGACTATGTTAACAAAAGTTCTAAACTGCAGAGCCTAAGTATTAGGGTTAATGTTTAATAACTATGCACTTTGTAACTTGCAACTTGTACATTGTGTGGTACACTTTCCAAACAGAACTAGAAATTGTAAATTAATTTATAATTCTGTAATTCAGCTGAAAGTATTATAACGGGTATATATGTTATTGTATCTGTTACTTTTTTTAAACTTGATAATAATAAGCTAATCATTTGGAATATTTTGTTTTCTGTAGATATAAGTAATAGGAAACTTTGCTACTATCAAACAGGGGTAATGGTGCTACGGATAATTATATCTGTCATAATCACACTGTAATTTACGGCAGCAGGAAATAATCTGGATATAAGCTATTTCATAAGAGCAGCTTCTGAGAAAACCAGCAGCAAGCATTTAGTTTAACATATTTCATTTAACAGAGAAGGTTACAGCTAACTGTACATTTGACTAACCAAATGCAGTTTACCCTTCAATGTTTTATAAACGCGCATTATCTATTTGAATCCCTGTAATGTTTCTCATCTGCTTTCCCTGGGGTTGAATAATGACAATGCCAGCAAACATCTACCTTGATGGCCCGTGTCAGTGCTGCTTGACTGATTACCTGACACAAAATGCTGTTGGAATAAAAGTACCAGAATTGTACTGAAGACCAAAGGTGTTATATAATATTCCCTCACCATTACAGGGCTATGCTGAGAAAAGAGAAACCCCCCAAAACCCAAATACCATGGGAATATTCTGCCCATTTCACAGGTTTACAAGTCTGCACTCTTTTTTCCTACAGAGAAGAATAGCAGTGTGCTTTTATAACAGCAGACTGGCTATTGGAAAAATACTCCTTTTGGATACAATATTTTTGTTCTACTTTAAATATAAAACAGATATTTAAAAAACTATACAAGGAGTAAAATAGGGATTAAGAATAACTGTGATTTAAAATAAGAGACACTTATAAGAGTTAAAGGAGTAAAAAGCTAAAAGGATGCAGCAATGCCATTAAGAATCCAGTGCAGCCCTTCATGTTATAATAATTGCCTGTGATATTTTTGACTCACTGCTATGTCATTTACGGAGCAAATGGCTAGTAAAGGCTGCCTTTTTGGTGCTAAACTATATATTCTGGTGCTGGAGACATTTTTGCAGGAGATGAGTTTCATTTCTGATGTTACAGTACATGCTCTAGTGCTTGTGAACCATTTTCAGTGGAGCACAGCACCTGTGGGTAGGCCAATGAGTCATTGGGCCAAATTCTGCTTTCAGAAGCATGCACATGATTCCCAATGATTTAAATAAGAGCTTTACATGCATCAAAGGGGGAAATTTAGACTATTTTAAAAAACAAAACAAAAAACCCTATCCTCATTACACTTTGCACTTAAGGAACTTTCTCATTATTGTCAATAAGTGTCCTATGCAAAGATTGGGAGGTTGGATAAGTAATGATTCCCTGTCAGTAATTATTTCAAATTGCCTATGAACACATTTTAATCATCCCAAATTTCCTCCCAGGGGAATAACCTACTTCAGAAACTCTAAGGTTCACTTTGCTCAAATGGCCCTGTGAAGCCATACATCCCCCTTCCTGGGGATCAGTTCACTCCCATTGAATTCCAAGGGAAAGGGATTAGGCCTCAACTGAAGTCAATGGGAATTTTGCCACTGATTTCAATAGATCCAGAAGCAGGAATTGCTGTCTTTTCTTTAGCATAGGTATAAGACCCAAGCTGTGATATTTACCAGTTTTGCTGTGGAGCTTACTTTCTTCCAGATTCCTGTGTTTAACTCCCAGTGTTGCTAAGAGAGTACATACGAAGTCTAATTCTACTCTCAGTTACATCCATGCAACTCCATTGAAATCTAGTTTTCTTCCTTATCTTCTCTTACCTAACTAAGTGACTGATTCTGGACCTATTTTAAATCAGTGGCTTCAACTGAGGCCTAATTCATTTTCCTTGGAATTCAGTGGGGGAGTGAACTGATCCCTAGGAAGGGGGATGTATGGCTTCACAGGGCCATTTGAGCAAAGTGAACCTTTGAGTTTCTGACGTAGGTTATTCTCCCAGGAGGAGATTTGGGTTCATTGAAATATGTTCATAGGTAATTTGAAATCATTACTGACAGGGGCCTTAGCCACATAGAAATAAGAGATTTTGTAAAGCCTTGAGTCTTGTGAGTAAAGTTTCCCTCAGTTACTGTTGATTTCATTTACTAAAGTGGATGATCTTAGCCAACCTGAGGGCAGCTCACAAATGACTTGCCATTTTTATTGGTGGTTTTCTGTAACTGTGAAGTATATACATTCCTGTGTCCTGGCTTTTAACTATGCACTGGTTCTCATAACCAGAGAGTATGTGAACCCATAGATTGGGTCTCAGAGCTTCCCTCAGAATTCACCATTGTTATGCCTCCAATGAACATGATTCCCTCAACTTCTCATTTCTTCTAGAGGAAAAATAATACTTCTGATTAATTTATGACATTATAGTTTATTATTAATCATAATTCCTAGGCCTTCTTTCTGCTCAATCTTTGGTTATTGAGTGTGTCTTAGGATATGGTTATTGTCTGGCAAACAGGCAGTACTTCCTAGTTATATTGTTATGGATTACAATACTTGATTCAGACTGATTAATGGAATGGGCTTAAACTCCTGGTTTAGGAGCAACCCACTTCCAACACGCTAAAGAGCATTACTGTGCAGAGCTCTCCTTTGAGAAGCACTAGAGAGACAACAGGAATAAAACATTTTGAATTCAAAATTATTTTCTTGTCTTCTGCAAAATGACAAAATCAAGGTGGAAAACGGGTTTCCCCATGTTTAACTCATAACAATATAGTGCACCCTTCTATGCTGTTCACCGTGATAGAAATCTTCCTACAAACTCACTAGAGCTTCAGCACATCATCACACAAGGCAGAAACTATTTAGATACAAAGTTAAAGGTAATACCTTCCTCACAGGGAGTTAGTGGCAATATGGGATTGCTCTGAAGAAGTAAATCTCTTTGTTTCATGCAGGGTCTAATTGTTTAATTGAAGAGGTGCTTGAGTGCTGGGATTCATTTAATAAATAAACTGATTTCAGATCATCTGTAGTTACTAAATGCTTGTATATTTGTTTTCTGTTCATTTTCTTCCATACCATACCATACCAGAATAGAAGGTTTTGGCATTCATACATACAACAGAATATTTGGTTCTTGCTATCGAAAACCAACCCCTAAATGTTTTAAGTATTTATGCAATGAAATTTCTTGTTTCTCACACATTTTCCTCTCTTTTCTTTCTTTCTACAAAATGTTTGTCTGAGAAGAAAGTTCATTTGACAAAGATGTTGCAGTGAATTATTGAACATATTTTTTCCATATTGTATGATGACATATATATGTTACAACTGAGATATCAATTAGTATTCCTGTTTCAATTCTTGATGTTGTGCAAACATAAAGAAATATAGATTATTTTGAACTAATGTGTAATGTCTATGCATTTAAATAAATAAATAAAATGTTCCATATTTACACCTGATGTTCCTTTGAGGCACTTTTGTTTGTTTCTTTTGCTGTTTATTTTATTTATCTAACTAAAACCCTACATAATCTATTTGGATAAAGAAGTCAAATTGGAAAGCAAGTTTTAGGGGACATAAGGGTGGACATAGCCGTAAATTGGTTTGAAAATATTTAGATATTTACCTCCTCTTCCTTCCTGAGCCCCAACAGGCCTTTCTAAAATCCCTCTTTGGGTCTCAGCAGGTCTGGCCATCTCTGCTAGGATGGCTGTCATCTTCAAGTGTCATGGATTCGAAGCCTCAGCTTGAATTAATGGGTGAGGAGCTGTATTCTGGCAGTTTCTGACCAGGGCAAGCTAATCTTATGAGATTTGAACAGAGCATCCATCAAGAGCCAATCAGAGAAAGTCACACCTCGAAAGCCCCACAGTCTACCTACAGTACATAGAGACTTATATGGCCCTCATTATTGTAGCATAAGAATCTATATTCTTCAGTACTATATCTAATCTAACTAATGTGCTGTCATCAGGCATGTTGGAAACTGTTTGTTTGGAGACAAGGAGAAACAGGATCAGAGATAACAATAAGAATCAGAGAGAAGGAACATCCTTGGGGTCAGAATAGGGAAAACTCTCAGGGGCTTACTGGAGCAGAAAGGGATTTTGGGCTTTGAGAGATGGTGTGGAGGCAAAGGAACAGAAAAATGGGTGTGATGGGGTGTTTGCTCCACACAAGCCCTGAGTGGGTTAGTGTGGGCCAGAAGAGGACAATTAACCTTATATGCTGCACCTGGAGGGAAGGCAGGGATTGATAAATCCTAACTGCAGATGAAGCCCAGGAACTGAGACTAGAAGGAACCTTACAGGGAAGGGGCCTGCAGTCACTCTCTAGAGGCAAAGGGAGTTGGTCAGGAAGAAGGAGGAAATCTAGTGGGAGAAAAAAACCCGGATTTGCCCTGGCCTAGAGAGTCTGGCAAGAGGCCAAGGGAGGTGAAACAGCCACAGGGATCAGAGGAAGCTCTGGTTGTAAACCTAGGGATAGACCAGATGATAGAGATGTGGGGTAGTAAAGAGCTCAGGGAAACAGCACTTGGGACAGACTGAGATTACTAGTCATAGGGTCCAGGGGCTGGAACCTGGAGTTGCAGGAAGAGTTGGGTTCCCTTACCAGCTATTGGGAAGTGGCACAGGAACTTGAGATGGAATGAAAGATCATCTGAGGTGGCATCTGTGGGAGGTTATCCATCTAGCTACCATCCTATCCTTCCTTTGGGTGGTCGTAATCCCCTCAGGTTCTACCTGCTACCCTCATGGTCTGTCTGGATAGAAGTCAGTAATACAGATACCAGAACATTGCTTCAAGCAGAGACACAGTGGGGTGACCTGACCAGCAGATAACTTTCTTTAAAGAACTGGTAACAGTATACGTATTAACAATTGACCAATCAATACAGAGCATGAGGGAGTTATCGATAGGTAAACAAATTAACAAATCAGGAACTGTTGCTGAACAGAGTAAGAACTGGTTTCAGTGTAGTAGCCGTGTTAGTCTGTGTCAGCAAAACGAAAATAAGAAAGAAAAACTTGTAGCACCTTAGAGACTAACAAATTTATTTCAGCATAAGCTTTCGTGGGTTAATACCCACTTCATCGGATGCATGGAATGAAATACACAGACAGATATTTATACAGTCAGAGAAACATGATAAGGTCGAGGTGCATAGACCAACCTTAAGAGGCTAATTAGTTGAGAGGAACCATAACAGCAGGGGAAGAAAAACCTTTGAAGTGATAAACAAGATGGTCACACAGGTGTGAATGAAGATTGTTAACTTAAGGGAAATAGATTCAATTAACGTAATGGCCGAGCCATTCCAAATCTCTATTTAATCCGGAGGCAATGCAATCTAGTTTGCATATCAATTCAAGTTCAATAGTTTCTCTTTGAAGTCTGCTTTTGGAGTTAATCTGTCGCAACACTGCTAGAACTGTTGCTCAGCTGAGCAAGACTAGTGCCCTTCTCATGAATCATAACCATAACAAGACTCTGAGACCTGCAATCCTCAGGCCAGGAGTCCATTCTGCACATTTGCAGAGCCACAAAGGTCACACAAGAGGCACCTTGATAGACAGCCCTTAGACTGCACTCATTATACTGGCACTATACTGTTAGCGCAGCCTACATTCCACTCCTTTCCTTTTCTTTCCCAATGGCCCTCAAGGGAGGATATTCCTTAGGGTTATGCTTCATTTCAGGTCCTGTTTACAAAGTGCTTAACTAATTTAACAAGTTAATTTCAATTTTTATCTTCTCTTGAATGCTTCACAGTCTAAAATACATTATTTTGGTCCAACAACACATTAAAAACATAATTAATACATAATTTGTATAATGCAACTATAAGAAGTAGCATTACATTCAAAACTCCCTTTGTGGTAGGTTACCACGGAAAAACCAATTCTCACCAACTATGCTGAGGCCAAGGGATTTTTGATAATTTCAACTTGTTTTGCAATTTTTCCATCAACAATATTCATTTTTACCTTAATATTCCCTACCTGATGTTCTAATTTTGCATTAAGTTGTGTAATACATGTCTGGTTTTCCAACTGAGATAGGACGTGGTTAGACAATACCCTTCAAGATGTTCCTGAAATTTCCTGATCCTTTAATACAATGATGGGTACAGTTTATTTTTGGTCTCCTACTTGAATTTCTTGGATACTTTGGTTGATGCATCAGGTACCTGACACCACAGTGCCCACAACAGTAATATTTTGAGTTTCAGTTTGAAAATTAGCAGGTTCTCTAACACGGAAGTATACTTTACCTTCTCCCAAATAATTGAAGTGTTTATCGATGCCTGATGCTGAAACAAATTCACAATCCCTTGGCTGATTAATACATGTAGATTGGTTAGTGTTTCATCCCCCAAATACAGTGCCAGTCTATAAAAAGGGAAATAAGGACAACCAGGGGAATTACAGACTAGTCAGCTTAACTTCAGTATCTGGAAAGATAATGGAGCAAATAATTAAGCAATCAATTTGCAAACACCTAGAAGATAATAAGGTGATAAGTAATAGTCAACATGGATTTATCAAGAACAAATCATGTCAAACCAACCTAATAGCTTTCTTTGAGAGGGTAACAAGCCTTGTGGATAAGGGAAAGCAGTAAATGTGGTATATCTTGACTTTAGTAAGTATCTAGGGAAATACAACCTAGATGGAGCTGCAATAAGGTGGGTGCAAAACTGGTTGGAAAACCGATCCCAGAGAGTAGTTATCAGTGGTTCACCATTAAGCTGGCATCCTGCAGGAATCGGTTCTGGGTCCAGTTCTGTTCAATATTTTCATCAATGATTTAGATAATGGTATAGAGAGTACACTTATAAAGTTTGCAAACAATACCAAGCTGGGAGAGGTTGCAAGTGCTTTGCTGGATAGGATTAAAATTCAAAATTATCTAGAGAAACTGAAGTAAATAGGATGAAATTCATTAAGGAGAAATGCAAAGTAATCCACTTAGGAAGGAACAATCAGTTTCACACATACAAAATGGGAAATGACTGCCTAGGAAGGAGTACAGTACTGCGGAAAGGAATCCAGGGGTCAATAGTGGATCACAAGAAAAAAATATAAGTGAACGTGTAATACTATTACAAAAAAGCAAACATCATTCTGGGATGTGTTAGCTGGAGTGTTGTAAGCAAGACACAGGATGTAATTCTTCCGCTCTACTCTGTGCTGATTAGGTCTCAACTGGAGTATTGTGTCCAGTTCTGGGCACCACATTTCAGGAAAGATGTGGACAAATTGGGCTTGCTATATTTCTCAACACCATCCTCATATGTGTATGGAAAACAGCAGGGCTATCCTTATATCATTGGGGCAGGACTGTCCAGGCCTACTGGACCCTCACCCATGTGAAAACAATTTTATATTGGCATTCCTGGCTAACAGCAAGCTCCAAAATTCGTTGCTAACATCTAGTATGAAAAACCATTTCATTTCTAGAGAGATTTAAGAAATCATCTTTGGATAAGCTGCTACCTCTAGGGACATAAGGTTAGCTAAATCATTTCCTTTACAATAATCAATGGTCAACTGAAAATGACCATTTGGTTTCTTAATAGGCCATGCTGGAGAATTACAGTTTCTAACTGGCTTCCAAAGTGTTCAAGGTGTCTGTTAGAGGTGCAATTGCCTCCCTGGGCACTAGATACTGTTGTTGGAGAGGATGATTTCTCCTCCCCTCCCCACTCCTTCCAGTAAAATGTCAGTATCCATGGTCCAATTTGTCCCTAGCCCACACAGCCAGGAACATTAGGACCATGTCTTTAACCCATTACATTGGCTAAGGGAGGACTTTAACTAAACTAAGCCAAACCTTTAACAGTTCCTGTCACAGCTCCCATGGCAATAAATCCCCCACCTCCTGCCTGAATTGGCCATAGGAGACCATTAGCTAAGTCTACAATGAGACCCATGCTCCTTAGCATTTTAACACCCCTAATTTCTACTGGACTGTTTGCCACCATCTCCCCTTCACCTTTGCTTATATGAACAAAGATTGTGACATTAGATGCAATTGTTACAGAAACTGGATGTCCAGTGACCCCTGGGATATTTCCCCTTCTGTTCCCTTCTTTAATACATCCTGTCATTGTAATTGCAGCCCCACTGTCCGCTAACATTTCTTTACAGGCCCCTACTATTGTCGCTGAGACAGTGGGTCATTCCCAGGGGTCTGTTCCTAATTTACACACTACATACACCCTGGGTTAGGGGCCTTGACACCCTATGCCTCCTCCCCACCACCCGGCATAATATTTCTTCTTGGAATGAGTAACACTTGAGCCCACCTTATGACTCTCCTTTTTCATTCGATCACCCAGGCATTTTAAAAACTCTTTCTCCTGCTTCTCCTTTCAGGGATTTATCCAGGATAATCCATCAGGTGACTTTTGTTCTCTAATTTTTTATTTTTTTTAGATAATTCCTTAGTATATTCACATAATTTCCCCCAAACAATAGAATTTTCCCTTCAATTCATACCTCTTTGACCTCTTAAACACCTTTCTTCTTGCCCTTTATATGTTCCTTTACTCCAGTAGCCACACCCTTCCCCCTCCAATTAGTTTCATGTTTTTCCTGTTTCCACTTTGTTTTAGGGTGATATACATAAAATATCTTTGGTTACACTAATCTTGAGCAAATTGCTGTGTAGACTTCTGGGCTTGGGCTGGACCCTGGGCTCTCAGACTGCAGAGTGAGAGCAAGAGATTGGAGGGGATGACCAAAAGGACAAAAGAACAGCTGAAAAGACCGTTTAGAATTCTGAAGAAAATACCTAAAACAGCAGCAAACATCAGCAGTGGCCACAGCATTAGCAACATTGAAACAAAACAACTAAGGGATGAAAGGACAGAGGGAAAAGAAGCTATGGGAGTAATCTACAACTGTAACAACTGTGACTAGCTCAGAGAAGCTGAGCAGCAGCAGTGATTTAAAGGGATACCAACGGATTTATCAAGTAAGCTTGCCAGTTTTAATACAATTTTTAGTGTAGTATAGTCCGCAATTTGTTGCAGACTGGCCACTCGTAACAAATTGCTTCGTTTAAAATCATTTGAACTATGTGCTATTGTAGTTTGAATGTGCTTTAACTTGCAATAAGGGATTGTGTCAGGGATTTTGTGCCTTGTTTAGGGTTTTTAGATTATATTGTATTAGAGATTATAAATTACTTTAATAAAAGATACTTTATTTTGGAACGAATACTGCCTCTGTCAATTACTTTATCGGAAGGTTACATCTGTGCCCTTTAATGTTTCACTAACAACCTCGGAAACCTTTACCTCAGGAACAACAAACTAAGGGGGCAATTGGCAGGTTATTATACCAGCGTCCCAAAATCCATTTGTCAGAGTAATGGGAGAATAAGCAGCCCCTGAATTCCCCTGAATACAGGAGCTGGAATTGTATTTAGCTGTCATGTTTGGCCACACCAGAGAAGACTTGTACAGTGTGTCTTACTCGGGCTCATGCTTGGTCTATACTAGGAACTTATGTCAGTATAACTACAATCCACACCCCTGAGCAATGTAGTTATAGTGACCTATAACCCTCACTCCCACCCTCTGTCTGTAGACAGCACCATGACAACAGGAGGGCTCCTCCGTCAACATAACTGCTGCTTCTTGAGGACCTGGAGTACCTATGCCATCAGGAGAAACTCCCGTTGGCATAGGTAGCATCTTCACTGAAGTGCTATAGTGGTGCAGCTGCACCTTTGCAGCATTTTAAATGTAGACAAGACCTAAAACTTAACAGTATAATGCTTTAAAAGTGACAACACTTTAGCAAGGCTATACGTTCAAAAAGGAAGGTGTCAGAAGCAATCTGCTTAAGCATACTAAGATAAATAGTTTCCCAAACAGAGGGGAAACTTACTGTAACTTCTAGCATCTGGTCAGCCTAAGGCTATGTCTACTCTATAGAGTTAAGTCAGCTTAAGTTCCGTTGATGGTCATAAACCATGCTAATTAAATCGCTTGTGCATATTCACACAATGCTCCTTGTGTGCGCAGAGTGCATCCACAGTTGGTGGTCTTGCATTGACAGAGAGAGCAGTGCACCATGGGTAGCTATCCTACTGTGCAACTCACCAACTTCTCCTGCTTGGAGTTCTGGAGCTCACCATCCCATGATGCAGTTTTCTCCATCCCATAATTTCATGGGCTTCCAACTACATTTTGTGCTGCTTTTCAACAATTTCTGTAAACTGTGAGCCCACCATCTCTTTCTGAAAGCATGGATACTGCATTGCTCTCCAGTCTTGTGCTAAGTGTTATGAACACAATGCAGCTGATCCGGAAGTATTTCATGAGCTGCAAATCTGATAATGACATCCTGGTGTCTGCCCTGCTGTGTGCCATGGAAAGAAATAATTCAAGATTGATTTTGGCATTCTCAGAGCAGCTGCACATGATGGACAGTTGCTACTGGGCTCAGGAAACAAGTACAGAGTGGTGAGATCGCATCATGATGCAGTTATGGGATGATGAGCAGTGGTTGCAGAACTTTCAGATGCACAAAGCCACCTTCCTGGAACTGTGTGCAGAACTCGTTACTGCCCTGAGCTGCAAGGACACCAAAAGGAGAGCCACCCTCTCAGTGGAGAACTCAGTGACGATTGCTGTGTGGAAGCTGGCAACTCCAGACTATTACTGATCAACTGTGAATCAGTTTGGAGTTGGGAAGTCTACCGGGGGGGTTGCAGTGATGCAAGTGTACAGGGCCATTAATCGCCTCCTGCTACAGACTGTGGCTCTGGGCAATGTATGAGAAATAGTGGATGGATCAGTGGCAATGGGATTCCCTAACTGCAGGGGGGCAATAGATGACATGCATATCCCAGCACCTCCCATGAGCCAGGAGCCACGGGGTTGAAGCCCCAATCCCCCGTGCCCCCTGCTGGGTTGAAGCCAGGAGCTGCGGGGCTGAATTCCAGAATCCCGAGCCCTGGTGCTCCCCACAGGGCAGAAGCCCTGAGCCCATGGGCAGAGTTAGAAGGACACAGAGGAATTGCCCTGCCCCAAAACTACAGGGCAAGAGCAGTGCAGTCCTGGGGCACTCCACCCCCACCCTCCACTTCCTTCTCTCCCCGCCCCTTAGCCAGGTCAGAGGCAGGAAGCCAGAGCCAGGCACTGCGGGACAGCTGCTGCTCTGGCTGGTGCCATGGAGCAGGCAGACACAGCGTTCCCTCCTCTCCTGCTGCTGCTGGTGCAGGAGGCTGAAGCTGCTCCTCAGCTCCCAGGCTACTTTGCTCACACAGCCAGTACGAGCTGTTTGGGTGGGGGAGCCAGCTCCATGCTGGCAGAGCCCTCAGGGAACAGGGATTGCAGGGGAGCCCTCCCAGCACACAGACCCTAGTACCTTTCTCCCTGCACTCTGAGCTACCCTCTGTCTGCACACAGCCCTCAGCTACCTCCTGCCTGCACCCTGAGCTACCCCCACCCCCGGCCGCACACAGCCCCTAGCTACCCCCTGCCTGCACCCTGAGCTACCCCCACCCCCGGCCGCACACAGCCCCTAGCTACCCCCTGCCTGCACCCTGAGTTACCCCCTGCCCGTACATAGCTCCTAGCTACCCCCTCACTGAACCCTGAGCTATCATTGTGCCTACACACAGACCCTAGTACCTTTCTCCCTGCACCCTGAGCTAGCCCCTGCCTTCACACAGCCCCTAGCTACAGCTCTGCCTGCACCCTGAGCTACCCCCTGTCCACACACTGCCCTTAAGTACCCCTCTCCCTGCATCCTGAGCGGTTTTCAAACTTTTTGAGCTGAGCTCCCCACCTTTGAGTTATAATTTTTGGTTGCACCTTCCCGCCCCCCCCCCTCCAACTCCCACAACCCAGACAGGCAGGTGGCCTGCTGAGGTAATCAGGGTGTGGAGGAGGTGTTCCCTCCCCAGGATCTGCTGTGCAGAGCTGGCTTGAGCCCCGCTGGCCCCTGCCTACTCAAAATAGAAGTCAAACTACACCTATGCCTGAGCCCCTACGCTGGCTCAGAGCCCCGAGTCGTCCTCCCCCCCGTGGCCCAGAGCCCCGAGTCCCCCTCTTCCCCGCTGGGACCTGAAGTTTTTATAGAATGTTGCGGGGGGCCTCAGAAAGAAAAAGGTTGAGAACTGCTGCTCTGGAATGTTCTCTCATGCTCCCTGGTCAGTCCAGCAGGCCAATGTTCAGGGGATAGGCTACAATCCTGCCTCCCCCCTGCCCCTTTTGTGGTGTGCCCTGAGGGAAGCACAGACTAATTGTCCCCTCGCATGCTTTGAGTACAGACACTTTTGATAATGTGTATAACTGAAGGAGAAGGCTTCTTGTGCCCCCACTTCTGTACATCACATAAGGGCCAAAGAAGTTATGACCAAAAGGCAGTTTTAAGGTGCAAATGTCAGGCCAGAACAAAAGAATGGATGGGGAAAGGAGAGCAGAGATGTAGGTCAAGAAAGTTTATGTAGGACTTTGGGAGTAAGGACAAGGAGTTAGAATTTGCAGTTACAAGGCACAGAACATCAATGGATGTCTGAGGAAGAGGTCTTTGTGGTTGGAGGAGAGGAGAGGAAAAAGCCTTTAGCAATGGCACAGTGTATAGACTGGAAGGAAAAGAGTTGAGAGGCAGGAAGACCAGAGAAAAATAAAGTAGAATACTACTGTTGTCAAAGTAGTGAGAGATGACTGGGGCATGGGCTAGTCTGGAAACAAGGACAGTGGAATTGTCAGTGGTGATGAAGCAGGGAGGTAGGAGAGATTGAGTAAGGCACAATAAGAAACTCCATTTAGGTGTAAAAGGTGATGTGAGAGGATGCGTCTACACTGGGGAAAAAATCCACAGCATTGAGTCTCTGAGCTCAGGTCAGCTGACTAAGGCTTGTGCGACAGGGCTAAAAATAGGAGTGTAGACATTCCTGCTTGGAGCCTGAGCTCTGAGACTAGCTGCTGTAGACGTTTTGTTTGGGTTTTGTTTGCAGCACAGATGTACTAAGAGAAACAAAAAGAGAAGTAAGACTAGACAAGGGGGGAGTGGTAAAATAGCTGGGAACAGAGAAATAGGTTTGAGAATCATCATAGAAAAGGCAGATGAAAACATGGGAGAAAATAAAGTTTGTTTGCTTTCTCACAAAAAGTTAATCATGTGGAACACCAACAGATAGGGGCCCAGGGAAGAGTGAGGAGCCATTAAAGGAGATACTGAAGGGATACATTCAACAAAGCAGCAAGAGAACCAGGAGATCACACAGCTATAGGACTGGAAGAGACCATCTGGGTAGTCATGGAAGCCAAGAGAAGAGAAATTGGAGGGGAGAGAGAAAGGTGAATTGCATCAAAGGTAGAACAAGAATAATGAGGATAGAGATGTGTCCTGTAAGATTTAACTAGAATTATGTTATTAGATTATTTCATTTTAAGTTAGCTGCTGGCAAGTCAAAAGTGATGAACTTATTTACTTAAACTATTCTTATCACAATCCCTTTTAATCCTTGTAAGTGTAATTCTATGGTCCCCCTTAGCTACATATCACTAGGGCTTTTATTTCAACTCTTCCTTTTGAAAAACATACAGTCCTCTACTAATCAGTCAGGAATAGAAGCTGCCCTGTATCCCAGGTTTAAAAGAGAGTGGTCCTGGAAACCAAACTTGACAAGAGAAAAGTTCAGCAGGAGTAGTTCCAATATACACTATTTTCCCCAAATATAATAAGGTACAAGATATGTCAGCCACACAAAGCACTAGAAAGTACTGAATAAAGGATGAGAAATGATGCATTATACGGAAAAGTCCTGCCCTGGCAAGGAACTGATTAGATGGTCTAATAGGTCTTTTCCACTTCTGACATCTAATGTGTGATAATTCCTTTGAATATCAGAAGAAAGAAAAAATAACTAAAAGGTAAAATGGATGAAGGGGAATTACAGAATTCTTGTTAAAGTTTTTCATATCATCCACACACCAGTTGCTATGTAACTGGCTCTCTACTTGCTTACACCATTGTAATGCCATTCATTTCAGAGTGGCTCCAGATTTATACAGCTGTAAGTTGGAGAACAGTCAGGCCATCTCTATTATGTCTGCCAACTGGGGTCCTGGTCTAGAGCAGTCAAGGCTAAATTAGTGGATGGCACCTGCTATCCTATTACTGGATTTGTGATGCATTCTGCACATTAAGGGCTCAGTCCGGAGATGTGAAGTGAATGGGAATCAAGAGCACTCCGCATCTCATGAAATCAATCAGACCACAAGGATCAGGATCTCAGCCCACTCTCAAAATTGAGGGGTGCTTTGTCATGGACTTCAGTGGGAGCCCCTTTGTAACCAAACTTGAGAAAATAGGAATCAGATTTGGTTATACTTGCCATTTTTGTATATCGTTTATTGCATATCTTATATTTGGTTCTCCTTTGGGGAGATTTATCTACTCTTGCTTTCAATTACCAATTACTTTGGCTGGCAGCTGCTGGCTAGACTTTTTCCAGTCATTGAATTTCCAAATATTGGCAGAACTCAGACCAGGATGGTCTCTATGGAGGAGAGACAGAGAGATGAGAAACTTATTCTAGTCAGAGAGAAAAGCTCGATTCAAGGCAGTACTGCTTCCTAAAGACCACACTAGTATGAATTCAGCCTGTAGCCAGATTCCAAGTTATATATATCAGAAAGAATAGAGGGTGATGTGGTATAAAAGTTTTATTGGCAGCATTATTCACAAGTGCTTAGTTATGCATTCAAAACGAGTGCCCGTAAAGTCGTTGTAGTACACCATAGCATCATTTCTTTATATGCCACACATTTTACAGAAAAGTTACATTAGAAATGTTGTGAAGTTTTTAAAATGTTGTTGGAACTGATTTGGTATATCCCTCCTCCTGTAAACTGATGGTCACTCAGTAAATTGAGTCCCACTGGAAAAGCCTTAGGACCAATTCCTCAGCTGATGCCAAATGGCATAGAAGGAGCATGTCAGTTTATACAAGCTGAAAATCCGGCCCCTTAAAGAAAATTATAACTAAAAATTACCTAAAATAACTTTTTTCCTTACATAGTCATGCTTCTTATACTCCATCCATTTTAATCAAATGTGAATATGAACACCTCATTTTCTGAAACCATATAACATTACTGGGCATAAGCAGTTCATTCCCCCCCCGCCCACACACACACACTTTTTCTTTCATTTAAAAAAATAGATACCACTGTGCATGCACTGTGGTGGATGCAGTCACAAGCACAGAAAGAATATAAGAATCAAGGTTTCCACAGCAATGATAACTCAGCCAGTCAGCACATGTTGTTGGATATTTATTTTATTCTTGCCTTCTTGCTTAATTGTGTGATATTTATGTTGGAAAGATACCATGAAACAGTCAGATTGCACAATGTGGCTCAGCTGATGATGCTGCTGGAACCTTAATTCTTGCATGGCTTAAGTTATATCTTTTTAGTTGTGCAATCGTATTACCCTAATGTATGCTTTTTCCAATTGTTTACATTAATTATAATTATATTATATGAACAGATCATGCTGAACTAACAACGACTCTGCTGTGGATAGAATGTTGTTCTTCACAAAATAAAACCCATGGGTTACATAATGATGGAGGAGTAAAGAGACACAAAAGGGAGAACTATAAGACCCAGCTTGAAGTATTATTGCCAAAACTTTATAACATTGATTTGTGTAAGTCTCTCTATGAAGCCAAGATGGACTTGTTGTCAAGCACAATAAGCATTAAAGACCATACACTGCATAAAACAAAAGCAGTCGCTGCTAAACCTTATATTCTTCTTATGTTGTCACAAATATTGCTGGTAAAAAAAATTCTGACCAAATGTTTTTCCATCAGAAACTACTCTTTCATCATGTTGATTTCAATGATATTTCATTTAGAAAAAAAAACTTGAAACAAAGCCTTTCGATGAGGTCCATTTTTACTTATTGAAATGGAACGCTTATTTTGAAACAAAAAAAATCACTTTTATTTTGAAATGTTTTATATTATATATTATAAATTATAATTTGGCAAAAAGTCAAAATCAGAATGAAATATTTCTATTTTATTGAAATATTTTGATTTACTTGAAAGTGATTTATATTTTAATTTCATTTTGTGGGAAGGTTTGAAACTTTTCCATTCCAATATGGAAGAAAAACAAATTTTGAAATGTGGGAACTTCCTGCAGAATGGAAAGTCGGAGTTTTGACTTGCTCTAACATAGACATGGGGTGTTGCAAATCCATGTCCTAATGCTGACCAAACAGACGTCTATGTTCATGAAAATGATTAATATCAAGAAAACTACCTGCAACTCTGTACCTTACTATTTAATCCCTATTATCTTAAAATAATCATGGAAATATTAAGATGCAAAAATACCCATTTATAATCTGTACTTGAAATGTATATGAGTCATTTTGTTTGGATTTGGGACTACCCTGAATTTGTTTTATTGCAAAACTGTCATTGTTAATGTCTACAATAAAACAATTAAATTAAAAATAGAGCCAGCTTATGGATTCTCCTCTATGGCCTTATCTTCACTTATAAAAAAATGTTATGAACATGTGTTAGCTTACACATGTGTAACTGTGCTGCCAGGTGGTCATCACAGCAACAAGGCCAGGGTTCAACATCTAGAGGTTCCACTTAAAATTAAAAAACAAAATTGTCTTGAGCCCCAACCCAGAAGTCCAGAAAAACTAAACATCATCTCTGGGCACCTCTAATAGAAATACTTCCCCACTCCCAAACACTGGGAGAGGGGACACAGCATTAATTTGGAAAAACACATCAACAGTGACTCAGACGTATGCAAACAATAGGTAAAACACTCACTCCACAGCATCTTGTCCTTTGCCTCAGTTTCCCATCTTGCAGTGTGAGAACCCACTTTCTCTTTCCTTCTGATACACCCCAATCATGATTTGTTGTCCAAAGTCAGCGAAGTCCCAGGATCCAGAAGTGTATTCAGATAGGGCCTGCAGGTGAACCTAGGGAGATGGGCAAGTGATGCCGCTACCACTGTTGATGCTGCCACTTCCTCTGACGCTTTCTGCTGCTGCCCCCTCTGCTGCTCTGCTGTGTCCTTGGTCCAGTCTGGTCCAATAGCACCACATCATCTAGCTCAGCTATTAGGAATCATAGCTCTAGGGTTTGCTGCATAGGAGGGATGCATTTGATGCTAATGCTGCACCGTGGTGCCTTTAGCCCCAATGCTGTGTTCTGAGGTTCCACCACCTAGAACAGTCCTTAGTAATTTCAGCTCTTAGTGATTTCACCAGGTAGTGGGGAACCTTGCTGCTGCTGCTGCCTCCGCTGTGTTGTCTTTCACTGGAACCCCGTACCCACACCAGGTCTAAGGCTCAGCCCCCTAGATCTGCTCAGAAGTGATTTCATCTCCAATGGTAACTGAAGAGAGACAAGGACTCCCAATTGAGTTTGATCAACTCTGTCTTTACACCCTCGAGGGAGAGGATCAAATGACATCTAGTACTCGTTAAACAGAGTCCTCATTACACTCTGACTTTCACTTGCACTTAAGACTTTTAATCCAAAACGGCCATGATTGATCACCTTGGAAAAGCAGAGGAGTTTATTGACCACCTTCACTAAATATGTGTGTCTGTGCTGTGCAAATAAGGTCTACTCCTGAGGTCTTTTCTTCCAGTTGATCAATAGATGGCAGCAGAGAGTTCATTCAGACCACTGGCTTACACATGTTAAAACCCTCATGTAGACAGGGCAATCAGTATCTTTACATGTGTTATCTTGTAAGTGTCAACCCTGGGGAGGATCCTAGGGTTTCGCTGCAACCAGTTAACATGTCTTAAAACTAGAACTTGCCTTGTCTACACTAGGATTTTAGCATATGCTAGTTAACCCGTGTTAGCTGACGCATGCCAAAATTCACTTTTTTCCTAGTGTAAGTGTGGCTATAGGTGTGCAAGAGGGGTGAGGAAGTGGGCTCAGGGACCACAGGCTCATTATGCTCATGTAAAGTGGAGACCCAAAATCCTACAGCCAGATGCACTGACCAGCTGGTGGACTAGGGGGGCTGATAGTGGAAGCCATGCGAAAGGGCATTGCAGTTGCTGCTCCATAGTGCACTCCCAGAGCACCTATGGGAACTGCCATTGGTGCATGTGACAGGTCTGGACTCACCCGGCAGCGCCTCCTGCTGGTTGTTCCAGGAATTAGCTCATCCAGCCTCTGGAGCACCCTCTTCTGGCCGGTGATCTTCCTGACCACTTGGGCCCACAAGTCCCTCCCAGGACCCGGTGCCCCTTTAACTGGGGTGCTGCCCTCCAGCAGTACCCCACAGATCTGGGTCTCCCCTCCCCAGGGGACCCCCAACCCACTATCCCCACCTTGTCTCTGTTGTAGGCTACTGCCAGTCACCAGCTAGCCCCCGCGCCCTGGGGCAGACTGAAGTATAAGCCACTCATCACAGGCAAAGGGGGTTTGGACCTGCTGCCTCGGCCTACCCGTGTACCTAGTCTGGCCTAACCTTCGGCCACAGCCTGGGGGTTTCTCAGGCCAGAGCTCCCCAGCTGCTCTGGCCTTCCCCAGCCCTGCTCCACCCTAGGTTCCTGCTCAGGTCCCTGCAGCCAAGCCCTTCTCCCTCTAAAAGCAGAGAGAGTTTGTTTGTTCCAGGCCCACTGCCCTCTTATAAGGGCCAGCTGGACCCTGATTAACTGGCCACACCTGTGGCTTCTTTGCCAATCAGACTAGCTTTCACTCTCAGCCCTCTCCCAGGGCTGTTTCCAGCCCCTCAGGGCTTCCGCCCGCTCACTTCCCAGAACCCAATAGGTACAGTGCAATTCTACTCCCATCCCTGCACGGAGGGCCCAATCCTGTCAGGTGCTGAATGCCTCCTGAAAGGTGCCGAGCAAGGCACTAAGGCCTAGATTTTTCAAGGTATGTAGGGACCTAACTCTCACTAATTTCAGTTAGGTGCCTACATATCTTGAAAAACCATGCCCTGAGTACTTTGCAGAATCAGATCTGAACTATAGCAATAGCTTTAATAGCCACAGGAGAGCCCACAGCAAGTTCCATATGACATAGGGAATGAGATGTTTATTTTCACATTAGGATTAAAAGTCAGTTTAAAATAATCTTGAATTTCAAACAGTCATTCGCAGCAAAAATAAAATGAAAATACCAGAGCAGAATGAAATCACAAGAATGCAGGCAGACAATATTTTTACAACAGCAACATTGTCATTATGAAAGATTCTAGGATTCAGTCTTCTTTGCCAAAATACACATGTAGAAATATTAATTAAATTACTTGTGCTGCTAACACCTAACTATAGAACCATATGCAAACACTTTTATTAAAGCTACGGCTAGGTGCTAATTAGAGACTTCCTTATTCTCGTCCACTTATCTCCATGCTCATTAGCTTCTTGGCAATGGCTTGTTCTCCTTGTCTTGAGATTGGTGCCTGGCAATTCCACTGTCACTAGGTTTTTGGGGTTGAATGGGAGACAGCCACTTTTATTAATGCTCCATTGCTTCTACCTGAGATCAGGTCTTAGAATTTTGACCTGGAAGAAAGACTTGATGGACCTATAACCCATCTACAGGACTGAAGGAAATGCCATGGACTCAGGCCTCCCATGATGGAGGAGTTACTTTTGAACCACCAGAGAGCTACCAGTAGTTCATTATAGATACGTTAGTGACAAGCTGTATAGCAAACACTGGGTATTTCATCAGGTAGAAAAACATCAATCAATGCCAGGCCTGCTGCTGGAAATAAGCACTGACCAGTAGCTAGTGGCTGGCACGTTGTTTTTTGTCCCTAGCTTAAACTGTAATTATTTGAATAAGATACTGGCTCTTTATATGTATAATAGCAAAAAGTCTGGAGCCTTTAAGATATCAGTCAAAACTCTCCAAAACATGGGGTTGCTGATATTTTCTCTGCTAACATAGAAGAGACTTTTTGACCAGAAACCTTGGATATTAAAACATATGTGGCTCCAACAAAAAGTGTCATTTTTGCTACTTTGTCCAATGTTTTCAGCTCAATTTTTGTTACAATAGGAACACACACGTACACATATTATGTATACAAAGTGCTATGAAACATTACTATGTGTCTTGCAGAGGTTGATTTCAGGCTTCAATAAAACAAGAGTTTTAATTTAAAAACAAACTAAAATTAATTAACTTGCATTATATGGACTATTTCAGCTAAAAAGGTGCAAAACAGCATCTGAAACAGACATTTGTAATTTTGTTTCTCCTGGCATTCTTTTAACTTAAACTACCAGAAGATTTTATTGTTTTTTTAATATTTATATATCATGTGGGAGCGACAGACCCTGAATGCCAATTGCCAAATATGGTTGAGGCAAAATTCACACTGTTACAACCTAGATATAACCCCCAAGACTTTTTTTTGTCTGCATGGACTAAATCATCTAATTCTATCTGAATGACATGTAGAGACAAATTAAATAACTAAATGCTATTCCCTTGCATCATACACTCCAGATTATTGGAGCAGAACACAAAACTGAAATCATCATTTTAGTTTTATAGCAGTAGTAATACAAGAGGACTTTGGGGGCCTAATCAAGGATCAGGAACACACTGTGCTAGGCACACATGAGGAATAGAATTAAAGGCTTTGCCCCAGAGACGTCATAATTTAGGGTTATGACAAGATGCAACAGGTAAATTAAACTGGAGGATGGAAGGAAGGGAGGGAGGACAAGGGAACAGTAAAATAGCACATTTTTGCATAATAAACAGTAGTCTTAGCTCACCACCGTATCTCCCCATTTTACATCTTTGAGCAGCTATTTGGCCATAATCTACAGGAACAAGAGAACAATGAGAAGTTCTAGTTAGGATGATGAAAAAATACAAAAGGGGTGTGATGATCCTGCTCCCTTTGAAATCAAAGGAGAAGCTTTCATTGATTTCAGTGTAAGTAGGATAAGGCCCAAGGTGATGGTCCTGATCTTTCCTCAGTGTCATAAGATAATGTAATGTTCTGATGACATTACAGGAATGAATGCTTCTAATGTTTGATTCTCAAGGGTCACTCAGCACCCTCACAGGATTCCAATGCACACTACATCCACTGTATCCGCTTGGTCCACATGCTTGTTGACCCTCCTCAAAGAAATCTAGTAGAATGGTGAAGCATGATTTTCCTGTACTAAAACCATGTTGACTCGTCCTCAACAAATTATGTTCATCTATATGTCTGACAATATTGTTCTTTATTATAGTTTCAACCAGTTTGCCCT
The DNA here is from genome assembly GCA_037349315.1 of Chelydra serpentina. Lineage (NCBI taxonomy): Eukaryota > Metazoa > Chordata > Testudines > Chelydridae > Chelydra > Chelydra serpentina. Next base: position 85,237,102 of record JBAIAC010000002.1, read on the forward strand.
GTACTGAAGTCAGGCTTACAGGCCTGTAATTGTTGCGATCACCTCTGGAGCCCTTTTTAAAAATTGGCGTCATGTTAGGTATCCTCCAGTCATCTGGTACAGAAGCTGATTTAAATAATAGGTTACAGACAACAGTTAGTTGTTGGGCAATTTCACATTTGAGTTCCTTCAGAACTCTTGGGTGAATACCATCTGGTCCTGGTGACTTACTGCTGTTTAATGTGTCTGTTTTGGGACCGGCTCTGTTCAATATCTTTATCAACAACTTGGATATTGGCATAGAAAGTACACTTATTAAGTTTGCAGATGATACCAAACTGGGAGGGATTGCAACTGCTTTGGAGGATAGGGTCATAATTCAAAATGATCTGGACAAATTGGAGAAATGGTCAGAGGTAAACAGGATGAAGTTTAATAAGGACAAATGCAAAGTGCTCCACTTAGGTAGGAACAATCAGTTTCACACATCCAGAATGGGAGGAGACTGTCTAGGAAGGAGTACGGCAGAAAGGGATCTAGGGGTTATAGTGGACCACAAGCTAAATATGAGTCAACAGTGTGATGCTGTTGCAAAAAAAGCAAACTTGATTCTGGGCTGCATTAACAGATGTGTGGTGAGCAAGACACGAGAAGTCATTCTTCCTCTCTACTCTGCACTGGTTAGGCCTCAACTGGAGTATTGTGTCCAGTTCTGGGCACCGCATTTCAAGAAAGATGGAGAAATTGGAGAGGGTCCAGAGAAGAGCAACAAGAATGATTAAGGGTCTAGAGAACATGACCTATGAAGGAAGGCTGAAGGAATTGGGTTTGTTTAGTTTGGAAAAGAGAAGACTGAGAGGGGACATGATAGCGGTCTTCAGGTATCTAAAAGGGTGTCATAAGGAGGAGGGAGAAAACTTGTTCATCTTAGCCTCTGAGGATAGAACAAGAAGCAATGGGCTTAAACTGCAGCAAGGGAGGTTTAGGTTGGAGATCAGGAAAAAGTTCCTAACTGTCAGGGTGGTTAAACACTGGAATAAACTGCCCAGGGAGGTTGTGGAATCTCCATCTCTGGAGATATTTAAGAGTAGGTTAGATAAATGTCTATCAGGGATGGTCTAGACAGTATTTGGTCCTGCCATGTGGGCAGGGGGCTGGACTCGATGACCTCTCGTGGTCCCTTCCAGCCCTAGAATCTATGAATCTATGAATGTATCAATTTGTTCCAAAAGCTGTTCTAATGATACCTCAATCTGGGATAGTTCCTCCTATCTGTTACCTAAAAAGAATGGCTCGGGTTTGAGAATTTCCCTCACATTCTCAGCCATGAAGACCGATGCAAATAATTCATTTAGTTTCTCCACAATGGCCTTATCATCCTTGAGTGCTCCTTTAGCACTCGACAAAGGGTCCTGTGGCACCTTATAGACTAACAGAGGTATTGAAGCATAAGCTTTCGTGGGTCAATACCCACTTCTTCGGATGCCTTTAGCACTCAATCGTCTAGTGGCCCCACTGGTTGTTTAGCGGGCTTCCTGCTTCTGATGCGCTTAAAAAAAAATTGCTATTACTTTGAGTGTTTGGCTAACTGCTCCTCAAATTCTTTTTTGGCCTTCCTAATTGTATTTTTACACTTAATTTGCCAGTGTTTAAGCTCTTTTCTATTTTCCTCACTAGGATTTAAATTCTACTTTTTAAAGGATGCTTTTTTGCCTCTCACTGCTTTTTTTACTTTGTTGTTTAGCCAGAGAATATAGTGTACCTGGACTTTCAGAAAGCCTTTGACAAGGTCCCCCACCAAAGGCTGTTAAGCAAAGTAGGAGTCATGGAATAAGAGGGATCAGTAACAAGATAGGAAACAAAGGATAGGAATATATGGTCAGTTTTCACAGTGGAGAAATGTTCTGGAAAAGGGGGTAAACAGTGAGGTGGCAAAGTTTGCAGAAGATACAGTATTATTCAAAATAGTTAAGTCCAAAGATGACTGCAAAAAGTTACAAAGGGATCTCACAAAACTGGGAGACTGGACAAGAAAATGGCAGATGAAATTCAATGTTGATAAATGCAGAGTAATGCACATTGGAAACATGATCCCAACTATACGTACAAAATGAGGGGACCTAAATTAGCTGTTACCACTGAGGAAAGAGATCTTGGAGTCATTGTGGTTAGTCCTCTGAAAATGTCTGCTCAATGTGCAGTGTCAGTCAAAAAAGCTAACAGAATATTTGGAGCCATTAAGAAAGACAGAGATAATAAGACAGAACATATAATGCTACTATATAAATCAATGGTACATCCACACCTTGAGTACTACATGCAGTTCTGGTTGCCCGATGTCAAATAAGATATCTATATTAGAGATGAAAAAAGCACAGAAGGGCAGCACAAATGATTGGAAGTATGGAACAGCTTCCATATGAGGAAAAATTAAAAAGACTGGACTGTTCAGCTTAGAAAAAGAGATGACTAGGGGGCGATATGATAGAGGTCTATAAAATCATGAACGGTGTGGAGAAGGTGAAGAGGGAAGTGTTATTTACCCCTTCATATAACACAAGAACAGGGATCACCCAAAGAAATTAATAAACAGCAAGTTTAAAAACAAACATAAGAAAATACTTCTTCACACAATGCATAGTCAACCTCTGGAACTCATTGACAGGGGATGTTGTGAAGGCCAAAAGTACAATTAGGTTAAAAAAAGAATTAGACAAGTTAATGGAGGATAGCTTCATCAATGGCTGTTAGCCAAGATAGTCAGAGAGATAACCCTATGCTCTGGGTGTCCCTAAACCTCTGACTACCCGAGGCTGAGACTGGATAACTGTGGATGGATCTTTTGATAAATTGCTCTGTACTGTTTATTCCCTCTGAAGCATCTGGTACCAGACACTGTCAGAAGACAGGATACTGGGTTAAATGGACCATTGGTCTGACCCAATATGAACATTCTTATAAAATGTCTGTAGATCTATAAAAAGTACATACGTATTATGGGATTTTCTATTGGGATTCATTTATGGAAGGGAAAGGAAGAGAAAAAATGGGAAAATCTGTTTATGGAAAGGAACTATGACTGATAAATGTAGCTTTGAGAAAGGGAAACTGCAATCTAATCAATATGCAAAAAATACTTCTACCACCAGAGAATGATTTCTACCACAGCAGCATTATAATTATAATCAAGATTAGGTACCCATTGTATTAGGCACCATGCGAATACACATGAAGACATGGTGCCAGCACTAAAGAGCTTGTAATCTAAAAAGACAAGCAACATCTGAAGGCTGAGAGAGAAAGAACCAAAATATACCACTTGAAATACCATGGTTGAAAGGGATGATATTGTCTTAAGAAAGCATACATGTGTTTGTGTATATATTTTTAAAATTGTATAACTAGACAAAGTAGGTGTTAATTATCCCTACTGATGTCTCAATCTAGCCATCAATGATTGGTTGATTTCTTTTAGGCATTACACTAGAAGTGAAACTTGAGAACGGATTTGAAAGTAGCCATGCCCTTCTAAACACAAAAACATTACACAGGTCATAAAATATACAATGGGAGAAGGAGACATATGCTTTGCTCTTGATTCTTTTCTGGGATGATGAGCCTTAGTTCACTGCTAGCCTTCTTTTGCAACATTGGAGGGTTTTACTGTACAGCACACTAAACTCAGATTTGTACATAATAAGGAGTCTCATTACTTTAATGTTCTAATTAATGTCCTCATGAAAGGTGCTTATTATTACTGGCTCTCGCATGTCTGTAATTCTGACAAACTAACAGATTGAGGGCGACTGTGTTGGTGTAGTGTATAGCTGTTTGTGGCTTTCCCATTGGAAAGAGTATATTAAAGTTGGACCCAGATTACAAATGTTTAATCTGGCAAAGAGATTTGATGGCCTCTAAAACAAATATTGTGTCACTAATATAGCAGTATCCACAAATGGGCCTGGCAACATATAATGCTGTGTCTATGAATATATTCAAATTATGTTTAGGATCCTTAACTAACCCCATTCTGCCTAGGTATTGCCGCTCCTATCCCTTCAATACCTAAGCACGACAGAATGAGCTGACTTTTTAGCTAGATTCCCTGGAATTCCCTCTAAATTCCCTGGAATTTGTGGTTTTAAATCAGATCCTAGCATTATCTGAACTAAGACTTTTATTTGTGGTTCAATAGAAAATAAATACTTTTTAATTTTAGCTTTTAGTAGATTTTTTTTTACAATGGTATTAAAAATAGCAAAACCTTTCAAGTTTATTCAAGTTGAAATGATGAACCATACTTATACTGTTTAGCACAGTTTATTGTATAAATACAAGTTAAGAATTCTTATGGTGGATTTTGACCCAATGGGCAATAACAGTTCTTTGAACTATTTATGCTGATCATGACATGATACCGGATAATGTATTATCTCGATCCAAACCACAGAGTTATTACAATGTTCTTATAGGAAAGAGGTGTGGGCCAAAAAGATGTGAGTATTAAAGTTAGGAAAAAATTACTGTACAGTAGCTAATCTTCAAACAATTTGGTGAGTTTTATTATTTTTTAATACCAAAAGAAGAGCTCAGTCCATATTATGGACTGCAAGAGTTGTGATGTGGCAGTACACTGGACTAGCAGCCGCACCGGGTGAGGCAAGACACTGTAGCTGTGCACCCTGGCCCTCAGATGTTGGCAGGGCCGGCTCCAGGCACCAGCCTACCAAGCATGTGCTTGGGGCAGCACCTATCTTGGGGCGGCAGCTCAGGTTTTTTGGTTTTTTTAAACATACTTCAGCAGCGCTCGGGAGGGGTGGGTTTGTTTCCCTGGGCGCTGGGGGGGCGGGGGGGGGTGTTGCCGCACTGTTGAGGCAGGGCGACACGGGCATGCCGCCCTCCCCATGGCGCTCCTCTGGCCGGGGGAGAGCGGGGCCGCGGGCGGGCATGCCACCCTCCTCGCGGTGCTCCTGCGGCTGGGAGAGGCGCTGGGGTGGGGGTGGGGGTTGTTTCTGCGGGTGCTGGCGGGGGGGTTGGTTTTTTTGTTTCGGTGGGGCGGCGCTTGGGTTTGTTTTGTTTTTTTGCTTGGGGCGGCAAAAATGTTAGAGCCGGCCCTGGATGTTGGAGTGGCTTTTAGGGCTTTTACAGCCCTAAATGCTCCACATACCACCAGCACAGATTCCAAATACCTGGGCGTTATGGGGCTGGAATGACCTTCATCCATTATGCATTCCATGAGACCATATATTACTTGTTATTTGCATTACCATAGTGCCTAGGAGCCCTATTTATGGACTGGGACCACATTGTGCTAGATACTAAAAATACAGCAAAAAGATGGCCCCTGACTCGGAGAGTTTACAATCTACATCGAAGCCAAGAGACAACAGATGAATACAGACAGACTGATGGGGGAGAACAAGGAAACAATGAGACAATATTGGTCAGGATGATAAGCTATGATCTTAGTACACAATGAAGGAGAGTTTTAAAGAGGGATTTGAAGGAGGATAGCGAGGTAGCTTTGAGATGTTTACACGGAGTTCCTCCCAAGCACGAGGGGCAGCATGAGAGAAAGCATGAAGGTGCTTGTTTGAAAATTTTAACAAGTGGGTGATGGAAGCTGGCATCATGGGCTGATCGGAGGTGGGAGTCGACCTCTTGAAAATGAATGATAGATAATAGAAAGGGTGAAAGGTCTTGAAAGTGTAGACAAATAGCTTAACTTTGATCTGATAGAGAAGGGGGAGCCAATGGAGGGATGCAAAGAGAGTGACGTGGTCAAAGCCATGGGCTAGGAAAATTATCTTTGCAGCAGTATTCTGAATAGATAGGGGTGGCACAAAATTGCATTTGGCCTTGAGGTTGTAGTAATTGAGACCAGAGATGATGAGAACCTGGATATAAACAGGCCATATTTTATTTCTTAAATTGGCCATTAGACAGAGCAAAAATCTACCAGTTAAGTTAGTGTGTAGAGGCTTGCTGTCGTAGGGAGATTCTGCATGTAAAATCAATAATTAAGTGAAGCAGAGCTGGAGTCCCGCTCCTTGGTTTCCAGAATTGTCTTCCTCTCTCCATCTTCCCACATACTATTTTGTTTCTATCAAAGGTTATTCTCCACATGAGTGCCACATACTGAAGCTTACCAGCCATTCAAAGAAGGAGAGGACAAAAAACTTAAAGCCTTTAAGGAACGTCTAGTAAAAATCTTTAGGCAACCAAAATACAATCACCGTTATATTGGAACTGTAAATATCAGCTCATTATTAAAAATGCATATATTCCATGGACTGGAAGGAAAGAGAAGGAAAGAGCAGAGAGTTATGGATTTCATAAGTCAGTTATTTATTTGATTTATAAAATGTGTGTATCATATATTTCATCTGTTATTATATGTTCCAAATATTTAAACTTTCATCACACTATATAGCCTTTTTTTCTAGTGCTCCTGAATGGTAAATTATTATTCTAAAGGCAGATCCAGAAAATAGCCTGTAGATTTATTTTCTTGCAATGCTTTGAAGCTACCTTAGAATGAAAATACAATGGTTGGAAAAAAATGAAAAATGTACATTCTGTTGTTTGCTATGCTAAGATGCATACAGATTGGCACTGACCCTGCTCTTATTTACACCAGTGTGCATCAGAGGTAGCTTCACTGAAGTAAATGAAGTTTCAGTGGCACCACACCAATATGGGCTTGTCTATGCTACAATTTTTACCTTGAGTTAATTGAGTGCCAAGGCTGGATGCCCCCAAACATTTGTTCCAGGGTACAAATATTTGTTGTAGTTGAGCCCTTGTGTAAACCAGCAGAATTAGGTCTCTTGTGTTCAATCAGGCTCCATAGTTCAACCCTGCTCACAATATTTGCTCTAAACTTAACTGAACACTCCCCTTCCCCATTACTCAATGCGTCTGGTTAAGTGTCTTTGAGAGATACAAATAGTAAAACAAGTGGATCATGAAAATCCCTCTTAATGTCGTTGATGCAAAAGCTTTAGATAGGAGATATGGAAACACATGCTGGACTAATGGGAATGGATCGGCAAGAGCTAAATGAGGGTTAAGTACTCACTTGGAAAATACACACTCAAACACATGCACATATAAAACCTCTGCCCACCCTTAGAACCAGTAGTGCAGTCAATGGTAAACTGAGTTAACCTACTTCTCATTTGGGGTATATGGAGTTTACCCATTTTGCATTTAGGGAATATGGCTGTCACATTCCGGCGTGCAATCCAGACCAGTGAAGGGTTGTGTCATTACCTGCCCCACAACCTTGGGTGCCTCACAATGCTTTGTTGCAGTGGCTCCCAACCTGGGCCACTCACAAACTGCCTAACAACATGCAGGTCACACCCTGAGTGTCTGTATATAGCTGCAACCCTGGTCCAGCAGTTCTGACCTTTACAGTCTGTCAGCAACACACCAATCACACTCTGGTTTCCAGCAGCCTTGGTTACTATTTGCAGGGTGACTCCCCACACATTCCCAACCACAGATTTTCCCAAAAACGTGTATTCTGCACTGTCCGGCCCTTTCCTGGATAGTTTAGATATTAAAGATCTGTTGCACCATAAAGGATCGATATTCACCAGTTTGATACTTCAGCTGGAGTTACCAAATAGTTCAGTTTAAACACAATGCTGGATTGGTTTTACATTAAAAAATGAAACAAGTTTATTAATTAAAAAGATATACTTGAATTCACTTAAAATCTAAGATAAAGTTAGAAATAGTAAGAAGCAAATAAAAGTAGAAACACATCCAAAACATCTAAAAGTCTAAAATTTAGTCTAGCAAGAGGGCCTCTCTCACCCACAGTCTTCCAGCGAGATGGTGACGACCCTTTCCTTGATCAGAACCTCTCTCCCAGAGGTGCAAACGTGCCGGTGTCTTTGTCTTCTTCAGTGAAAGATAGAGATAACTGGGAGTTCTCTGCCCCTCACTTATAGTCCAGTCAATCTTTGAAGTGTGTTCTTCTGAGGAAGAAATAAGCAAAGTTTATTCAAAACAGTAAAGAAGGCAACGGGGAATGTGATGATGAAGGAAGTTCCATGCTCTTTCTTCTCACCTGTGTTTGCTGAAATGCAAATTTGCTTTGTCTCCTGCCATTACCTCTCCCTGTGGTCTCAAGAACGCTGTTTACTTCTTACATGTAAATTGAGGTAAACATACATTTCTTCATTCAGGATAGACCTGTTTAACAACTTCTGCCTAGGCAGGGCTGTGTGGTTTTGAACATGTGCTCATAACATCATACAGCGGGATTTCATAACTTACCATATAATTTAATAAATTGAGATATGCCAATCTCCTAGAACTGGAACAACCTTGAAAGGTCATCAAGTCCAGTCCCCTGCCTTCACTAGCAGGACCGAGTACTGTCCCCTGACAGATTTTTTCCCCAATCCCCAAATGGCCCCCTCAAGGATTGAACTCACAACCCTGGGTTTAGCAGGCCAATGCTCAAACCACTGAGCTATCCCTCCCCCGATATCATGCAATATCATGTAAATTGCTACATACATTTCACCATGATATTATTGATCAAAGAGTTATTGGTTTTCAAATGATACCTCACAAGGCATGTTTTGTACAAAGATTACAGTGGTATGTAGGTTGTGAATTTCAGTCACAATGGCACTGAGTTCACCCACTTACTTTTTTTTTTTAACCACGGCTTAGAACTGAACACAAATCAAACTTTTTTTAAAAATTTTGAAAGTTATAAAGAAAATTAGGGATTGTGAAAATCCAATGTGTGCTCAAGGAAAAAAAGACCAATATATATTTAATGTAGAAAGAGCTCTCAGCAAAAGATTTGAGCCCCACAGTCCCACAAAGGGGAAAGATAATCGACATGAGCAGTTTTATCATTCTTAATATCTGTACAAGATATGTTAATGTTAATATACAAACATTAACTAGTTATAAGGAAACAAGAATTTTAATCACAGAAACGTGTGGCACAGAAGACTTGATTTGTGTAGGAGTGAGCTTAATGGATTTCTCTCTTTTAAAAACAGGAGAAGAGAGCGGCGTACCAATACATTGAAGATACATTGGAAGCAGCGGGTTTACTGGCCATCACCTCAAAGACCCTGCAGAGAGCACGCTCATCTAATGAAGAGACCAGAACTGGAAAGGGCAGCCGGCCACAGGGCTTTATTCCCAATAGACCAGCCGCCAAGCGAGATGATGCCATGGTCTTTTGTGTGAAGGAAAATTGCACAAAGTGGAGAAGGGGAGGGGCAGGAGAGGGAAAGCAGCCTCAAAATTTAGATAGGCTTCCAATATATATCAAAACATCTGAATGCGTATGGAATGCTAGCCCAAACTCTGGAGAGTTTGAAGTTTGCCTATCACTAATATATGAAGTAATGGGCTATTTTTGCTGCAAATTCAATAAAATAACAACAAAAAGAGTCAGTGAATTGTCAGTGTTTCACTGCCATCTATTGGATTTAAAGTGAATGTAATGTATTATCATCTTTAAGTACAAAAAAGAATGAAAGTACTTATTCAACAACAAAGCAAAGGACATGCTTGCACTAGGAAGAAATACTTTAATGCTATCCATGAAAGTAAGTGACCTTTCCAAAGTAAGGGCAGAAGCCGTACACCTATCTTGTAGAAACACAACTTTTCATTTCCCCGATGTGAAATAAACATGTTAGGATGTCAAGGAAAGAGGTCAGCTGCTCATAGAATTGAAAATTCTAGGCTTGTGGGGTCCTATGACAGTTGAAAAGTGTGATATCCTAGTATATGCTCCGTTTGGAAAAGAATGACTAACACAGGCTTTCCTTTAATTTCCAAGAAATTAGTGTTTAAAGAGAAGCCTAGAAAAGTTTGGCAGCAATGGCACTTGGATTGTTTTTATCTCACCCTTGAACTGTAAGTAGTAAAGAAAGTGCTTGGAGAGAAGCCTTGTGTACATGAATGACTTTAATGAAAACTTCAGCTTTTCACACCTTCTCCCTCCCCCACCCCCTGAGAAAATAGGGGGTTCGGTGAAACCTTGTTGAAGCTGGTGGGTACAATAGCCATCCTTCATTCAGGATAAATGTAAAAATCAGTTCCTTTATGGAGTAAGATAACTAAAACAATCAGAGCCACCAATCACATACCACATACAAGGCTGGTCCAAAACTGAACTATGTAGGCAAAGGGGTTTCATTGGGGGGCTGAATGCAAATGCAAAAGGCTGGGCATTGTGGGGTGGGTGTGTGAGTGTGAGTGTGAGAAAGAGGCATTACCTAGGGTACAATCTGGACTCATGGACAGCTGTGTCCCCAGAATTCCCCAACCTGTGGTGCCTTTTATATTGCTTGGTCATGAGAGCAACCACTCGTGATCTGCTCACACACAGTCTCCAAACATATAAGTTACTCCCAGTTATGCTGAATGAGTGCTATTGCCAGCCACTCATGAATTACACTGCAGAGCAACACCAAAAGACTCCCTGTCCCAGATTTTCCCCCAGAAATATGCACCAGGTACTGCCCAACACCCTCCTGGACAATACAAGGTTATATAAAGTCTGTCATTTCAATACTAGAAAGTGAGATGCACAATCCTGTTATCCCAAATGGAGTTTCCCCAAGCACTTCAATCCAAACACATTGGTTTAGATAAAACAATACAACAAATTTATTAACTACAGAAAGATAGCTTTTAAGTGACTACTAATAATGATGCATAAAACTCAGAATTGGTTACAAGAAACTAAATAACATATGTATCAAGTCCCATGCATAGAGCAAGAGACTCATACAAAGACTTCATGCACCAAGAAGCAAACAAATGTTTTCTCCTGGTGTACTTATTTGAACCTGAAGCCCCATCCCTACATGCGCCACTGAAGTCAGACTCATTCCAACAGAAATACAAGCCTTCAAATGTATCACATACATAGATGTATCTACACTGAACTTAATTTAAGAAGAAATATTGACTTTGGATAATATATTTTGAACATACCCAAAGAACACTTAAAAATAATGTTTTGCACAGACAACATTCAGATCTGGAAAAGAAAGTTCTTTAAACATTTTAGCCTTCAGATCCAGAACAGAAACAAGCAGTATGTGATAATAGAGAGATGAAAGGTTTCCCCTGGCCTTCCCCATATTACTGGTTCTTCTATTGAAGGAGCAAACAGCTTTTACATTTTTTAAAACTATACTTTGGCCCTCTCTAAATGGTTTATTCAAAAAAGATTAAACATTACAGCCTGTATTACCTATGTCCTCCCTAGTAGCAACACTATGTATATTTACATCTCCTGGAGCCTGGAATACACCCAGCACAGTTTTTTCAAATGTTATCCATTTGATTCCTATAATTTTCTGCTGGAGTCTGTTCACTGGTCAGACCAGCTTTGCTGTAGTCCATGCTCTCGACATCTTCAGAGATCATTCAGGACTCACATGTGTGTCTAGTTCTCACCATTGTCAAAGTCACTGTATGACTTAATACCTTTCTATCCAGATTCTGTCATGCTTGCAATAAGTCTTGCACTCACTGAGTAAGAGACTGCTCACTGTGTAAATATAGCAGAATCTGTCCCTTAAGGAGTAATAGCTAGTGCTTAGGTGAAGCAATTCGTAGAAATAGGTGCATAAATATTTGTTTCAATAAATCCGGTAGTGGCCTTTTTCTCAGTTATATGTGCATTAGGCTGTCTATGAGCTCTGAAATGGTGCTTTTATCTAATGATGTCAAGATTGCAAAAACACACTCGATTTCATGCATGTATGCAAGTTTGAGAAAAAAAAAATCTACATTTTAAAAATGACTTTAGCCTTTATTTTTGATCAAATAATGAAACTGGGATTGTTTAGCCTGCAGAAGAGAAGAATGAGGGGGGGTTTGATAGCTGCTTTCAACTACCTGAAAGAGGGTTCTATGATTCTATGTGATCTGGGGGTCATAGTGGATCACAAGCTAAATATGAGTCAACATTGTAACACTGTTGCAAAAAAAGCAAACATCATTCTGAAATCTATTAGCAGGAGTGTTGTAAGCAAGACATGAGAAGTAATTCTTCTATTCTACTCCATGATAATTAGGCCTCAAGTGGAATATTGTGTCCAGTTCTGGGTGCCACATTTCAGGAAAGATGTGCACAAGTTGGAGAAAGTCCAGAGAAGAGCAACAAAAATGATTAAATATCTAGAATACATGACCTACGAGGGAAGATTGATAAATTTGGGTTTGTTTAGTCTTGGAGAAGACTGATTGGGGGACATGATAACAGTTTTCAAGGTCATAAAAGGTTGTTATAAGGAAGAGGGAGGAAAATTGTTCTCTTTAATCTCTGAGGATAGGACAAGAAGCAATGGACTTAAATTGTAGCAAGGGAGGTTTAGGTTGGACATTAAGAAAAACTTCCTAACGGTGGTTAAGCACAGGAATAAATTGCCTAGGAAGGTTGTGGAATCTCTGTCATTGAAGATTTTGTAAGAGCAGGTTAGAAAAAACACCTGTTAGGGATGGCCTAAAATAATACTTAGTTCTCCCTTCAGTGCAGGGGACAGACTAGATGACCTCTTGAGGTCCCTTCCAGATCTATGATTCTACCCTCTGCTAACAAAAGCCAAAGTGCTGAAATGCCACAAAAAGTTCTGTTCTTGGCATATTTTCAGCCTGATCTGGTCAAAAGTAAAAAGTACTTCTTCTTGCAAGGATTTCAGCACAGCTTTTCAGACTCAAGAGATTCCGATAATTTGTATAAGGCTCAGATAAATATCCAAACTTTTGTTCTCATCTGAATAAAATGGAACCTCAGGACCCTTTGAGATCCAGCTATTACCAGTAAAGAGCTATTAGAGTTTAACTGATAATTTTTCAATATACCATCTGATTTTGCAACTGAGAGCCACTGGAAAAGTACTTCATTTCTTTTCCAGAACTCAGCCCTATGTTAATAACATTATTGTTGCTGGGAAAAAAAAAAGAGACCACAGTAATATCAACATGAGTAGAAACATTTGACTCATATTCTGGTGAGGTCAAATGAGGTTTTCAAGTGACCTAAATATCAGGGTCATAAAACAGATAAAAAAAATATTCACATACCCTAGAAAAAAGGTAAACATTGAAGAATGTCACTTGATCCCAAAGTTCAGTATGTGTCAATTTTTGCCCGGAGGAGGAAGAGAATCCATTTTGTCTGTGTTCTTTCCAGATGTTTTTATCTGTCTGGCTGCTTCAGCATGATGCAGGGGGCCTCAAAGGGCATGGGAGCATGAAAAGTGAAAATAAAACATTCAGAAAATTACAGAGCGAGACTCTTGTAAGTTCTCCTGTGCTTGTAGAAATGGCAGTTTTCTGCGCCTCAATTTGACCAAATCTGAGAGTCTTTTCAGTCTGATGCCAAGACTATTCTCTGCCAAATTTAAAGTTTCTAAGTGCTAGATTAAAAAAAAAGAAAATTGAAGGAAGATTGCTAGGATTATACTTTTACCCTCTTTTTCAAAAACAGCTGAATTGTTTATTTTTGCTGAAACTTTCCCAAAAACATTTACCCTGAGGCAGCAAAGGATCTTGAACAATTAAAGTTGAACATTGTTATAAACAATTGAAACTATGGGGTTATATAGGGAAGTATTAGGCAAAGTTAATAGCAGAGGCTGCTACCACTGACCCCTTTTAATGAGTAGTATCACCTCCACATTAAAAGATATTAATCACTTCTTCCAAAGATCTAGAATCTTCATCCATGGAGATTCTTGTAACCAAGCCAGTTCTTCACATATCAGACCTTCAATTACCACTAAGTTTTCCATGCCGTGGGTACACTAGGGCCCCTCCATCAATGTAAAACAACGTGTTTAGCACAGGAAATGTCTACTGTTGTCCATTTTCAGTAGCTGCTGATCACCTTCTTGAAAGGCAGCACAGTCATGTAACAGAACCATTTCAGCAAAGTTCAATGTGGTAGTGTCTAGGATGGTGAGGGTGAAATGACCCTATTGAAATTAAAGGCAGTCTTGCCATTGACTTCAATGGGGCCAACACTTCACCATAAACATATATTAAAACTCTAGCACATAGGCAGTATTGTATAAGATACACTTCACAAATACTAGTAAAGTGGACTAGTTAAGAAGGAAAAACACTTGAAGAAGCAACAAAGCAAGCTGGAGAACAACTTGTGCTTCATTCAGATGTTGTTGCTTGGTTAAGCATGGTGCATGGGGTTGCAGGCCTAACTTAGAGCATCCACAGCTGGTCCTGGTGAGTGCTGCAGGAACCAAGTAAATATTGGGAAAGCTAGGGAGGTGCATCGCCATGTTCATCAAGCAACTAAATATATTTCACTATCCTTTAAGAAGAGCCTTCCACTAATATAGCAATGTGGAGTACAATGTTCAAAGTACTGTGATACTCCCATGTATGTTGTGCTTCCGCTTCAGTTTTGTCTCTGCTTCTCTGCCTCCCCTTATCTGTGTTCCCTTTTGAAGGAGGCCAAGCTAAGAAGAAACCAAAACTCCCCTCTTTGCCTAGGTTCCCCTCTGGCAATTGAGATTAAAAATATCTTATTCTGGAATCTGGGAGAAGTGGGTTCACCTTTGATGCAGAAGATGGAGCCCTATCATGGTCTCCCTACAATGCCGCTTTGCAACTGAACTGCCTCTGACAGGGCCCAATCCTTTGGGGTGCTGAGTGACCTTAACTTTCAGTTGTAGTCAATGGAAGTTGAAGGTGTGAAGCACATGTCAGGGGGCACTCAGCACCTTGCAGGAGCCAGGGAATGAAACACTTCTGTAGCAGTGAAGGCTCTTTCTTGTAGGTGATGGGAGTGCAAGCTCTCAGGGTACTTCTCTGTTCTTGCAACACGCATTAGTCTGCTGCTCAATGGATTGAATATTTAGCTAAGAAAACTGAACAGCTGAGTGGGACACCACAATTAACTCCTGCTCAGTTCAGCTGAAAGGGTCTTCTCCTAAACATGCCTTTTACGAGACTGCCACTATTTGATCTAGTCATGGGTTGGAGTGCCTCTTGTAGATCTGACATGTGCTGCAAAATGCAGATCATTTAGGAAATGCAGGTCATCTGGGAGTTGTTCAGGGCCTCATCTACCTGTTTTCTCCCCTAAATATCTCCTTCCTTGATGCTAGCTGCCACTGAAGGGCATGCTCTTGTAGCCTTTTATTTTATTTAAAGTGAATTTTGCAATGTGGTATTACACCACCATGGGTTTGGCTCTAGTGGCTATAGTTTCAAGCTTAACAGAGTGAAAGTCACCTCTGCTATTTGCTTCAGAGTTAGAGTCTCTAGGAATCAAAAGTAGTGATCACACATACATTCACAAGTACAAGGTCTAGTCTATTTTACATGTTTTATTAAAGTTACAATTAAAAGTTGATTTAGCACCAGGTTCCCCACGAACATGCGGTGCGCAAAGGGTGAGAGGCGGCTCCCTTCTGGCCGCGCTCCAGTCCCGACACGAACGGCTCTCCTCACCGGGCCCTACCCCACCCCCGGACGGGGAGGGGGAGCCGGCTATCCGAGGCCAACCGAGGCTCCACGGCGCTGCCGTATCGTTACTGTGTCAAAGGCTGACTTTCAATAGATCACAGCGAGGTAGCTGCTCTGCTATGCACGAAACCCTGACCCAGAATCAGGTCGTCTACGAATGATTTAGCACCAGGTTCCCCACGAACATGCGGTGCGCAAAGGGTGAGAGGCGGCTCCCTTCTGGCCGCGCTCCAGTCCCGACACGAACGGCTCTCCTCACCGAGCCCTACCCCCCACCCAGACGGGGAGGGGGAGCTGGCTATCCGAGGCCAACCGAGGCTCCACGGCGTTGACGTATCGTTACTGTGTCAAAGGCTGACTTTCAATAGATTGCAGCGAGGTAGCTGCTCTGCTACGCACAAAACCCAGTTATTACTCAAGCAGATAGAAATTCTATACAGAACTATGCACAAGTTACATATATAGTTATACTCAGATCCTTAATAATAGGGTTAGGGTCTGATGGGTCTCTCATGGCTTGATCACCAGTAGGGGGATGGTTCCTGCTGGATGCTCCCTATGGGAGCATCCCCCTTTTATAATTTGATTCTGTCTATACCCACATTCTGCACATGTCAATAAAAATGTCAACCCTCTTTTCGCTTATTGGTTTGTGTCTCCTGGAAACGTAAGGGACCCCAATTTTCTATAGGCTGTATAAGTTCCCTTTATTTTCATTAGCATTGATGTACAACCTGTACCCTGTGGTTCAGACATGTCAGAGACAGAGTGCCTTTACAGTATTTTTATGATCTAATATTAATCTGAGTAATTTTTTGCAATCTTACCAGCTGCAATCTTTTCCCACAATCGGGTTATTTTCCGGTCACTTATGTCTTCATTTGTTGTCTCCATGACCTAAACTAGCTAAGCTAAAGTGTTGCAGGCCTCAACCTACAGGTTCTTGCATTTCAATTTGTCTTACTCATGTCTAACACAGGGTTCCTCTAAATACTGATCAATCTTATACTTTTATAATCCTACAAATTAACTCTAATTAACAATGAATATATGTAATAGAACATATTGATTATTATCCATTTATTGTGTGATGTCATGATTAAACTAAAATCATTGGCTACACTCTAGAGTGAAGAAAAATGAAGTCTCCAGGGCTTCTCTTATGAACTCCATAAGAAAAAGCAATCTAAACTCACAGGCACATCAAAAATACTGGTGGCATTGATTTCACTGTATCCTCCAGAATACAAAACATTACTAGCTGTTTTGATTTTATTTTAATGTGTTGCTCCTCTTCTTGTGTTCAGGGGACAGAGAATTCAGCTATTGCCAGTCTGGAGAGAGAAACAACACCCACAAAGGTGTGAAATTCCATCCTTTCATCTTAATTGGTGTTAACTTCAAAGTCCATTTTGATGCTAGCTAATTTTAAACAACCTGTACAATATAAACACCCAGCTAAAGTTATTTAAATTTAATTATAAAAGAGGACAAAGTCTGTGTTTGGTTTTGATTCAGAAGATCCCCCCTGAGAGCAAGTAAGAGGAAAAACAAACAAAAACCACAAAACCAAAATAAACTTGGACCCAGCTGTCTCATGGCAACTTAGCAGACTCAGGCAGAGGGAAAAAAGTTTATCTAAACTACTGGTGCTTTTAACATTTCATTTAGTTTTAAAAGATATTACTTTGGTATGCTCTTTAGTCAATGTGCATCAAATAAAAACTTCGCCCTTTGGGAATTTCTTTCCCTGCGCAATAGAAAGGATATGGGCCTGATGCTGCACAGTTCTGAGTATCTTCTGAGAGTCACTACCCTTAATTCTCATAGAAGCTCTTAGGAGTGCTAGTGATAATGTAGGATTCAGGCCTGTATTTTCACCTGAGATAGAATTTTAGGTCTGTTTGCCCGTTTGATTCTTGATACACTTATATTCTTACTAATATGTGTAAACAAAGGACAAATACACTGTGTGTGTTGCTTCTGCCGAGCCAGATGGGTTTGTTGGTATATGGGAACAGATAAGAATAGTCAAAGTGTTACTGGGCATGGTGGGAGTATAATATACGAGCACACACTTTAAGACTGCCTCAACTCCTATCTCAAGGCAAGGTCAAGCAGCCAGTTGGGAGGGGCAAAGGAGGACTGGGGGGGGAGGTATAAAACATTAAAAGGCCAAATAAATTCCTGTCACTGACCATAGCACAACCTCACTCCTTACCCCTCCCATGGGATACAAAAGAGGTGGGATGAAGATCCCAGACTTGTGACCCCCCCCCCCCCAAGAATGGAACAGGACCATAAATTGTAACAGTTGGGACAGAGGATGTGCATTTCAGGTATCGTTATGCCTGCTAAGGGGTAGGAGTGGGGGTTAGAACTCCTGGGACACTGGGAAGCAAGGCTTTGCAGCGTCAGGGTTATGGACATGCTTGCTTGAAATTAACCCCAATAAACATTGCATTGCCTGTACTTCAGACTTCTGGTCTTCTGCTTTCTGTCTGCACGACAAGAACCAGGAGAGGGAGTGAAGGAAACCCCCGCCCCCCCAATAGAAGCCAATAGGAGCCTCTTGCAGAAAGTATTCAGTTATTTTGCAGGCATAATCGCTAACTTTGAAACATTTTTCATGTTATTTTTGAAACAAAGGAAGAAGCTGTGTCAAATAGTATTGCTGTACTGTGGCAGAACCTGTAATACTGGTAAACAGAGCTAGTATCACAGTGACAATCAGAAGTGTTCGCTCCCTCCACTACCACTTTCCTCCTTGATGCCAGCTGATACCCTGCTAACTGCCTGCCTCTTCTTCGAAAAAGACTAAAGCACTGTGGGATGAAATAGGATTCAAGTGGCATGACTTAGCTCCACTAAGAGGGGCCTAGGCTCTAGCCAGGAGAAGGGAGGTGGCCTTTTACTGCTGTGATGTTGTCTAATTAAAATATAATCACGCAAATCATTATTTCTATTACTGTTATGTAATTGCAACGACTCTTATACAAAATATAACTGATGGCCAGAAAGGGTTAAAAGGTTAAAGGCTGAATGATCCAGAGCCAACCTTTAAAGTCATGTTAGAAAGGTCTGCAAATGGTGATTAGGGCCATTCATTGTAGGTAGGCTAGAACTTTGAAATGCAAACCTATATTGTTAGAAAGAGATACTAATTGTGTGTATCTTAGATGCTACCCATGTAAACAGACAGATCCTGACCGTCACTATAGCTCCCAATTCAGAGATCAAAAGGGAATATTAACATTTAGATGAATCTTGGGTGAAATAATGTCATTGTCTATATGTCTTTTTGAAGTTTGTGATAGACTGCCTAATGGATAAATTGTGCTATGTTAATTGGCATAACTAATTACTGGTGGTGTTTAGAAAATAGGTCACATCAAAAGCCTATTGTTTATCCAGGACTATATGGTCAAGTGGATGCTATAACACTGTATAAAAAGACCCTTGGGTCCTGAGCCTGTTTATCTCAGATCTGCTTGAGGTTTCATGCAGGGGAAGCCTAAGCCACAAGGACTGAGATCCCACTTCTGACTGGACCTCCCTGAAATATTGGACATGGGACTATAATGTATGAACAAAATTCTATATGAACTCTTTGCAACTACTTTGCTATGAATCTGAATCTCAAGAATTGAACTCATGTCTGTATGTATATTGATCTTTTAACCTATACTC
The DNA here is from genome assembly GCA_037349315.1 of Chelydra serpentina. NCBI lineage: Eukaryota > Metazoa > Chordata > Testudines > Chelydridae > Chelydra > Chelydra serpentina. The sequence goes on from JBAIAC010000002.1 coordinate 85,256,275, forward strand.
TTTTAATACATTTTAGTTTAGTTAATAAGAATTGGCTGTATTTGGGTAAAATCTGGAATATTCAATAACCTGAAAAGTAATGTGTCTGATCCTTTGAGATTGGTAGAACCTTTTCTTTTATATGATGAAATAGGATTTTCAGAAATCTTCATCATATTTGACTTGGGTACCTGGATGGAGGCCTGAAGCTGGGTTACTTCAAGGGAAGTGTGTTGTTTGGACTTCTGAGTAACCCGTAAGGTATAACAGAAGCTGTTTAGTGCTGCCTTGTTAAGACTCTTGAGTATTGAATTATCCACCAGCTTTGGGGTTTATCTGGCCCATTCTTTGCAGTTCACCGTAATTGGGTAACTGCAGCTGGCCCCCACTGGGACCCTGGTCACAACTGCCTACCCAAATGGACAATTCAAGCTCATATCAAGTCCATCATTAATAGAAAATGATATGCACAAATCCTGTTATCCCAAATTGAGTTTCCCCAAACACTTCAATCCAAATACACTAGTTTAGATAAAACAATACAAGTTTATTAACTACAGAAAAATAGATTTTAAGTGACTACCAGTAGTGAGGCATAACTCAGAATTGGTTACAAGAAAATAAAAATAAAATACATGTAATGCCTAATTTAGCAAGCTAAGTGAATTCAAAACAAAGTCTCTCTTACCACATGTTCCAGCAGTCTTACTGGCTGAATAGGGAGAAAGGGAGAGATAATCTGGGGCATCTGCTCTCCCTTCTGATTGTTCAGCTGAGGTTCAGGCAACAGAAAGTCTGTGTGGACAGGAACCCCCAGCTGTTTGTCAGGATGTAGATTTTTGCCTACATCCTCTTTTTTCCTGCTGAATAATGGCCACTTAACCAGACGATGGTCCATTTGATTTTGTTGACACCTGGCTGAGGTGTTGGCTAGCCTTTTGTCTCCAGGGAACTGGTTTGTGGCTGCTCCCCCAGACGTGAAACATGTCTTGGAAACATGTCTTGGAATACCATGCAGAGGAAACTCACATATTTTACGATTTTACAATAAATGACCAGAAAATTATCAGTTTTAAAATGATACCTGACAAAAATCATAATCCTGTAAAAGGGGTGAACATAGGGGTACAGAATTCACAAACGCCCTTTTCCATTTAAATTAACAAAAAAAATTGTTTTCCTATCCTTACAAATCTGAGCCTTCTTCCTAATTTATTTTAGAACAGTGTTTCTATTTAGATATCGCAAAAGTCTTTTAAGACTAGCAAGATATGTTTAAGCATATTTTTGCTAGTTTTTACAATGTAATATTGCCAACCAAAAATGTTCAAAAATCATGGGTCACACCCAAAATGTACAGAATTGGCTTGCAAATAAGATTCTTTACCATAATACATTTCGGGGTCTGTATATTTGCCTTCCGGTTGCTGAGCCTTTAGGGTTCACATTTTAATTCCCCCACTCTGAAACATAAGGACTAGAAACATACTTTTTTCTCTCTTTTTTTTCCCCTCTCATGAAAGCTGAGATTTTCATGTGATCACAATGCTCCAGGATTGGCATCTTTAGTAAACACACCCACTATAAACAACGAGGAGCCCTTGTGGCACTTTAGAGACTAACATTTATTTGGGCATAAGCTTTCATGGGCTAGAACCCACTTCATCAGATGCATGGAGTGGAAAATACAGGAGCAAATATATGAAAAGGTGTGAGTTGCCTTACCAAGTGTGAGGTCAGTCTAACGAGAAACTGCAGAACTGGAATTAATTTGCAAACTGGACACCATCAGATTAGGTCTGAATAAAGACTGGGAGTGGTTGGGTCATTACAAAACCTAATTTCCTCAATATTAATTTTCACCTACTGTTACTTACACCTTCTTGTCAACTGGCTGAAATGGGCCACTCTAATTACCACTTCGGAAGTTATTTTTCCTCCCTTGGTATCCTGTTGTCAATTGAATTGTCTTGTTAGACTGACATCATACTTGGTAAGGCAACTCACACCTTTTCACGTATTTATACTTGCACCTATATTTTCCACTCCATGCATCTGATGAAGTGGGTTCTAGTCCACGAAAGCCAATGCCCAAATAAATTTGTTCGTCTCTAAGGTGCCACAAGGAGTCCACGTGGTTTCTGCTGATACAGACTAACACAGCTACCACTCTGAAACCGGACACCCAGTATAGTGAGATTTGGGATTACAAGTTCAGCATGCACATAAAAAAGAAACCAGGCATAGAGAAAAAAATAGTCTTGACCATTGATATTTATGTTCCGTGACAAAGTTCCTCCTCTACCTTGGTGGGTCCTGCGCTTATTAGCAGACTTTGCTCGCCTCAGAGATCTTCTCCTCTGGTAGCACCCACAGTTCAGGTCAACTCCTCCTGTGTCTGATCAGGAGTTGAGGAACCCAGGCCCACCCTCTACTCCAGGTTCCAGCCCAGGGCCCTGTGAACTGCAGCTGTTTAGAGTGCCTCCTGGAACAGCTGCATGACAGCTACAATTCCCTGGGCTACTTCCCCATGGCCTCCTCCCAAGACCTTCTTTATCCTCACCACAGGATCTTTCAGCAGTATGCCTTCTCCTCTCAGCTCCTCGCATACACACCACAAACTGAACTGAGGTCCTTTTCAAAATCAGGTGCCCTGATTAGCCAGCCTGTCCTAATTGATTCTGGCAGTTTCTTCTCAATTAGCTCCAGATGTCTTAATTAGTTCCAGCAGGTTCCTGATTGCTCTAGTGCAACCCCTGCTCTGGTCACCCAGGGAACACAAATCTATTTATCCAATGGCCAGTATATTTACCTTCTACCAGACTTCTGTACCCCACTAGTCTGGGTCTGTCAGTTCTTTGACTTCATATCCATGCCATTGAGCTTTCTTAAAAGAGATCCAAATCATATCAACATCCCACCATCCTGATTATGGCAAATAGGATAATTCCACAAAATGTATTAAATTGAGCCTCCTTTAGTAATTCTTGAGAATTTGTGCATAGAGAATTATCTGACCAAAGATCCATAATTTTGTCACACAGATCTTAAATCTCACCTGTGGTTAAAAAGAAAGTTGCCATTAATACTCCAAGAAATCTTGGCAGGGGGTTAGACTAGATGGCCCTGGCAAGTCCGTCCTAACCCTATGATTCCATAGATGGCAATTTGTTTGGTAGATATTAAACAGCCTTGCAATACATTGATTTACCAGAAGAGGGAGCAATTTACCCACCTGCCACTACTTCAGCAAGAGTTCATTGCTTACATTTTTAAAATTATATTTTTAAAGAAATGAGGGGAAAAAAGAGAGTTCTGCTCTTTCACAATGATGCTTTTATGTATCTGACAGTTATGACAATATCTTTTGCAGTATGTTCCAGTGCATAGTGGGAAGAGAAAGGAAAAGAGCATTTACGCAGGTGAAGAAAGCACTTTATGGGATAACCTGTGAGTTTTAACTGCATTGCTGGAGAAAGTAAACATATTTTTGATGTCTTTAAGGGCCTAATCTTGTGAGCTGAAGTTAGTGGGAGCTTAGGGTACATGGCAATTCATATGGAACTATCAGGACCACGCAGGATCCAGGCTATGAGGACGTTCTAAAAATGACAGAAGGAAAGAGAATGTTAAAACCTGATCTCTGTAACCCTCATTCATGTGAGTAATCCCTAGTCATATTGGTAGTTCTTACTCACAGGAGTAGTCCAATTGGCTTCATGTGGGTAGGGCATGAAAATATTTATGAAGGATTTTTACTTAGCATTTCGATCATGCTAACTATAAAAAAGGTTATTAAAAGGGAAAGATTCTTAAATATATTCACTGTGACAGTCTGACTGTGCACATCACTCATTCAGATGGAAGAGTGTGTAAAAAAAAGATAAGATAAAGTATTCAAATGCCTTGGTGAAATGCTTTAGACAGTTTTTTCTTTGTAATTTTGAATTCTGATAAACTATTTTTATTCTCCTCTTTGTAAAAATCCTACTGTATATAAAAAGACTTTTAAAAGGACATAAAGTACATTGCCTTGAATGACCCTTGTATCGAGGTAATATTCACAATTTTTCCACTTGTTTCAGGCAAAAATTCTTCCAGCACTAGTCTGAAGGGTTTTATTAAACACATTGCTGGCAGGGCTAAAATATTAGTAAGCGTTTATAAATATAACTATTTCACAGCATTAAGTATATGCCTATGTACTTCTAAGCAGTGTTGTAGCTGTGTTCGTCCCAGGATATTAGCGAGACAAGGTGGCTGATGTAATCTCTCAGGGGTGGCCAAACTGTGGCTCATGAGCTGCCTGCAGCTCTTTTACAGTGAAAGTGCTGCTTGTAGAGCCCCCACACTATCCCCCTCCTATTCTCTGCCTAACAGACTGGGGAGAGGGGAACTTGGGGCTTCTGCCCTGGGGCAGAAGGGTGGTGGGGCTAGAGGCGTCTGCCAGAGATGACCGGTGCCTGCTGAGAGTGGGGGAGGCACAATTTAAAGGTTCACCCCTCCCAACAGCTTGAGGCAAGCCCCCCAGGCACACACATACACACACACACACACACCCCTCAACCTCAATGGCCTCTCCCTGCAGCTCCCAAGTGTTAGCATGGAGAGGCAGCAGCAAACAGGGAGCGGCCACTTTAGCTACACAGGGAGAGGCAGCAGCAAAAGCAGTGGCTTGCCCTGTGGCTCCCAGCTGTTTGCCGCAGCATCTCCCCATGGCCACAGCTCCCAGCTTGCCAGTTCCAGCAGCTGCTGTGCAGGGAGGAGGCCCTGCAGCACCGTGTGACCCAGCGGGGCCAGCAAACCCTAGAAAAAAATCAGGGGGGGGGGGAGGGGAAACGTGACCCCCCATATGTCCCCCTGGCTTCTGCCTACTGGGGAGGGGGTCTCAGGGCTCAGCCCCATAGGGCGCGCCTGCCAAGGCTTCAGCAGGAGTAGGGCTTCTGCCCCCAAACTCCCCTCCCCACTGGGATGAAGCCCCAAGCCCTAGCAGGTGCGGCCCATAGTGCTGAAGTTCTGGCAGGTGTGCCCCAGCTCCAGGGCTGGCTCCAGACAGCAAGCGCGTGCCTGGGGCGGCAAGCCTCACTGAGTGTAGAGATGTGAGCACATGGTCCCTGAAGCCTCAGACCCAGCAATAAGTGTGTGTCAGGAGGGGATTTGAAGGGTATGAAAAGGGGTCTGAGCTGGAAGAAGGGGTGTGGCTCCTCTTCAGACTGGTAGTGGTGCGTGTCAGGTAAAAGTAGAAAGGGTTCTTGTGCTGAGGTGAACAGGCTGCACACTGGTGAGCGAAGGGTTAAGGAGCAGCTGTGGGCCCAGAAAGCCATGCCCCGCTAACCCTGCTAGGCACACTCACAATAGAGGCTGAGCTCAAAAGGGAGCAGTTCAGCTCAATCTAGGTGCACTGAGCAGGAGAGCAGTTGTGTGGTGCAGGCTGCTGCCAACAAGCTGCCAGGAACCCAGGTGGCCAGGACCAGGTCCCACTGCCAAGTCACCACAGGACCTTCAGTCACAGAGGGACTGGACAACAATGACAAGTCCTGACTGAGGGAGGAAGATCCTCCAGACCATGACCAGAATGCAGTAGCGTAGCCAGGTCTTGAGCACAGGGGGAGCAGCGCTATAAAAAGGCACCTCCTGCTCCCCCTGTACTCACCCTGCAGCGCTTTAAAGGGCCTGGGCTCCAGCTGCTGCGGAGCCCCGGGCCCTTTAAAGCGCCGCCGCTGGAGTTCCGGCAGCGCTTTAAAAGGCCTGCGGCTCCCCACAGCGGCAGGAGCCGCTGGCAGGGCCGGGCACCCACTAGGTGACCCTAGGCAGTCGCCTAGGGCACCAAGATTTGCGGGGCAGCGGGCAGCTGCTGAGCGGAGAGACAAGGGGCAGCTTGTCGTGGCTGCTCCTTGTCTCTCTGCTGAGCTGGGAGACAAGGGGCGGCTTGCCGCAGCTGCCCCTTGTCTCTCTGCTCAGCCGCTGAGCAGAGAGACAAGGGGCGGCTTGCTGCGGCTGCCCCTTGTCTCCCCGCTGAGCTGCTGAGCAGGGAGACAAGGGACGGCTTGCTGCGGCTGGAGCCGCGGGCCTTTTAAAGCACCCCCCCTCCAGCCCGGCTCCGGCAGCTGGGCTGGGGGTCGGGGGGTGCTTTAAAAGGCCCGTGGCTCCCCGCAGCGTCAGGAGCCACAGGCCTTTTAAAGCGCCGCCCTAGCGAGGCTTAGCGCTGCTTTTCCTCATAGGGGGAGCGGCCGCTCCCCCTGCTCCCCCCCTGGCTACGTTACTGCCAGAATGGACTCCAGGGGGAACTGAGAAGTGAACCAGTGGCCCTGCAGAGGAACCAAAGCAGGAATGGGAGGCGGGTTAGGGAGCAGGTGTAGGGGTGCCTGTCCCCTAGGCTGCATATTTTGAATTTGGGGGGAGGGATAGCTCAGTGGTTTGAGCATTGGCCTGCTAAACCCAGGGTTGTGAGTTCAATTCTTGAGGGGGCCATTTAGGGATCTGGGGCAAAAATTGGGGATTGGTCCTGCTTTGAGCAGGAGGTTGGACTAGATGACCTCCTAAGGTCCCTTCCAACCCTGATATTCTATGATTCTATGAATTACTGTCCCATTGGGCCCTGGGTTGGAGCCCAGTGGAGCCAGGAGGGCCTGGTTTCTCCTACCCTGGGCTACCAACCCTTGCCACTGGGCAATGCAGCCATTGACTCCCACTGCTGGGCAGCACTGCCAGACATGGACACCAACCCCTCTTCCCCCTGACAGTCCTGAGCCCAGGGAGGGGGACTCCTGAAACCAGTGGGAGAAAGGATCACTTTGTGAATGATATTGCGGGTGATATTGGGATTTTGTTGTCAGTGTGGCAGATTAGCCACTGGGCCAACGGGTAGGGTGACCAGACAGTAAATGTGAAAAATCAGGACAGGTGTTGGGGGGGGGGGGGGTAATAGGAGCCTATATAAGAAAAAGACCCCAAAATCGGGACTGTCCCTATAAAATCGGGACATCTGGTCACCCTACCAATGGGGCCCATGCCCAGTAGTCCTGGCCAATTGGGGGGCCCTGGAAAAATGGGTGCCTCTGCACCCTGACCCGCTCTGTCCACCTGCCTGGCACTCCTGCTGGGGAGTGGGGTCGGGGCATGGGGGCTTACCCCACTCCACCTGGCACTCTTTCTAGGGAGTGGGGTCAAAGTGGCGGACAGGTGGGTAGAGCACGGCAAGCCCCCCGTGCCCTTACCCTGCTGCCCAGCAGTAGCGGAGGGAGGTGGAGAAAAGCTGTAGGCAGAAGGAGTGGGGAGGGCCCCCACTTGCTCTGGCCCAGGGCCTCACAAAACCATAATCCACCTCTGTGTTGTGTATTGGAAGGGGAAAGGTTGAGATTGAAAAGAACAGTAAAGGGGTTACAGAGGGATAAGTGCCTTTTTTCTCCATAATGCACTTTACAGAAAGGAGAAGAGCATGGGGGAGGGGAGAGGGCACACATTTTCTTCCCGATTTCCCACCACTCTCCCTTATCCCTTTGGGAAATGCTTCCCTATGCCACCCCTGACTACAGTGTCCCAGTTTTTCCCATTGAAAATATGATCAGCATGTGGGATAGGATGCCAAGATTGCAGACTGCTAAATGTAGCCCTATCATTTATTTTGGGCACCAGCTGCTACTGATTGTCTATCATAACTGCCGAAACTTGCATCAGTAAAACTTCAAAGCACTTAAAATTATAATTGGCAATGGTAAATATTTTATCTATCCAATTCAAAAAAGAAGTAGGCATAAAATACAACACATTCCTGAAAAGAGTTTTCTATTCTTATGAACCTTTCTGAGATGTTTCAGATAGCACAGAGGAGTCACCTTTTGAGCCTGAGAAGATTTGAATTAACTAGGTCTGCTTATATAATACTATATATAGTCAACATGTGGTTGGAAAATGGATCAAAAGAAGCTATTCTTTGGGTGGAGGAAGCATGAGGGCTATGAAGAGTCTGTCGTAATTGGCACCTTTGTTTGCAGTCTCAGTAGAGAGAGACTAAGAATTAAATGGACAAGGAGAGTTGAACTAAAAATAAGTTCTTGGAGGAATGTACTAGACTATGCCAGACACACCCTTTCAGAGAGTATGACCATGCCAACAGCAGACCTTAAAAGAAAGATGAGTCTGTCATAGAACTGGGAATATGGTGACCCAAAGACACCAAAACCAAAAAATTAAGAAAAAGGCACCCAGCATAATTCCCTACACCCTCTTTGATCTTGTTCCTGACAAGTTTGGGCATGCATGGGGTGGAAGGCCCTTTTAGGGGAAATGACCTCAAGAATAAAAACTTTAGCTGATTCAAGAAGGTGCTTATGTAACACTGAGAGGCCCCAGTCATCGGTGGGTGAGATTGAATGTGGGACCTCTAGAGCTTAGTGCATGAGCCTCTACTGCATGACCTAAAAGCCCTATGGCCTTTAACTAAGGCTCTAGAGCAGACTCATTAATCTCTCTCTCTCTCCGCTCCTCTTCCCCCTCCCCCCAATGGGACAGAACACCACACCCAGGAGGTGTGTGGGTTACACTTAAACACATGCTTAATTTAATCGGAACTTTACTACATAGTCATACAAACCCAAATGTTCCCACACTGGCTGGGGTAATTAGATCAGTTACAATAGCCTCAAGCTCCTGAGTGCAAGGCAAATTAAAAATAAATCCCAGCTGTATACAACTGTGGATGGAGCACCTGATCTGGCACACATCACCAGAACCTGACTTGATGACTCTCATTGCCCTCTTCTGTCACAGCTCATGTCAGCAGGATATACAACATGCCATGAGTCCAGAGCTAGCAAGGAAGCTGGATTGGCCATCATCTATCTTTCCAACCTCAAAAGCAGAAGAGGCCCTTTCTGCCAAAGATCAAGATCTTCAAATGCATCTGTCATTATGCAACTTTATGGAGTACAATCCCTCTGAAGATATAATCCCACTAGGATGTGGCTGAAGATTTATTGTTGCATAGATAACCATGGTAACTGGCACACTAAAATATGCACATCAGAAGGCAGGCAGAGGGAACTATCCTCTCAGTGCAAGTTAGGGTAGAGAAAACTGTATTAGAGACAGGGAAGTTTGCACTAGGGCTACCTTGGCTTTACTATTTCTGTGGCTAGAGGGCTTTACTCTAAAGTCCTCTAGTCCAGCAGTTTCCAGGAGCACTACATTCATTTTAAAAGCAGGGGGGAAAGCTTCCTTGAAGGAAAGATGTTGAGGTGCTGCAAATAGCTATCTTTGAGCAGCTGTCACATAATTAACTGGGCAGGAACTGGGCACATAATTAACGGGGCCTATAAAAGCCGGAAGTTGGCAACAGAGCGGACGGAAGGAGTCTTCAGTCACTCCCTGAGAGCGAGAGAGGTAGGCAAGACTCAGCTCAGGGGAAAGGCCGTGAGCACTGTTCCCGCTAAGCTGTGCACGTGTGCGCGTGCATACAGATCCTAAACCCCGCACACAGTGAAAAATCGCACGCACAAAAATTTGCACAGAAGCACAAAAATTTGCATAGAAGAAATGTTTTGTGCACATGGCCTGTCAAAAATTAGAGGGAACATTGGTAGTGAGGTACGGGATAGGTCAAAACTTGGCTGCTGATAAGAAGGTTCCTGAGCCGGGACCCAGAGTAGAGGGTGGGCTCAGGTCCCTCTACCAGCCACTGATGAAGTGGCACCGGCAGAGCAGTGAGCACGAAGACTGCCAGAGCCAATCTGTCAAGAGTGACTGATAGCCCCATACATATTCCCCCTCTTTGAGGTGAGTCATGAAAAGGAGGCCGCAGTTCTTGGAGTGAGAAGGGCCACAGGGTAAGGCAGAATGGGTGAACACCACAACAAAAGGAGGGTCCAATGCCTGGCAGAGCTAATTCCCAGGATGGCCAGAAGGAGGTGCCACCAATGGTGACAGTCCCACAAGCTGTTTTCATAAGCAGTCTACAGAAATGTGGGCTGGATGAAATTACTATAAAGTGGGTGCATAACTGGTTAAAAAAAAAATCAAACAGTAGTTATCGATGGTTTACTGTCAAAATGGGAGGATGTATCTAGAGGGGTCTTGCAGTGGTCAGTCTTTTATATAGTACTATAATAATGCAGCCTAATCTATAATTTGGAAGTTCACTGTAATTTAAGATTCAGTGGCCTCAGAGGGTTTGTCCCCCAGATCAACTACAGCAATGAGGTTGTCATTCAAGTGAAGACCCAAGGAGCACATGAGAAACAATCCAAAACCTTTACTAAAAATAATAATAATATTTAACAAGCCAAACAGGATCACACACCCTGCAATATAGCAAATGAGAGACACTATACAAAATGCCCAGTCCTTGCATTACTCACATTATCCCTTGCAGGGAAACCCAAAATGTGAGTCATTATCCCAAACTGCCTCATTTTCACTATCATTGTCACCAGTGGTTGTCATCCTGATATCTCCCACAGACTGGGTAACAATCTTTTATAAAGCTGTATATTATTCATATTTATGATGATTTCAGTCCTTTTTCTCCTTTTTTAAACTTCTGCACTCCACATCTTTGGGAGTATACACTATTAATTGGTTACTTACCCATTTACCTCATCATTTAGGTCAATTAGTTGCTATGGTATGTGTGGTTAATGCGTTGTTTCATTTATATTTATTCCTTAAACTTATCCTAAACTATCAATAGCCTTCATATTGCTCGTCTCACTTCCCACTGTACTCAGTCTTGTGATTTACTGTCAATCTCCTGTTAATTCCTTATATCAAGCTACTCATGTCAAGCTACACTTTATTTATGTTAAACAACCTATCATACAGGCTCTGGGCCTGCTATTTGTCACTTGCATCACTGCATTCATCAATACATTTCTCACTGCATATGTATGCAAGGCTACAATTGTGACGTTGCACTCCGTATGTTTTATGGAAATATGCTAATGAGTGTGAATATAATGTAACTGGAATATGCTTCGTGCAAAAGGTCTCTTGTAAGGTATCATTACAAAGCGTATAATCTACTGCAGGCCTGCACAACTTGTAAAGCGGTGAGGGCCATATTACTCCAAAGAAAACAGCCAAGGGCCGAAACTACAGTTGTTGAGCAAAAAAAAAACAAAACAAAACAAAACACCACCTCTCTGGCTGCCAAAGTTGTTTGTTTTTTACATAACATACCTTCTTGTGGGATATTACATTCTCCCCCCTCCCTTTTAAGGCGCTGTTTTTTGTTTTGTGGAAGCACCAACAAAACACTGGACAAATCAGTTCCCCGGCCATTGCCCGCCCGGCCATCCCCCCACTCGCCTCCTCGGCCCCTCCACCACTGCCCGCCCGCTCCTCCGGCCGGGGGAGAGCGGGGCATCCTGCCCTCCCCCCGGCGCTCCTCCGGCCGGGGGAGAGCGGGGCATCCTGCCCTCCCCCCGGCGCTCCTGCTAGGGAAAAGTAGGAAAGTGCTATTTACAGTGTACTGAACATGCTCAGTACATCAGATCCGCTCCACCCCCCGCGGGCCGCACAGTGAGCCTGTGCGGGCCGCATGTTGTGCGGACCTGATCTACTGAGTGTGTTCATCCTATTTGTTTGCATGTATTATTTCTATGTCTGGAGTTAGGAGAATAAAATATAAACTCATATTACTGATGTAAACATGTTAAGTGGAAGTCATTAAGGGTGCTTCAGAATCAATGAACTGTGAATGGGTTTGTTACCTGCAAGCCTTCCTATGTATGTGTCTTTCAGCTACTAGGTAAAGAAGGAGTTCTTACAGTGACATGTAATCATGTCACCTGAACTGGAATCCATCTGAAACCTGTTGCTTTTCCATTTAGGAGGGGTGGGGACCCAGGGAGACAAAAGATTCCTGCCTTGGGCCAAAGCTAAAAAAGGGGGTGGAACAGAACAAAGGGGGCTGCAGTCATGAGAAAACCTATTTACCACCTGAGCTGGAACGAACAAGAACTGTACAAGGGGAAAGGATTGGGCCCAAACTATGAAGGAGTCTAGTCTGTGAAAGAAGCTTATTGGAACATCTGAGGGTGAGATTTACCTGTATTCAGTTTCTTAAATGTATTAGGTTTAGACTTGTGTGTTTTTTTCTTTGTTTTTTTTGCTTGGTAACTTACTTTGTTCTGTCTGTTATTACTTGAAACCAGTTGAATCCTACTTTTATACTTAATAAAATCACTGTTGTTTATTAACAAACCCAGAGTAAGTGATTAATACCTGGGGGAGAAAACAGCTGTGCATATATCTCTATCGGTGTTAGAGGGCAGACAGTTCATGAGTTTACCCTGTATAAGCTTTATGCCGAGTATAATAGATTTATTTGGGGTTTGGATCCCATTGGGAACTGGGTGTCTGGGTGCTGGAGACAGAAGGACTTGCTGAGCTGTTTCCAGTTAAGTCTGCAGCTTTGGAAGTGTGGTTCAGACCCTGGGTCTATGTTGCAGCAGGCTAGTGTGTCTGGCTCAACAAGACAGGGTTCTGGAGTTCCAAGCCATCAGAGAAAACAGGCTCAGAGGTAATTTCACATCAGGTGATAGTCCCAAGGGGGTCTCTGTGACTGAACCTGTCACAGCAATATTTTAATTAATGATTGGATAATGGAGTGGAGTGTATGCTTAAATGTGGATGATACCAAGCCAGGAGAGGTTGCTAGCACTTTGGAGGACAGGATTAGAATTTATAAACAACCTTGACAAATTAGAGAATTGGTCTGAAATCAACAAGAGGATATTCAATAAACACAAGTGCAAAGTACTTCATTTAGGAAGAAAAAAAATCAAAAGCACAGCTACAAAATGGGAGATAACTGGCTAGGTAGTACTTCTGAAAAGGATCTGGGGGTTATAGTGGTTCAAATTGAATATGAGCCAACAATGTGATGCAGTTACAAAATAAGACTAATGTCATTCTGGGGTGTTTTTACAGGAGTGTTGTACGTAAGACATTGAAGGTAATTGTTCCTATCACTCAGCATTGATGAGGCCTCAGCTGGAGTACTGTATCCAGTTTTGGGTGCCACACTAAGAAAGATGTGGACAAACTGGAGAGAGTCCAAAGGAGAGTAACAAAAATGAAAAAAGATTTAGAAAACCTGACTTTTGAGGAAAGGTTAAACAAACAAGGCATGTTTAGTTGTGAGAAAAGACGACAGAGGGGACCTGATGATAGTCTTCAAATGTGTTAAGGGTGGATATAAAGAGGAAGGTGATCAACTGTTCTCCATGTCCACTGAAGGTAGGACAAGCTGTAATGGGCTTAATTTGGATCGGGGAGATTTAGGTTAGATATTAGGGAAAGCTTTCTAATTATAGGGATATTTAAACTCTGGAATAGGCTTCCAAGGGAGGTTGTTGAATCCCCGTCATTGGATATTTTAAAGAACAAACACCTATCAGGGATGGTATAAGTATACTTGGTCCTGTCTCAGCATGGTGGGCTGGCCTAGATGACCACTCGAGCTCCCTTCCAGTCCTACATCTTTATGAATCTATTATTTAATTGCAAAATTGTTCACAAATTACAAAAGTTTCATGAACTTCTCCATGACTGATTATTCCTACCAGAATGGCATTATTGCTTATTTGCCACTCATTGTCCACCGTTTGTTTTCTATCTAATCACATACCTCTTTGGATACAGAATGTACATTCCCAATGTTGCTAGCAACCAAGGAGACCATTAGCTGTTGGCTTGAGGACTGTAATTGCCGCTGGCTGTAAGAATCTTGTGTATGTTGTTTGCTGAGGAGGTTCTGGGGTGTTTGGAGAGGAGAATGTAAGAGAGTCAGGAGAATCCAGGTGACATACTCATATGCATTCTGAGGCCACTCTATAGATACTGAGAAGTCATCTCTATGAGAGCAGAGGATGATGTATTTGTGTACCAACACAGACATAATAGTGTAAATGTTTTCTCAAACCTCACACTGAAATATATACAACTGCAGTGTGGCAGGTGGCTTGTCCTTTAAGGGCTAGAGTTTTGGGACCAGCCAATCCTGATTATTAAGGAGGCATACCTGTGCAGGGATCACCTGATTCCACTGTAAAGTGCGGCAGGAAGGGGGAATGCAGAACGTACTCAGGCAGATCAGAGGCTGCTGGAAGGGAGCAGGATCCAGCAGAGAGTCCAGGGACTTGGGGCTGAGACTATAAGCAGAAAAGCTTGGGAGGGGCCCTGATAAGAGGCTAAATGCATGGATTTAAGGAGACTTTTTAAAATTGCTGTATGGATAAAAATCAGATCACAAAGAGGGGTGATTTTGGATGAAAAGTAAGCATACTCCACAGGAGTAAGAAAAGACTCCAGCCAGGTCTGCCTGAGAGTGGCCTGCCAAGGCAGGGAAGAGTGACAGAGAGCAGACGGGTGGAGGAGGAGAGAGAAAAGAAACCCTGACACCAAGTTTTGTGTCAATAAGTTAGATCCCGGGAGAAAGGATATTAATGGAAAAAACCGCCTGGGTGGAGTTTATTTGAGGAACATGAAGGGGAAACTGAGATAAGGGGCTGCTGCCTTGAAGGACATGAAGGGGTGCTTGGGAGGAGGAGGCCACTTGTTGACAAGCAGCAAAGTGGGAAAAAATCTGTATAAAGAACACCAGTAGGTATAGTGCCTAATAGTTGTGTTTTGGAAAGTTATTCAAAGGTATTCCTAATACTGTTTGCAAATGTTTGCAATCAATATTTTATAAGAAATTGTGGGGTGTGTTATCTCTGAGACTGACTGGAAACTGTTATTTATTACTTCTTACATTCAGGGTTTTGCATATCATAGCTCAGATTTAACTCTGAATTAGTTTTTGTTTGTTTCTCTGACAAGAGGATAGAACTCTGGCCTATACTTCAGAGTGGTAAGGTGAGGTGCAGGAAAAAAAAAAAAAAAAAAAAAAAAAAGAGTATAATAGTTATGCATGTTATTAACTCAGCACGTTCCCCAACTCATTTCAGGTGCTCAGCATCTCTGCAAAATCAAACCCAACGTCTCCAAAGTTGAGCACTGTAAGCTGGCGGGTTGACTGAGCAAAATCAAAACACTGCAGCAAGCAGTAAGGCCTACTCAATACAAGAGACTCTTTATAAACACAAATCAAAAACAAAAGTAGAGGCAATGAACAAAAACTTTTGCAGGCTGTAAGAATTCTCCCAGCCCTCAAAGACTACTTTCTAATATGCATTTTCTGTGTTTTGCTGTCTAGAAGTCCTTCTCTTGACCACCTGTTCAAGAGAAGTAGAAAGGTGGCTTTAGAAAACGCAGTGACATTTATAATGAGCCAGCAGAGTAAAGGTCAGCCACGTAATATAAATACTTGGTGCTTTAACAGGGCCAATTTCACAAATTGGAAAACAATTATGAGCCAAATCAGCGGAGAGGAAGAATTTAATCAGACAAATGTGAATGATCTTTGGGAATCATTCAAGAGCATCTTACCAGATACCCCAAAAGCCACAATCCCACAATTGAGGAAGAAGGTTGTGCTGGTTAAAACACTAATCTGGTTTCAAGGGGAAGTGAAGGCAGCTGTAAAATATATAACAAATGGGGGGAAAAGGGGAAGTAGTTAGTAATGAATATAAACCAGAAGTTAGGAATTGTACAAAATTGATAAGGGAAGCCAAGGGACACAAGGAGAACTCTATAGCCAGCAGAGTTAAGGATAAGGAATTTTAATAATATGAGGGGAAAAAATCCTGACAATTGTATTGGTCCATTACTAGATGAAAATGGTAGAATTGTCAACAATAACACAGAAAAGTCAGAAGTGTTTCTGTCCTGTATTTGTGGGGAAAACAGATAATATAGATTTATCAAATGCTCAAAACTCTTTGCATTCCACTAGTATCTCTGGATGATGTTAAACATAAGCTACTAAAGTCAGACATTTTAAAATCAGCAGATCCAGATAACTAGCATACAAGAATTTTAAAAGAGTTGACCAAGGAGCTCACTTGACTGTTAATGCTAATTTTCAATGTGTCTTGGAGCACTGGGGAAGTTCCAGGAGACTGGAAGAAAGCTAATGTTGTGTGACTTTTAAAAAAGGATAAATGGGATAACCCTGAAAATTATAGGCCTGTCAGCCTGGTATCGATTCCAGGAAAGATGGAGAAAGTGATAATAAAGAACTACAGGAGAGTAATGTAATTATGCAAATAACATGGGTTTGTGGAATAGATCCTGTCAAACTAACTTGATATCTTTGTTTTGTATTATTACAGTTTTGGTTGATAAATGTAATAGTGTTGATGTAATATACTTAGACTTCTGTAAGGCATTTGACTTGGTCCCATCCAACATTTTGATTAAAAAACTAGAATATAAAATGAACATGGACACTTAAAATGGATTAAAAACTGGTTACATGATAGGTCTCAAAATGTAACTATAAATGGGGATCATCATCAAGTGGGTCAGTTTCCAATGGGGTTCCACAGAGATCAGTTTTTGGCCCTACACTATGTAACATTTTAATAAATAACCTGGTAGAAAACATAAAATCATCAATGATAAAGTTTGTTGGGGGAGTGGCAAACAATAAAGAGGACAGGTCACTCATTTAGAGTGATCTGGACCACTTGATAAATTGGGTGCAAGCAAACAATATGTTTTTAGTACTGCTAAATGTAAATATATACATCTAGAAACCAAGAATGTAGGCCATACTTACAGGATGGGGGACTCTATCCTGGGAAGCAAAGACTCTGAAATTTTTGTGGGGAATGGAAGCAGATAATCAGCTGAACACGAGCTTCTAGCACTGTGGCCAAAAGAGCTAATGCAATCCTGGGATGCACAAACAGGGGAATCTTGAGCATAAAGGTCATTTTTCCTCTGTATTTGGCAGTGATGCGACCACTGGTGGAATACCGTGTCCAGTTTGTGGTGCCCACAATTCAAGAAGGATGTTGCTAAATTGGAAAGGGTTCAGAAAAGAGCCACAAGAATGATTTAAAGGATTAGAAAACATGTCTTGTAGTAAGACTTGACAAGCTCAATCTATTTAGCTTAACAAAGTGAAGATGAAGGGATGACTTGATTACAGTCTATAAACAGAACAAATATTTAATAATGGGCTCTTCAATCTAGCAGAGAAAAGTATAACATGATTTAATTACTGGAAGTTGAAACTAAACAAATTCACACTGGAAGTAAGGCACGAGTTTTTAATAGTGATAGTAATTAACGATGGAACAATTTCCAAAGAGGGTGGTGGTGGATTCTCCATCACTGATAATTTGTAAATCAAGATTGCATGTTATTCTAAAAAAACCTGCTTTAGAAATTATATTCGGGAAGTGCTATAGCCTGTGTTATACAGGAGGTCAGAATAGATAATCACAATGGCCCCTTCTGGCTTTATAATCTATGAACCAGTGTTTCCTGAAAACAATTACTTTGAAAATCAGTGGTGGCTCTGGAAAATATGCCCATGTAGTGTCTTTCCTGTAAAATGTATCCCAAAACAATTCAGAGTTGGATAATGCAGCATTAAGTAGGAACAATTGCAGGCGAGAAAAAGACACAAAAGAGGACATATGTTTTCAAATTATTATTATTCCAGTAGTATCTAAAAGCCTATTCACAACTGGGCCTCATTGTGCTGGTCATTGTACCCATTGAAAATAGAGTAATGGATAAAGTAAAGAAACAAGAAGGCTGTACTACATAGAAGCCTCTGCAGAGGAGAAGGGTCTCAACAGTAGTGAGATTCCATGGAGGACAATGCAGTTTCTGCTCTCACATGCTTCAAGTTACTGAAAAACATTTCTTTTTAGTATTCACTTTTCTTCATCAGTTCTTGAGAACAACTAAAACTAATGAAAGCAAAGTGTTCTTTTACAGTGTAATATCAGTTGCTTCAAGGCACTTTAAGATATTGCAAGTTTATTTAGGTTTCTGGCAAAGCATGCTCACTCCTACTTATATTTAATGCATTTTAAAGGTCTATGCTTTTTCCATGTGGAAGTTTCTTGTAGAACAGCAAATGTTTTATGAATAGTAGTTATGTGGTTATGCCACTGTGGTACTGTGGTTGCAGTGGCGATTACTATTTCTCTTCACTGCCCAGTGTGCCTCTTTACCACTTAGACAAGCACCCTGATGTTGTGGTGGGGCTAGCAGCCAAAGGGTAGTAAGCTAAATCCAATATACAGAAAGCAATTCTGTGCAACTTCTTTTTAGCATATTAAGCTATTATTAGGCAAGAATCAGTAGGCTAGAGATGAAGAGAAGCCTTAAAACAGAGTTGTGAGTGAAGTGAAAAGACAGTACGCAACTTCAGTAACCTCATGTTCACATTACACTTCATACGGGGATTGAAATCTTTTATTTTGTAAATCAATTTGTTCCTTTTGTGCCCATCTATTCATATATTTCAATCATACTCAGCAACTTTTAACAGCTGAGATGCAAATGCATATATTTCACTCCACTGCCTGTTTTGTCTTACTTTAGAATTTCAAGCCTACTGATATTACTTGAATTCAGTGCACAATTTGGTCACCCATGCACTTCATGGTCTGCATACAGCCTGCAGAGACTTGTAATATGGCCTGCCTGGAAGCAGGGTTTTCTTACTTGCAGACCATCCTGTGCGATTTCTTCCCCTTCTGACTAATGTGCTGGCAAGCCACACTGAGATTAGTATAACAATAGCCACCGGAATCAATGAATATTAGCCATGTGATAGTGCTATAATCTTTTGTACCCTGACCCATGTCATGTGATTGAGGCCATGAAAAGATACCAGCACTCCTGTGTGTTACATCCTTATAACATGGTGTCAGAAGTAAAGTAGGCTTTGTCAAAAATTGAGCAAATGAAGCCATTCAAATACGTGTCTGGGAAGGAACCTGTAAGAGAACTGTAGGAGGTAGCTACAGTCCTCCAACATTCTCCTGGAGCAAGTAGTATTGCAGAGAAATTGGGAAAGTTAAAATATTCCTCATTGCTGCAATAGGCCGGCCCAGAGGCACTGGAAATCTGCAGTACATTCCACTGGGAGCATGAAGGGAACTGCACGCTGATAAACAAAGACCTTCAGAAGTGTCAAGAATACTGTTATCCACTCAAGACTGCAACTTGGGAAAGGCACATCTTTACAAAAAACCAGTTGCCAGGTGAGACCATTTACCAGGATGTTAAATACATGTGTCCTAAACCATGTTCATTTGAACTGTTAACACATGGATTATTTTTTATATGACTGACAGCTAGATTCAAATACAGTTATTGTAAGCAAAGGGCTTAACTTTCCAAAGAACAGTAGATTTTCACAGCTAATGAAAACCAAGCTTCCCAAATGAAAGCAATGCAATAACAGGAGAATATCTAACTAAAAATGCATACTAGGGTATTAAGACAGACTAAAAAGATAGATAAATGGCAAAGACCAAACTGATTGCAATAAATGTGGAAGAGATACAATATTTTGCAATGGTGTAGAACCAGTGTACTACAAAATATATGCCTCATATTAGAACCGAGAAATAAAGTAAGAGACTAATTTGATCAGATTATAAAATTAGATGCTATTGAACAAATACAAACAGTAAATGATTGGGTTAACAGTATGCTTCCCAAAGTAACACCAAATACATTTTGTAAAGATCCAAGAGATTTGAATAAGGCCATCCAATATGAATGCTTCCAACATGAAGACAGCTGTTGAGGACAGTCATGTTGTCCAATGGCAAGTACACCCCATCACCCTGGGAGTGAGGCAAGGGCATGATAGCCCTACAGTTAAGGCAGCATGGCTGACCTCAGCCTCAGAGCTGCATGGCCCAATAGTCAGAGTCAGTAGAACTCCTCTCAGCTACAGGGAAGCGCAGCCTAATGGACAGAGTCAATAGTTGGGGCTTTGGAGGGCCAGCCCCCCAAAGGGGAAACCAGGGTAGGGGGACCCATGCCCTCCTTGCTCCACCAAATCCCAGCCTAGGGCTTTGGCAGTGACAAAATGGGTTTGCCACTAAGTTGGCAGGGAATCCACCTGCAACACACCGACTGCTGCAGGATACTAGCTAGTCCCTCCCTGAGCTACTTCCTACCATGACTTCTGCAGTTAAAGTCGGGGTATCTTCGGAGTCTCAGGGCTCCTCAGGCAGCTGCTGCAATCTTCCTGGGGTGTTTGCAGGTACCTGGGCACCTGCCTGGGCCTCGGTGTTTCCTGCTGCTGAGGTCCAGGATCCTGTCTGCTCCTCCACTGGAATCAGTGAGGTACATCCTTCCTTCTCAGCGGTCAGCCCAAACTGAGCTAGGCTGCTCCCTTTTATACTACAGCACCAGCTGGAGCATGCCCAGCAGGGTCAAGGGGGCGTGGCTTCCACTGCTAAGAGTTCTGCTTTAACCCCTTCCATTCGTGTGTGGGGAAAGTACACTCCGTCACATATGTATATGATTAAAAATGAAAAGATTCTTTCATCCTTGGATGCAAGAGAAGGGTTTTGTCAGGTCCTACCTGGTATTGCAAGTGCAAAATTCTGCACCCTCAACTCACAGAATGAAGTCTTGAAGGAAATTAGTCATATAGAGCACATACACAGCAACAAGAGATTCAGCTAGGACCAAGGAAGATGGAATTCTTTGTACAAATGGCCAGACTTCAAAACAAGGAATTATTATAGAGGTTCTTTCAATAGTGCCGATAAATAGTGAAAATAAGGAGACACAAGATAAGGAACTGGTTGAGTCATATTTACTTCTATTTCAAAATCTGACAAGCTATAATAAGAAACACAAAATGATCCAACATCACAATAACTTGAGAGCATTTCTAGATGGATGATTTACAGAAAAAACCTAGGCATCTCAAACCACAGGAAAAATCATTGGAAATATGGCAATGATAGTGCTGCACATAATGTGACTCTGTACAGAGGACATTATATCATAACCCACAGTGCTCATCTAGCTATGGAGAAGTACAAGAACAGAGTTTGAGGTGTGCTCTGAGGCATGAATGCTTCCATCCAAGAAAAGAATCAAGTGTGAAATCTGTAATAAATACACAAAGCAAGATGTAAAAGAACTGCTGTAACCACATGGGATTCCTGTTTACTGTTGGTTTAAGGTTTTTACATAGCTATGGAATGGGGAGGATTTCCTCTTATTAGTGGAATACTAATCAGATTATTTTTTTTACATTGAGACATTGCAAAAAAGGAAGTAATAATGCACTAACACATTTTAACACAGTTTGCTCACACGGGATTCCAGAAGAATTAACAACAAGTAGTGTCCCACTAATTCACTAGTTACTTTTTTAAACAATTTTTGATACAGCATTTTATACATATCACATCAAACCCTTAGTAGGCACAGACAGATGGGTTTAAAAGATTACCAGAGATTTGGAAGTGGGACAAAAAACCTACATCCCTTAGTGAGAAATCTAAGAGCCTTTGAAACCAAAGACAATTAGCTCTGAAGCAGTTATAAAAGAACCACGCATCAGAAAACTAGAACAGATTAAATGTAACAAGAATGCCACACAGTTACCCCCCATTGCAAGTGGGAGAGATGTTAGTATTTACCCACAAAGTGGGTGGCCACCTGCCAAGGTAACATCTATAAAATTTCAACCAAAATCATTAGGTATAATGCTACTGACAGTCTGCCTGCACTCACAAAAGTAATACAAGCACATCCAGTCACTGAAAATAAAAACCCAGAGCAGCAAACAGGATCTAAGATAGACCCACCTCAGCTGTCAAACAGGCCACTGAAGAAGGAACAAGAGAAAGAAGAGAACAAAAATTGGCATGTGATCAGAAAGCCACTGAGGTTCAGCAAAATGGTAATTATTGTAAGATATTCAATACTCTGCTTCCCATCTTAACTTTTTGTAAACCCTGATCCAGGTCATGTAACTGGGAAGAGAAATTACCAGCATTTTTGTGTGTCACACTCTTACAACATTTGATACTTACAGTCGGAGATGCTGTGCTCTGCTAAGTTCAAATGCAGTGCTTCCTTTTCCTAAGAGGAACTCCTCTTAGCTAAGTACAGCTCACTGGCATGTCAGGGCAGATGGAACAAGGAGAATTGTGAAGATATAAAGGCAGAAAAAGGACAGACATACAGTGAATGGAGATGAGAAAGAGAACAGCAAATAACTAGGGTTAAGAACAAATGCAACGCACCCTGAAAAAAAAAAGACCCAAGGAAAGGAACAATATAGATGAGAGGGAAAATAGAGGAGAGGAATTCAGGAAGAAAAGAGGAAGGGGGAACTAGAGATTTGAAGAGAGAATATAGAAATGGTCCTCAACAATTAACGGTTCCAGACTCAAAGTTGCCCGCAGAAATGGAGAGGTCTGCTACTCAGAAAACATTCAGAAACAATAAAGCAACAATTTTGCCAATTTGTCTAGATCATCATAGCCCTGGTCTACACTACGAGTTTAGGTCGAATTTATTAGCGTTATTTCGATTGATCCGTGCACCCGTCCTCACGACGAAGCCCTTACCATCGACTTCTAGGGCTCTTAAAATCGATCTCGCCACTCCACCCCCAACGAGAGAATTAGCGCTTAAAGCGATATTGCCGAATCGATGTAGGCTAGTGAGGACGCAATTCGACAGTATCGGCCTCCTAAATCTATCCCACGGTGCAACAGCTGACCGCTCTAGACAGCGATCTGAGCTCGAATGCTCCTCCCAGGTAGACAGGAAAAGCCCCGCGAACTTTTGAATTTCATTTCCTGTTTGGCCAGCGTGGTGAGCTGCAGGTGAGTGCAGATCTCATCAGCAGAGGTGACCATGATGGAGTCCCAGAACCGAAGACGAGCTCCAGCATGGACCGAGCGTGAGGTACTCGATCTGATCGCTGTTTGGGGAGACGAAACCGTGCTAGCAGAGCTAGGGTCCAAAAGAAGAAACGCCAAGACATACGCCAAAGTCTCCAAGGGCATGCAGGACAGAGGCTACAACAGGGACGCGCAACAGTGCCGCGTGAAAATTAAGGAGCTCAGGCAAGCCTACCAAAAAACCAGAGATGCAAACAACCGCTCTGGGTCAGAGCCCCAGACATGCCGCTTCTATGATGAGCTGCATGCCATTCTAGGAGGTGCAGCCAGCACAGACCCTCCCATGTGGTTTGACTCCGTATGTGGATCATCAGAACCCACAGAGGACCCTGATGATGATAATGATGCTGAAAACAGCACACAGACCCAGCAAGGAAGCGGAGAAGCCCTTTTCCCCGACAGCCAGGAACTCTTTCTCACCCTGGAGCCAGTACAGTTCGAACCCTCCCAAGGCGTGCTCGATGCAGGAGAAGGGACCTCTGGTGAGTGTACCTCTGTTTAATTAATAAATGTTTTATAAGCAAGCGTGTTTAATGATTAATTCGTGGTCAGTACAGCCACAGCTACTCGAAAAGTCTGTTAACATGTTCGGGGATGGAGCAGAAATCCTCCGGGGACATCTCCAGGAAGATCTCCTGGATGTGCTCCCAAAGCCTGTGCATGAGGTTTCTGGGGAGGGCAGCCTTATCCTGTGCTCCGTGGTAACACACTCTACCACGCCAGGCAAGCAGCACGTAGTCTGGAATCAGTGCTTTGCAAAGCATGGCGGCGTACGGTCCCGGTTTTTGCTGGCATTCAAGCAACATCCTTTCTTTATCTGTGTGTGTTATCCTCAGAAGAGTGATATCATTCATGGGAACCTGGTTGAAATAGGGGAATTTTAGTACGGTGGGAATCCAGAAGGGCTCCGTCCCTGCTGGGCTGTTTACCTGTGGCTGAACGGAAATCTTCCCCGCTGGGACCCACGCGGTGGGGGGAGGGGGCATAGTGAACATTTTGCTTTGTTGTGTGTGTGGGGGGGGGCGGGGGTTGATTAGGTTCTCCCTGCATGTTAACCCGAAAACCGCCGCCCCACCTAACTTTTCAATTGCTAACCTATTTGTTTTAAATTGCCAGCCCACGGGATGTTTGTTATGGGAAATGAGGGGGTTGCTGTTTGAAAACATTCCCGCCTGTTGTGAAGCTTAAAGAAGCCTATAGAGTGTCTTACCATGGCTGTCTGCAAGCCGAATTCTGTTGCCCGCCGGACCTGCTTGTGTGATCTCTCACAGCAAACCGGCAGACCCTCAATATAAGAGGCCCAGTGCAACCTTGGACAAAATGCACATGTGATATGTAATGTTTTGTTCAAACAAAATGTGTCTTTTACATTTGTCTCCCGTTTGCTTCCTCCCACAGCTACAAATGTTTCAACGCCACCCCTTTCATCACCATCCCAGAGGCTAGCGAAGATAAGAAGTAAAAAGAAAAGGAGTCGAGACGATATGTTCTCAGAACTCATGGAATCCTCCCACTCTGAGGCTGCCCAGCAGAATGCGTGGAGGCAGACACTGTCTGAGTCCAGGAAGGCAGAATTTGATCGCGCGGACAAGTGGCGTGCTGAGGACAATGACTGGCGGGCTGAAGAGAGACAGCGGCGGGATGAAGAGAGTAGGTGGCGTCAGCGTGCAGAGAGAAGGCAGGATGCAATTCTGAGGCTACTGGAGGATCAAACGGAAATCCTCCGGCTTCTGGCTGAGGACAGGCGGAGGGTTCAGGAAAGGCCGCCTGAGCCCAGACCGCCGCTACAGCCCCTGTGTAACCAACAGCCCTCCTTCCCGAGTCCCATAACCTCATCCCCAAGACGCCCAAGAACGCGTTTGGGTGGCCTCCGTGCTCCCAGCCACTCAAGCCAAGAGAACAGTCCAAGCAAGAAAGGGCTGGCATTCAATAAGTTTTAAAGTGCTGTGTGTCCTTGTCCTTCCCTCATCCCCTCCTCCACCACCCATCCTGGTGCTTCCCTTCCTCCACCACCTATCCCGGGAGACTGTGTCAGTTACCACCATAGTCCCCCCTCTGTGTTTTACAAATTAATAAAGAATACATGATTTTTAAACAAGAATTACTTTATTTCCTCTGCAAGCGGTGATCGAGGGGGGGAGGGCAGGGCGGTTTGGGTAAAGGGAAGTAGAGCGAATGAAGGGGCGGGGCTTTTCATTACTGGGGAAAAACAGAACTTTCACACAGCATCCTGGCCATTCATGAAACTTGTTTTCAAAGCTTCCCTGATGCGCAACGCACCCTGCTGTACTCTTGTAATAGCCCTGGTGTCTGGCTGCACATAACCAGCGGCCAGGCGATTTGCCTCCACCTCCCACCCTGCCATAAACGTCTCCCCCTTACTCTCACAGATATTGTGGAGCGCACAGCAAGCAGTAATAATAATGGGAATATTGTTTTCACTGAGATCTAACCTAGTTAATAAACTTCTCCAGCGAGCTTTTAAACGGCCAAATGCACACTCCACCACCATTCTGCACTTGCTCAGCCTATAGTTGAAATGGTCCTGACTACTGTCCAGGCTACCTGTGTATGGCTTCATGAGCCATGGCATTAAGGGGTAGGCTGGGTCTCCAAGGATAACTATGGGCATCTCAACATCCCCAACGGTTATTTTCTGGTCTGGGAAGAAAGTCCCTTTTTGCAGCAGCTGAAACAGACCAGAGTTCCTGAAGATGCGAGCGTCATGTACCTTTCCCGGCCATCCCACGTTGATGTTGGTGAAACGCCCCTTGTGATCCACCAGTGCTTGCAGCACTATTGAAAAGTAACCCTTTCGGTTTATGTACTCGCTGGCTTGGTGGTCCGGTGCCAAGATAGGGATATGGGTTCCGTCTATCGCCCCTCCACAGTTCGGGAAGCCCATTGCTGCAAAGCCATCCAGTATGAGCTGCACATTTCCCAGACTCACAACCCTTGGTACAAGCAGCTTGGTGATCGCCCTGGCTACTTGCATGACAACAGCCCCCACTGTAGATTTTCCCACTCCGAATTGATTCGCGACTGACCGGTAGCTGTCTGGCGTTGCAAGCTTCCACAGGGCTATCGCCAGTCGCTTCTCTACTGTGAGGGCGGCTCTCATCTTGGTGTTCTGGCGCTTCAGGGCAGGGGAAAGCAACTCACAAAGTTCCATGAAAGTGCCCTTACGCATGCGAAAGTTTCGCAGCCACTGGGAATCATCCCAGACCTGCAGCACTATGTGGTCCCACCAGTCTGTGCTTGTTTCCCGGGCCCAGAATCGGCGTTCCACTGTATCAACGAGCCCCATTACCACCATGATGTCCACCTTGCGGGGGGGCCTTTTGAGGTCTGTCTCCATGTCCTCATCACTCTCCTCAGGCTGATGCTGTCTCGTCCTCGCCTCCTGTTGCTCTAGCAGCTCCCGGTTCTCGGTCTCCATATACTCCTGGACAATGCGCGTGGTGTTCATAACGGCCATAACAGTTGCGGTGATCTGATCGTGCTCCATACTTCCCCCGGTACGCTGTTTGCAGGACAGCAGAGTGGGAGCAGAAGCGGCGGGTGGATAACAATGGTGGCAGCAATATGGCGCCCGCACGAAAAAAGGCGCGAAAGGATTTTTCGCTCCCCCCTCAGGTGCTTTCACGGAGGGAGGGGGGAGCAAGGGTTAGGCTCATTTCCTTCTAGCTGCAGATAGTACAATATGCCGTGAGCAGGGGTTAGGCGCCTTTCCTTCCAGCTGCAGATGGTACAATAAGCTCTACTGACCCCCTCAAGGATTGAACTCGCAACCCCGGGTTTAGCGGGTCAACGCTCATACCGCTGAGCTATCCCTCTGCCCGTGTTCCAGGCAGTGCTGAATCTCCCTTAAAGAAAACGTAAAAAAGCGCCCCCAGCCAGCCACACCAAAGGCCGCCGGCCAGGAGCACTGTAATGTCAAGCATATTGTACGATCTGCAGCTAGAAGGCAAGGAGCTTCTCCTGTATGGTCCCGCGACCACAACCATTTATGGCATAGTGCACGATCTGCAGCTAGAAGGCAAGGAGCTTATGCTGTGCAGTCCCGCGACTACCAGCCTCAGGCGGAATGGCCCCCTCAAGGATTGAACTCGCAACCCCGGGTTTAGCGGGCCAACGCTCAGAACGCTGAGCTATCCCTCTGCCCGTATTATACCGTGACTGAATCTCCAGTAGACCTAATGTGAAGGCGTACGCTGGAGATGTACGGTAATTGTGAGCTGAGCAGCCTTCTGTAGCCTTCTGTAGCAAACATGGAAAGCACGCAGACAAGGCGCGAAAAAGATTGCTTTCAAGGAGGGAGGGAGGGACGTTTGATGGCCTGATGACATGTACCCAGAACCACCAGCGACATTTTTTTCTGCCCCATCAGGCTTTGGGATCGCAACCCAGAATTCCAATGGGCGGCGGAGACTGCGGGAACTGTGGGATAGCTACCCGCAATGCAATGCTTCGAAGGTCGATTCTAATCTCGCAACTGTGGACACAGACAATCGACCTCATGGTCTTAACGCTCTTTAGTGGGGACACACACAATCGATTCCATTAATTCGGGTTTTAATATATCGACTTCTATAATTTCGACCTAGTTCTGTAGTGTAGACGTACCCATAGATTCATAGATTCTAGGGCTGGAGGGGACCTCGAGAGGTCATCGAGTCCAGCCCCCTGCCCTCATGGCAGGACCAAATACTGTCTAGACCATCCCTGATAGCCATTTATATAACCTACTCTTAAATATCTCCAGAGATGGAGATTCCACAACCTCCCTGGGCAGTTTATTCCAGTGTTTAACCACCCTGACAGTTAGGAACTTTTTCCTAATCTCCAACCTAAACCTCCCTTGCTGCAGTTTAAGCCCATTGCTTCTTGTTCTATCCTCGGAGGCTAAGATGAACAAGTTTTCTCCCTCCTCCTTATGACACCCTTTTAGATACCCGAAGACTGCTATCATGTCCCCTCTCAGTCTTCTCTTTTCCAAACTAAACAAACCCAATTCCTTCAGCCTTCCTTCATAGGTCATGTTCTCTAGACCCTTAATCATTCTTGTTGCTCTTCTCTGGACCCTCTCCAATTTCTCCACATCTTTCTTGAAATGTGGTGCCCAGAACTGGACACAATACTCCAGTTGAGGCCTAACCAGCGCAGAGTAGAGCGGAAGAATGACTTCTCGTGTCTTGCTCACAACACATCTGTTAATGCAGCCCAGAATCAAGTTTGCTTTTTTTGCAACAGCATCACACTGTTGACTCATATTTAGCTTGTGGTCCACTATAACCCCTAGATCCCTTTCTGCCGTACTCCTTCCTAGACAGTCTCCTCCCATTCTGGATGTGTGAAACTGATTGTTCCTACCTAAGTGGAGGACTTTACATTTGTCCTTATTAAACTTTACCATGTTTACCTCTGACCATTTCTCCAATTTGTCCAGATCATTTTGAATTATGACCCTATCCTCCAAAGCAGTTGCAATCCCTCCCAGTTCGGTATCATCTGCAAACCTAATAAGCATATTTTTTATGCCAATATCCAAGTCGTTGATGAAGATATTGAACAGAGCCGGTCCCAAAACAGACCCTTGCGGAACCCCACTCATTATACCTTTCCAGCAGGATTGGGAACCATGAATAACTACTCGGTTATCCAGCCAGTTGTGCACCCACCTTATAGTAGCCCCATCTAAGTTGTATTTCCCTAGTTTATTGATAAGAATATCATGCGAGACCGTATCAAATGCCTTACTGAAGTCTAGGTATACCACATCCACTGCTTCTCTCTTATCCACAAGACTTGTTATCCTATCAAAGAAAGCTATCAGATTGGTTTGACATGATTTGTTCTTTACAAATCCATGCTGGCTATTCCCTATCACCTTACCATTTTCCAAGTGTTTGCAGATGATTTCCTTAATTACTTGCTCCATTATTTTCCCTGGCACAGAAGTTAAACTAACTGGTCTGTAGTTTCCTGGGTTGTTTTTATTTCCCTTTTTATAGATGGGCACTATATTTGCCCTTTTCCAGTCTTCTGGAATCTCTCCTGTCTCCCATGATTTACCAAAGATAATAGCTAGAGGCTCAGACACCTCCTCTATTAGCTCCTTGAGTATTCTAGGATGCATTTCATCAGGTCCTGGTGACTTGCAGGCATCTAACTTATCGAAGTGATTTTTAACTTGTTCTTTTTTTATTTTATCTTCTAAACCTTCCCCGTTCCCATTAGCATTCACTATGTTAGGCATTCCCTCAGACTTCTCAGTGAAGACCGAAACAAAGAAGTCACTAAGCATCTCTGCCATTTCCAAGTTTCCTGTTACTGTTTCTCCCTCCTCACTGAGTAGTGGGCCTACCCTGTCCTTGGTCTTCCTCTTGCTTCTAATGTATTGATAAAAAGTTTTGTTTCCCTTCATTCCTGTAGCTAGTTTGAGCTCATTTTGTGCCTTTGCCTTTCTAATCTTGCCCCTGCATTCCCGTGTTGTTTGCATATATTTATCCTTTGTAATTTGTCCTAGTTTCCATTTTTTATATGACTCCTTTTTATTTTTTAGATCTTGCAAGATCTCGTGGTTAAGCCAAGGTGGTCTTTTGCCACATTTTCTATCTTTCCTACCCAGCAGAATAGTTTGCTTTTGGGCCCTTAATAGTGTCCCCTTGAAATACTGCCCCCTTGAAATACTGCCAGCTCTCCTCAGTTGTTTTTCCCCTCAGTCTTGATTCCCATGGGACCTTACCTATCAGCTCTCTGAGCTTACCAAAATCCGCTTTCCTGAAATCCATTGTCTCTATTTTGCTGTACTCCCTTCTACCCTTCCTTAGAATTGTGAACTCTATGATTTCATGATCACTTTCACCCAAGCTGCCTTCTACTTTCAAGTTCTCAACGAGTTCCTCCCTATTTGTTAAAATCAAATCTAGAACAGCTTCCCCCCAGTAGCTTTCTCAACCTTCTGAAATAAAAAGTTGTCTGCAATGCAGTCCAAGAACTTATTGGGTAGTCTGTGCCCCCCTGTGTTATTTTCTCAACATATATCTGGACAGTTGAAGTCCCCCATCATCACCAAATCTTGCGCTTTGGATGATTTTGTTAGTTGTTTAAAAAAAGCCTCATTCACCTCTTCCACCTGGTTAGGTGGCCTGTAGTAGACTCCTAGCATGACATCACCCTTGTTTTTTTACCCCTTTTAGCCTAACCCAGAGACTCTCAACACTTCCGTCCCCTACGTCCATCTCCACCTCAGTCCAAGTGTGTACATTTTTAATATATAAGGCAACATCTCCTCCCTTTTTCCCCCTGTCTGTCCTTCCTGAGCAAGCTGTACCCATCCATACCAACATTCCAATCATGCGTATTATCCCAAGTTTCGGTGATGCCAACAATGTCATAGTTGAATTTATTTATTAGCACTTCCAGTTCTTCCTGCTTATTATTATTATCAGAAAGAGTCAACAATGATTGATTCTTTTTCAAGCCCAGTGTCCAAAACTCCCACAAGTAGAGTAATTACACAACCTGAGAATTACAGGGACTAATTGGGCAGAATAATCTCCAGATAACTCTGGGGCAACTGATAGTCTATTCCTCAACTCAGATAATTTATTGTGATTTTGTAAATACTGCATTAAGTGAGTTGTACATTGAAACGTATAGTTTAGAGGAAATAAAGTCTAGTCATTCATAAGTCAAACAAGGGGGAAAATAACAAGTGGTAATGTTTCAGGAAATGTTGGGGAGCCTAAAATTCCTATGTGAGTTGTAGTGGGGAATGTTTTCAATCAACACACATGAGAGTGTGGGAGGATCATGCTCTCTTGTAATGGGGTTAAATATGGGGTTAAGTAGAGCAGAAAGAATTTCATTCAGATGTCCTACAGTACAGTACATAGAAATATTAGTTAGAGCTTGACATTCTTATTTTAAAAAAGTAACTTTAAAAAAACAGAGATTCTGACCTTTGCTCCCATTTAACGTAACCACTTCAGCCCTCTGCCAAACTATCCTCTCTCTTCTTTAATGGTGTTTCCTTCATGTACCATTGTTAAGTAAACTGGCTTACATGTTGGAAGAAATGGCTTTTCTAGCATTTTTAAAAGAAACATACCATTTATTGTACATCTGGAAATAATGCATTATATAGCTTTCTTGAAGCATTTGTTTTCCACTGTCTATTTTGGAAACCTAACAAATTTTAAAACCTTTTCTCGTGATTAGTTAAGTATATATGCAAGTCTTGCTGACAAGTCATTTTTCAAAACCTTATCCTATGTCACTGGTGGGTGGTCCCCTAGTCAGAGAGAATTTGGAGAGGGCTGGGGTTGAAGGGAAGAAGTACATAGAATGGATAGATTTGTCCAATATCAGGTAGGTTATTACACAAATCCTATAGGGTTTTTTATTATATTTTTATTATATTTTATTATATTATTATATTATTGTCATTTTGTGTGTGTGTGTGTGTGTGTGTGTGTGAGATAAGTAATAATTCAGTTATAATTCATATTATAGGAAATATTTAGCAGAAACCCTTTCCCCCCCCCCCCCATACATGAATAATATCCAATAATTTTCACAAAAACTGTAAGGGTCATTTTACCCTGTATATGCTCTCCAACAACTTCTAACCCTCAGTGAAATACCCTCTTGGGCTACTATTTCCACCAAGTATATGCACATACAATACAGCAAAACCTCACTAAGGTTTTGCTGTATTGTAAAACCTCACAAACCTCACTTTGCCATTTTTTTGTGAAAATTCTAATCTCTCCCACTTCTCATTACATATTCCCCAGAGTGCTGCAGTGAGCCTTATTTAAGTCTAGATTATTTTTACAAGTTATATTGCATCATGTTTACTAATACATCGTTAAATGTTCTCATAAATAATTAAAACCAAGCCATAGGCTCTGATTCTGCAGACGTAAGCATGTGTGGAGCTATATGCACATGTGTAGTTCCAACAACTTCAGTGGGGCTAATCAAGAACCTGGTTTGGTGCCTACTGAAGGCAATCATATTCTTTCCATTGACTTCCATGGGTGCGGGATCACCTCATCTGAGCAAAGTATGCACAGGCTTAAATCTTTAGAGGATAAGGGCTCATTGCAGAATAAAATGAATAAAATAACTTTTCTGATGCAGCATCCTTGCTTTTTTGTTTGTTTCTTTAGTGAGTCACAAAATTCAGTAATTCACAGTGGAGCTCTCATTCATTAGTGAGTGCGTAAGGTTCTACTGTAGGACATGTAGACAACCGCATGCCTCTGACTTCTATTAAAGGTTGCTTGTAGATTCAGCCTGCCATACATGATGTGGGCAAACAGCACACACACTCTCCCTCTGCTCCAGGAGACACTGTTGGCAATTGCCTAAACCACACTAAGGCCCTGACTAGCATAGCTGAAGCCTGAAATATTCCTCAAATCTTACTTCACCTGGAAATAATGCAGTAAGCACTCCATGCTGTGGTACAGGAACCTGAATAGAATCGAAATAACACCTTTGAAATAAATTATTAAACATGAAAAAACATCACATTGTATGAAGAAAATTAACAACCCATTATTAAAACATGAATGTCTCAAACAATCACACTAGGCAATATTTTAACAGACCAAAAGCTACATACAACTTCATTTACAGCAGCAGAAAAATAAATAATAGCATTACTTTCAATTGTCACTGTTTAGAAAACACGAGTAACACTTGTGAGAGAGATTCTTGGTTCCTGCAGAAAGCCTGACTATTCTAAACAGAATTTGAGCTTGGGAACGAAGATGATTGTAGGGGAATGAAATTCTCCCCCTTCCAACCAGGAACCAGGATATAGGGTAACAGTGCAGCTAGTTCACAAGTACTACTATAAGCTGTTGTAGAAGAAGCAGGCAACTGTGCCTCTCCATCCCTATGTAGAATTAATGGCTGGTAGATCAGTCCAGGCTGCTGACCCCACTGGCCATGCCCCCCCCATTGTCCTCTAGGGTCTACAAATTCCCTTCCATCGTCCTGCAGAGTGGGCTGCCATTGAGTCTGGATTCAAGATGCACAAGAAGCTGAGTAGTTCTTCTAACTGGACTCTCCAAAGTCTGGCCTCTAGTGCAGCTACAGTAGTTCTGCTGCATTCAGACCTTTCATACCTCCTCTCTAGCAAGGTGGATTTCTCCAATGGTTCATAATGATTAAAATAAATCTGCTTCAATGTCCTTCTCAAAGGCAGCCTAAGTAAACTTCGTAGCCTCCACTTTCTTGGCTTCAGTAAGTTTCATAACATCCTCAGGAGAACTGACCACAAAAATATGTATGTCCCACAAAATTTACTTTCAACTTGGCCAGGTACCATACTGCTGTAGCAATGCCAAGGTACCAAAGCTCTTTTTGACATCATCAAAGGCGTCTTTGTCTGTATGTTGTCTGCAGATTTGAAAACCTTTAGAATACTGTTTCTTCAGGAAAGAGAGACACTGGGCCCAATGGGTGAATGTATATATTCTAACAGTTCTGCACATACAGGTGTTAGTCTGTTTAAAGTATGGGTGTTCAAGAGCACGTACCAAATATTCCCCCCAAAAGGGAAATTGACTTTGAATATTTACCTGTAAGGTTTTTTACCCTCCTAGATGATATTGGTGACACATTTTCAGAAAGTCTTTATAGGCTTCATAACTCTTACAGCAATTTTGTAAAACATTTAATATATAACTTGCTTGATTTCACTTCTTCTGGGGCCTCAACAATCTACCAATTTATTAATTCTCACTTTTAGATTTTATAACATGGTGTTCAAAAATTAGTATTTTAATCTAATCTTAATCTAATCTATTCTATTGTAATCTAATCTGAGTATCCTGTACAGAAATTAGTATACATCTATTCTGTTATTAAAGGATAAAAACTATTCCTTACCCTCATTTTAGGCTGCTTTCTGAGTTGCAGCAGCCTCAGTAATTTGTTGTTATTACCTTTATAATTTTATATATATATATATATATATATATATATATATATATATATTTGCAACGGGGTCGGCACCCTCCTCTCGCGAGCGCCCCTCTGGTTGGGTGTGTCTGCATTCTTTCAGTAAGCAGTCCTGGCCGTAATATGGGGCCATATCCCCAGGGCTTCTTCCCTGCAGACACTATCTTCCTGCGGCCCTCCCCAGGCTCAGTTCCTACTCAGACCCCACAGTCAGCCACGAGCTTCCTCAATGCTCTCCCAGTCCCTGCTAGCAAACTGTCTTTGGTCCTGCTGCTCTTCCAGCCAAGCACGCAGTCCTTTCTTCTCCAGCTCCAAGCAACAACTAACTGCTGCCCTGCTCTGCAGCGCCTTTTATAAGGCCCTCCTGGCCCCTGATTGGTCATTCCAGCAGCCCCTCTGATTAGTTGCTTTCTCACAACCACTCTAGGCCACTTGGGGGACCTCTCCACTGCTCCTTTCCTGGGATGGCCTCCAGCCTCTGGGCCTAGTCCACCCCACCACAATATTGTTCATTTATATAGCACTAATGATGTCCTAAAATATCTTCAGGAGGAATGTGGCTGAACTGTTTCATGCCTTGAGCTGTATAAAGCTTTATAATGGAATTGTGCTCTGAAGATAGCTGAATTTTTGTACTATTGTAATTATTATTATTTTTTACAGAAATCGGGGATTGGAGCTCCATTGTGGTAGGCACTGTACACACATTTCTTTAAAAGATAGTTCCTGCCCCAAAGAGTTTACAATCTAAATTACACCAGGACACAACAAGTGGACAAAGCAATGAGTGGGTGGGATGGAGGAGGGATAGAAGTGGAGAATGAAATAACAGTTAAACAAGTGTATCTGAGCACAATGAGCATTAGTTTGTATTAGTATGCTCTTCCTAGCCTGGAAGTGATCAAGCCTCGCAGTACTGTGACTAGGTCAGCATTTAAGATGAAAGAGTCATAGAGATCAGTGCCAGAAGAGACCACCAGATCATCTAGTATGACTTCCTGTATCTCACAGGCCACCAACACCACCCAGAACCCGAACACTAAACCCAACAACTGAAAAGGCACAATCCCTTGGCTTTCCAAAAAGTGAAAGAAGACATCTTTCTGGCCTGTATCTTCAGACACAGATTTGGACAAATAAGACTTAACAAATGGGGAAAAAAAAAACTATTAACAACAACAGCAAAAACACCTGTGTGAGGTTACAGTGTGTATTAATGCTACATGCTATTTTCAGCTTTCTGTAACTACATTCTTGTCCACTTGATTCAACAAGAAAAGTCACATGGCAAGATACACAGAGCCTGTAACACATCAAGAATGAGTCCTCACCTGACACTGCTAAGACAATTTGCCCAGCACAAGGAAGCAGTTAAGTAGTGTTAATAGTCCAGACTGTGCACTGAATTGTAAATGACTAGCAAATAAGCTATTAATTAAAATAGAAATTGAATCCATCTTATGGGATTTAAGGAGAAATAGGATTCTCAAAAGGTCTTGTTGGAGTGCTCTTGTAATATAGCTAGAGGCAGTATTTTAATTTTCAAATAATCCAACTTTATAATTAAAATTACATTTTGCTGTAAATTTTAAAATATTAATAAAACTTGAATAAATCTGGCCAAAGTGCTGATAGGCAGAAACAGAAATATGCTAATGACCACCTTTTTCAAAAAGGTATGTATGAAAGAACCACATTCCAACTGACAAAGTTCACTGGTCTAGCTTAGTTGTGCTTTGTAATTCTAATTAAGTTTTTTTTAATCAATCAGTTTTTTAAACAATTTTCTCCTTTCATGAGTCTGAATCAGACATTTAATTAAATGTATCTAGAAAATGTAATAAATCTTAGGCCATCTTTGTTTTACATGTTTTGTTGTTTTTTTGCCACCCAGGATGCAATATTGAGAAAAATTCATAGGTGATGTATAAAGTGGTGTACATTAATTGTTAACATGTGCGTGCTTGGAGAATTTCCAGAAATTTAGCTAAAAACTGTCTCCAGACTGAAACATGGCATTCCATAAAGTTTCTAATTTTTAACACATATTTTGTGCTCTATGGCTGATATCCAGTGTGCTTTGATCTACAGGCAATCACGGACCTTGAGAAAGCTGATGGGCATGCTACCTATTTTGTAAAATATGGAGTAAAATAGCTGGAGACAGTGGAAACCTTAGGCAAAGATACTAGGCCACATGCAGGGCCCAGCAGCTGTGAAGGCATGTGGGCTGAGGTTTCTCTGGGGACAGAATGCAGATGCAGGGGCTGGGGCATTGATTGGCTGGAACTGTGCGTGAAGAGCTCTGTGTGACTTGAAAGCTTCTCTCTTTCACCAACAGAAGTTGATCCAATAAAAGGTATTACCTCACCCACCTTGTATGTGTCATATGGAGAAAACAACCAGAATGCCAACAAGAATGCCAGGAGAAAGTGAGCAGAAAGCCAGGGAAACAGTCGTCAGCATGGACCAGCCACAGATTTTTAATTGCAATGTAGACATACTCTAAGAGGCTATTTTGAGAGATAGTGAGATGTCATGTGCTCCACTGCAAGCTGTATGCTGAGAAACACCCAGCTGTATATCTCATTATCACAATGCCTAGAGAAAATCAGTTCCTGGAGCTGCTAGTATAAACTCCACCTAGGTAAGGTCTAAGTGATGCTCATTGGTAGGATGGCCATATTTCCCTATGCTGAATACGGGACACCTGGTAAAATTACTCATATTCAAGTGAGTTCAACGGCAATCAATTGTACAAATGTTCAAATTAACATCAAGTTGACTGAACCCCTGTTTAAAAAAATACTGTGTAGTTGGATTTTTATTTACCTTGTTATCTTTAAGGCTTTAGGGTTCACACGGGAAGAGGTGACACACACACACACTCCCATACACCTCTCTCACACAGAGAGGGGTGACCGATCAACTTGATCCTCTCTGCCGGTGCTCTCTGCCCTCCATGCCTGGCTGGGCCCCCGGGACGGACCCGCCTGTCCTTGTACTTGGCGCTGCATCTTCCCAAGGCAACACATGGGGGGAGGGCAAGCAAGGTCATATGCCCCCCCCTCCAGATTTCTGCCAGGGTTCACACCAGAATGTGGCCAGCAGCAGCCTTTCGCCAGGGTGTGGGAGGGAAGGGACGGGAGCTGCTTCCAGCTGCAGGGGAGGAGGAGAGGGAAGGGATGACCTGCCATGTGTCTTTGCAGAGCTAATCTCTTCTCTCCCCCCTCGTCACCCGCTCCCCTGTGGCTGGAAGCAGCTTGTCCCTTTCTGCCCGCACAGTGTCGAAAGGCAGCTAACACCTCCAGACTGCTGCTGGCCATGGACATAACCCAGCCGCCTCCTGTCCCCTGGCTAAAGCGCAGGCAGGAAAGGGTTAAGCCCTAAGGATGTACCCAGGGAACCTGACTGCAGGAGCTTTAGCAAACTTGACCAGAGAAGTGGCTCAGCAGCGAAGGGTGTCCAGGGGATGGAGCAGCCCCATGCTTCCTGGGGGAAGGACCCAGGGTGGGGGAGGGGAGTGAAAAGAGTACTAAGCCCCTGCCTGGGGGGCTGCTGTGGAGCCTACAGGGTTGGGGCGTGAACAGGCTGGACATTGTTCCCTTTCTCCCCCCACCCCACTACTCCAGAGCTTAGCTGAGGGGTGGAGAGGCTCCCCTGTGTCCGTGCTGTGTGGGGCTTTGGCACACAGAGGGATTGGTTCCTCCTGGTCAGTGCCCCAGGCCAGAGGGTCTTGGGTTTTCCTGGGGCACCGGCCCAGCCTGAGGCAGTGGGAGAAAGAAGGAGCCTGCCAGCCAGGCTGTTGGTCAGCTGAGTGCTGCGACCAGGGGCTGGCTCTCTGCCCCACCACGGGGGATGTGGAGGAGCAGCGAGGCTGGCGGGGGTGAAGGGACAAAGCAAGGAGAGGACAGCGAGAGGGGGAGCACGTAAACGGCCGCTGGGTGGGTTGCAGAGGCGACACATAACTGGCTGCTGCCTAGTGCTTGCCTGCACTCACCAGCAGCTGCACAGTGCAGCCAGCGCCAGCCGGAAACGGGACAGGAGGCAAGGCCCTGCTGACCGAGAGCTGGCACGCAGCGGGGACTGCGCTGACAGACCAACAAGGGAAGCGACCGGCCCCACTTGCTGCAGCTTTGCCCCGCCACCAGCCTTGCACACCCACACCCATCGTCGACCACTGGACCGTCCCACTCACTGCTGGTGGGCAGGCGGTTGGTAAGCAGGGATCAGGCCAGCAGCAGGACCCACCGGTACTGGTGGAGGGAGACAGAAAATACAGGACAATTTGCCCGTTTTAAAGAAAAAGTCAGGACACCGGAAGGAGGGCTTAAATACAGGACTGTCCCTTTAAAAACGGGACATTTGGTCACCCTACTTGTTGGCCAGGGGAAATGATTGGAAGAACTAGCCAGGACTCTGCCCTCACTTGTCCTTAAACCATAGAGCCACCATTTCTCAAAGTTGTGTGATGCCTCAGGGTCCAGTTTGACCCATCAATGAGCTTGGAAAATCAGGTAGCGTCAGCGACTAAAAATGTCATATGTCACCTCCAGCTCACTAAGAAACATCACCTTTTCTTCCCAGATGAGGAGCTGGCCACAGTGACCCATGCATGGGTTATCTCCGGACTGGAGTACTGTAATTCACTGCTCCTGAAACCAAATATGAAAACAATGCAAAGACTCCCAGCTGGTACAAGATGCAGTTTAGGTTTGTTTGAGCACATCAGTTCTGTGCTCCAGTCCTTCCACTGGGTTCCTGCCTGATTCTGCTGACAGTCTAATGTCTTGGTCCTAATTTTCAAAGCAATTAATGGATCAAGCTGAGGAAACTGGGGTAACATTTTCAAAGTTGCCTATGTCCCATGTTCCAAAGGGCAGATGGCGAAGCTATTTTGGCACCTAAAGATAACTCCCATTGACTCCTAGGGTCCTAGGCACTTTTGTAAATCCTACTAGATACCTAATTGCATCTTCAGACACCTAAATACCTTTGTAAATCTGGCCCTGCAGAGCCTACATCCCATTAACTGTCATGGTGACATTTCAATCTATGAACCGCCGTTTCAATCATAATCACCACAGTTCTGTTCTGCTGGAGCAATGCAGATCACAAAGATCTGTAACCAAAGCATTCTCAGTTGAGGGGATCCAGCTGACAAATGAACTTCCTGAGCGATTAGAGGAACCCAGAGTCTGACCAACTTTTGGAAATAGTAATTCTTTTCGGGGGGATGGGGAAGAGCGATGGAAGGAGGAAAGAGGAGACATTCTCTACATTTACCATGCCCTCTTTCTTTCTTTCATCTCCACCCCCTGCCCAAAGAGTCCCTATTCCAAGCAGTTTCTCAAACCTAAACAGAGAGAAAAAACAGGGACTGCTTGAAGTCCTCAAGGGCTGTTGATACTGTTTCACAGAGGAGGTGCTCAGATACCACAACAATGGATGGCTGTAGAAGACAGACAGAAATAGATAAAATAAATGAAGACATTTTTACATCAACAGAAAACAGACCCCACTTTAGCTTATTTCTTTTGGTCTTTTAAGTAAAGTCACAAGCTTTTACAATTAAAGATATCCTCTCAATATGGGTATGTATATATCCTAGACCCATTCTCTTTGCCTTTATCAATTTACATTAAAAGACAGCATGGGTCTTTCTTGTCACATAAACTGATAAAGACAAAAAGAATGCAGCAATTACATGTATATATACACACATATTTACAAGATAGGTCAAAACCACATTTGTCAAAGTCACAACATTTTTAGGCTGTCACAAATCATGGGCGGTCACAAACCAAATACAAAGGGTGCCGCTTAAACACAAAGTGTAAGGGGTTTATTTGCTTGCTGATAAATTAACTTATTTTCTGCATTTTATTGAGAACAAAACCTGTACTACAATATCATAACATAGCTTTCAACCTGCCAAGCTCCAAATATATCTCAGTGGCTTGTAAAATTTGTGACAAATACCCAGAATGAAGGGTGCAAGATGATGGTTGGTGTGTGTTTCACTTTAAACTGAAAGGGGTGCATACTAAGGTAAAGAAGAGAGATATAGAGCTTCACTGATTTACAGGCGTACCATCTCTACCTTTCCTTTCAAGAATTTTGAATTTGTCATGTGTGATAATATGCAGCCAACTACTACCAACAAAAATTCCCATTCATAGTTTCAAGTCCAGAAGGGACCATGGCAATCATCTCATCTGAACTCCTGTATAACACAGGCCATAGAAGATCTGAACTCCTGTATAACACAGGTCACTATAAGACACGTTTTCTAATCCTTCAATCATTCACGTGGCTCTTCTTTGACCCCTCTTCAAGTTACCAACATCCTTCTTGATTTGTGGACACCAGAGCTGGAGACAGTATTCCAGCAGCAGTTGCACCAGTGACTCTCTATTCCTACTTGAGAGTCTCTTGTTTATGCATCAAAAGATTGCATTAGCCCTTTTGCCGCAACATTGCACTGGGAGCTCATGTTCAACTGATCCGCCCCTCAACCAAATCCTTTTTAGAGTCGCTGCTTCCTAGGATAGAGTCCCCCCATCCTGTAAGTATGATGTACATTCTCTGTTCCTAGGTGTACACATTCCTGAATCTATTATATGATGGAAACACATATTTAGGCATTTACACAAGAAAAACACCCATGTACAGAGGGAGGAACAGAAGCACACACATGCAAACTGAGATGCGAGCATCAAAAAAACCCAGATCTGGCATATGGATCCTGCCAGATCCAACCAACTTTTGGCCTCTACTCAAATTCCACAGCATCAACAGGGAATAAGTATAGCCACTCCGACTACACCCAAAAATTCCAGATTGTGATGCATCCTGGTGCATAACCCTGGCAATAACCTGGCTCTAGCACCAGGATCCAGATGGATCTTGGCAATTGTTTGCCTCAAACCCCAAACTGTACAATCTAAATAGATAACAAGTTTAGCTGCTCCTATTTCAGTGGCGAAATCTTTATGTACTCTGATGGATCCCAGATCAACTGCACTGAAAAAACTCACATAGCTGGTGGATCCTTCTGGATTCTGCCAATTTTTAAGCTCAACCCTTTAATTTGTGTTGTCTATATAATGTGTGAGTATGTATAAATTCCTAGGGCACCAAAAACCCAGACCCTGCTGCAAACTGGGGCAGCGGTACCAATGGATGAATGTATCCAGCATAGAGTCAGCTGGATCCTACCAGTTTTTGGACCGAAGCATCAAAATAGACAACCATTCCCGCTTGGCTAGAAAAATCCAGGCTCTGACAAAGCTCCGTGTAAGAACAATGCAAAACCACCAATTTAACAGCTAAGTCTTGCTGCATTCAGCACCTTTTTTGGCGACAAACTTCTAAATTCTACTGCAGGGAGATCAAGTGCAGCTGCTCCAACTCCATCTGGTCCCTGATAATTGGATGGATCCAGCGGGTTCCATATGTTGGATCTGAGTTTTTGCAGTGCTGCTGTGCCCTGGGCCAGTTTTTTGTTTGTTTGTTTTTGGTTTTTTTTAGTTGTTGTTGCAGCTGGACTCCGTGTTAGACTGTAGGGAGAGATGGGGCAAAATGTGGCTGGATCCAGGGGTTTGACCTGTTTTTTCCCAGTACGCAAGTGCTAGGATCCAGAATGTTTTGCTGCAGTTGGAGCCGCGTTTGTCTTGCCCTGATTTGGGGTTTTTAAGATTTGGAGCTTCGTGGCCAAAACTTGGCTGGGTGCAGCTGCAGGATCTGGGGTTTGAACGCGCTCTTGCTCCGGCTCTGGATTTGCTTGGTTCAGGAAGGACCCTTGTTCTCTGTTCTGATGGTGCCATTTTGGGCTAATAAATCGGCAGGACGGAGGCAGGTAGCTGACGCTCAGAGGGAGCCAGCTTTCCCCTCTCCAGGCAGGCTGTGAGTAGCGCTAAACAGAGCCCCTCTCCGAGTCTCCTGGCGGTGCCGGGCGGGCGGGCTGCCGGTGGGGCGGGGTGGGCACGTCACTGGGGGCGCGCTCTAGGCCCGGGATAAATGGCTGGGAGCAAAGGGGAAGCAGGCGCTGAGCTCCTGGTACCGGCAGCTGCAGGGAGCAGGAGGGGGCCCCGAGAGGCTGGAGTGAGCGGGGGAAGGAGACTCCCAAAGCGTGGGAGCAGGGAACGTGTCTGCGCTGAGGGGCTGGGACTGGTGCACAAACTTTTCGCAGAGTTTGCAGGCGCGCCCCGGCCCCGGCTCCCGCTCAGCTGCGCCCGGGCAAATCCGGCGCGTCTCCCGGCTCTGCGAGGCGGGGAGGGGAGGAGACGCGGGAGGACGGCGGCCCGAAGTCGGCTGCAGCCTGGACCCGGGTGTCCGAAAGGCCGGGAGAGGTAAGGGCTTGGCTCAGCATCGCTTGGGAACGGCTTAGCGCCTGACTCCCGCGACGATCAGCAGCACCCCGAGCCGCGATTCCTCCCACGCACTTCCCGGGGACCGCCAGCTCCTCGCCTGGTTTGCTGTCCGCTTCTCCTCGCCTTCCCAGCCGAGGCCGTGTAACAAAGGGCCTGAGGAGGGAGGGAAGGGGGGAGAGCGCCCGGTCTGACTTGCTGGAAGACTGAAATCTCCGCAGAGTTGTTGCTCCATCGCGCGCTCACCGGGCGCGTGCTGCTGAGAAGCAACTTGGGGGCAGCAGCAGTTGACTTGTCCTTAGCAGCCGGGCGGGCGTGTGGTTGAAATGCAGCCCAGTGAAGGCAGATTGATTTTTTTTTTCCCATAGGAACGGGAGCCCAAAAGCCCCACTTTCTCATTTCAGCGTCTTTATGTAATGTCAACAGGTGTGGAAAGTGCAGTTTGGCCCAGTAGTATAATATGACAAAGCTTCCCTATTGGAACATTGGGCATACTGGGCACCTATGCAGCCTCTCTGGGCATTTTCTTCAAGATGCCACATGTCCCTTCCCCTCCTACTCTCCACAGCTAGGTCCAAAACTGGAGCGCTAGGGGATTGGGGTTACAGTGTTAATATATGTTGAACTGGGATGAGGGAGCTACTGTAGATAGAGCACTGCAGCTTTCCAAACTGTAAACCTTCTTCAGAAGTGCAGTAGCGGGCATCAGAAGAACATTCTTTATGGTAGAAATCCATCTTAAACCCTTCTTTTAAAAGAAGAATTCATTTTTGTTTTGCAAGCATAATAAATAAACCCTGTTTGACCAACAGATTTTAATAATCTAAGTTTTGTTGTTACGTTTGGAGACTCAAAATGTTTTTAAATCGTAAACCAAAAGCTTCTGATCAAGATCCGGTTTGATTGTTCTGATTTTTTTAAAGCATACTTCACATTCTTTTTTGGGGTTGTTTTCAGTTTGGGATTTGCTGCAAGCCCCTTTAGCTTGAAAACGACTATATTTATACACTGGGATATTATAAGAGGACCTAATTAATTTAATTAGCTAATTTAGCTTGCTTAAAGGGAGGCACTATCAGATGAAGGCAGTTTAAGAAAAAAATGCTTTTTATTTATTCAGTCGCTTAAGTGTGCTTTACATAACTACCAGAATGATCTTCAATTCATGAGGTCAAAGCCACAGTGTAAAGGATGGGTGTCTATGTTCTCTGGCAGCCCTAAAAACCACACTGGCACACTCCCCTCCCAACTACAGTTTGACTTTTGTTATTTAACAGATTAATTCAGGCCAACACTTTAACCTCAGAATCACTTTACTCTCTCTTATGCCTTTGCAGCCAACAGACTTGGAAGAAAGACTTTGTCCTGGAATTAACCCTGGGGAGTTTTGAGGTCATTCATCATGAAGTGTGTAGCACAGGAATGGGTCCGAGTAACTGCCTTGCTGTTCATAGCTCAAACAGTTTCTGCAATGGTTCTTACCAATGGTACACTATTAGAGGAACTTTTGGAAAAGTACATGGATGAGGATGGTGAGTGGTGGATTGCCAAGCAAAGAGGGAAAAGGGCTATCACAGACAGTGATATGCAAAGTATCGTGGATCTTCATAATAAATTGCGGAGTCAGGTGTATCCACCAGCTTCCAATATGGAATATATGGTAAGGACAAATTGATAGTGGTGTCCAGAAAGAAATCTTAATGCAGTAGTTGATGTCATTGTGTAAAGTAGCATATTTTCAGTCTCTGTTTCTTGATATTTGTCTATTTAAAACATTGTTATAAAAGGATGAAATGCAGCACAGTATCTCCAGGAGCTAAAAGATAAGCAGGGTGCTAAACTGGAAACATTGCATTGCAAAATAGCACAGGTTCTTCCTAGCTCCTAAACTGGTATATTTCTGTGTTTAATATATTAGTATGTGATAATTTCCCTTTGTTTTGGGCTTTTTTTTTTGCCTCGGTGGGTATTTGGTGTTTGTTGAACCTAAAGCTTTCACTTTTCTCAACTTCTGTTTTTTTTTAAATAGGATAATTTGGGTTTCATTATGACTACCAAATTCAGGGTCCATTTTGGTTAATTTCAAGGTCATAGGATTTTAAAAATAGTCAATTTCACAGTTTCAGATGTTTATAGCTGTAATTTCAGGGTGTTGTAATTGTGGGGGTCCTGACCTAAAGGGAGGCCATGGAAGGAAGGGGGGCAGTTAGTTGCAAGGCTATTTTGGGGGAGGTTGTGGGATTGCCACCCTTATTTCTGCGCTGCTGGTGGTAGGGATGCAACCATCAGAGCTGGGCAGCTGGAGAGCAGTGGCTGCTGTCTGGGTGCACAGCTCGAAAGCCAGCATCACCACCAGCAGCAGTGCAGAAGTGAGGTTACAGGGTATGGGGAGTTGGTTACAATATGTTCCCGTTTTCCTGGCAGCCTCCTGCCCGGGTCTGAGGCTGACAAACACCCTCACTTCTGTGCTGCCTTCAGAACTGGGCTCCCAGCCAGCAGCTGCAAAGTTTCCTGCAGCTGGGGGAGGTTCCCAGAGGTGGGTCTGACCGGGCTTCATGAGTGGCCACTGCATGGGAAGAGGAAGTCCCATCCCTAGCCAGCCTGGGCCGGGATTAGCAGCTGGAGCCTGGTGCACAGTAGGAGCCCCCAGCTGGGGCACTCCCAGCCCTGCGCCTGCCCTCAATAGCCAGATTTCATGGTCTATGACCTGTTTTTCACAGCCAGGAATTTGGTAGGGCCCTATTTATGATCCTACTAACTTATTGGAAATACTAAAATTCTATCCTTAAAACTCCTCAGAAGGCCAGTGGCCTGACAA
Organism: Chelydra serpentina; assembly: GCA_037349315.1. Taxonomy (NCBI): domain Eukaryota; kingdom Metazoa; phylum Chordata; order Testudines; family Chelydridae; genus Chelydra; species Chelydra serpentina. The sequence goes on from JBAIAC010000002.1 coordinate 85,301,241, forward strand.
GAATGAGACAATTGTTTTATTATTCTTACATCTGCAGAAAAATTCAAACTTTTGTCACAATGTTCATATGTTTTCTTTTTTTTACTATACAAATAACAAGGAGATTGCATTATTATAGCCAGGGCTGATCGCACCCCTTTTACTAAGGTTGCCCAACAGTTCCCATCATAAGATCCTGTTTCAGTGGCTTATAATTTAGCCAAACTTGAACTGTTCAGGCAGAAATTTTCCATGCCATGTACCTGCCACAGGCTGGTTGTTTTGTTTTTAATTTCAGCTACAGCAGTTCAGCCATATGCAAAAATGAGGCTAGGAAAAAATGTTTATTTCTTGCTAAAAAAATTCTGATGACCATTGAAAAGCATGCTTTGGAACAGGGAATTTAAATTTCTCAAGCAGGTAGTCTTTGTGTTAGAGCAGTGCTTTTGTTATCCATGTGAAATCCACCCAAGTTTAAGACAAGTTAGAAGCCTTTGAAAAATCTGTTTGCACATGCTCAGTGGAGACTTAGATTTTAGCAGCTGAAGTTCCTAACAATTCTATTTGTGCTGAACATTCTCCAACTTTCTTTGCAATTGCAGCTCTAGGGCTGCTGTGGGCCAGGTTTGGATTGAAAGCAGGAAGACAATTCCTTCTGTACTCTCAATGCCCCCTGTGCTGGGTTCAGGCATGGAGGATGAAGCTGCCTTATTTGAATGCAGAGGAAACAATAGGTGGACCTGTGCAGGGTGAGGTGAGGTAGATGGGAAAAGGAGTCGGGAGAGAGGTTGAGACTGGGATTAGAGGCTGGTTGGTGATGGGGCAGGAGGGACTGGGATTTGACAAGAAGACTGGGACTCGGAGTTGAGGGGGGACTGACTTACTGGACAAAGCGATTGGTGGGAAGGGAAACCGGTGAGGGAAGATACTGGATGAGGAACCTGGGTGGGAGACTGGAACTGATTGGACAAATAGACTGGGATAATGAAGTGGTGGGATAGATGTAGGGGGACACTGTGGTTGATTGAAAAGCCCAAGGCAGGAGTTTGGGACAGGGAGGCATTGAGGATATGGAATGTGGATGGGAGGCAACTGGAGGCCAGGGTGGGGGAGAGAAACCGATTGGATGAGGAACCAGGAAATGGGGACCTGAAACTTACTCAACAAGGAGACTTGGGACATGGTGCTGGAGGTGGGAGGGACCTAGGAATGGCTAGTCAAGAAGACTAGGAATTGTGGGGGGCGAGAGGTGGGCACTGGGACTGGAATAGAGAGTCAGGAATGCTGAGACTAGGACTGGGTGGGCCAGGAGGCTGGGACTGGGATGAGAAATTTTGAGCAGTGGAGACTGGGACAAGGAGAATGGGACTAAGATGTGGCACCAGGGATGGGGAAGATGTAGTAATGGGTCAGGGACAGGTTGGGAAGGAAGTGGTAGAAGAGGTTATGCTGGAGTGAAATGGACAGAAGAGTCTGTGCTCACTAGAACACACTTTTCCCCAGAGCCTGGAATGGAACCCAAGTTTCCTGAATCTCATCTACCCTTTCTCTATCAGCAAATATCTGTGAAACCCACTGGGAAAGCCTCTCATCCTCCTCTAGTGATGGCCCATATAGAGGGTAACAACTTACTACTGCTATCACTTACTCTGTTAGCTCAAGTGCCAGAGGTGCGTGTAGTGGATCTAAAGATTCCAACCCTGCTGATGGCCCACATGGGTGTCAATATGATGCTACATAGTGCGGTTTCTTATTTTTTAGTTTGCTTTTTTCATAACCTAGGAAATTACAAACAAACTATGTTAAAGAAAACAATTAAGGTTGTAAAGTGAAGTAAGCACTCAAGTTAGGAAATGCTATAATTAAGGTTGCCTGTGTAATCTTAATGCCACCCATGTGTTGTCCAAGTTGGAAAGTGTGTAATGAAAGAGGCAGGGGATTGCAGGAAGAGAAAGGATGGTCTTGCGGTTAGGACAGTTGAATACAGTACTACCCACACAAACTGAATTCTGTCCCTGCCCTTGAGACAGATTTCCTGTATGATTCTGATCGAGACATTTAGACCAAACTCTTACTGTGGTCACTAACTGTGTTTTTCCTCATTTTCTGGGTGCCTGATTTGAGACCACGGCATCTGATTTGTGGAAGGGTTGAGTACTCACAGCTGCAATGGAAGTCCATGGGACCTGTGCTTTGAACAAACATAATGCTATATAATGTTAAGTACTCTGAAAAAACAGACCCTGGGTGTCTCAGATTGGGCACCCAAAATTAGTGAACACTTCTGAATTTAGTCTTTATGTGCCTCAGTTCCCCATCTGTACATTGGAGAAAATACTAGGGCTGTCAAGCAATAAAAAAAGTTAATCATGATTAATCGTGCTGTTAAACAACAATAGAATACTATTTATTTTAAATATTTTTTGTATGTTTACTACATTTTCAAATATATTAATTTCAGTTTCAACACAGAATACAATGTGTACAGAGTTCACTTTATATTTTTGATTACAAATATTTGCACTGTAAAAAACAAAAAAAATTGTTTTTCAATTCACCTCAGACAAGTACTGTAGTGCAATCTCTTTATCATGAAAGTTGAACTTACGAATGTAGAATTATGTACAAAAAATAACTGCATTCAAAAATAAAACAATGTAAAACTTTAGAGCCTACAAATCCATTCAGTTCTACTTCCTGGTCAGCCAATCGCTCAGACAAACAAGGTTGGTTACAATTTGCAGGAGATAATGCTGCCTGCTTCTTGTTTACAATGTCACCTGAAAGTGAGAACCAGGTGTTCTCATGCCACTATTGTAGATGGCGTTGCAAGATATTTACGTGCCAGATGCGCTAAAGATTCATATGTCCCTTCATGCTTAAACCACCATTCCAGAGGACACGCTTCCATGCTGAGGATGGGTTCTACTTGATAATGATTCAAAGCAGTGCAGACGGACGCATGTTAATTTTCCTCATCTGAGTCAGATGCCACCAGAAGAAGGTTGATTTTCCTTTTTGGTGGTTTGGGTTCTGTAGTTTCTGCATCAGTGTTACTCTTTTAAGATTTCTAAAAGCATGCTCCACACCTCATCCCTCTCAGATTTTGGACGGCACTTCAGATTCTTAAACCTTGGGTTGAGTACTGTAGCTATTTTTAGAAATCTCACATCGGTATCTTCTTTGTGTTTTGTCAAATCTGCTGTGAAAGTGTTCTTAAAATGAACATGTGCTGGGTCATCATCCGAGACTGCTATAACATGAAATATATGCAGAATACAGGTAAAACAGAGCAGGAGACATACAGTTCTCTCCCCAACGAGTACAGTCACAAATTTAATTGATGTTTTTTTTTTTTTGTTTTTTTTTAACGAGCATCATCAGCATGGAAGCATGTCATCTGGAATGGTGGCCGAAGCATGAAGGTGAATATGAATGTTTAGCGCATCTGGCACGTAAATATCTTGCAATGCTGGCTGCAAAAGTGACATGCGAATGCGTGTTTTCACTTTCTGGTGACACTGTAAATAAGAAGCAGGCAGCAATAGCTCCCATCAATGTAAACAAACTTTGCAGAAAGATTGGCAGAATAAGAAGTAGGACTGAGTGGACTTGTAGGTGCTAAAGTTGTACACTGTTTTATTTTTGAGTGCAGTTATGTAACCAAAAAAAAAAATATGCATTTGTAAGTTACACTTTCACGATAAAGAAATTGCACTTCAGTACTTGTATGAGGTGAACTGAAAAATACTATTTCTTTATCATTTTTATATTATTTTTTATTACAAATATATGCACTGTAAAGTGAGCACTGTGCACTTTGTATTCTGTGTTGTAATTGAAATCAATATTGAAAATGTAGAAAAACATCCAAAAATATTTAATTTTCAATTGGTATTCTATTGTTATAAGTGCGATTAATTACGATTAATTTTTAATGGCGATTTAACTTTTTCGAGTTAATCACGTGAGTTAACTGCGATTAATTGACAGCCCTACAAAATGCCACCCCATATCTCTCAGAGTGTTGTGACAATAAATGCTCAAAATGAGTTAGGCTCCTAAATTCTACTCAGGCTTCTCACTGCCACTGATTTCAGTAAAAGTAAGGAGCCTAAATAGAAGTCAGAGCATTCAGCCCTTAGATAGTACAATGATGAGCAAAATGGCCATCCCTAGGGTGGTGCGGGGCCTGGGAAAATCCCCTCCCCCCACCCCCAACTCGGCCCAGGCCCTGCCCCCATTCCACCCCTTTCCCCAAAACCCTTGCCCCCTCCCTGCCTCTTTCCAGCTTCCGTCCCCTCCCCCAAGTGATGCTGGAAGCTGGCAGAGCAGAGTGGGGGCAGTCTGGGGCCGGGTCGCTCGTTGCTGCTGGTTCCAGGCCTCCCACCAGGGTTGATTTTATTTAAATCACTAGTCAGGAAGACTTGATTTAATCATGGATTTCTACATAAAAGCGCATTCTTATTGGTTGTTATAACCTTTACACATATTCTTCACAACTCCGAGATAGATGTAGGTTTCATTTTTAGAAGGTACACACTATACATTTTTAAGTGATTTATTTTGAAAACTTTTCAGATTAGTTTTACAGCTATATCAGAAAATGAATGATTGTTTTGTTATTTCAGTTACCAAAGGTAATTGAAGCAGATATTTATAAAGTCATTGTGAGGTGAAATATCTCCAGTTCAACAGGCTAATCATTAATATTTGGAGGATTTTCTTGCCATGCTATATTAGGAGGAGAACATCACCAGACAGACATTTAAATTGTTTTATTTAACTAAAACAACAATTAAGTATTCTGGATTTTTTTTTTCTTCAACAGCAAACATACAAGCATTTGATTTTTTTGAATCTAGTTAAAAATTCAAGTTTTTTAAAATTAGGTTTGTTTTTGTTAAAATTGTTTAAAATAGTTAAAATGAAATATTTAAAAACAAAAATTAAATTGACTGTCAGCCAGGTCAGCATGAGAAACTTAAAATATTGGCTTCTGCAGCTAACTCAGTCGTCTTCAGCTTCAGCTTCAAATTTTCCTGTTTGTTCATAATCTGGAAAAGAAAAACAAGCTTTCCTACGTCCCAAATGATTTCTCAATTTGGAATGAATTAGTCCAAAGGAAGAAAATGTTCGTTCTACACTGGCAGAAGAAGCTACTGCTGTTAAAAGTGAGATTATCACTTCAACGTCTCTGAATCAAAGTGCTTAAGTGACTTCCACTAGTTCACTGGCGTGACTTTCTTTAGAACATCATCAGCAAACATATTTCTTGAATGGTTCACCCTTAGCTCTGAAGTTTATTATAGTATAGATAGTGATTGTCCCATTCGTTTTTTTAATGCTTGTAATTTAACTCTGTCATTGAATATTTCTCTTTAAGATCTCACTCAGTTCCTTCCAAATTTCAACAGCGTCAGCAATAAAACAGCTATTTCCGTGCATTTTGTTCAAGGCTACTGAAATAGGCTTCAGGGTACTCAGCATGTATTCAACATTTCTCTTAAGCCCAATGTTGAGAACTTTGGCTGTGACAGTGCCATCTATTTTTTCATGATTTTGTTCACACACTGTCATCAGATTAGGCCAGTTTTTGATATAGTGCTCAAAACAGTGCACTACTGAGTTCCATCGCATGTCTTGTGGGAGGGTTAGCTTGGTTCCTCCCACTTTTTTCAGAGAAGCTGCTGCAAAGTGGTTGTTACGGAAGTATTTTGCAGTTTCAACATTAGCCTTTTTGTCTGGAACACTGAAGTCTTTGGCTAGGAGGTGCATCAAATGAGCACTGCAACCGTATGTTATTAGCTTGGAACTCTCTTCACTCTCTTCTAAATTTCTTCTCATTTTGGATACATTTGCAGCATTGTCTGTGACCAAGCTGCATACTAGACGTTTGAATTTTTTTTCACAGTTAAAGCTTTTACTGCTACTTCTTGTAGAAGCGACAAAGGGTTCTGTGGCACCTTATAGACTAACAGAGGTATTGAAGCATAAGCTTTCGTGGGTGAATATCCACTTCTTCGGATGCAAGCAGTGGAAATGTCCAGAGGCAGATATACTTACTACTTGTAAGTATTCTGCTGTGTGTGCATTTCCTGATGTATTAATTGTTTCTGTAAGGAAGACATTCCCTTCTGTTGTCACACAAGCACATACAACAGGATCATTGTGGACATTTCTCCACCCATCAAGACTCCAGTTAACAATTTTACCCTCTAGACCTTTTGCACAACACTCAATTTCTCTTTCATACACTTTATCCAGCAATTTGCCTGCAACATCTGCTCTGTTGGGTGGACTGTTCAGTTCATTAACATGGTCTTAATGACTGAACCATGTTAATGAAGTGTGGGTTCTCAATCATACGGAAAGGAGAGTTTGTTGCATAAACAAAGAGGGCAATTTTTTCATCAATTGCCTCTTTTTGTAGTCTGCTGGTTCTTATCACAAACCTATCTGTGGTTGTTTCTGGATGATGGAGATTTTTTTTTTCTTTTTGCTACAGGTGATATACTGTGGCTATGTAACATACATGATATCACAGTGACTGAAACACTATCATTGGCAGATAACTCTGAAACTATAGAAAATGATGGTGATCTTGAAGGTGGATAGTCTTCAGAATCCTGTATGTTGAGGGTGGATTCTCCTAAACAAAATACGTCAATGCAGTTATTTAATTATTATTACCATACTGCTCATTTAGTATTGCTCATTGCATTCACTGACACTCAGTACTATTTCAAAGGTGAAATTGTAAAAGGAAGATCTGCCTATTTCAGCTATTCATTTTTTATCACAACTGCATCTAAAATGATAGTACCATAGAGTAATAACTATATTTTTTGCTCAAACATGCGAATTAAAGAATAGTCCAGAAGAAAGACGAGCAGTCCTTAAGAAAGAAGTATGAAATAAAAAAGTTTACCAATTTGAAGATTCTGCATGTTCAGACATGTTCCTTTCATCTTCAAAGCAGCTTCCTCCTGAGAAGGAACACTTTTCATGATGTTTCATTCTGGCAACCAGGCCTTGCATTTCTTTGTTGCACTTTTCACGCATGCCTGTCTTACCCACAGGTAGAGGAACTTCAATAAAATATTCCAAAACTGGGTGTCTTTTACGGCTTGCTGCCAGTATAGGTTTTTCCTTCTAGTGAGAGAATGGTATGGTACATCTCAAATCAATGAAGGCTATACTCAGAAAGACCTCAAGACTTCTTGAATATGCTGCTCAGTTTCACTTTTGTTTCTAGCGCCTGTCCCTTCTCACATTTATCTCCAGACTTATTCTCTTTGTCCAAATCTATTCCACCTCCAACAATCTTCTATTCATTGAACTTTTTGAAACTTTGCACTTTTAGAGAGAGGTAAGTGTACCAAAGGTGCTGGGACTACTTGGGATGTGCATGGGAGAGAGACTTCTTACACTCTCTGTTCTTTGGCAGTAGCCAATATAAAGATTCAGGAGGCAGACAGAAGGAAAGAATAATATTAATAAGATAAACAAACATACTTGCTTTCCCGATGACATTAGAATGACTGGATTTTGATTTTTCCTCAACCTGTGATGTTGATTTGCAATGATGCAATGTCAACTGTATATGATGATGTTACAGTGTAAAGCCCCTGGAGGAATTCTGCGCCACAGCGCAATGCAGCATTCTGCAGAAATGTTGGGTGTGCAGAATTTTCTCCCCCACCAATAGGCTGCAGAGATGTTGGCTGCCACTACGGGTCGCTGGACCCGGCATAACCGAGCTCGCATATGGAGGACAAGGCCAGGGAGGTGAGAGGGAGGGATCTGGAAGGTTCCCAGGACTCCCTGAAGGAAGGAGGCAGCAGTGTGCAGGAAACTCTGTGGAAACCCAGGACCCAGCATCAAGCTGTTTCTCCTTCTGGATCCCTGGGTTCTAGTAGGGTAGGGTCTGTGAGTACAGCGACGCTGACTTCCGTCAGTGTCGATGGGTGCTGACGCCCAGTGTCAGGGGCGGGGCCCCGACGCCGGGCGACGTGGCGGGGCCTCGCCCCCGACGCAACGTTGCCCAGTGTCGGGGGTGGGGCCCCGCAACATCGCCCGGTGCTCCGGTAAGCTAGGCGCGGGCCCCGGGGCAGGCGGGGAGCTGCCGGTGGGTGCAGAGCACCCACCAATTTTTCCCCGTGGGTGCTTCAGCCCCGGAGCACCCACAGAGTCGGCGCCTATGTGTGAGTGTTTTGGGCCAGGGGGGCCCTGCAGCTGGTGTCTGTGGGGTAGAGGGTGTGAGTGTCTGGCCCCCTCGCTGGGCTCTGTGCGGGAAGGGGCAGAGAAGCAGGAAGAAGTAGGGCTTTCTTTAACTTTCTACTCCTGGGGGAATTTTGTGTGTGTGTGTGTGTATGTTGTTACAGACATACTTGCTGACAGGTATTTTGAAATAAATTTCCAAAATAATTGAAACTGGTATGATTATATAGTGTTATTTTGACAAATAAAATTTGCAGAATTTTATAGAATTTTAAAATATTAGGCACACAATTTTTTTAGCACAGAATGCCCCCAGGAGTAACTTTAAGTATGGTGTGGCTCTTGGAGATTCCACTGGGTCTCTTGGTGTTTATGGCTGACTAATGGCTGACTACTAATTATTTAGACCCTGATTTTATAAAATAAGCTTTCACTTTAAATCCTAGTTTTATTTTTTGCCATGAACCTTACTTTTCTGTACATGACAGGAAAGATTTCAGCCTATTTTAGTCTAGAGATGTATCAAATCACAAGCTACAATAAGATCTATATTAGCACTAGCTGTGTATAGTCACATTGCATCTTTTTTCACAGGCTACTCTCTTGAACAGTAAGACAGTTTTTGAACCCACCTCAAATAGTTATTCACATGAACCCCACCCACAATGTGACATCAGTAGAATCAGCACATCACTTTGGGTTATGAGTAGTTAGTCATAACATGCATTATGAAAATGCTACATACAATGGAAATGTGCATATGTTATGTAAATGTAGGCCCACATTCTGTCTTGCATTGTACAAGTATTCTACTGGGAAAAGAATGAATAAGGAGCTTATCCTCTCCTTGTTCCCCATTGCCCCCTTGTGCACCTGTGCAGGAGGAGCAGCTCAGGTCTAACTAGAGCACAAAGAGGCAACAACTCTGCTTTCTGACTGTCAGCCTCTGAGGAGCAGTGTGTTTTGTCTAATGTGCTCCATTCAGCCTCTAGCAGTTACTCTGGTGTGCAGCATATACTAATCTAAGGTGTTGCTAATCTGTTTTAAAAACATGCAGATTTTTAAAACTGTGTGCCATTTCCGATCTTGCACCCTTGATTATGGTCTTGTTTGCACTCCAGTCTCTGCATTGCTTCAATGGACAATCAATTTACTCTATAGTGAGTGTGGTTGTGTATAATTGTTTGATGTTTTTAAATATCTTGTTGAAGTTCATAGTGCAGGAGTACATGAGGTAATATGCTGTGTTTGTGGCTATATTCTTCATTTGGCTTGTCACCGTTCTTGAAAACCATTCATGGTCTTATAGACTTGGCTGCCATGAATGTTATCCTTTAAATAATTCAGTAAGTAGCATCAAAAGGACACTTCATCAAATAAACCATGGAAATATTATAAATCAGAAAGGCCGGGTAGCCATATTTATATCTGTACTGTTTGGAAAATACAAGGAACTCTTTCTACAAGCTATTTACTCCTGTATTCCTAATAGGGTTGCCAGGTGTCCAGTTTTTGCATGGTTCCTGGGCAGAGGCTGCCATGTCCCTCCAGCTCCTAGGTGTAGAGGTGGTCAGGGGGGCTCCCTGTGCTGCCCTCGAGCGCTGGCTCTGCAGCTCCCATTGGCCCGGAACCCGCACCCCTCTCCTGCACCCCAGCCCCCTGTCCCAGCTGTGAGCCCCCTCCTGCACCCAAACTCCCTCCTGGAGCCTGCACCCCATACCCTCTTCCACACCCCCATCCCCTGCACCAACTCTGAATCCTCTCCCAGACTCAGAACCCCTCTGCCCCAGCCCGGAGACCCGTCCTGCACCCCAAATGCCTCAGCCCCACTCCACAGCCTGCACCTCCAGCCAGAGCCCTCACCCCTTCCCGCACCCCAACCCCCAGCCCGGAGTCCCCTCTCACACTCCAAACCCCTCTGCCCCACCCTCCAGCCCAGAGCCGCCCTCCTGCACCCTAAATCCCTCATCCCCAGCCTCATCCCAGAGCTTGCACCCCCAGCCAGAGCCCTCACTCCCTCTGCCCCCCAACCTCCGGCCCCAGCCCGGTGAAAATGAGTGAGTGAGGGTGGGGGAGAGCGAGCGAGGGGGAGGGTGGAGTGAGGTGGGGCAGGGCCTCAGAGGTATTTGGTTTTCTGCTACTAGAAAGTTGCCAACCCTAATTCCTAAACAACTGTGTAAGGCCACAAAAATGGTTTCCATAAATAAAACCTTCCAAAGGCATCTTTAACATGTTAGCCATGAATTCTGTTTTTAAACTTACCTCCTCCCATGTATTCCTGCATTTGCCAGAAGTAGGTGTCTTTTCTGGAACAAAAAGAACAAGTGAATTAAGTATAGTTCACATAAGACCCTCATTCCAATATTGTACTGCTGCATAATTAAGTTCCCAACACTATTTAATTCTATTATAAGTAGCCCCTCTAATGCAATTTTGAATTTGTTGGCACTTTGCCATTTAGTGAGTACTGTTTTGTATTTACTGTAACTGTTGAAGGTAGGTCTTATTTATTTATTTATTTAGTCTTCCTGTGGCCTGATTCTCTCTGTAAATTACCATAAATCTATAACTTAAGAATTTTTAAAATATGTTTTATTTCACAAACCTGGGGAAGGAGATAAAGACCAATGACACTTTTTTTTACCTCAGACCCAGTTCTATTTTCAGATGTAGCCATATGGCATTGGCAACTATGCATGTGTATGAGAAGGCAGCATTTGATCCTGATTTTGTTTATTTGTCACAGAAAATGAAAAGAGAAATAATTATCATCTACAGAACTATACTCTTTTCTCCCCACACAGGGTATGAAAGAAGTATGCACATTTATTATTCATTTGTATTGTGGTAGTGTCTATTTGTTCCTCTGTGGGTCACATCATTCTAGTGTCTTTTCATGATGGTAAGTGATTACGCTGACAATGCTAACACAATGCTGTCCCTTTCAAGACTGTGGCTGACCCAGGGCTTTCACGGAGCCTCACTTTTCAGAGCCATGAAGCCTTACCACACCATCTCATATTTACCACCTGAGGACTGGCCCCTTAGAAGAAGAAAATTCAAAGATGGCCGTTTGATATTTCGTGGTTCTTGAAAGTCCCACATTTGAGGCCAAATGCTTGCTCAAGTTTTCTGTTTTTACTTAATCCTTACTCAGGCAAATTCCCCTTGAAGTTAAGAATAGAGCATAATACAAAACTTTGCGTGACACTGACTCATTGCTACACTAAGCTATTCTGTGAATGTGACGATAAGTTGTTAGCCCACTAACCTGTTGGCAGGCTGGGATCGTGGCTAAAGACCTTACTCAGACACTATTTTGGGCCACAGGATCTATACAATTCTGGATCCAGTAGCCCCATCCTCCCTACCCATTCCTGTCAGCCCCAACTATGGTGAACTAGTTATCAGCCCCATTTTACAGCAGACTCAGGTTACAGAGTCATTATGTGTGGTGGAGCCAGTCTCTGTTCCCCCTGATGTAAAGAACTAAAAAGGAGCTTAGAAAGTGTACAGGGACTTTCAGTGGCCTTCCACACTTTGGTGAATTTCTCCATGCTGTATATCAATGCCTAGGCCTTTCTGAAACATCTCTGGCATGTCTCTGTTTTGTTTGTCATCTTGTCAGCTTTTCCAAACCTTCACAGGGACACTTGAAAAAACACAATTCCCATTCCTTTAGAGCTGAGAACTGTAGTCTGTGGAATCCGTTAAGTGGCTGGAGGGCACTTAAAAAAACAATCTAGCTCCCTTTTCAGAGTGAACTTGTCGGCTTTCTTTCTGGCTTTCCACTTTCCTGCTTCACTTCAAAGCCTGGTTGAAGTGCTTCAGCTTCTTTGCCCGGTGCTGAGAGGCTACTGACGCTGCATCAAAGAATACTGTGACGTTGACTTATCCTCTTATTCTATCAGGCATTTTTCAGCAAAGGATTCTGCAGCTTGAATGTGGCCCAGTGAACAAGTGGGTAAGTCTATGTTATGACTTTGATGTAATGCCAGTAGCAACTAAGTGGCTCCAAGCACAGAAGCTGGAAGTGGGAAAGCCGCAGATTGGTTTACTGTTTAAAAGAGCTTTACCAAAATAAAAATTACAAAAGTAGGAGGGATGCAATTCATCTGTCATTTTTATTTTGCTGTCAGAGAATTTCTTCACCACTGTTAGCAAAATTATTTTTTTGCAGTAGCAGAACATAGAACTCAAGCAGTAAAATCTATAGTGAAGATGAAATAATTGTTGATTTACACAGAGTAACTCTAACATGGCTTCTCCATGTTAGCCGACTGGAAATCTGATTTAATTTAAGATTTGTTTATTGAGAAACATTGACTGAAACGCCCCTGAATACTATGGATGAATTTGGCTTGTCATCTACAAAAAGAGGTGCCATCAACCCTTGATTTTACATGAAGCAAAGTGGCTTGTGAGGCCAGGAAAAGTGACTCTTAAAAGAAAGCAGCTTTTGTCCGCAATGAGAACTTTTTTTTTCATATTTTGTGGAAACAATACCATTTTGTAACATAAAATTAGTTTATTTCAGTCATTAAATCCAATGTTTTGGGGTGCATTTACAATAAAATATTCATTAAATAGCTCACCATATTTGCCCTGGGTCCCATGTTGGCCCTCAAAATCAAAATGGAAAACAACTCTTGAAGACAGTTGCTCAACTCTGGTTTTTATCGAACATATTTAAGCAGATCTCTTATAGGCGTGCTAAATCATGTCTAATTACTGTGTCATCCTTTCCAATATTCCATTTCTACTGTATTAAAATCAGATTCACAGGAGTCACCATTAAAAAGCCAATATTCATCAGACCATAGTATCTGAGACATTGCAATTACTTCCTGCAACCTCTTAATATATTATATGGTAACAGTTGTTAAAAACTGGCTTGTAATGGTGGTAGGAGGTGATTAAAGGAATATTTAAGGCTCTGGTCTTCTCACAGTAGGATATATATAGAGCGATATGAATAAGTTGTAATAGAAGTGGAGTAAACGACTCTTTGTCAATAGACGGTGTTGGGAAATTAAGGTCAGTTATCACAGTTCTTTTGCTACTCCATACTATTGCTCTTAGAATATACAGTCAGTAAGATGATTTTAAAATATTGTAGATTTTGTTATCTATTTTGCAGTTTTAAAACAGCAACATTGACATTGCAGGCAAGTCACCTTAGAAATCTGAATATTTCAGCAAGATCTTAATATGTTTAGATTACACTGAAAATGAAATGTGATTTGTCATTTGTGCTGTTCCTATTTTTGTTTTCGACTCTTCTAACACCAAAAGTACAAACACATAAAACTGTAATACAGGGTTACTTCAGAAATTGGTGCAGTTTACTCAGTGTTCAGGAACAATATTTTTGGCTTTGGACTACTCTGCTGCTTCCAGGGAAAAGCCGCAGTTTTTCCTGCTTTCTATTCTTTTCCAGAAGAGTAGCTGAAGCCTCTGGGTCTGTGTAGGGATCTCTTTTAAAACGTTTTATAAACATCAGACTATCAAAACTGGAATATAAAAAAGTTCTTGCCACTTTCCTTCCAGTTGGTTTTCCTTCCATTGCTATAGCAGAAAATGGGGTCATACTTTCCTCAGTAAGGGAAAATATTATAATGTCATCTATTCCCTCTTTTTTACTATCCTAAAAATGATTAATAATAGAACTGGTAGTCTTTGGGGTAGTATAGTTATTTTCATATTTGGAAGGAGGGTTATGTAATGGTTGGAGCAGAAATGGAGCATTTGATCCCAACTTCTGTCACTGTCTATCTGTGTGGCCTTAAGTAAGACACTAAGTCCAAAGTTGTCTGACTTGCATGGCTAAATTCAAGCTCTAGATCCCATATTTAACTATTTAAACAAGCGACCTGATTTTCAGAGGTACTGAGCATCACCAATTTCCATTGATTTCTTTCAGGTGCCTAAATATGAATTTAGATGTCTAACTTCAGTCATCCGCATTGGAGAATTTGACTTTAACTACTCATTGCGTCAGTGTACTCCTCTATATTAAACAATATAATAGTTTTTTACCTATATTGAAATTATATTGAGAGGATTAATTGTCTGTAAAGTGTTTTGAGATCTTTGGATGGGATGTGAAATGAAATTCAACTTATTATTATTACATGGAACATATAGTCATCATAAAGTGAGGCTCTGGGCACCTTTTCTTTCTTACTAGCATAATATGCTGGTGCCAGGTTGCTGATTTTTACTTATTTTTGGCTTATTTGACCATGGTATCTTTCATCCAATATTTTATCCTTCCTTTTTTCCCTTCTCAATGTAATTAGTCTTAAAGAACACAGTAGATGCTATTAAAAGTAAATACCATACTGGACCATGGTATTTATGTTACAATTCTACTCCCAATATTTAGAATGTATACCGCTGTGAGGTATTTATACCATGCCATGGTAAATGTTTACTTTCAGTGGTACTCACTGTACTTATTTCCATCTTTAGCAAGTTAAAATTTCAGGTCTTTTACTTCCATAGAATCATAGAAATGTAAGGCTGGAAGGACTTTGAGGTCATCATGTCCAGCCCCTTGCGCTGAGGCAGGACTAAGTATTATCTAGACCATCCCTGACGGGTGTTTGTCCAACCTGTTCTTAAAAACCTACAGTGACACGGATTCCACAACCTCCTTTGGAAACCTGCTCCAGGGCTTAACAATTCTTACAGTTAGAAAGTTTTTCCTAATATCTAACTTAAATCTTCCTTGCTGCAGATTTAAGCCCATTACTACTTGTTCTACCTTCAGTGGACATGAAGAACAATTGATCACAATCCTCTTTTAACAGCCCTTAATACAGTTGAGCACTTATCGCATCCCCCCTCAGTCTTCTTTTCTCAAGACTAAACATGCCCCCCCCACACACACTTTTTTTTTTTTAACCTTTCCTCATAGGTCAGGTTTTCTAAACCTTTGATAATTTTCTTTGCTCTCTGGCCACTCCCTAGTTTGTCCACATCTTTCCTAAAGTGTGGTGCCCTGAATTAGACACAGTATTCCAGCTGAGGCCTCACCAGTGCTGAGTACAGTGGAAGAATTATCTCCTGTCTCTGACATATGATGCTCCTGTTAATGCACCCCAGAATGACATTAGCCTTTTTTTTGCAACTCTATCATGTTGTTGACTCAATCTGTGATATGCTTTAGCCCCCGGATCCATGTCAGCAGTAGTACTGCCCACCCCGTTATTCTCTATTTTGTAGCTGTGCATTTGATTGTTGATCCCTAAGAGTAGTACTTTGCACTTGTCTTTATTGAATGTCCTCTGTAATGCCCTGAATCCCCTTTGTTTCCCTATTTAAAGATAGGTATTATGTTTGCCTTTCTCCAGTCCCCTGGGACTTCACCTGTCGTCCATGAGTTCTCAAAGACACTTGCTAATGGTTACTACGTTGCTTCTGCTAGCTCATCATTACCCTAGGGTGAATTTAATCAGGTCTTGCAGAGTTTAATACATCTAACTTGTCTAAATATTCTTTAACCTATTTTGTTTTCCGTATTTTCGCTTGTGTTCCTTCACCCTGGTTGTTAATATTAATTGAATTGCGTATCTGATCACCATTTGTTTGTTTTTTAGTGAAGACTGATACAAAACAGGCATTGAACACCTCAGCCTTCAATACACCGCTTTATACCTTTTTTCCTTTCCCTGAATATGTGAATGTCTGTCTAGCTATGTAAAATGTTATTTCGGTATTCTACATCCCACTAGAAAGTGCTTTGGGATTCTGTTTGAAGGTGTTACAAGGTAGAGAGATGCTGCAAAGTTCTCGTGCATGAGAGGTTAACTCAGATCCCTGCTTGTCACATGGGTGATCAAGGATGAGAGCATAACTGCAGAGGGAAAGTGGCTGTGTAAATGGTTCCTTAGGAAGAAGGGTATGTTTTGTTGTTGTTTTTCCTTCTCTCAGCTGACTAAAAAGCTGGAAGGGTCTCTGGCAATTAGGACCCATTGTTCTGAAGTCTTTGTTTGTTTGGAACTCCTTTTTTTATAAATCAATAAAAGCAAGCCCTAAGGAAAGGGATTGAAACTCTGCCACTGGTCAGTGTTATTCATCTTCTTTGGCTAGGGATTCTGCCCATTGGCCTACAAAAAGAATGCCCTCAGTGCTTAATTTGTAACGAAAGAGGTGCCGGAGCTCAAGCAATTAGATGCTGGGGCTCAAACAATTTTTTATATTCATAACTGATGCAGTGAGCTCAGATGTGCCGGGGCTCTGAACTGCTGAACCTAGAGGTGCCGGGGTCAGCCCTGACAAGCCCTGACACAAATTAAGCACTGGCTGCCCTATACAGATATATGAGCACATGGTAGCAAGAGGAAGAAGTGAAAACAAGTGGCTGAACACAGCAACCAGACTTTAGAATAGTTGCTGTGAAGAGCGTCATTATTACAGTTCATTGTTGAATATTGAGCCAGGGCTATGTGAGGAGTGTTAGAGCTTGAATGTTTGGTCTCCTAGGCTTTAGACCAGCAGGTATTGACTGGGATTGCTGAATGACTCTGTCCCAATTTTTGAAAATTAATTTTTAAAGTCCATTCCTCTTTTAGCACCTGTCCTCTGTTACCTCAGTCAGTTTTAAAATTCACATCTTGGGTTCTGAATAGTAGTAATGAAAAGGTGCTCCTCTTATCTGCCTGATGCTACTGAAGTCAATGGCAAAATTCCCATAGACTTCAACAGAATCTGGATTTGGCTTCATGTTAGTCAAAGACAAAAGCAAAATTTGGCAAGCGATCCATTTACTCTTAACAAGCTTTGAAGGTCCAGCTCAAGAGTCTGATTAAATTGATATTCCGAATACCTTAATTTTGAATAGAGAAATTACTTCACACAATTGATTTCCATAGAA
The DNA here is from genome assembly GCA_037349315.1 of Chelydra serpentina. Taxonomy (NCBI): domain Eukaryota; kingdom Metazoa; phylum Chordata; order Testudines; family Chelydridae; genus Chelydra; species Chelydra serpentina. The sequence goes on from JBAIAC010000002.1 coordinate 85,318,324, forward strand.
ACACGCCACTCTGACAATATGCTCTCATGCATTGCAGTCATATATGTTTTTTAGCTTTGTATTCTCTTTGCAGACCTATTACTAAAGTAGACTTTGCATCAATAGCCACCAGCAACTTTGCAGGCTATGTTTTTCTGCTTAACCCCCAAACCAATATATATATTTATCCACTTAAAAAGAGCCTTGTCCAGACAGGTGTAAGAACAAGATCCTCTCCCCTTTCCAAAAGAATTCATTAATTGAATGAAACCATCTGATAGACAAGAAAATCACCATACTTTTCTGTCAATGTGCTATGGTAGCTAAGTGCACTGTCCTCTTCTACTGGTTGGTCCACACAGAGAATAAGAGTGTGTCAGTTTTTAACTCGGATGGTAGAGTCAGGTGCTTTTGGTACTTAGGTTCAATCCCCACAGACCACTTATCATGTATATTATAGTACTTATTTTAAATGGAAGCACTATGGAAGCAGATGGCTGAAGCCTTCTCCCATAAAGAACACAGAGGAGAATTACTTGAACTCCTGAATGCTCTGTAGTAACTTCATGAGTGGTGTGTGTGTATTGAGGGGAAGAAAAGGAATTTGGCATTATTTGCTGCAGAAGCAAAGTTTATATGCCTAGGCTCTCTGGTTTCTGGTTGGCACCAGATCTTTCCTCAGCTCAGTGCCACTTACATTTTCTTTATGACCAGGTTTCATTTCAAAAATGATTATCTGCCAAACAATTGCCTATTTTTTAAATATAAATTTTAGTCATGGTTTTTCATCAGGACAGCTCATTTCCTCTTATCGTGTCAGTGAATGAATTAAAATATTATTAAATTAATATCAAACATTGATATTATATGATGTGCCAGATACAGCAGTAAAATGGGCAGCTTGATAGAATTTAATGTTATAATTTAAAATGTGTATAAAAGGGAAATCAATTGTAAGTGATACAGCTTTGGACAAAATATTGTAAACTTTTTAATGACCACACAGGCAAACTGGTGAAGAAAGAAAGAGATTGCATTTATATTGTGCTTTTTGTTTTGCTTTTTTAGTTTAAGTGATAAAGTGAAGAAGTAAGGCTAATGTTCGCAATCAAGTATGTTTTTGCTATTAAGTTAGTGAAATACACTTGTGCTGAAAGAGGCAGTACATAAAAGAACTGAAACCAAATAGTGTGTGTATAAAGACACTTGGCCACAGAGTGTAATAACTTGAAATTGAACTGTTTATTAATAATATATGGACTCAGCTCAGCCATACATACTAAGATTCTACCATTGATGTTAAAACAAGGAGAACATAGGTGGAAGATTTATCCAGCTGTTCTGGCTTGCTGGAGAACAACAGTTCTTGAAGTAACTTTGCATTGTATAATGGACTGTTGAAACAAGTTTAAAGAGCCTCAAAGAATATGGAGAAATCTGTATACATTATATGAATGTTAAACTGGACAGTTCATCAGCTAGCATAGTGTTGATGGAGAAACTGCAAGTTGAGCAAGCATAACTGCAAAATTGGCCATGGTATGATCCACAAACTGGCCCACGGAAAGCAACTTGTGGAGGTAAATTGCTGACCCGAGCAAGCCAGCCGCTGTTCAAGGTATATCCCAAGATGGTTGTACCAACAGTTCTAGCCTAACTGGTTATCTTACACAAGCTGGTGTGACAAGATGTTACTCAGAGAGACTGGAAAATTCCAGTCACAGTTGCAAGAACTCAAAAACTAAATGTCCCGTTCCCTAATTGGATGGCGAGAGAGGATGACTTTCATTTTCGTTGGACATTTCAAATCTTAGCAAGAAGTATGGAACACCATTTGATTGGTCCACACCAGCACTTCCAAGAAGAGAAACCAAGTTAGGTAAGAACCAAGAAATAGGATAAAGTGGCATGTCTCCTTTAGCACATTGCTTCCTGAAAGCAGAAGACACCTGTTAAAACAGAAGACTGAGGTCATGGGCTAGTCATTGGTGGAGTCCTCCTAATGAAATCAAGTATCTGTCTTGGATAAGCACCTTTAACTGTTTCTCTTTCTATTTTCCAGCAATTCATTTCCCCCCCCTACCACATTTCCAAAAGATTATGATAGTCGTATCCATCCTTCTCTGCACTTGTTTACATTGTCAATGCCTGCTGTGAACAATAACTGAGCTTAAGGTTGGCAGCTGAGTAAAGATCTGATAAGTAACATACAGACTTTCTCTTGGGTGATGACCTAAATCAGTCAGTTGATCACTTCCTGAAATGGAGTACCTAATTGGTAAGGAAGTAAACATGCTTTTGTATGTGCTCTAAAGATAGTCACAGAGATACTGGAACAGGTTCTAATTAAGATGGTTGCAAACTAGCTTTAAAACTGAACAGGTTACTGTTAAGTAAGATTATAAAACTGTACATTTTGTCTACCATAGGTAATGGTTTTGTACTGCCTTTCAAGTTCTAGGTGTACACAGACATAAAATGTAACTTGTGTTTCCTCTCAGAGCTGGTTGGATTTTTTTTTTCCTGTAGAAGATTTATACGTTTTATCAAAAAACCTGAAAGTTGAAAATTTTTAGCTAAAAACTGCTAAAAACAATTTATTTCAATTTTCTAGCATTTGTTGTTATGAAAAATTGTATCTCTTTGAGAGAAGACACTTTTTCCATTAAATTTTTCATTTAGATGAACATATTTTTGTCAAAGTATTGACCAACAGTTTTTGACCAGCTCAACTGTGGTTGTCACTTCTCCTCAGCTGCTAGTATGTACTGTATCAGTGACTGAAGACTCTTTGAACTTCTCTCGTTTGACAGTCCTTTTTTGTAGGTAGGGAAAGAAGGGCCAAAGAGGGGTGATATCATCATTTCCTGGCACCCATCTTAGAGAGAGAAGCCTCCAGACAGGGAGATGCAGTGGGAAACCCAAGAGAGAAGCCACACTGTCACAGCCCCTATACAACTGGGCCTTGCTCACCTTTACTGCTAGTGCTGCCACACCACTGAAGGAGAAATCCTGTTTAAAAATCCCACCTGGGTTGCAGACACTCCAACAAAGCAACCTGAGCAGCAGAGACATTGGGCACCAGAGTGGAGTGATTCTTTGAGGTTTATTCATTTGTAAATGGAGTATGGGGCCACTCTAAAGTCACTAACATTGGCTGTAGATTGTTCTAAGTCACTTGTTGTTTATCTGTTTCATTTGCCGAATACTTATTTTTAACCTCACGATCTAAATTCCTCATCCTCTCCACCTGTATCTAATAAATGTGCCACTTTGTGGCATATACCATTTGATAACTTTAAAATCCCAATCTGACTACAGAATTGTGGTGTTCCCTTTATATTGTGCAGTTTGTTTGTTTTCCTGGAGATTTCCAGTTGGAGGCACCATCTGCTAATATAAAAACCATAATCCAGGGATCTTTTACCCCAAGGCCACAGCTTTAACCCTGGCAACATTAAAAACCTAGAGTTGTTATGTATCAATAGACCTCAGAATGTGGCCCATTATGAAACTTTGAGGCCCTAATCCTATGACACACTCTGACTGTTCTCAGCTGCTCTGCCACAACAGACCAGCCCTAACCTTGTAGACCCAGGCCTTCGAGGATCTCACATGCATAGATGGATCCTCAGTTGGAATAGAGCTCCGACAATGGCTCTTAAACCACTACTCTCCTGCTGCTGCAGTGTGGGCTTTGGCTGGGGGGCATGCCTAAGGCATCCCTGAACCTCAGTAATCCACTGCTACTTGAATGTTTCCTTGAGTCCATTGGCAGCTGGTGCAAGTTAGAGCAACCTAATCCAGGAGCCTGGAGCAGGAGAGAAGTGTTCTAAGATTGGGAGTCTGCACAGGCCTTCTTTGCACCCGCTCTACTCAGCCATGCAGAATGTTTCTCAACTGCAGCTGAAGATGTAGCCTAAGAGCTTGAAGAATTGTACATTCCTATTTTTGATGGATATTTTTTAATGTGGACAAAGAAGAGATGAGAACACTGCACTATACCTTCTGGCCAGAAAGCATTTTGAAAAATGGAAACATTTCAGAAACTTTTTGAAGACTATCCATTCTCAACAGTGCCCTGGAGTACAGTTGTTCATCTGTCATCAGCGGTGACAATTAATAAAATGTTTTCATCAGAGACTGTTCTTGCAGCTCTCTGGATGGATACATTTAACCATTCTCTGCAGAAAATGTATTAAAAGTAACTTAAGCATCAGCTTTAGGTCTTGCTCGCCAGCAGACAGACTAACTAGATTAGATCAAGCAGTAAATCCAAATTTGATTTTGGATTAACTGCATAAAGTATTTGAAACTTATTCATAGATTCTAGGGCTGGAAGGGACCTCGAGAGATCATCGAGTCCAGCCCCCTGCCCCCATGGCAGGACCAAATACTGTCTAGACCATCCCTGATAGACATTTATCTAACCTACACTTAAATATCTCCAGAGATGGAGATTCCACAACCTCCCTGGGCAGTTTATTCCAGTGTTTAACCACCCTGACAGTTAGGAACTTTTTCCTAATGTCCAACCTAAACCTCCCTTGCTGCAGTTTAAGCCCATTGCTTCGTGTTCTATCCTTAGAGGCTAAGATGAACAAGTTTTCTCCCTCCTCCTTATGACACCCTTTTAGATACCTGAAGACCGCTATCATGTCCCCTCTCAGTCTTCTCTTTTCCAAACTAAACAAACCCAATTCCTTCAGCCTTCCTTCATAGGTCATGTTCTCTAGACCCTTAATCATTCTTGTTGCAGAAACTTCTGAAAAGGAAGATGGTAAAATTCTTTTCTGTGTGATTAACTGATTTTAAAGAAGAAGATATAATGAGGTCTTCAGAATAGAATGTTAATATAGTTTGGGTGGCTCTTTAAAGAATAAAATGAAGTTTAATTTGCCTTGGAGACAGAATATTCTAGAGATTTTCAAGAAAGAAGATTATACTTTGTTTTTGTGGTCATGTAAAGCACATCCCTAAGATCCATTTAATAAGACCATCCATATGGGTAATTGTTTAGATGCAGTTTGGATTTAAATTTGGACTGGGCACAGAGTTCAGAAAATATACGAAACAGCGTGAACCAGCCATGTTCATGTTCACTGAGCTAAATCTAAATATAGCAAAATTCTGAGCAGACTTGAATGTAGTAGCATTGTCACAATGCACATAGCAAAAGCACAGTGTAGTGACTTTTAAGCTCCACCATTACCAAGTCATGCCGCCATCTCAGAATACTACATAAACTGTACTGCCGTTGATTTATAAGGCACGATTAAAAGAGCTAACTCTTGACAGTCTACCCATTTTTGATGGGAAGATACAATAAGAAGGAATAGAATATATTTATAGTGGCACACACAGCTGTAACTAGGATCTATAGGTCAAAAAGAAGAGAGAAGATTTAGGCTTAACATCAGGTAAAACTTCCTTACTGTAAGATCTAGTAAATATTTTCTCAAGGAGAGGGAAGGAACCCTAGCACTTATGACATTTAAGTTTAGACAGGACCAAATGCATGTACTGTAACCCTGCCTTGACAAAGTGGTAGACTAAGGACCTCTGATGCAAATCCCACCGAGTTCAATAGGAAAAAATATCCTATTGACTTCAATGGGTTTTGGGATCTTCCCCTAGATTACTTGAAAGGTCTGTTCCATCATTAGTATCCTGATTCTGTTACAATAAACATTACAGTTTGGTGACCCAAATTTACCCTTAAAATGTCTTATGGGGATATTGATAAGAGTAATGGTTAAAGACAGCGAATCAGGTGGAGGTCAACACTAATATCCTCAATATCTGTGAGGCTGCTGTGAAGCAAGATCTCCAATTGTCTTGGTCTCCTTGCCATTGGATTACGATCTTGTCTCATCAAAAATCTGTGGGGAAACTGGTGTGCAACAGTTTTTTCATATTAAAAGAATCCACGCACAGGTGTCTTTCATGGAACCACTATCTACAAGCACATACCTCAGGTCCTTTAGTAACCAGCTAATGGCGATGGGAGCAGGATTGTGATGTCTGGGAGCTCCTAGTCATAAACTGGCATGGAGGCGACAGTTACAAGATAGCCTTTAAGCACTCCGATGAGGCAAGAGAGTGTTTTTGTCAGCTGTAACTGAATGAGCAGTCCTTTTTAAGATCCACTCTGCTCACCCCACATGGGGACGGGGCTAGAAAATGTGCCCCAAACATAGCCTGGCTCACACCTTCCTTCTGGATTACCATGTCCAAAGGAATCATCTTGTAGCGGTCAAAATCAGCAAAGTCATTTAATCTGACTTGGAATCTCAGGACTCTCATGAACCAACCTAATACTGATCATCCGGAGTGTCGTACCACAATTGTGGCCCAAGAACTTAGGTGATATGACATCGATATCGCTGCCCTGTGTGAGAGCCGACGAGCAGGAGTGGGACAGCTCAAGGAACAAGGAAGTGGATATACCTTCTTTGGGAAAGGAAAACCTGAAGCAGAATATCAAACTCACACAGAGTTGCATTTGACATCAAAACTGAACTTGTCAACCAACTTAATGAGCTCCCTATTGGAATCAATGAACATCTTATGATTCTTTGATTGAAACTCGCAGTGAACCAATATGCTACTGTTATTAATGCGTATACCCTGATACTTGATGATGATGTTCAAGGCTGGTGCAGAATTCTTCTTTGGCATCAAGTCCTCTCTGGTTTACCAGTGACAGATCAGGTCATCCTTCTTGGAAACTTTAATGCTAGTCAGATGGGAGTCGAAACTATGGAACAGAATCATCAGCAAGGAAGGTCAATTCAAATGGTATCCTTCTCCTGACCAAATGTGCAGAATATGAACTTGTTGTCATTAACACTCTGTTCCACCAGCAAAACAAATGCAAGACATCATGCCAACATCCACAATCTAAGCACTGGCATTTAGTTGACTATGTCATTGTCCGGGCCCGAGATTGCAAAGATGTCCGTATTACTCAAGGTCTGACTGGAAGTGATGACTGATGATCGCCTCATCTGCTCGATCACGACCATCAGACTGGCCCCTACTCTCACCTCAGTCAGGGCAAATGTGCCAGAGGAGCAGAAAAAATGCTACAGGGACATCCTCAAGGTTAATATGAGGAAATGCAAAATTGATACCAACTCATAGGAATGTATAATCGAGGATTGACAACAATGGAGGAACTCAGCTCCTTGAGAATCAGATGTGATTACATGTAATGGAAAAATGGAAGCGACAGAGTACGCTCTGGCCCAAACCAATACCCCAGGTTTACCCGCCCTGCTCAGAAACACATATCTACAATGTGGCAGAGTCTGCAGCTCCAGAATAGGCCCTTGTCAGCCATCAGCAGACCCACTGATCATTTGAAATAGACAATCCAGGAAAGACAATCATCCTCAACTTCGAAAGAGTCCCGATGGTGATGATGGTTAAAGACAAGATAGAAGCCACTGTGTTAGACTTCTTAAAAGATGTTTTTGTGCTCTGAGACACAGTATTCAGAGACTGGAAAGGGGAGATAAAAGTAAGTCTCAACTTCTTGGTAAAATGTTTGCATAACCGAAGGCACACTGAACTTACAATAAGTATCTGGTTACTAAGATTGCAAACAACCAGATCTGCAACATCGTAGGAAGATATGATGACAATGAAACATTGACTAAAGATATAATATTACTCATGAAATTTGGCTGAATTTCATGGGACATCATATTTCCTATGATGTTGCAGATTTGGCTGTAACCATAGTAACCAGACTCTTCTATTTCTTCTAGCTCTTAGAGTTTTCAATTTTTAGCTCTGCTATAGATTTTAGATAGCAACTCCAGCTTTTTCATGGGAAGTGGGGTTAGGAAGCACTGAACAATTTGTTTTTGGATAACACAAACTTATTTTTGAGAAACTGCTAGACCAAACATACAAAGAAATAGCTTTTGTTTTACATAAACCTATTTACTTCCTAGAAATATTCCAGTTTTCCGACCTGAGTAATTTCAGCTCCAGTGAATCCAAGATAGCATTTCAAATATTTGGAAGCAGTTTCTGTAACTACCAGTTAAGAGAGAGAAGAAGTCAGGCAGCATTAATATGGTGCTTAAACTAAAAAAGGAGATACCTGCTCAACTTTAACAAAAGCCTCTTCTAAAATTAATATTGCATGGTTAGTGGAGTACAGACAGTATAAACATAGTAAGATGTGGTCTCTACTGGTGATGTGCATCCGAGAAAAGGTGAGTTTTTATATATGGTTGGAAGGAGAGGGAAACTTCCAAGTTCTGTTTGCCTCTCAGCAATAAGCTTACTCCGACAATTGCTTCTAAAGGACATTGTGATAAACAGACTATAATTCATATATCGGTTTATTTTACTTTTCTAAAACACTTTGGAATGGACAGAAATATTTTCCACTTAGTGGCATAGTGAATTGCTTCACATGCTGAACATAACCTATTTTACAAGCCTAACCATAAAGCCAAGACAGTCATTTTGTTTAGATTCTGGAAGCTTGCACTATTCCTCAAGTAGACGTTTGCATTGTATGTTATTTCTACGAAAGTTGATAATGAAAAAGGAGGAAAAAAATCCTTCATTTCAGTTAAACTATTGGATGGGGCGGGGGGGGACACCCCTTATGCTGAAAGTGTTTTGGATAATACTCATTTGGCTAGGAATTGTGCCTTCTGCTATACAAAAAATCTCACAAAACAGAAAATTTAATTCAGCCCAGAAAGTTGAACTGAGCTTGTCATGGTTTCTCTATCCTGCACCGCACAATGCTGCTGCAATTGTTTAAATGGGGGGAAAAGACATCTTTTAATATTGTGAAAATATTTCTCTTACTTCATAGTTTTATAAAGAAGTGTTTTCTTACATAACCCAAATGGGGGATAAGCTATTTAAAGCTGCCTTTTTAATTGAAAACCAAGAAACGTAAAAAAAACCCCAAGTTTTGGTGAGATTCTTTTCAAATACCTGAAATAGCCACAAAATATATCTCAGGTCATGCCTGTCTTTTTTTCTCTTGAACCGTAGGTGTGGGATGTAGAGCTGGAGAGATCTGCAGAATCCTGGGCTGAAACTTGTCTGTGGGAACATGGACCGGCAAGCCTTCTTCCATCAATTGGGCAGAATTTGGGGGCACATTGGGGAAGGTAGTTTAAAATACCATTTTATCTCAAACAGTTTTGAATTATAAGGGAATCTATTTCTTATTTAAAATCAGAGTGATGAAAGATACATTTTTTCAGGGTTGTTCTATAGAGGTTATAATTGTATTCAACATTGTCGGTTTTTTTATAGATACAGGCCTCCAACATTTCATGTCCAAGCATGGTATGATGAAGTGAGAGACTTCACCTACCCTTATCCTCAGGAATGCAATCCCTATTGTCCTTACAGATGTTCTGGTCCTGTTTGCACTCATTATACACAGGTATGTGTGTTTGGTTTACCACAAAGTTATTCCTCTTTTTCACAGTTATAATCCCATGGTACCTCAGGAGGACAGCATTAGGGAAATATCTGAAAGAAAATGTGGAAGCACCATGTTCCTATCATTCTTGGGAGTCAAAGTCTATGGTCCTTACTAACTTTTCACTCAGTCTCTACTCTTATCCATTCACTTTGGGTAAGGACCTTAGAATTTAACTTACTGTTAAGTTTTAAGGTTAGCCAGATATGTTCCACTGAAGGAGGTTTGGGTCTACTGAATTCATCACTGGCTGTAAATGGACACAATAGGTAGTATAGAGTGGGGTTGTGATGCATATCTGTGGACTTCCTGCAGGTTGGGGATGTACAAGTGAGAGAGTGAGAATTCCACTTTCTCAACCTATGCAGGGATTCCCCACAAAGCCCAGTTCTCTGGGATAATGGGGCCATGGTTGTGTGAATTTCATCCACTACTTGCAAAATCCTCTTCTCAAGTCCACTTTGCAGATTGCAGATTCTGCACTTAGCCAGTTGACAGCAAGGGGTGTTTCATGTACAGATACGCAGTAGAGATTTATAGTGCAGAAAAGAAAGAAGAGATTTGTCCTATGAATAATCAGAAACAAACATCATATAGGAAATAAACCACCTGCTTCCCACAGCTCCCATTGGCCAGGAACACCGAAGCGCGGTGACTGAGAGCTGCGGGCGGCCGTGACTGCAGACGGTCAATGTATACTGTGTCTTGTGGCCCGCCAGTGGATTACCCTGATGGGCCGCCTGCGGGCTGCAGGTTGCCCACCACTGGTGTAGAGTATGTGTGTAGCTACACACCACAGTCAAAAGCGGGCTGTGTCCACCTTAGTGTGTAGCTATACATGCCAGAGAGAGGCTCTGGCAGAGGAGGCAGAGAGGAAAGATTCTGGCAGCTCCCTGCTGCCGAAGCCTTTTATTGCAGCAAGGATAAGCGCCTGTCCTGGCAGTTGGAAGCCTCCAGAGCCTTTCCCTGCTGCTGGAGTTATTCTCTGCAGCGGGAAAAGGCTCTGGCACTTTCCTGCAGTGGAGAAAGGCTTCAGGGAGCTGCTGGCGTCTTTCCCCATTGCCAGGATATTTCCCTGTGGTGGGGAAAGAATCCCGCAGCAGGGTGGCAGCGGGATGCCATCCTGCTAAAAATAGCAATGTAGATGGGAGAGGCACTGCTTGGGCATGTAGAGAGCCATGTAAGATACACCCACAGCGTTCAGGCATGTCTTTAGGCACTTTAGCAATGCCTCACTGTCTACACTGCTATTTATACCTGTCCGGGGGGTGAAGAAGGGGGGCATGTAGTGTACGTACTCTATACTCCAGTGAAAGAAGTGTGCAGTGTAGACGTACCTTTAATGTGCTGGTGGTTCTGCACAGAATCAATTTGAGCTTTTAGGCTGAGATAGTGCAAGGGCCTACGGGAAAGAGATTTGCAACTCTCATTTAATTAAATGGGAGTTGGGCACCTAATTCCCTTCAGCACTTTTGAAAATCCCAGCCTTAGTCTTTCAGAATCTTTTAAAAATTCTGTAATGAGACTTGTTTCAACAGCTGAATGAAGGAAATACAACGTTCCTTTCAACTGCAATGACATGAATTCCCTAATTGTTTAAAATCTGTGATCTGTAGTAGACATTACTATTTTCCGTGAATGAAGCCTTTTGTTAATAGTTTAATTACTCGTGTTAATTGCTTTCTTGTTAATTGCTAGCAATTATTGGCTATCGTCTGTCTACCTACCTAATTCTGAATTTCTTCTGTATTCTTAGATTGTGTTCATAACTGTGATATGTAAGAGTCCAACTTCTCACAGTTTAGCTTTTTTTTTTTTTTTGTTTTGTTTTTTTTGTAAAACCTTTATGCATCAACATAAAATTGTTCCTTGTAACAAGGGATATAACTGAACGGCCATATCATCAGCTGGTGAAAATCAGCATTATTCCATTGATGTCATTGGAACAACACGGATTCATAGTAGCCAGAGTTCTGACCAGCAGCAACCAATATACATGACCCTTGGTACTGAATGTTCAAAAATTTAATAATAGTTGAACTCCATGCATGAGTGTTTCCCCTGTCCAAAAGTATGTGTGTATGAGTATCAGAGACACAGAAACATTACTGCTTTTTTGTGATTTGATTTTTATAGTTCAGTGTTTCATAGATATGTTTGTTTTGTGTTCATCACTCATTTAATTTTCACATGTATTCTTGTTTCCTGTCATTTAGGTTGTATGGGCCACAAGTAGCAGGATAGGTTGTGCTATTAACTTGTGTCATAATATGAACATCTGGGGACAGATCTGGCCAAAAGCAGTCTACTTAGTGTGCAATTATTCTCCCAAGTAAGTATAAACAGTAAGCTAACACTTACTGTAAAATTTATCCTGAAAGAGAAAAATACTTCGTAATCCAGGAGATGATCCCACAGAAAATCAAGCTAAATTTTCTATTTCTGTACAGCCACAAAAAGATACTTTGTTTCTAATGAAGCCATAACTGAATGAAGCAAAAACAGGCTTTGTTTTCTGGCCTTTCTTTTAGTGCTCTGGGGTTAGAAACCTTTATTTTCCAGACAAAATGATACATCAGACCACAATAAAGCTATCTTCCCATTATTTTAGCAGATTTATATCCTTACCAAATAAGCAATAGATTCCTCATTTAGAGAGCCTACTATGCTTAGGGTCAAATTGTACCTTGAGGTGACTGAAGTCCAGGACAGTGGGAGTCCCGTTCAGTTATTGGGGAGGAATTGAGTTTAGGTGGCATACTAGTAACATGATCTCACTTGATCCAACACTGGACGATGCTACTGCCTCAGTTTCTCCTTCATGAGTTTCTCAGTGACTGAACCCAGACTCTTGTAAGTCAAATACCCCTTTTGGGGGCCTGGTTCATTATAACAATATCACAGTTCAAATGTTAACATAAATAGAAACAGGTTTTTCCTCATTTTATAATAATGTGGAGATATACCTATCTCATAGAACTGGAAGGACCTTGAAAGGTCATTGAGTCCCGTCCCGTGCCTTCACTAGCAGGACCAAGTACTGTCTCCTGACAGATTTTTGCCCCAGATCCCTAAAACACCCCCTCAAGGATTGAACTCACAACCCTGGGTTTAGCAGGCCACTGCTCAGACCACTGAGCTAGCCCTCCCCCCATTTTGTTTGACCACATATTGAAATGATGTTAATATTAACGATGAATGCATTTATGCATATTTTACTAATTAGCATTTTTCTTTTTAAGGGGCAACTGGTGGGGTCATGCTCCTTACAAACATGGCCGCCCTTGTTCTGCATGTCCGCCTAGTTTTGGAGGAGGCTGCAGAGAAAATCTTTGCTATAGGGGTATGTATCATTTCAACAAATGCAGCTGCAATTGGATTGTGTGCTTGGATACCATAAACGTAACATTTTTGTTTCCTCTCTTTATTACGCTCTAAGACAGTGGAATGTACTGTAGTATAATTTTGCTCAGGCAACTATTAAAGGCCTGATGTTGTGACAGTCTGGGCCCTTTTTATGAAGAGTTAAGTGTGCTGAGTTCCCACTGACTTCAGTGGTGGTTGAAGGTGTAGGATGCAGCTGCATTCTGTTTATATCACTTACTGATGAGTAAGGCTAAGATTTTTTCACGGTTATTTTTAGTAAAAGTCACGAGCAGGTCGTTACTGTACTACAGATAACCGGGGGGAGGGCTAGGAAGGCAGGGAGGAATGGAGTCCCATGGGGCGGGGCGAGGATGACTGACAGGCTGAGCACCCTGCCAGAGCAGGGGGCACAGCCCTGACTCCAGTGGCCGCAGCACGGGCGCAGCCATGAACACAGCCCCTGCTCCAGAGCTGGCCCAGGTGTGGGATAGGGGTGCGCAGCCCCCAGTGCAGTCCCTGCCAAGCCCCGTCCACAGCGGGTGGGGTGGGGGAGTACAGGGCCCTGGGAAGCTGAAAGGGGGGAGCGTGACCCCAGCTGCAGGCCCTGGGAAGCCTCAGGGCTGAGGCACACAGCCCTGGCTGCGGTCCTGCCAAGCCTGGGATGGCACAGGCCTGGGGTGCATGGCCCCCAGAGAAAGCAGCTCGGCTAGGGCTGCAGGGTCCTGGTTCCAGCCAGCCCCAGTTGCAGGGTAGGGGTGCACAGTCCTGCCTCCTCCTCCTAAAGACCTAGAAGCATATTATGCGGCTTCTATTTCTTTTTTATTTTTAATACAAGTGACTTTGAAAGTCACTTACATTAATACTTTTCAAAATTAAGATTACTGAATACGGTTCTTCAGCTGTTCATCTCGGTCACAGTTGTGCTTATATCTAGGTACCTAAATAAGGGACTTATGCTCAGATGTGAACACCTCTGAAAATTAGGATCTTTATTAACTTATCTAGAAAAGGGCCTAATTTCAGGTGGATATAGATTTAGAAGCCCAATTTCTTTAATTATAGCAAGCTGCACTTAAAAGGTTGGTTAAGTAACATCATGTGAAGAAATACCACTATTGGTCTATGGATTCCCTCATGACAGAGGGAAGTTACCGCAGTATAAATATTACGAGCACGTTTACACTTAAAACTATGCTGTCAGTGCTACAAAGTGAGCAAGACATCCATGTAAGATACCAGTGGTGTATGTTACCAAATATCAGCTATTCATCTAGCTGATGAATGCCATGAGTCAATGAAAGGATAAAATTTTTCATTTTGTTCATCTCTTTTTAAACCGTTTCATGAAAACAAAATATTAAAAGCATGAATATTCACAAAAGTTGCCACATTCATGTCAGTGCCATTTACAAAAACGGACTAAAATCTGTTCTGATAAATTATTTGTCTCATTCATTCACTAAAACAGAGGGTTCAGACAGGCATTACTCCCCTTATGAGCCAGAGGAGGAAACCAATGAGATTGAACGACAGCAATCCAAAGCACAGGATACAACATCACAAAGTCGATCAAGGACCCATTCACCTGCAGGCTCTTCAAGGAGTGATGATAGTGAGAGAAATGAAGTAATAAGCACACAACAAATGTGTAAGGAGTTTGCATTTTTTTTCATATACCAACTAATTTGAACCAAGTGGAACAAAAAGCATTCTAAGACATTTTAATGAAACTGGCTTTTCGTTATTTAGCTCAGATTGTTTCTTGTGAAGTAAGGCTAAGAGACCAGTGCAAAGGGACAACTTGCAATAGGTATGATACATTCTACAGTTTGCCTATCTGAGATTATTCTAAACAGTTGTGTGTATGCTAACTAAAATATTTTCCCTGTTGCAATCATAGGATCTCAAACCAATTTTGTATTTTAAATCTCTAGGTATGAATGTCCTGCTGGCTGCTTGGATAGTAAGGGCAAAGTGATTGGAAGTGTTCATTATGAAATGGTAAACATATATATATATCTATATATATATATATATTAAATTGAGTTTAATATAGATATAATTAATGAAATTCTGTCTTTTTAATTTGGAATATTAGCTAAAATATGTTATCAGCAAGAATGCATTCTGAAGAAGTCTATGCTCAGAAAAGTAAAAAGCATACTGCAAATTGTTAAGGTAGCCTCAACCTGGTCAAGATTTGTTCCTGCATTTCTGAACATGTAATTTTTGGGTATATAATACCTTACATTTTTCTGCATAAGCAGGATTTGTGTGTGCAGATCATTTAGACAGCTATAAATCTGTACAAATACTGTTTAGGATTTTGTGGGTGCATATTTATAGGCTGCTTTTGGGAATATGGGTCTAGATGTATACATTTAATCCTTAGTTTTAAATATCTGGTCCTTCTGCTTTATCCTGTTGCATATCATTGTGGGGCACTAAAACAAAAGGGAGGAAATAATAGACACTATGAAAATGTATGCTTTCATTCTCAGTAATGGGAAAATGACATTTTCTTCATATGGGGTGGTGGCTGTCCCAACTACATTAAGATTAATAGGGATGGCTATGGAGGCTCCAGCCCCAGCCAGTAATACTACCTATGCCAAGTTTGGTAAGGGCTGGATTCAGGACCATGCTCCCAATGCTTTGCCTCACTCTGAGGGCACAAGCAGCCAAAAAGTGGTTTCACTGGCTACCTCTGTGTAGGGGAATCCCCAAGTGGTGAAAATCTCATGTAGTGACTCACCACTCACCCTCCCAGTCCCTAGAATAGGGGGTATGGACAGGAAAAAATGGTGGAGTTGTTACTATATGTGGCTGATCCCTGGCTTTTGAAATAGTTTGATAGGAATGAGGACTGCAAGGCATAAGACTGAGTAGCTTTAACAAATGCAAATATTGGATATTGGAGACAATTGTAATGAAAAACTGTCTTTTTTCACATTTAAAATACAGTGGAAAATAATTGTTTCACCTGACATGGAAATGATTTTCTTGCTCCATTTTTTAGCAATCCAGCATTTGTAGAGCTGCCATACATTATGGTATCATAGACAACGATGGTGGTTGGGTTGATATCACTAGGCAAGGAAGGAACAACTATTTCATCAAATCTTATAGAAATGGCATTCAGTCAATTGGGTAAGTGCAAGATTACTGATACTTTGTGTGCTTACAACTAATATGTGTGATGTTTCCAATATATTGCATTTCTTTTGCACCTGAAATAAGTCACAATAATAGTTTTCCCATATACTTTTTTTCATCCTGAAGGTCTGAAAGCACTGTAAAAATGACACATACTGGAATACAAGTATCATTTCACCCACCCTGAAAGTGTAGCCATTCTTAAGAGCATACTGCAAAATGACAGAACAGCTATGGGATAGGAAGTGACAAAAATGCTATATCAAATAGAAGAGGCAGGGAAAATGTATAATGGTTGCCCTTGGCAGACCTGAAGAAGAGCTCTGGGTAAACTCAAAGCTTGTCTCAAAAGCTGGCCCAATAAAAGATATTACTTCACCCCACACACCCCTTGTCTCTCAGATAGCTAAATTAGTATTTATGATTAAATTACCTCAATACTTGTAGCATTCATCTATTTCCGATACAAATGTAAAGATGTACCTACAAAGGAACAGTGCATACTGAAACTGTGTTAAGGCAGGTTGTAAGCGGGCAGGACTCACTCCTGCAGCACCTCCTGCTGGTCCATTGGGAATTAGCTCGTCCAGCCTCTGGAGTGCCCCCTGCAGGCCGGTGTCCCACCTATCGCTGGCCCTGTGTCCCTCCCAGACCCGGTGCTCCTTGCCCTTGGGCGCTGCCCCTTGGCAGTACACCCGCTTTCTGGGTCTCCCCACCCAGGGGAATCCCCACCCACTATTCCCACCTTGCCTCAGTCTGCGGCTACTGCCAGTCAGCAACGAGCCCCCCGCTCCCTGGGGCAGACTGCAGTGTAAGAGCCAGTCATCACAGGCAAGGGGTTTTTGACCTGCTGCCTTCCTCTACCACCCAGTAACTCTATGGGCCTGGGACCAAGCCCTGCAGCCTGGGGAGTCGCCAGCCTGGAGCTCCCGTGCTCCTCTAGCTCTTCCCCAGCCCTGCTTCTCTCCCTGGTACTTTCTCACTCCCCACAGCCAGACCTGTCTCCCTCCACAGCTAGAGGAGAGACTCTGCTAAGCTCCTGGCTGCCCTAGCCTTTATAGGGCCAGCTGCATCTGTTTGGGGCATGGCCCCCAGCTGAGGCTGCCTCACAATCAGCCCAGCTTTTCTTCCAGCCCTCTGCTGGGCTGGAGCAGGTGACCACCCTGCTACACAGGTCTACATTACAGCCGAGATCTGAGATTGATCCACCGGTGGTCGATTTAGCAGGTCTAGTAAAGACCCGCCAAATCGACTGCAGATTGCTCTCCAGTCGACCCTTGTACTCTACCTCTGATGAAAAGAATAAGGTAAGTCGACGGGAGATTTTCTCCAGTCGACCCCTCACGGTAACTCGACCTGAGGTATGTCGACTCCAGCTACATTATTCACATAGCTGGAGTTGCGTAGCATAGGTCGACTTAATGCGGTAGTGTAGACATAGCCTGAGTTAAAATGATCTGCTCATCCTGTGTAACACTGGTAATGTTTTTAAGGACTAAGCATGGCAGTATTGCCTAATTTTAGGAGATTAATAATATTGTTTATACAATATGGGTTATAGGCTTGCCAAATAATCTGATCAGAAGATAATAAGGTTCTTGTCCCTGAATCAGGCTACACAGAGTTTGCAAGGACCTTCGGGATGTATAACAAGGACACTCACACTGAGAACAAAATACAGCCTTAAAGACTTTAATTGAGATAAAAGTAATCAAATAGTAATCAAATGGAAAATCATCAGAATTACAAAGGCAATAATATTGTTTTAGAGGTACATGTGGTATTATATACCAGAAAGGTTTCTAGATTAACATACTCACACCCTTCCTTGATAACCTGGTGGTAAGAGACAAAGGACCAGCCTTGCCTCTTGCATGCTAAGAGAGTCCGATGGTTCAGGTTCCTCAATTCTCAAGTGGATGGTGAATGACTTAGGAGAAGCTAGAGCTAAAAAGCTATAGAAAGACAATAGAAGCTAATTTAGAGTTTGACTCCACTCAGTAATTTAAGGACAAGAATTAAGAACTAACAATTAGGAATTAAGGAAAAACTAAGAACTAATGAAATAACTGAACAATGATAAACTGCCCTTTAACATGGTAGGTTACCCTTCTTATGCAGCCTGAGCACTATGTGTCCTCCTACCATGTCCAAACTGAATTTGCTCACCCACAAAGTATCAGGGTACACGTACTCTGTAGGTTGGCATGTTTGTACATATTAATGACATATTCATATCTTTTAATGACCATTAGCTCATTCTCACATCTGTTATTTCTGGCCAAACCGGTTATTTCCATGTTCTTTGGGTTGTACCTGCAAAGTTTAAAGAGGGTATGAATTTAGGTAGCCCTAGCTATACCAACTTGCTTGAGCAACCTCACTTATCTATGTTAAAGGTCACAAACATATAAATCCTTTCTGCTTTAGCTCATCATCACCTATCTAGGCTAAAGGTCTCGAACATATGTATGCTAACTTGCTTATCTCAACATACAGGATGTGGCCTGTAGTTTCTTTGAGTTATGGCCAAAAATACTCTAGTACAAATCTATAAACCTATTATAATAAAACAAATAATCAAACCCATAAGAAAAGCTATATAAGGAAGCAAACCGGCTAGCCCTATAGGGGCTACAGTAGGCAGAATATTCTATAATAATTAGCTAAACTGGAATTTTTCCCAGGATACTGGAGCACATCCCTCTCTGCTCTTCCTAAGAGTGCTATGGGATCTTTAATAACCATAAGAAGTTGTATTTAGAAGTGAATCACTCCTACTACGTGCTCACATAAAACATGAAAGTACATCTATTAAGTAAATGTTTAACAGTTTCCTTACAAGGCTAAGTATCCGCATGTGAAACTTCAGGCAAATTTATAATTTTGTACTTGGCACAAACTTTTACATTTGCTAGAGATGGGATAACTTAAAACACTCCTGGAGGTTTGAGTCAGAAATGTGAGGCAAAGTTTGGATGCTTATCTAAAGACTTGTTGGAGTTATTGTATAGGAAAGAAGGTGCAAATACTTCTCAACTTGTATAAGAAAACAAACAAAAAATGTGTTGGATGGGAATGGAGGATATAGTCTGCCAGGGCTCAACTATGGCACAGCATCAGTACTAACACTTTAGAATACTAAGGCCAAGTCTACACTAGGGGCGGGGGTCGATGTAAGGTATGCAACTTCAGCTACGTGAATAACGTAGCTGAAGTCGACGTAGCTGAAGTCGACTTACCTCGCCGTGAGGACGCTGCAATGTTAACTGCCACTGGTCCCCCGTCAACTCCGCTTCCGCCTCTTGTCGGGGTGAATTACTGGAGTCGAAAGGAGAGCGATCGGGGATCGATTTATCGTGTCTATACTAGATGCGAAAAATCGATCCCCGAAAGATCGATTGCTACCCACCAAATCGGCGGGTAGTGTAGACCAGTCCTAAGAGGTGAGTGTTACTTCAGTGTTAGTATTAACAAAGTAGGGTTCACCCTAGCATATTATGATGAATTGTCAGTTTCTGTTTTTGTTCATGTCTACCTTGTATAAACCGGGATGTGGAGTGGATGGACCCCAAAACAGGCCAATGCGGTTCACACAGGCTGGTGCAGCTGAACCAGCACAGAGGAGAAATCACAGTTTACTTTCCACTTAGAGCAAGGAAAAGCAGGGGTGAGACCGGGTCTGATTTTTCATCCTGCTCTTATGTGCTGTTCTTTGCTCAGGCTGGATTGCCATGTGCAAATCTAGTCATTTGTTTCTCAATGATGCAAACCTGAATGAAGATAAAACAGCATGTGATTAGCCAGAGGACATTACTTGCAGTGTTAATATTTGTAATACTGACCTCGCTCCCAATACTGGTATTTTTAACCATAAAAGATATTGAAAAGAAAATCCTGCAAACCATGACTGACTTTATATAGCATGTGGGAATGTAATTTAATACTACTTTAACTACCTTGGTAAGGGAAAATGCAATAATGTCCAGCTATAATTCACATGCTTCTGTGTGTATAGAATAGTGTGCAGTATTGATCACCACATTTGTTAATAAGTACATCCAGGAATTAGAAAAGTCCAGAGGAGGGTTATGAATCTAAATTAGGGATTGGACAGAATGTCATGTGAGGAAAGGTTTCCTGAAGAAAGGCCCGTTTCTGTGGCTCACTCTGTACTTTGCATCAGCCACGCCTCATAAAGAGGACAGAAACTGGCTTCGTCTTCCAGGTGGAGATTATCCCAGTATGGAGTAACCTCCAGCAAGCATACAGCCAACATAGCTGACTGTTACCCCATTTTCCTTCAGCCGTGGGTGTGCAGGGAGTGGGCATGGTTGGAATGCACTTTGCCCAGGCAATCTCCGGCTGGCAGAAGTCCCCTTGCATGCCATAGCCAGATGGTATACATTAGAGTAGACTCCAGGTCTGTCTAATCTATGTTGGGGCTGGTGCCATTGTAGAGACAGCCATAGGAGCTATGAATAGCCCCCTTGTTGCTCTCTCTCTGCTGTGTCCAGTGGTGATCAAGCTAGCATGCCAAAAAGAGAAGTGTAGCTGTGGTGGCAGGAGGGGTTAGCTGCCCCAAGTCTGTATCTAGGGTCCTGGACAGGATCATACTTAGGGCAGGCAGCCCTTTCTGCCACTTCCCCCACTACAGCTACACTTCAATTTTTAGAGCTTTAGCTCAATCAAAGCATGTCTACTTGAGATGAAAATTATACCGTCCAGCTTGAATATAGACACATCCTAAGTGGGTTAGATGGTCAAGATGAAGCTAGATTTGAAATCAGGACTATATTTTTCCATTTTTCCCTCTATTGGGGTTCACCTTGACCAGCTAACACATGTTAAAGTAAAACTCCCCCTGTCTATGCTGCCACCTTTATCCTAGTCTAGGTGTACCCTAAGGAAGCAAGGACCCAAACCATTTAAAACTTTACATAATAGGTTAAAACCAACATTTTGTATTGCAACTGGAAGCAAATTGGAAGATGATGACTTCAGAGCAGATGTGCAATTAGCATCCAATAGGAATAAATAAATTAAATAAGCAGACGAACCATTCCAAGTACAGGATGTAGCCCAATTAGAACACATCACATTAATCCATTCTGGAAATGATTAAGGATCTATCTCCTCCTTTAGTAATTAAACTTACTAAAGTCAAGCAAAGTCATTTACTTCTTGGTTAAGGGTGTTGTAAAACACCCAAAGATTTTAGGACTTAGTAGCAGATCTCTTGAGATGAAGTAATGAAGAAAAGTACTGACCAGTTATTAGATAAAGGTTCAGAGACAGGAAGAGGAATTGACATTGCTGGTGACCATGTAATTATTAATAAAAAGAAAATGTGTATCCTTTTTGCTGCCCTGATGATGATACCAGTAACAATGTGACTGCAGAAACTGAATCTAAAAGCAGAAATGAATCTGAAAAAGCACGTTCCAGATTCTGACACTGGTTTTGACTGAATGGCATCCTGTGCCTGCATGATGCTAATGTTGTGGTTACGTCCTTAGTGAGGAAAAGGACAATGAATGCTCCTTCTGATTGGCACTTGTGACTGACACAGAATCGTGGAACCCGATTACATTAGCTGTTATTGTACTGTCAAATGAAATCATTGACAATATGGGAAATCCAGTGCTTAACACGTTTGTGCTAATCATTGATTTCATGCTGAATTTCACTGTGAATGTAAACTAAATGTAGTAATTGCAGTGAACATGCAGGAATTCCATACTGGGGGTCTGAACTAGTGGATTCCAATGAAGCATAATCAGTGTAGGGCCTATGTCTGGAAATCAATTAAATAACTTGTTGTTTGACTTTTTCTTTTATTTCTTCTTTCTGTTAGCAAATACCAGTCTGCTAATTCCTTCACAGTCTCCAAAGTAACAGGTTAGCATTTCTTTATATATTATCTTCATCATACACTGGACTGTATTTTGACTGCATATATCTTATTAGTTTCTTTTTTATTTCTTCAGTTCAAGCTATCACCTGTGAAACAACAGTGGAACAGCTGTGCCCATTTCAAAAACCAGCCTCGCATTGTCCGAGGTAAGGGTCTTGAATCTTTCTGCCATATCAAAGCACAAAGAAATAGTCTTTTTTGTCAGAGGTGTTGAGCACCCACAATCGTTACCGATGTTAGTGGGAGCTGTAGGTACTCAGCACCTTTAAAAATCTGGCCACAAATGTTTTATGCTTATCTTTCAATCTCTGGTTTAAGAACACTGTCAGCTAGTAAATACATTCTGAGAAGAGGAGGGTCTGTATACTTTTATTTATTTTAAATAAAGGGTCCTTTACACTTTCTATAGAACATGAGTCTTTTTGCACTTTTGAGAAGGGTGGTCTAGTGGTTAGACCAGGAGACTGCAATATTCTATATTACTGACTTGCTGTATGCCTTGGGCAATGGACTTTTGAGCCTCAGTTTCCTCCTCTGTAAATACATATCATGAAAGGGTCTGACACAGCCCTGTGTCTTAGGTGTTGTTTGTTTGGGGGGTTTTGGGGGTTGGTTTTTTTTTTTGGAGAATAGTAGGTCAGGAAAATATTTATGTTTGCAAAGAAATATTAATAGATGGGTAAAGTAGGCCATAGTGAGAATCTTGTGTACAAGCCAATTTATAGCTTTCAGCAAACTGTATGTGCTGTGTATTTGAAATGTGTATTTGAAAGCAACATTTTCTCTCTTCGAAAGAAGACTGTGCCTCAATAGTTTGAGGAAGGAAACCTGTAACAGTTCTTAAAACCGTAGATGAGTCAGAGGTAAATACAGTGTAGCATGATTTACCGCAAGAGTGGAGATATCCACAAGCGTAGTTTTATAGCTGTCTACAGTCAATAGAGGAAGCAAACACAAAGCCAGAACTGCTAAGAAAACATCCCATAATGTAGCATTTGGGACCTTGGACTCGTGTGGTTTTTGGCTATAGCTGCATAGTCTTGCTGGATAAGGTACAGAAATAAGTAAATGAGTGAAATGCAGGAATGGATGGAGCAAATCCCATCCTTATACCCATCTTTCTTCTCTCATTACTACACAATATAATACATTCTGAAGTGAAAAAATAGAAGCCGTTTTTAGGAAAACATTTTAAAAATAAAAACCTGAAATCAAAGAGTGACAAAGAGATCAGTTTTAAAAACTCCAAAGCAAAGTCCTACCCAACACTATCTGGGTGCCCTGGACACACATCTAAAAAACACAACCCAGCAAGTTACAAGCAGCAATAAATCATGGCAACAGCACTTCTCCACAGTCTCCCAACCACACCTCGTATACTAATCACAGGTGACACAGGCATTTATCACAATGGCAAGGTCTGCCTTTAAGAGGAAAGGCTGCAGAGGAATGGCCAGGCACAGATTGGAGAAAGGTAGACTTGGTCACTGTTGCTATTTGATCATCCAGAAGCAGCTGGGAGTCTAACCATATCCCCAAATCACAACCTTTGGTCACAGATGTTGGAGGAACGGATATAACCTCCAGTTTTTGTGCTTCCTTCCTCCAACCCCCACATCACCTCAGTATTCTCAGGACAAAGTTTCATTCAACTTACTCTTACCCATGCCCCGGAGTTGCCTCGGCCGGCACTGGGAAAGGCATTTGATTGTTATGTCTGGATCGGATGCAGTAGAGATGGCTGTCATCAGCATAGTGAAAATAATTTAGCCCGTGGGTGTTTTTTACCAACTTTCCTAATGGTCTTGCACACACATTGAATAATAAGAGGGTACCAAGAAAATCTTTGTGGTGCTCCAAATAGATATCATTAAAGGGTCTGGGTTGTTTCATTGTGGGGGTCTGGGGTTGGAGGATAGTAGGTCAGGGAAATACTTGTTTGCAAAGAAACGTGGCATGGTGAGTATCTTGTTTATAAGTCAATTTATAGCTTTCAGCAAAATGTGTAAGCCGTTTCTTTGAAGCCAACATTTTCACTCATCAAAAGAAGCTTATGCCTCAATATTTTAAGGAATCCTGTAACAGTTCCTCAGGGCAGAGGCAGCAGTTGCCCAACACTGCCCTTTGGGTCTTCTTTGACAAAGAAGCCCAGAGCTACTAAAGTCCTCCACCCCCCACTCTTGCCAGGGACCAGAAGTGCATCAATAATGCCTCTTAGTCCATAGCATCAATGCTAGCTGATTGATCCAATGTCATCATTATGGACACCTTATCTTTATCCATCACTGAATTTATTGTTTGTCAAATCCTGAAGCCCAGTTAAATTAAATATCATGTGGTATTGTAATATTGTAGTTACATTCTTAAAATGTATGTTTGTGTTCAATTTTCAGAGTGTATTGTCCTCGCAACTGTATGCAGGCAAACCCACACTATGCTCGTGTAATTGGAACTCGAATTTATTCTGATGTAAGTAGCATGATTTATTCAAGCATATTCATAAATGTGGATGATGAAACTGTTATGGTGTACAATGGAATATACAATGAGAGGATGTTGGATAGTGTGACTGTTCAGACCTGATCCTATGTACCTCGTGCACTCAAAGACCAAAGTTTTCAAACTTGGATGCCTAATGTTAGGCATGTGCTACTGGCCTGATTTGAGCACCTCTACAAATCAGGACAGTTGTTTGGTGCCTAAGTATAGATTTACACACCTTACTATAGGCACCCAAACTTGAAAGTTTTGGTCACAATTGACACTGACTTGTATGAAATGAGCAGTGAGTGAAGGGTTGGACCCTTAATGACCCTCTCCAGATACAAACATATTTTCTAGAATCCAGTGAAATGAAATACCATATTATTCTAAAAATAAATATACGTCATCCCCATTATTTTGGACATATCTCAGTTATGGACAGTCACATATTTGTAGCAGTCTTCAAAAATTATGAATAAGACTTTCTGATGGAAAACAAAAGAATACCATCAAGCTATTTTTGGAAATCTGAAACTGAAATCTATTTCTCTATCATCTCTTTTTCTCCAGTGGGAGTACAGTACCCATTCATTGTTATTAGAGAAGTGCTCCTGAGCACTGAGATGCTGTCAGTTATTCATGTTTAATCCTTTTTAAAGAATGTTTTTAAAGCATGTTTTCAAACATACAGCATCAAAGTCATGCCCCAGCTCCCCCAATCACTCATACACTCACTCTAGCGCGCGCGCGCACACACACACACACACACACACACACACACACACGTGTGCTTGGCTTGGGTGGAGTTCACTCACCAGAAGCAGAGCACAGCTCCATTTCCCCTTTTTGAGTATATTTCAGCCCTTGCCACTGTAGGGTTCCTGCTCACAAAATCTGTATATGGTGACTGCTCTTCCAATCCCCCCAAAAGCTTTCCTGGTGGATACTTTTCCTCCTGGACCTGGTGATGGGATCTCTGAATGGGTTAGGGCCCACACAGGCAATGGGCTAGGGGTTGAATCGGAGGATGGGATACACATGATCCTCCCTCTGGTCCTGCAGAAAATAGTCAATAGTCTCGTGTCTGAACTTTCTCCTGATTCTTTTCAGTGTCACTTGGTGTCACCTTGGCATAGAGGGGTCCCTGGTCATGCAACTCTGTTTGAGCTATGATTATTCAATCTTTATATTATGGGAGAGCCCAAGGTCCCCAGAGAGAGCCCAAGGTCCCCAGGCAGGACCACATTGTGCTAGGTGCTGTCCAAACATGGAAAAGAGACAGTCCTTGCCCCGAAGTACTTACAGTCTAAGATACAGACAATAGATAGGGCCAGAGCAAACAACATACAAACAGATGGACCTGGTGATGATTGGCCTGGCTTTATTATATACATGTATCGTATTTTTTTGAATTTAGGTTAGAGGTACTGAAAAATGGTGTAGGGAAGGGAAGAGCCATGATGGCAAGCAGTCAGCAGAGCTTCAAGGAGCCAGTATGATTGCAGGCCCATCCACAAGAAAAAGTGTGTTTTGGAGTGGCATTGCTGTGGGGGCAAATGCCACCCTGCTGATTGGACAATGCAGGGGGATCTCCTCAAGGAAATCTTCATGGGGAGGTCCTAATGAAAAGTCCCCTTCCATGGCTTTGAATACGAGGGACAATCTGGGCCCAGGATACTGGATAGAGAGGTTTTGTGGCATGAATATCACTTAAAAAGGATTGTATGAATCGTCTCCAAAAAGTGGAAACGAGGTCAAATTACAAAGAATGAATGTTTAAAAAAAAAAAAACTACACAAGCATGTAGGGACAATATTAGGAAGGCCAGAGCACAAAATGATATTAAACTAGCTAGAGACATTAAGGGTAACAAGAAACAATCTACAAATACGCTAGAAGCAAGAGGAAGACCAAGGATTACTCAACTAAGGAGGAAAGACAATAACAGAAAATGTGGAAATGGAAGAGGTGATAAATTACTTTTATCTTTCATTTTTCACCAAAAAGGTTACTAACGATCAGACATCTAATATAGTGAACGCCAGTGAAAATGAGAGAGGATCTGAGGCTAAAATAGGGAAAGAACAAGTTAAAAGTTACTTAGACAATTTAGATATCTTCAAATTGGCAGGGCCTAGAATACGCACAGAGCTGGCTGAAGAGTTATCTGAGCCATGGGAAACTCATGGAAGACTGGAGACATTCCAGCAGATTGGAAGAAGGCAAATATAATGCCAATCTGTAAAAAGGGGAATAAGGACAACTCCGGGAATTAGAGACCAGTTAGCTTAACTTCAGTACCCAGAAAGATAATGCAGCAAATAATCAAGCAATCAATTTGCAAACACCTAGAAGATAATAAGGTAATAAGTAACAGTCGACGTGGATTTGTCAAGAACAAATCATGTCAAACCAACCTAATACCTTTCTTTGACAGGGTAACAGCCTCATGGATGGGGGGAAGCAGTAGATGTGGTTTATCTTGACTTTAGTAAGGCTTTTGATACTGTCTCACATGACCTTCTCATAAATAAACTAGGGGAAAATAGCCTAGATGGAGCCACTATAAGGTGGGTGCATAACTAGTTGGAAAAGCATTCCAAGAGAAACAACAAGGTAGACACAGTTTTAGACCAATTGACGTTGACAAAGTTCCTCTTTATCTATCAAGTCCAATCTTGTGCAGTTAATCACTTGGATTACACTCATTAGGCATTAAAATAGTGTAAATTTTTACCCGTTATGATACCTGGCAATACTCCTTTCCTAGTTTTACCTTCAGGTTAATTGTTTAAAAGTAGGTGGGAACTCTTCTTCACCTTAGTCTATGATCCTTTAAACTGAATTGCTTTTTGACTTTCTAACAAACCAAATCCATTTCCAAAGGCATCCATTTTTCAGTCAGAAAACCAATGGATTTTCCTTTATCTATTTTGTGGTAAGGAGAAAGTTGTTACAGCAGTTGCGTTGTTTTGCTACAATATGCGGGGGACTTTAGATACAGACTGCACGCTATTTCTAACCTGCGTAGGATTTTTACATGGGAAGAGATATACTTAGTCTTGGAGCAGGCAGCAGGGAGAAGTAGGAAGGATGCAGTCCTTTGCACTGTGTTCCTCTGTCATCAGTCCAGGGAGCAGCAATGGGTTAGCTGCAGAGGAAACAGTTCACCGTTTTCCCAGTAAGCAGTATTAGCCTGCGTATTTAATCAGTCCTCAGTAGTGTGATGACAAGTAGCTGGCCAAGGTGATGATACTCAAACACTTTAAAGCACTTTGAAAGCTATGGATGAAAAGCACTATATACGTACTAATCATTATTATGAGAAAGAAGTAATACTTAATAAATGACTTGGGCTCCCACCTTGCAAACACTGATGTACATGAGTAACTTTACATATGGGAGTACTCCCTTATGTAGTTCAGTACATCTCACTGAGTTACTCGTGTGCAAGTTTGTTAGTATGTATGTCAACAGGGGAAATGGAAAAGTGTGTGCCTTTTGAGGAAGGAATTAC
This sequence comes from Chelydra serpentina, assembly GCA_037349315.1. Lineage (NCBI taxonomy): Eukaryota > Metazoa > Chordata > Testudines > Chelydridae > Chelydra > Chelydra serpentina. The sequence continues at coordinate 85,346,215 of JBAIAC010000002.1, forward strand.
TTTCAGCTCCTCAGTAGCGGTCTGAAATCAACGCCCTGAGGTCAAGATGAGTTACAGCAGATTATCCTGTTAGAGCAGGGATCTCAAACTCAAATCACCACGAGGGCCACATGAGAACTAGTAAATTGGCCTGAGGGCCGCATCACTGAAACCTTTTCATACAATGATACAAAAGTATAGTCAAAAATGAAAAAAATGAAGAGTAATATAGTATTCTATTAAAAGTCAATGTATTAACTTTTTAAAAACTGTAATGCAAAAGGGGTTTGAATAAAATATAAACACTCAATAATGTTTGGAGCTTGGCTGCCAGTGGAGTTGGCATCTATGGCGGACCGCCGGAAATAACTCCGCGGGCTGCATGTGGCCCGGGGGCCGCGTGTTTGAGACACCTGTGTTAGAGGATAAACACTAATTTCTACTCACTTTATTCAAGCAAGAAGTCCCATTGATCTCAAAAGGCCAAATCCTGTGGGCTTTGCTCAGAAGTAGTCCCAAATAGCCTCTAATTAGTCTCCTAAGAGTTCTGCTTTTAAACAATTTACTTTCTCAACATTCATCCATGTTGTACAGAAATATTTGCAGCCATGTTGCTTGGAAAAAATGCATGCATTGTGCAATGGAAATAAAAGTTTTTGTAAACCTATTTTTGCAGCATTCATAAAGCTCTAGTTAAAACTCTTTTTTTTTTAACAGTAGCTAGGCTAGAAGGTTGATAATACTGCTACACAGCAGGCTGAGCAAAGTGTTTTATTCTTAAATTGGTTTAGAAAAATTTGGTTCTGCTTCCATTCTCCCTGCATCTAAGCAGGGATGACTCTGAATCCTCCATGGTGCCCCACAAAATTTTTGCTATTTTCTTCTCATATCATTTCCACCAAGCTCTGATCTTACAGTGACTGCCCCTAATCTTGATGAGATTGCTAGTTATCGCATTACCCTCTGCTCTGCCAGCAGTACCAGACTATTTGTCAGCTTTTCCCACAGATTAACACAGAACCATGTACTTGTGCACAGTGTGTAGGTAACCACATGCATGTTTCTGTCACTGTTACTCATCCTCTCATCCCCTGTACCCTCTATTAGTTTGTTGCACCCTCTTGTTTTGTCTTATCTTAAAGTAGATTGTGAGTGCTTTGAGGCAGGGAGTGACTCTTACTCTGTGTACGTACAGTGCTAGGACAATGAGGTTTGATGCTAAATAGGGCCTCTGGGCGCTATCTTAATGTAGATAATAAATAACGATAGTATATGCCAGTCTCACAACAGACTGTACAAATTACTCACTCTACTAGGGACCTGCACACACTACCAGATCCCTGCTGGCCCAGCAATGCAGACTGTCCACATGGCAATGTTTTGTCCTATTGGTAGACCACCCTACAGCTTCCTGCCTTCAACTCATGGGAGCAGGAAGTCCACGCTTTCAGCTTCCCCTATCCCAATTATCTAAGGCTTGGAGCCTTATTTCTGGCATTTCGATATTATGCCTTATGCCACAGAACTTTTTAACAGTATTTACACTTCAAAAAAGAGTTTTCAAAGTTGACTTTGGTGTTTGCAAAAGGTATAAGATCTGAATCAGATGAGGACTGAGGTGAATTGTCAAAGCTTTGTGGAGATGCTTTTGAAGCACCTACTTGTACAGTGACTGGCTTTTGCCACTGCTATTAGTCCCTGATTCCAAGCACCAAATACACCTACAGAATAAAGAGAGGCTTTTGAAGTTGCCAAGTTATTACTTGTTTCACATTTAGAATTTGTTTTGATAAAAAATTTGATGGGCCCAGTTCATGCCTGGTATGACTCCATTGACAATGATGAATCAGTGTGTTCTTAGCTATATCCCACGTATCTTCTCTCAAAACAAACTCTTAGCAAATTCCTGTTTCATCATCTTATTTTCATACCAGGCATCACTGCCCTGAGAACAATCTCTTATGACAGAGAATCCCGTGGTAATATTTTTGAGCCAATCACAAATGTAAAAAAGTGGGCCAGATCCTTAGCTGATGTAAATCAGCCCAGCTCCATTGACTACAGAAGTTAATGGAGCTATGCCGATTTACACTAGCCCTGGATCTAGCTCATATTTATAAATGCTTTTGCTTCTATTAACTACATGGAAATCCTTTTCCTAATATCTTCGAATAATTGTCCATAATATTCTGCTGTGGAACAGAGTAAAGTTCTAAGAGAAAAACAGAACTATTAGCAATCCTATCTGTTATGAATAACATTGGGAACAAATGCTATTTGTGAAAGGGGGGCTTGTAGTTAAAATGCCTTTGCAGAGTAATGCTATGCTGTGGTGACTATTGGATATTTTGCTGAGTAGCAAAAGAAGGAAAATGATTAAGCAGCTTGGTATTCAGATTCTATGACCTGTTAAATACTGACAAATATCAGAGAGTTCACCGCACATCAATAAAGCAAGGTCATGTAATGCTGTATGAAATGTTTGTTACCTTAAAAATGCATTATGTTGCCTTACATATGTTTTGGGCTGAGATAATATCTGAACTAAAGCAACAGCTCAAAGCTACTGATGGAGACTTCCAGGGAGAGGTATGCCTTAACGGCTGCTAATAAAATGTCTTGCTAAGTAATATTTAGAAACAGAAAATAAACCTATGGGAGTGAAATCCTGGCCCCACTGAAATCAATGGGAATATTGCCATTGACTTCAAACCATCTTCTTGGCTCATTATTCTTACCACATAAACCCCTCCTTTGAGTCTCCCACTGGCTTCCTCTTCCCACTATATAAGCTTCTTGTCTATACTTTTAACACCCCAAATATCATATCCACATTCCACTTTACTGATCTAGTAACCTATTGTGATGTCAGCTCTGCCAGTGTTCCTAACCTTTACCATCCACCCATCAGCTTCTCCCTTAAACATCTCCAAGCTTTCTCCGACACTGGCCCTTTTGCTTAGGATAAAACATACTGATAAAATCCAAGCAGCCATTATCTTCCTTCAGATCCTCCTGGAGCATTCACCTCTGCCATGATGCCTACAAAATCCAGCCTGCTTGTCATGCTAAAACAGGTGACAAGCTGTGGCCTTTCCTCTTGCTCTTCTTTCCTTTTCCTACTCCCCTCCTCACTTCCTCTAATGCCAATTTAAAAACAAACAAGCAAATAAACCCCCTAAAATACATGTAACTATCTGGGCCAATTCTTCACCGCACTCATTTGCACCATACTCATTGTGGTACATTGTATTCACATCCCCTATCCTTCATTTGCATCTTTAGATTGTAAATCCTTCAGTACAAGGATTGTCTCTCTTCTGTGTTTGTACAACACCCAGCATAATGGGACTCCCAATCCTAACTGGGGTCTTTGGGCACTACCATAAGATTAATATTTAGGAGCAGCAATAGCCCTAAATAATTTAAATTAGTCTCTTGATCACTGGCTGCCAGATTGGGAATACAGCAAAATCCTAAAGCTGTTAAGGGAGGAAGGAAAGAAAGGTACTGAATAGTATAAACTGTATCACCCCTGGCTTGTTTTAGAGCTGCAGTCAATCATTCTAAGGTGGAAAGCTTAAAAGGGCCTTTGGATAAAGTTTGTCAAGTTTTATATTCTGAGAAATGTTGTGACATTAACGGACTGACTATATACCAGTGAAACTGGCAACTTCAATGGTTGGAATAGGAGTTGGAAAATAATTGCTATTTTGAATGCCTGTATTTTATATAGCATTTAGATTACAAAATAACTACAGTTACAGATATGTTATTCCAATTGTAGCTCGACAGTAATGCAAGCCTTGTTTAAACTGGTCTTTCAATATTGATATTTATACTGGTTACGTTTTTAATGTTGATTCTGTGGAATCCTCTTACAGTGAAGACTTTTTTTTCTTCTTCTTCTTCACAAAACAGCTTGGTTATAAATGGAGATTCCCTGTACCTGGAATTGCAAATTGCACAGTGCTGTACATTGAAACAAATAATAAGGACTTATCTTCTACAATATAAATGGAGTTTTACTATATCTGTTGTTCACTGAAAATAGCATTGTTATTAAAAGTTTTAAGTAATGAAAAAGAGAGATTACCAATTCTCTGAGTAATTGACTGCTCTTCTATGCACTTTATTTAAAATAAATAGGTATGTAAATCATCAGAGTTGGGCAGTTTCATGAGAGCACATTAAGGGCCCAGTTCTGCAGATATTACTGAGACAGAATTCCCATTGACTGAAAACTTTGCCTGTGTAAGGTTTGCAGGATTGGTCCCCACATGATTCAAGGTTCTTTAGGAATATACTGTCAGAGCGTTCTTTGCAGTAAGAGGACATACAGTTTAGGTTCAGCTACAGATTAATATTATGGGCAAGTTCTTTTATAAAGCAGTATGGGGAATTAGGAGCTCAAGATAGGAATAACCACAAACAAGATTGCAACAGCTGAGTAAAAATTGAAGACTCAAGCCAGTCAATGATATTTCTCAAACTGGCTTGAAGGAGTAAATCTTCCTAGACTGCTATAAATCTGTGCAAATGCTATTTAGGGACAAATACAGGATTTTGTGGGTGCATATTTATAGGCTGCTTTTGGGAATACATTTAATGTATACATTTAATTCTTAGTTTAACATATCTGGTCCTTCAGCATTATCCTGTTTCATATTACTTTGGGACATTAAAACAAAATGAAGGACCTGTGAAGGGAAAACCATGTGGTGGCAGCTGCAGCTTCCTCCTGCAAAACACTACATCGGTTTTCCTTCACCAGTCCTTCACTAATCTATGTACATCCTGGTGTTGGCAAAACACCAGGATGTACATGCAGATGGCTATAGATTGTTCTATACTATTCTATACCATTGATTGTGAAGTGCTGTTAACTCACCTGCCGATCTCGTGGCAGTAGGTGGAGTTGGTCTTCAGAGGCATTGTTCTTTTTCTCTCAGGGAGTTCTCTACAGGTAGTTGTAGGCAGTTGCTCCTCTTCCCAAAGAGTTCTCAAATGCAGAGTACCATTCTGTCTCCCCTCCATTTCTGCAAATATGGGGTTGGTAGGAAGGTTAGTGATGAGGCATCTGATTCAGAGTTTTCAATGCAGGAACTCCTCACTTAAAGTCGTCCTGGTTAACATCGTTTGGCAGCCACCTGCTTTGTTCACTGCTTGCAGGAAGAGCAACCCGTTGCAGCTAGCTGGTGGGGGCTTGGAACCAGGGTGGACTGACAGCCCCCCTATCAGCTCCCCCTATCAGCTCCCCACTCCCCTAAGTTCCCTGTGCAGCAGCTTCCCCGCAGTCTATCAATTGCCGGCAGTTCAGCTGTCCCTCCCCCACTGCCATGTGCTGCTCCTGCCCTCTGCCTTGGAGCTGCTCCCCAAGACTCCTGCTTGCTGTGGGCAGGGAGGGGAAGAAGAGGGGGGGCTAATGTCAGGGTGTCCCCCTCTCCCTGCTTACCCCATCTTCCATAGAGCAGGGGGGACACACGGACGGAGGGAGCTGCTGCAGTCTGGTCGCAGCTTGCTGATCTAATTAACAAGGCTGTGTACTTCTGACCCCACTCTTCATACTTAAAGGGGAAATGCGCATCTCTATCTCTCAAACACACAGGGTGTGTGTCTCTTAGTCTCTGTCTGCCCTCCCTCCTTTCCTGATGCCTTTTAGAGTGTGAGAGTTAACCCTTGAGGGCTCAGCCAATTTGCTAGTTCATCATTTAGCAGTAAGGCATTCCCTGGGAAATATCCCATCCTCTGACTCCTCCACCTCAACCAAGCTTCACAATCATCATCACCATGTACCAGTATTAAATTGTTCCCTGGAACCTAACCCCCTCATTTACATGAATTCTTATGGGGAAATTGGATTCGCTTAACATCGTTTCGCTTAAAGTCGCATTTTTCAGGAACATAACTACATTAAGAGAGGAGTTCCTGTATGCGGATGGCACCTAACTCTGTCTCTATATCATCTGATTCAAATGAAGTAGTTCAGCTCCTCGTCAATGTCTAGTTGAGATTTTGGCGTGCATGAGAGTGCTCTGAAGCTCAACCCAGAGAAGACTGAGGTGATGATGGTGGTTTGGGGAAAGAGCAAGAGGAGATGGCAGAAGGAACATCATCCACTTTAATGGAAGGAGTATGTCTGTCAATAGTGTTTGCAATTTAGGAGTGATTTCACATGCAGACGTTACCACAGTTATCCAGGCCTTTGTTACCTTTCAAGATTAGACTATTTCAACATGCTCTACATAGGGCTACCCATTAAAAACATTTGGAGACTGAAGCTGTCACTTGTTGAATGGGGAATCTTGCTGGGAGACTTGTTCTCCATTGGTCTCTGGGTGGAGTTTATGGTATTGGTTATGAACTTTAAAGTCCTGGAACTGGCCTACCTGAGGGACCACCTCTTGCTATTTTTTATGGCACAACCATTAATTCTTATTGAGGATGGACTATCTGAGTGGCAATGTTGCCACAGCTGCAGTCAGCTGGATCATTATAAAAGTGAGGGGGAGGCTGACAGGACATCCCTGTGAGGGCTTCAGGACTCTGGAGCTTGTTTTCCCCTCCTTGCACATCTTGGTCCTAAATATCCTGAATTTGGTGACTTTCCAGACATGCGGCAAAAGATACCTTGTTCTCTGGACAAAGCTATTGGGGCTTGCTTCCAGTCCTACTTGCTTCCTACTGGCCAGTCACCTGCGTTCCTGTGGAATGTATTTCAGTGCTGCTGAGGATTCATTTAATTGTATTGATTTATATGACTAATTATGATAAGGTATCTAGAGCCATGGATATGCTTCTTTATTATTATTTTTAAATCTAAAAGTGAATGAAAAACATAATAGAACTAATGCAAACAAAAACTCTTCTGCTCTTTTCTCAGGTGTCTAGTATCTGCCGGGCAGCAGTACATGCTGGAGTAGTTCGCAACCAAGGAGGCTATGTTGATGTTATGCCAGTAGATAAAAGGAAGGTGTACATCGCCTCCTTTCAAAATGGAATATTTTCAGAAAGGTAAAAAGCTCAGTTTAAAAGACTGTTGTTTTCCCTTCTCCTAGTAATGCATGCCATCATTTTCAGATTCTTGCACTAAGTCTCTGTGTGTGGTGAGGTTAAGGGGTGTGTGTGTGCTTGAAAGCTAAATAAATAGGCTAACATGGGTGATTTACAGGGTTGTGTAAGAGTCACAATGACTGGAGAAGCTGCGGTACCAGAACTGCCTGTCTCCTCTAAGCTCATAAATCATAACCCTAAAAAGCTGCTTATAAATCAAAAGGACTCTCTTGTTTATTGATCCTCTGGCAAATAATGCAATGTTTGCTAAGAAAATTACCTTTGCCTCCTTTTGCATTTTTTAGATTAGTGATTCGTTCAGTTTAGGTGAGTGGGGTTTGGAATGGTCTAGTACTTGCTGTTTATATGGCACCCTCTTATTGAGGGTGGATTAAATGAATGGCCATTAACTTTTTGCATATCTTTGTATCTGAGCATAGTCTACAAATGATATGGGCAACAGATTAACATATAAAATGATTTCCTAAAACATACGGATTTGTATCTGAGTCTTTTAAAATCACTTACCATTATATAGTACCTTCTGTGAGGACATATGCCTGCATACTTCTGGTTAAATTGAAGCTCTGGCATATTTTTCCGGGTTCTAGCAGAACAAAATTTGACTTTACAATATTCTTGGTACATCCCATTCACAATCATGAAACTAATTGTGAACTCTGGAGCTGCAAACAGTGTGCCAGATCAGCCCTTACACAAGAATTATATGCATGTGGAAAAGAGGAAAAAGCGAGAATGATTGTGTAGCCTGGTGGTAAGGGTATTCAACTGGGAGGCCCAAATTCATGTCCCTTCTTCAAGCATGAATTATTTATACATAGCGGAACAGCTCCACTAGGTGAGATTGAGACAGCCTCCCATCCCTCCCCATAAGAATCTTCCATAGGCCAGGGACTACAGTGCTCAGTTACACCACTCCCTTGGAATGTGGGAGACGCAAGTTCAAATCCCTTCTTCACAGCAGGGAGATTGAATTCAGGTCTCCCACAGCCCAGCTAAGTTCCCTAACCATTGGGTTATAAGGTGGATACTGCCTCCCTTCCAATTTTATGAATGGCACGTAAGTCACCCCCCTCCCCCCCCGAATAAGTTTGTCCAAAACTATGCTGTGAATTTGTCAAATTAGTGACAAGTTTTGGATCAACCAAAACTTCATTTTATGGTAAATAAACAATATGACTGAAAAATTTTGCCCTAGTCTAACTAACTGTGATTTGTATCTGATTAATGTCTGGATCTTATGTGTGCAGAAAAAAATACTATTTGGGAACTATTAACCCATTGCAGCCTTTTAACAGTTTATTAAAGTAAATAGATATCAGTTGTGTGGTCCATGTAAACGATGTAGCAGGTATTTAACAACATTGCTAATCCATATCCCCAGGCGAAAGGCATTTATAAACTAAAAACTAACATTTCAAAGCATGTCTAGCAGTTGCACAGCTACCAGTTTCAAATGGAAAGAAGCCAATGTGCCATCTGACTCGGGACTGTTTGTCCTACAGAACCTGCAGTTTGTCCTACAGAACCATGACACTTCAGCTGTGTGGTTGAAAGAACTGCAAAACTAAGCAGTTCTGCTATCGCTAATGTTTACAAAACAGCATTAATTCCATAAATTGTACCCTCAGGTTCTGTAATAATTGACTAGAAATCATACACATTCAAGGCTTTCCCCTAAATATTAGTATTTGCTTTATTTGTTTTGTTAATAAGAATTTCTTTTGAAGTAAAGAGCATCAGTGGTAGAACTGTTATTATAGATTACTTTATTTCTGGCAGAAAGTTCTATTCTGATAAATTAACCCAATCCTGCTCCCATTGAAATGAATGGCAGGGTTATATAGCAACTTTGCCATTGACTTCAAGAAGAACAGAAATAGATCCTTACTCAGGATTCTCTAAAACCTACTTGCAATATGTCATCTAGTGAAATATGGCCTGAATCTGCCACGGCATCAGTGGCACAGGTACCAGCATTCCTCCTGCACAAAATAATTTGCAGGATCAAAACCTAAGAGCCCAGTCAATGAGAGTTCTGGACTCAGAGGGCTTGCATCATTTCCTAAGGGTATGTCTATACTACCTGCCAGATCGGCGGGTAGCGATCTATCCAGTGGGGGTCGATTTATCACATTTAGTCTAGACGTGATAAATCGATCCCCGAGCGCTCTCCCGTCGACTCCTGTACTCCACTGCCTCAAGAGCCGCAGACGGAGTCAACGGGGGAGCAGCAGCAGTCAACTCACTGCAGCGAAGACGCCGCAGTGAGTAGATCTAAGTACATCGACTTCACCTACATTATTCTCATAGCTGAAGTTGCGTAACTTAGATCGATCACCCTTCCCCCCCCTCCCCGGTGTAGACCAAGGCTAAGAGTGCATTGGAGTGTCGTGATCTTATAAATAACCTTTGGGATTTTGGGATTGTTTTATTTTGCAGTTTACAGAATCCTCCAGGAAGCAAGGCTTTCAGAATATTTGCCGTTGTCTGAGTCCAGTTACTAAAGTGTAAAAAAACCAAAATAAACCAGAGCACTTGGAAGAGGATAATAAAGATAACTTAGTATACTTCCTAAAGTTTGTATAAAGCTGTAACATTATTGTACAGATGATATCAACTATTTTCCACCAAAAGACTTTCAGCTGCATATAAATCTTAATGGAGAAAAATCTGTAAAATTAAACATGGGAGAAAATGCATTTGAAAAACTACAATGATATATAACAATTTTTTTTTGAATCCTGTGTTAAATATTGCTATATTTTCTTAGCAGTTATTCCTATACAGTTAATTCAAATCTCATAAATGTTCTACATTTTGAATCTGAATACATTATTGTACGGTGCTTTATGTATGCCACTAACAATAACTTAAAAACTACACCATGGATAGACCAGAGATTTTATATCCATTTTACATTAAAAAATAGCCATCCCAATAAACTGACACAGTAAATCATCCCTGTAAGTCAGAAGTATAACACTTTTTTTATGATCTATTCTAGCATTAACCAACCAAAAAGAAGAACTGGAGTGTTTTATACTTTACACTAATTATTAGACAAATATCAGATTTTTTTTTAAAAATTGGAAATGGAGACGACCATTAAAATGTGTTCCTTTTAAAGAAACATTTTTTGTTAAGAATGATCAATTTACATTTTCTTTATTTTCTAAAATTAATTTGATAATAAACACACTGTTATTGGCTGTTGGTAACTCAGTCAGTTCAAATAACCAGACATTAAAAGATCATTTTCACACTGAGAGGAGGAATAAACTGAAAGGATTAAGTTCCTGATTCTGCAAACTCACACAAGCTTTACTTTAAGCCTGTGACTAGTTTCATTGAGTTCAGTGGGCTTCCTCATGGGAATAAAGTTAACCACATGCATAAGTAATTGCAAGTTTCAGGCCTTAAACTGTACATGGTATCTGTGAACTACACATAGATTTGAGGGTGAACAATCAACACAATCTCTACACTGTTAAGAAAATGGTAACAAGGCCAATCCCCCTTACTTCTCACAACCTGGCGGATACTCCTGCAGGCCAGGACGTATAGCGGTATGGAGCCTAATGAAGATTAACTCATTTATTGCTTCACCATTTCCTTTTAATTCATTTATGGTGAATAGCCTTGTGCATTAATTTTACCATATTATGGTATATGAAGAAAATATAATGGTGATACTATGTTTCTTTCTATGAAAAGTGTATTGTGCTTTAAGACTGAAAAGCTGTTGAACTTTATTTTTGGTATTTTTGTTTCTGCTGATGGATTTATTATTTCTTTCTAACTTGTAAACTTATTGGTATTCTTCATATTTCAGAGTATTATTTTCTGTCCTTTGTTTTGCTACATGTACTACCTCATGTAGTTAGGCACGCCTTGTTAGTTTTTTAATCAGTTTTGAATAAAATTAATTTACATAGTAACTGTAAAATTGGCGATCTTTATTTTTTTTCCCCACAGAAAATGTATGTTTGTCCTAGCTCAAGAATAAAAATACCAGCTACATAAAGTTTACTTTTGTTGCTGACCAAAACATTGCAAGTGGTTTGTAGGACATGGCTATAGAAAGAGGTTGAAGTTTTAAAAGCTGGTTAGGCGATTTAGGTGCATAGCTCCCAGCAATTATACTGGAAGTTGTAAGGATAATTCCTCTAGTTGGTTTTGAAAGTTGCAATCAGGATATATGGGATTAGGCTTCTTTATGGTACATTCTGTATCAGGAAACTGACTTTGTAAAAAATGCCACAACCTTACTCAACCCATCTACTTCCTTTATATGTGGTTAATTTTTTACTAATGGAATTTCACTAGTGCAAAGAGGCCCAAATAAGAAATATTCCTGGTAATATGTGCTTATAGTTCTTAGAAACTTAGGTTTTAATACTTTTTTTTAATTCTAATAAATCCTACAGAACCGTTACAGCTATGGAAAAATGAAATGGAGTTTTTTCTGGCTTGCATTTCGTCAGCAGAATTGTTCACTAAATTCTGATTACAGAATATTTACTGATGATGATCATGATCTCTGGGCCACAAAGAATTCAGCTTGACTTTCAGAGTCGAGGTTCTGGTTTTAAGAGCGGATAGTTAGAAAAAGTCGTTATTTGTAATAATTTTGGTGGGATTATTGTTAGAGCCCCTCCTTGGGATGGATTGTGAGGTAAATTCCTCCAACCCCCACAGTTGCTGTCCCCCCTCCTTTTTTCTCTCTGTTCTTTCTGTTGCTTTCCTTCTGGTCAACTTTTTGCTCTTCTATGTGATTTTGCTGACTCTTCTCTCCTCTCTCTGTTTTCTCTAATCCTCCTCCCCCATTCACCAGAAGGTGACATGAGGCAGGGCACCACTGATGCCACCCAAGCCTGAGCTGAATACCGAGGAAGCAGAGAAGAGAAGCTTGGGCTGTGGGAGGGAGGGGCTGCAACCCTGTATATGTGAGTGGCTCCTGTAACCAGGCTTACAAGAAGCTCTATAACAGGACAGTTGCCTCCCAAGCACCCCTTGCAGCCTCGGGTGGCTGTGCAGAACTCTGCCTCTTTTTCCCGTCTCTCCTGGGGGCTCCTCAATAATTCACCATCACAGTCCACTGATAGTTAAAACACTCCCCTTCTGGGATCCAATTTATTTAGTCCTTACACACACTACTCCACACCAGCTTTGCCCAGCTGGCCACTGATTCTCTCCTTGAAACTGAAGCCCCCAGCCCTCCTTCCTGGAGCTGGGTTCAGTTCAAACTTCTCCAGTTATTCCCTGTAGCCCTCACCCGCAGCTGCTTTATTCCAGCCAGCTGCAGATCTCCAGGCTTCTGTCAAATTTAGCACGCCCTACTCTCTAAGCTGGCATGTTACCAACTCCCATTCAAGCTCCCCCTCTCAGGGACTACTCCAGGAGTCTGTCCCAATCCTCCCTTATATTCGCAGGCCTGGCCTGAATTAAGCCTATTATGATTTCATTACCTCTTCAGATGGGTAATAATGAACAAGGTGAGGTGATCTTGTCAACGTTTCCTCTTAAAGGGCCAGCCACCCTGTGACAGGCCACTAAGGAGAGCAGGGAAGGAGGGTGAGTGGGTGACCTATCTTTATGACAGAACTCTCATTATAGCTGCCTGCAACCTTTCCAGTAGATGAGGCAGCACGTTTGCTGCACATACCCGGGTGGATCTGGGCTGCTACAGCTTTCTCCACCCATCCTCTGAGTCGGTCTGGCCAGCGCACCATGTTGCGAAATTCTGTTATAAATGAACTGTAAATTAAGCCGGAACAGCTGACAAGGAAGGTGTTTCCAGGCAGTTACAAACCTTGGGCCAGTTCAGCAATAGTTGAAGTCAACAGCACTACACCAATTTACGCCAGCTAAGGCCCTGTGCCTAGAATTTGATGACAGGGTCGGGGGGGTATTACCCCAGATAATCATTAGTAATCAGGAAAAGCCCAACCAAGACATTTTTGCTATTATAAAAAGTGAAAATATACAAAAGGAAACGCCTCTGTTTGCTCCACCAGCTAGCACTCACTACTATCCCACAGGGAATGCTGCCAAGGAGAACTGCAAGCTGGGGAGCCTGGTGGAGTTTCCAGTCCTTTAGGTAGGTACTTTCTGCAGAGGAGACAATTTGGCCTGTGAATTCTATGTACCGTATATGGGGTAGCTGAGCCAGGGAGGCAACCCATATATCCTCAGGTAAGAATAACTTTGTGTAGAAGGGTGTCATTTCTTGAACTGGCAAAGTGCTAAATTTCAAGTTAGGAAAACATCATAGACATTTGTGTGGAGAACATCAGCTGATTTTGAAGCATGAAAAAGCCTAGTTTATTTGGTTGTATTGATACTTATGCAGAAAAACTTGAATGCCGTGTAGCTTGAGATAGCTGAGACGTACTCATGTCCTTAGCCTCCCAGAAGACATTGTGTGTATCGCTTTTGAAGTATGCTTTGGATTTGGCGAAAATATAAGATAGCCCAGATTCATGTGAACACACTAGAGGATATTTACTTCCTGCATTTTCTCTATTCATAAAAAGGAACAGACTTAGAAATATAAATATTTAGAAATTATAAAAATTATGCATATAGTACAATACTGCTTTTGCAAGGTTAAGTAATAACACAATTTCAGTCAGAAGCTGTCATATTCCTGTACTTTCTATCTTAGGACTTTCTATAGCACTTAGGGAACTATATAGAGAATGAAGAGCCTAAAGAGTTTTGTTTCATTGCCTGTGTACTGTGCAAAATGCATCTTGTACAAATTTTCTAAAATACTGTGATATTATATTCTAACAACTGGGAAATAGCATGTGATTATGTAATTCACCATATTACAATGTATACATTATGCATATGAAGGTACTTAAAACCCTGACCAAAGTCAGGCCATGTGCTGGCATGATTTCATGATTGGGTTTTCTCCAAGCCAGCCAGGAGTGGTGGAGAGGAGTGGACGAATGGTATAAAACAGTTTGTTTATTTGTTTGCTGTCCAAGACGGGGATGGTGCGAAGAGTAGAAACCTGTAATTTCTTGTGACGTAGTCCTGAGTCAATTTATGGATACATTCTGTTACTGGGACTCAAGGCATTTAATTTTTCAAATGCATATAATGGGAATATAATATAAAGCCATACATTCAACCTTAGTATTAGCATATTCCTGCTGCTAGGCAACGATGATGGTAAACAACATTTCACCTTTAGATGATTGGTTTAAATCTGACCCAGGTTGATAGTGAGAGCATCTTAAAGTTGTCACCAACTATTCAATAGTCCATGTTAAATGACATAGTTGTGTTAGTCTGGGTGCTAAAAGACACTTGTCTATTTCACAAAATACCACCATTGTTGTTTGCACTAAGACTTTATATTTATTCATGGATTATAAAGTCTGACGAACCACTCTGATCATCTAGTCTGACCTCTTGCATAACATTGGCCACTGGACTTCCCTGAATTAATTCCTGTTTGAACTACAACATATCTTTTAGAAAAATATCTAATCTTGATCTAAATGTTTCCAGTGATGGAGAATCTGTCATGCCCATTGGTAAATTGTTCAGTGTTGAAAATGTGCACCCTATTTCCAGGGTGAAGTTGTCCAGCTTCAGCTTCCAGCCATTTAGTATATTAAATACTAATACATAGTTAATGTATGTATTGCAGGAGTGCCCAAAGGCCCCAATAAGACATGGGACCCTGTCAGGCTAGACAGTGTACAAAAATATAGGAAGAGAGAGTATCAAGAGTGTACAATATGATCAGACACAAAAAATCTGAGGGGTCAGGGGTGGAAGGAGAAAGAACATACAAACAAAGAAGCCAGAGTCATGATAGGCATAGGTCTTATTACTTCCAATATTTTTCTTTGATAATAAAATTAATGACTTTATGTCACATTCATACTTTTAGTTAATAGATTCCATATCTGGCCAACATTGACTCTATTATTCTTGTTCATGACCTTACACTTTATCAGCCAAGAGGCCAAATACTGAAGGATGTTTAGAAGTGTTGTGAATGGATCAGAGTTGAGGTGCATTGGCAAAAACAACATGGGAAAATTTGCATTGCTGTTGTACTTGTTTAATGGAGTACAAAGGACTTCAGTTTCCTTAATAAATCCACAGAGGTCTTTTCAAACCCATTATATTAATATGAAAAATTAAAATAATCATGCCAGCACATGGCCTGACTTTGGTCAGGGTTTTAAGTACCCCTGACATATAAGTTTTATTGCTATTATGACTAGAAATACCAGAAATGCTTTGATGATAAGAGATAATGAGTAGTTTGCTGAAACTAGGAGAATTGGTGACCCCATAGGAATCATTGTGAGTTATATGCTTTGTTAAAGTTATCTATAAAAAAAATAAGCAAAAGGATACACTTTGGAGAAGTCCAAGGAAGCTTTTCTTTGTGCAAGGAGCTGATACATGAGCTCCCAAGGGGGACCCCAGAAAGCTGGTTGCTGATCACTTGAACCCAATTCAGACTTTGGGTAAATATAAATGTTTGTAATGCTCTAAATCTTCTGCTACTGTGTGTGTGTGTGTGTGTGTGTGTGCTTAAGACCTAATAAAAATAATTTTAGGTAAAAGCACTCTGGTTTGTATCAATCATTTATCAGACAGAGGGGATGTGTCCCCTTTGATTTATTCCTGAGAGCGACTGGAGAGAAACGGTTAAATTACCACTGCTTTGGGTTCAGAAAACCCTGGGTTTTCTCCAAGCCAGCCAGGAGTGATGGAGAGGAGTGGACGATTGGTATAAAACAGTTTGTTTATTTGTTTGCTGTCCAAGACAGAGGGATGGTGGGAAGAGTAGAAAACTGTAATTTTTTGTGACATGGTCCCGAGTCAATTTATGGATACATTCTATTACTGGGACTCAAGGCTCAGGCTGGTAGTCTGGTCGAGTGAGGAAACAGAACATCTGGAAAGAGAAAGGAAGAAAGAGTTGGAAATGGTTTGGGGAACTAGCCTGACTGATTTTGTACAGGAGCATGGTAATGGTCTTTGGAAGCCTGGAGCCTTCACCGGCCCCAGAGCATTCCTGCAGCTCTGTAATCAAATGGTAGTAGATAAAGAGTTAGATCAGTTAAAAGCAAGAGTGGAGGACTCAGAGTCAGGAAAGAAAAGAAAAGAAAGGAGTTAAAGAAAGATAAAATTGAGAAAGAGCAAGAGATATCCATCCTGAGGGCAGAGACAGACACCCTCTAGGTCAGGCCTGCACAACATGCGGCCCGCTTGGGCTCACTGTGTGGCCCATGGGGGGGTGAGTAGGTGGGCTCACTGTGCGGCCCAAAATCTGGGACTGTGTCCATTGGTCCTTTTTGCTGCTTGTCTCTGGGGTTGTCCCAATGCTGCAAAGAGGGTGTTCCCAAAGGAAGGTGCTTGCTTCTAACCCCCGAGGCTGTCAGTATGTCTGCTCTTCTCTAGTGAGCCCACTTGACAAGTTTGATTGTCCTTGGTCTGGTTCCCATCCCCTCTCCAAGGGTTGCAGCTGTCTGGAGGTGCCTGCCTTCCACGCCTTCCTCATTCACACCTCATTCATTCAACAGGGTAATTGAATACAAAGTGGCGGGAAGATCTTATTCTACTTCTAGCAAAAATAATTTTTTTTTACCTTAATTATACTACCTTAGGGGTCCGCTATAGCATATTACTAAGGTTCAATACAAAGTCATATAAAAGTTATACAAAAATGCATAATGCAGAGATTTATCTACAACTGCATTGATTGACTGTTGTGTGCAGTAATATAGTGACCCCTGTGGGGGTGAAGAGGGGTGTGATGGTGGGGCCTAGCGGGGATGGGGCGGATCATATTTTACTGCCGTGATCTGGTCACCCTATGCGTGCCGTTTCTTTCCCCCTCTACAGGCTTCCTCACCCCAGCGCTGGGGAAGGAGGGGTTGTTTCTGCGGGGTGGGCGGCGCTGGGGGGGGGCTGTTTCCGCGGGGCCGGGGGGGTTCAGCCCTCAGCTGTTTTCTTTGGAGTAATATGGCCCTCACCACTTTACGAGTTGTGCAGGCCTGTTCTAGGTGACAAACCTGACTAAAACAGAGAGAGTGACAGGCTGGAGCAGGAGGTATTGGTTTGAAACAGCAGACAATAGAGAGTGAAGGAACTGTTACAGCCTTACTGAAGGATTCCCAGGATAAGACCCAGGCAGATCATGGGGAATGTAAGAGACAAAGTTGTGCTCTCAGAGCCAGGTTGGAAAAGCAGAAGGGAATAGCGGCTATGATTCGAGGGAGTGGAGTCTGGGAAGTGGAGATGGGTCAGAGAAGGACCCTGACTTGTATCCTTCTTATTATGATTATGAGAGGGATGATCCCCATGAGCTTCCCTTTCAGCTTGGGCCCTTTGGGACAGTCCCCATATGGTCCCTTGCTTGAAACACTGGAAGAGTTGCAGAAGCCCCCACTCATAGCTTCCATAGTAAACAGCACAGTAGAGAAGATTGGTCCCCAAGGGGCTAACCAAGGTGGGGAAGAATGAGTAGAGGTCAGGCCCTTCTCTCCTGACCAGGTCAGAATTGCAGGGAAATCGGTTGGCCTGTTAAATTGGAGCACAGCCTTGGGGTGGCTGGTGAGGAAAGCTGGCAACCCCGGTCTCATTTCGGCAAATGTGTCAGCATCCCCCCACTCTCCTCTCAGAGCCAGGTTAGGGGCCAGGAGTATGGGTTTCCAGATGCTTTGGCCAAGGGAACTCCACTGATTTGTTGTTGCTGTCTGTACTTTTTCTTGGCTTGGGTTTCCCTTGCTTCCTAAGTCATTCTTCACACACCCCTCCCTCTTCCCCCTCCCCTTCCGCTTCTTCTTTCTTCACATGCCCCCTTTTATTCCCCCCCACACACCCCTACTTCTTTTTTCTTCTGTGCTTTTTGTTTTACAAGTTAAGGGTGAATGCCACAGCTGGAAGTATTTTACTGTCCTTGAAGATATGGCTGCCAAGCAATAGGAATATCAACTCTGCTATTGATGCTATTTACTGCCTTGAAAACAGTTTTGAGAAAAGTAGTAAATTAACCAAAGAAGGATCGGGCCCAAAGATTGCCTTTTATTTTTATGGACATAAGGGAATTTGTGTCTCCACAAGAAGCAACCCCGTTTAAAGCAATAGCCTTCCAGATAAGACTCTAAAGGAAGATGAGAGCTAAAGGGGAGAAAGGAAAGCGAAGGGAGACAGGCTCTGCAAAAGTCAGGGGAGAGCCCCTGATCCCTGGTGGGTGGAAATTTGGAGACAGCTCCTAAGATATTAGCTGAAAGAAAAGATGGATGGCTTGCCCACCACGGAACGTTTGTTAAAGCTAGATGAGCACAAAGGGAAGACTCTGAGTTCACCTCCTGCCACCTCTCCTTAGGGAGGCCGGATGCCCCTTGCTCTCCCATAGTTGCACATTTTGACACTGGAGGAGGTATCACTAGACCTTGGAGATGATCCACTCCTGTGTGCTGCTTTTGCTGGTGTTTTGATTGCAGCCCTGCTCCTTTGGTGGCGTGACTCCGGAACCTGTTGTGTTCAAAGCATGGGGAAACTTACCATGGATAACAGTGGAATGTAAAGTGAACAATACCCTCAACATCACTACTGATCCCAACATCCCAGAAGAAGAAATCACTCTTTTAGGCCCCTTGGAAGGATATGATCTCACTTCACTAAAATTGAAATGCTTGGACTTAATAAATATTAGTGTGGGAATGTGTGTGAGAACTGGCAATGTATTATGATTTGAGTTGTAAATGGTCTATGCTGGCAGCTATGGAATCCCTGGCACTTTGGTGGCACCAGCACCATCCTCATGTATACACAAGCGGGTAGTGGGGGGAGCAGATTTGTTAGTGGAGTGGATTGAAAGCTACCCAGGTCGTACGTTTTTTGCTAGGTGTCACCGTGCCTCAGGGGGTCACAACGGAGACTATCAGATTCAGGACAAACTGCTAAGAAATAGAGCAGACATACTCCGAAACTGGTGGTTATTCTTCCATAAGATAAACCATACCAGTAACAAAAGTAAACTTCTGTCTCACCGCATTGGCTAAAGACACTAGACAATGATGAGTGGTTAGTCCACCAACTAAGGGGTTCTTCTGATCCCAAAGGATCAGCCACATTCCCAGGTCAATATACAACTCAGATCTTACCCAACAATCACGCTGTTACCAATTCTTTAGTATCTAATATCTAAAAGTTTATTTGTAAGAGAAAAGAAAGAGGAGAGTTAAAATGGTCAAAGGAATCAAATACATACAATGATTGCAAAATTCTCATATCAGGCTTGAAGAAGTGATGAAATAAACTGCTGGCTTGTTAAGTCTCTGGTTGCTTCCAAAAGGTTGGAAGGTCCTCAGTTCCTTGATTAGAATGCTCCCATTAGTATAAGCAGGGGGGGCCATCGCTAAGGGGGTGAGGGACCCGGGACAACGCCTTCCCTGCATCCCAGGCTCCGCCCCATTCCACCCCTTCCCCCCAAACCCCTTCCCCCGCCCTGCCTCTTTCTGGCTTCCACCCCCTCACCCGAGCGACGCCGGGAGCCGGTGGAGCAGAGCAGGACAGGCTGGGGCGTGTCACTTGCCGCTGCTGGCACCAGGCCCCCCACTAACCCCCCAAGCCGCTCTGGACCCCGCATCTCCCTGAACCACAGGGCCCCCCAAAATGCGGGGCCCAGGGCGGTTGTCCCAGTCCATCCTATGGATGGAACGGCTCTGAGTATAAGTCCATGGTCCAGAGATCAGATCAGAAAAGAGATGAAATGGAGATGTTTCAAGGGCCTTTTATAGCTTCTGCCATGTGGAGGGAACTTCATTGGCCGAAACAAAGACCCCAGCACAGTTAGTGGAAAAGTACAGGCACAAGATGGAGTTTAGTGTAACATCAGGTGGTCACATGCCCTTGCATGCTTCGATGAATTGTAGCAGGGCCCATTACCCATATTCTGGCTAAAATGTCCACAGGAAATTCCATTAGGTGGAGTTAAGCTTCTTCCATGGTCCACTGTGTTCATTGATGTGCCATCAACTTGAATTGTTCATTCACAATGTGCAGGCTAGACTGAATGTAAACTACCTTGTGGGCGATACTTAGGAGCAAACACATTTGAAATACAGGTACACAGTCAATATTCATAATTTCAGGTACAAAAATGATACATGCATACAAATAGGATTATCATATTCAGCAAATCATAACTTTTGCATTGACACTTTACATAACATACTTTGTACAAGATTTGTTGCAATTATACAACAGTGGCAGCAACAATGATCTACATGGTCATATTTTAATCATAGAACATCACACTAGCACTAGGAGGGAACTGACTGGCTCTTATTTAAATTGTAGTAAGCCCAAATGTGTTAATTTGGGGATTGACATCCCCAAGCAGACAGCACCAGGGGAAAAGCCAATTCATTTTAGACTGAAACAATCCCTTTCAACCCTGAACACTGGATAAGAAGGTCTGGGAGATACAAGACTACAGATAGTTACACAAGGAGGGAAATGGGAGAACAGGTTCTTTTGCCTGGCACTTTGGAGGCCCCAGGTTCTCGAGAAATGTATAATAGGGTCAAAGGATGTTTGGATAATAGGGTGATTAAATGGTGCCTTGATAGAAGAGTTATTAATACGCAGCCCAACAGGAAAATGGCTCCATGGAGTAAAAGGTATAGAAGTGTGGGTTTTGGAACCATCTATAATTAATTTGGTTGAGGCATATGTAGTTCAAACCAATGTAAAGAAGCAACTGGTAATTAATTGAAACCACACACTGAAAAAGGTTATTGTAGATTTTACTTTAGCAAACAGCTTGGCAATAAAAACCCACTTTGAAAAGTTATATGAGCATTGGAAAAATTGAATTAATCTTCATGATGCCCCCAGATCCCGCAAGGACTGAGCAAAAAGGGACATATTGGGAACATTTGGCACAGGGGTAGGCATTTTTAATAGTATCAATGAGGAGGTGGTTGAGAATAAAATGAATGCAGTGTGGCAACACCTAAAGGTGGGGTGGAATAGGAGCAATCCCAAGAAAAGGACCACCTCCACCTCTTGAAGGCTATTGGTGCCCTCAAGGGTAACGTTTCCTTGGGTCTGGCATGCATGCAAATGCAGATGTGAATTACTGATGTGGCAAAGGACATGATTTGAGATAGTATGAGTGAGATACTCCCATTGGAAATTAGGAGCATTATTTGGAAAAATTCCACCCAGACAGAAACAGATTTGGAATTCTATTGGAAAATGGTAAATTTTACCCGAGTCTGGAGAAATCACTGTGTTTGTCTTGCTAATGTCAGAAGCAGAAATGAAGTGGGTTTCCGCCATTGTAGCATTGGGCCTTTATGTTAATCAAATAGTGATGGAGTCCATAGACCGTAGGGTATGGGTAACAAAAGAGGTCCAGGGGTGGAAGAAAGTAGAATTGGGAGCCTGCTTAGAAGAACCTGGGATTGGATATGAATGCACCAAAAATACCTTGCAGCCACAGAATGTGTGTTTAGAAATAACAGAGGGAAAATGTCATTATGCCATTAATCCATTTGCAAATAAATTTGTGATTGTGTATGTGGGTGATAATTTCATGTGTCTTAAAAGTTGATGCCCAGTCCTCACAATTAAGTATATCGTGTACCTCATAATCCACATGAACACAAATGTTTTTGCCATATTGTAGCTATTGAAGGATGCAAGTTTAAATTTCAAGTGCCTGAGTTGAAATATAGCCAATTAAAAGTGAAATACACATTGTATTAAAATGTCACACCTGTACCCATTGTAATAAATGTAATTGTTTTACAGATATTGCTTCAGCATTCCCTTTTAAGGAATTATTTACATGCTGCTAAACAGAAAGCATGTAAAATCATGATCACTGTCCATCACTCTACGAATAAAATTAAACAAGTAATTGAGAGGGTTAGCAAAGATTTGGAACACAAATTGTGGGAGACATGTTGGGATGGTCCCCTGAGGCAACATGGAATTTTAATCTGGTTTTACATCCAGTTGTGGTAGTTTTGGTCTTTCAAATATTGGTGGTTGTTTTGTTCCTGGCACTGACATGCTAGATCTGGAGGAAGATCAATCAGTTGCGGGAGGAATTTAACAGTTACAAGGGAATTTACATGAGGTCTGGTCTCTAACAAGGCAGAATGAAAACTGAGAGTGCCAGTTGGAAGATTATTTTTTGGTCGAGAACCTTGAGCCCATGCTGGGCCTCTCCAGCATCCCACTACACTGGTTGTGTACGTATGTGCAGATCTTAATATTTAAAATATGTGATCTGCAAAGAGGGGTGTGTAAACCCACAATTTAATATTACTGCATGTAATCCCAGGTCTTGATATTACTGCAGTCAGCCATTTTTGTGTGTATTGCCACTGCTATCCGGAAACCAGATACCACATGGCTAGGAATAATCTTAGGCCCTGAGAGGCAAGGTCATGCAGCTGCATGTTTGCAGTTCTGCTAATCAGAATGGGAGGCTGGGACAGAGAGTTAATGTACCATGATAATGGAAGGAATATTTGGACAGTCTGACGTTGCACTCCATATGTTTATGAAAATATGCTTAGAATGTGAATATAATGTAACTGGAATATGCTTTATGCAAAAGGTCTCTTGTAAAGTATCATTACAAAGCTTATAATCTACTGAGTGTGTTCATCCTATTTGTATGTATGTATCGTTCTTGTATCTAAAACTAGAAATATAAAGTAAACTCTGAGGTCCTTTTGTAATTATGCAAAGTGTGGGCCATTAATGGTGGCTTAGGATCTTGATGGCTCCCATTAGCTAGAACCATTGGTTGTGAATGGCTCTGTTTACTTGTAAGCCTTCTGGTGTTCCTGTCAGTCAGGCTGAAAAGAATGGAGGCTTGGGGTCTCATAGGGCATGTGACCATGTCACCTGGTACTGGAATCCATCTTAAACCTGGTGCTTTTCCATTTAGAAGGAGGGGTGGGGGCCCAGAGAGATAAAAGATTCCTGCCTTGTGCCAAAGCTATAAAAGGGGGTGGAACAGAACAAAGGGGGCTGAAGTCATGAGCAAACCTCTAGTTACCACCTGAGCTGGAACTAACAAGAACTGTACCAGGGGAAAGGATTGGACCCAGACTAAGAAGGAGTATAATCTGTGAAAGAAGCTTATTGGAACATCTCTGAGGGTGAGATTTACCTGTATTCTGTTTCTCAAATGTATTACGCTTAGACTTGTGTGTTTTGTTTTATTTTGCTTGGTAACTTACTTTGTTCTGCCTGTTATTACTTGAAACCACTTAAATCCAGTAAAATGGATTTATTTGGGATTTGGATTCCATTGGGAACTTGGGTGTCTGAGTGCTGCAGATGGGAAACCTGCTGAACAGTTTTGGTTAAAGTCTGCAGTTTTGAGGACGTGATTCAGACTCTGGATCTGTGTTTCAGCAGAGTAGCGTGTCTGACTCAACAAGGCAGGGTTCTGGAGTCCCAAGCTGGCAGGGAAAACGAACTCAGAGGTAGTTTCAGCACATCAGGTGACAGTCTCAAGGGGGTCTCTGTGACCAAACCTGTCACACAGTCGACCTTGGTTTTAAGTGCCCCTGACATATAAGTATCATTGTTGTTATGACTAGAAATAGATTCTAGGGCTGGAAGGGACCTCGAGAGGTCATCAAGTCCAGCCCCCTGCCCTCATGGCAGGACCAAATACTGTCTAGACCATCCCTCATAGACATTTATCTAACCTACTCTTAAATATCTCCAGAGATGGAGATTCCACAACCTCCCTGGGCAGTTTATTCCAGTGTTTAACCACCCTGACAGTTAGGAACTTTTTCCTAATGTCCAACCTAAACCTCCCTTGCTGCAGTTTAAGCCCATTGCTTACACTGGGTTTACTAATAAACAAAGGCACTCTGGTTTATATCAATCATTTATCAGACGGAGGAGCTATGTCCTCGTTGATTTAATCCTGTCACCACGTGCAGAGAAACAGTTATGCTACCACTGTTTTGGGTTCAGAAAACCCTGGATAATAATTGTGTGGACTGGTTTCCAGACAATAGCTAACAAAGCTGGTATTCATGAAAAACTACAAATGATGTTGTAATGGGGGATTGAAGGGCCAGGCAGCCTAATCGTTGGAGTTTGGGCATGGCCTGTATAGTTCAAATTCCTGTGGTGGCTTGTCTGCATCCTGCTACAGTCCCAGGTTCCTCCGGGCAGGGCAGCCATACGTTTGGCAGTGTTGGAACCTCACAAGTTCTTCGAGCTTCAGTCACCCAGGTTCCTACTAGGCTGGGTGCTCCTAGGCATCTTTCTCAGTCTCCTTTGGCCAGGAAGATGTTGCTTGGTTCCTGGTCACTGACCTGGTGATCCTTCCTCTCAGCTAGGAAGGCAGCTAGCTCCTGCCTCTTTGCCAATCAGCCCTGAACTGAGCCAGGCCCCCACCTTTTCTCTCCCCTCCAGGCCTGGCATTGGCTGCAGGTATAACAGGGCGGGGCTAGCTGGGCCCAAAGGCTTACTTTAACTACTTCTGTGCCGGTGAGCGGCTTATCTACTTCACCACAGATGTCATAAGGATTTGTGCTATACTGTACTACAGACTTTGTTTATGAAATGATGTCCTCAATAAGGGTCTAGACGTAGATGGATTTCAGGGAAAACATCTTAAATACTCATTCAAATTGTATTACATTAACTTGCATCTATCTATTAATAGCATTTGCAAGGATTGAAAGATTCTGCAAGGTTTTTAGCAATATTAGGGCTTGTCTACATGATGCAATAGTGCATATCAGTGGGGAGTGAATTTTTATACTCACCAATGTATCATACACTAACTGGCCCATGTAGACCCTGCTGATGTGCACAGAAAATTCCCTAGTGCACTTTACCATAGTACCATTTCAAGCAGAACAATGTTAATATGCACTAGGGAACTTCTCATGCATGCCAGCAGGGTCTACGTGGGCCAGTTGGTGTTTGACACATTGGTGTGTATTAGAATCCACACCCCAATGACATGCGGTACTGTATTGTATAGACAACCCTTACTTTATTTTAAGTTTTGGTGTTCTATTTGCAAACATTAGCAAAGAAACAAAAACTGCTGCAGAGACTTTTAGCCTTTCAAATTTAACCTAAATTTTCAAAAGCTAGTACTTCAGTTGTTTAATTATTTACTTAAGGGTTACTTCCCTCTCACACACTGTAAATAGCAAGTTGTTTCTGATTTGTCATGAATTGCTGCTACTGTACTGCATCTCAAAGATAAATCATAAGCACTCACTAAATAAATCTCCCTTTAGTCCTCAATCTTCATTCCTTGTTTATCTGTTAAAATCCATCTGTTTCAGGGGTTCTGGGTTTTTGTTTTCTTTTGAAAGTTCATATCTTCTGAAAAACCATTTCTATTATTGTGTTAGAACAGCTCCAAAACCTTTTTGGGCAGCAGGCTGCTCTAAGCACAGAAACAGAGCAATTGTTTTATGCAAAGGGACTTTAATCTCAGATTTTTGGATTTAGCCCAATTCAGTGCACAAAGATTTGTATTGTATGAGCTGATTTAGTGCTTGCTGCATTGGAGGTGATATTCCTACCCTGGCACAGCTATGATTGATCCAACAGCTAAAGAAATGGCTTAGTGAAATACTCTGATCCCCTCTCATTCATCTAGTAAGAATTATGGGCTAAATTAGATCACTCTGCATTTTTTATAAAGCAATCACTTGACAGTGGGGATAGGATAAAGCCTTGCCCTGTCATCAGGGTTCAAGTATGGTATGTAAAATATATTCTGTGGCCTACGGATTATCCGTCAATGATTTTCATAGGTTTGGCATTATGGCTAAACACTGATGTAAGATCCATTGGCACTGGTCACTGGAAGCTTCAGACGCAGCTATGTAAGAGACCCAGGACAATGTCAACATGGTTTAGGGGCAATTTCCCATTAGTTTCAAGTCAGTTGTTTTAGCAATGTGGAAAGACCTGTGCTAGGAATGATGAAATCATACCTAGAGTATGATGAGCATAAGATCTGAGGATATGCTATTTGGCACCAAGTAAACAATAAGGACTATTAAAATTTCCAGCTTAATTTAGCACTAGCAAAACTTCAATTTTAATTTGTAATTTTCATGAGGATCCTAATCACCCCTGTCCCCCCAAATATGCTGTCATGATCTAACGAAGGAAAAACATAATCTCCACCCTATCGCCTTGGAAGGCATTCAGCTGCAGATTTGCGTTAGATTTAATCAACACTATGGTGAAGCTGCAACTGAAAACCAGACCTATAAACTGAGATCTATGATGCCCAGAAAGTCTGTTTTATCCCAACTGCTAATTTGACTCATGTCAGAAACATAAGGCATGTTCCAGTGAAGTACTGAGCACCTCCTGCAGTGTACTAATCATCCTTAATTCCTAGTGCTTGTCATGGGATCAGGCCTTTAATTAGAAGGGCAAGAACACATGCTGAAGGCCAATTTAACTGGGGGCTCCGAGTATATGAAAAATGCCTCTTATCTACTGAGAAGGATGCTATGATGTGTTTGAAAACAGATGTTCTGTGTTTGTACAGCACCTAGTACAATGGGGCCTTGATCCATGATTGAGGCCCCTAGGTGTTACTGTAATTCAAATAATAAGTAATAAAAAGATGAATATTACTATATTAAAAGTCGCTGGCTACTAGCCCAAATCTAATGACTTTCAAGGCATGCTGCAATATGCAGGTTTTCTCCTAGGAATTTGAAAACAGGAGAATTGAGTGGGAATTGAATGTTGGAGTAGAAGGGTGGTTTTCAACTGTAATTTTCTGAGTTACCAGATACGAGTTTATTGAAAGATATTGTTGGACTTTAGTTATGTTGGAGTGTTATTCTGAGGTGATTTTCACTTTCAATCAGAGACACCAACACTCCATATGCAAATTTTGTCCAGGAGAATTGTCATTTGTGCAGGCAAATCACTTAACTGGATGTCTATTCAATTCCTGTGTGCAAATGTAACCTTTCTATGCACAATGTTAGGAGGTTGGGTCAAGGCTGGTTTGAAAACATTGCTCATAACATTTATTGGGGATAATCATAGCCTGCAATAACACATACACTTTTGTAAATAATAAGTCAGGACCTTTATGATTGAATAGTGTCTCTAAGGGTATGCGTACACAGCAAAGAAAAACCTGCAGCTGGCCCGTACCAGCCAACTCAGGCTCGTGGGGTTTGGGCTGCAGGGCTGTTTCATTGCTGTGTAGACTTCTAGGCTCAGGCTGGATCCCAAGCTCTGGAACCCAGAGTCCTAGAGCCTGGGCTCCGGCCCAAGTCTGGAAATCTACACAACAATGAAACAGCCCCACAGCCCGAGCCCCACCAGTCCAAGTTGGCTGGCACAGGCCAGCCATGGGTGTCTAGTTGCTGTATAGACATACCCATAGGAGCAGCCCTATGTTTGGGAGCTGCCACTGGTATAGAACTACACTGCCCAGCAGGGCCGGCGCTTCCACTAGGCAACCCTAGGTGGTTGCCTAGGGCGGCAGGATTTGGGGGGCGGCATTTCGCCGCCCTTGGTGGAATTTCGGCAGCGACTCATTTCCCGGCAGCGATTCGGTGGCAGCTTCAGAGGAGGAGCTGCCGCCGAAGCGCCGCCGATTACTGTGGAGGAGCGCTGCCGCCTAGGGCGGCAAAAACCCTGGCGACGCTCCTGCTGCCCAGTACCAGCTCATGCTACCAAAGCTACTGAGGAAGTGGCCAGCTGCATTCTGCAACAGCTGGACTTCTTTCAACTCCAGGGACAGTGTTGCAGTACCCCAGTCTGGAGGCGATGAACATGTGGATCAATGTGGACAAATGCTCACGCAGAGGAAGGGGCAAAATTCCCTAGTAAACTGAAGGTGGAACAAGGTGTGGGGTTTTTTTGCTACAGTTGTTACCAGGGTTGTTTAGACCTTTATAAATATATATTTCTTGAATTATTTCTTGAGGTTTTCTATACAGGGCCATCACCTGGGTCTGTTTCAGCCTGGAGGACATAAATAGTTCTCCACATAAGATTGATAATTATAAAGGTGCCAAGATAATTTTTATTTTATTCAATTCTCAAGAATTAAAAATGAATTAATTGCCCACTAGTCCACTAAACTCAGCACTGTACCCTTTGTTTGTCCTTTACAAGCTGTGTTTGTGAAAAAAGTCATGCGTACAAGCCACAGATCACTATTTTTCCTACCAGCTCATTAGTTATAAAAAACCCATGATATTCCCCACATGTATAAACTCACAGCTACAAAGGTTTCAGTAGTGTAAATCAGATTACTTGCTAGCAACAAGAGTTGAGAGATTTTACAGAATGCAAGTTTTTGTGAATTTTGCATTCGCCTCACAACTGGGAAGATAATCTACTGATGGGAAATCAAGTTTGTGCTCCCAGCAAACCCAGGGAGAGGAAATAATTTAATTTTTCTAAATCTACTGGCTACATGACATCATTCAAATGACAACAGGACCAAGGTGGTGAAGCAGAATATCTTGTGGGTTTGACCTTGGAGCTACTCAGAGTACCTATATAGTTGAAGTTGCTATCCTACTGTCACTCTCATACCTCCTGTAGACTGACAGATATGACTCTGAAATAGCAGTACTGTTCCTCCTCCCATCTAGCCCATCTGCTTTGAGTCTCAGCAAGTGCATAAATGGCTCTCTTCCTCTTAGTCAGAGGTGGGAGTTACAAAGTGAAAGAAAATCTTGAGAGTTACTACTCAGCTCAGCAGGGCTAGAGGGATGGCAGACTCCTTGCAGGGCTCAGTCATATTCATATGACATCAAAAAGAGGGAGGGGGGAAACTCTTCAGTTCCATGATCAGATATGAAAAAGTGTGATAAAAAGGGGAACCTACAGCAGAGTAGAAAAACTAAAGAAAATGGAAATTTTCATGCACAATGAAATTTAACAAACCATATATTATAGTGTAGCTCTGAGAGGGGTGAATTGCCCATTCCTCTCAATAGGTATTAACTTAGGTGCCCAAATATGCCAATATTGTTAACCATTTCACTGTTTTCAATGCACGTAAGAAAGGACTGGGACAATCACAGATATGCACTATCTACCATGAGTGGCATCTCATCTTGGTGCCACAAGTGGATGGCATTTGGGAGAAGACCAACATTTTTTCCTCATGGACTCAAAAGGCCTGAAGGGAGGAATGAAGCCCAGAGGACTTTTGAACTCCATGAAGGAGGATCCAATCCCATATTGCCCAGAGGGGCATCCACATACTATAAGGATATTCTAATCCTGTACAACCCAGTTGGACATCTTAGTGTCATCCTCCTACATTAGATTAGTCTGCCGTGGTGGTCAGTGTGGGGCCTGAGAGTTTCATCCCTGGAAATAGTGGTTGCTGCTCTTTCTTCTGCTGGAGGCTGACTGCAGACTCAAAATGCCTATTTCTTCATCAGTAGATCTCAAAGCTCTTCACAATCTTTAATGTATTTATCCCCTATGAGGTAGGGGAGCATTATCATCCCCATTTTAGAGATGGCATAGAGAGGCTAGGGATGAGATCCACAAAGGGACTTAGGCATTGCAATGTACCACAAAGGGACTTAAGCATGTGCCGGTCACGCCTGTGTCTTACATGGGTATTCACAGCTGGATCATCAGAACCCTGTTGAAGGAGAACCCAGTAAAGCCAAGCAGAGCACATGTAGTGTGGAAACCTTCACTATCTGCAGTAAGTGACATCTCATTTTGATGTTTCAAGTGGCCAGAGCCTCGGAGACTTCCAATACTATTTTCTCCAATTAAAATCCTGCATAGTTTTATTTATGCCAATTTACATCAGTTGCAGATTTGGCCCAACAGCTTTAGGGAGTAAAAGACAGAGTAAAAGTGGGGAGTCTTTGGAGCACCAAGATAGGAGGTGAAAATCCACAGAGAGTGAACCCTTTCTAAACTGGCTCTGTAAACAATCATTTTAGTAACAATGAAAGCGTCAGGAATATGATGAATGAACTGATGAAACAAAATTCCCTTTACTTTGCTTTATTTATTGGATAGCACTTCATGGAGCAAATTACACTAGACAGACACTGTGGTGGAATGATTGGGGAATTGTATCCTTGGCATGGATCAAAGACACATGAAAAAGAGCAGGACATTTTTCTAGGAACACAGTATGGAATTGGTCCATAAAGTATTTTTAAATACCTTTCTAATGCAGCACATTTGCTTCCATATTGTCTGTATGCTAATAAGGGAGCCTGGCTTTCGTTTAAATTTAAAAACACTGATTCATTTCTCAAGAACTGATGCCAGATTTTCAGATGGTGTAAACAGTCATGGAGATTGGCTCGTTTAGACCAGCTGAGGGTCTGGCCCTTGGTTTTTAAAAATACAACATTCCAAAAGAGAACAAATAACGACAAGATCTCTTTAAAGGAACTGTAATAGGATGGCTTGCCTTGGGGTGGACAGACTGGGCCTAAGCCAAATGTGATTACAGGACAAGCCATTCCTGTGAGGAATCAGGTGACTCCTGTATAAAGGAAGCCAGATTTAAGTGCTGGCAGTGTCCAGCTAGGGAAGAAGTTGCAGGGCCCTGAGTCAGTAGGGGGGAATGGGAACAGGAACGGGAGGCAAGCAAGCAAGCAAGCAAGCTAGCTAGCTAGCTAAGAGCTAGGAGGCAAGTTCTCCAGGGAGGCACCCTGACCATGTAGGGAGACAGTGATGAAAGTTTGCTAGGCAGGGAGGCCTGGTAGAGACTCTGACTAACTGGAGAAGAGTTTGGAAGACCTAGAGGGGAAATAAAAGGGCAAGGTAGGAAATGGCCCAGGGAAAACTGAAATATGGTTAAAGGATCTGACCTAACTGTGCAGTGAGGGGAGGAATGAAGGCTGAACTCAGACTCGAGGATGGGACTGGGATCCCTTACTGGCTCCATACAAGGGAGTTGAGCCCAGCAGACTGAATTGAGGATTAGGCTGAGGAAGAGCCCAGAGAGACAATCTTTTTGTTTCTGTTAAAGGCAGTTTTGGACTTCAGTTTGGACATATAGGACCTCGGAAGGGGTGGCCTAAAGGTTGGAGGACCAAGTTACCTGAAAGAGAAACCAACGTGGCAACTGTCAACAGGAGGTACTATTCTGTCTCTGGTCATGAGGGGGCACCAAGTGATGAGTGGACTCAGTTACAGGAACTTTCATTGGGCATCATAATCTGTCATCTACAAATTGCCAATTATGTGACTTCTTGTGCCCAGTATCCACAGTTCACTTACTGGCCATGCATAGCAGTTGCAAGGTAAGCAGGTCTTATTATTCAGTGTGGGGATTTCGGATGCAAACAGTGAATGAGATTTTCTTTAAATAGACTGTGTAAATGTGATGCTGGCAAACCAGCTCAGGTTAAAACTAACAGGTCAGCTCACCTGAATATGACCCTTATAGGCATATGGAAAGGCATTGGAATTCCAATCAGGATAATTTACTGCGTGTGGATATTAAAGAGATGTTAATTGGGCTGACAATTAACAAACAAACCCATTCACTTGTGTTGATAAGAAATCAAGGAAAATGTTGTTTGTATGTTGATGTCTGTCTCTATCCTGTACTCATTTAGCCTTAAGATCAAAGATGAGTATACGCTGCATGAAGGTAAAGAATCTTTCCTGTATTGTCCACACCAGTTTTAATGAAGGACTGGCAATTGCCTAATGTAAATCAGTATAAATTAATTATTTGTGTATGCATGGGAAGTAGGTAGTTAGCTTCAAAGCAAGGGTCGGTGGTCTAACAATGGAAGCTCACACCCTGTCTGGATTACCTATTTTTTCCCAGAGGAAAACCAATGCTGTGCCAGCAACACTCACCAAGCCTGTCTCAACTATAAAAGGGGCTTTGGGAAAGATTCTTTTTTTAATCTCTACTCTGCTGAACTCTAATCAGGGAGAGTTTCAAGCCATTGAGGTGAGATCCCCAAAAGTTTACTTTGGGAAATACCTGAAGGATTTATGAAAAGACTCTAAGAAACTCTACATCTGAGTAATCACTTGGACTACAACCTCTAATGTACCTGTAATATATGTCATTTACTTCAATCTCTTAACTCTCATTTTCTTAATAAATCTTTAGCTTTTTAGATACTAAGGATTGGCAAACAGTGTTGTTTTTGGTGAGATCCTGAAGTATCCAGTGACCTGGGGTGAGTGAGTGATCTTTTGGGACTGGGAGAACCTAATGTGTGGTGGTTTGGGTTTTAATAACCTTAATTCGCAGAAGTCCAGTTTGTCTGGGTGGTAAGCAGGGGCTGGAATGTCAAGGGGACTGTCTGTACTCTGTGGTCCAAGAGTACCCTTTTATTACTGGCTTGGTGAAATCTAATGATAGAATATACCACCAGTTTGGGGTGTCTGCTCTATTTTCTGACAGTCTGTCCCAAGCTTGGGAATTCTCAGCTGTAAACCACTCTTGGCACCGCAACAGTAAGTATTTTTCAAATTTTGAAACGAATGATTTCTGCATAAATGTATGGGGACACTGAGTGCCATGGAGTACAGCTCTTTGAGGGTTCCATCTGTGGAGAGGTTTGGGAATAAAGTGGGGGAGAATAGGATTTTCAGCATATGGGACAGGAATTGTAGGCACTATTGCCACATCAGGGCTGCACAGTGCAGCAATTCTGCTGTCTTTTCTCTGCCTGTGGGGAAGGATTCCTTTTGTTGGTCCCCACAGTGCCCCTGGCATAGAGCCTGGTTCTTTACCTCTGATCACTAGGCCAAGATTTAACCTACAAAGCATAAAAATCATGGATGATGTAGAAGGCCAGTTGTGTAGAGCAGTATGTAACAAGCTAATTGGAACTGTTTTTATTTTTTCACAGACATAAGGGATTGATGGTTGAGTTCCTGATTGTATTCTGCTTGGCCCAATAGCATCCCAGATGCTAGGAGAATGCTCTGAAGTGAATATTTATGAGGAACACAACAGGAAACTATAGATCAAACTGAGAGTTTTGCTATTAATATCAGTGCGAGTAGAATCAACCCATGACTTGTTTCTTGATCCTGTTTTAAAAGAGAGATGCCTGTTCTCGATCCTCACACACCTTTCCTCAATCTAGTGAATTTTTAAATAGTAATGAATTCATGGATTTCCTTACACACTTTCTTTTAAAAATGCAGATGGATATTATCTGGACATGTTTTGCTACTCTGACTGATAGATTTGTGAAAGGCTTAAATGGATAACATATTTTGAGAGAGATTAATACATTTATGAGTGGAATTGCATGATGGGGTTGCTTGTGACGGTGGTGGGAAGGGCTCGGCAGCCCTGAGAGTCCCTTCTGGTTCATGTCTAAAATTTCTCAAATTTCATGCTTCAGCCAGTCATGCTGCAGGGGTCAGGAAGGAATTACCTCCTGCCCCCAATGTTTTCTGGGTTTTTTTTTTTTGCCTCCTTCCTCTGAAGCATCAGAGATGGAGACATCATGGCTGGAGATGGGACACTGGATGGGGTGGGCTGGTGCTCAGGAGCAGTACTGAGCATTTCCTCTCTCTCAGGTGCTTGGCTGGCTGGTTCTTGCTCACATGTTCAGATCTAACTGATCCCCATATGTGGGGTCAGGAAGAAATTTCCCTGGATCAGATGAGTATGACCTTGAGGGGGTGGGGTTTGCCTTCCTCTGCATGGTGGAGTGTAGGCTTCTTGCCAGGATTAGTGGCTATATGTCTCATCATCAATTCCCTGCCATTGCAAGTGGGTCAGAGCATTGGTACGCCTCGGTCCCTCCTATTCTCTGCCTGTCGCACATGAACAGTTTAGAGCAGTGGTGGACAACCTGCAGCAGGCTGCAGGTGGCCATGCCCGCAGACGGTCAATGTGAACTGTCTCACGGCCCTCCAGCCGATTACCCTGACAGGCCGCCCATGGCCCGCAGACCATAGGTTGCCCACCACTGGTTTGGAGCAAAATATTACAGCCCACAGCAGACTAACTTCAGTTGTTGGGCTTAAGTGTGTGGGTGCTAGGTGGTGGCCTGTGATATACAGGAGGTCAAAGAAGATGATCTGGTGGCTTTTCCTGACCTTAAACTGTATGACTGTTATTTGTATCAAGGTTCTCTACTGAGTTCCAAGGAGAGACTGGAAAGTAGAAGCTGACTGCAGTGTGCGCAGGGTTGATTTCAATTGTCCTCTTTTGAGTTGAATTTGTTTTGAAATGATAGAGGTTTGGGGAACAAATTAGTGAAGTTGTCTTGGAGCTAGGAGAGGCTGCAGTGCCTGCTGCTGGAGATGGGATTCTATTTTGAGTCAAGTGAAGGGGGCTGATTGGGGTGGGGCTAAGGGACTGGAGCACCTGCTGCTCTAGTCTGGTGGCGCTCATTTCAGTTTGGGAGCTCAGATGAGGCAGAGGCCAGCTCCAGCCCTAAGAGACTCTCTTCAATTTGAGAGTTCAGTACACCTTGGAAGCTTTTTATAATCAGAAGCTTGCCCCAGGTTAGAAATTTAGTTCAGGTCAGGAGCCTGGTCTAATTTCAGGAGCTAATTCCAATGCTGACCGTTTGTAGGTTAAATGTTGCCAGCTCTTGCTATCTGACTGCAAATCTTCTGGTATTTGCTATTCTCCTTAAGCCCCAGCTTCTCGAGTCAAGTGACTGTGTGAATCTCAGCTTTCTTTTTAGGAAAACAAAAGGGGTGAGGAGAAGTTCTACCTATTTAGAAAAATATGACCTGAGTGGGCTCTCAAGGCTCAAATAATTAAAAAATATATAAGCCACGCTGACTTCCTAGCTTGCTATGTGATGCACCAGTAGCATTAACTGCTATCTAGGAGACCATTTCCCCCCCACACCTTTTTCCTTGCCCTTTGGTTCTTGAGGTCTTGCTCTCATTTACACTGGTTTTACAGTGAAGTAATTCCATTGACTTCACTGATCTTCACTGGTGTGAAAGAAACTTAGGTCCTAAACTTCCTATTAGAGACTCCTGTTTGGTAACAGTGCTTTAGGAATGGTTCTCTCTCTCTCTCTCTCTCTCTCTCTCTCTCTCTCTCCTTCATCTGAAAGATCCATCTGCCTCCCTTGGAGTCATTTGAGTGCATCGTTGAATGTTAGCACACTGAATAGCTTGGGGTTTTTTTAAGGGTTAGTCTGAATTATTTGCAATTATTTCTGTCCCTGTAGGCGAGGCTTCCATTTTTTTATTTAGATATGTAAGCAATCTAATTTAATTTAGATTTTGTTTTTGGCAGGCTCAATGAAAGTATAATCAAAACTACAAACTTTGTGTACACAGCAAAAATAGCCTTCTTAATGTGAATGGTAAAAGTAAATAAGTATATTCCAATGTAAGCAAAATCATTTGCCAATATGGCAAGATAAATCTCTAAAAAGGTTGCAGGAAACCAAAAATATGGTTGTTTTATTACAAACTGTATAAAAGCTGAAATCTTTCATAGAACAAAAAATAAATCTGTAATAGTTAAAACAGCATTGGTGGTTATTCAATTTAAAATTCTATGTCCAAAGAAAAGAACTTTAAGACTCAATTTAAAAATAGAGTAGTAAAATGTTAGCGCACTAGTATCGCTAGTTGAAACTTACATAATGCTTTACATTCTAAAAGTGCTGTATGATAAGCTAAAACATGACAAAATGGCAGAATACCAGAGACCGTAACAATATTCAGATGTCACTCTAAGCACAAAGTGACATTACAATACTTGAATGGCCCCATCACACCATTCACTCTCCCAAATATCAATCCTCATCATGTGTCCTCTTCTGACCCTCACCAAGTTTCTGGATTCTCCATCTTTCCTGTTTCTCCAAACTCCTACTTCAAGTTATTGGTGGTTCTGCCTCTCTTCTCACCCTCCTTTCTGAGTAGTGGTTCTCTGTCCACCTACCCCTTTTTACTACACTGGAGATTTTTCCAGTTATACTGGCATAGTTAAACAGCTATAGTTACATTGGTATAACACCCGTGTGAGGACACTTTAAAAAAAATTCTGGAAGAAGTGACATTTTCAGCTTACCTTAAACTGCTTTAAAACAACAAAGTAAACCAGAAGGTGACTTGTACCGGTAAATATAGTGATTTTAAATTCACACCCTACCTTATATTTGTGTAACTTTCCTGTGTAGACAAACCTTACCACTATATGGGCATCTGGCAAAGAGGCTGCTACTGCCATCTTCTATTCCCTTGCAACATATTCACTGTTGTCATATTTTGCTCCTCAGCCTGTTATTCAAGGGACTATGATGGAAGCTAGAGAGCACAGATTAGTAGGCACACTTATGGGCAGCCCAAGTGGCTTCAAAGTAGACACCAAATACTCCCTAGAGCTAGCTGAAATTTTTTAAATTAACTGATAAAAGGCTTTTTGTCATAATGAAAATGTTTACGGAAAAAACAACTAATTTTTAACAATCTCTTCTGGCTTTTCAATGAATACGCAAAAAAATGGGTTAACTTTCAGTCTTCAAAAACAAAATGTTAGCCAAAAATTTTCCAAAAAGAAAAATGTTTGGCGTTTCAGTTCTGAATTGAAAAACTGAGACTTTTTTTTGCAGAAAATCTTAATGAAAAATAAAATTATTTTCTGAGTGTTCATGTGGAAAGAATAATTGGCATTTTCCAACCAGCTCTAAATGAACATAGGATTGAAGGGACCTCCTGGGTCACTGAGCCCAATCCCCTGCTATTGCTGGCAACCCTACTCCTTAGTGGAAAAACTTCCTGTTTTGAGGACAGGTTTGGCAGCTTTTGTCTTTCGTGTTGGACTTTTTCTTTCCAGTGCCCTCTGGTGCTGTTTTCCCACACTCCCCCTGGAAATCAGTCTGAAACAAAGTGAGGGGCTGCCTTTGAAGACTGATTCTTCCTATTCTGTCTTAGTAAAGAGTCATTTCACAATGGTAAAGAACCATAGGAGTCTCATTCTTCTGACACTGTATTAGAATAAGGAAAGTATTATTCCTTAAAGTGTCTCTATGCGTCACTGCAGAGCATCTATCTAGAACGTTCTTTGTTTTGTAGAGTTTCGTTTAGTAGCTGTGTCATTACTTTGCAAACTTCAGGTGAAAGTAACAAAATTTAATGGCAGCTACATAAACTTTGAAGCCATTGATATAAAGCTGCACAGGGACTGTAAGTTTAACAGAAATTATGGTTTCCAACTTAAGTTCTATGGCATCTATATCTTTAAATTGTGCTATAGTGTGGCACAGAAGCACTTTGGTGGTTTATTACTGTCAGCAACGCCTATGAGGCCTGATATATTCACTATATCTGACAGTCATAATCTTTATATAAAAGGTGTTATGTAAGATCACTGGAAACCTAATTCACTGATCATTAATATCTTTGTGTGACTTGTATACAGCATGTTTACAAAGTTATGAATATGTGCTAGCATTATGCTCTTAATGTGTTTGGAAAGCAATATATATGCACAGTCTGCCTTAGACAAAGGAATGTATTTGTCTGACTAGCCTGCTGGTTGTTGGGCAGACACAGTGAAGTTACATTTACATAAAAGGTAAACAAACCCATCAACTGAGTGAGTGTGTGGGGGGGAAGCCTCTTGTGGGGATCTGAACCTCAAGTAATAAGTGACTGAATCAACTGATTGTATACAATATTACTATATTATACATGTATCGAGTAAGATATTTTACGAAAGCTAATGACACACTGGTGACTAATAATATTAATGTACACACTTTACAGTGAGATATATATGAGAAATTATGGATATTTAATGATATATACTTTAAAGTCTTTGACCAAACACAAACAATTTTTTTTCCTCAGACAGGAGGGAAGGAAGCTGTCTATGATGAAATTAAGCAAGGCAAGGTTTGACCAAAAACAATGGAAGTCTTATTTACATACAAATCATCAGGGGGATGTGAAGCCTCTAGGAAGGGAAGAACAGCATGAAACCATCCTGAGTCTGGGGACAAAATATTGAGTTTGGGAAGATAGAAGAAGACGCCATCTTGGCATCTATCATGGAATAGATACAAGGGAACAGAGTTCTTGCAGCCTGAGAAAGATGGACCCCCTCAACCAAGGGGTTTGGAATCTCTGGGAACTGAAAATATATATGGGAAACCTGCTTAGGCAAAAACTTTTCACTTAGGATGAGGAGGGAACCCCCGTGTGCTTCTCTGAAAGGTCCTAACTAAGTCAGGGGAAAAAAGAGATTGATAAGAAATCCACCTTGAACCAAGGCTGTAGGTTGTTAGTCTTAGCCACTAAAATGTGTATTTTACTTTTTATTTGCTTGTAACCACTTTTTTCTTTATCCCTTGTACTCACTTAACCTCCCTGATTAAATCAACACATTTTGCTTTTAATCTAAACCAACCCAGTGCTATGTTTGAATTGACACAATTAGCTCCAGTTAAAGTAATAAGATGCGCTTTTTGTCTTTCTAAAGGAGCAACAAACCTTATTAATTCTCTCTTCCAGGAAAAGACTGGACATGTCAGGGCAGATCATTTTGGGGGAAATTGGGTCTGCGGGTGTGTTGATCATTCTGCAAGTAGTAACTGAGGCTGATGGAGACCAAGGTGGGATTATATTGTAGGCAGGTTATTGGGGTCAGCGTACTGAACCATGGCTGCACAGCACACATGCTCAGGGAACTGCATACTTGTCTGCTGGCTGTTGGTATCTGGGCTGTGAGCCCCAGCAGCAGAGCATTTAAGGCACCCAGGGGTACAAGACAGGCAGTGACACAACCTCTCATTGATCTGACTTGTACTCCAAATGTGACATATTGTTAAAGATATGATTCTGTCATGGAGGTCTTGGATTCCGTGACTTTACGGGAACTCCAGGCCTACTTCTGGGGCAAGGCTGGAGTAGCTGTCAGCCCTCGGGCCACCGGAGCAGCGACCCCACGGCTGGAGCAGCAGTTGGGGTGAAGTCAGCCCCTGTCACAGGAGCAGCGGAGGGGCTGGAGCAGCTGCAAGCACCTGGCAGAGCTCTGACTATTTGTCCCCCCGTCCCAGGGTATTTTTAGTAAAAGTCAGGGACAGGTCACTGGCTTCTGTGAATTTGTATTCATTGCCTGTGACCTGTCCCTCCCTGACTCTTATTAAAAATACCTGTGATAGAATCTTAACCTTACTTAGGGTTAATACAGATCTGAAATGAAAGATGTTTTTTCTAGTAGACATGTGGATACCATTATTAGAAATGACTGATTCTGAACACAACTCAGTGGTGCTAGTATAATTAGGTTGGGTTAAGGTGTCTCTTGTTCTTAAATGTAATAATACAAAGAGCCAGATTCTGGCACTGTTACTCATGGCCCCAGGCAGACAGCAAACATAAAATGTGTATCACTTGTACCACCTATTTTGAGGCTGTAAGTGAGAATTATGCATACTCTTCATGCTGAACCTCTGCACAGGGGTGAATTTCACACTCATATGAGCAACAGTGACAGAATTTGTCACATAGCAATTGGATAGCATTTTACAATGGGAAGAGTAATTGTAAAACTCTAATTACAAAAGAGGAATGTAAAGGTGGGGAAAGGCCACTGTGGAGTACTTATGAAAGAAGGTAAAATGTTTTGCTTTCTTCTTAACCCCTTATATACTGTAGGTAATGCTAAAACACATAATACAACTATAGTTTATTTCCTGTCCTGCAATCCCAATGGTACAAAGTCAGTTGCCAATTATCTTTTTTTGTATTACTTTGATTAAGGAAACAAATGTGTGTGGGGAAAAGCAAAACATGTTAGGAGCAATATATTAAACCTATTTATTCAAGTACCTTTAATCTGAAACTCTTTATGACTCTAGTTATATCTTCCAGCATAAATCCTTATCAATAACTCCACCATCCCTGAAATCCCATTTATCTGCATGCTTTTGATGTTCACAAAACACTTGTATTAGATGGGAGGAGGAATAAACAAAAAAACATTTCCGTCTTTCAGCTCCTGTCATCATTTCATTTGCTTGTTTCTGATATTTTTTTCTCTCGTATCTAAAACAGCATGTTTCTGGAGTGGATGCCTATGCCTCAAATTGTATTGCTACAACTGATATTAAATTCAGTTCTTTAACTGAAGAAGCTGTTTGATTTTTGGGATTCTCTTGGGGAATATTTCCTGGCTATGTTCAGTGTTTTCACTGGGGAAAACGACTTCATTTTCAGCTCAGTACTCAGTGGGTGAAATTCACCCCGCCTACAAGGGTACAAGAATTATACCACTAAAGCTGGTTTTTTTTGAGAACTTAAGTGGGACTTAAATGGTACAAGAGCTTTGCCCTGGCCCCTCTCTGTACCAGGATGAATTTTACCCATTGGTAAAAGTAGCTTGTTTTTATAAGGCAATTTCATACTTTCTTTTAAAGAACCAAATAGTGGTATGATTTATCCCAAACAAATTGCTCTAGATGAACAGATGATGCTGACTTAATATCAGTTAATAAATAATTGTCTGATAGTGCAAACTACTTAGATTTCTGGCTAAGAAGTGTGGCATGTATTGAAAACAAAATTTCAACAGGAGTTCTTTTTAAAATCTGATGGCATGTTATGGCCCTCTGATTTAAATTGATCTAAACATTAAAAAACTGGCTGCACAGACAGACAGAGAACTAATTCACAGAACTGCAATCCATTTTAAGTATTAGTTCACAAGTGCAGTCCCTTTCTTGAGAGGCATTCTGAAATTATTCTCTGAATTGAGTGGTCCACAGAGCAAAGAAGTCATGGCATCTGTTCCATATTGTGTCAGGAAGCGACATCTTTCAACATAAATAAGAGTTACACATTTCCTATTTCTTAAGAATTTTGCTATCAGTTGCTTAAATGGTGAGGTCCTTAATCTCTGTCTGGGCTAAGGACTGACACTAATGTAAGTAGGCAGTTGATAACCTCATAATTTCACCAAAGTACTCTTTTTTCCAAATGCATAAATCATTTATTTTGTATATACACTTTTATATTCTATAATGGTGTCTCTAGTTGAATAATCAGGAAACGAACACAGGTCTCCTGAATTCAAGTCCAGTGCCCCTATCTAATAGAGGGGTGCTGGTTTCCCATCCTGTTACACACTGGTTTTATGGCTCAGGCTGCTATAAGTTGACCAGAGGCTGTACTTACCACCTCCCCTTGCATTCCCAGGGATCAGAGTGATGGAAAGGTCATGAAAGGCCACCTTTTTGTCCCCCCAGTTGCCCTGCAGCAGTGCTCAGTGCAACTGAGAATCTGTACTTCAATATTAATGGGATACATATATTACAGGAATTTAAAATATTAATTATTAATAATCTACTGCATGTATGTATTATAATGCTCAAATGCACTATGTCAACTTTTCCCGTTTCAATATCCTTTTTTTCATTTAAATATTTAGTTGTCCCCTTTCACTTTTATTAACCAACGTAGATGCAGCTCAGTCAATTGCATGTTATTGTTAGCACAGTTCTGAAGTAATTTATCTGAATCTTTTAAGTGGGATCATCTAAGCAAGTCTATCTGCCCTGGTAAAGGGGTGGAGAGCTTGATGAGACTATATAATTCAGAGGCACGATTCCTTCCTTGCAACTCAGTTGCTCCAGTGGGGTAATAGTCTATTGCTGGCCCTTGACAGTAAGAGAATACTGCATTCCACCCATTTGCCAAGACTTCACTTATTCCTCGTCCAGTAGCTGGATGGAGAGTAGTGGGTGTACAGATTTGGCCTGGACTCAGAGAGAGCTGGCAGCTGTTTGTGGTCATGGAGAAAGCCGCCTCGCATGAACTGACCTATAGCTAATGTTAATCCACAAGTAATTATGACCTTCATACATTGTTTTGAAGTCCAACTATTGGTCGATGGTAACTTACTGTTATCATTAGTGTGTTCCATATAAAGGATTTGGTATCTCTTTAAGAAGCTAACACCATTTCTATTTCCATGGAATAGATGCCTCACACTTTCAGGGGTTTCTTATGAGACCAAATGTGCACTGTTTTCACTTTGGTACACAACTGTTCAGTAGACACAGTCTTTTCCACACTCGTTCTAGCCACGAAAAAGCAAGACGTAAAGTCAGATTCGCTTTTACAGAACACAGGAAAGCGGAAATGACATCTCCCTGTGTCAGCTGGGAAGCTGATACATTTATGTCTCCTATTCTTCTTCAGCATTTCTCCCTGAGGGAGACAGCTTTAAGTTCTGAATAAAAGCCTAACTGGTGGAGGCTAAAATGGCAATGAACAGAATTAACACATCCCCAGTTGCCTTAGCCATGCCCCCACTCCACTCAGCACTTCCCATTTGTATTCTTTACTGCCATTATTTCGATTTCATCTGCTCATGTCCAAACCTTCATGGTTTTTGTTTTTTTTTCCTCCAGGGAAAGGTGACACTTTAGTTGTTTCTAAGACTTTCAGATTTATGAAAGGGATGTAGAATGAGAATCTCAGCTGAAGTGTAGAAGCGACAAAGAGTCCTGTGGCACCTTATAGACTAACAGAGGTATTGAAGCATAAGCTTTCGTGGGTGAATACCCACTTCTTCGGATGCAAGCAGCGGAAATGTCCAGGGGCAGATATAAATGTGCAGGGAAGATTCAGGCTAGAGATGTACTGAGCATCCACAACTTCCACTGAGGATAACTCTGAGGATTTGACCCAAAGTCTCTAAAGTCTTTGACTCCAAAGTCTTCGTTATCTCTACCCTGAATCTTCCCTGCACATTTATAGCTGCCCCTGGACATTTCCACTGCTTGCACCCGAAGAAGTGGGTATTCACCCACGAAAGCTTATGCTTCAATACCTC
Source organism: Chelydra serpentina (assembly GCA_037349315.1). Lineage (NCBI taxonomy): Eukaryota > Metazoa > Chordata > Testudines > Chelydridae > Chelydra > Chelydra serpentina. The sequence goes on from JBAIAC010000002.1 coordinate 85,389,083, forward strand.
TGTTAGTCTATAAGGTGCCACGGGACCCTTTGTCACTTCTACAGATCCACACTAACATGGCTACCCCTCTGATACTTCAGATGAAGTGAGATTTCTTATGGCATACTAAACAGTGTTTTTTTTGGTGTTTTGTTTGGGAGGGTAATATTGAGAGGGTGGTCTTTTGTTTTCTTTTTATATTTCAGTGGTCTGATTAGGAATGAGGCATTTGGTAAGATAGAAGCATATGTGGCTTAGTCCTATTTTGAGTTGGAATGCACTTAGTGGGAGCATGCATTTTCCTGGCATTTTTTAACATTGTTTTTCTGCACTGGTGATCTGCCAAAGTCATCCCCCTCTTTAGAGGAATGTGGATAAAAATGCTTATCTTACTGTTTGTAAATAGCTCACTTTTAAAGAAAAGGGGTTTGGAAAGCATTACATTCTACTTGGCGTTTTAAACAACAGGGGCTCCGTACCATGCAGGCATCCCACAGAACCAGCCAGAGAATCAAACTGAAATTTTCATACTACTAAAACCTCAGTAATGCTAATAGCAGTTTTACTCTCACAAAGGCTACTTTTGTTCTTTTCTCATAAGTCTGTTAAGGGTCTGGATAATGACTTTGGGTCAAATCCTGAGAGTTATCCTCAGTGGGAGTTGTGGATGCTCAGTACATCTCGAAGGTTCGACTCTATAAATATACAGAACAGTTTTCTGCATTTTTGATTTATATATGGAAGCGAACTGGGGCATTTTGATAGATTTCTTTCTTTCAACTGTGTGTTTTAAACGTTTTAAAAACAAAAGGGAGAAAATTCAAAAGTGAATCAAACAGCGTTCTGGTACAATGAAGCATGTAAAATCTGCCCTTTGACCTACCTATCCTGTAGGCATTTCACTTTGATAAAAGGAGAGCTGGTCTGGCTGGCACAAGTTACCTTTTAAATATTTAGTTTCAGAAACTCTTTATTCACAGCTGATCAAATTTGGGGCTTAGCTTACTATAATTCAACCAAAAACTATGCTGTTTTTTTTATTTCTATAAATGCAGTGAGAATAAACTACTGCACCATTTCAAAATACTGTTTTGTCTTTATCTGGCAAATTCCCTACTAAATTGAGCTGATATGTTGGTTTCTCTCTCTCTCTATTGTCAGGAGATCCTGAATTGGAAACAAACTTCTGATGCCATTTAACAATCAGTTAGCCTCTATTATGAACAATAATATTGTATCCCTTCAGCTGTTACAGAAGTCTTTTGCAAATCATGCACATTTGTCACTACACTAGTAGGTGCCTTCCTGTGCAGAAAATAATCACCAATAGTAATAATTTGCAATTTTATAGCCCTGTTGATGTATAAAATGGATGCTTTGAGAACCTTTGCACGTGGATTACTTTATTCAGCTGCACTGGAGTGAAATGTGAAATTATTTAAAAGTACACAAGTGCAATGCTGCACAAAAGTTTAGGATCGAAAGTGAACTAATGCTCTATCAAATTTAAGCAGGCAGAATGTATTATCCTCCTTGGGATTTGGCTGGCACACTGTTTAATACTTCAGGTATGAACACACTGGGTCAAATCCTCAGCTCCTATTAATCAGTGTCATGCCTTTGAATACACTGGAGTTATGCCAATTTACATCAGCTGAGGACCAGAGCCATACATACCATTAGAAAGATCACTGACTAGCAAGACTCATGCAATTTCTTAGCATCCTTGAGTTTGAAGTTTGACTAACTGGGGCTTTAAGAGTTGTAGGATGCTGCTGGAGTTAAGCTGCAACCACTGTTTCCATGACCTTTGCCCAGAAAGGAGAGGTTAGGGACTGGGTGATTGGTGAACAATGTGTTTTGCATGTTGTCTTGAACAAGAGCTTCTTCACCAAGATGTGTGTGATGGTTGCAGATTACCTATTTGCTCAGGCATTTCCTATTGACTCTGACCAACTGTAGGGGCCAGGCCTTCAACTTATAGAAGGCTGCACAAAGTTCACTAACAGCATTCATTACCTTGGTAAGAAAGTGGATGCCATTCACTCAAGGAAGATATTGGGGGTTTTTTCATACTGTTTGATGTTATACCTTGGCTCTAGATGGATTGCCTCTCATCTGATCTCTCTTAGCTGCAAGGTATGTTGACCACTTCTCATTTCAGTTAGGCTTTGCCAACACTATGAATGCCTTGTCAGTAAAGTTATACTGGTATAACTATACAACCAGAGCCCCCTAGTACAGACACAGCTTATATTAGCAGAAAGCTTTTGTTAGCATTGTAACACCACCAACAGCACTCTTCTGTTGTCATAGCTATGTCTGCATTGGGGATCTTGCCAGCAGAGCTATGTCCATTAGCTTTTTCACACCCTAACAAAGCTGTGATGACACTACTTTACTGTGTAGACCTGGCATAAGAAACTATTCCATCTGGGATCTGGAAGAGGCTAACTCAGTTTTGCTTCTCAGGCCTTCACAAATGCTGCGGCAGAGGAGAAGGGGGGATCTCTTAATCTTTGCTGTGGCATAGAAAATCAGAACACTTTGTCTTAGTCAGCTGGATTCAGCACCAGGCTTTTACCAGTGATTTGTACCTGCAACCCTCCTTTCGTTCTGGCTGTTTCATGCGGTCAGTAAAGCAAATTGACCTGGGCGGACAAAATGGAGGGAAGGAACAGCTGAGTGAGAGATTTAGTGCCTCAGCAGATGTCTATATTACTGTCCAGAGGAAGGACTGTTTTTTTTTTTTATCCCCCAGAGAGCTTTGCCATACAATAGGATCTATGTGGCAGATCAGGGTTCTCAGAGCTAGACAGAAACTCAGCAAGAATCCTGGGTTCCAGAGACAAAATCCTCCCTGGGGGGCTCAGGTTTCCTTATCTTTCCAAAGCAGTCAAAATCAAATACTAGCAAAGTTTCTGGCTACATTCTGTGTACAGGTGCACACTTCTTAAATACAAAAACAATAGAATATTAAAAGGGCAGTTCTTGTGTCTTCAGAACTCTCTGTCCTGGTTTTTAGGCTATCCCCAGATTCCCCTGGAAAGGCTGTAAGCGTAGCAAGGCTCAGCTATAGCTGATTACCTCAGGTGCAGGTAGAAAACGTAGGGCTTCCATAAGTTATCCTTCGCTCAGTGAGGTAGTCCTACATGGACAACAAAGAACATAAACTCAGCAGGCATTCCAAACTAACTCCACAGTTTCCACACCAATCTTTCTCATCTGCCTGGTTATTAAAAATGCACCCAGTCAGAATAGTTTTTAAGGGCTAGTGCAACAAGAAGAGGAGATGACACATGAGCTCCACTCCAGAAGTCCTGGCGTCCTACTTCATCTCTAAGGTGGGGAGTATCTACTGCCACTCTAGCCAGGATCACGATGGGAAGCCTTAAAATTGATATATACCTAATAACTAACGTATGTATTAGTTCTGTTGAAGAGACCTGGCTAGCAGAGCAAATGTCACTTTCCCTGGAAACCAGTTTGAACAAATGACTGTTTTAAAACAATTCTCACATATATCTGATTATTTTACACTGCTAACTTCATGCAGGGATGTGGAACAGCCCCGTTGTCATAGCCATGACACATGGTGGAAAATGTGTTCTCTTGCTGTCATGAGATGCTGTTGAAAGTTGTGAATATTAAACAGCTGTTTCAAACAAGTTGTATGGGCCTCAGCAAAATCTCTCCTAAAGCTTGTCATCCTTCCCTCAAAGAAGGCAATGGGAAGTTTGCCCATGATTTATGAGGTACTCTGTACCTCAAAGAAGCACCCTGGAATTCCCATATTCACCACTGCCATAATTATGAGATGTTTTGTACAAAACATGCCTTGTGAGGTATCATTTTAAAAGTCTTGATCTGTTGAACATTAATATCCTGTTGGGTTGTATGTGCTATCATTATATGTGAAGTATTGAAGTTTTGCTATGTGTGTTACTGAAATATGTTTTGAGGTTGGGAGCACCACAACCAGCCTTTCAGATACAACAGTAGAGTTGCCAAACATGCTGATGGCCCATTAAAGAGAATCCATTATCCCAGGAACTGTATACAATGGAGACTTCTCAGAGAGCACGTAGACAATGGAGACTGCTTGACCAATGGGGTCGGACTCCCACGTCACAAGCAAAAGATCTTTCCAGCAAGCTGGAAGAAATTATAAAGAGGGGAAGTGAATATCTTGGCCTCACTCCCTCTCACAACTCAACACCTTTGTCTGGAGAACAAAGCCTTTGAACCAGGCTAGAGGAGAGTCCCAGCCTGTGTATTGAACTAAACCATCTGTCAAAATGAGACACTGTTTTATTCAAATCCAGTTAATAGAACTTAGACTGCAAATTTATTTTATTTCTTAGGTAACCAACTTTGATCTCTATGCTTGCTATTTATAATCACCTAAACAGTAGCGTAGCCAGGCGGGGAGCAGGGGGAGCGGCCGCTCCCCCTGTGAGGAGAAGTGGTGCTAAGGCGCCGCCCAAGACCCAGGCTCGGGGGCGCTTTAAAAGGCCCGCGGCTCCTGCCGCTGCAGGGAGCCACGGGCCCTTTAAAGCGCCCCCACCCCGCCCGGGTCCGGCAGCGGGGCTGGGGGGAGCGCTTTAAAGGGCCCGTGGCTCCCCACAGCGGCAGGAGCCGCGGGCCTTTTAAAGCGCCCCCACCCCAGGCTGGGTCCGGCAGCAGGGCTGGGGGGGCGCTTTAAAAGGCTGGTGGCTCCTGCTGCTGCGGGGAGCCACGGGCCCTTTAAAGTGCCCCCCCAGCCCCACTGCCGGACCCGGGCGGGGTGGGGGCGCTTTAAAGGGCCCGCGGCTCCTGCCGCTGTGGGGAGCTGCGGGCCTTTTAAAGTGCCCCCCCCCCCCGCCCCGCTGCTGGAGCCAGGCTCAGGTGGGGATTTAAAAAGCCCAGGGGCTCCGCAGCGGCTGGAACCCCAGGCCCTTTAAAGCGCTGCTGGGGTGAGTATAGGGGGAGCAGGGAGGCACCTAAACCTGTGCGCTAAACCTGGCTATGCCACTGCACCTAAAATCTATTTTTTTGTACTTAGTAAACCTGTTTTATATTTTACCTAAAACTATTTTGGTTGAAGTGCTTGAGAAATCTCAGCTCAGTTTACAAAGGCTAGTGTGTGTCCCCTCCACATCAAGGGAGTGGCAGACTGGGTAATGAACTTACACTGACCAGTTTCAGTGTAGTAGCCGTGTTAGTCTGTGTCAGCAAAATGAAAATAAGAAAGAAAAACTTGTAGCACCTTAGAGACTAACAAATTTATTTCAGCATAAGCTTCTGGGGTGCAAGGCTGGGTAGCTGGGGGGAATTGGCTGGAGCCTCTCAATTGCTGGTTCATGAGTGGCTGGGAGAATCATTCGTGTACCTCAGTTACGTGTTCCCTGCCTGTGGAGGTCTGTGTAAGTGCAGTGCCTGTCAGAGATTTGTAGCTTGCCAACAGCATCACAGTGTGAGACGGAGTCCAGGTTGGTGGGACAAAGGGCTCAGCGATCCCACAGTCAGGATGCACCCTTGGAAAACCCATCACAGGCTCGGAAAAACTAAAAGTAATCTCTCCTACGACTTGTCATCCTGCCCTCAATGAAGTCAATGGGAAGTATGCCAGTGACTTCAATGGATTTAGGATTGGAGCCTCACAGTACTTGCTGCTAATCAGAATGAACCAATGTCTCAGTAGTCTTACAATACAATAAGTAGTCAACTACAACTTTTAAAGTTTTTGTTAAATTCAAGTGCACCTACAAAGAGAAGATCAGTTTTAAAAATCTATCATATCTAATTTTTAAGTTCTCTGTCAGCAGTTACTGCCTCTATCTTATCTGTTAATGAGCATGCTCATTCTGGAAGCTGTCCACTTTGTTTTCTAACTTGTGATATAGTGTCAGGCCTCTCATCTGTACAGCAGTGAGATCATGATGCAGGCATGCCCATGTGTTTACATACCTATGAGAGCGAATAGTCGCAGACTGAGGCAGCTTTAACTCAGAGTACATTTTAATATGGATTTATTCTATATTAACTCTGGTCATTGACCTCAGCGATGGGAAGTATGTGCATAATTCAATGCCTGCTCTTGATTTATCTTCCTTTTTTTAGGAAAAAGATTAAAAGCTCCTAAAACAATCTTATATAAACATACTTGGCTGTGGATTGTAAGTAAAAGCTAAAATACAGTCGATATGAGACTAATACAAATTCCTTAATGTTTTCAGGCCAGATTCTAGTCTGTCACATTTGTATAAGCTAGGGTCACATCATTTGTCTCACTAAGGAAATATAGTACAAATAGTAAGACAGTAATACTTTGAATGTACTGAGCATCTTTTATCTAAAAGATCTCAAAGCTCTTTAGAAATATAAATTTGACTTCACAACACATAGGAAAATTGAGGCACAAAGAGGTTTGGGTGATAGGGGGCAGGGCGGGGTGGGGGAGGGCAAGATCACCCAGCACCCAGTTGCAAATCTAGGACTAGTCCTGGTTCCCAGATTGTGAATTAATCACGCGATAACATGGCCTTACAGGCCAAAAGTTTAAAAATAGTTGCACTCTCATAAAACTGACTTGCATTCTTTGTGTGCACACAAGTGATAGAATATAACTTTGGGAGGAACTTTCATTGTATCCTGCCTGAAACTTTAACTTTTATTCCACTTAAGGAACAGCCATGCAGTAACTCAAGGCACTATTATGCACAGTAGCTACAAACATTGTGTTGCATTTTCCCATAAAAATATTGTCCAAATGATTTTTCTTGTACATTAGCTGTAAATTGACAGGGCATGAGATATTTGTTTTTAATAAAGGCACTGAATAATATTTAATCAGTGCCTTTTTGAAGCATGTGAGAATCTAAAAATAAATTAGAAAAATAATTGCTTTAAGAGGACCTTATCTGAATTGCATGAGCAGGGAGGATTGAAGCAGGAATCTTCTCTGAGCTGCAAAGACGAGTTCTGAGCAGTGCTCACTGAATTCTTCCCAACAACGCTCTTCTATCATGCTATTAAGCGGGAAATCACTTAATCAAATGTGTTAGAAGCATTACATCATCTGAACACATTGTCCCCTGTGTACCTAGCAAACAATTTTGAGGGGAGGATACCATTGCATTAAAAGTGTGGCTCTTTCTTGGGGGCCCAGTCTCACTCCCATTGAAGCCTCTGGAAAGACTCAAAGGCAATGGGAGTTGTATAAGGATCCTGCACCCTGAAACAGCAAACGTCACTAAAAAAAGAACAGTCAAAAGGGCACCGATTCAGCAAAGCTCTGATGTACGTGCTGAATTTTAAGCATGTGCGTGAACAGAGCCCGATTCAGAAAATCACTTCAAGGACTCTAAGTATATGGTGATATGCTTTGCTAACTGGGGTACACAATGAACAGTTAAATACATTTTTCTTTTACAGCCCCTAACTAAAAGCTTTCTATTACAGAGAGATCCAGTAATCACACTGGACCACATTCATCTCTGTTATAATCCACTCAATTAGAGAGTTGGGTCAAATTCATGTCTTATATACTGTAGGCTAACTAAGAGGATCTTGGTATATATATCCTTTCTTTTCTCCCCAACCTCCTTCCCCCACAGTATAACAACATTTGTGCTATCATTGGAAAAGCTTGAACCATCTCATGTAGAAATTTCCTTATGGAAAGGACCTGTAGAATTTAATAGGGATGAAACCACTAGGTTCCTATAGAAAGTGTTACTCTAAAAAAGCTAATGTAATAGCAAATGGTGTCTATAGACTTCTATACAGGAATATAACTTCTCATAAAATCTATAAGATGGTTCCAAACTCCCCGCCATGGGCCTGGATCAACCTCTGCTGCAGAGAAACCAATGAAAAAATCCCAAGGGGAAGAAGTTTCTGCCAGAATCATCTTGCCAAGATTGTACCTCCAGTATCATCCCATTTAGGGTAGGATTTTGCTCTCCATGAAATAAGCTGAAAAGTCCACACCCAACTTGGTAGACCTCCAGGAATTTGCATGGATTCTAACCCACCTGAGCAGAGGCCCTGGCTCCCTAGTCACTCCTCAAACTTTGGTACTGTGGGCTCTGAACAAAATATAGTAAAGTCCAGGAATCTCTGTGAGGCTGGTTCTCTCACTTTCTGTGTCTTCCCTGGAGCTGCTAGAGTTCACCCATTCATCCTGCGTGGGCGTAGATCCATGAGACAGGGTGAAGACTCTAAAGGTTGTGGGAGGAATGCTGTTGCAGACATGACTTCATTCTGCACTGAAAGGGAAAACTTTATCACAAGTCTTGTAATATTTAAGGATTTTCTTAAAGCTAAACTGATGGAGTTAGCTGATGACATGAGAATTTAGACTTTTTTTTAAAGACGTTTTTACCTTTGGAGGTTGCAGAGAAGTTGGAAAATGACCCAAAGGCAGCCCCCTATATGTTCAAAAATCAGAAGGCAAGACCCCCCAAATTTAATTACTTTTAAAAAATCATATGAATTTTAAGCCAATCTCATGATTTTTTTTGGGTGCTGACTCATGATTTTTGAATGCTTTGGGCTGGCCATACTGGGGAGCTCTCTATCCTGACAGGAGAGGCCATAGAAAGTTTATCAGTTTCAGTTGTATCTGAGAGCACTTTCCCAGCTGGCTGGCAACTTGAGACTCTGCAGACCCCTCAGGCTATTCCAAATCACTTGCTAGCATCTGTTCCATATGAATCATTCACTTATTTCATTAATTTCCACTAGCAATGTTGTTGGACTAAGGATTTTACTAACGTGTCCTGGTAATCCTGTTCTTCTATTTCCTGAACTTTCAGGAACACAGCAGTGCTATGGCAAGATGGAGCCTTAGTAAGAGCAGGGCTATAGTTATGGTTTAGGTGGTATCTGTGATGGTGCACCCCATAAGATTTTATGGGGAGATGCTTATAAATGTATATATGACATAACTGGAATATGTTTTACGCTACATAGGGCATGTAACATATCTCTATAAAGGTTATGATCTACTGAATCTATTCCTCCAATTTGTATGCCTGTATCATTTTTGTAGCTGAAGTTATGAATATTGGCTGTATATTTGCTTGATTTCTAAATAATCTTAGTAAAAAGATTTGGTCAGTGTCTTGAGAAAGGAATGTGCAGGTTAAGTGCCCAATCAAGAAGCACTTAACAGACAATAGAACTTTTAGACACCAATCCACATCTGAGCTTTCCCAGGAATGTGGCTTGGCTGGTAAGTTCATGCACTCAGTTGTGCATGGACATGTGACCCCAAAACTCCATTTTGCAACTGGATGCTACACAGGGAAAGGGAGGGGTGTCCACTCAGAGGATAAAGTCTATAAAAATCCCTGGGAGACCCCTCCATTTTCTCTTCAGATGGCTCAAGGGACAGCCTCTCCACCCCCAAGGATACTTGAAAGAAACTGGAACAAAGGACAGTGACTACAGGTGGTGTGAGTGATTGCTGGACCCAGACTAGGGGGAGTCTAGTCTGTAAAAGGAAGCTTACTGAAACATCGCTGATGGTGAGGCTTTTATCTGTATTCAGTTTTATTACTGTATTAGAGAGAAAACTGCGTGTTTTGTTTTATTTTACTTGGTAATTCACTTTGTTCTGCCTATTACTACTTGGAACCACTTAAATCCTACTTCTGTACTTAATACAATCACTTTTTACTTATTAATTAACCTGGAGTACATATTAGTATCTGGTGAGGGGTGGGGGCAAACAGCTGTGCATATCTCTCTATTAGTGTTATAGAGGGTAAACAATCTATGAGTTTGCCCTGTATAAGCTTTATACAGGGTAAAATGGATTTATCTAGGGTTTGGACGCCATTGGGCGTTGAACATCTGAGTCTTAAAAACAGGAATACTTCCTAAGCTGCTTCCAGGAAAGCCTACAGCTATTAGGGGACGTGGTTCAGACCTGGGTCTGGGTTTGGAGCAGACTAGCAGGTCCGGCTCAAACCAGAGAGGATTCTGGAGTCCTAAGTTGGAAAGGGCAGGAAAGCAGGGGCAGAAGTAGTCTTGGCACACCAGTTGGCAACCCCAAGGGGGTTTCTCATATTTACACTGATATTTTATGCAGTACAGTGTCCCACTGCCTCCCTGCTGCCAGAGCCTTTCCCTGCTGCATGTAACTACACACCACAGCGTGCACACAGTCTGCTTTTCATTGTGGCATGTAGTGACACCAGGCACACCAGTTGGCAACCCCAGGGTAGCAACCCATCACAGTATCGTCATTCTAAACTGCTATTTTCAGACTTGTAACTCTCCAGAAAAGTTTACCCTTTGGATTGAAATTTATGATGTTTAGTTTAATGCGTGATCATTTCAATAAACACCTTTGCAGTATAGTAGATATATGCACACTGCCATACTTGACTCTCACATGGCACATTTAAATAAATGACTGCATGCATTTATATCCATTTGCAATCAAGCAAGCTTTTTCCTTTTAGCTGGATTTACTCTTTTTTTTTAATCATTTGACTGTTGCATGCACACAAATCAGACCCAGGATGTTTGTACATTTTATGTGCAATTACTCACACTTTTTAAAAGCAAGGGAATTCAATGCAAAGAAATGTTAATACAACGTTAGGGATGAGATTTAAGGAATCTAAGTCAGAACCTTCTCAACCAAATTATGGTTCCCACAGCAACAGTAACTCAGCACATTAAATATATATCCATGAAGAATAAGTCAAACAAGTTACAGTTTATAGTGGCATAAAATACTACATATGTATAAGGGGACGACTCCTGAAGAAACTGTAACTCATCCTGGATTTGGTACAGCTGCTGAGGGAACCATAACTTTGAAATTTCGGATTATTGCACGCTTACATTCTCAACCATTATGTTCCATTTTTTTCAGTGACTATATATTTCAAGTTTATCTGAAACTATTTGTGGTGACACATAAAGACAATGTGTATTAAAACACCTCCTGCTGAATACTTGAGGTCACAGTGTAGCAATTAAAAATGCAATGGGACCAGAGGTGCGGGAACAATTTTCATACTGGGGGTGCTGAAAGTCATTGAACCAAACTGTAAACCCAGAATATAATGGAAACCATTTCAAGCCACGGGGTGCAGTAGCACCCCCAGCACCTCTAGTTCTAGCACCTATGAATAGGATACAGATAAGTAAAAGAGACAAAATCCTCAAAGGTTCCTCAAATGTCACTGCACATGCGAAATAAAGCAGCCTGTAACACCTCTTTAAAGAGAGGTTGAAGTAGGGGTGGTTAAGATGTCTAATGTAACCTATTACATATTGTTGGGGTTTCTGCTGCAAAGGCATGTTTGCTCACTGACTTAAAGTAAGCTGATAATAGCAACTGTTGATTTGAGAAGTGCAGGAAGGAAAAGAAACTTCCCGCAAATATTTCAAATAGGTGGACTGTAGTGCATTTAGAGCTTTACATATCAACAAGGGAAGCCTATCATTCACCCTTAGGCCTTGTCTAGGCTGGAGGTGGTGGGTAGGGTATGTGTCACTACATGCCACAATGAAAAGCAGACTGTGTGCACGCTGTGGTGTGTAGTTACATGCAGCAGGGAAAGGCTCTGGCAGCAGGGAGGCAGTGGGACACTGTACTGCATAAAATATCAGTGTAAATATGAGAGGTACAACTTGTAGGCCTGTAGCCTATGGTTATGATGTGTGTGTGTCTACTCCACTCACCTAAGTAGTACCTCAGGCTTCGTTGCTATTGATATCTATGCTAGTGAGGCATGCCACTATGTACTCTAGCTGCTGTAAGTGTAGATATAGGTCTTCTGGGCAGCAAGCAGGGAGACAGAGCAGGGAGACAGAGCTTTCTTGGCAGAGAGCTCACTGGACTGGCACACTTGGGGACTTCTGAGCAAGGACACTTCCTGCTGCTGTTTGCATCTACTGCGTTCAGGGAAACAGGATTCCATGTGCATATTTGTAAATAAACAAGATTACACCAATAATGTATCTGCCTTGTATCACTGATTTCTCAGCCTAGGGGAAACAACACTTCAAGGTTCCAAATTTTGTTTAGCTGCATGGGCCAATGATATTTTTAAAGGAAGCTCCCTCTGTAATACATCTTCCTTTTGGAGAATACAGCCATGGCACTAAATAAGGTTAAACAAAACAACCATGAATCAGACTTCCCTATAGTAATGTGAAGTAGAGTGTAACAGTTGAAGCTATTATGAAACATCAAATGAAGATGAAAACTTGAAGTGAGAATTGTATATGGTGAGAATTTATATTTGAGTAACCATCTGTGAGAAGATTTGTCACAAATTCAGTGGACTATAACAAAGTTGATTTAGGACAGAAGTGAGATGATTCCACTTCTTGGAGTGTGCTTCTGATCAGGGCCGGCACCAGGATTTGGGGGGCAGCGGGCGGCTGCCTCCTGCCTCCCGGCTCCAAGCTCAGCCGCTGAGCGGGAGACAGCCGCGGGGAACCGCCCCCTGCCTCCCGGCTCCACGCTTAGCTCCTGCAGCCCGCGGGCGTGGGGGGCTGGCTGGGGGTGGGGCGGAGTTAGCTGGGGGGGGGGGGGGGAGGCGCAGGGCTGATGCAAGGAAGTTTCGCCTAGGGTGTGAAACTTCCTTGCACCGGCCCTGCTTCTGATCTTGCCTGCTAAAATGTAGACAGTTGGAATGCAGAGACTACATGATAGAATTGCAATAGAAAGGGAAACTGTTAAATCATGAACAAGGATTTCAGAGGAGCTGAAGTCATGTGTTAATAATGTACAGAAGGTGGTGACAAACAGATTCAAGTTAGAGAAATATGGGGGGGTGGGATTTATCTGTAAGCTCAGCTTTATTTGAGAGTTGCTGAGGAGCAAAGTAAAGAGAGGAGTTGCAAAGTGATAGCAGAGTCACGAACATCAGAGATGGGTGAGAAATCACCTTTGTTTCAAGTAATTCAGTAACAGCAAATGTAGCAGGGTGTAATTTATGTGTCTACATACATACTGTCAATTTGTTGTTCCCAGGATTTATTGATAACACATAGTAGTACTATTTTTCTTCTTCGATTTTGTTCAGTGTTAGCATGTTGGACATTATGCTTTTCTTTTTCATACTCAAATTATAAAGCTGCTCAATAACTTGAGTTATAATTTGTCAGTTTGGACATCAATTTTAATGTAATGACTATCAGTTGCAATATAGTAGATCTAGGATGAAGACATAGTTCTGATCTCAATCTGGATTTGAGTTGGACTAGGATTAGGGTTCGGATTCAGCAATACCAAAATCTCACAAGCTGCTGTCACAATGTTCTGATCTGTAAGGGTGCAAATCTTATGAGATTTCTGCTGTTTTGAATGGTGAAGATCTCCAGATACCATTTTGTGCAAGACTTGTGCCACTGTAGCTCAAATCTCTTCAGAATCGGTGGTGAAGTGAAATTCAGGCATGTTTGCACTGGAACTTGAAAATAGATTACTGCTGGTTTTCAAATCCAATCCAGCATTAAAGCTGTAGAGGCAGGTTCAGACCTATGGACTTGAATTTAAGGATATTTAGACTTAAGATTCTGGTTTTAGCCCACTTCTAAAATACACTATGGTAACATTACTGAGATTGGTAAATTTCTTTTTCCCATCTAAATAACCAATAAACTGAGTACATATATTCTGAATTATGCTAAGGCAGTCTTCAGAGAATATGTTTCATTATTTAATAGTCTACTATTGTTTTGATTATGGTTGCATTTCTGTTTACTGTGCAATATTTGTTAGTCCTTAAGAAAATAATTCTGGTTTGTCATCTAGATAACAATATTTTTAAAATAGACTAGTTCTGATAAGGGGTAGATTTTTTTCTTTAAAACACATTTGGTTTAAAGTTCAGTGACTGTTCATACAGGCCACTGATAATTCAGCTGGTTTCATTTAATATAGCTGGCAGAGAAGAATTAAATGCAGACATATATTTAAACAAAGCCTTCCAGGATTATTTGGTTTAAAAGGGAAATACCCAGATCCCAGGTGCTTGAAAAAAATGCGAGGTCCTAAAATCCTGAAGCGAACACTTAATTTTCATAATGATAGGTTTAAGTGTAGTAGCCGTGTTAGTCTGTGTCAGCAAAATGAAAATAAGAAAGAAAAACTTGTAGCACCTTAGAGACTAACAAATTTATTTCAGCATAAGCTTTCGTGGGTTAATACCCACTTCATCGGATGCATGGAATGAAATACACAGTAGACAGATATTTATACAGTCAGAGAAACATGATACGGTCGAGGTGCATAGACCAACCTTGAGAGGCTAATTAGTTGAGAGGAACCATAACAGCAGGGGAAGAAAAACCTTTGAAGTGATAAACAAGATGGTCACACAGGTGTGAATGAGGATCGTTAATTTAAGGGAAATAGATTCAATTAACGTAATGGCCGAGCCATTCCAAATCTCTATTTAATCCGGAGGCAATGCAATCTAGTTTGCATATCAATTCGAGTTCAATAGTTTCTCTTTGAAGTCTGCTTTTGGAGTTAATCTGTCGCAACACTGCTATCCTCAAGTCTGTCACTGAGTGATTAGGGAGGTTGAAGTGTTCTCCTACTGGTTTTTGAATGTTATGATTCCTGATGTCAGATTTATGTCCATTTATTCTTTTGCGTAGAGACTGTCCGGTTTGGCCAATGTACATGGCAGAGGGGCATTGCTGGCACATGATGGCATATATCACATTGGTAGATGTGCAGGTGGGTATTAACCCACAAAAGCTTATGCTGAATAAATTTGTTAGTCTCTAAGGTGCTACAAGTTTTTCTTTCTTATTTTCGTTTTACTTAATTTTCAGGTTTCTTTGGTACAATGCAGATCCTTCTATGGCTGGTGGGAATGGACCTTTTCTATATCAATTTCCTAATCACAAGAGTCAACCCTATACCTGTTTAAAATTTGAAAAATAGAGTATTTAAAAGGCAGCTTGCGGAGTCAGGAAATGAGGGAGTAGAAGACTCACTTTAGAGATTTGCCAAACTCTTTGTGAAAAAGTTGAGTAACTCCAAGTATAGAATTACTTGCTGATTTATTGGTAAATTATAAAACCAAAGACCTAGTCAAGTTTGAGTTAAGGTTGAAAATACTTCCCACATCAGTAACTCGAGGGGAAATGCTATAATAGCACAGTGTAGTTTAAAAAACAACCTTATACTTAAAATACCTGTGAAAATATAGAAATACAAACTTAGGGTCACCCAAACCAACAATTATCTGCTTCCATCACTCATTACCCTTGTAGGTGGATGTAAAATACCACTAGAAAAGAATGGTAGCATTTTACACTCACTTTTACCGGTATACAAAGCAACAGAAAATGAGACCTGTGGTGTGGGATCAAGACACTTTAAGGAGGTCTTCCAATCTTGCATATTTACTCTAGCACACTTAGTATGTAAACTAGAAACATTTTGACAAGGATTTTAACCTTGTCAAATTTAATTTCTTAAATTATGTATCTTTTCAAAATTCACCTATGAACTTTACAAGGGCTGGATTGTGTTCATAGTAAAGGCATGTCTGTATGTAATAAAATAGTTGCCAATGCTTAATCTCAGAATGTGTCAGTAGCTTGGCATATTACACTTTATATGCCAAGGCTTTTTTCTCCTGACTATGGTCTTTTCACCTAAGGACTTTAAGTTTTCTATTAACCGTATCTAACAGGATGCTAATTTATGTGCATAGTGAAGACTGGAACATGTAGCTGCAGCTATCAAAAGTTCATTGCATTTCACTTCAGCTACCACAGCAAGGTGTATCTAGCACATTCAGGAGGCTATACATGAGTTAAGAGGACTGCATCTATAGATCCTTGGACAGCTGCAGTCATAAAAAGTTATAAAGGTTTAAATTCTCAGTTTATGGCCACCCACCTCTGCTGGTAAAGTAAGAACCTCTTTGCCTGTTTCTTTAGATTTGTATGAATTGCACTGTAGTGTGCATTTTATTTGTGATTTGTTCTTTCAAGTAGAAGAGGAATTGATGAGAGATCTTGTATGGTGTTCAGGTGTAGGGTTATTTGTTAGTTTTGGATGGTGTGGGGGCAGAGTTAAATTTGTTTCGTTGAGCTTAACTGTTCATTTCTATATTTTCAAACAATTGTTTTTTTGGTAAGTGTAATCGTAATTTTGAATGTGCTGGTTCCTAGCCCTAAACTAGTAACACAACAAATTCTCCTAAACCTTCTAATGGCACTAGTCCTCTCAGAAGCTGACAGGATATAACATACTGTGACTTTTTAGGCCAATATCATTTTTGAGGCAAAAAATTAGGAAAATTTCCAAGAAGTCACAAATTTCTCATTTTAAAAAACTGCAGTATCTTCAATAGAATACCAATAAACAAATAATTCCAGCATCAGATCACATATGGAAAACCTCAGGCAGACTGCTGTACTCTCAGCAGCATCCAAATCAGGGTATTCAAATCAGCCATATAATGGAAAGCTAGCTTCAATAACTGTAGAGAGACAAATGCCCACCTATAACTAGGTGTTTTCCACTTGCTGTACTATCATTAAAGAAATGAAGTAGCTAATAGAGGGCCGCATTCTGAACTCCTTAACCAGGCAAAGCAACCCTTTAAAAAAAATTAATGTCCATTCCTTTCTTATTGCATACAAACCTAGCATACAAACCTAGCATACAAACCTAGCTATCGCATCCAGTTCTGTCTATATAGAGAGACGAATATACCTCTAAGAATTCCCTATCATGTTAAATATGATGTTTTGCTGTTGTAACATGGCCTACATCCCATAAACAGATGGGACATGTCACCACATGATGCGTCACTGTGGGACATAGGAACAGATGTGCGGTTCAAAAAACTGTGGTCAAAACATCTAATCTGTGATTTAAAGAAATATTTATTTTTCAAAAGTAAAAGATTTCTTACTCACAGAAAATGTTGGTCTAGTAAAGCTCATGCTTTTCAGTTGTAAGAGAGTTCATGCTTTTAATAACTACAGGTGAATATTGTATTGTATGGTCCCTGATCTGTTTACCTGTAGTGAATTTAAAAAAACCCCCAAACTAAGAACTACTATATTTGTTTTGTGTAAATCGGAAAGCCCAATAATATAATCATTACAAAGGAAAAATTCCATTCAGACAACAGCTTTGCCTGAGCAGGATTTGTAGGACTGGGCATTTACTTGGGATATTAAGTTTGTATAATAAAATCCATGCCATTACTCCAGCCTATCACTCTTTTTCGACAGTTATTAGTTCACTGTATTTTAAGCGATATGGCTATGAAAATGTGTTTCTTGTTTTACAATACAATTCTGCAGAGACTTCTAGGACTCTTTAGTGAGATATTATAGGCTTCAGGCAGGGCTGCAAGCATCCTACAAAAGCACTCTTCCACTATTTTTCGTAATATTGCTAAGTAAGTCATTGTATTTCTTTCACAAACATTGAAAATTTAAAAATATATTGTTGAATAGATGCCAAGATAGTAACATTTATGTGCTGGATTCTTTGCTTCTCAATTGAAAGTAAAATTATGGGTATAGTTTTTAATATTGGAATAGATAGCTCCTGATCCAATTATGGTTTCTTTTGGAAGTAGATGAAAAGACCCAAAATTAGAGTGGGGGAGGGGGAAGCTGAGAAATAAGAGTTTGTTATGAGGCAGAATGTTCCACAGCCTAAGGACCACTTTATTGATGGTCTGGTGGGGCATCATAATCATCTTTTTCCAAGGCTATTAATATAGTAGCTCCTACCTTTTGCACCATTGGTTGACCAAGGCATGTGCAGCTGGCCCATAACAAATGAAGGAAGCAAAGAGGTGGCCAGAGTACTGATGACAGAAATTATGCTCTAGGTTTGTCCAGTCATGATAGAAAGCATTTATAAAGATTTATGATTTGAAGTACTACCCCATAACTGGGTTGGAGGCAAAGAACTTTTTCTTGTCCTTCACCATAGTTTCTGAAAAGTCTTTAAACC
This sequence comes from Chelydra serpentina, assembly GCA_037349315.1. Taxonomy (NCBI): domain Eukaryota; kingdom Metazoa; phylum Chordata; order Testudines; family Chelydridae; genus Chelydra; species Chelydra serpentina. The sequence goes on from JBAIAC010000002.1 coordinate 85,407,030, forward strand.
ATAGGATTGTTCTGTTTGGTAGACAAGATGGTGAATCTCAGCTGTCCTCCATCAAGAATGGAGTTGTTTCTTGCTGTGAGAAGTCTTCCTTCTCCAATCACCAGACTGTGTTAATTCAGACAGATTGGTTATCTCTATAGTAGCAGTTCCATGTCAAGGGATGACAAATGTAAAGTAGTCTCTGGTAAAGATTTATCCAGTTTTGCACAACAAATTTTGGAAAGTGCTGCTTGAATTACAAGATGCAATATATGTGTTGAACTCATGTCCTTCATGGCTGGCAAAATCTAGGGTGAGGACACTGGCCTGGTGACTTCTAAAAAATGTGCCTCCTTTTAGGAGGGTGAGGGTCAGTATCTCTTAAAGCTTAATAAGCTCATAATCGGAGAATATTGTTTGATGATAAACTTACCATTTATTGCTCTGTCTATAACCTCCACTTACTGGGGAAAGAGGTTTAAGAACTTTATAGTAAATCAGCATCTGGAGTCCTCAGATTTCCTTGATTTATTTCAGAATGATGGTGGACTTGAGCTGTCTTGGTTGGTGAGCTTCTTCTGATGATTGTCAGATGTGCACATTGAACTTTTTTCTATATACCACTAGCCTTTGGTACTGTTGACCATGAGATAACTATGCATTTGCCGGACCTGATGGGGTAGAAGGCAGAGTAGTCCCCATTCTTCCTCTGAAGACTATCCCAGAAGGAGGTGTTGGACCCCTCTGTCCCAAGGATTTTCTCATGTGTGATACCACAGCATTTGATTGTCACCTCACCATTCCTAATGTATGTGAGACCACTAAGGAGATAGTGAGCTAGTTTAGGGTGCAATTTCATCAGGAATTAGATCATTTTTAGTACGGCCCATGAGGTGTCCTTGGTTTTCCCAATGTATGCCCAAGGCAGGAGTTTGGATAAGAGCTAGATGGTTGAAACTCAGTTCAGATGCTAGCTTAAATGGTGAAAGCAGCTACAAGAGATGGTGGGAGTGATATCCTTTAGTGGCTGTGATATGCATGACATTTTTGTTAACAGGATTCAGAATCAAGGAGTCCAAAGGAATCCTAATCCTTGCTTTTCCAGATACTAGCCCTCGTGAAGAGTGTATCACCTGTTGGCAAATGAGCATGACCATTCCTTCTAGAAAAGAGTATTGACACTTGGCTCTTGGGTGGGATCACCACAGTGCATTCTACTAGGGTTTTCCACTGAAGAATACTTAGACTTCAGCTAGTGCAGAATGCAATGGCCTATCTGCTTAGGGATGTTTCTGGCATGGAGCATATTTATTTACAGAAAGCCAATCAAAATAATACACATTACAAGAGTGTGGTTGCCTGAGAAGTAAAGCCCATTTCCCATTCAATAGTTATCCAGGCTGCTATCAGGAAATGCAGACCATCTGTTGTTTTTAAAAGTAATTATTCTTAAATGTGAGTTAGAGAAGGTAAAACTACTATACTAGCATCTGAAAGTACTGCTTGCTGCTGATGACTCAGAGGAGAACACATACTGCACTGTGTGCCTCTTTAGTGCTGAATCATCCTTTATCAACCAGGTTTTGTAAAAAAAAGAGATGGTGCCAGGAGTTACTTTCGACAGACGTCATTTGGGATCTCTAGTTTAATAGGGTGCAAATATACCCTAAAATTAAAACCCAAAGTTCTGTTTATTTCGGCTGTTTGGGAAGCAGTCAATAAACTCACAACAACATAGTCTCTCTAGTAAGGTTCCAATGTCAGCTGCTCCTGTGGCCAACTTTAGCTACTGTGAATGGACTTCATTCAGTTTCCCCATCCTCTGCATACAGTAGGCTGACTATCCAGGAACCATATTTTATTTTCAGCTTCTGTTACTTTTCCACTGCAAATAAAAACAAAAACGTATTCATGCCTCCGGGGTTACTCTGTTACCACTTTTCATGCTTTAGAAGAACATAATATTTTTCACTTATATAATGTAACCCAACGGTCTTTGCCAAATCTGTATTCAGGTACCACTTCACCCATCACTAAGGAGCGGCTGCCAGTCGGGGTGGAACCCAAGAGCTGTTTAACTGGGCACAGTAGCACTACACAACATTTCCAGTCAGTACTTACATACAACAGTGATGGAGCTAGAGGAAGTCCTAAGACAGCTATAAGCTGTGGAAAAGTACTGTATCCTAACTGTAAATGCTATATTAGCACGATACAGTGGTGGTGTGTACAGTGCACCCCAGACAGGAGCATATTCTTTGTTGACTTCCTGGTCCCTACTTACTCTCCTGCAGTGCAGAGTTATAGATTTTTTTTAACTCAGCATTTCTTTCTGGAGCTGGCCCTTTTAAATTTATCAGAGCCAAACACATGCCCAACCCACAGCCATTTTGCAAGTGTCTGCTGCCTGGAGCTGGTAAAAGTACTGCTGTGGTTAATTCCCGTTTCCCTTTTCTTATGCCTGAGGAGGTGGTACTTTCCCATAAGCAATCCTATAGCTTCAGTCTGATTTATGTTAGATTATGAGAAACTAAGACACAAAGACAAATGTTAAGTCTCCACAGAGAAGTTGGGGGAGGAGGGACAGTGTAAGTTGCCTCTATAACCTGCTGGACCCACTCTACCTCTCAAATGTCATCTTACTTCTACACAGAGCAGACTAACAGGCAAAGGTGCATTATATACAGCAAACAAAACCCTATTAGTAATATACACACACCACAGCTGCAATTTTTCTTAAACTCTGTGTGTGATCTTTTATGCACATGGTATAATGAACTATTTTGTACTGTTGTGGATCATATGACCATAAACTTCAGCTTATGGCCAATGCACCCTGGCCTAAGCCATGGCAGTTGTATCTGCGGTAGGTGGGAGGAGTTTGTGGGGCTGCTAGGGTATGCCGTGTTCAGCCATCGCTCTGGGCCTGCGGTGACTGTAGCATGGATAACAATGGTAGTATAGACATGGCAGCAGGGGCTTCACTGTGGGCTAGCAACTCAAGTATGTACTCAGGCTCCCAGGCTAGCTGCCTGAGTACAAGTCTGTGCGGTCATGCCTTCACTGCTATTGTTACCCAAAATAGCGAGATTAAAACTACATACATGCATACACCTTAGAAACTACGCATAATTTAAGAAGGTAAAATACAACTATTACCAAATGTGGCATCCAGCCAGGGTAATGGGGCTAACATTCTTTTCCTTGCAATAAGCACTACTTCAGCTTAGAGGATCACAAGAGGAAATGACCTCAGCTATATGTCTCAGCTGAAAGCCAGAACTTCCAATACTAGGACACTGCTCTCCAAATCAATAAGGAAGTTGACTGCAGTGTAGGCATACCCTAGGTGGCAAATAAAAACCCATGGCTGGCCCATGCCGGTTGACTTGGGCTGCGAGGCTGTTTAATTGCAGTGTAAACTTCCAGGCTTGGGCTGCAGCTTGAGCTCTGGGACCCTCCCACCTCGCAGGGTCCTAGAACCCAGGCTCCAGGTCTAGCCCAGAAATCTTCACTGCCCTTTAAACAGTTAAACAGCCCTTTAGCCTATGAGCTATTACCCTATATGCCTGAGGGACAGCTGCAGGTGTCTGCAGTATGTGCATACCCCCAGAGTCACTAAAACCATTTTCTGCAATTCCTTGGGTTTTCATTGGCATTCTCACCTGCAGGTACAGAGCAGGCCTAATCTTTCATAGCTTTTAAAACTACTGAGATTCTATCTGGAAGTGGTATGTTATCTATTTCCCTGTGACTCTTAAATCATCTCTGTTTTCAGAAGGATATGCTACATTATATTTGAACTCACCTTCTGTGTGACAAACCCTGGTCCTCTACTACCTTTGAATGTATATTAAGAAACAGAAAATCTTTCTTTCTAGGACCTTTCTTGTCCACCTCTGAAATTATCTCTGATTCTGTTGTCCACTAATACAGCTCTTCTGCCCAAGTACTGAATTCAGATGTTCAGTCAGCATCCTTGCTACTAAAATGTTTTGGTCAGAAAAGTATATTAACGTGAAGAGTGATGTCATGTGGCAATTCCATGCCAGAAATAATACTCCTTTTGCCAGAGAACACAGTGCTGGGTAGATAGGTGGCTCAGAATCCCTGGAAAACTTAATTGAGTACAATTTTCCTATACATTCCTGGTGGTACATTAACATTCTCTGACAGAGATGATATAGCCATTTGCCTAACATAACTGGCCTTGGTTATATTTACTTATAAGAGACAAGTACAACAGGCATCTGTTGACCTGTATAAAATATATCTAGCTGAAGGTACAATGCTAAAAAAAATTTCATACTGCAAGCTTATATTATTTATTGATATTTATGGTCAACAAGTAGGGCCACATTATGGAAGACACTGTACAGGCAAGTAATAAAAACCAGTCCCTGCCTCATAGATCGGACAATGAATGTACATGCCAGACAGCATACAGTAGGTGGAAGAAACAAATGGGATGGAAGGATGAGTGAACAATAAAAGAGTTGAGCGCAAAAACAGGAGTAATTCACCCTTTTTAAAATACTTGTAGTGCATTGTTAAGTCATGTCTCATTCTGCAGCAACTTAGAACTCAATTTCTTTTGGGTTTCTTCTACTGTTGTCTAGTGAGAATCGACTAATACAGTATATTATAACTGGAAAGGGCAAAATATCATACATGTTGGATGACTGTGTTCCCTAAAAATTAACCTGGAAGAAAGTTCTCTCAATCAGAAAAAAATGAATTCGGTATAGAAAATGTTCAATTAAAAAAAATTAAACACCGGTATGAAACTTTCCAAAATGTTTGTAAAACTTTTTTTACAGTGAAAAATATTTGAGGTTGAACATTTTCTACTATCAGATAAAGATTAAAACTAACACAAATAACAGCAGAGACACTGGGAAATGACTACATTAAGGGTATGTGTGGTGGGGTGGCTGCCCCACACAGGCAGGAGAGGGGTTAAGGCAGCCTTGGAGAGTCTGCGCAGAACCCAGCCAATCAGGAAAGGGTTTATTGGGGAGCCGATCAGGAGAAGGCTTGCTGGAGCAGCCCATATATAAAGGGCTGCTCAGCAGAGTAAGAGGCAGTCTCTCCCTAGAGGGCAAGGGGGAAGGACTGTCTACTGAAGAGCACTGGAAATACTGCAGTGCTGGGCAGGGTAGTGGACCAATAAGGGAGCTCTTGGCTGACCATGGCCAGACTGAGGCCCTAGAGCAAGGGCAAGAAAGGTGCTAGGGCTATGGGGGAAATGGCCTAGGGAAAGTAGGCAGCAGGAATAAGAGGCTGGGCAGTAAGTGGCTGCCAGCTATGGAGTCCCTGGGCTGGGACCCAGAGTAGCGGGTGGGCCTGGTTTCCCCCACCACACACACTTTACCTCTACTTGCCAATGAGGAGAGTGGCCTAAATTCAAACTGCAGTTTGTCCCTAAAGCCAGGGGCTAGACTCGAGACTGTAGCTGGCCACTGAGGCAAGTGGAGGGACTGAGGACTGCTTGTCCTCTGAAAGGGGAAAGACAGCAGGCTGGGGCACAGCTGGAGGTCCGTGTCCAGAAGAGGATGCCATGGTCTGGGAGTGACGTGGGTCCAGATGGTGGAGACGGTGGAGGAAGTGGAAGTAACAGCAAGTGAGACACTGCTAAGAAAAGGCACCCTAGTGGTTCAGAGAGCTAATTCCCAGAACAACCAGCAGGAGGCACCACAGTGGCGAGTCGGCCCTGTTACATTGTGGTGGAGAATTCAGGCATGCGGTTGCCCATCTTACAAGGGGTAGGGCAAGGATTGTAGGACTATTGTACGGATCCAAGAGTTGATAAACGGAGGGTGGAGAAAATGGCGGACTACTACTGGAGAGCCTCTGTGGCCCGGCTAGCTGAGCAGCAATGGGTTTTGGTTAAGCTGCTGCAGGTGAGGGCCCATAGATAATATGAGACAGGCACCAGGGCGGGAGGCTGGTGTCATGGCCTAGACAATGTTTCGCCTGTGGGCTATAGGGACACTTCAGGAGGGAGTGCCCCTACTGGGATGGGGAATGGAGATCCCACCCAGAGAATAGACAAGAAGAACCTAAGAAATCCCTCCCCGTGAAGAAAGCTGGGAGGTGGCGGACTTGTTGGGCCTGTGGGGAACTGGGACACAAGAAGAGGGAGTGCCCAAATGGGACTTGCAAGTCCCAGGCTAGCCCTAAGAGAAGGGCTAAGCCAGAAATAGACTGCGGGAGGGATGTGGCCAAGGGAAGGCAAAGGAGGTGCTTCCGATGCCACAAAGAGGACCATATAAGGCAGCATTGACCCCAGAGATGGAGGGAGATGCTGGATAATCGGGCTCGGTCGGAGACTGCTCAGAAGGAAGGGGAAGTGAAGATCGAGGCCCTAGCAAAGGGAGTGTTTGGGGCAGAAGGGGCCCCAGATCAACAGGGGAACCCACATGAGAGCGAGACGAGCTATGGTGAAAACCCAAATGTAAAAGGGCCCTCATGTGGGAGCCGAGCAGGCTATGGTGGGTGCCCAAACCCTTGAGGAGGGAGGCCGCTTGCTCCTCGTGCTGGAGAGCCTGTGGCAGGAAATGATGTCCTGTGGGCCCAGCTGAGGGAGAAACTGGGGAGATAGAACACCCCCACTGGTGTGTGGTCTTAAGAGGGAGGGTGTGGGGCAGGGGTCGGCTGCCCCACACAGGCAGGAGAAGGGTTAAGGCAGCCTTGGAGACGCTGCACAGAACCCAGCCAATGAGAAAAGGGTTTATTGGGAGAGCCAATCAGGAGAAGGCTTGCTGGAGCAGGCCATGTATAAAGGGCTGCTCAGGAGAGTAAGGGGCAGTCCCTCCCTGGACAGCAAGGGGGAAGAACTGGCTGCCAAGGAGCACCAGAGGTACTTCAGTGGTGAAGATGGTGGAGGAAGTGGAAGTAACGGCGAGTGAGACACCACTAGGAAAAGGCACCCAAGTGGTCCAAAAGAGCTAATTCCCAGCACAACCAGCAGGAGGTGCTGCGGTGGTGAGTCAACCCATTACAGTATATCTACCCTAGAAATGCTACAGTGGCACAGGCGTTGCAGTAGTATAGACATTTACGACAGAAGGGGTAAGAACCTTGCATTCTTGCTGCAGCAAATCCATCTCTCCTAAGAGGCATTAGCTAGGTTTGGCGGTGTCTACAACTTAACTACATCTCTTAGGCTAGGTCTACACTAACCCCCCCCTATCGAACTAAGATACGCAACTTCAGCTACGTTAATAACATAGCTGAAGTCGAAGTACCTTAGTTCGAACTTACCTGTGGTCCAGACGCGGCGCGCAGGCTCCCCCGTCGACTCTGCCTACTCCACTCGTTGAGCTGGATTACCAGCGTCGACGGCGGAGCACTTCCTGGTTCGATTTATCGCGTCTTGACAAGACGCGATAAATCGAACCCAGAACATCGATCCCGCGCCTCCGACGCGACGGGTAAGTATAGACATACCCTTAGGGTAGCTTCACTACATCTCTCATACCCCTGAGGTATGTAGCTAAGGTGACCTAAGTTTTTGGTGTAGGCTGGGCCTGAGTGATATGGGCCCTTGCCTCCCTTCTGCTGCACAATGTGACAGGAGGCTATGCTGACTTATTCTGTGACATGAGACAAGGAAGTGACATACATTGCTTGTCATGCCCTCTCTTGCACAGATAGACACTGCCACTCTGATCCAAACCATGTTAAATTGGGGTTCTGCAGAAATTCAAGGGGTAGGACAGAAAAGGGATGTCACTGGTAAACAGATACTTTGTGTATTGCCTCACTCTTACGTGGGTTATCAGCAGTTACTCTTGGGGGAATTCTGCACCCAAAATTAAAAATTTTGCGCAGTGTTTTAAAGTTCTGCAAATTTTATTTGTCAAAATAACACTATATAATCATACCCGTTCCAATTATTTTAGTAATTTATTTCAAAATACCTGTCAGCAAGTTTGTCTGTAACAATGTGATCTATGCCATCATGTGCCAGCAATACCCCTATGCCATGTACATTGGCCAAACTGGACAGTCTCTATGCAAAAGAATAAATGGACACAAATCAGACATCAAGAATTGTAACATTCAAAAACCAGTAGGAGAACACTTCAATCTTCCTGGACACTCAATAACAGACTTAAAAGTGGCAATTCTTCAACAAAAAAACTTCAAAAACAGACTCCAGTGAGAAACTGGAGAACTGGAATTAATTTGCAAACTGGACACCATCAAATTAGGCCTGAATAAAGACTGGGAGTGGATGGCTCACTACAAAAAGTAATTTTCCCTCTGCTGATACTCACGCCTTCTTTGTCAACTGTTAGAAATGGGCCACCTTGATTGCATTAGCCTCGTTAGCACTACAAAAGTAATTTTCCCTCCCTTGGTATTCACCCCTTCTTCTCAACTGTTGAGAATAGGCCACTTCCACCTTAATTGAATTGGCTCATTAGCATTTACCCCCCACTTGGTAAGGCAACTCCCATCTTTTAATGTGCTATATATATATATATGCATGGAGTGAAAAATACAGTAAGCAGAAATATATATATATATATATATATATATATATATATATTTCTGCTTACTGTATTTTTCACTCCATGCATCTGATGAAGTGGGTTTTAGCCCATGAAAGCTTATGCACAAATAAATTTGTTGGTTTCTAAGGTACCACAAGGACTCCTCGTTGTTTTTACTGATACAGACTAACACGGCTACTACTCTGAAACCTGTAACAATTCAGACACACACAAAATTCCCCCAAAAGTAGAGAGTTAAAGAAATCCCTATGACAACCCAGTTCCTGCTTCTCTGCCAACCCTGAAACACTAGCCATGGGCTCCACCCCCAACCCAGACACTCACAGACCCTACCCTCCTAGAGCCCAGGTATCCAGAGGGAGAAACAGCCTGATGCTGTGTCCTGGGCTTGCATGGAGTTCCCAGCATGCCCTGAAATTAGGAGACAGCAATGCACAGGAAACTAGAGCTGCTGGGAACACTCCAGTTCCCTCCCTCCTCCCCCAAGCCTTGTCTTCTATTTGCAAGCTGGGCTCTGTTGGGTCCAGTGGCCCCTAGTGGTGGCCAACATCTCTGCAGCCCATTTCTGTGGGGAAAAAAGAAAATTCTCCACACCCAACATGAATTTCTGCAAAATTCTGCATGGCGCAGAACTCCCCCAGGAGTACAGCAATGGGGATTGAATCTGGAACCTCTAGATCTCAATGCATGAACCTTGACTGCTTGAGCTGGAAGAACCAGCCACAACTCGAAAGACACATCAACTTCTAGATATGAACTGTTCACAACACTGAGTGGGTTGCGGCATGCTTTATCATTGATCCTCACCCTCTGTAAAATAGAACTACAACAAACCACCGCATTTTACAATTAAAAAGAAAGGCAAGTAACTGCTCCTCCCAAACCCTTTCAATGGGTAAGTGTCTGTAGGCATAGCATAGGGACAAACAATGGTTACTGAGTCATTTTTGGTGCCAGTGTTGGAGTGGAGAGGCCGAGGAATATGCAAGGCATGTCAAATGCTCTGGGAGGATGACATTGGCACTGGGGTTAAGATTTTTTTCAGATCCTTGGGTTTCTTTTATGCTGCTCCTAATCAAAAGGGTTTTCAAGTGCAGAAATGTGTGCTAAACTTTCCTGCTAAAGTTGCGTCTCTTCCTCCCCCCTGGACAGAAAAGATGTTGTCTTATATATCTTTGTACTGGTAATTTGCTTCGTAGTTTGTAATGTCAACTTAATTTCTTATCCTAGAGAGGAACATTAAACTAGATTTAATTACTTTTTACCCTAAAGAAAAGGCACTCTAGAAAAGTGAGCTAGTAAAATAAATTCAAACTAAAATAAAACTATATCATTCTTCATTTTTTTTCTCATTCCTACACTCTACCTTCTGAATGGTGCAGGGCTGGCCATAGGGAACATAGCACCCTGGGCAACCTTGTATTTTGGTGCCCCTGTCGCCAGCTGCCTCCCAGGCTCCCCACCCCACCCCCATTGTCCCAGCCCCTGCTGCCTCTCCCACCATTGCCCCAAGCTCCTTTCTGTGACCTTGCACTCCAGGCCCACCCTACTTCTTGCCTCTTATTCATGGCACTCTCCTGACCATGTCACCCACCTGTAGGGCCAGCTCTGCCCTGCAGTGACTCACATTTCGATGCCATGGTGATGGGCATCATAGGAAACCCCACAACAGTCACTTTGACTCTCCCAGCCAGTGCTACAGGGACCTCTTCATCTGGTCATTGAGCAGGACAGCCACCAAGACAATGCAGTAGGTGGTCTTCTGCACTCTGACAGGGTGAGCCGGCTCTGGGGCAGTCATACCTCTCCTGCACCTCCCAAACTCTCCCACTCAACACAGCAGCCAGCTTCTCTGCCAGAGCCCCAGAGAGTCAGCAGCCCAAGGGGAGGCACAGTAACAGGAGGGCACAAGAGGGTTATGGTGGGAGAGCAGCATAGTGACACGAGAGCCCCAGAAAGGGGGGAGGTAGTCAAGGAAGTTCTGCAGGAGGACCATTGGGTTGGGTCTGTGAGGTAAGAATGTCTAAAGGCTTCAGTGTTTTAGAACATAGTTAAATTGAAATTCAACTTGTTAAGGGTAGATTTAAAACTATATACAGAGCTGACTATTCTGGAAGATGAGAGTAGCCTGATAATTTAACTCCTTAAGTAAAGCTTTTGTGTTTTAAATAATAGTTACTGCTAATGTTACGGCCAGGGACTGAACTTTTACTACACGCTTGTACAGTATCTAGCATATTGGGGGTCTTGATTGGGGTCTCAAGCTGCTAATGTAGCACTAACATATACTGGGCCATTCTTGAAAAGTGTAAAGCCCCTCCTGCAGGATGCTGTGTCCTTGACTCCAAATGAGTCATTCTCATTTTTTCTCTCTCTCTTCTCCCCCCCCACTCCCCCGCCGCCCTGCCCCACAATGGAGCAGTCATTGGGCCAGGGAATAAGAGTAAGAATGACTCTGTAGCCCACTGGTTAGGGCACCCACCTCGGAGGTAGAGAGTAGCCGACTGGGCTGGGAGTCAGGAGAGCTGGAGTCTCATCCTAGAGTCTACCTCTAACCTGCTACATGATCTTCAGATAGTCACTACCTCTGTTTACTCTCCCAGCCTTTGGCTGTCTTGTCTAGTGTCTCTCACCCTGTGTTTGCACAGAGGAACTGGGAACTTGGTTGGGACCTTTAGATTCCACTAGGCACTACTGCAGTACAAACAAATAGTGATTGTGATATAGGGAGATAACAAATATGTAACTTCACAATGTCACTTTTCAATCAGTTTCACTCAACTTAATTAAAAAGCGGGTAGAAAAAAAATAACTTCTGTCAGCAATAGTGTCACACAGCATAAACAGGTCTACAAACAGAACACAAAATATTGCATTCCCAAGCCAATGACTGCCTGACCAATTCAATTGCCTGAATTTAAAGTTCTTCATGGTCTAAAAAAAAGAGTTATTTATATAGGGACAAGGGTAAAGATGACTCATATAAAGATATTGAATAGAAACCTTGTAATAGCTTCATCTGTATACCTTGGCATATTGGCATATGGCTAGTTTTTACTTATTGTGGTTGGCAGTGGTTTTAAATTGGCAAACTAGTCTACCAAGTTTTGTGTAACTTTATCTGTTTGCATCATAATATTGAATGATGGCATATTTAGCTTTTTTTTCTGCCAAATTTTAAATTTCCAGATTTGCTTGGCTCTAGCAACTGGGAAGTACTCCAAAGAAATAGATCAGATATACTCATTTTACACGAAGCTCTCCTAGAATGACTTAGTCAAATAATAAAGAAAAAACAAAAGCTGAATACAGTAGGTCTTCAGTGATTTCTGAGTTTATCCAGATGTTTATATAAATGTTCTCATTAGTCTTTAGTCTTAACAAAAGATTTGAAAACATGATCATAGATCTGAGTTTTACTGAATTTCAGTTCCAAAGCAGCCTATTTTTAAGATAACCAAGAAGTTCTTCTAGGGCATCATCATCATCTAGGAAAGAGTTTGATCGGCAGATGTTAAGGCAATCCCCATCTATTTTATGTTACCTCATGTAATCCATGTTTCATGATGGTAGAACTCCTTGTTTGACAGTGTAGAAAAAGAACAGACTGTGAGAAAAGCATTAAGGACTAATGGGAAGAATCAGAAGAAGGCTTATGAACCACTTAGCCCTCAAGAGTAGGGCCTCAACACAGAAGAGGCCCTACTCTTGTAAACAATTTTAAAGTGGTTTTGTAAATGTTCACATAGTAAATTGAAGTGTGTGCATTCATTGGGTTGTTGTTGTTGGTGGTGGTGGTAGTGAAGGTCCAATGCTAAATTCAACTTACAATATTACATGGTCTTAGTATAAATCTTACCTATATGATCAGTAATACAGGGTACTCACTGTGCACCAATAAGTAGTAGGCAAGTAGGAAGTGCAGGTGTCACAAGTGAAACCTTAAAAAAAAACAACCCAGTGACTTCTCGCTTTTTTTCTGCTGCTATTTTTTATAAATATTTAGAACCAAATATTTCTCTTTGAACAAAGGAGCAGGGGAAGGAGAAAGGCAGTGGGGGAGACATCATGAGCTTTGGGGACTTAAAGGGGGAAGAAAACCTGCCTTCCCTTTCTGTAACTTGATTCCTCTTCCTTTGTTCCTGTTCCGGGGCTTGATTCTGTGCTCACTGAAGCCAATGGAGAAGCTCCCATTAACTTTAATGGAGTAGGATTAGGGCCATGAAGGGGAAAACTTAGGACTTAGTTTCTCCTTCTCTTCTCTTCCATTCCACTTTCAATTTATTTTCTTTTTAGCCCATCTTTCTTTGCCCTATTGTAAGGGCTTAAGAGGTACATAAGCGGTGCCCAGGCATAGGTACAGTCCCTTAGCATATTTCATGCTCTGAGGTGTGTGTGTGTGTGAGAGAGAGAGAAAGAGAGAGTTTATAATGAAGGGCCAGCACCTTCTTTTGCCTTTGCCTGCAGGGTGGTCCTTTCTTACTCATTTGTTTAATCACATGTGACAAGGGGACAGGGAATTGGATGGATGTTTCTGCCTTTCCCATCAGTTGCTCTGACTTAACGTTTCAATGTTCAAAGCTCTTGTATCCGTTCTTCAGCAATTGATTAAATAGATAAACAGGTAGCACCTAGCTGAATGATAACTGATAGTAACTTTCTAAAAGTATCTCAAGCATGTAAAACCAAGGATGAAATGCTGACCCCAATGAAGTCAAAGACAAAACTATCATTTCCATGGGGCTGGGATTTCACTCCTAGGATGGAGAGAAATTGTTTATGGTGGCACAAGGAGAAATAAGTAATTTGATGAAATTAAGAAGGAATAAATTCCTATCAGTAAAATGTATTACACTGTGGAACAGTCTCTCAAGGGAAGTAGTGGAAGCCCTATTGTTTTTGACATTTTAAACTAGGTTAGAACAAAGCACTAGAAAATGTAGTAAGAAGCCTACCCTATTATAGGTATGGATTAGATGACATAAATGGGTCTAGCTCATATCCAATTTCTATAAATGCACAGAGCTCCAGCTGCTGCTAACCTATTCTGTTTTCTTCTTTGTCAACTGGTCCCAGCTACATAAATTAGGGCTAGATACAAAACCCACTGAAGGCAAAGGAAAGACTTCCATTGACTTCACTGGGCTTTGGATCAGGCTCACACAATGAATAATGCATTCTATTTCCATCAGTGGTTGGTCTGTGGTAACCTCTTTCTGACTTGCATGAACCTAATGATGTTTCTAGAAGGTGACAGGTGGATTTCAGTCTCTGTGGGAACTGTGACACACCCTCATAAATCATCATTGCCTTGACTTTCCTCAACTTCTTTAATTTCTGCTCTCCTGTGAGCTATACTGTGAGTAAAAATGTATGACCTCAGATCCCCTCATTCCCTTTTATTTTGCACAACCAAAGGGGAGGGAACCATACAATTTTTCTAAGTACCTTGCTTGTAAAAGTGGCTTGTACAAAAATTAGGGGTGGGGGGAGTTTGTGAACATTCATTAACTTTGGATGTGATTCTCCTTTGACTTGTACTAATTTTCAGCTGTGTAACTCCATAGACTTCAGCATAGCTACTCCTGATTCTCTTTGGTAGAGGAGGCAAATTAAGCCCCTTTTCCATATTCACAAAGGTTATGAATATTAATACTTGAATCACCAAACCCCAGAACAAAAATCCAAAAAGCAGACTTGTTCAACAGTTGAACATTGAAAAATACATGAAAATTGTATAACATTGAAGCAGTTCTACAGAAACAGTTCTACAGAAACAAATGTCTATAATGTGTCATATTTTTGGAAAAACATTATACAAGCTAGCTTAGTGTACCTGACTATAAGGATAGGATACATGCTCCAGTACAAAAACATGTTTTTAACTCTCCAGGAGGCCACCCATGCTGGATTAATGTAGGCAGTATTGAAAATAAAGCTGCCTTGTTCCTAACCTAATCTACACCAAGCTGGACCAGAAATTCACCTCTAGCTGCAGAATTGCTGCATTAGCTTTACTATTTGCTATCTCCTCTCCATACACCCTCCCCTGCTTTCTTGTTCCCTTTGAATATATTAACCTTTTTGTTTGTTTGTTTGTTTTTTGGTTTGGATTGAAAATACCTCCTTCCTCTTAGTGACTGATAATGACATAACCTAGCTCTGGACAATTTACATCAAGAATGTGGAACATGAAAGAAATATATCAATTGTATAGTTTGCTTTCTAAAGTGCTATTACATACTAACTAGCTATACTAGACACAAATAACAGCAATATAAGGAATCATTTTATCTCATGTTATTCTACTTTCATATAACTTCATGCACATACATCAAAGAAAAAAATAGAATCACACTTCAGATGGTTGCTGGCTAGTAGCAATAGCATTCCCCTTCTCATAAGGGGAAATAGTTTGAATTTTGGGGTCCTCCAGAACACATTTCAGTTTGAAAGGTCCTAATTTACAGTCGCCTAGGGAGTCATGAACTTTTTTATTCTAATACACAACATTTGGGGGGGGGGGGTAACATGGAATATGCTTTGTAATTCCTCTGACCACTCACCCTTTCATGAGTCCAAAATAAAACATTCACAGAAATCCCTGTGAACTAGACCTCTTTGTGATAGAAAATGCTGAGTTTAGGTTAAACGTCTATTAGAGGTGAAAATTACACTTGTCAAAGACTTGCTACATTCAGCCTTGGACCAGTGCCAGAAAATACTGTAGGACCATGGGGCCACTGACTGTTTTAATCCCCGCATTCCTGGAGAGGTTGGGGAAGGGCACGGGAGGAGGATTTGAGAGCTTCAGTGTGCCAAACATTCTAGTTCCCCCGCCCTGCCGTATCAAGGTGAGGGGGGATGGGGAACTAATGGCTCTCAAATCATAGGGGCTATACAAATGTGTTATATCAATTGATAGCTGGGCTTCTTGGCTTCTAAGTGCTACTAACTGTGTATTTCTAGTCCTCCCTGGTTATAAAATATCAAACCTTACTTATTAGAATAATGTGGGTTTTCTTGTAAGAAAAAGTAGCATTTGACCTTCCAGAACTAAAAGTAAAAGCTCTCATGGATCACCAAAAACTTTCTGGTCCAATTAAGTTTCTTCCAAACACTAATCCTAGACTAGTCACTTGAAGCAAACCAAAAATAATTCTGCCCTTTGCCATTCAGTTTCAAAATGATCTTTAATCCCACACATGAAAGTGTATTTTCTTTGCAGTCTCTGATAACTTTGTACAGTAGGGTCAGTATTAAAAAAAAAAATCCTGTTTCAGGTTCATTGTGTTATTTCATTGAAAGCAATTCAGAAGTCTGGTAAGGTCCTAGTTATACATTTCTCATCCATTCTTTGGCCACCCAGCATCCCCAGAGTTCAGAATGACACCGGTTTTGCTAAGTGTGACCTGCTATGTACCAATACATATGAAAACACCAGGGAATCTGAAACAATGAGGTGGTAATCCACTATAACAAGGATGTTTTATTCTTTAAAAAATGGTATTTCAAAAGTAAACATAAATATCAACAAAGATAATCAGAATATTCTTAATAAATTAATTCACACTGAGTGTCCCCTCTCATTAGCAGTAGGGAGGCCAGTATATCGGAACCAGTCACATCTGCTTCAGACTCCTCTCGCTGATTTCATTCGACAGCACTCACATACCTTCAGTTCTATTAAACATTTCCATCATTTTCATTCAACATTTTATCAATGATTTTGAAGTAAATGTAAGATCACTGCTGATAAAAAAAATTGCAGATGAAACAAAGATTGGTGGAGTGGTAAATAATGACAGAGCAGTCGTACCCTGGCTCTGGATATACCTGGATCACTTGGCTAAGCTGGGCCCATTCAAACTAAATGTGTTTTTAATACAGCCAAAGGCAAAGTTATACATCTAGGAACAAGGAATGCTGGACATACCTAAAAAATGGGGGATTGTACCTGGGAAGCAGTGACTCTGAAAAGAATTTAGGGATGATAGTGGACAAGCAACTTAACATGAACTTCCACTGTGATGCTGTGGCAAAAGGGGCTAATGTGATCCTTGGATGTATAAACAGGGGAGCAACAAGTAGTTGTAGGGAGGTGATTTTTACCCTGTATGTGGCATTGGTGGTGAGACCTTTACTGGAATACTCTATATGGTTCTGATGTCCACATTTTAGAAAAGATGTTGAAAAACTGAAGAGGGTGCAGAAAAGAACCACAATTATTTAAGGGCTGGAGAAAATACCTCCCTGTGAGAGAGACTGGAAGAGCTCAATCTGCTAGGCTGATCAAAAAGAAAATTGAGAGGTGAATTTGATTTGTGTCTGAACGGGGAGGAAATGCCAGGTACTAAAGGTCTCTTTAATCTTGTGGAGAAAGGCCTAATGAGAATCAACAGCAGGGAGCTGAACCCAGACACATTCAAGTTAGAAATAAGGGCTGATTTGTAACAATGAGGGTGACTAACCATTGGAACAAACTACCAAAGGAAGTGGTGGATTCCCCATTTCTTGATGTCCTCAAATCAAAACTGGATGCCTTTCTGGAAGATATGCTTTAGTCAGACCCCTATATTGAGCCCAGAACCTTCTGTAAGTGGGTGAAATATAATGGTCTGTGATACACAGGCCAGATTAGATGCTCCAATGATTCCTTCTGGCCTTAAACTATATGAATTTATTAACTTGCAGGGGTTGGACCAGTCCCATCCTCACCAAAATCCCCTTTGGTAGTAAGTGGTAATGCCTCTTACTACACCACCTATCTGAAACATTACTGGTCAGAGACCAATCCTGCAAGGTATTGAATGTGTCAGTGGGAAATTACCATGCTCAGCACATTTCTTAAAAAAGCTTAGCACTTTGCAGGTAAAGAACTCATATTTGTATTACTGGTTATTATAGGACCACACATTGCAACTGTAGAGGTAAAGCTTTGTGTGTAGCAAATGTAAGTGAACTCTCATTGCATGTGCAAACTGAATATTTTTCTGCACAATATTTACTTACATGAGTAACTGACCAATATGTTTGCAAATTTTTGCAAGTGATCCTCAGCTTCTCACTAAATATTTGGCCAGTTACATGCAATATATATTATATTCTTGTGCAGTTATTCCCATAGCAAATTCTGTGCTTTCTTTACTGAAAATTAGTTCTGGCATGGATACATTCTAGACAAAGGATTGGAATGGGGTGGGGGAGGGAGGAAGGAAATTATAGAGTAACTAATACTTTAAAAATCTGCACAAGTCTTGAATTTTTTAGAACCGCACTCAGAAAATGTGTTTGGTGTGTTCCTTCTGTTCACTGCTGTAGAGGTGCTTCAGCCACCAATAACCACATAAATGTCAGAAAACAAATAGCAAGTCAAAACTAATGAATAAGCTTTGGAAAGAAATGGTGGGTGGGTGGGGGCAGGGTACTTTGTGGTGTTAAAATTCTTTCTACTAGGATATATATTCCCTCTCCATATTGGTACACAATAAAAATTCCATATTCACCCTACATGTGAAAACTGATATTTCCCTTATACAGTGAAACCCGTGCTACCTGACGCGTTCCCAAGGGTTTTAAATTCCAGCTGAGGAGTATATTATTTTGATCTATTGTAGCAATATACACAGTTCTGTGTGTAGAGAATAATTTCCTGCCATTACCATGTTTCACCTTTAAATGAATACTGTAAAAACTGCTATCCATTTCTGAGCTTTGCAGGATTGATTTTTGGATTTTGTCTTTTAACAAACCATCAGATGGTTCACTTTAAATAATCACTTTTTGGTTATTATTACACCAAGGCCTGCAGTCCTTACTCTAACTTTACTGAGGTAAAACTCCCATTGATAGCAGTGGGAGTTTTGCCTGAGCAGGGACTAAAGAGAGATAAGATTAAGACAAGACATAGGACAACAGTTCATACACAGCACAGTGTGAAGACTCTCAGTGAGGAGGAGAGGGTAAAGAGATTGACTAGAAGAATTGCTACTTGTGTAAGGAAGGATCTGAAGGAAGAGAGAAAAGTGGTTTGAATAAGGAGTTGAGGATTGTTCTGGTGTTTGCATTTTATTATGTGAGAAGGTAGCACTCATACGATGCCTTAATGACAGAGAGAAGGAGGGAGGCTGCAAGTGGGAAACAAGAAACTGTAAAATGAAAGGTTTGGAAAGAACACAGGAAACAAAGGAGTCAGTAAGAATACATTAATGGAGTTGTAGGTAAGGACATGCTTTCTAGTGGCTTTTGGTCATGAGAACTTCTCACAGTGGCAATTCATAACGATGATTAAAGGCATTGGGCAACTTTATAGCTTGGTAGTTAGGGTGCTCACCTAGTTCAAATTCCTGCTCCAACTACTACTTAATTCAACAAAGTAGAACAGCATCAACAGAAGAGACCTATTCCAAATACCCCATGGCACTCATCCTCCTACAACATGGGAGACTCAAGTTCAAATCCCTTCTCCACATCAGGCAGAGGGAAGTATCTAAACCCAGGGCTCCCACATTCCAAGTGTGTGCCCTAAGATAAAGGTTACAAGAGGGAGTCATCTTCCTCTACTTCTATCTGGAAAAATCCATTTTCAGTCAAATGAACCATGTTTTATTTGACCTGCAACAGATTTTCGGCATTCACCTTTTTTTTCACAATTTTTGGATTTAGTTTGACATGAACTGACTTTTTTTTAAAATGCATTTGCCAGTGCCCCAAAAACATCAGTTATTCACTCAGCTCTGACGTAATGACACTACTAATCAGGGTAAAGCTATCCTGACCTAGCAACCAAAAGCCATTCACTTTTCACAGACACTCAGGATGATCAGCTTTAGATCAGTGTTTCATTTATCTCATAGACATGCCCAGTATTCACTGCATCCATGGGTTTGCACCTTCCCATTATTGCTGCACTTTCTGCAAAGAACATTCTACACAGCCCATTTGCAAAGCTACTCCCTGACAGTCCTGGGGCTCAGGTCAGATAACTATTGTTTTAGCTCCCTTGGTCTGATTGCTCCTTCCTGCTCCTCTTCATCCCACTCCTCCCCCATCCTTCTCCTCCATTGTAGGGTAAAGCTTGGTTGTAAAGAATGCAACATATCAGGAGTACCTTGTCTCTCTTTTCCTGGGCCTATCTTAATGAGCTACCAACAAGAATCTCATCCTGGTGGATCTGAGGTCATTGTTCCCAAGGCCGGCTCCAGGCACCAGCCGATCAAGCATGTGCTTGGGGCGGCACCCGGAGGGGGGCGGCGCTGAGGGGTTCTTTAAAACATTTTTTTAATTAAAAAAAAAACACACTCTTCCCGGCGCCCCGGCCGGGGGAGCGGGGAGACGGGCATGCCGCCCTCCCCGCCGGCGCCGCGGCCGGGGCAGCCGTGCCACGCTTCCCGCCTGGGAGAGCGGGGCCGCAGGAGAGCCGCGCTCCCCGCTGGTGAGCCGCTCTCCCCGCTGGCGCCCCGGCCGGGGCAGTGGGGAGCACGGGCGAGCCGCTCTCCTAGCCAGCGCCCCGGCCGGGGCAGCCGTGCTGCGCTCCCCGTCGGGGCAGCGGGGACGAGGGCGAGCCGCTCTTCCCGCTGCTGCCCCGGCTGGGGCAGCGGGGAGCGGCCATGCTGCACTCCCCGCTCGGGAGAGCCGCACTCCCCTCCGGTGAGCCGCTCTCCCCACCGGCGCCCCAGCCGGGGCAGTGGGGGGTGGCCATGCTGCGCTCCCTGCCAGCACCCCAGCCGGGGCAGCGGGGGGCGGCCGTGCTGCGCTCCCCGCCAGAGCCCTGGCTGGGGGAGTGTCGAGCCGGGGGGAACGGGGCGGCAGGTGGCTTTTTTGCCTGGGGTGCCAAAAAAGCCAGAGCTGGCCCTGATTGGTAAATACAGGTACAGCACAAATGGAACAATCTGCAGTATTTCTGCAGTGACTGCAGTATTTCCCTAAGTATAGTGGGATACTGCCGGTATCTAGGGTGGTGAATGAGGCTTCACCTTCTAATGGTATCCATTCTAATGTCCTGTGTACATACGTTAATGTTGGTGTAAAAAGTACACATTCCTTTTGGGAGCTTTCTCATCTGCCTGTTTTTAATTACTTGAAGTGTTTGTCTCTGTGTCTGTGTGTATTATTTGATATTAAGAAGGATTGCAATACTGTATTAGGAAGTTATGAATGGGATATTTATTGTCAATATGGTACACTATACATTCCTACATGCCTAATTTGCTGGAAAATGTTTGGTACAAGCAAAACATTCTGCTTGTTCATGTAGCTGGAACGTAAGTAGTATATTTGAAATATAAGTCTAGACATTTTTGCAAACTGCTAAAGAAATGTACAAGTGAAAATATTGTCTTTGGAATGTGTAAGGCCTTTGATTGAAGCTAATCTGAAAACTGTCTTGGGGAACAAAGCTGCACCCTGTAATAACAGATATTAATTTAATTTTTAACCCATTCTAAAAGTAGTGTTTTGCTTCGGTACAAATTTAAAAATTTTAATGAGGAAGGAAATGTTTTTAACATAAGTTTCAAAAACTTTCCCTGTTTCAATTGGCACTTAGGACACCTTTTTTAGCATTAGCCAGATTCTGTTTCCTCAACCATGTTCCAATTCTTTCTTTCTTTTTTTTTTTTTTTAAGGCTCAAAACCTTGCATTTAAAAATAAGAAAATCCAGATCAAAATGTGAAATCTTCCATCACTGGATCTGGGAATTTTGGATCATGATATAAAGAACTAATCACATCCTTAGTGAATCCCAATGCTATTGTGGAGATCAACAAAATCCCCACTAACTTTCATTGACATATATATATTTGCGGCTGACTTGTTCAGCTACAAGGCAGCATTTCTATTTCTCGGAAGCCAGACTGGAAAATACAGGTTGCTAATTTTATGGCAGCTAATAATAAGGTAACACAAATTTTCCAAGTCCAGGATCTAAGGTGTTTTGGCCCTTGGCCTCCTCTATGTTTGAAAATTAGCTTTGCCCAGCAACATTTTATATATATATAATAAAAGTCCATTTTAAGATGACTGTATCTTTTCATTAATAAGTAAATACTATTAGAAGAATGCTTATATAGCTACCTCCAAAATGGAAACAAATAGCCCTTTCAATGGACGGTACTCTTTTCAAAGCAACTTCTGCAAAACTGGCTAGCACACTATTGACAGCAGTACCTATCGCTGACTAAGTCAAGGAAAATACACATGGCATGGTTTTTTTCTCAAAGAAATGGCCTTTGGATTAAGTTGGCTTTACCCATTTGTATCTGCTTTGCCTAACTGATATATGGAGGCTGGTAGCTTGCTGTTTGGATGTTTGCATGATAATCCACAATCTTTGACATTTGTATGCCACAACAAACAAACAAAATAAAACCCCCAAGGAAAAGTTTTGGCTTTTGCATGATTTATAGACTCTTCACAAGAAGACTCTGGGTCAGATTCTGCTCTTAATTCCACCCCTGTTGTAGAGCTACAGCAGAGTTCCTCCTAAATTGCATGATTGCATTGCCACACTTCTTGCAGGGCAAATTCTGCATACAACACAGTTGTTGTTCTGGTGCTGCTGGAAGAGCCATAGGACTCCTGTAGAGTACTAGATACGAAGACTTAAGTGCTCTACTGCTCTTTTGCAACCTGATCCTGGCCACGCCAAGCTTAGACTAAAGCAGACGCTAGGCGCAATTTTTTGTGCATGAGTGTGCAGTCATTTCTGAGCTACAAATCCTGCATTGGTGGTAAGGCTAGCCAAACTCCTGGATTTACCTTCTACTGGATCCTTTGTTTCTAGAAATCAAACTAGTATCAGCCAAGCACTGGTAAAATTGAGACAAATCTTTCTTTTTTATATTACAGCTACTGGAGAGTAGAAACTTGAGGAGAAACTGGCCCTCCTACTGTGTTTGGTTCATAAGTGCAGATTTTTCCCCCTAAACAGTGGAAGAGACTAGTGCGGGTGGGTAATTCTGACATAAAGGAAGGTTGCTTTTCAAAAGCATACCCTTTAGAGAGGCAATTCACAGAGAGGAAAACTCCCTAGATGCCTCTGAGACAAAATTTAAAGGTTAAAAAATGTGATTACACTGCTCTATAGCCAAAATGCTTCTGAAATAAATGTAGTCAAACTTTACTAATTCTGGGTCACTGAGAACAAAAATGATGCTTAAAATTGTTGATTGGCTCTAGTTTTCAAGACATGCTATTGGGTCAGTATATACGACCCTTGACTTGGGAATGGCGGAGGATAAGTGAGTTATAAAGGGAAGGGATCTCAATTTAAACCAGAAATGACTAAAATACATCTTTGACTGGATCTATGAATAAATCTATGACTGGGTTTGGACAGTACTTGCTTTTTAGGCAAAACAATGAATGATGCAATCTGAAGCTGGTATTGCATCATACATGATATGAATTGCATTATGTTATTCCTAGAAGTAATGGATGATGCAATCATAATGAAGCTTACATCACTCTGCTGAACAAATTGCCCTATATCAGCTCTAGAAATCATACAGTGTCGTGCTCTCTTATTTGTCAGTGTTTGATTTTGCAAAGGGACACATTTCTGTTTAGCCAAAGTGAGCAGAGATGCCTCGTACTTGTGTGAACAGTGCAGATAACTTCTGCTATGTTTCCAGTGAAGTGACTTTTGCATCACAAAAGTGCAGTATAACCACTATGGTTAAGAAAGCCTATCACCTTTCTTTTGGCTGCAAAATTGGAGATCAGGACAAGAGGTGGGCCCCACACATATGCTGCAACACTTGTGCAACAAATCTTCGCCAGTGGTTGAACGGGAAAAGGACATCTATGCCTTTTGCAGTGCCAATGATTTGGAGAGAGCCAACAGATCATACCAGCAATTGTTACTTCTGCATGGTGCCTCCAGTTGGGAAAGGTGTGTCAAAGAAGAAAAAGTGGACTGTGCATTATCCAAACTTTCCATCAGCTATACGCCCAGTACCCCACGGAGAAGGACTGCCGGTTCTTTGCCTTATTGTTTCATAATAAATTTTATTTATATAACCCCTTTGCTGATTTTTAAAGTGTTACCTAAACAGGACAGGTGAAATAGTATCATGTAAAGCAACCATAAACACATGAAAAGACCTAGGTTTACAATTTATGATGAAAACTCTACTATCTACACAATATACATAGACATAAAATGTAAAAACTTAAATATCTTAGAAACAGTAGCCAATCAGTTGTTTTAATTGTCATATTTGAATTCAGCACATCAAAATACATACTAAATAGCACATTTTATCTCTGAAGCAGACGACTTCTCAAAAATTGTAGACCAGTGTTATGGGACACTTACAGAAGATGTAATTGCAAATCAAATAATGGGTAATTGTAGCTCATCCCAGTTAAGACTATGATTACTAGCAGAACAACTCACTTTTCCAGATTGTAAGGGCTAGGGTTCTATGAGCACTTTACGAACTGAAAAGAAGGTGATCTCAGTGAATGCTTTAAAAAGGAATTTGGGTCAGCAGTCAAGAGCTCAAGGGTATAATAAGGTTCAGCGTGAGCTGTCTATCCCACGATGATAGAATTGTTACAAATATGGCTTAAAAGGCCCACAAGTCAAAACTGCACAAAGGCAATTTTGTAATGCCATCGGAAAGACAGGGCAGTTTGCAACGGTTTGCAGAAAATCTGGTGAAAGGCAAAAGACAATTCAGAGCCAGAGAATTGGGGAAGGAAGAGGAAAAGTAAATTGATATGATGTGATAGTGGAGTCAAATGATAAAAAACTCATTCATATTAGGGGGATGCTCTGGTATAAAACATTTCAAGAACATTGTGTCTTATAGATCAAAGGGGCTGTAATATAGACAAGCACACAGGATACAATAAAGGTGCCAAAAAATTGCAGCTGAGATCTAGCAGAGAAGAAATGTGTGCACATGTAAGCCTTACATCCCAAAGCTCTAGAGCATAAGGAGCTCTTGGCTTTCATCTGTTGGTAGATAGGGGGGAAGAATGGCCAAAGAGCTGCTTCATCTACCTAAGCTGTTTTCCCAGAACTACAGATGGACAAGCTCTAGAGGGGAAGGAGCCCTCTGCCACCATCTTTTGCTGAACAGGAGAAAGTACTGCCACAGAGGGGGCTTCATTTGCATAAGTTTGTATCCAGAATTCCCTCTGTGACATTTTGGGAGTCACCATAACTGTTTTACAAACTCAGAATTGGTTTAATAGTGCAACTAAAGTGAAAAGGGGCAGGAGAAATGGAAGCACTTTATAGTAAAGACTTTGCTTAGAGGTCCTGTATGCTACTGTTTCCCCTCTACTGAGGAGCCTATGGCATTTGGAGGACTCTTTGATGGGATGCAAAGCAGAGAAGGCTTTCCCTAAAGATGCTGAGGGTGGTCTAGTGAGGCCCCTCATACCAAATCTCCTAACTGAAATGAGTATAGCTGGATTAGGTAGTAGAGCATCAGGACAGAACCAGGTACCACTTCCCAAGAACTGGACACAAGCCTGCCTGATTGCACCTGAGGACTCAGAGACTGTGCTACCCACTGACACTGAAGTGAGAGTGGGGTTTAGTGAAGGGGGAAATGATGTGGTAAAGGAACGTTTCCCTATTGGAGGTCCCAGAAATTCTGGGTAGCAGCTCAATCCAATGGTGTTTTTTCATTTTCAGAGGGACCCCTATCTACTTGAAGCTGGCCCTTGTCACTGCTGACACCACCTGGCAGATGTACATAAAAAGCCTATGCTAGGGGAATTTCAAACAAATTACAGGCTTTGGAAACAAGGATATTCCATGTGAGACACATTTCCTTGTACTGCAAAAGAAAATAATAGCTTTTCTGGGACAGGAAACAGCAGTGCAAAAGGGAGTTCTTCAAAGTAGGGAAAGTTTTAAAATTAAAGTAGGAAGCTCAAGTGCTATAATAGAGGAATTTAAATGAGTTATTTGAGGGATTAGCAACACTACACGACTTTCCTTTTGAAATCCATGTGGGTTCCAGTATAAAACTAGTACCACAGAGCGTATGCAGGATTCCTTGCAGTATAAAGAAACTGTAGAAAATAAATTGACTGACCTGAGGAGAGAGTTTCTCTGGAACCAATAAAGAGATTAAAATACTAGCTAGTCCTAGAAGGGTCAGAGTTGTGCATTTGTACATTAGGCTAATGAAGCAATAATCTGGGAGTGACACCTGATTCCTACATTTTAAGACTTCTTTCCAAATGTGAATGCAATAATTGTTCTTAGTAGATTTAATTTAAAATGGCATTTTCACCAGATTGACCCATCACCCCCATCCCAGGCGATCCCTACATTTGTGTTCCCTAAGCACTTGTACGGGTGCAAATGCCTGATGTTTGAAGTATCTTCTACTCCAGAAGTGTTCCATCATGTCATTCAGTAGGTTTAACATGGAAAGGACTTGGATTATATCTGTTGATATGAAAGTGAAATAGAGATTGAAAAGAGCAAGATATCTCTGTTTACCGAATGAGCTAGACTGTATCAAAGACAGGGGAATGATATAACCAGGAACAAGGATATCATGAGACTGAATGTAATCATTCACAACTATGAAACACTGCTTTAGTTAAATTTTGAATAAGCTTAATCTTAGTGGGCTTTTAACATGCATCCAATTTACCCTTGTGTAAATGACTACATGCAATGCTTTGCAATGGAGAATCTGCTCTTAGTTTTCTAATGACACTTAGAGTAATGCTTAAAAAGTGCTTTGAGATCTATATTGGATAAAATAGGCTACAGAGGTCCATAGACGATGATGATGAAAATTTCCTTTGAAAAAACAATCCTTCAGATTAAGGGGAGGGAAATATTTTGCAAACTAACAAAGTTTGTGCCATTGAAAACTTGGGAAAAAAAATCTAGAATGGTCAAAAAAATCCAAAAGAACAGCAAGTTGCCCCTTGTCTAGTCTTCCCAGCTCCTCCAGGCTCAGAATGATGTCATAATGAGAAAAACCGCAAGCCACTGGAAACTTGCCTGGCTTCATTACGTACTTGACAGCCTACTCAGGTTCACTAAACTTTCCAAAATCTTTTCAAGTGAAAGTGGGCCTGAGCAAACCTGGAGTGAAAATGTCATAGTGCACCATGTCTATTTTGTAATGCTATCCATTGTAGAGTACTTTAGTAAACAAAATTATTTTTTTTCGAAGTGGAAGGCCATAATTTGTCAGATTCCTTCATGGAACATTTTGTATGATATGATTTTAAACCAATGTGCCAAAAATAATCCATATAAAACTGAGGGGGCCATTTAGGGATTTGGGGCAAAAAAAATCTGTCAGGGGACAGTACTTGGTCCTGCTAGTGAAGGCAGGGGACTGGACTCGATGACCTTTCAAGGTCTTTCCAGTTCTAGGAGATAGGCATATCTCCATATATTATAACTGTCTTCCTTGTATATTTTTGGATTATTGTTTCATCATGTCATGAAAAATGAGGGGAAAATGAGGGAACCTGGAGTTACCCCTTGTGTTCTAGATGTAAATAACTAAGCTTGTTCCATTTAAGTACTATTCAAAAAATATCTGAATTTGTTTCTCTCCAACATACCAATTTAAATTCAGATAGTTTCCCATTTGACATCAATGGATTGCTCGGGGTCTATATAGGAGCAGAATATGGTCCATTCATTCTTGTGACTAGGTTTGTAAATTTTCCTAGTAATTTTGTCTCTCCACTCATAGATTAGTAATCTGAAGAAAACAAACATGAAGGTGGTCCTGTTACTCCCTCAGCAGTCCCCCTGCTTCTATTCCCAGTTGTCAGATACCCTTTGCCAGTATTGCAAGTTCCAGTTCATGGGATCAGAATTTTATTCTACTTGTGGCCCAGCAAGTTGTGCACTTGTGCTGATCTCTGCTAGAGTACTTTCAGTCCTGCATTACTGGGTTGCAAGTAGAATAGGAGAGCAGCTGGGACAGAGCTGGGATCTCCATGTTGTGTCTTTTCCCTCCGTAGAAGTAGCAGAAATAACAAATGGTTAAATCATCATAAAATCCCAAATGCAATGTGATCTGTTATAATGGCTGTTTCCCCCAAATAATCCTAGGCAGGCACAAAGTTTAAAATCCCACTACACTCCCAATCATCTGCAGTCAGGAAGGCTTCATTCTCTCATTCAAATTAATGTGCCATTCTCACCTCACTTTACACATGAGACAATCTCAGCTGAACAGCAGGTTGCTAGCTGGATGATTAATACAGATTTAATGGAAACTGTTTTAGACTCAATTCATTTATTTGAAGAAAATGCAAGATTTATACACATATACTTGTTCAATGATGTCTTTAAAGACTTTGGGTAAATTGATCCTTGGTAGTAAGCCTATTCTATTCAAAAAGATGCATCCATTCTGGATGTAAATCTGTTGGCTTCAGTGGAGTTACACACAGGAACATTTTTACCTTTTTGTTTCTTAAGGAAAATTAACAAATTTCTTTTACTAATGAACATTGAAAGCTTTCACTCTTCTAACTCTACAAGTTCTCATCTGTGGAAGAAAGTTTAAGGATAAAGTTTGGATAATGGAAAACCTCAACCTTCCTTCCACTTGCAGTCAGCAAGATTAAAAATCGGTAATAATATGATCCACTTATTCTTAAAGCAACTGGACAATCTCGTATTCATTGATAACTAACATTTATATTCAGGAATATCAATATCATATCCTTACATTTTGGCAAAAAAAAATCAGCAGAAAATTGTAAGATATTTGCATGCTTTTTCATTAATTGATTAATATATTAAGTAGTATGAACACAGAGTCAGTTTTTCAACACGTATACAGAACAACTTCTGCCAGAAGCCATCCTTTCTAAGGACCTGTTCCAGGTAGATGCTGAGTGCCCTCAATTCCCAGCCAGTCCAGTAAAAAAGCTGGTTGGAACCACATGGTCTGAAATGTTCAGTGCTGTAAAGTGATGCTCAGGAGAACTCAGTGGGCACTACTTTTCGAGAATAAAACTCAGTGACACCAGGAAGGAGGTGCATAACCCAGAAGAGGTCATATTGAAGAACAATAGAAGGATTCCAGTCCCATCATGCACAGCACCCAGGCTCTGCTTCCAGCCATCTCCTATGATCTGCTGTATAGCAATCAGACATGGAGCTGAGTTCTGGTATTCGTAGGAGGCAAACATCGCTTGCATGACTTCCTGGAATCCTGCTTTTCCCAGTGCAGTAGAATCATGCTGGTTTCTACTCCCAAGAGATTATCAGCAACTGCAAAGGAAGGGGCATATTTGCACCAACATATATTTATTTATTTCAGAACCTTAATTTGTATATATTCAGTTACCCCTACCAAGGAAACTGCAAGAGATATTATTTTCCTAGAACATTTATTTATTTATAGAGTGGGTCTTGCAGTAGCAGTTATACACAACATTTCCTTTGTCATTCTAAATACTCTGGTAGATAATATTGCTTCTAAAATTAAATGTAGTAGCACTATGTGAAATTTACCTTGTAATCTATGTATGTAGTATAAACATTGTGGAACATAGCAAGCTTCACAATTTCCAATAGGAAACCTAAGCTGGGCAACTGGCAAGAATTTTATATCATCCCAACACCACCCTACAAAGAGTGTCTTACAACTGACTTTTCTTTCTATCTACTTACTTAAAGCTTTTATTTACAGAACAGTGAAAGCAAGGAAAATAGTTGTCACCAGCCTGTTCAGTGAATAAACTTTAATCTTCCATCAAAACCATGAGTTTAAATGAGAAACCATGGCAAGCCAGTGTTGATGTATATATGCCATCTGAAAAAGTGAATTGTTTAGTTGAATAAAATACTCTAAAGGAGCAAATGTACAACCATCAGCACGGTTGTCATACCAAATAATAATAGAAGTAATGATGTCTTCATTGTTTGAATTACAGTAGCACTGTACAAACCATTGGAGTCAAATAGGAGTCTTTCTATTGACTTCAGTTGCTCTGGATCAAGCCCTTAGTAAATAGATTTGGCAATCAAATTTGTCTAATCATGTCTCCTGTAGTGAATGGGTCATGGTGGTTTAAACTGTATTTTAGATGGCATATTCATTGATGAAAGAGCAATAATAATATGAAGGAAAAGCTAAGCAAAAGAATTCGTGACTAGATTGCTTATTTGTTTTTGTCAACCCAAAAATATAGTTTAGAAATAAAACAAAATGAAATATGCTGTGTAGCTGAAGAACACCTGTTAACTTTCCAAATAAGGTCTATATCTGGGAGGGGGGAGATATGAGTACTATTTTTAGGTGCTAGAAAATATGTTTTGACATTTTAATTAAGGAAGCAATGTTTAAATTAAAGTTGCGATAAAGAATAACATTTCAGAATGACCAAAAATGCTGGAGGAGAGCAAGATCGGTATAGAAACTTGTTTCATGACAAATAAACCACTGGACCTTTCCAGTAACAACACTAATATGTACTGTAACGTTTAGCACATAAAATCCATATAGTTTCTTTACAGTTGAGTGTAGGGGACCACGGAAGACTTTGTTACGGCATAGCAAGGGTGTTTTCGCTTTCTCACACTTTCTCAGCTTGCCAGCTGCAATTTGTTTTGAGCTAGTCAGAATTGCTTTGTACAGCCTTGAGCCAGGGGACAGACACAGCCTGTGGAAAACCCCTGATTAATTATGTACGAGGTGCTTTTATATAGCTGTATGAGCCCGCCCCACTTTTGGACTCCTTACCAGGCCGAACTCCGGTGAGCTGGGTTCCCCGTCTCCGTGACAGCAACGCCAGGAGTCCCCGTTGCAGATGTGTCACTTTTCCTTCAATAAAGCCAATAACACACAGTGTGTGTGGGCCTCGTTCTTGCAGAGCACCCTGGGTAGGCCCGCAGCCTCCCACGAATGTAACATTTGGCGCAGCGAGCAGGGTGCTCTGGGAGACGATGCCGTTTTGGCCGAAGGTAGGGGAAGTAGGGAAGCTACCGCTGTCCCTACAGCGCATACCTCGGTGGCCCCAGACAGAGCTCTGGGGGCCGGTAGCACAGGTTCTGGCCGGGTGGGCTGCCCCGGCCGATTGGCCGGAATTCCAGCAAGTGGCTGGGGTTACCCCCGCACAGCTGACTGAGGGTTTACAGCGGGTGCTGGTGAACCGGTGTTCTGGGACGGAACGGCGAGCGATGGGGGGGCTAGGGTGGCTCCTCCTAACCGCCCTCTGGGCCCAGGATGGGGAGGTGCTCCGCTTACAGCAGGCACTGGAGGAAAAGACGCAGGAGATTGTAAAGACGTTTCGCCAGGAGCCCGGGGAGGGCGTCCTGCTGTGGCTGCTCCGAGCCTGGGACAGTGCTGGCAATATGGTCATGCTCCTCCAGTATGAGCTACAACAGTTGGGTGTCCTGTCACAAGATTCCCAGGTACATGCACAGCTGGCCAACCCCCCGTAACCTGGGGGGGATGCTGAGTCGCCCTCCCTGTACCGCTGGTTAGCGGCAGCGGTAAGCGCGGCTTACCCATCGGTGGGGGAACTGGAGGCACAGGCAGGCCCCTGGAAGACTATTGCCGAGGTAGTGCAAATACTTCGGCAGTTGGGGATGGCCTGGGCCGTAGAGACGGGTGACATGGAAGGGCCAGATGATATACTGGTCACAAAATCCATTAAAGCCACCCTATTGCGCTTAGCCCCAGACGAGCTGGAGCCCTTACTCCTGGCAGTGGTTATGGCCGCGGATGGGCATGTCGGGGACCTGGCTGCCAGTCTTATGCAATCGGAGACCGCTCTGGCTGGGTCACGGCCCAGGGCCATCCGAGCCACGAAAGGGCAGCAGGGCAGGGGACAGGCCGGCGGGGGACAAGAGAAGGAAGAGCTGTGGGTGCCCTGGAAGACCCTGTGGTTAGATCTTTTGCAGGCCGGTGTCCCTCGAGAGGAAATCAACGGGAAACCGACAGCGGACCTGTATAAGCGGTGGATGCAACTACCCGCCTCAAAACGGAGTACGGAGGCGAGGGAGAGAGAGGCGTGGAGCAAAGCAAGCCTGCAGCTCCCGCTGCTCCACCCGCTGAGTGGCAACTGCCACGCCCCTATTGAGGGTGTGGCGGGTCCTCCGTTCCGTGCGTGGCAGCAGCCACAAGCGGGAGGGAAACGGGGGACCGAAGCCCCTACATGCCCGTGGTGATCCATTGGCCGAGGGGAGGAGTGCAGCATGTCTTGGCGCTACTCGATACAGGTGCTGAAGTCACGATCTTACAGTCTGCGCAGGCTCAGGGCCAAGCTACTCTGGTGAAAGGCCTCGGAGGAGCCGAGACCCCAGCGTATGAGGTCATGGTCACCCTGGCCTGGCTGGCGTGCACCAACGTGGGCACTGAGCCGGTGCCGTGGGAGCAAGGGGAGGCCCTGTGTAAACTTATTCCCTTACCTCCTACAGGTTTGGCGCCCCACGTCCCCAGTGCAATGGGGTGGCGCGTGCTAGCCAACGTCTGGTGGAAGGTGCCGCAGCGAGAACCGCAAGCCGCCGTGGTTCTGGCCACTGGAGAAGGATGGGCGTATGTGCTACCGGAAGGAAAGGACCATCCTCGCATGGCCTCACTCTCCCGCTTATCGCTGCGCTCCTTGTGAGGGGAGGTACTGCCCAGGGAGCTGCTGCCTCCCCGGTTAATGCATGGGTGGTACTCGCCCAGACTGCCGTGAATGCAATATCTTTTTGCCTTCCCCGTGTGTATGCTGTGGGTGCCCTTATGGAGACCCGTTTTATTGGCGTGTGTGCAGCCCAGGCCTCGGGGTCTACCTGGTCGCTGACGTCGCTCGAGAAAGCGAGGGGAGGAATGTAGGGGACCACGGAAGACTTTGTTACGGCATAGCAAGGGTGTTTTCGTTTTCTCACACTTTCTCAGCTTGCCAGCTGCAATTTGTTTTGAGCTAGTCAGAATTGCTTTGTACGGCCTTGAGCCAGGGGACAGACACAGCCTGTGGAAAACCCCTGATTAATTATGTATGAGGTGCTTTTATATAGCTGTATGAGCCCGCCCTGCGTTTGGACTCCTTACCAGGCCGAACTCTGTGACAGCAACGCCAGGAGTCCCCGTTGCGGATGTGTCACTTTGCCTTCAATAAAGCCAATAACACACAGTGTGTGTGGGCCTCGTTCTTGCAGAGCACCCTGGGTAGGCCCGTAGCCTCCCACGAACGTAACATTGAGGTCAACTAAATTCAACATATTTCATTTGTGCCTGCCCCATTCTCTCCGTTTGCTTTCATGACCATGCATTCATCAAATCATTCTTTTTTTTTTTTTTGGTTTGAGTTATTGGCATGCACAAATCACCTTGACATTTTAAAAATGCAGTCCTCAGTCTGTTTCCTCTGTAATTGTGTTCTTACATAACCAGCTGCTGGAAGGTAACTGTCACTGCTGAAGAAGAATGAGACCATCTTTTCAGTACTGGTGTTTGTATACACAGAGATTTGGAATATTCATATCCTAGAAGGAAAATTAAAATGGTGATATAGTTCCAGGCTAGACCATTGTGGGAAGATACTCATTATGGCTGCTATCTGACCAATCAACAGCCCCACACTGGGACACAAGGTGGTGAGTGGGAAAGAGAAATCTGCTGGGGGGGGGGGGAGGGGTGGCGGGGACAGGAGGAAGTGAGACAAAGGGGCCAGTATAGGAGTGGAAAGATGGCTGAGCTTTTAACCTGACTTGGCAGACTTTTCTCCTTTATTGGGTAAACTGTTGATGATCAGAGCAGTCCTGCTTTCGAGTATGCAGATCAGAGTTTGGGAGTACTCTAGACATCAAGGAGAGTCAAGCAGAGCCAGGAGTGTTAAGGATGAACCAGGAGAAGTTACTGTAGGTGACAGTCTTATTGCAATACAATTATGTTCAGCTTTTTATGTGTTTCTCTGTCTGTATATTCCTCCCCTCGCTTCCTTCTGGTTAGAGGGCAAGATTATTAAAGTTGCCTAGGACCTGAATTGACTATTAAAACCTATCCAGGATTGATTGCTGCAACACAGCAAGCGATTTATTCTGCTTTCTCCACAAGAGCTTTGTGGCAGAGGCTGCAACAGCCAGAGCCCCAATTCTAAGAGACGAGATATATGATGGTTATATCTATGGACATTTTTCTCAAAGATCCAGTTCCATACATTAGGTCAGATTCTGCTGTCATTTAGATCAGTGCAATTCCTCCTTAACAGCCTTCTTAAAGACTAAATCCTAATTTTGTTCTTTTTTCCTTTTATTTTTGGTGCCCTACATTGAAATGTCTCCAAACTGGACACTGTACTCCAGACATGATACACTGTATGCCTCTGGCAAAAGCTTTTCTTTTCCAAGCTCTTGATGGGTACTTTGGGGCCTCATATTTCGGAGACTTGGCAACCACTTGGGCCTAAAGCAAATACAACACCTCACATAGAAAGTAACATTGACTGTCATGCTTCAGGTGCTTGCATACACTTTTCCCCCATACATCCTAATTTCTAAGAAGAGAAGAAGGGCCAGATCCTCAGCTGGTGTCAACTGATATAGCTCTGTTGACATTAATAGACCTAAGTCAGTTGACATCAGCTGAGGATCTAACCCCATATGTTTTGATTTGTATTTTAGGCATATGTCGCATGAGATATTGGTGCAGTCCTGAATGCCGGTAGCTTTACTGCCTGTACAGTATTGTGTTGTACATATTCCTTTTATTCTTAGGTTTTCTATTTGAATAGGTAATTTTAGAACTAGTCATACTGCAGAGGAATTATCAATTTTTGCCGAGACCCCCACAAACTCCGTTTCCGTCACTGCTTTCCATAGCAGCGGGATTACCAGCAGGAATAGCACAGACTTTTCAGCATTAATTGTCTCAGTAGCAGGATTGCTGGATGGCTTAGTCCTATTTTCTGTAGCCATCTTTTGTGATTAAGAAAATGCTATTCTTTTCTGTTATGTGAAGTGTGATTAATGTGTACCTTTATAATTGCATTGATTCAGTACTGCTTCTTTAATCAATTTTTTTGGTTTCATTTTATTGTTTGAATAACTTCTTGGAATTTTTATTTATTTGGTGCTATAGTTATACCACAAGCTTGTATTGTACTAGCAGTTAACATTAATAGAGATCAATGGATATGTCAAGCTTTATTGGGGTAAATAGTAAATGTACATTTCACTATGTTATCCAACAATTGATAAAAATTAATATTAAAATACAGCAAACTCTTAGTGTCCTCTGTCAAATGTGAATGTATTTTTACAAAACCATAAGCCAATATTAATTACTCTGTATTTTCACAAATCTAAATCTGTGCTTTCGTAAAACCTGACTCCTTGACAAACAGCCAGACATTTAGATTGGGGGGCTTATTGGATCCAAAGGACTGAGTTTTGGAGGGTAGTTGGCATTTAACTAGAGTAATTTACATTAGACATAAAGCAAAATAATATGCACAATAAATCATCTTGCAGGAAAACTCACAGATAATGCAAGAAATCTGTGTGTTGGGGAGGGAACTCTACCTGCAGGGTTTCTCATGAAAATAGCACTTTAGATCTCAGGAAGCTTCAAAAGCCCACACGGCTCTAAGGTAGAGTACAATTATATTCTTTGAATGTGTACTTCTTCTTGGCACATTTGCAAGGTGCACAACCACTATGGAAAAGCCTGTGGCTGTTTTCATCCTGCCCTGCTCGGGCTCGCTCTCTCTCTTTTTCTCGATGTATTACATACATGCTTTTGTTCCTGTGTTTGTAGTGATGAAGACAGGGAGGAAAGAAGCGGAAGGAGAAGGAAGATGTTAAGATCGCCAGCTGTGCGGAACTGCGCTGAGCTGCAAAATGTTTTTAGGAAGGTGAATGATTTCACGAGGGCAGACAAAACCCATTTCACTAACAGTCTAAGGCCACTTTGAACCCAGAGTGCTAGAGGATTTGCTTTAATGCATGGAGCAACTTAGGGCATGGCTACACTAGCAGATGTAGAGTACTTTGAGTTAAACCAGCCTTCGGAGAGCGCAGTAGGGAAAGCGCTGCAGTCTGTCCACACTGACAGCTGCAAGCGCACTGGCGTGGCTACATTTGCGGCACCTGCAGCGGCATTGGGAGCATTGCATTATGGGCAGCTATCCCAGCATTCAAGTGGCTGCAACGTGCTTTTCAAATGCAGGGAGGTGGGGTGGAGTGTGACAGAGAGTGTGTTGTCTGTATGTGGAGGGAGAGAGAGTGGGTTTTTGGGGTGCTGTGAGTGTGTCAGCATGCTGTCTTGTAAGTTCAGACTCCCCTCCCCCCTGCCTCTCTCTCACTCACTCAAAGCAAGCAGCATTCCTCAGTAATGGTTGCTTTGTCCTGGAGCAGATAAGCATGCCGGCTGTCAGAAACGGAACTTTGAAAGGGCATATCCGCATTCCTACAGCCGATTCCAAAACAATGACAAGAGTGGCCACTTGACTTAAGGGGATTATGGGACATTTCTGGATGCCGATCAAAGCGCAGTAATGCAACACCTCCTTCACACTGACGCTGGGGCGTTTCAGCCGAGACGCAACAAGCGTTATGCTTCTGGTGAAGGTGGATTACCAGGAGCACTCCAGTTGCAGAGTCCAGGCGCTCTAAGTGCCTTGCCAGTGTGGACGGGTCGTGAGTTAGAGCACACGGGGCTGTTTTAATGCGCTCTAACTCACAAGTGTAGCCATGCCCCTAGTCACTTTACTATGTAAAGTACTTCAGTCTCATATATTTAGGGGATGGCTGAAGTTGTGTATTAACTGTTTTTATTGATTTATGATGTTGAGCGGAACATAAATGTGGAAAATAATGTTCTTTGATGGTTCGTGTGTTTCTTAAGAACCTACTGCTGTGGCTCTATATTGCCAGGGGACTTGGTAAAACAAGGCAAAACTGTATTGCTGGTGTGTGCTATCTATAACTTATATATCTGTGAAGTTGTTATCAAAGTAGGGTCTCCAGTTGTGAATGACTCACTCGTTTACAACTGGGGATACGGATAACCCTAGGAAGCAGTGGAGGAGATGTTTGGTGCTATCCTAGTACTCCATGTAGGACTATGGTCAGCATATATTACCAGGTGCAAAAAAGTATTGCATGCAGTCAAAGACCCTTTAAGGCCTATTATCTTTGGAAACTCTCCTTGTCTGTCCCTACTCCCTGACAGTCTGGCCAAAATTGTAGTAAAAATGGGGACGTCACTATGTATTTCACCTCATAATAGTCCTGTTGGCATCCCTGCAAAGCTAAACACAAAAGATTAGACTTTGACTCAGAATGAAAACTGGACAAGGGATAAGAATGAGTAAGAAAATCTCCCCTCACCA
Organism: Chelydra serpentina; assembly: GCA_037349315.1. Taxonomy (NCBI): domain Eukaryota; kingdom Metazoa; phylum Chordata; order Testudines; family Chelydridae; genus Chelydra; species Chelydra serpentina. The sequence goes on from JBAIAC010000002.1 coordinate 85,443,825, forward strand.
CCACCACCACCACCACCCACCTTGCCCATACATAGGTTAGCTACACCTGAGGTTTAGAGGTAGGAATTAATAAAGTGCCTCTATAGTTTACTTCTCCATGGAGCAGTTGGGTAGGGAATAGATGGAGCCATGGAGCCCCTACTACACATGGACCAGATCTGCTGAGCCGGTGGGGGGTGAGGGGGAGGAAAGAGAAGAGAAGAAGAGGAAGTTTGTAATTTTACTGCTGGTGTAAAACACCCTAAATTACTACCTCTCCGGAGCAAGGAGAAATCTGGAGAGGAATGTCTCCACCATGGAGCAATTTATGCAGTACCCCTTGTTCAAAGTTGTGCCTAAAGTCACAAGGTGGCCTAAAACTAATAAAATAATGAAGCTAATACTGATTGTTTACCTAGAGAAGAAATGCCAGAGATATTCACTCTGTGGATTGTGGCCCAGGTCCCAGCATCTAATGGGTTAATACAGAAAACAGGTCACTCATGCATACTGTGGTGGGATTTTTATTCAGCCCCTGCATTTCACCGATGGGCACTTGTGACCCTCTTTCCTGAAAGAAAGTAAGAGTATGTCTGTCTAATTATTTTATTAATGTATTTTATATGTGGGGATATAGATTGGAAGAAAAATAATTGAGCCAGTCATAGCATATTATATAAGGATCATGGCTGAAAGCATAACAAAGGCGCCACTGACCCCAAAATAATAATAAAATCCCAGATTGAAGTATAAACAGCATCTCATTTCCCTAGTGATGAATGAGGTGCAATAGCACAGCTACAGCCCCCTAACAAAACAAGAGGAAGAGCCACTAAGCAATCTCTTGTTTATAAATCTCACAGTTTAATACTGGTCATGGAAAACAATTATTTTAAACATTAAAATTCAGAAGAAAGTGTTGCTAGATCCCTGGATTTAAATGAAAAAGCCTGCTCCATTTTCAAGCATCTAAAAAAACGTGCAGAAGGTTCAGAGTGTAGAGCACTCTGGTTTGAACTTGTGCCACAAAACATTTACTCTTTCGTTTCTCTTTAAAATCAGTTTATTTTAAAACCACACTTGCATAAACCAAACTGCAACTGAAGATAGCTTGTATTATTGAAGCAAGAGTCGCACAGGATCATCTGCATTTGGATTTTCAGTTATATGAATTATGAAAGGAGCATTAACAAAAAGGAAAACATGCTGTCCTCTGTGAGTTCAAGTTCTGGAATTCTACCAGGGTTTATACTTAGAAACTACCTATTACATGCTAAGAAAATAAAAAGTTGAACAGGAAGAGTACTAAGGCCAAGATATTAATGTCAGTGTCCTGACACTAACAGCCCACTGAGAGAGACAGTGTGGTCTAGAGGAATAAGTATGGGACTGGGAGCCAGGAACACTTAAATTCTAATCCCAGATCTATCACCTACTCGCTGTGTGTCCCTTGGGTAAAGTATTTAATTTCTTTCTTTCCCAGTTTCCACATGTATAAAATGGGGGTAATAATTAGGGTCCTGGGATATACTGTGACCTCACTTCTGGGGTTGAATTCAAGGTCACTGTGGTGCTGAATCCTGGACATTTAAAACTCAGTATTTTTCTTGAAGTAAATAAAATGATTTAAAATCTGATCATTGGTGGACAAAAAATTTCAAACACACACATATATATAATAAATAAAATGGGAGGGGGGGGTCCATTGAAAAACTGGAAATTTTGAACAAAATGAAAAATTTCTAAAAAAATTTTGTTGGAAAAATAGGTCATTTCATGGTAAATAAATAAATTGATAAAAAATTTCAGAGCAGGTGTAAGTGTCACTATGGTCGGGCCTGTATATGCTGTTCATTCATAGGAGTGGTGAGTTTCCTGATTTTAGGTTCTGGTTTTCATCTTTCATTCTATTTGTCTCTAGCCCCCTCCTCCCCCGCAAGTCCCCCCACACTAGGTATGGAGAGTCCTTCCCAATACTGTTCTTAATAATCATCTGCCAGCAGGCAATTTTATTACAGACATTGTCTACAGTCTTCTAGGTTGGCCTCACAACAGACAGAAATGGGGGCTTGGTGAATTTGATTCTGATCTGAAAAAAGGAAAAGTATACTCTTACTGGGTGAAGGACATTTTAATGTAAGTGATATGCTATTGATCCACAACATTCACTACAACATCCAGATTATTCATTTAGGCCAATGTTTTCAAAATGGGGTGCACAGCAATTTTGAAAAAATCAGGCCATTTATTTAGATGCCTAAATATGGATTTAAGAGTTTATAAGTGGTCTCCAACATTTGAAAATACTGACAATAGTTTTCTGAGAAGTTTCCTTTTAGATTCTTGACTGGGATTTTGGAACAACTGGAGAAGAGGCCTGCAACCAAAGGTTTTATCCCAGTTATAGATGAGAACTACTGCAGGCTGTGACAGGATTTGGGGAGTTTTATGAGGTTCTAGAAACTATAGATGCTCCCTAATGTGTTCCATAAAGCTGATAGTTACCTTACTGCTGAGTCTTAGCGCAGTAATTCAAGAAGGTCTCTGGAACTTGAGAAATTTCAAAGTCATTTCAAAGTGCTCCTGTAGGCACCACATCATAGGCCTGATCCAGCAAGATTCTGAGCAAGCATCTTTTGCTCCTATTGAATTCAGTGGGAGCTGTGGGTGCCCTGTGTTTTTCTAGCAGGAAAATGGAAGAGGTGGTCTACATCAAGGGTTCTCAACCTTTTTCTTTCTGAGCCCTCTCCCTCCCCCACCATGTTATAAAAACTCCACAGCCCAGTTGTGCCACAACAACTGTTTTTCTGCGTAGAAAAGCCAGGGTCAGTGTTAGGGGCCAGCAAGCGGTGCAATTGCCTGGGGCCCCACACCATAGGGGGCACCATGAAGCTAAGTTGCTCAGGCTTTGGCTTCAGCTCCAGGTGGTGGGGCTCAGGGCCCTGGGCTCCAGTCTCAAGTAGCGGGACTTCAGCTATCTGCCTTGGGCCCTAGCGAGTCTAATGCCAGCCATGCTTGGCAGACCCCCTGAAACCTGCTCACGGCCCCCCAGGGGGCCCTGGATCCCTGGCTGAGAACCACTGTTCTACATCAGCAGTACCATTTATCATTTATGCAGCTTCATCATAAGGCCACAGATTGGATAATTCTGTTTTATTGTCCTATTTTCACATAAAATTTGAAGCATTTAGTGACTCTGAGACCTCTTTGAAAACTGTTATGAAAAAAAGGATGTACGTCAATATCTAGAAACACAATATTTTTTGTTTCAGTGTAGTAGCCGTGTTAGTCTGTGTCAGCAAAACGAAAATAAGAAAGAAAAACTTGTAGCACCTTAGAGACTAACAAATTTATTTCAGCATAAGCTTTCGTGGGTTAATACCCACTTCATCGGATATTTTTTGTGCTACTTCAAAATATGTTTCCCCCCCGTGAATCTTGACCTGTCAGTCATGCATCAGACATACTTCCTACTTTTTGAGTGCCAAAATCCACTGCTTTGATCCATTATTTGGCTTGTGGTCATTCCTCACAAACAGATTTCCTACATTAAATAAATGGTCAATATTTATTTTATAAGGTTTCCTACATTCATCCCAGAAACGTAGAACAACACAGGGGGTTAACTATCAAAGCCCTTAATTAAATATCAAACCTTTCCAAAACCCTATGCAGCATCCCCTGCACACCTCTAAATATAACACTTGATTTGGCATCAAAATCACCAAAAGGTTCCAGTTTCAATACTTCTAAACTTCTCTGTCCACTCAAATATCCAAGAAGTGCTGATCTATGACATATCCATCATCAACACCTTTTGAGTGAGAATTAAATGTATTGCTGAAGAAAACGTATCTGCAACCCGGTATATCTTGCTGCACAGTAGCTCATGTTGCTTTTGTTCTGTAAATCTTCTTTTAAAAATTATCATCATAAAGCCAAAGAATACAAACAAACTTGCTTTTACAGGACCTTGGTGGTTGATTTGGGGCTATTTTCCCTTGCTTTAATATTTTTGCAAAGTGTCAAAAGAGAATTAAAATGAATGAATGTGTTGCCCAATTCTGGCATTCATAAAGTGGTTTTAATTCATTCAAATGGGCCCCAGCTATGTTGCAGCTGGAAAGATGTCAAGTTCATTAACACAAGACTTGTCCCAAAAGTGAAATCTCAAAGACACATTCAATAAATGCAGGGGATTTTTTGTTTTGTTTTTCTTTGTTAAAATGTAGCCGGTGCATTTCTACTTTTTCAACTAATAATTTGGTATATGGCCCAAACTTCACCGTCAGGATATATGGCTAATATTAACATACCAATGTACAATGCAAATATTTTTACAACCAATTGAGTAAACAAATCCAATAAAATTTTTATTTGGATCTCATTAATTTTTTTGAAAAATAGAAATCCCATTTCTTGAGCTGGCCATTGTCTTTTCAGTAATATATCGTATCAATTGCTTTACCATCTACTATGATATTTTTAAGTAAACTGATTTCATGTACCTTTCCAAAAGTTCTTAGACTAGCTTGGCATGTGGACACTTTGTCTCAAAATTTCAAATCTGATGCCTAAAGTTAAGCTCTTAAATTAGCCACCTAAAGTCACCTAAAGAGAAGTGGCCTGATTTTTCAGAGGAACTGGACAACCACAGCTCCCCCAATGGAATTAGGGAAAATGCTGAAATTTTAGGAAGCTAATTATAGGTACTTGTGACATTCTGCTCAGAACACCCAGACCTGTGAACCACTGTGTTACCCTCTGGCTTAGCAAGAGCGAGAGCTTTGCTGTTGCTGAGCAGTGTGTCAACTTCCTGACACACCACCCTGTCTGCCTTCCTAGCAAACTCTTCAAGACTCGGCCAGTCTAAACCTTGCCTCACAGGTAACAATCAGTGCACCCCAATTCCCAAGTTCCCAAGAGATGTCTCCCTGCAATGTCCAGTCCCTCTCACTGGACACTGTCAGAAATTATTAGGTTTGCTGCCTCCAAAGAGACAGAGCACACACCAGCCTGTTAGCTTAACTGAAGGCTCACATGTCACTTTAATGCATAGCACTGAGATAGTTTTGTAATAAAACAAAAATACATTTATTAACAAAGAACAGAGATTTATGTGATATTAATCAAGAAAAAAAGAGGTATGGTACAAACAAAGCAAAATAAAACACACGTTCTAGTGACTAAAACTTAATTTTAGCAAGTTACAATCTTTGTCTAAGCAGTTTTCTTACTCACATCAAGTTACCAGCATCCCCAGTCCTCCAGCCAGGTGACCCAATGTTCACAGAATCAAAAAGGCGCTGTTCCCTTTGTTCCCTTTAAGGCTTGATAGCCCTGTTTATACGTTTATTGTGTGCATTGTTTATTGTTGTAGATGTAAATGTGCTTCCATTGTCCTCTGCCAGTAATCAAGTTGGTCAGACAGATAAATACACATTCCTTTGTCTAGAGCAAGCTGGGTGTACATACTGCCTCCTAAACCCATTTTAAGAACATATTTCCAGCAAAAGTCTGTAACTCTTTTTACTCAGCTTGTACATACATCACAGAATGATTTTCAGGACAGCGTGTCATCAGTTTACTTAGGATACTTTACATGACACCTTTTAGATACATATTATGACAACAGAGTGTTGGGGATAATGAGTGTGTCAGGGCTGACATGATTTATAGAATTGTGGGCCCTCTGCCAGTGGGCATTGATGGGCTCCCAGGGTCACAGTACTCAGGTTTGAAAATGGCGGCCTTTGCCAATAAATGAATTACAATCAGACAAACGGGTCAAATTTGCTGGTGTTCAGCTGTCCCTATCTTTTATGCAATTTAAGAGTTGGATGCTGTGCCAGGATGCTGTTAACAGCTATAAGTTGAGGCCTGTGGAAGCCAGTACCCTGGTCACTTAGAGCACCCAGGGCACTGGGTGTAGTTAGAGTAGGAGGAACATAGGTAGTTGGGGTTTGGAAGGGTAGAAGGGATCACTTGCACCTGTAGAGAGCCTGATGAACTAATAAGGTCATTAGCTCACCAGCTGGATAACTCTGAGAAGAAAGCCAGCAGTAGAAAAGGCTACTCCTGGGGGGAATTCTGCACCACTCTGCATGCGCAGAATTCATGTCCCCTGCAAATTTCTTTGCTTCCCCCCCGCCCCTCAGAAATGACTTTCTGATGGGGAAGCAAAGAGAAGCTGCAAGAGCACTCATGTGCCCTCCCCAGCAGTTTTGGGCACCCAGAGCAACCGGCAGAGCAGTAAATCACTGCAGGGAATGCCCCGGCTGGTGGCTTCTACCCTGCACCGGGCTCAGCTATTCTTTCCCTGCAAGGAGCGGCCAGGGCCGAATCAGACCCACTTCTAGGAACCTCCCCCAGCTGCAGGAAGCTCTACACCACCCCACAACACTGCTTCCTGCCCCCCATCATTCCTCAGCAATGGGGGCAGTTCTCATTGTATGAAGAGCTGCTCCTCCATCTGCCCAACCCTAACCCCCACCATACATACCCAGAACCCCACCCCGCCGAGCTTCACCCCCCGGCATCAGGTGCCCCCTGTACCCAGACCTCCCTGCTGATCCCCTCCCACTCATCTGGTCCCCCACCCTTGCACCCAGATCACTCCCCACTGAGACCCAGTCCCCTACACCCAGACCCCCCTGATGAGTCCCAACCACTTTCACCTGGACCCCACTGCAGAGTCCCATTTCCCCTACACCCACAACCCTCCAATGAACCCCCGTGCATCCAGATGCCCCCCAAACCCAAACCTTGCACTGAGCCACCCACACTCAGGTTGCCTCACACAGAACCCTCTCACTCCATGCCTGGATCCCCCCGCCACACTAAGCCCCTCCACACTTGGATTCTACTGGACTGAGCCTGCTTGCCCCACACCTAGATCAGGGGCCAGGGCTGGGTGTGCGTGCAAGACTCTGTCCCTCTAACTTCCTATCTTGATGTGCCTGGCATGGAGGGGCAGGGCCATGGGTTGTTTCTGGGGCAGGCCTGGCCGTTGTGCTGTGTCAGGGTCGCGTGCAGCCTCACTGCCAAGTTTGTGTCCTGGGAAGCAGGCTGAAGGGTGATCTCCCACCTCCGTGCAGCCAGTGGCCTGTGCTCCCTACTGCCATGCTGGAGTCTCCATGTTTATTTATTGACAAATAAAATACCCAGAATTTTGAAGAATTCTAAAATATTTGCTGGTGTTCAGCTGTCCCTATCTTTTATGCAATTTAAGAGTTGGATGCTGTGCCAGGATGCTGTTAACAGCTATAAGTTGAGGCCTGTAGAAGCCAGTACCCTGGTCACTTAGAGCACCCAGGGCACTGGGTGTAGTTAGAGTAGGAGGAACATAGGTAGTTGGGGTTTGGAAGGGTAGAAGGGATCACTTGCACCTGTAGAGAGCCTGATGAACTAATAAGGTCATTAGATTTTTTTTTTTAAACAGAATTTCCTCAGGAGTAAAAGGCTGATCCAGGGAGCAGGAAAGTGGTTGTTATAACTGCTGTTATATGATTGTGTTGTACCTGAAGCTTAAGAAGGAGACAAACAATAAGCACAGACTTGTATGCTGCTTAATTCACCAAGAGGGCTTACCAGCTTGGGCTTTCCTGGAGAGGAAAGGGGAGCCTGTTCATAGACGTGTAGAAAATGTTCCAACCGTTAAAATACATGAAAAACATCAATTTAATATGTTAAAGAAAGTTCTAGCTTCATAATAATTGCCATTGTCTTTCCTTCCCAAGTAGTGTAATTGTGGCCAAATTTTCAGATCGTCTTCTAAAAATGCATCCTTGAAATTCATGTGCACACCATTTGTGTATACTCATGCTCTTCAAAAACAGTGGGTCATATGGGCTGCACTGCTATCACTGAGAAGATAATTTGGTCCAAATTATTTCTTTTCCTCCTGATGACCATATATGTGACTTCTATTACTGTTAAAGTTTCAACATCTGCTCTATTTGCAATATCTCAAGCTGAGTTATCTTCACACATCAGAAAAAGGAAGCTTAATGTTTGCAAAAGAGACTGAAAGGCTCATACCAAAAGGCTTAAAAGCTTACATTGTACTCTGAATTTTAGTCAGGAAAGTAATTATGAAAGAGAAGCCTCCCAAAGTGCACAGGATATGGTAGAGAATCCTGCTTTCTGACAGTGTTCCTCTTCATACTTACTCATTGAGGAGAGTGTCTTATTAGCCCTATTTAATTAGCACTGAATAGATAATGCTCTACTGTATGCTGAACATCATGGTGTCACTTTTCCTTCTATCTTTTCATTCATCTTATCCTATGAGCACTATTTTTGTAAAGTATATTTTAATCTCCAAAGACAAGTATTGGAAGTGTCGAACAAATGAGCCAGTAAAATGATATTCTAAACTGACTCTATATGTTAAGTTTATGCTTTCACACTCACATTATAAAAGCCAAGGTAACATCACACTGCTTGTGAACTTCAATGTAAAAAATCACTGCTGCAATTCCGGTAGACAAGGAAGATTAAATGCCTTGATCCCTTCCAACTTCATGGATACTGTTTACACCTATTTCTCTAAACATCTGCTTATGTATACACCTGAGGGGGAAAAATCTAGTTCTAGAATAAGGCTGAACTTTCTAAGTAAAGAACACATTGACTAGCTATAATTACATATCATCATTCTCTCTCATTCTGAGTTTTAAGTGTTAGGACAAAAAGTTGCATATCACCTCATTCAGCACGATTCTGTAAAATGCTTTTCAATCCATATCATGCAGGTGTCACATAAATTAAATGTTTATCTCCCTAAACCTCAGCTTACATATGCATAAACATGGTGGTGAATGAACCTGAAATTCAGCAAGCCAAGGAAGTCCAGCTTCACCTGTGCATAAACTAAAGATGCAAATGCTAGCATTGCTAGTTCCACACAGATATTATGGAGACAGAGAAAAACCATCAGAACTCTGGATAGAGCCATCAAACACAATGGATTAGCCATCACTGATACCATTACACTTCGATAACTGAGATGGAACTTATCAAACTGGTGGGAAATGGTTTCATGAAGGGGGGCGAACAATATTTCAGAAGTAGCGGCCAGCACATCCCTCGGCCTGTGCTGCTTCCGACAGCTCCCCTTGGCTGGGAACAGCAATCCGCAGCCACTTGGAGCTGAGGGCTCCATGCCTGCGAATGCTCCAGGTAAACAAAACCTCCCGGCCTGCTAGCAGCTTACCCTGACAGGCCGTGAGCCAAAGTTTGCCAACCCCTGATCTACAATGACAGTGTATTAGATATTCAATACAATAATTCAGTAGAGCTTAAAATCGTCAAATTTTGGTGTAGACCAGTTGATAAGCCGACCCCCACTCTTTGATGCTTCACTTTTTTACCAAAAAAATTCGCCTTATGAGCAAGTATATACTGTATATAGATAATGAGAGGATCTACAGTCACATTAGAACAGATAAGATTATGAACCTTTAGGCCTCAGAGCATAATGCAATTGCTAAATGATGAGGTTAGGAAGAAAGTACTCCTATGGGCTGGTCATTCCTGTGCTATAGAGTAGGTCCTTCAGGAAGTGTAGAGATGTCACATTTCCTGTATTCTTTTTATGTAGTTATTTGTTTCCTGGGTGGTGGTGCATGTTGGGATAGAAACAGGGTAGTCACAGGCTACAGCTAGAGAACAGTAGGAAGTTTTGTTACCTTACTTCTGTACATAGCTTCCATTTTCAGCAAAGGCTTATCATGAAACCAGTCTGCTCATCCATAAGATACTACAATTCCATGTTTGTCCATTTTGGGTTATCTTGCACGTTCATCTGAAAGCAGCTGATACTGAACTAGGTTAGATTGACTGTCCGTCCAGTATGCCAATGGTCCAATTCTGCGACTGGTGCAGGAACGAGAGGGGGTGCTGAGTGGGCAAGGTGGTGTTAAGCCACCTTCACAGTCCAGTATGCCAATGGTCCAATTCTGCGACTGGTGCAGGAACGAAAGGGGGTGCTGAGCAGGCAAGGTGGTGTTAAGCCACATTCACATTTCCCAATATTCTGGAGCAGCCAGGGGTCTGCCTAATGCCGAATGTTAATTTTAGAAGCTTCATGTCTGCTTTAACTTATGCTCTGCTTCTCAAGGTTTCCTATAGGCCCTGGGAAAAAGAGAGGTCACTTGGACTATTCTCTCTTTGCCCCTGGTATTCAAAAAACACAATCCCATTGTATATGACCTCCCAGTAAGAAACAACACTGGACAATGCACAGCCTGGGCCTAATTTACTTGGAATATTGTTTTTAGTTAGGATATTGTTATGAGAAAACTGGGGTGTCTGCTCCCCCATAATAAACATTGCTCTTATAAATCAGTGATAATATCAGACATTGCATATTGTCGTGGTTTCAAAAAATGCAATAAAAAGTATATTTGAAAGAGTTAATGAGGGAATTCAAGAGTAATAAAAGATCATAAGACTAGCAGTTTAGCCTAGCCAAAGAAAATGGTGGTAAATTGTAACCAGGTGTTTTTATTTCCTGATTCTTGAAGTATTGCAAACTCAGTTTTCTGTGTTAGAAAGGACAATATGTAGCTCCATATGTACAGAGCATTTGTCAGCTTCACCTAGACCTTTCAAGACCAAAGATTTACTACTTTAATCTCACAAAACTATTTTAGTCAAATGGGCCAAGTTATTTGGAAATAATGTGGCTAGTGAATGAAAGCTGTTGTGGCTTAAGTGGTCAGATAAATATATCAAGTATTTTGCCTGTTAGTTTGAATGCTATGTAGACTTGGATCTATACCAATCACTTTCTGTCACACTAGAAAACAAAAGTTTTATCTCAGCAATTTGGTCAGAATATGTCAGTATACCCAGGCCCTTAGAACCAAGCTAGAGGCCCCCCCATCAGATTTCAATTTTAAATCCCCACTTCACTTTTTAAAAATAACCTCTGTCTCAAGAGGTACAAGCACAGAAAGATTCCAGAACATAGTTAAGTGTTTCTTTCTTTAAATATGTCTAGAGGTCAGGTTACAATAGATTCTATAGAAGTTGAACTTAAGGACTCTTTAGTTTTAATAAACTAGTGCTGTACTCCGCCCCATGGTAACTGCAATGAACTCTGATTTCCTTGAGAGCATAGTAAGTATTTGTCTCTCCTTTTCAATTAGATTTAGGCTTCAGTTAAGAACTAGCCTCATTGAAAAATGCTTCCCCCTCCACCCACTCTCAGGTCCTGGTTACTTAACCAGTTTGCATCCTGTGTTATGGTGTGAATCCCCTATGTCTGACTAGACCAGGAAGGATTTAAATCTTTTTTCTGGCTGAGAGGAAAAGTCCATCAAGCTTGATGTATTGAGTCTGGAAAGGGGAGCTGACAGCTGTGCCTGCTAGGTTACTAGATAGTGAAGACAATGGCTGAGCCTCAGGAACGGGAAAGCCATAAAGCAGCTGAGGCTTCCAGTGATGCAAAGATGTGCTTCTGGGAAGGAAGAAAGCGGGGAAAGCCTCATATTTAGGAGTTGCAGGTAATTAATTCAATTAACATCTATTTAGTCCTTGGGTTTTGTACTAAACTGACAGTTCTTGCCAGCTATGGTGATATGGACACTAGTCTACCAGGAAATGAATTGGTGACAACTTTAGGCAGTCCATTTGACATCTGTTAAATGGTAACAACTCTTGGTTGCTAATCTAGAGTAGAATTTTAGCTTTTGAGCCAGTAGGGAAAAGCTCTGTATCCATTAATAACCCTTAGAATCATCCCATACCCCATTTTTCAATTATATATATATATATATATATAGGTCCACACTGAGAAGTAAGATAATGTTTGGACGGGTTGTAGGTTGATCTTTCTTTTCTTTTTTTACAATGAATCCTTTTGGTTAGAAAGGGAAGAAAAAAATAAATCCACATACACACACAAAAAACTTGAAAAGAATGTTAAGGTTCTGACAAAGAACAATGAAAGCAAAGAATTTCACAGTCATGGGTGAAGCTAACCATATGTTTCCAACACAATATCTGTTTTCTCATGTTGCAGAAGCTTCAATCAGAAATCCTGAGCCCTTCCCGTAGCAATCACTTTAAATTAAAAAAAGATCATGATAGGGTTAAGAAAGATCATGTTTGGGTTTATGTTCCTGGCATTGTTGGTTTAAAAGGTATGTTTGTAGGAAAGGAAGAAACTGAACTACAAATAACTGAAGAGATTCATTTCTTCTATATCTTTCTAAAGATAGTTCAGAGAGCAGAAAGTGTTGTTCAAATTTAAGGTCAGTTTTTGTGGAAAGTTGTGTGACATCCTTTCTTTTTTTCAGTTCAGTTTTACAAACAGTTTGAGAAATGTTTTCTTCTTAGGAAAATACAAATGTGATACAACCACGATAGACACAACACTAAAGCAGCTCATTCCCCAGAAGCATGTGGTGAATTCCTGGTACCTACTAACTCTCCCAGTGCAGGGTTTCCCTCTTATAGGAACTTTTCACCCTGTATGCCTTTCTGGGGGTTTCCATTTCAATTTAGAAGAGCCAAGCAGCTGTGGTGCTAAAATGACAATTTTGGAACTTGCATTGGCTGGCTGCATCTTTGTCTCTTCCACTTGGAATATTTTCTTATTACTGGGGAGATGATGTATTCTGGGGAGGTGGTATATTCTAACTGTGATATTCCCTAAACATTCCTGGAGACCTATTTTTTAAAAGAGATCTTTGGGGTAATATATACCAGATAGCAGGACTTACTTAATCTATATGGGTAGGCATACGTGTGATGGCATTGTATGCTTAGTTGCCAGCATCTGAATTTTTTTCAAGGGATAATTCTCCAAATAATGCAACAAGTTATCAGACATAGTGAATTTTAAGTTATTTTCTCCAACTTCTTAACTGTAGAATCCACCTGCATGTAGTGGAAGCTTTCTGTAACCCAATTAAGATTTTTAAAAATCAGAAAGGATACAAGCTCTTGTGCTTCAATGTATAAGACAACCCTTATCTGAATGAGCTTAAAAAGGAATTTCCTGTATAAGCAGTTTATTCCGTAGTCGCTAGGCTTTCTTGTATCTTCATCTGAAGCAACTGGTTGTGGCACTGTCAGAGACAGGATACTGAACTGGACGGACCATTGCATGTTCTTATCTTGTTCATTATCTGTGGTTTTTTTAATATAAATAGAAAGAAAACAGTACTAAATCTAATTCCACAATAATGATGCTTCTAACTTTGCCCACTTCAACTAATTAATCCTGTGAGACTACAGTGGTTGTACTACAAATTGGGAAGCTGGGGAAGAGAATATAAATGACTTTTGCTGCCATTCAGAGGGGAAAGTTAATTAACTGTCAAACTTCAGCAGGACTTAGGGTATGTCTGCGCTTTGAGCTGGGAGATGCGAATTCTAGCTCAATCTAGCTCAATCAGACCTGTGCTAAGTCTGATTGAGTTACTGTGCTAAAAATAGAGTGTAGCTGCAGCACATGAGCAGTGGGAGGAGGGATAGCTGCAAGGGCGCCATTTAGGGAGGGGAGGGCTGCAGCAGCCCCACCCAGTTTTGTACAGCTAGCTGGAAGCAATACTATTTGCTCCTCTACCTCATCCCCTCACCAGCTGGGACCAATGTGGCTCACTCTTCTCCCCACTCATCTCCCTGGGCTGGCTTTTTTTTGCTCAGCCAATAGGAATGCAGAGGTGTATCTGGCAGAGCCAATAGCAGGACTGGGAGCTCTGCAGCACTTTTTTTCAAATTTATTTTTCCTGAAACAAACAGCGGGGAGAAGAGAAGTTCTGGGGCTTAGGTCAGAAGATGCTTGCTACAGATTTCATCATGATCTGCCATTCACCTTCACATGGTGACATGTTACAAAGGCAGGAGCAAGCCCCCTGTGACACCAGTAGACACAGGGCTGTTTGTGAAAGGGCGGGGGCTGCTGCAGCTGCCTCAGGCATATTAAGGGAGTAATTATCTCCACAGATAGCCCAGCTTGGAAGTTTCAGGCTGCAAGAGCAGTGCTGAAAAATGACCACCTGAGAGCTTTCCCTGCTGTCAAGGAAAAAACATATGCTATCACACCACAAATATTGTTTAAATTAAACTTAAAACTTTCCCATTTTTTTCCAGTTTTGGGAGGGAATGGCAGTACCCCAGTGTGGCAATTTATTTTACCATTTAGTCCCACTTGTCTGTGAGAGTCTTTCCTTTGCCTCTAATGGGTTTTGGGTCAGGTTACCAGGTAGGGCTATATCAGCTGTTACACACAAATGTTGATTCCTCTGTGAATGCCTTGATCATACCAAATCTCGCCAGGGTTGTACTTTTCTAGGAGATTTTCCCTAGAATACCTTTTGAGGAGCTGCTGCACCTTTACATGTGCAGAATGATACAAGCAACTGTTTCCCTTAAGCAGCCACTTTATAGCTATCTTCTGCTGGGCTGTATCTCTGTCTCTTTCCACTGGTAAGTAAACTTAGCTCCTGTTTACTTACTCTTTAATATTTCTGAGGGTGGCAGAGTCTCACAAAATTGCATATCATTCATGAATTTCATTGAAGTGATGTTTACTCTCTCAAATCCTTCCAATTTAGTCCTTTGTATTTATCATAACTATTTATTTGTTTAAACCCTTCAGTGCACCTAAACCCAAACCAATCTGAACAATTTGTAACCCAAAATTTATTATAGATCCACACTGTTAACAGCCATCCTTTACTTATACTCTATATTGTGACTTTTTAAGAGATTTTTTTTAAACTTTGGTACCTCAGCTACTTTTGAGCCATCATTAATTTCTAGCCCCCTTCATTTGTTAATTTATGCACATACTTTGTCTCTAATACTACTTTCCCCTTTGAAAAATTTTTAATGGTGCATTTTAACCCCTATAGTTTAGCATCAGCTCATTTATGTTAGTGGTGAAAGATCAAGTTACAACACATAATCTGAAATTTTCTTTCATGATGAATTAGAAAGATCTCCAAAAATATCATGCCCAAGAATAATCTAGATCATGCAGCCACTGTGCTGTCCCTGTATATTATGGAAACCACTTCAAGCCAGGGGGTGCTGCACCCCCAGCATCCCTAGTTCCAGAATTTATAACTTATTTAAAAAAAAATTAAGTTATAAAACCATAGATTACAAAAAAGGTTCCAAAACCTTTTATAAAAGGCTATGAATCTGACTGAAAATAGTTCTTAAATCAAGATTCCTGGGCAATGTTTGAAACCCAAACATTGGAGCACTAGGACATTGAAATTGAAATGAATTAAAAGTTGTAGAACTGATTTTTTTTTCAATATCTACACTTAGATAAATGGAGAAAGTAAAGCACAGCCAGGCTGCAAGAGCATTGCTGCAGAGTAGAGAACCTATAATCTTTTCCCTGCTGTGAAGAAACAAACATGAGCTGCCACCACCACAAATATTGTTTAAATTACACTTAAAACTTTCCAATTTTTTCCAACTCTCTAATTTTGCAGTGAATGGCAATACCCAGTGTGGCCATTTATTCTACCATTTAGTCCCACTTGTCTGTGGGAGTCTTTCCTTTGCCAACAGTGGGCTTTGGGTCAGGTCCATTGGGTGTCACACAGAAACACCAATTCCTCTGTGAATGCCTGGATTTTTACCAAATCTCCGTAGAGTGGGGTTGCACTTTTCTAGGACCTTTTTCCCAGATTTCTTTTGAGGAGCTGCTGCCTCAAGCAGCCATTTTGTAGCTTTCTGCTGCATCTCCTCTTCCAGCTGCTAAATATTCTTATCTCCTGTGGTACTTACTGTTTAACATTTCTGAGGGTGGCGGAGTATCACAAACTTGAGTACGATCAGTGAATTTCATGGAGGTGATGTTTACTCTACCAATCCTTACAGCAACACACTAGAAACCTCCTTCCAACTTAATCCTTTGTATTTGTCATAACTATTTGTATAAACCCTTCAGTGAACATAAACCTAAGCCATTCTGAACAATTTGTACGATTTGGCTGCCCAAAATTGTTTGTTATAGATCTATGCTGCTAACATCCATCATTTAATTATATAAATAGTGATTCTTTTTAAAAGTATAGACCAGAGGTGGCTCTTCAGAAGTTAATATGCGGCTCTTTGTATAGGCACCGACTCCAGGGCTACAGCTACAGGCTCCAACTTTCCAATGTGCCGTGGGGTGCTTACAGTTCAACCCCTGGCTCTGCCACAGGCCCTGCCCCCACGCCACCCCTTCCCACCCCCACCCCCACCCCTGAGCCTGCCGGGCCCTTGCTCTTCCCTCCTCCGCCCAGAGCCTCCTGCACACCACAAAACAGCTGATCGGGAGGTGCGGGGAGGGAGAGGGAGGCGCTCATCGGCGGGGCTGCCGGTGGGCAGGAGGCGCTGGGAGCGGGGAAACTGATGAGGGGCTGTTGACGTATTACTGTGGCTCTTTGACAATGTACATTGGTAAATTCTGGCTCCTTCTAAAGCTCAGGTTAGCCACCTCTGGTATAGACTGTAGTGTTAATAAAGAAAATTGTTTAAAGAAATAGATTGGGCTACTTTTGGACTAGTTTTTAAGTGACTGTGGACTATTGACCCAGTAGAAAATAGCCCCAGGAATCATGGTTAAAGTTGCCCCCCTCCCTCCCAGATCTGAAATGGCATCCCAGCTAGCTGCCAAAGGAGGTGCCTAGCATTGCAAGAATAGGTAGTCTGGGCAGCTAGGCTCCCCCACTCCAACCCCTTGCTCGTGCTGGCATGACTACCCTTTCTATTTATAATGTGCTAGCTTGATCAGATCTAGGACAGGTATGTCTCCTTGATCTGGGAATCAACCCCAAGCTCAAAGGGTAGACATACCATTATGCTGCTGTGAAAAATTTTGAGGCAAGCAAATTTCTAGTGTTCTTGATTTCATGAAAAAGATTTCCATTCGTAAAAATCTGTCTCACATTTCCATGTTCATACCACTTAACCATGCTAGCTCTGGAAGAGGCAGAGAGGTTTGTACATCTGAGTATACAGGAATCCCCAGTTATTGTCTAAGGCTTGATTGCTTTCCTTTAGAAATGGAGTAAGGGAAATAGAATGGCAAAGAGGAATAAGCAACATGAAAGGAGGAAGAATAACCAACATGGTAAGTTTCTTAGCCATAATGTATTTAATTGCTTTGATTCTAGTTAGATTTAGTGGTAGTTGCATGGTTTTAAATCAAGCTTCCTGTTGTGTAACAAGCTCATACCATGAATAGAATGCCACTGCTACATCAACCAACTTTCTCTATTTAGTGAAAGCCAGGATAAGCAAACTTTACAAAATATACTGCAGGTCTCAATTTTTAAAAAAAGTTTACTTTGGAATATTCCATCTACTGTGCTAATAGGGATCTTATTTTCAATGCTTAATGGAACAATGGAATGCATTTTAATAACTCAATGCTATAACTCCTGGTGGAAAATTTAAAGTGGTATACCCCTATTTTAAGTTATGAAGTGGGCTTTCATTCATATAGCACACTAGGGACAACTCCCATGAGCTCCTGGATGGTAAGAGGCAGGAACCATGCCCTGAATTTAGAGATGGTATAATGTACAAGGCAATGGAAACTTACAGTCTGCCCTGAGTAAGGGGCAATGTGTAGTTAAGGACCAAACACTGATGTAGAGTCACAGTTTGGTTCTCGGTTCCCCATTGCTCGATGGAGGAGTGAGCTGTGCCAGCCCTTTTCCTGGTGCAGTTTACTTTCCCCCTCAGCATTAGTGCCAGCTTAGCTGTACTGACCGGTGCATTTAGGGAGCAGTCAAAGGTCCACCCATTCCCCACCACTGTCCACTCATTCCCCACCCATCTATGCAGGATGGTGAGTATCAACCCTGTGGTGGTTGATCACGCCCAACCCCCTGTGCTGCTATATGCAGGTAACAAACACAGAAGAGTAAGGGAGCTCCTTATTAGTGTCCTGCATGAGTGCACAGCCAGGGTCATGATCTGGCTCTAAACTGGTGGTGAGTCACCATGAAGAGCCTGAAAATGGGGTAAGGAAGAGTAAAGTAGGAAGTGAAGCTACTTTCACATTCTTACACCCTCCTCTTAGTTCCTTTTCTTACAGCACTCCTCTATTCTGTCCCCTTGACATGTGAATGATCACATCTAGGCTCCATTAGCCTCAATTGCACTCTGAGGTGGTTTGTAAGTGGCTGTGGGTAAGTGAGTATGAGT
The DNA here is from genome assembly GCA_037349315.1 of Chelydra serpentina. Classification (NCBI taxonomy): domain Eukaryota; kingdom Metazoa; phylum Chordata; order Testudines; family Chelydridae; genus Chelydra; species Chelydra serpentina. The sequence goes on from JBAIAC010000002.1 coordinate 85,461,984, forward strand.
CTAAGTCTAAGGGAAGAAGACAAAGTTATAATGTGTGGCACACGTAAGGGCTGGGGAAGTTGTAAATTACATCAGCTTTTGTGTTCCTTAGACTTGCATCTGAAACTAGCTCTGAGTCTTTATTCCCTCTGTATCATGCCACCCACACCATGTTGCTAGATGAAAATATAAAATAATAAATAACATGCTGGACTACTGTGGCAGTGAAGGGGTACCTGGTAAATTGGCTCATTCATAAGACTGCTGAACCAAAGGGACCAAATACAGCTTCTGTTCCAAGCCTACAAAAGAAATGAGCCTCTCCTGTATGGAAAATAACCACAGAAATACTGCAGTTAATTAGTATGTGGGAGCCTTTTATAACAAATATGTTGAGAGGGAATGGACGTTCTCCCTGTCCTGATACAAGCATTTTTTCTGTTTCAATGTCTATAACTAATTGTGAGTGAAAGTATGTGTTTTATGAGCCCAAGCCTTGTTTTACAGATTGTTACTATTGCCTTCTGTGGGTAGGCAATGTGTTTTCTGGTTGGCTATAGTTTTACTTCAGTTTTGAGGTTCCTTTGCCATATTGCATTATTTATTCAAGAGAAAAAGATTAAGATTTTCCCTGAAAGAGTTTTAAATAACTTTTTAAAAACAGAGTTATTTTCTGTCATTCCTTTTATTTTTTGGCATCATATTGACCCTCTTAAGTACTTCATGCTATGGAGAGAGCTCAATGGCAAATTGCACTCTAATTCTGTACATACTCTTCCACTCAACCATCACGTTAGCAGTTTCACATTTATATAATTTGAAGTTGTGTCTTAAGATCAATTGTTGGCCTTTTCTTTTCTCTTGAGCCCACCTATCACTGAAAGAAACCTTATCTGTTAGGATCAGGGCTTTCTTAAACTGTCCAATCAGCTCTATGGGAGTGGGCCAGTCCAATAGTGCTCTGATATACATATATCAATAGAATGGGGGAGAGGGGTTAAGGTAGGAGATGGAAAGGGGTGAAAACGAGTGACAGGAGAATCAGAGGAGGGGTATTAGTTGATAGAGAAGGATGATGACTCGGGTCCCGATCTTCATTTTTCCAGGTGGGCAGACACCTGCCCTTGTGTGGAACCCCACTGACATCAAGAGGGCTCTGTGTGGATACAAGCACTTGCCCACCCAGAACAGCGTGTAGGATCTGGCCCTCTGAAGGGAAGGAATAAGTAACTTGTGGAACTTCCTGCACACAGATCATCTGATCATTGATTTAACATTACTAGAGTTAGGAATGTGAAGGCATTTTTGTTATGTTTTCCTGTATACACAGAGCAAAATGTGTACTTTCAGTTTCAAGTACTTACTTCAGAAACAAGTAATATTCAGATACGCATTATTATGAAAATACAAGCTTTTATATAGTGTTTTTCATGGGTAGATCTCAAATGCTTGACAAAGGAAGTCAGTATCACTATCCACATTTTATAGATGGAGAAACTGAGACACAGAGATATGAAGGGACTTGTCAAGGGTCACCCAGAAGGCTAGTGGTAGAGCCAGGAACAGAACCCAGGTCTTCAGGCTGTCTAGTGCTCTATCCATTAGGCAAGACTGCCTTTGTTTAAAGGACATCTTACATATGTCAAAGCATAAACATTATATCTCAGTGAGCTTAACTCAATCTTCCTCTTCATAATGGTAGGTTTGTTATATTAGCTTGTATTTCAATACACTAATATTCAAACAAAAAGCATGATGTGCCTATCTGAATTGAAGGTTGCACAAAAATCAATCATATTTTTCTTTTTCCTCTCTGCTAAGGAAATGAAATCCAAAAACTACGTTAAAGACAAGCAATGTTATACCTGAGGTTTTGTACCCACAAAAGTCAGGAAATTCAATGCTATTCATTTTCACAGTAGCTATAACTTGGCCAATACTATACATACACTTTATACTGAGGAATAAAAGTTATCACAACATGTAGTAATACAATATACTGTACATATGAATAGGAGAAGAGTTGAATTTATGTTCTCACAGCAACTCTGTTTCCTAACTCTTATGCATTTAAAGTTTCAGCCATCATGTTGCATTAATATAGGGTTTTGCATGTAACTGTGTTATATTTCTCCTGACTGGAAAAAAAAAACAACTAGTGCAGCACCACAACTCAGGGCAGGAGTGAAATTATTAGGTTACAAACACGTGCCTTTCATTGCCCTTATGTATATCTAAAGAGTGCAGTTAAGTCACCGCACTGCATTGGGGACCGTAGAGAGGTGCACAAGCAAACATTATTACAGCACCACCCCCTAAGAAGATTCAGATTTGGGGGAAGGTTGATGACCTATGTTATACATGAGGTCAGATGAGATTATAACAATGGTCCCTTCTGTCCTTGCAATCCATGAATATGAATATGTGCTCTACAGCTAGTCATCTACCTCTCTAGATCTCCTATGACCCTCATCAAAATAGTATCTGAACATCTCAAAACCATAATGGATTTTAACCTCATGAGATCCTGTGCAGTAGGGAAGTGTTATCCTTACTTTACAAATGTGGATCTGAGGCACTGGGTAGCTTGTGATTTGCTTAAGGTCACACAACATCTGTAGTTGAAGCAGGAACTGAATGCAGGTTTCTTAAATACCATCTGAGGTTTCTATCCACTAATTACCTCTTCTACCATTAACAGGGCAAGACCATAGCTCACCTAACTAGTGCGGCTAGTTACAAGCCATCCTTACAATCAGGGGATCAGAGGGCCACAGTTGTGGCCAGCCCATATGTGGGAGGCAAAAATAGATGTGTGGATATTCGTTGTATCCTCCCACTTCCCCTTGTGGAACTGTGCAGGGACCAGCCATGATCTAGCCTCAATTCAGATCAAAACAGGCACTTTATTCTACACTATCCTGTTAATATTTGCAGACTCACCTTAGTTTTTCTTGAACACAATTCAAAGCTTAACTGATCTAGGTTATGGATTATCAGACAGCTTTCTATTAGCCTAGGCCAGCCCAGGGAAGAGAGGAACCAAAATCCCAATTACACATACAAGTATTTTGACAATTAGTGAGGCCATAATAATAATGTAATAGTTTTTCAAGAAAATGAACCCTTGTGCTTTGAGAGCAGGGAGATTTATATATGAGGTTATAGAACTACAGGGATGGGAAGGAACAAGTGTAAATCCGTAATCAGCCATCTATTCATGGCAGAAAAGAAACAAAAAACAAACCAACAACAACCTGGAAGATAACTGATTTTTTAAACAAAGGAAATGCAGTAGATCTAATCTATGTGGATTTCAGTAAAGCATTTGATACAGGTACACATGGGAAATTATTAGTTAAATTGGAGAAGATGGGGATTAATATGAGAATTGAAAGGTGGATGGGGAGACTACAACAGGTCATACTGAAAGGTGAACTGTCAGGCTACAGGGAGGTTACTAGTGGAGTTCCTCAGGAACTGGTCTTGGGACCAATCTTATTTAACATTTTTATTACTGACCTTGGCACAAAAAGTGGGAGTGTGCTAATAACATTTGAGAATGACACAAAGTTGGGAGGTATTGCCGATGTGGAGGAGGACCAGAATATCACACAAAATGACCTTGTAAACTGGAGTAATAGAAATGGGATGAAATTTAATAGTGCAAAGTCATGCATGCATTTAGGGACTAACAACAAGAATGTTTGATACGTCCCTAACTAATAGCAGTTGGAAGTGATGGAGAAAGAGAGACCTGAGTGTATTGGTTGATCACAGGATGACTATGAACCACCAATGTGATGCGGCTGTGAAAAAGGCTAATGCAGTTCTAGGATGCATCAAGCAAGGTATTTCCAGTAGAGAAAGGGATGTGTTAATACCGTTATACAAGACACTGGTGAGACCTCCTCTGGAATACTGTGTGCAGTTCTTGCTCATGTGTGTAAGAAAGATTAATTCAAACTGGAACAGGTGCAGAGAAGGGCTACTAGGATGATCCATGGAATGGAAAGCTTACCTTAGGAGAGGAGACTCAAAGAGCTTGGCCTATTTAGCCTAACCAAACATAGGTGCTGAGTTTTATTTTTAAATATTTAGCTCCACCCTGAGGCCCCACCCTCACTCTGCCTCTTCCTGCCCTGCTCCAACCCCTCCTACAGGGCCATGTCCACCCACCACTCGCTGCTCTCTGTCCTCCCCCAAACACTTCCCCCAGCTGCCGAAATGCTGTGGCTGGTGGGTGCTGAGCACCCACAATTTTTTTTCCGTGGGTGCTCCATCCCCAGAGCACCCTTGGAGTCCGCACCTATGTAACCAAAAGAAGGCTGAGGGGAGATATGGTTGTTCTCTATAAATACATCAGAGGGATAAATACCAGGGAGGGAGAGGAGTTATTTAAATTAAGTGCCAATGTGGACACAAAATGTGGATATAAAATGGTCATCAACAAGTTTAGGCTTGAAATTAGACAAAGGTTTCTAACCATTAGAGGAGTGAAGTTCTGGAACAGCCTTCCAAGGTGAGTTGTGGGAGAAAAAAACCTAACTGGCTTCAAGACTGAGCTTGATAAGTTTATGGAGAGGATCATATGATGAGACTGCCTACAATGGCATGTAGTTGATCTGTGGCTGCAAGCAGCAAATATCTCCAGTGGGTGGTGATGGGACACTAGATGGGGAGGGCTCTGAGTTACTACAGATAATTCTTTCCGAGGTGTCTGGCTGGTGGGTGTTGCCCACATGCTCCGGGTCTAACTGATCACCATATTTGGGATCAGGAAGGAATTTCTCCCCATGTCAGAGTGGCAGAGACCCTAGGGTTTTTTTTGTCCTCCTCTGCAGCATGGGGACGGGGTCACTTTCAAGTTTAAACTAATGTTAAATGGTGGATTCTCTGTAGCTTGAAGTCTTTAAATCAGCTAGGGGTTAGGGGTCTATTACAGGAAGGGTCAGTGAGTCTCCGTGGCCTACACTGTGCAGGAGGTCAGACTAGATGATCATTATGGTCTCTTCTGATCTTAAAGTCTATGAGTGTGCCTTAGGATCCAATCCTGCCATCTATACTAAGGAAAGATTTCCCAATGCCAATGAAAGCTTTCTGGAGTCAGGACTGGTCCTTACAGCATTTTACACAAAATTCTGTATTGTTTCATTTGTGGTTTGTTTGGATTTTTTTGAAGGGGGTGGGGGAGCTTCCAGTTGGCTCCTTCACCAGTCTCTTTGAAGATCTGCTGAGTTTGGGTAGTCAAATCCCTGCATGTGAGAGCCATGATGGTCAACTCACACTTACAACGGAAGAATTTGAAAGAAACTTTGAGTTCCCTTCCTAAGAGGAGAGGGTTGACAATATTACCGGTCTAGCAGGTGGATGGGGAAGCAGTAGACATAACATATCTTAATTTTAGTAAAGCTTTTGACACGGTCCCACATGACATTCTCATGAGCAAACTAGGGAAATACAGTCTGAATGATTTTACTACAAGGTGGCTGCACAACCAGTTGAAAAACCATACTCAGAGTGGTTATTAATGGTTTGTTGTCAAACTGGGAGAGCGTATCTTGTGGGCTTCCATAGGGGTCACTCCTGGGTCTGGTACTATTCAATATTTTTAATAAAATATACTAATGAAATGGATAATGGAGTGTAGAGTATGTATATAAAATTTGCAGATGACTCCAGGCTGGGAGGGGTTGCAAGCACTTTGGATGACAGGATTAGAATTCAAAATGACCTTGACAAATTGGAGAATTTGTCTGAATTCAACAAGATGAAATTAAATAAAGACAAATGCAAAGTCCTTCACTTAGGAAGGAAAATGCACAGCTACAAAATGGAGAATAACTGGCTTGGCAGTAGCACTGCTGAAAAGGATCTAGGGGCTACAGTGATTCACAAATTGAATATGAGTAAGGCTATGATTTTGCCATGGGTATTTTTATTAAAAGTCATGACAGGATGCTGGCAACAAACAGTAAATCATGCATCTATTGAAGCCAAAGGCCAAACTCTGCTGCCTGGGGCTGAAGCCCAAGCCCTGCCACCCAAGGCTAAATTATTGGAATTTTCAAGAAGTCACAAAGGTCTCATGAAATCACAGATTCCATGACTTCCATGACAGATTCGTAGCCTTAAATATGAGTCAACAATGTGATACAGTTGCAAAAACTGCATTGTGAGGATTATTAACAGGAATATTGTATGGAAGACACAGGAGAGAACTGTCCTGCTCTACTCAGCACTGGTTAGTACCATGTACAATTCTGGGCTCCACACTCCAGGAAAGATGTGGACAAATTGGAAGAGTCCAGAGGAGAGCTTCCAAGGGATGCTGTGGAATCCCAGTCACTGGAGGTTTTTAAGAACATGTTAGACAAATGCCTTTCAGTGATGGTCCAGGCTTACTTGGTCCTGCCTCAGCTCCGGGGGCTGGACTTGATGACATCTCAACCAGCCTTACATTTCTGATGCATTTCCCTCGTCTCAGAGTTTCTCTCTGAACGTAGTCAAACCTTTTTCCCAGGAAACATTATTTTCTACTGGAAGATGGAGAAGCTGTCTCTTCATTACCTTAACTTCAGCTAGAAACTGCAACTGCTTTTGAAGAAAGTCATACAAATATACCGCAGATTGCATCGGCTAATGGTGATACAGAAAAACACTGAGATGACTAATATGAGTGCTCCCAAGAACTGAGGGCCTCAGGAAAGTTCCATTAAAGACAGTGAAAAGACTCCCATTGCAATCACTGGAGTTGGATTAGACCCTAATGTATTATGTGTTAACAAACTGGGCTTTGTTCTATGCAAGCTGCCATGACACACACCCATGTTCTGTAGGTAGAAACCCACCATTATCTGAAGATAGTGGAAGCACTCCTCGCTGGGATCAAAAGCTTCTAAGGAAGATGAATGCTAACCGTTAATACCAAACTCAGAATTATTCAGTAGATTAGTCAAATGGATGGTCAAATTTACATTATTTTGAAACAACGTTTTAATCTTTTAACATACCTACTGTGACCTGTTGTGGAAAGAGTTGTCACATTATAATAGTGTGAAGATCATATTGATACTCCATATTTCCTGTCACTAGAGTTATCTGAATCTCCCACAGATAGTCTGACATTTCCAGATGCACAGTCAACTGTACAGAAAGGCTGTTTTGTTAGAAAGCAGAAGGGGGGGGTGTCTTTCACTGGCTGCTTTTGAGTTTAACGTTTATAGCTATTGAATAAGACAGCATCAAATATTTTTTCTGATCTTAGTTACAGTACTACAGTGAGATGTATGTGGGTCATTTCAACTTTGATATCCTGTATAAAGTCCCCCCATGTGTTCATTAGCCCTCACGACCTTCTACTCAATCTTTACTCAGGGACAAGAAATATAAAATGAAGAGACAAAATTTCATGCTGTTTTTCAGCAGTTTTAAATTTAGTTTTAGAAGTTTGTACTAGAGCCAGATATTTCACATATTTTAAAATGGCAAGGATTTAAACTGACCTGTAGGAGTTGGCATCATGTGTAATTAGGTGGCTTGTACGCTGGGCAGTGTTGAACTCAAAAGACTATTTCTTGCTTATGCAAACAAATGGCTTTCTGCACATATAGTAGTTCACATTGTTGATGAGGATTTGCTATTTAATTAAACATCTCATCAAAAATAGTTTTGTTTTGGTGCATTGCCACATGCAGTGGAACAATAAAGCTGCAAAGATTGCAAAGTTCTGGCCAAACAAAACTGACCTACCTTAGGGACTTCAGGTTTGACTGAAAAACAAAACTAAAGAATCCAGTGTGAAATGATGATGATACAACTTCCAAGGAATAACTGAGTTTAATAAAACTGTTCTTTCTTTATCGTTCTTAAATAAATATAGCCACTGGTCCAGGATCCCCACTTGGTTACACTTGTGTAATTCCTTTGGCCAGTTGTGCACTTCTAAGATCAGACCTTTGAGTGTCAGAGTTATGACAAAGTGAGAATACCCATTCAATTTATATATCCCTAGAGTTATTGCACATCCAATGAACTTTGCTCTCAATAAGTATATTGTAGCATGTTACCTTCTCCCTGATTCCTCCTATTCTTATAATAATATGATGCTTCTTTTTTGACATGTCAGCTTTTGTTCTTATTTGGGACCACTAGTTTTTGAATTATTGATTTCTTATTGTTCATGATTGGTTTGATTGTGTTCTTCACATACTCATCACTTTGGGTCGAGCATAATCAGTGCTTTGGATCAAAGGCATTACAGGCTGAATCCTGACCTACTCACTCAGGGTGAAATCCTGGCCCCATTGAAATCAATGGTAATATTCCTTAGCCCTTTCTCAAATGAAATTCCCATTAAAGTGAAAAGGAGTTTTTCTTGTGTCTAACTATTACATAAATAACGTAATATTTAAGTCCTTAATAATATTTACCTGCCTCAGAGGGGGGACTGTCTATAGATGAGATTTTGTGAAGCACAAAACTCTCAGCTGACAGGGAGAGAGCACAAAAATGGCTTCCCCACCTTTCTCCCCAGAACACTGGAAGCAAGTACAGCTGGGGGGAGGGATAGCTCAGTGGTTTGAGCATTGGCCTGCTAAACCCAGGGTTGTGAGTTCAATCCTTGAGGGGACCATTTTGGGATCTAGGGGCAAAAAAATCTGTCAGGGGACAGTACTTGGTCCTGCTAGTGAAGGCAGGGGACTGGGCTTGATGACCTTTCAAGGTCCTTGCAGTTCTATGAGATAGGCATATCTCCATATATTTATTTCTGCATCTTGAAGTCTTTAAACCATGATTTGAGGACTTCAATAGCTGAGACATAGGTGAGAGGATTATTCCAGAAGTGGGTGGGTGAGATTCTGCGGCCTGCGTTGTGCAGGAGGCCAGACTAGATGATCATAATGGTCCCTTCTGACCTTAAAGTCTATGAGATGACAGTGAGAAAAAGCAGCCTATTCCCAGTGGGAGGGCTGCCATGCCCACAGAGCAGTTATATATAGAAAGGGTGGTGGAAACAGGGTGCCTGGCGCAGCTGGGTGAAGGAAGGAGTGTCCGAGATTACCGAACTGGAGAATTAGCAGGACTGGGAAAGAGTGTGGGGGATGAATGGGTGCCTAGAGCAGGGAAATTAGCAGTGGTTTGGGTGACGTGCCACAGGCATAGCCCAGGACAAATCATGTTCAGCACCATTTCAAAACCGTAGTGACGCAGGCTCCTGGAAATAAAATGAAAAAAAGCATCCATTACTTAAGTAAAAGTCTGAGAGAAAACAAGCACTTTTTCTGAAACAATCCTTGAATGCATTTTGGCCTTGCCCGGATTTCCAACTATGAAATGCTCAGCATTGGTTTAACTGCACTGATTGCTCCTACCTGTTGTGTGCAGTATGTACATTTTCTAGAGAGACAAGGTGGGTGAGCTAATATCTTTTAATGGATCAACTTCAGCTGGTGAGAGAGACAAGATTTTGAGCAACACAGAGCTTGTTATATTTGTAATAACAAAGAAAAGCTCCTTGCTGTATGTCTCCAATTGCAGAGCTGAAAGTGCAGTGGCCATCTTTACTGAGAATAAGAGAAACTAACAGGAAATGTGACGCAGCCATCTTTGTGGATAATAGTGCATATGCTAAAGTTACTGGAAACAGTTAAAGGAGAATAGATCATAAAATCTGCTGTAATAAAGGTATATAGAGAAAGAGGGGCGGGGGAAAGCATCCATAACTTAGATAAAAAACTAAAAGAAAACAATATACAGGAACAGCTAGTAAAAAAAATACAATAATTAAAAAAGACAAAGCGAAAAAAGAGCACACATGAGCAAGTGCAAAGGGTATTTGTATTACACATATGCCCAGTGAGGGAGTATCCATGAGGATGGATAAGGTGTTTAATGGGGGCAAAAATGGTGAAGGAGAGTCAGAAATCTTTTGGCTGTATTTGAAACTGGAAACTTAAAATGAAAAGTTGCTGTTCAGCTACACTATGTGGGTGAGGAAGTAAATTATGCTTCTGATTCACTGCCACCGACTAAAAAAACCCCACCCAGCAGAGACGTAGATCCATTTGAAAAATCCCTTTTTGTTCTGACTTTTTTTGTTTTTAGAAAAATGTGATAAATGAAACATTTGTCTTCAGAAAACTGGTGCAGGAAGTAGGTGAAACACTGACCAGCTGTAATGCAAGATTATCCCAGCTGGCACTCAGATCTGAGTTGGATGACTTGGATCATAAAATCAACCTGCAAATTGTGCAATATTGTACAAAATATGATGCTGTGAAGAGGTAGCTAGCAGCCAAAGTGAGGAAGCTGGAACACATGTTGCAAAAGCAGAATCAAGACTTCAAGCCGTTGAGACTGAAAAGGAAGTGACTGAAAGAGGTTTTAAGAAGGCACAGGAACGAACTGATGGATTTACAGAAGGAAGGAGTAAAAATTGTGAAACTCAAATAGCATGTGGAATTTTGGTGGCAAACACAGGCAAAGAAGAAATGAAACTTGTCAGAGGAACTCTGGATGCACTTTGACAGTGTAACAAAGGAGAAAAGACACATACATCTTGATCTTTTCATATAGATACACCAAAATTCCAGGGACAGTGCTGATGTTAAAAATGTTCTCAAGTCATAGCAGTCCATTAGAAACTTTCAAAAAGCAGGCTTCCTTAACTTTATTTAAGATAAAAGAGGATATGTAATCGCAGTAAGATGACCAGTGAGGAAGGTTTACAAGACTGTAAAACCTGACGGTGTTTTTTTTTTTTTTAATGACGACAAGACTGCAGTGGTTTGTTTGTTAGCCTTTGGTGGACTTGTAAAGCATTCCAGGAGGAATGTACTGGTATGTCCATGTAAGGCTATCTGAACATTGTAACCTGAGAACCCCAGAACTATGGAAAATGACTCTAGAAAACAGCTGTTGGAATGTGGAGCAATTAGCTGGAATTCTGCTTAATAAAAAAGCATTAATATGTTATCTCCGTGTGAATGTGTATACTTGGATTTATTTCCACAAACAAATCTGCCCAGCTGTTTTTGAATTACAGGGCAGTGAAAATGTAACCTATTATTGACTTCTGCAAATAGTTCTAACTTTTATGGGGCAAGTTCTACACCTTAAAAGATAGGTTGGTTTTTTGAGTTAAGTCTTCTCAAGTACATATAATCTTTCCTTTTAAAAAAAAAAAGTACGTAGGCTTGTTTTGAACAAAACCATAGTATTATTATTTCATTATTAAATGCTGACAATATGCATATGCCTGCACAAAGCATGAAATGAGGACAGTCCCTGTCTCAAAAAACATAGTCTGCTGACTGCTCTAAAAATTAGAAAGTTATTAAAGATTTTCTTGTAAAATCACTAGTTCAATATGAGCATCTCCAGTGGGGAAAGATTTCACTAAAAACTAGTCCATTGGGTATGTCAATGTTTGGGTGTCCAACCTTTGACTTCTATGGCCTAATTTTTCACAGGTGCAGAGCATGCACAATTCCAGTGAAATCAAGGCCACATGTGGATGCTTAGGGAATCAGGCCTTGGGCACCCAAAAAATAAGATAGACTTAAAGGCCAATTTTGAAAACTTGCACCTGACCCTTCCCCCACCCCCCTCAGTCCTAATCTTAGTATACTCTTTTTTGGGGGGGGAAATGTTGCTAGCTCATTTCCTTGCAAAGTTAGACTTTAAAATATAGGGTTTTGTAGCAAGAACTGTGTCTGTAATACCCTGCTGGGGTATCGATTCAGTACTGGCTCAAAAGAAAGGTGCCACCTACTGAATCACCATCGGCACCTGTATTTTCCTTGGAGATCTTCAGTCCAAACATGAGAACCTATTCAGCTTTTGAGAATGGATGCAACCTGAGCTCAAAGTGGTATGGCTGAAGGCCAAATTCAAACAAACATATAAAACCTATAGAATGATAGGACTGGTCAGGACCATGCGAGGTCTCTAATCCAGACCCCTTTGCTGAGGTGGGACTAAGTAAACCTAGGCCATCCCCAATAAGTGTTTGTCTAGCCCGTTCTTAAAAACTTCCCGTGATGGTGGATTCCACAGCCTCCCCTGGAAGCCTAATTCCAGAGCTAAACTATCTTTATAGTTAGTTTCCTGATATCAAACCTGAATCTCTCTTCCTGTGAATTAAGGCAATTACTTCTTCTACTTTCAGTGGACATGGAGAACAATTGACCACAGTCCTCTCTATAACAGCCATTAACATATTTGAAGAGTGTTATGAGATTCCCTTCTCAGTCTTCTTGACATGTTTAGTCTTGAAGTTTTTTTTTAACCTTTCCTCATAGGTCAGATTTTCTAAATCTTTTATCATTTTTGTCACTCTCCTTTGGGCTCTCTCCAATTTGTCCACATCTTTCTTCAAGTGTGGCACCCACAGCTGGACACAGTGCTCCAGGACCTCATCAATGCTGAATATAGCGTGTCTTACGGAGGATGCTTCTGTTAATACACCCTAGCATGATATTAGCCTTTTCAGCAACTGCTGAAAAGTCACATCGTTGACTCATGTTCAATTTGTGATCTACTATGATTCCTAGATCCTTTTCAGGACTACTACTTCCTAACCAGTTATTCCCCGTTCTGTAGTTATGCATTTGATTTTTCCTTCCTAAATATAGTACTTTGCACTTGTCTTTACTGAATTTCATCTTGTTGATTCCAGACCAATTCTCCAGTTTGTCAAGGTTATTTTGAATTCTATTCCTGCTTTCCAAAGTGCTTGACATTCCTTCCAGCATGATGCCATCTGCAAATTTTGTAAGCATATGCTACACTGCATTCTCCAAGTAACTAATGAAAATATCAAATAGTACATTACTAATAACATTTTCCTTTTCAGACAGGAATAGCTCCAAGGTGGATACAACTGTCTTGGTTCACTTTACTGAAAGGTAAGAATGGATATTCTCGTTGAACTTTTTGCTATGAGTGAAGCCATTGCCTTCATTATGAATGATATCACCAAAATTAACTAGCTATCTATTGATCACTCTAGAGACTGTGGCAACTGGCTAAAGCACTGAACTGGGTCTCAGGACTGGGATTCTGCCACTGGCCTGCAGCTTGACCTTCCTCTCTCTGTATCTTAGTTTCCCCATCTGCAAATTGGGGGTAATGATACTGACCTCCTTTTGTAAAGCACTTTGAGATCCTCTGAGGAAAAGTTCTAGGTGTTGTCTATTGGTCTTACACTGCCACCCATCACCATAATATGTGAGTGCCCTCCACATAAAATCAATAGCATCTGAACACTTCTCTCTTTGTAGTATTAATTGACACTGATACACTTACCACTGGTGCACATGTTAAATAACTACATGAAGTACATCAGTTGTCCATATTATTTTCTCTGTGCTGCTTTGGACAGCATTTAGCCTTTTTAGTTTTTCCATCATTTTTCCTCCATGTGCCAGTGTCAGCAGGAACACTGAACCTCTCTTGGCTGATCAACTTGTTTATTTTACTTGCTTCCAAATAGATTCTTTTTTAAATAGAAAATTAACAAGAAGTGAAGGAAAATAGGCTAGAAGTTACTTTTTTCCAGTAATAACCTACAGTAGGTGCAGTAACTGTGGCATAAATTGCCATTTTTCCTTCACTGGAAACAGTTCCAGTCTGTCAATGTATATTTTTTGGTCTACTCTAAATACAGTAGCTACAACCATTATTCTTTACTTTACAGTAGCATAAGAAACTGTAGCTTCTGTGATGTAACTGAATGCACAAAGCAATCTATAGAACCAGGAAAACATTCAGAGCATCCTCCCTGTTCTTTTTTGCTTGTTTGTTTTCCAAAGCTTTTATTCCTAAATATATTGTATCTAGAACTTCAAAAGCAATGGACCTGCATACAGAACAGCTTCTGAGAATGCCACAATGCTAGCTTCTTTCTAAGCCCCAATCCTACTATAAGATACTTGCTTAAATTTAAGCACTTGAGTAGTTTGTGTGAGACCACTGAAATCTATAAAGCTGAGAGTATAGATAAATGAACATCATAATTTATTACTCCTGACTGTTCCCCAATAGCCAAAACACTGAGGCTGTAAAATGTGTGGAGTGTGGAGGATGAGAGAGAGAGAAGAAACAGCAGCCTCTGTGTAAAGAAGGATGAAAAGCAGCAGCTTCCTGTTGTGGGAGGCGAGCTAAAGTACTGGGGGGAAAAATAGGACTCACAAGGAGATTCTCACACATCCTCTAAAAAACTATGAGACAGCAGAACTGGAAAACTGCAGGTTGACCAGATTAAGATAGGAAGAGTGGGGGGCCAATAATGAGGTTAAAGTATTCCTTAATTTTCCCCTGGATCATGAGGATTTAGAGAGAGGGTCCAACCAAAACCCGCACTCTAAATTGCCCAAACTTAGGAAAATGTTGCCTCTTGATCTGGCCTCCATCTGTAACTGGCTCAAGTCAAAACCCATTGATGTGACCACCAGCCCTGCTTGCATCCCAAACACTAGGACGGAAAAGTTTGAACCTATCTGTAATCAAAACAATTTCATTTGCCATGTTCTTGTAACAGGACATCTCCTATTTGCATAAAGAACTTAACCCAGGTCATCCAAGAAAGAAAGACCAGTAACACTGAGGGTTTAGTCTTAAAACATTGAAGTCAGTTGTTTTTTCCAAAGACTTCCATCGGAGGAGAATAAGGCTCTCAATTCAGAAATTTCTTGCAGGTGTCAGCTAAGTCTGCAGATTTTCCAATTTGTCCTTAGGATTTGTACTAAAAGAACTAAGAATGGGATACAGGAATTGAATTCCCTGCCAAATCCCCACTGTATCACTATAATGTGCAATGCTATGTTAGCCTTACAATACTCTGCATTTGATTGACCTTTCCACTCAAAACTCCAGTACAGTGTCAAGAACTTGTAACACAGAGGTGGAAAAACACCAGCCAATGCAAACGCTAACTATGAAAAGGAGAAAGATTGCATTGTGCACTCTGTCAACTTAATATGTATCAAAAACTTGATTTCATTCTTGTGAAAAAAGTTGCCAATACAGAAAAGGCTGGAAAATGTATCCATTCTCGTGGCAACCTTTGCATCCAGGGTGGGGCTTTCTCTTTTACTTCCCTTCTTCTTCCTGCTTTTCAAACGGACTGTTTTTTAATATATGGGAGAGTTGGACAAGCATCTTTGTTGTTCCTATAAGAAACTGCCAGGCTTGTGATTCCCTCCTGGGGGCCATGGTCTGAGTGCCGGCAAAATCAGAACATTATTCCAAGGAGAATTTCTCACCTCAGTACTACTGGCATGGGGGCTTTCTTCTTAATGAGGAAATCATTTACCTCAGAAATCATACCTTGTTTGCCTAGCTTCCAGAGTTCAACTGCACAAACAGAGACTGGAGACTATTTTGGCTTGTTGTTTGAGCTCTGCAATAGAAAAACCTACAACAAACCTATTCTACCTCTCAGAAGATGAAAAGAAAAAGACTCAGGTTTTGGGATTCT
The DNA here is from genome assembly GCA_037349315.1 of Chelydra serpentina. Taxonomy (NCBI): domain Eukaryota; kingdom Metazoa; phylum Chordata; order Testudines; family Chelydridae; genus Chelydra; species Chelydra serpentina. The sequence continues at coordinate 85,477,447 of JBAIAC010000002.1, forward strand.
TAGGACTACTTCATTCGGCGGGAAAGCATAAAGTAGATAAAGGAAACTGACTTCTTTAACAGTTTAAAAGCATGTTGCTTTTGTTGCTAACAACTTAGTACATCAGAAGTTGGCAAATGTACCACATTTTGAGCTTGATTCTCCTCTTCTTTACACCAGTTCTACACTGATACCTCCATTGACTACTCCTGATTCAGCCTGGTACAAGTCAGAAGAGCATCAGGCCCTTCAGGTCTGAAAAAAGTCTTAGCATATCATCTTTTTCCATATATGATCATGTTTCTTTTAAACATTTTAAATTTATTTGCAGCAGTTTTTTCAAAGTGAACTTTTGTTATCTCTTGTTTGCTCAATGTTAAAATATAGCTCAAAAGGTTTGCTTTTCAGTTTCAAAGTGTAAAAAGAAAAACTGAATCAGAAATATTTCCACATGTAAGGAACTGTATCAAGCTGCCAGTTGCCTTTCAGCTTTCCCATCATGCTTACAAGAAATGCTCTAAAAGGAATAGCTTTTCCTAGAATAGAAGAGATTTTGAACTAAGATTATGTGATTATTTTTTTTCAAATTGTGATAAATTGATAAATTCTCTTGAAAAATGTTCTGATTAAAAAAATCCAATAACTTAAACTGGAGTGTGTGAGGTTTTAGGAGCTTTCTCTCAGTTCTTTGGCAGTAGAAGTAGTTGTTTTCTTATGAAGATATATTACAATATCTTAACTGTTAGAAATTAAATTCATCCTTGGGCAGAGGGCCAGCAAGTAAATTCCACTTATACCCTATTGTAAAGACTTAAGTGAGATTTAAGAGGTACATGCCAGTAGACTTGAGTTGGCATCCTAGATTTGAACACTGATTTAAAGTAATTATGCCTGAAGGCAAGGGGAAAGAAATGGAGTAACCTCATGTTTTGCCATTATTTGCTAATTACTATTAACTATTTATCTATTTTATAAGAAAAAGAATTTTTAAAGGGGCCACATTCTACTAAAATCAAACTTAATTCACTTAGAGCCTGATGTGAAGCCCTTTGAAGTCAATAGAGAGACTCCAGCTGACTCTGATTGGCTTTGGATCAGCCCCTAGAGTCCATTTTAGAAAATCTTATAATTAGATACAGCTAATAAATGAGGAAAAGTAAATCAAGAAATACAAACACTCTTTTATACTAGTGTGAGATTAATACAATCTATTATCTGCCCAATGGCATTTTAGAAAGGTTGGAACTACTTATTTAAAAAATTACTGGATACGTGTTTGTCCAATTAATTTGCATTTGCATCTCTCCTAAGTTAGCAAATTATTGCACATGGGCAATATGGCATTGTATAGTTGTCCCCTAGCCCTGTCAGAAACATTATACCAGTTTGTTGTATAGACAGGGCCTTAAATGCAGAGTTAGTCATAGAAGTGTGGCCAGAAGGGACCACCAGATCATCTAGACTGACCTCCTGTATACCACAGGCCACTAAAATCATCCAGCTACCTCTACAGCCAGCCCCACAGTCAGAATTAGACCAAAGTATTACAGCTCTCAGAAGACTAGACTGTTATGTGATGCAGGACAAGAACAGAGAGTTAGACTGGGCCACGGAGCTCCAGCCAGCTCCATGGTACAGAGCAGAGTGGGAGGTTAGGATTTGCCTCACAACTATTTCACCTTTGTGAATATCTTGCTGCTGACAAGTACTTTTTCTTTATAGCTGGATGAGTGCATTGACTACACAATATTCAACAAAAAATAACATTTCCATTAAGCCTCTAGCTACTGGAATTTGGGTGGAGATAAGTGAATTATATATCTGAGTGTGTGATTTCTACCCTGGCAGAGGGATTCCCCTTCTTTTGAACATTTTAAGGGAACTTTATGAGTTTTAACCTGGAATGAACTTTAAAGAGTTGCTGATGACTAATGTAAAATCTTATGTAGACAGAATTTTGCTTGTGTGTGATATTTTTCTTTCTTTTTCTCATATTTTATTGCTAAGGATGATTGACCTTCCTGAACTTGTAATTAGACAGAATGATGCAATATGCAAATGTATGAGAGGGCCCTTTCAGATGGAGACATAAAACACTAAGCACTTTTAACAATGAAGCACAGGCAGGCATAAATAGGTAAATTACCAATGCAGCCTTTCTGTAAAGACTTTTGCTGTGATACTAACACATGTAGACACATGGGATAAAAGTATGATTTAAAACAGCTGCATAATAACCAGAACTGGATGACTTATCACAATTTTCACTGAATATCCTTGGGAAGTTTTAAATGAACTTGCTTCAGCCGTGTTCATGGCCCTATTGAGTCTGTAAATTTCAAAACTCCATACAGAAGTATTCATGAATTTTAAATGTATATGTGCACAGCCTAGTGCACTAAGACCATTGAAGTGGCATTCCAGTATGAGCTGTGGATGCTCAGAGCTTTGGAAGTCAGGCATTTTCATGTAGGTTCCTTAACATGGATTGAGATGTCTTAATTTAGGTACCCAACCTTGAAAATCTTGACCTAAGTCAGTAAAGATATATCAGGTATTATGACAATGAAATTAGTGTAAACATAAAACAATGAAAAAAGTTTCACCTCATTATACATGTTTATCTAAGGATATAGATAAAATATGATACTGTATTATTTTAAAAATAGTGTGTGATCATGAAATTAAAGACAAACAGAATGCATAGACATATTGGTTTATGCATAGAACTTTAACTTGGCACTTCCTGACTGTTGACTGTTAACTCTGTGAACTTGACATTCCTTCATATGGAATATAAACAAATACAGATGGCCTTAATACTGTAGCACGGTACTGGATGTTGGAATGAGGGATTTAGCAAATTTAGAAAACATATTATTTCAGTTAAATGAAAAATGAAAAAAGTTTCAAGGTATTTGCTCTCGATTGAATTATATGATCGATACCCTTGTTAAAATAAATTTCAAAATGTTGGGCCCAGTCCAACAAAAAATATCTGTGGCCTTCCATGTCATTTAAACCCTGGAAGGCCATGGATGCTGGCTGCAGAGTGTGCCAAGGAGAATGGGAGGGGGAGAAAGAAAGAATGCTCATGGCTGGGAGTCACAGAGTTGTTCTTGGAAAGCAGATCTCTTGTCTCTGCCTTATGTCATGATGATCCTCATCCCCCTATTCTGGTTCAGTCAATATCCGTCTATAAGGACTCTGTAGCCTCTGTGAGTTTGTACAGCCCAAAGGTGGAAGTAATTCCCATAGCAAGTCTTAAAAAGGTAAAAAAGAAACATTTCAAGCCTGAGCTATTGGCAGGTTAATTCAAAAGTCTTTGGTTTTTGTAATACTTTAAAGAGCAGAGGCTAATTGAAAGGTGAGTTCCTTGCCTTGATCGCTAGAGCCCTGACTCTGTAAGGCACTTATGCCTAAACTGAGGCCAGTGGGACAGTTATTATACCTAAAATTTCAGCATGTGCTTCAGAACCTCTTTGTATCTAGATATGGGCCTCTCCCCACATAACTGCAAAGTCAGGGGAAGAGTGGGAGGCTTCTCTCCTCCTTGGTTTAACTTTAATATAGGATGAGAACGGCAGGTCTTGAGTCAAATGAGCAACTAGTTTTCTTCTCCTTGCCTGGCAGGAGCAAACAGTAGCATTCGGCTGATCTCTAGGTTAGAAGGGCACATGTGCCGAAACCATTAAGAACACACTGACTTCAGTGTGGCTGCTCGTATGCTTAAAGTCTTTGCTGGATCAGGGTCAGAGTGCTCAGGATGTTGCAGGATCAAGCCCTTATTTCAGGAGAGGCCGTAGGGTGACCAGACAGCAAGTGTGAAAAATCGGGACGGGGTGGGGGGTAATAGGAGTCTATATAAGAAAAAGATCCAAAAAACAGGACTGTCCCTATAAAATCAGGACATCTGGTCACCCTAGGAGAGGGTTTTAACCCCTTCCTCACCAAGCACCATGTAAAATATCTATCTCAATACCCCTTTCACCAACCTTGTCACCCAGCACTTCTGAAAGTGTATAGATTCATAGATTTTAAGATGTTAAGACCAGATGTTACAATGGCATTATGATTATCCAGTCTGATCCCATGCATAACACAAGCCATAGAATTTCACCCAATGATTCTTGGATCAGCCTATAACTTCTGGGTTGGTTTAAGTTTCTTAGGGCAAATTTTCTAAATGATCATGTCAAGTTTCTATGTTCTTTGCTTATACTTGAGGTAAATCACTGGTTCTGAAAAAAAACCCTATCATTCAGGTTTAAGAATTCACATTAAAAGCAAATGTGCTCCTTTATGAAAATATTCAGTAACATTTACGAGGAAAATGTTGCTGATTTTGCTGAATGCTCAGCAATAGGAGAGTAATTCGTGTGGCATTTTATGTCAAAATTTTATAGTAACAAGTTAAGTGAGTTTAAATTTTTGAGGGCTATTTAATTTCTTAGGAAGTGAGTTGGGGAAAAAAATCCCTAACCTCTCTGCACCACAGAGATTGCAGAAGCCAAATAAAGTTTCTTCCATTGACTTATTCAGTGTGGAAGCCTGCACTTTTTTTGTGGGTGAACTAAACCATTAAAATGTAGTGTGTATTTTTAATACAGATGTTAATTGTAACTGAATTCATCTTAAGAAAAAGGGCTTGATTCGGTGTAGCTCACATGTTGAATAATTATTTTGCTGCTGAAATTCTTTGGATCTATGGAATAAGAAAAGACTAACTTATAGGTGTCTTTCTCAGCAATGACAGGGGTCTTCATCATGTCTCCAGCAGCAGCACAACAATGAGATGTGGAATGGATAGGTGGCTCTCTTACAGTATTTGTAAATCATGATCCCAGAACTCTTTTGTTCATAGAACATGCTGAGAAAGGCTGCCCAAATGTAATCAGGAAATACCAGAAATCTCATGACAGAGCCTGTTCTTGTGAAGTGTTCAGCCAGTTTGCAAATTTAAGAAATTTGAATAATTGTCCAGTATGAACCTTGGAGTTATTTCAGATTTGCCCAATGCTTGTCCTTCAAAGTATTTCGAGTAATGATATTATTCTTTTTTACAGCAGCCAACAGTGTTAGTCAATTTACAGTATGACTAAAAGACCAGCTGTTTCATTCTGATCTCACATATAATGGTGTAAACAAAGTATACACGCAGGTCAATGGAGTTGCACCTATGCAAAACTAGTGTACAGGGCAAACAGATCCAAAGTATTTGTCCCTAGGAGATTACAATGCAATTGTGGGTTTGATGAGAGACGAACAAGTAAAAGAGAGGGGCTGGTAAAAGAAGAAAAAAGAAAAGGGTTAAGTGCAATAAGACAATGGAGTTTCCCAATATGGTGAAATACATATCTTGGTGATTTCATTATATACATACATTTTTTTAAACTGGTTAATGAACTTTCCATTGGCTCATGTGTAAATGGAAATATAGCCCAACTATAACAAAACATATTGTGGCGCGTGAAGATAGGAGCCCTGCAAATTATAAATATGTTTATTTTTTGACTAAATAATAAAGTGAACGACAATAACAAACTAAGAATACCATTAACAAAATACATCCAAATTAGGAACAGCATACATAACACAGATACATAACAGCATACATAACACAGAGTGAGAAGATGAGACTAGCCAAAATCTCATTCCTTTTCTAATTACTGTCAACACAAAAAATTGATCATACAAAAAAAACCCTAGAAATAACAACGATTGAGAAATCAAGTACTCAAATATCATTAAGGTGAGTTTTTAACCTTCAGACTACCCTCTTGTGATTATGCCTTAAAATATAGTTTCTCTTTATAACATAAATTATTTGACATCTAATACATATATATTATAATCCAAACTAGAATTTCTTTCATTAGCTTTACATACAGTAAGTCACAGTACAGGACTGCTTCTTTTTCTTTGGGCACCAGAAATAGTATGTGATTTAGATGGAGTAAATGGGCCAAAGGTATTGACATGATTTTGGTACTGTTCAACATTAAACAAGATTTGGGGTTTGGTATGCAGAGATCTCACCCTGCTCAACATGGAACAACAGTTAAATCACTTGAAATTTAAAATATTAAATAAGGCATTTGTTCCCTTGTTTATTTTCTCTTTAGCTGGAGAGAGTTTTTAAAAGGAAAAACTCCCTTCTCTGGTAGTCTTTTTAGATCATACTAAAGATGGTAATAACTGTCCTTTCGGGGGGAAATAGACATTAGTTGATGTCATTTGGATCTCTCTCTAGCCTGGTCAGCCACGGAGCCGGGAGGCAGGAGGCAGCCGCGGCGAGCCGCCCGACACCCCCAAATCCTGGCGCCCTAGGCAACCACCTAGGGTCGCCTAGTGGGAGCACCGGCCCTGCCCCCTGCATACTCCCAGGTACTCATACCTAGGATTGCCAATTTTGGTTGGACGTGTTCCTGGAGGTTTCATCACATGACATAATCTTTAATTAGAGATCTATCTTTAATTTCCTGGAGACTCCAGGACAATTCTGAAAGGTTGGCAACCCTACTCGTACCTCTGCTTGAGAACCACTGGAATAGCCCATCCCCTTATTATTTTGTTCATAAATCACTAAGGATGATTTTAACATTGAGCTATTAGTAGGCTTTTTTGTTAACACTAATTTAATTTGGTGGTTTGCTTTTTGGGGGGGATTTTTTTGTACTTTTTTCCATTAACATTTGTTATTAGTTATTGGGGCATTTTAAGAACTTATACATACTTTTTACAGTTGAATTTATGGTTAGGGTAAATTTGTAGGCTCAGTTATTACAACATAATAATAAACTTTTCAGACTTTGGCTTGATTTTTAAGTCACAGTAAGGGGATGGGTAGAATGTCATCCACCCAGGAATCATTCACCCTGGCTTGGAAAATTGATAGACTAGAATTGTTAAGTAAGTACAGTTCTTTATAAAACTATGACCCACAGAGAGAGATACTGAACAATTGTTTCTTGTTTAACACTTAAGCCAGGACAGAGAACACCTAATTAGCATTTGAAAGGACCCTTAGCAAAGCAGGAAGGCAGTCGCCTTGGGAGGGATGGGAAAAGAAACAGAAACAAACTTTCATCTAGGTTAAGTAATATTTATTAAACCAGACCCAGCAGGCAAGAAACCATTCTGTTGGGAAGGCAGCCAACCACATACAACAAGATTACAGGAAAGTTTTAAAGGCTAGGTAAAATTTGGAAGGTAGCCCATCATTCTAGTAGATCTCAAGTTGCAATTGTGCCAGGATAGGAACATAGATTAGTCCACTACCCAAAACAGTACTCCTGCATAAACATTATTCTTCATACAATAATGCTAACCATAGCTTTCCTGCTTTTATGAACAAGTTGATACCTGACCACATAAAAAGAACCTGGAGGAGTAACTGAGATTATGTCTACACTACCGAAGTAAGTCAACCCAAGTTACGCTACTCCAGCTACATGAATAAAGTAGCTGGAGTCGATGTAGCTTAGGTCAACTTACTGCAGTGTCTACACCATGCTGGGTTGACAGGAGACACTCTCCTGTCGACTTACCTTACTCTTCTCATTTGGGGTGGAGAACTGGGGTCGACCTGAGAGCAATCTGCAGTCGATTTGGCGGGTCTTCACCAGACCTGCTAAATCAACCCCCGGTGCATTGATCGCCAGAGCGTCAATCTGGCTGTAGTGTAGACATAGCCTGAGCAGCCTCCAGTGGAAAAGGGAACCTGATGTAGGGGGCTGATGTGAGAAATGTCAGGGATAGATGCAGAGAGAAAATGACAGGCACAGAACTCTAGAGAAGTGAGCATCAGAGCTCCTGTATGAAACTGGAGAGAAGCCTGTTGAGAATCTTTGGGTTAAGTTTAGAGGCGAGAGAAACAAGGGATGTCGTGGTGGGCATCTGCTATAGACCACTACACCTGGAGAATGAGGTAAACAAGGCTTTCTTCGGACAACTAACAGAAGTTTCCAGATCACAGGCCCTGGTTCTCATGGGGGACTTCAATCACCCTGACATCTGCTGGGAGAGCATTACAGCAGTGCACAGACAATCCAGGAAGTTTTTGGAGAGTGTTGGGGACAACTTCCTGGTGCAAGTGCTGGAGGAACCAACTAGGGGCCATGCTTCTCTTGATCTGCTGCTCACAAACAGGGAAGAATTGGTAGGGGAAGTAGAAGTGGGTGGCAACCTGGGCAGCAGTGACCATGAGATAGTCAAGTTCAGGATCTTGACAAAAGGAAGAAAGAAGAGCAGCAGAATATGGACCCTGGACTTCAGGAAAGCAGACTTTGACTCCCTCAGGGAACTGATGGGCAGGATCACATGAGAGGCTAATATGAGGGGGAAAGGAGTCAAGGAGAGCTGGCTGTATTTTAAAGAAGCCGTCTTGGGGGCACAGAAATAAACCATCCCAATGTGCAGAATAGCAAATATGGCAGGCGACCAGCTTGGCTTAACAGTGAAATCTTCGGTGAGCTTAAACACAAAAAAGAAGCTTACAAGAAGTGGAAACTTGGACAGATGACTAAGGAGGAGTATAAAATTATTGCTTGAGCATGCAGGGATGTAATCAGGAAGGCCAGTGCACAATTGGAGTTGCAGCTAGCAAGGGATGTGAAGGGTAAAAAGAAGGGTTTCTAAAGGTATGTTAGTGACAAGAAGGTCAGGGAAAGTGTGGGACCCTTAATGAATGGGGGAGGCAACTCAGTGACAGATGATGTGGAAAAAGCTGAAGTACTCAATGCTTTTTTTTGCCTCAATCTTCACAGACAAGGTCAGCTCCCAGACTGTTGCACTGGGCAGCACAGTATGGGAGGGAGGTGAGTAGCCCTCAGTGGTGAAAGAGGTTCAGGACTATTTAGAAAAGCTGGACATGCACAAGTCCATGAGGCTGGATGCAATGCATCCAAGGGTGCTGAGGGAGTTGGCTGATGTGATTGCAGAGCCATTGGCCATTATCTTTGAAAACTCATGGCAATCGGGGGCAGTCCTGGATGATTGGAAAAAGGCAAATATAGTGCCCATCTTTAAAAAAAGGGAAGGAGGAGAATCCGGGGAACTACGTCAGCCTCACCTCAGTCCCCAGAAAAATCATAGAGCAGGTCCTCAAGGAAGAATCCCATGCACTGCTACAGGCTGGGGACTGACTGGCTAAGCGGCAGTTCTGCAGAAAAGGACTTGGGGATTACAGTGGACAAGAATCTGGATATGAGTCAACAGTGTGCCCTTGTTGCCAAGAAGGCTAATGGCATACTGGGCTGCATTAGTAGGAGCATTGCCAGCAGATCAAAGGAAGTGATTATTCCCCTCTATTCGGCACTGGTGAGGCCACATCTGGAGTATTGCGTCCAGTTTTGGGCCCCCCCACTACAGAAAGGATGTGGACAAATTGGAAAGAGTCCAGTGGAGGGCAACAAAAATGATTAGGGGGCTGGGGCACGTGACTTATGAGGAGAGGCTGAGGGAACTGGGATTGTTTAGTCTGCAGAAGAGACAAGCGAGGGAGGATTTGATAGCAGCCTTCAACAACCTGAAAGGAGGTTCCAAAGAGGATGGAGCTAGGCTGTTCTCAGTGGTGGCAGATGACAGAACAAGGAGCAGTGGTCTCAAGTTGCAGTGGGGGAGGTCTAGGCTGGATATTAGAAAAACTATTTCACTACAAGGGTGGTAAACTATTTCACCAGGAGGGAATGGGTTACCTAGGGAGGTGGTGGAATCTCCATCCTTAGAGGTTTTTAAGGCCCGGCTTGACAAAGCCCTGGCTGGGATGATTTAGTTGGTGTTGGCCCTGCTTTGAGCAGGGGGTTGGACTAGATGACCTCCTGAGGTCTCTTCCAACCTTGATATTCTATGATTCTATGATTTTTCTGATCTGTCTTCTGTATCTTCCAATATATGGGTCTGCCACATGAGAACTGGAAAGTCATAAGCCTAGGGATGATTTTTGTTCCATTTGTTTTTGAAGCAAACTTAACATTCTCTCCATTTTTTAAGAAACTGATTTTATTTAATTCTACAGAAATAGACTGATCCCAAAAGTGTAAGTCTCTACAGTCCATCCTGAACAATATCTTGGCCGTTGAGGGAGGATCTGTGCCTAATCCAGTGTTAATTCTTAGCCAAAGGCATGTAATATAGGGTATGTCTACACTGCAATAAAACACCCATGGCTGATGTGTGTCTGGTGACAGTCTTGCGGGGCTCTGGCTGTGAAGCTAAAAAACTGCAGTGTAGATGTTTGGGCTCAGGCTGGAGCTCCCTACATAAGGTGATATAGATGCTATGGCATTAGTCAGCCAGGGGACACAAAAAAGTCTAAAGACCACAGATAAGACGTGAGTTTCAGAATGATAAAGTTCTATAAAATAGTCCAAAGTTTGAAGAAAATCATATCAGTCGTTTAAAGATTATAAAAATGTATAAAGATTAAATATTGAATGGTCCAAAATTGGAGACAATCCCAGACAATCCTAGCTTTGAACTGATCTAAATCCCTTAATTAAATAGTCAACTTGTTGATTTTAAACACTGATATCTCTAAAAACACTGAACAATATTATCCCCTAAAATAAAGAGCATCAAAACAAAACTATGCTGCTGCTCCTGAGTCACTTCTTACCCAATCTATACCAGCACTAGGTAGCACAGGGGCTGATTTAGTGGATGTGAGACATGACGGAATCTAGAAGCATTGGACAAAGACCTCTGATTTTTTTTTCTTCTATTGTATGTATTGAAAATGTATACATGGAAATGATGCTTCCATTTCAAACTGATGATAATTGAAAACATTTTGCAATATTGTGACAGTCTGTACCACCAAGTTCACCCCTTTGTTAAATTTTGTGCAAAGCATACTGTGTAAGGTATCATTTGAAAACTCATGATTTGCTGATCGTTATTGTCCTGGTAAAATATGTGTAGCAATAGGATATGTAAAGATATAAGATTCCATTGTATAATATTACCAAGATATATTCCAACATGTTCCGGAGGGCAGTCACAAACATGTTCCACAGAGACGAAAGTCTAGCCAACGTCTCAGCCAGGTGTCAGGAGATTAAATGGGTCACCTGATTAAGTGGCCACTCTTCTGCAGGAGAGAGGGTGTGGGCAAAAAAATCCTACATTTTGGCAAAGAGGCATCTTAAGGTTCCTATGCACAGACTTTCTGTCTCCTGAACATCAGCTGGAGATTATTATTGCACAAGAGAAAGGACTATAAGAGGAGAGTACAGACACCCCAAATCAGCTCTCCCTTGCTCTCTACCCACAGCATTATCAACACCTGAAGGACAAAGGAAGCAGCATTGGACTAGTGGAGAGATCCTGACTGAAAGAGGTTCAGCCAGTAAGACTGCTGGAACATGTGGTGAGAGAGACCTTTGTTTTGTATTCACTTAGCTTGTTAAATTAGGTGTTAGTTGCATTTTACTTTTTATTCCTTTGTAACCAATTCTGGCTTTTATGTTTCATTACTCTTTCTGTAGTTAGTAAATTTGTTTCATTGTTTTATATAAACCAGTGTGTTTCGATTGGGATAACAAGATTTGTGCATATCATTTTCTATTAATAAATGATGGATTTTATATGAGCTTGTATTGTACAGAAGGGGGCTGGGCAGTACCTGACGCACATTTCTGGGGGAAAGTCTGGGACTGGGAGTTGGGTGGTGTTGCCCTGCAGTGTAACTCATGAGTGCCTGGTTATAGAACTCATACACCATAACTGGGAGTGATTAACATGCTGAAGGCTGTGTGTGAGCAGACCAGGAGTCGTAGGCCTCACAACAAAGCCGTGTAAAAGGCATCCTAGGTTGGAGAATTGAGGGGACTCAGCTGTCCATCAGTCTGGTTACACCCTGGGTAATGTCACAAATATTCACCCACTTCTGTGTATTTCCCATATAATTATAAGCACATTCTCAGGTGACAGGCAAGAGCCACAATGACTCTGTGACGGGTTGGGGTCACAGAGACCTGCTTGGTGCTGCCACCTGGTGTGCCAAGGCTACTTCTGCCCCTGCTTCCAGGCCTTTTCCAGCTTGGGACTCCCGAATCCTGTCTGTTTTGAGCCAGATTCCACTGATCTGCTACAAACACAGACCCAGGTCCGAGCCAAGTCCACTAACAACTGTAAGGCTCCTGGAAGCGCTCTTGTCTTTGACACCCAGGTGCCCAGCTCCCTAAGCGGTCTAAACCCTTAATACATCCGTTTTACCCTGTATAAAGCTTATACAGGGTAAACTCATAAATAGTTCGCCTTCTATTTCAAAGATAGAAAGATATGCACAGCTGTTTGCCTTCCCCCAGGTAACAACTCGTACTCCAGGAAACTTAATAAGTAAAAAGTGATTTAATAAGTACAGAAAATAGGATTTAAGTGATTTCAAGTAGTGACAGACAGAACAAAGTGAATTACTAAATAAAATAAAATAGAACACGCAGTTCTATGTCTAATCACCCTGTGTACAGATAAAAACCTCACTAGGTCCAGTAAACAGGCTATCTTCCTTCTAGCCTGGGTCCAGCAATCACTCACCCCCCTAATGTCTTTGTCCTTTGTTCAGTCTCTTTCAGGTCTCCTTGCGGGGTGGAGAGCTTCTTTCTTTAGCCAGCTGAAGACCAAATGGAAGGGTCTCCCCCGGGCTTTTATAGTCTTTTCCCCCTCCCTGTGTAACATCCTGTTACCATGGAGTTTTGGAATCACCTGGGCCAGTCACCTGTCCATGCACCCTTCGGCAACCAGCCTAACCAGTTGCATTCCAGACCTGGCCCCAATGTGGATTGGGGTCTGCAACGTCTTTTGTCTGTTAAGTGCTCGTCCTTAACAGGCACATTCTTTGCTCCAAAGATGATCCCATGCACTTACAAGGGCTATGTACAAAACCAGCAAATATAAAACCAATCTTCAAACTCCAACTACAACAATGATACATGCATACAAACAGGAGGAATAAATTCAGTAGGTCATAACTTTCACAGAGATATGTTACATGGCACATGTAGCATAAAACATATTCTAGTTACATATATACATTTATAAGCATCTCCCCATAAAGTTTTATGGGGAACACCGTCACAGACTCTACTTGCAAAGGTATCAAAAATCATTTTCAATGCCCACACTAGAATACATGGCCGCTAAATACTGCCAGCCGTTAAAGTCCTATCAATACTGGACTAGAAAACCATATTAGCCTCTTCCAGCTAGAATTCTGCTTAGATATGGTTTACTTTAAATAGTATCCTTGACCAGTGTAGAGCTGAAGAGGAGATTTCATAAAATAAAATATTCTTGTATCGATTTTGTACTTTCATTGGTACCCTGCAGTACATCTGTTCATGAATCCAAAATCCACTAGGGTCCAGTCATGCATTTGTTCTGAATGTGGGACTCGCATTCCAGTCAGTCTGTAGAAGGACTGCAGTGTCAAGGCCAAACATCACCAAAACTGAAATTCATTACAAATAAAGGAAAATATTCACAAAACAATATGTATTTTCTTACTGTTATTTTTGTTCTTTAATATTTATATTGCAGTAGTACCTAGTGATCAACCAGGTCTTAGGCCCAGTTGTGTTAAATGTTCTTTAAACATATAGTAAATTAAAGACACTGGCCCAAAGAACGTATAGTCTAAAAGATAGTACACTGTTATATGTGGCTTATAAATATAGATACAGAATCAGCTCCTTTGCATACAAAAGGTCCTATATTATATGACCAATTCATTTTTCTTAAAACTGCATAACTACATCTTAATTACTATAGGACTCTTCTCTGTAACTAACAAGTAATGCTTAGAAATATGATAGTATACTCTGTAGTAACAAGGCATGTTTATCAAATAAATCTGGGTACTAAAGCAATTCAGTACTTAAACTTTTTGGTTTCTAAAACTGAATATATTAAAAGGCTGAAATTCATCTGGAATCTTGCCTGGACAAAAAGAGATTCAAAGTCACTACCTCTGAATAATAAACACAATATTTTAAGATATATTTTTCTCAACCTATCTTGGCTACTGGAAACTAAACAAAAAAGGAATCCTATATCTCACATTTGTATTCATTCAACTTCTGAAAGAAACTGGTAACTTGTATTTGTAGTAGTATTTTGGTCAAGTTTTGGATGGTTTCCCTGACAGCATTATGCATTACTGCTTAGTCAAAACAAATTAGACTCCGTACTGCTAGCTTGGGTTTGATATATTTTCTGATATAACCGTGTGTGCTAACCTGTCAAGTAAACACTAAGCATATGCTAGTTTGGCCAATAAGTTATGTATTTTGAATCTGATCCATATGTCACTTCATAATTTCTATTTCAATGTGATTGCTAAGGAACTCAACAAACATGCTCATATGCCACTTTATTATGTGTCTGTTGCTAGTTCATCGGTCATTGTAGCCTGATTAGTGGTAAGCGATAGCAGCAGCCTCTGAGGAGTGTAAAAATATTTCACAATTATCTACTTTGTCTGCTTTTAGTAGAAAAAATATCCTCCTATTTTTTGCATTGGCCTCACTAGCCTAGTACAATGTGAATTATGTACGTGTGCCATCCTTCCATCCTGTGGGCTGTAATACTTTGGTCCAGTTTTGGTCGTTGGCTTTAGTGTACGGGTCCTGGGTGGTGTTGGCCTGTAATATACAGGAGATCAGACTAGATGATCTGGTGGCCCCTTCTGGCCTTAAACTTGAACTCTATGATTCAGTAAAATATACCAGGCTAAATTCCATGCCAAATTACATCCTTTGCAACCCTATAGAAGGCAGTAAAGTGTAAACGATGAAATCTGACCCTCTACTTTGTATGAGGAGTTAATTTTTTCTGGGGGGTAGAACAGTGGATTCGGGTTAGGGACTATTCCTGGCTCTGGTTGTATACCAGTTATTTGCTGTGCAACTTTGGGCAAGTGGTCCAGGCTGAGATTTTCAAAGCTGATATGGGGATTTTTCTATACAACTCAGATCCTCTTCTATATGGATTTATAAATCTCAACCCTGCAAACTTCTCTATTCCTCAATTTATGCATCTATTAGATATATAACCAAAAATAACAGGCGAGCCTTAATTTATGTTTATCAAAAAGCTGAGATTCCTGGATGAAAGTGATAAATAAGTGGTAAAGGTGATAAATATTACTGTATTGGTAGTCCACTCACATGCCACTGAAACAACCAAGGTTTAAATACATAGATTAGACTAAGTAGATCATAAGCAGCAGAAAAAAAAGCAAGACTAGATTTTTGACCTCTACTTGGAAGACTTCATGATAAAGCAAGGCTCATTTTTGGACTTTTTAGCTACACTTATCTTATCATTTTAACAGAAGTGTGACAACAGTGACACTGCTTAATCACTGAACAATCTGGTCTAATCCTACTCTGAAGGTACAGCTGATGCATACCAAACAGGAGGCATGTTCCCTATTTTTAAGTCAAAATGTTGATTCACAAAAGGCTCAAATAGTTCATTGAAGCTCAAGAAGGTTAAAGGGTATGTCTGTAGTTCTTGGAGCTAGTTTGAAATATACCGTTTCACTGAAGCCAAAACGTTTTGCTGAGACACATCGGCTTCAACAATGTTTTAATCATGAAAAAAGAGAGGAAGAGAGAAAAAATTGTTCCACGTGTTAAATTTGGCTTTGAATGAGGCAGAGCAGGTATTTGAATCTTGATCTCCCACATCTCAGGTGCACGCACACACATACGTAGGTTTAGGTCAAAAATGGACATTTCAACACAATTCTGGTTTTGTCACAACATTCAAAGGCGTTGGTTTTGGTGCCGTGTGTAACTAAAACCAATTTGAAGTTGTGAAAGTTGCTGTGAAACAGAAGTGTCACATCCTCCCATCAGCTCTAGTAGTTTTACCCCCTGCTAATTGTTTTTACAAGTTGGTATCTATGGAAAATAAAAATTGGCACAAAGGAAAGCTTGGATGATGGGTTAAATTTCTACTGAATATTTCCCAGAGCCGAGGTTGAGAAGGTGGATGAGGATGAAATCTGCAGACAAGGCAAGAAAGGGAGATTGGAGGGGGAAGAGGAATTGTCTCTGTGTGGGCTTGTCTACATTACCCACTGGATTGACGGGCAGCGATCAGTCCAGCGGGGGTCGATTTATCGCGTCTAGTCTAGACGTGATAAATCAACTCCCAAGTGCTCTCCTGTCGATTCCAGTACTCCACCAGAGCAAGACACGCAGGCAGAGTCGACGGGGGAGCGTCAGCTGTCGACTCACCACAGTGAAGACACCATGGTGAGTATATCTAAGTACGTCGACTTCAGCTATGTTATTCATGTAGCTGAAGTTGAGTACCTTAGATTGATTTCCCGTCCCCGTCCCCCCAGTGTAGACCAGACCTGAGTGACAATGCCTCAGAGGGCTACCTCTTTTGGGGGTGCAGCTTAGACACCATCTCTTGCTCAGGGCTGTGCATAAAAGCTAAAAGCACAATCTAGCCCAGTGGTTCTCAACTGTGGTCCACCACTTCTTCTGGGAAAGCCCCTGGCATGCCGGACCAGTTTGTTTACCTGCTGCGGCTGCAGGTTTGGCCGGTTGTGGCTCCCACTGGCCGTGGTTCGCCACTCCAGGCCAATGGGAGCTGCGGGACACAGCGCAGACCGAGGGATGTGCTGTCCACCACGTCCCACAGCCCCCATTGGCCTGGAGCGGCAAACCGCGGCCAGTGGGAGCCGCGACCGGCCGAACCTACAGTTGCGGCAGGTAAACAAACTGGCCCAGCGTGCATGGGGCTTTCCCTGAAGAAGCGGTGGACCACAGTTGAGAACCACTGATCTAGCCCAAAATAACAGAGACTACAGTTGCAACAACATAGTTAAGGCGGCATCTCAAGTCCTATTTATAACGCCTACATCAGACATACTGTATAGCTTTGGCAAGAATTCTCCTTTTGGACTGAAAATTAGCAAGATCATTCTTGAGCTCAAGGAGATTTTTTTCCCTCCAGTTTGAAGGAAATTGGTTTAAAATGTTTGTGGTAGAGGTAAGTAAATATAGCCTAGATTAAAATGTTAACAAGATCCCATCTTTTTTTCAGTGCACCTATAGCTTGAAAATATCTTTTATTAAAACAAAAACAAAACTTTAATTTTATATAAACTTAAAACTCTTTGTGTACTCCCTGGCAATGATTATATGACTGATTTAACTCCCCACACATACCCACAGAGAGAAGCTGTCAGCACTCCCACGCTCCAAGTCACTGGGCCACTGCTACTTCTTTGCACTTCTCCCAGTGAAGGAGGTCAGAAGTTGGATGGAACTTGTAGGCCCTGGAAAGACATGCCTACTTTGTTGCACTGAAGAGGGATTCAGAGAAAAGACTCTTCCTCACCCCTTGCTTGGAAGTCCAAGGCACTGAGCTCAAAGCCACTGCCTTTCAGCAGCAATTTTGTCTTAAGTCTGATCCTCTTTGCTCCCCGCAGAGGTAGCATAGAATAAATGGTGCTGTGCTTCTTTTCCAGTGGCAAAATCTGCAGTGTAGTTACTTTAAAAAAAAAAGTCAGCACTTTCTAATAGCTAACCACCAAGTTAGTGGGGGGAGGGATAGCTCAGTGGTTTGAGCATTGGCCTGCTAAACCCAGGGTTGTGAGTTCAATCCTTGAGGGGGCCACTTAGGGATCTGGGGCAAAAGAAATCTGTCAGGGGACAGTAGTTGGTCCTCCTAGTGAAGGCAGGGGGACTGGACTTGATGATCTTTCAAGGTCCTTCCAGTTTTAGGAGATAGGCATATCTCCATTTATATTATATAACTGATATAACCTAGTTATTCTCTATAGGATGATGTGGTCTCTGTCATCAAACACTGATTTATTTTTAATGGTGGTAACTGCATCTCAGGGCAGAATCTTTGCACATATATTTTACAAGGGTTAGACACACAGAGACAAAATATTATTTTTTACCCCTTGTACCAGGAAGGAGAGGGAAAGAGGGTGCATTTTTTTGTAGGGCAGTGTCTTCTCTGAGCCTGATAGGGTTTAAAAGGAAATTAGAAAGAAAATCATGGAAACCTTTGAATCTCTGCAGCTATAATGAATACAAGTACCATGGGTATGGCTATCAAGAAATCTTCCTACTTCTGAAATGTTCTTATATCTAAGAAAAAATATCCATTTGTGAGTTCCTTTATACCCCTTATATTATACAAAAGGTCATTTTGTTTTTACAAGGAAGGTATTAAAGGCCTTAAATTGCAAATATGAAAAAAAGTCAATCCTACCAAGAATCCTCCCCTATTATGACATGCGTGGGCACACTCTGGACAGCTATTACTCTTTTATTATTTAAGGTAAATACAGCATAATCTTAGTCAAAAGCAGCAAAAAGCTAAACCCTCTCATGTTAATGGCAATCCCGTAAGTCTTTTCACTGTGTGAATCTATTTCTCTGTTATCGGTATTGTGTGTATAATATACAGTTTACTGTATACAGTCAGTGCAGAAGGAATTATGCCAGTGCAGATGTACCAACAGGTGATAGGTCCTCCCCAGTGGAAGAATTTCTGCTTCCAAGTCACAATCCCTCAACTAGTTCCAGGGAGTGTAATGAGAGTGTGCATGCCTCACTATTGTTACTTGTATTACTGTAGGGCCTTGAAGTTCCAACCAGGTCAGGACTCCATTGTGTTGTACAGACATACAGTAAAAGTTCCTGCTTAAAAAAAGGTGGCGCAATATGTGTTCTCTGTGTGACTGGCATCTGTGGAGGCCTCCAGGGAATGGAATCCTCTGCCTCAAGAGCAGGGCTGGCTTTAGCGGGTGCGGGGCCCCACATAAATAATGACGGTGGGGCCCCGCCGACTTTGTCGAGCCAAAAAAAACCAAATCCTGCCACCGCTGATCGGCGGAGCAAAAAAAAACACACCCTAGGGCGCGGGGCCCGATTCCAGGGAATCGGTGGAATCGGCTTAAAGCCGGCCCTGCTCAAGAGAGGCTGGCCCTTCTGCACTCTTTCTCTGCCCTCCCTTGTCCTGTAGCAGCACAGCTTCTTCAGGAGTCAAGCTGTCATTGGGCAGTCACCTTGTACTTATGTTCCAACCTCCCTCTCTAGGAGGGAGTGTGGGATGGGGACAGCACAGCACCCGAGTTCTAGAAATGTTAAAGGGTGTTAGAGAGTATTTGCTTGAACTAATACTTTACAGTTAATGTTAGCATTGATTTAGGCTGTAAATCATAGAAACGTTTCAAATGCAGTGTGCTTTATGAAGCCTTTCTGTAGGGATGGGGAGGAATAAAAAAAATCAAACAAGGAAACTTAAAGTTAAAAAGTCCTCTGTTTCCCTCAAACATCAAAGCAGCGCAGCACACTTATTATTTCCCATGATTTGATTCTTCTCCCTGAATGGTTCATGTGGCTATGCGAACTGAGAGTGCTTTGAATAAAGCCATTCTTGGCTACATCTGCTATTTGAGCCATATTGCCCTTAGCTCAGATAAGCATAGAAAATCAGCAGGGGGAAAACAACACTAGTCTGCCCCAGTGTCAGCTCTTTCTAATTTAACTTCCTTACACTGAGTAAAGATGGCAGGGGACACAGCTAGGTTATATGAAATCACATCACAGGGCTATTATTAATTAAATGAATACTTTTTCTAATACACACCTTTTAAGTTTTGAAAGCATTGTTTGTCAATTATATAGGACTTTGCATCCTGAAAAGGCTTCCTAGTGCATTCAGTGAACAGCAAATAACTACTTAGTGAATTGATTCTGTGTCCCATTCACACTGTCATGGCTGTGTTGGGTCTACAGGGCTAAGAGGAGCAAAAAATGGATAATTATCACTAAAGATAGCAGATGCAACTTCGCAAACACACAGGCAACAGATCTGATCAGTTAGAAAGTGTCATACTCTATAAGTCTCCTTACAGAGTGGAGCTAGTTAATCATGTCTTCCATTACAACCCCATGTAAATCCCTGTCGTCTCTCAATTTTTGCTTTCCTCATCAGATAGCCTTAGAGTAGGCATATGTAAAAGATGTAATCAATTATTTTCCATACTTTCTAAAAATTCTTCTCATCTTTCCCATTCATAACTACCTCAACATTCATTTTTGCTATGATAAATAGGACTTTCTTAGTTGATTAATGGTTTGTACAATCGTGACCACGGTAATAAATTATAACTTACTGGAAAATTAAACATCAAGAAACAAAAGTTTGACAGAAACAAAGAGAGACATTCTTATCCACTATTTGTTGAAATGTATATTCCACGTGGAAGAGGGACTAGGCAAGTGTTTATTACTAGAATAATGCTGAGAGATTGAATAGAAAATAAGCAAGAAGGGTGATGAAAACCTCTTGATTTCATTTTGCCATTAGATTTGCTCCCTTTCGCATTGATAAAACAATGAAATTTGTCTTCAATATAATAGTAATAATACTAATAGTAATAACAGAGGGGGAAAATCACCAAAGTGCCACAAAATGTATTATTAAAATTCCTCCAAGAAAAGGAAAAGCAAACTTTGTAGAAAATTTTATGAAACAACTTTGAGTATTGCACCAGGAAATTAGGAATTAAGGTGGCTCTTGTATAGAACTTGTCACCACCACAGCATTAGGACATTTATCGGCTTGATCAGCAGTTACTCAGAAGCATAGTTCCATTTACTTCCATGAGAAACTGCTCACCAGTGTAGAAATAAAACGGGGTGGTGTTGAGAGTAGATGTATGCTGATACAGCTGTGTGATGAAGCTTGTGCAATGGTTTCTGAAAAGTATCTGGATGTACTTGCTATCACAAACCCTAACTTTGCTAAACCTTTAGACAAAAACACTTATTGTCAGAACATTTTGGTTTTGCCTCCATGTGGAAAAACCATGTATTTTCAATATATTTGTAACAGGTTTGTTGAAGGAATTACACATATATTTTAAATAAATCATAGATAATATTCTAATTGTCAGTACATTATATTATTGAATGACAACACAGATTAAACATATCAGAAATCTGTTCTCAACTAATATTGGATCCCTCTGTGGACTATGAGGCCAGAAGCTAGTCTATGCTAAGGCCCTGATCTAGCAAAGCATTTAAAGCATGTGCATCACTTTAGGTATGTCAAAAATCCTCTTGAAGTCTATGGGACTTCTTACACACTTAAAATGATACATTTGTTTAAGTGCTTTGCTAGACTGGGGCCTACATCAAGCTGTGTGAGAAACGTGATTTGTTCCTGTGAAATGTTTTGAAGAAAACAAAGAAGATTTTGCTTTCATCAAAATATGTCTTCAAATGTTTTGGGGTTTGTGTCAGAAAAGCCCAGGTCCAAAAGTTTTTTGATGAAAACCCAAAAATAGAGTTGAAAATTGACTTTCCACAGAAATTTTCATTTTGATGAGCAAGTCATTGTACATTGAAAAAAACATTTTAAATTGATTTTTTTCTACCCTTTCGAGACCTCTTTCTGAAGCTACCATGAGAAAGAAGCTAAGGATTCCCACCTTGAGAGAATAATAAATTTGCATAGAGCACTCCCTCTCAGTTGTCTGATCTTTCAGTTTCTCTTATCTCCAATTACTTCTACCTCCAATAGGTGAGCGAGGCCATTCCCAGCTGCCTAGCTGCCTGAATTCATGCCAATAAACAGCAAGTGTGTTCCTGCTGGAGCATGCCTATTTTATAGACTTGCATTCTGGCCTGGCCCAGCTGTCATCTCAGCTGCTAGAATTCTCCTACCAGCCAAATATGCACTCCTATTTTGCCTGACTTCCAGATCCTGGAATCCTCATTCATCCCTTGGCTGTAACCTGACCAGTCTGTGCTAAAGATTTCCAATGTCCATGCACCCAAA
The DNA here is from genome assembly GCA_037349315.1 of Chelydra serpentina. Classification (NCBI taxonomy): domain Eukaryota; kingdom Metazoa; phylum Chordata; order Testudines; family Chelydridae; genus Chelydra; species Chelydra serpentina. The sequence continues at coordinate 85,499,266 of JBAIAC010000002.1, forward strand.
CCACTTCAGAACTTCCCAGTCCCTGCACTGTCTTCCTAAGCATGTATATCTCAACCACAGCACAGCTGCCAAAACCATCTTCTGTTCCCCTACTTTGGACATGTGCCCTGAGTAATCTTTTCTCCTAGCTTCCAAAACCATACAATGGATCCATGATTCGAGCCCTCATCCAATACACTGACTAGCCTCAGAATAAACTGTTTCCAAATGTCATATACCTAGAAAATGGTAGTGTTGCAAGGGCTACTGCTAAATGCACAACTACATCCTAGTACAAGTTTATATGACACAAGCTGATGGAAGCAAGAATGCTCACAGCCTGCTTCTCCACTGCCATACACTTTGTGTCATCATTTATGTTGGCAGAAATGAATTCAAAGTATGTGTAAAACATTACTGGTCTAATCTGGTAGCATTTTACACTTATTTTGCACAGGTGGAAAGAGGTAGAGAATCAGGCCCTCAGTTAAAGGTGACACTCCATCCCTGTTCTGCCAATTTCTTCTCATTGCTCTCTACTTAGCAGAGAAGGAGAGCTAGTGATGGATGACATCAAGGAGACTTCAGTCTTCTCTAAAAAAGTTAATTGTGACCAGATGCTTAGCGCAATTAATATTAGCAAAAAGGGGGAAGGAACAGAAGCTAGATTAGGGAAAGAACAGGTTAAAATATTTAAATAATTCAGATTGTATTCAAGTTGGCAGGGCCTGATTAAATTCGCCTTAGGGTACTTAAGGAACTAGCTGAAACAATCTTGGAAATATTAGCAATTATCTTTGAAAACTTATAGAGGACGGGTGAGGTCCCAGCTGACTGGAGAAGGGCAAATATAGTACCTATGTTTAAACAGGGGAACAAAGAGGACCCAGGGAATTATAGGCCAGTCAGCCTAACTTGGATACCTGGAAAGATACTGGAAACAATCAGTTTGAGAGCATCTAAATCATAACAGGGTTATAAGTAATAGCCAACATGGGGGGTCAAGAACAAATCATGCCAAGTGGATAGGGGAAAGCTGTAGATGTAAGATATATATAGATATAGATGGATGATATATTGATTTTTGAAAGGCTTTGACATGGTCCCACATGATATTCTTGTAAGCATCTAGGGAAATATGGTCTAGATGAAATTACTATAAGGTGGATGCAAAACTGGTTGGAAGACAAATACTCAAAGAATAGTTACTGATGGTTCTCTGTCAAACTGGGGAGACATATCAAGTGGGATCTGGGAGGACTCTGTCCTGGGTCCAGTACTATTCAATTCACTATTGTGTTGGTCCTGCTTTGAGTAGGGGATTGGACTAGATGAACTCCTGAGGTCTCTTCCAGCCCTAATATTCTATGATTCTATGAATATCTTCATTAATGACTTATATAATGGAGTGAAAAGTGTAAGCAGGGTGATGAGCTGTGGAAGAAGAATTCAGGAGCGGATCTCATTTGCATGGGCACACCCACTCTGCCAAAATGATCACTTTGGGCTGGTTTTGGAGCCCCAGTCTCCTTGTTATTGGGGCAGGAGTTATAAAGGGTTGTTATCCTTGTTGTGTGAACCAAGGGCAACAGAACTGTACTTGGAATACCCTTATTGAGGGATTCACCCTCAACTAAACGGCATTCGCCAGTCAAGGACATGGGTTCCAAAGCCCAGTGTGTTGAGAGAGGGTGGGAATAAGTACTTGTAGTAGGTGGTTTGGGCCCTAGTTACTATTTGACACTTTCGCTCTCTGCTATATAAGAGCTAATTTAGACTCATTTGAGAGTCTTGTTACGCACTGCAAAGCTGAAATCGCTGATACCTAGGTCTAAGTGTTGGACCTGCTTTGGGACGGTGTCTGTGATGCAAGAGACTGCCTAGTCTGCACAACAGTGAGGTGCACCACTAACAGCTGAAGTCACTGAGAGCTGTTTTAACTGGTGGAACCTGAAGCCATCCTGGCGATTGGCCAGCAGGGTGACTGGTAGAGAGGAGTGGGGTGTGGTGAAAGGGCAGTTGGTGGAGAGGCGCTGATGAGCGAGTACCTGGGCAGTGGTGCGAGTAAGGTGCCTTCTTACCGCCTCCTCTACCTAGGGTGTGGCCTCAGCTGGAGTAGTATGTCAATTCTGGGTGCTACACTGTAGGAAAAATGTGGAAAAATTGGAGAGTCAAGATGAGAGCAACAAAAATGATCAAAGGTTTAGAAAACCTGATCTATGAGGAAAGATTAAAAAAAGGAGTTTGTTTTGTCTTGAGAAAAGAAGGAGGAACTTGATAACAACCTTCAAATATTTTACAGGCTGTTATAAAGAGGACGGTGATCAATTGTTCTCCATGTCCACTGAAGGTAGGACAAGAAATAATCTTCAGCAAGGGAGATTTAGGTTTGATATTAGGAAAAACTTTCAAACTATAAGCACTGGAATAGAATCCCAAGGGAGGCTGTGGAATCCCCATCACTGGAGGTTTTAAAGAACAAGTTAGACAAACGCCTGTCAGGAATGATCTAGGTATACTTGGTCCTGACTTAGCATAGGGGACTGGACTAGATTTCTCAAAGTCCCTTCCATCCCCACATTTTTATGATTCTATGATTGCAGAGATCTCCAAGCAGGGGATTTTATGTGATGTATAGGGGAATATGTAGATATAATAGAGCAAGGAGTGAGTGTCAGCATAACCTTTGACTATCCTCAATTATTTTGATTGGTGTAACTGTCACCACCTTCACGCTGCTGAAATATTTTCTTCGTGTACGTTATTATCAGGTAGAAAGAAGATAATACTGAGTACTCCAAGATACCTGAATTACTGTCTGTGCATTTCATATAGTTTTTTGTGGCTATTTGTTTTCATTCTGAATTTCCTGTTCAATTTTGTGCTTTGGCATCTTAGTACATTGAACCCTAGGGTGCCTCCAGGCTATATCCTTAGCCCACTCTGCACAAGAAATTAAATGAAATGAAGAAAATGATTTCTCTCAGCCAGCTTGTGCTATCTGGGAAATGGGATTTCCACCACCCTGCTGGTATGCGAGATGAAAACAAAAGGTTGACCAATATGAAAGCTAAAGCTTGAATATATTTTCAGTTCAAGTCTTTTCATGTTACAAAATGTTCTTTTAGAATTTTTTCTACCTATTGACTTATCAGAGTAAACAGCCCTTAGTTAACAATGCAGAACACATGGTCCTGTTTTGATAAGCTCATCCCCAGTGATTTATGTCATTCAGTTTAAACAGTACTGCTAGTCATACATTTTTGCACCAAAACTTGGGCAGCTTGTGATAATTTATAGTATTCAAAGACTGTTTTGAGCCCTTTAGTCATCACTGTAGAAATGAACTGCAAAGTACAGTGATTTTAAAGACTATATAAAATCTGTCCTGTCAGTCTATCAGATAATATTATGCACTGCCATTCAGGAAATTCAGGTCTGGAGCTAGAAATGAGAAAGTCACAAAAGGTGGTGCTTTCAATCTCATTTGGAGAAAGGAAGACAATGTGTGGGGAGGGGTGCAGTATGTATTTCAATTTCAAACTTCTTGGCACCAGGTTATAGATCAGAGTGTCTTAACTATGAGATGAGTGCTGTGAGTTCCTTGAACACAAAGTGAAATGGTTGGTAAAGTTAAAGAACCCCTACTTGCACCAGCTAAAACAATGGAGATTAAGGGTGTGGTTGTCATTAGATAACCCAATGCTATTTAAAGTGTGATAGCATGAATTAGCAGGGAATAAAAGGACCATTGCTAATACAACCTATTACATCATTCTGCCTGAAATCATTTGAGATTTCACAGCTGATGGGCAATGCACCTGGGTCACTGCCACTGTGTCATTGAAAATCGTTGCCTTGGAGAAGTAATTAAATAAAGGTTTTTACTCTTCTAAGTTAATATGTGGGAGAAATTCTAAAAGAAAAACTTAGAGCAGAAGGTCTTTAAAGCAAACGAAATCCTCACATTGTTGCTGCTGGAACTAAAGGCTCTTTAAGAAAGTATATTTACTGCATCCCATCCTGATATTGAGCTAATACATGTTTCTATACAAATTGTGTTTTATTTCTTTTGAGCCTCTGTCTAAGCGATACTGAGCAAAACAGAAGTGCAAATCCCTGTAGCTTAACTTTTTGTTATGAACAACAATTTTTTTTCTTTCTCTATTTCTGTGAAATTGGAAGCAATTATGAGCTGTAGATGAAACAGAATGAAACATAAAAGCAAAGGTGTCAATTTAAAAATAAAAATAAAAGTGGGAACATGGTGAGAGTGACAACAGCAACAATTATTTGTATAACAGAGCTCATCTACCTTGCTGTGCAGAAATATGGGTTTTCAGATGCTTTCTGCTAAAAGAACAAACTCTCACAATATATGCTAATTTTAGCAGTCTCCATTGAAAATGTAGACCAATATCTGGCTCTTCTTGTGTCTTTTCATTTTCTTTGACTAATATTTGATATTGTTATTTATGATCATATTCTCCCTCCACCTTTACTCAGTCTCAGGCGGAGTAATACCTTTCTCTATGAGTAGGTCCACTGAAATCAATGGACCAGATTCTAATAACCTTGTTCATATTGAGCAGGATAGAGTAAGGTGTTACTCAACATGAGTAAAAATCTCAGAATCCAGGCCAGTAAATTACTACTCAATGTGAGTACGAAGAACAGAATCTGGCCTACCATGAGCAAAATAAAACAAAAGCGGGATTCTTATGAGGTTTTCGGGGATATGTTTACTTCACCATTAGTCTCTTGTAGCACAAATTAATTTTCAATATACAGAATAATCCCTATTCTATAAGCAAAATCAAGATCCATTCATGTTTTTCTGTTACCAAAATTGCAAGGATTTAGAAACAATTGCATAAAAGATTTAAAATGTATCATATTATTTGAGATCGGCAAAAGGTTTGAAAGAAAGAATCCTCATCTTTACAGCATTAGTACTAGCTGAAAAGTTTAAAATGATAGCAAGGACATCTTGGTCTAAGAATTTGAAGTTTCATGCTAAACCCCTAATTCTTGTTTCACAGCAGTTTTAATAAACAGTTTTCTTCCTTATACTGTGCTCTTCTATGCCTGCTGTGAGAGACAATAGACATTTGGGACTGAAATGAACACTAAGCTGCAGGTCAGCTTGTATATGCTGATTCTTAGGATTATAACAAGAACTCTTCCTGAATTTCAGATTGAAATGCCCACTGAGATCTCATAAAGAACTATTTAAAGCCTCCACAATAACTTTGCAACAAAAAGGTCAAATAAGAATTGCAAGCAGAGTAGCTGCTGGAGATCAGCGACAAGATTGAAACTAAGGAAACTAAAACAAGCCAGAGACAACCAGCATGTTATCAGCCTCCCATCCAATCTGAAAGATTTGATAACAGCTGTGAATGTCCTTTGGTTAGTATATAATTCTGTCCCTTAACATCTAGAGACAGTTTACTTTTATAAGCATATGACCTTACTTTTATAAGTGTACGAACAACTTTAAGGTTCAAGTAAGTACTCTGTGAATTAAATAAAATTCACTATAGCTCTCATAGGCATAAGCATTAGTAACTGTACAAAACGTTATATGTCAAACAAGCTCAATTCAGATAACCACCCCAAACATCTAGGTGTTTAGATGAGCTATTCGAGCGTTTTGATAACCCCCCACACATATGATGGGTCTCCCTTTTCACACATACCTCCTCTCCCTGATATGCCTCGCTCCCTCACCCTGCACTGTCTTCTTAGTGTTTGGTGCAGAGAGGCCCACATCTCCCTTGCCTCCATTGCCTTTTCATTTGCATGCCTTCTGGGGCTGTGCTTCCCACAGTACATGGTGTCCACCACAGCACACAATATATTCATTAAACAGTAGCTGAGATGCACCCGAGAGATTTCCAGAAGTGTTAAGACAGACAATGGAATCTCTTACAGGTAAGAGGGCCCTTAAATTGTGTTTGTTTAGATGGAAACAAGGAGTTACTGAGAGATAAGAGTGGGTAACACAAGAACCCGTGACCACAAAGGCAAAATGGGTCAAATTGCATCTCAGAAGCAGAGGAAGTTCCTTTCCCTGCTAATTTCTAAGCTTGCGCTACCTGAATGCAAGCTTCATCCTGGAGATGAACTAAAAAATATCCAAAGTTGAAGGATCCCAGAAAACACACACAGAAGAAGAAAGGGGTCTTTTAAATCAAAGGCTGATCCTGGCAGATCCCTAACGCGTGAACTAACATCACTATATTCCATACTCTGTGCTTGTATTTAAGCATCATAGACAATGAATTTAGTTACCATCTAGGTCACATAATAGAATTAGGATTCCTTTAACAATTTCACTTCACTTTAATAATGAATTTATTTAGATTATATTGGTCTGACTTTTACTGCTCCCATCCTGAATCTTTGTTTGTAGATCACTCTATCATTCTTAGTTTATTTTTAATAGGCACTGTGACAGAACAATTGAGTTGACCTTTGAGCTCATAGGGTCATCAGAAGACACTTTAGTATAGCTGCATTACTCAAATAATGCTGTTATTTATTGAAATAAAATAAGCAAATTTCATTTAAACTACACAACATTTTTTAAAAAAAGATATAGTTATTGATGGAGCTGGCTTGCTAATTGGGTGTTCGGCAGCTCATTCTTGATTTCATATTAGAATAACATGAAAAATGAATCAAGAGGGGAAAAATAACACTTCATATCAGTGTCTATATACCAAAAATATTTTAAAAACCAATTACTTCCAGTGCAATTTCTCTAAAATCCAGTAGGCTATGCTCATGGACTGATTTTCCAGCTGACTAACAGCTAGCCATTATTCTCCCTAAATGTAAACATAGATAAGATGCTATTGAGTTTCAAAACAATGGCACAAACTGTTCTACACAGCCTTTCTTTCGATTATTAAAAATGTACTGATTCCAGCAAATTCAGTTCATATTTGTTGCTGACATAAGCCTCGGCCTCCATTCTTTGAGAGACTGACTGACAAAGTTAACATACACTCACAGTGTACTATTAAGAACATTATTGTTGGGATCCAGAAAGAAAGCTGGAATCTTCCCTTTAGACTGGCCAGACAAGCAAATTCTTCTGAGTATGGTATTGAACTTGTGTCTCAGTCCTGTCAAATCTCTGATAGGGCCTCTCTCAGTCTCTTATGTCTCCTGATATTTGGCAGACTGGCTTTGGACACCTGGAAATGGAACACTCAGGACTAGAGAATGGAACACAGCCTGTGACTCTTATAGTTTTTTCTTGAAGATCCTAATCATTTGTTTGTGTAAAGTCTTTTTAGCGTAAACTTCAGATTTCTGCAGTAACGTTGTCTCCCTCCATGACTGGAGAATCGGTGGGTTTATGGAATCTTCCCTTGAGGTATTAGCCTCCAACAATCTGAATCCAGTTGATATGGCATCTTTGGGAAGAATAGTTACTTACCTGCTTCTCTGAAAATACCATTTAATAGAATTCCCATCCACATGCCTTGTTCCCCTTGAAGATGAGAAGCGTATAGTGATTTCATATATTCAGTGTCTAAGGGCAAAGTTGTTGATTGGCCTATTCACCTGTGGAGGGGTGTAAGGGGGCAAAAGGTTCACTGTAGGTCATAGGACAGGCAGAAAGGGAGAGCAGCCTCTGTGGGGACACTACTCCCTGACCCCCAAAAGTGGATTTGGAGTGGGTAGCTAGGGGGTGGCACCAGAGTGCTGAGCCAGCACCAAAGGGGAAGGAATCTGTTACTGGTAAAGATCAGTGGCTAATTACTTCCTCCACTTTCAGAGCCACAATTGCTTCCTCACCTTAGTCCACTCTTGGGGCAGTGCAGATGTGCACTGCCCCTTATCCAGGAGCGGCGCCAGATTTTTTGCTGCCTTAGGCGGCGGCGGCGGCAGGAGAGGCTGCCGCCAAAGAAGCGGCCGCCGAAGTGCCACCAAGGTCCCCGGCGGCCGAAGAAGCAGCCGCTGAATGCTGCCGAGGACCCGGCGGCCACCAAGGGACCTGAGATGCCGCCCCCCCAAATCCTGGCGTCCTAGGTGACCGCCTAGGGTCGCCTAATGGTAGCGCCGGCCCTGCCCTTATTCAGTATTTTTTTGTGCTAGTATAGACTATCATATAGTTTGGGGGCATTGGTTACACTTAGAATTTGGGGAGCTATTAATTTTTGCTCATCAAACAACTGAAACAAATTGTTCCAGACAACATTGAGCACTGGCCATTGGTCTCCAAATGTGTCTGTCCTGTCTGTGCATTTCAAAGGGCCAAAAATCTTTGAAAGCTGGGGTAGTTCCACCCTGTCTCACTCTAGAGAAATGAGACAGTCCAACAACATTACATCATCCCGCTGGGTTGCACATAGCTATAAGAAGGACACTGTCTTGCAGAATATATCTGGTTGCATAGCAGCTTTACATTTCATGCGTAATTTGAAGAGAAGAACAAAGCTAAACAAAGAATGCACAGTGACTTAAAGCGTTCTCTAATAAAAGAGGCAGCAACTCCATGGAGTGTTTTCATTTGGTAATCAGTGTAAGTCAGTGACATGGTTCAGTCAATACACGTGCACAGGCAATACAATTTAACAACTAGGTAAAAGGTTTCAATAACAAGGAGTTGGCAGAGATGTATTATACTGTTTTGTCATAGCACCAAGTGATTCCTTCACAGAAATCAGCCTTCATAGCAAGATAAGTGCAACTCATCTTTAAGGCAGTTTCAGATCCAGGGTATTATGAGAGTGCTACTGAATCTTATGCAATGGGGGGGAATTCTTGGCTCTGTTGTTTAAAGATTACTCTGCTTCGGTTCAGACCTCATCCTGGGCCAGGAGAGGACAAACCTAAGCTGATGAAGTAATCTAGATGGCATGTGAAGGAATTGCAATTCATCTCCTGTTAATTCTGAATTTATTGCATGGTTTGAGTGCCGTCTGCTTCCATGTCCCATTGTGTGCAGGTATAAAGGGTAGAGCCACCGCCTGCTGCTCCCCTTCAGTTTGTTCTTACTGCCTGGAACAGTTATTGGAGCAATTACAACCTTGTTACTGCAAGGTCTTTCCTCATTCCTTGTAAAATACACCCAGTTTTACTTAGAGTAGTCTCATAGGTAGAGTTTTAGACAGTCTATAGTTAAGGTAATAGTAGTTATAAGCTTCAGTTTTTAGCTCTCAGACTGGTTCAGCTTTTGGTACTAGAAATGGCACTGGGACCCCATCTTCCCTCCCCACCACAGCGAAAAGGGTGAGAGGAGATACTATGTCTCCTCTAAGGGATTTGAACACATATGTACACATCCCCCTCTGAGCTCCTGAGCAGTTGCCACAGCTAATGAGCAGGAAAGGCAGGGGCACCAGGCATTGGCACCGAGAGAACAGGACTCAAAGAAGCTGGACCTTTTTGGTAGAAAACTTTGTTCTACAGAGGGACTGCATTTTTTTTATTGCAAATCAGTAGGAACTCGGTCACTATGACTTCCCTTTGTGCAATAACATATTGAAGTTCGGGGACAGATTACTGGACGACTGCAGACCGGAATTCACAGAGATTGTGAAGGAGGGCAAGCTAGTGGCCAGAACATCTCTTCAGGCAAGCTTGGATGCAGCTAAGTCAGCAGCTCAAGCCATAACTATGAGAAGATGTCCACAGCTGCAGTTGTCTGGCCTACCTCCATAGGTCCAGCAGATCATCCAAGACCTCCCATTTGAAGATGTTTCTCTTATTTCAGACAAGACAATTGATAGTCACCATAGCCTAAAGGATTGCAGGAAAATGCTGAAGTGCTTGAAATCTATACACCATTGACAAACCGGAAGAAGTTCCAGCCACAGTGGACCCACTGATATCTGGTTTTAGACCTCAATACCCAAAATCTGTTGAGAAAGGGGGCAGAAATTACAGGAGGTCACCACCACCTCCCTCCTCTTTTGTAACCACAGATTCCTCCCATCCAGTGACTTCATCCAAACAAGAGTTTTGATGCATAGGTTAAATCCAGTCTATCAGTCTCCAGATTACCATCTGCTCCTACCACCTTATTCATCCCAGTTTCTAAATGCTTGGTCCCACATCACGTCAGATTAGTGGGTCTTAAGTATGGTGGATTTGGGATACGGACTCCAGTTTGTTTCTTTTCCTCTTTCCCATCTCCTCTTTCCCGTCCCTCCTCAGGGACCAATCTCATGAGACCATCCATAATTGGGAGGGCCAATCGCTCCTTCAAGTGGGGGCCATAGAGGAAGTTCCTCTGGGGGAGGGAGATCCTTATTCTGAAAGCAAAAGGCAATCTCATGTCTATCTTCGATCTAAAAGAGTGAAACAAATTCCTTAAGAAAATAGAACTCCTCATGGTTACCCTAGATTCATTTCCCAGAGCAAGAGGGATGGTATGCTGACCTCATCTTAAAAGATGCTGACTTTCACATGGCAATCCACCAGAACCACTGGAAGTTTCTCAGGTCCGTGGTCAATGGGATCTGCAACCAATTTATAGTGCTTCCATTTGGCCTGTCAGCAGTTCCTTATATTTTCACCAAATGCATGGTGGTGGTCACAGTGTTCCTTCAAATGTCAGGGGTCCATGTGCTTCCTTACCTGAAGACTGGCTAGTGACAGGCTGGTCCAAGTCTCAGATACTGTCCAGTGTAGCCATGATCCAGTCGACCTTCTACAAACTGGGGCTCCTATTCCAGGTGTAATCAATTATTTTTTGTCAAGGTCCTAATTTCTTGGTCAAGTTATAGTAAAGGTCCAGACTCCAGAGAAACATTTTTCACACCACAATAATAATAATAAGTAAATATAAGATTTCACGGTCCGTTCAAAAGTGTCTGGTGGTCTGGATTTGGCCCATGGTCTGCCTATTGACTGCCCCTGTCCTAGTCAATGTGTACAAATCAATTCTGAAACCAATACAGAGAACAGAATTTATTGGAATGGTCCTGGCATCTACAAAGGCTATTGCATTTCTGCCACAACTGAGGTTCGAAATGTTGTGGGGCTTAATTCAGGAACAAAAAGCACATCCTGTCACCACAGAATGTAGCTGCTTCAAGCACCTAGGGCACATGGGAACATGCACCTATGTAGTGCAGCATACCAGACTGCACCTCAAAAGGCTACTAGGATGGTTAGTTTAGGTGTATTCCCCATGCTGACATCGCCCAGACGTGGTGTTTCAAGTACCAATGCTAGTCTTGTCCTCCCTTGACTGGTGGACAGATCCTCTGAAAGTTTTTATGGGGGTTCCCTTCAATCCCCTGCAACCAATGCTCATTTTAGTCACAGATGTATCCTTCTTCCCTTGGTTGGGGTACATACATGAGGTCACTGCAGACTCAGGGTCTTTGGTTTTCCCAAGATCTGAAGGCTCATATACATATCAGAGAATTGAGAGCTGTCCATCTTGTGTGTTCAGCCTTCCTACCACACATTGAGTAAAAAACAAATCTGCTAGTGTTAACAGACAGCACAACAACTATGTTTTATGTAAACAGACAAGGAGGAGTGTGTTCCACTCAGTTGTGCCAGGAGACGATTCTCCTGTGGAAGTTCTGCACAGTGAACTCCATTCACCTCAGAGCTGCTTACCTTTCACAAAATATGCAGAAGATCAGTTGAGCAGATCCTTCACCAATCACCATGAATGGTCACTAGATCCGGATATGGCCAGATTCATCTTCCGACTGTGGGGGATTCCCCAAGTGGACCTGTTTGCAACAAGTATGAACAGAAAGTCAGCCCAGGTTAACTGAAAAAAGCATTCCTACTGCCCTGGAAGAACACCTTACTCTAAGCTTTCCTTCTGATCCTGTTGGTCCCCAGAGTCTAATCCAAGATCAATCAAGACCTTGCTCACCTCATACTTATAGCATCAGCGTGGCCTCAGCAGCACTGGATCTCAACCCTCCTAGCCTATCAGTCAGACTTCCACTCTCTTTCCCACTGGATTCAGATGTAATTTCCCAGGACCATGGCCACCTCCTCCACACCAGCCTGTAGTCCCTCCAATTGACAGCATGGATGCCTCCTCGCTAACACCATTAGAAAAAGCTTGCTCCAAGGAACATAGGAACATAAGGATATTATAATGGCCATACTGGGTCAGACCAAAGGTCCATCTAGCCCAGTATCCTGTCTTCCAACAGTGGCCAATGCCAGGTGCCCCAGAGGGAATGAACAGAACAGGTAATCATCAAGTGATCCATTCCCATCGCTCATTCCCAGCTTCTTTCAAAAGCGAAGCTATGGACACCATCGCTGCCCATCCTGGCTATTAGGAAAAGCAAGAAGTATTTCTACATATTAGAGAGCTTCAACTAAAAGTATATACTTGGCTAAATGGAAGCCTTTTCCTACCTGGTCCTGCCAGAAAGGTGTTCATCCAGAAGAAGCCCTCATCCTTCACAAATTGTACTATCTCCTGTACTGAAAACATCAAGGTATAGCAGTGAGCTGTATCAAGGTTCATTTGGCAGCTCTCTCAGTTTTCCATTAATCAGTGAATAACAGATCTCTTTTTTGCAACCTCATCACTATCAGGTTTTTTAAGGGGCTGGACAGAATATATTCAGAAGTGCAAGAACCTTTACTCCTGTGGGATCTCAACCTGGTATTAGCAAAGTTATTGGGGCCATCCTCTGAACCACTCATGACTTGTTCTTTACTCCACTTCTCTGAGAAGGTGGCATTTTTTATCACAATTACCGTGGTGAGCAGAATGGGTGAGTTGAGAACTCTACTAAGAGAGGCTCCATATACAATCTTCTATGAGAACAAGGTTTACCTTTGCCCTCACCCAAAGTTCATGAGAAAAGTGGTTTCCAACTTTCATGTTAATCAGGCAATCTATTTGCTGACTTTCTTCACGAAACCTCATGCTCAAAGAGATAAAGAAAAGCTCCATTCTTTAGATGTCAGAAGAGGTTTAGCCTTTTATCTGAACCAGACTAAATAATTTAGGTCATCATAATAATTGTTCTTTGTGGTGGCAGAGAGAATGAAAGGTCACCTGGTATACCTCCTGGATTTCTTCATGTATTAGTTTGTCTTACCAGTTGGGTAATGTCACTCCATCAGCTAGAGTGCTAGCCCATTCAAGTAGTGTACATTCAGCATCTGCGGTAACTGTTGTTTTTCGAGGAGTGTTGTACATGTCCATTCTATGACCCTCCCTCCTTCCCGTCTCTGCTGGAGTCTATCCAATAAGAAGGAACTGAAGAAGCTTGGGAGTGGCTACATCCTTTATACCTGCATGCAGTGGTGCATGTACTTTCTATGATAGGATATATTCAGCCTTTGTCAGTTCAGCTTGCCACCCTGAGGTCAGAGTCAAACTTCAAGTATCAGCTTGTGGCACAGTGTCTCTTTTTTAATGTATCATTGGTATAGGGACTTCAACCATACCTTTCCGATGCTGACCTCCCTTGGATCCAGGATTTTATATCCTCAAGGCCAGATGAATGCAAAACACCCTCTTTGCAGACTACTCATGAAAAGTATCTAAAAGTTTCCACTAGCGCAGAATGTAGTGACCCTTCTCTTCACTGGGGCAATTCATTATAAATGTAAAACACAAGTGTTCTGTGATGTACTCTTGGCACCTGTTCATGTCCAACTGCAATTCAAGATGGTGGTTATTAAAACCCCCAGTTGCCTTATTGCCATTTATATAAAAGTTCATCTCTGACTCTGCCCCATTGCAGGAGTTAGGAACTACTGGATCATTCTCGCTGCCAGTTCAGGCAGACTTCTCCAGGGCTGGTGGCACGATATTCTCAGTGGAGCAGGACCCATGCCTCTGCTTCCTCCAGCAGTCTGCCAGGACTCACACTTGGCATGCTCCAGGTGTATCTGCTTGGAAAGGCTTTTGAATGTCTTGTAGATCAATTTAATTGTTGGGATAAGTGGTCTGCGTGTGTATAAGATGAGGTGGAGTTATAAAGCCTTTAAGATTAAAGGCTTATATTTTTCTATTTTAGAACTGATCATATTTAATGATGAGAGGCATGTTGATGCTTTAAATGGGTGCCCATAAAATGTGGTGAATAAATATAAATTAAACATTTCTTACATCTGAATAGTCAAGTTAGAAAAAGAACTCAGTTATGTAAAGTGATATTTCATAAAACTTGATTAGACACTACATTCATTACCATTATTCTTATTAACAGTGATTCCACTTTGTTCACTCTCAGAGCTCTCATGTGTGGGTTTTGGAATTGAAAGTCCATACTCTAGAACCCTAGAATTTTTGTATTTTGCCTTTGGCTTAAATGTCCTTTTTTTCAAAAACGTGCCATTTAAAAAATGTTGAGATCTTTGTGGATTAATTTAGATGCACTGAAAGGGGAAAAAAACAATTTTTGAGTTTTTTGCAAAAATGGGTTTGAAATAATATCATCCTATGTCCAATATATAGAATAATGAAAAGCAGTTTCTTTTCCTCAGTTCAGCTGTTGTATTTTACAGCAGTAGGGGTGAGGATTGAGGATTTCCAGCCACCCACGGAGACAAATTAAGTATATAGTTTGGGTGAGTCATAACAACTACCCAACCTTTCCACTTTAGCTTCCAGTTCATACTCATGTTGTTCTGAAATCTACCCAATATTAAAAAAGGAAAAGAAAAGCAGCTGGATTAAGTTTTAGCATTTTACAGTGACCTATTCTTTAAGAAGAACACACTATTTCAGCTTAACCAGTTCCTTGAGAAAACCTCTGACTTTGGCATTGTAAGACTTTTATGAAATAAGATAGGCCATCTCATTAACTCACAGAGGTTTGCGCCACTACTCTCACCACTTCTATTCAGAGCAAGCATCATTAATCAGCTTTCCATTAATATGTGTGGCTGTATCTTGGCAGCAGCATTCAAATTACTCAGTGCTAACAATTTAGAAATATCCTCACAACTGCACTGAATGGTGATTTATCATTACTGCAAAGGGAGTTAATTAGAGCAGAACCATAGGTGTCACAATATAGTCATATTTTAATGACTTTAAAAATTCTACAAAAATATCTACAAAAAAGTTTGATGACAGGTTGATGTAATTAAATTGACTCTCACTTTTTCAAACTTTGAAGGGTAGACAGTTCCAGGCAATGTTTCAAAATCAAATCCTGTTTTATAATGCTCTGTACCATAATTACAGTTGAATAATGGAAATCAATACAAAGGCTGGAACAGGAGCTACAGAAAATGATCCTGGTTGAATCATTCATTAGTGTAATCTTTTATGTAGTATGTGAATAAAGCAGCACTAAGTGGTCTTTTGTAGTTGTTTTCTTAAAAGAGTACCATTAATAAAGCTGCAACCTGGAAGATATTTTCACAACTGTGATCTGAAATATTGTATTTCTTTAAAAAACATGTCAATTTCAAACCAAAGCCTACTCTGCAAGATGAATGGCGCTCCCCTAATAAATCATCTAGCCTTTCCACTCATGCATAAAATCATTTTAACATGCATGACAAAAGATAACAGATTATTACACCAAATCAAAAAAGAATAATGTATTCCTATATTTTTCAGGAAATATGTTTCAGTGGGATTCTTTGTGTCTACTTAACTCCTCTACTTTTCATGCCTTACTGCTGAAAGTTTTATGTAATAAAATACAGTTCAAGTGAAAGGAAAATCTAATCACTGGCAACTTGGCTTTTGCCTCTGACAACATATGTGACATAGAAAAACACAATGGGTGCCACTTTGCATCAGTACTGAATACTGAAAATAAAAAAGACTGGGGATGGCAGGTGAACAATAAGAAAATGCTGCAAAGGCATTAAAAAGGAAAATAAAAACATTTGCCTAATTACTGCATTGTTACACTTGATATAATTGCTATGCATGGCCCTATACTGACACCTAGTGTTAGTGATTAGACTCCAGGGTACAGTAAAGATGGGCAGGTAGTGAAATTTTAGACCACATACCTAAGAAAACATCAACAAAATATCTTTGGGATGTCTGACCCAACAACTGCCTGCAAGGGTGTTGGGATGGTCATGCTTACTACCCACAGTGAGTAAGTGAAACCAACAGTCATATTGTGGAAAGTTCACAAAGGGCTGGTAGGTAGAATGACAAAGCTCACAAAAAATTGTAAATACAGTATGGACAGTACAAATAGGCTGGGAACCTGTTTAAAATTCAGCAAAGCATGTGCTCTCTCTCTCTCTCTCTCTTACTCTCTTTCTCTCACGCAGAACATAATCTGACTCCACCTAGAGTAGTCACCATAAAAAAGTCAACGTTTACCCACACTTACTACACAGAAGCCTGATCCTGCACCCAATGAAACCAACAGCAAAACACCGAGACACCACAGTTATTTCATTTTTTAAATTAGGGGAATATTGAAATATCTCACATACCACTGTGGTAACTATTGGTGATAAGCCTCTCTTCAGTACAGTAAGCATTTAAAGATATCCAAACTCCTTTAGCTCATAACTGAATTGCAACTTGTTTTTCAATACAGTAGAAGTTTGACAATGTCAATCTTAAACCAGTGTTGAATATTTTAAAAAATACCCTAACCTCTTTTTTCTCTTTCCAATAAGTCTTTCCTAGAGCACCAAAAATACAAAGAGTAGGTACTCATTCCTGATGACAGTGTGACGGGATCCCCAGGGTGCAACCTGGGACCTTGGGACCGCTGTGCTTCTCTAACTCTCCAGCCTGGGCTGTCTCTCACAATGCTTTGCTAGTGACAGCAGCAAACCCCTCCACTCAGCACAATAGCATGTGGAGCTCCACACCCAGCTAGATTGCATGAATGCTTTCAGAGCCACTCATGAATCACACAGAGAAAGGCACTAGCCGAATTCCCTCAACTCCCAGCACTGTACCTCAGGAATATACCGCCTTTTACTGCTCAAGATGAGCAGTGAAAGTTTATTAATTGGTTCACCACTTCATCAATGGAAAGTGGATATACACCAGCCTTTGTAAACCTGAGAAGATTTACCAAACAATTCAGGCAAACTCACTGGTAAAGATAAACAGTAAGACAAGTTTATTGACTACAAAAGATTTTAAAGTGATTATAAGTGATAGGCAAAAAGTTAGAGTTAGTTACCAAAATAAAATAAAATAGAAGTACTCAGCCTAAACTCTCAACCCTATTAGACTGGGCAACATCTAGATTAAGCAGTTTTTCTCATCCCACTGTATATTGCAGTTCAGAGTACACAGGTTTCACCCTTGAAAACTGGGCCAGTCTCCTCGGTTGGAATCTTCAGTCTTCTGATCATCCTTGTTGCTTGCAGCATAGGTGGGGAAGGGTGAAAGGCCAAGCATGGGGCCATGGTTCTGTTTATGGGGCCAGATTATGTTCTGTTTTATACCCTTGGTCCGTGTGCTTGGAGAACACAAGTCCAGGCTCGTCTGGTGGGCATTGTTGAGTCACAAGGTGAAGCAATACTCCAGTGTGTCTCCTGTGAGTTAGTCATTGAATTGTAACTCATCTACTAGACAATGACTGGTGATGCCTATTCAGCACTCACCTGGGCGTTGGTTACCTCCCTTGTCGTTTTCTCTGGCAAGCTAGTATTTGGGCGCTTCCCAAACTCACAGCATATTTTAGTGACAACCATACAACACATTCTCATAACTTCATATACATTAATGATATACATATTTAGGTAGAACAATGACTTTCAGCAAATCATGACCTTTCCCCTGATACCTCACATGGCACGCTTTATATGCAATATCACAATTGTATATAAATGAGGAATGTGGGGGTTCCAGGGTGCTCCCCCAAGGTACAGAATGTCACAGATAGTACTTGCCATTTTTTTACCAAATGCTGATAAGACATAGTGGATATGTGGAGTTTAATGAGATCTACACATCTAGATCCTGGATGAAATCCAGGTCCCATTGTATGGAGTTTTGCCATTGACTTCAATGGAGCCAAGATTTCCCACTAAATTTATTTAAATGCCGGATTCTGTTCTCCTTTTTGTAAGTCTACCTCCACTGATTTACACTGGCGGGAGTGAGATCAAAGTCAGCACCACTGTTTTATTTGCAAGAAAGTCACTTGAAGCTAACTGATTTGTGAGCAAGAATATCAAAGACCAGAAAACTTGGTTTGAAGTAGATCATTTTTTGCTTATCACATGACTATAGAGGTATCTCTTTGGACAAGATACTGTATAATTAGAATAGGTTGCTTTCCTATAACCCATATGTGCTATTCAGAAATACTCCATATACTCATTGTGTCGTTACCATCCAGGCTGAAATAAGGGAAAATACTGAGTTGTCCGTTAGCAACATATTTACATGGCATGGAGATTATGCTGCTTTGGGGCCAATTTTTTTTTGATTGCTTGTAACAAAGGAGTCAGACTTTTGGGACACCAAAAATAAGGTCTTGATCAGTACTGTGATCCATATAGGTGTACTGTTGCACCAGAATAGAGCCTCACTGCAGTCCATGGAGCTGTGGGGTGGACGGAGAGGAGGGGGATGAAGCTGTCAATTTGTATGGATCACAAGGCAGAAAAGGGGCTTAAGGTTTTATATAAGCATTAGAGGGCATGTCCTACTCCCACTGAAATCAATTTTAAACTCCCATGTTTGCAATGCAGGATCAAGCCCTTAAACAGGGTCTTGAAAGCATTTGAAAATATTTACCAAGGTGTATAAAAACCAGTGGTGAAATAGCTTATACAATAAATAGGCATTTACATTAATTCTCTGAAATTAATCTTTGTTGCAGATACAGCCTCTGAAAATTGTTCAAATGTGCAAGGATGTTGGCAGTCTAAAGTGACAAAAATACAGTGCTATGAAGAGGAAATATTTTAGAAATAAGGCAAGTTTGTATTTTTAGCAAGGGCTTACCGGGTGTTACTTTTTCTTGTTAAACAGAAAATTGCAGAGCCTTGTTAGAAAAAAAATCACTTCTAGCAATAAGATGGCAAAAAGAAATTATCCTTGAATGCTGGAAGGACATAAACGAAATAACAGAGAATGAATACATTTCCGATCTAACAAAGGTTGCATTTTTTATTAAGACAAAAAATAATACATAGCTGTGATGGCATGTGTACTCCACACAGGCAGAGAAATAATTAGCTGGAGCTGGAGAACAATTAGTTCATCCAGTTACATCTGGAGGATGTGCCAGGCCCAATTTAGACAGGATTAGACCCAGCTGAGGAGGAGACAGATGTTTGAGTTAAGGATGGATTTCAAGTGAGAGAAGAGGGGTGACTAATAAAGGAAGGACTTCAGGGGTGTGGAAGGGAGGAAGGATGCTCAGGGGAATAGTGTGATGGGGGAGGGTCTTCTCTCACAAAGGGAGTGTTGGCAAAGGCCTTGGAGAGACACTGGGAAGCCACAGGAGTGGATGGAGTACATATGATTGATTGAGCACAGGAATGGACTGAGCACCCTTGATAACAGGGTAAAACCCCAGGGAGGCAGCTCAGGATTGGGTTTTTGGAGGAAAGAGACATGCAGAGAGCCTGGGAAGAGGCAGATAGGAGCTGGGTTTCCAGGGAGAAAGCCCTGGGAGGAGTTGCTCAGTTCAAGAGCAGAAAAAAAATCTGTAGAGTCTAGGAAGGGTTAAAGAGTCTGTGGCGGAGTAAGCCTAGGAAGTGGCTGGAGAAAAGGGCCTCGAGACAGGCTGAGGTAGGAAGTAGTCCAGGAAGATAGCAAGGAGTCTGAGGGAACCAGCTGCAAAACAAAACAAAACAAAACAAACAAACAAAAAGTATAGGGAAAAAATATCTTTCTTTTCTCTGTCTTGAGAAAGTTAAAAATTGTACATGTTACTTTCAAAAACCAAAAAGGTAAAGTATGTGGGGGACGGGGATTCAGAAGACTTCTTAGGCCTGGTCTACACTAGGACTTTATGTCGAATTTAGCAGCATTAACTCGATTTAACCCTGCACCCGTCCACATTACCAAGCTATTTATTTTGACATAAATGGCTCTTTAATTCGATTTCTGTACTCCTCCCCGACGAGGGGAGTAGCGCTAAATTCGACATGGCCATGTCGAATTCGTGTTACTGTGGACGGAATTCGATGCTAATAGCTCCGGGAGCTATCCCACAGTGCACCACTCAGTGGACGCTCTGGACAGCAATCCGAGCTCGGATGCTCTGACCAGCTACTCAGGAAAAGCCCCGGGAACATTTGAATTCCTTTTCCTGTCTGGCCAGTTTGAATCTCATTTTCTGTTTCGACATCGTGGCGAGCACAGCAGCACTGGCAACGATGCAGAGCTCTGCAGCCGTGGTGACCATGACATCGCAGAATAGGAAGAGAGCGCCAGCTTGGACTGATCGGGAAGTCTTGGACCTGATCGCTGTGTGGGGCGATGAGTCCGTGCTTTCGGAGCTGCGATCCAAAAGACGGAATGCGAAAATTTATGAGAAGATTTCCAAGGCAATGGCGGAGAGAGGATACGTCCGGGATGCAACGCAGTGCCGCGTGAAAATCAAGGAGCTGTGACAGGCATACCAAAAAACCAAAGAGTCCAACGGACGCTCCGGATCGCAGCCACACACATGCCGTTTTTACGAGGCACTGCATGCTATGCTCGGTGGTGCTGCCACCACTACACCACCAGTGTCCGTGGACTCTGACGACGGGGTCTTATCTACGGCCACGTCGTCTGACATTTTCGCTGACGGTGAGGAGGAGGAAGGAGAGGAGGAGGACGAGGCAGTCGACAGCGCTGAAAACACTGATTTCCCCGACAGCCAGGATCTGTTCATCACCCTCACCGAGCTCCCCAATGAACCCTCCCAAAGCAGCAGCCCAGACCAGGACCCAGGCGAAGGATCGTCAGGTCGGTGTTTTAAATATTTATTTTGAATGGAATAGGCATTGGTTTCTTATCAATGTGTTTTTATTGCTTGCTTTGCAATAGGCGCTTCATTTTTAAATCTTCTCAAAGGCAACTACTCGAATAGTCTGTCAATATGTATGGGGATATTGGAGAAATCCCCATCGGAGATCTCCGCGAAACTCTCCTGTAGGTACAGTGAAAGCTTTTGCATCAGGTTCCCTGGGAGAGCGGCCTTACTATCTCCTCCATGGTAGGATACTTTTCCGCGCCATGCAAGCTGCAAGTACTCTGGTATCATTGCCTTGCATAGCATGGCGGCATATGGCCCCGGGGTTTGCTTGCATTCACGCAGCATGCGGTCTTTCTCTGTCTCCGAAATCCTCATAAGAGTGATATCAGTCATGGTGCCCTGGTTTGAATGGGTGATTTTGTTAGTATGGTGACTCCTTGATTTTTCCTTTAAAGAACGACAAGCGGCGATTGGCAGACATGCGGGGGGGTGGTAGCAGTGAGGCTAACCGCAGAAACTTTGCGGTGCGCCGGCAGGGAGAGTTCCCTGAACCGGCCACGCGGAGCGGGTGGGGAGGCTAGGCGAGCCGTTAACACATAGGCGTGCGCAGGCAGGGAGAGCTCCCTGGACCGGCCACGCAGAGGGGGTGGGAAAGGTAGGCGAGCCGTTAAAACACAGCGGGTCGCGGGCAGGGAGAGTTCCCGGTACCGGCCCCGCGGAGGGGGTGGGTAGGTTAGGAGAGCCGTTAGCACACAGCCCTGCGCGGGCAGCTAGAGTTCCCTGGACCGGCAACGCGGAGGGGGAGGGGAGGGTATCTGAGCCGTTACAACACAGCGGAGCGCAGGCAGGCAGAGTTCCCTGGAACGGCCACACGGAGGGGGTGGGGAAAGTAGGTGAGCCGTTAAACCACGGCGGGTCGCGGGCAGGGAGAGTTCCCGGTACCGGCACCGCGGAGGGGGTGGGGAGGTTAGGAGAGCCGTTAGCACACAGCCGTGCGCGGGCAGCCAGAGTTCTCTGGACCGGCCACGCGGAGGGGTTGGGGGGGGTATCTTAGCCGTTACAACACAGCGGAGCGCAGACAGGCAGAGTTCACAGGAACGGCCACGCGGAGGGGGTGGGAAAGGTAGTTGAGCAGTTAAACCACGGCGGGTCGCGGGCTGGGAGAGTTCCCGGTACCGGCGCCGCGGAGGGGGTGGGGGGGGGAAACGTGTGTGCAAGCCCTTGCAGCCGAGTGGTTTTGCCGGCATCAGGAACTGGCCACCGCTAGGAGCTGTGCTTGAAACATGGGAATACCGCACTGCTGTGAAGTTAGTTCACAGCAGTCCAAAGGCACTGGCTTACCATGGTCTCCAGGGAGCAGTTTTGCAGTGTCCAGGTCCACTTGGGTGATCTGAACACCAGGACCCCTGGCAGTTAATACAAATACATAATATTCGACCTTGTACTGAGTGCACATGTGATAGATAGTATGCATGGTCTTGTTCACAGGGAAAGAGTATAGGCATTGTTCGGGAAAATGTATCTTTCTGAGGAATTCACTCCCTTTCTCCCATCCCACAGCTGCGAGTGTCTCCCTCCCTACCCGTGGATCGCCCTCTCAGAGGCTTGCGCAGATCAGGCGGTGCAAAAACAACAACCAGGGACGACATATTTTCGGAACTGATGGTCTGTTCCCGAAATGATGCTGCCCAGCGGAGAGAGGACGTCTCAAGGTCCGAGCGAGCAGTCAGTGAACGGGAGCAGAGGGCTGAAGCTCACGAGGACAGGTGGCGGTTGGAAGATCAGCAGACGACTCAAACGCTGCTTGCACTAATGCGGGAGCAAACTGATACGCTCCGCCGCCTTGTTGACGTTCTGCAGGAACGGAGGATGGAGGAAAGGGCACCTCTGTATGTTCTTTCCAAATGCCCTCCCCTGCCACAAAGTCCTATTTCTCCCTCACCCAAAGTCAGTAGAACGAGGGGAGGCAGGGGCAGAGGAAAAAATCACTCCACCCCTGCGGACTGCTCCAGTAGCAGAAGGCTCTCCTTTCCAAAAATATAGATAGTACCTTGACTTCCCTCCAAACGCACCCCACCCCAGCCCCCGTCCAAGTGTCATCCTAAAATTTTGCTCTCCTTAATAAAAAATTGTGTTCTGAACAGTCCTGATTCCTTGACTGTCTTTCAAAGCGCTGTTGTATTGAGGGGGAGGGGAGGGGTGTTCTGTGATTTGAGACGATAGTCGCATATAACAGGGCGGGAACAGGGGAAAAGGTTCAGTTGCCATTCTAGGAGGGGGTTTTCCTATTCCCAAGGGGGGGTGCTGTCACTTTCAGGTGGTGGAGGGTGGCTGCAGATCGTTGGCGGCAGGCAATAGCCTGCATGACAGATCCATGCAGCAGGGGACCAGTGGCCGCAATGCCCTGCAAAGAAGTCACACAGCCCCCCCCTCACAGACTTCCGAACAGGAGTGGTTGCAGGCTCCGTTGAAACAAGCAGTACACCATTGCGGACTGCTCAGGGAGCAGGAGCCTGTCATTCCCTGAGTTGGGAAGCGCCCTTTCCATCACTCCACCCGCTCCCCAACCGCGGTATTTGTCCCAGTCTCAGCACTTTACCGAGAAATCATTAATAAAGAAGATGGTTTTAGTAAACAATGCTTCCTTTATTATACTTTTAAACCGGGGACTGAAGGGGGGGGAAAGGGTGCTGGTAATTGTAGAGGATAGACAATGGTCACCGGGTAAAGAAACGGGGGCTGGTTCACCTTCAGTTTTAACAAGCGAAACAGTCACTGGTTACCCTGCTCGCTCTGGAATCTAGCTTTCAGGGCTTCCCGGATGCGCAGCGTGTCCCGCTGTGATCTTCTAATCGCCCTGGTGTCCGGCTGTGCGTAATCAGCAGCCAGGCGACTGGCCTCAGCCTCCCACCCTACCATAAACGTCTCCCCCTTGCTCTCGCAGAGATTGTGGAGCACACAGCAAGCTGAGATCACAATGGGGATATTTGTTTGGCTGAGATCGGAGCGAGTAAGTAAGCTTCGCCATCTCCCTTTCAGACGGCCAAAGGCACACTCCACCACCATCCTGCACTTGCTCAGCCGGTAGTTGAAGAGCTCCTTTTCAGTGTCCAGGGTGCCCGTGTATGGCTTCATGAGCCAGGGCATTAGCGGGTAGGCTGGGTCCCCGAGGATCACTATAGGCATCTCCACATCCCCAAGAGGTATTTTGCAGTCCGGGAAGAAAATACCTTCCTGCAGCCGTCTGAACAGACCAGAGTTCTTGAACACACGAGCGTCATGAACCTTGCCCGGCCATCCAACGTTGATGTTTGTAAAACGTCCTTTATGGTCCACTAGTGCTTGCAGCACCATAGAAAAATATCCCTTACGGTTAATGTACTGGCTGCCCTGGTGGGCCGGTCCAAGGATGGGGATGTGTGTCCCATCAATAGCCCCACCACAGTTTGGAAATCCCATAGCAGAAAAGCCATCTATGATCACCTGCACGTCTCCAAGGCTCACTACCTTTGAGAGCAGCAGGTCAACGATTGCATGGGCTACCTGCATCACAGCAACCCCCACGGTAGACTTGCCCACTCCAAATTGATTCGCGACTGACCGGTAGCTGTCAGGAGTTGCAAGCTTCCACAGGGCTATAGCCACTCGCTTCTGGATAGTCAGGGCAGCTCGCATCCGGGCTGGGCAGGGCAGGGGACAGCAACTCACAAAGTTCCAGGAAAGTGCCCTACGCATACGAAAGTTTCTCAGCCACTGGGATTCATCCCAGACCCGCAGCACTATGTGGTCCCACCAGTCAGTGCTTGTTTCCCTGGCCCAGAATCGCCGTTCCACAGGATCAATGTGACCCATTGCCACCATGATGTCCAGGGGCCGGGGTCCCGTGCTCTGCGAGAGGTCTGTCCCCTCTCAGAGTTCATGTCCTCACGGAGCTTCCATTGCCTCCTCGCCAGATTTATCTGCATCTGCCTCTGGAAAAGGTGGACGATAAGGCGCGAGGTGTTGACAACGGACAGAACAGCAGTGATGATCGCGGAGGGCTCCATGCTCGCTGTGCTGTGGCGTCCGCGCTGTCAATCACCAGAAAAGGGCGCGATGTAATTTCCCGCCAGCGCTTTCACGTAGGGAGGGCGGGAGTGTGGGTCGAATGACGACAGGTTCCCAAAACCACCCGCGACACATTTTTGGCCCCAGAAGGCACTGGGGGCTAGACCCAGAATTCCAATGGGCGGCGGCGACTGCGGGAACTGTGGGATAGCTACCCACAGTGCACCACTTGCATTGTCGACGCTTGCCCCCTTAGTGTGGACTCACAAACTCGAATTAATGTCCTTTGTGTGGATTCGCACGATCGACTTTGTAAAATCGATTTCACAAGTTCGGTTTAAGATGAATCGAACTATTCCCGTAGTGTAGACATACCCTTAGAATGAATTTTATTTAGTTCAGTATCACTTTATTTGTCAAAGAATGGCTTGGAGCAACATGTTTGATTTTTTTCCCTGTTTCTTTCATGACAAAGTTAATGTTGCTGATGAAGAAGTCATCATCATCATCATCACTCCTATAACTGCATTGGTCATTGGGGCACCATCATTGATGAGCAATCAACCAATTGTCTCCACCTCTGATGATTGTGTGTCAGTGCTTGAGTCTCCGTGAAGTCCATTCCCGTCCACTCTTTTATGTTGTCAGTCCATCTCTTCTTCTGTCTACCTCTTCTTCTCTTCCCCTCTACTGTCCCTTGGAGGATGATCTTGGATAGGCCAGATGATCTTGTTACATGGCCATACCACTTCAGCCTGCATTTCTTCACGGTCATCAGGAGGTCTTCATATGACCCAGCGCATTGGGTGATGATGTTGCGGACCTCTTCCTTAGTGACATGGTTGAAGTAGGAGATGCCTAGGATTTTACGGAAGTATCTCATCTCTACTACCTGTATTTTCCGTTCAAGTTCTGCCATAAGGGTCCATGTCTTGCACGCATACAGAAAAATGGAGATGACCAATGTGTGCAGCAGTTTCAGTTTGTATTCCAGGGAGATGTTCTTATTCCTCTAAATTGGCTTTAGCTTTGCCACCGCTGCTGTTTGCGCAGTTCTTGCCTGAATTTCTGCCTTGGATCTTTCATCAGTGATGATTGCCCCCAAATGCTTGAATTGTTTCACTGTCTCCAGCTCTTGTCCACTGACAGTGATATGTGAGCTGATCCCATCACGTTTGTTTGTCATCAGCTTGGTTTTCTCTGCACTGATTTCCATGCCATATTTTGATGAAGAAGTAATAGTGCACAATTAGTGACCATTAACAACTTTTTGATTCTCTTTTGAATTAATTATCATATGATGTTGGCACTTGCTTTTTTTCCATTTTCTTCACAGTAACTCTTTGGAGAAAACATTTAGAAGGGCAAAAGAGTAAAATAGGTTACGTTCTTTTATATACAATATTGATCCAGCACCCACTGGAAGGTAGTGGAATGGGTCCTATTGAATTTTCAGTGGGAAATCACCAAAGCAGACCCACCTGGTATGGATATTTCACAGACTTGTGTACAGATAGGCAATGCCACTTTGTGCTGTGATGATTCCCCACAGCTCTCACAAGCTAAGGAGGGGTGGGACCCCCTTGCTGTTACAAGGGCATCAGGCAGCTGTTCTACAGAACCTATAGTTACTTCAGGCAGTGACATTGATAACTGACTGGAAGGCGCTCTGCACTCACTCCGTTCTGACCCAATACCCTGGTATGATGTTAGGGGTTATTTTGCTAGTGGAGGCATCATCTTTTGGTTAGGAAGTAAAATAGAGAGTCTGAATGAAGCTTGCACTGCAAATTCATTGACATTTTCACCTAGCTAATTTCATGTGGTGTAAATCCAGATATGAAACTCTATAGATGCCTTTCCCTACTTCAGTGTGGGGAGAAGTTTAGCCAGACCAGCAGGGAGAGGGTGAGCTCTTGGGTGGGGGGAGGGGAGAGTTCATGCTCAGACATGCTGGATCCTGTCCCCTCCTTGTGTCTCAAAAATCACATGGGAGTGTGCTTGGGCAAAGGGCTTCTCTGCCTCCCATTAACTAGTGGGTGGGATCACAGATTAGAAAAGCTGACTCTCTCTAACAGCTCCCCTCATCTCAATTTAAAGCCTCCCAGGCATTCAGAAGCCATCTTCTTACCATTATTCTTCAAAAGCCTCAGCAGCAGCAAAACATAGGAATATTGCTACTATTAGGATAGCTTTGCTCCATGAAGCATGGATATTCACTTCATACTTTGCTAGGTCTGCTTTGACTGATTTTTATCTCTTTTTTTAACCTATTTTTTGTTGTTGACTCTCTTGTTCCACCACATGAGTGGAATGATTCTGGAGACATCTGGCTTAATGCAACACTCAGGGTATGTCTACACTACAAAATTATGTTGACCTAAATTACATCAACATACGGCCACCACAGTAGTTAAATTTCTTTTGCATGTCCATACTACGCTCCTTGTGTCAGCGGTACATGTCCTCCCCAGGAGCACTTGCACCAATTTAACTGTCAGTGTGGGGCATTGTGGGAAGGCTCCTGAAAGCCAGCAGCAGCCGATGTAATCAACGCAGTGTCTACACTGATACTGCAGTGACCTAACTACATCAACCTAAGTGCCAAGGCCTCTCATGGAGATGGGGTTATTAAGTTGGCGAAGCAGGTGAGTTACATCATCAAGAGCGACATTTTAGTGTAGTCACAGAGTTAGATCGACATAAGCTGCCTTGCATTGACTTAATTCTGTAGTGTAGATGAGGACCCAGTGAAGTGAAAGTAAAGACTTTTCAATGGACTTTGAGTCAGACTTGTATCAAGCAGGAAGTTCCTCATTTTTCCCTTCCATTTTCTTTCTGTCTTGCTAAACTTGAATTTAACCTCTCTAGTTCACATTTACCAGGGCTCAGCCGGTGTCCTGCTGAGATTCTCAGTACCTATCTCAAGTGAAAACTCTGGCCGTTGTGCACGGGGCCCAGACATCAAAATATTTCATATCTCTGCAGGTAATACATGCTAAAGAGATTAAGTCATACTGTGACTCAAAAGAAAAAAGTACGTCTCTGTGCAACCTGATTTATGAAAGTGGGGAAAATGCTTTCTGCAGTGGCATGAGTAATTGCTCATGACAGCAAAGCTGAGTCAACAGTGCCATATATATTTTATTGCAGGGGGAATTCTGCGCCAAAATATTAAAAATTCTGTGCAAAATATTTTAAAATTATGTAAAATTCTGCACGTTGTATTTGTCAAAATAACACAATATAATCACTCCAGTTTCAATTATTTTGGTAACTTATTTCAAAATACCTGTCAACAAGTATGTCAACAATACAGACAACAACCAAAAGATTCCCCCAGGAGTAGACAGTTAAAGAAACCCTTCTGACAACCCAGTTCCAGGTGTGTGTGGGGGTGTTGGAGGGGGCTGATCAGGGCCCCCCAGAGCCCAAACACCCACAACCCCAGAACCCAGTCATGGGGCACTCCCCACCCAGACCTTCCCCAAAGACCCTAGCCATGGGCACTCCCCGACCCAAACATCCTCAACCCCCTCCCCACCAGAGCCCAGCCCAGACACCCACACCCTTTGTTCCCCTCAAGCCCAGCCCATATCCCCCGGCCCAGAAACCTTTCCCCAGAATCTTTACTCCCCTCCAGCTTCTTTAGAGTCTTGCCGGGGGATATGGTCTTGTGCGGCCCTGCCCTTCCCCCACCCCCCCCTTTGCCAGAGCCAGGTCTTCTGGGCCCTCTCCTGTCCCTGGGTGGATGAGGATCAATCCAGGCAGCAGAGCATGCAAAGCCAGGCTGGGTGCTTGGATCACTGCGAGCTGGAGAGCTGGGCTCTGAAGAGTCCAGCAGCCCCTGATGGCCATCAGCATCTCTACAGCCCATTTCTGTGGGGGAAAACACGTAATTCTAAACAGAACATTAATTTTGTGCAAATTCCCCCAGGTATAATATTCCCCCAGGTATAATTCCCCCAGGTATAATATTTCAATGAATAGCCACTTGAATTTTAAATTGAATATACTTTGACTGTGTTCATCACCCTGTTGTGTTCAACTCTCCATTAATATCTTAGCAAATGGGTTTGCTGGTAATAATGTTGACCAACACAGATAATATTAACTTCCTGATTGCCTGTGAAAATACTTGTGGGTGATCTGATGCAGAAAGTTATGATTACCCAGCCATAGAATGGAAAGAATCATGGGCCAGATTTTCATAAGTTCTCAACACTCACAATGGGGATCACATTCTCAAAAGAGCTTACCTGCTACTTAGGCTTCTAAATGACTTTCAAAAGTGTTCAACACTCAGCAACTTCAGTGGTTTCAGTAGTAGTACTGGGCACTGAGCCCTTCTGAAAATCTGGCCACTTTACTTAGATGTCGAAATGGCAGCTGAGCTCTTAAAAATTAGGCCATTTACTTAGGCACCTAAATGGAAATGCTGAGCTCTTTGAGAATCTGAACCCCTACGACTTTTGTATCAAAAAGTCAGATTTCAAGTTCTGCTCAGGAACGATCTACATAAACCATTCTGAGAATTTTGAATAACAAACTATTTGTGGACATAAGGTGGCAATTGTCAGTTACAAATTATTTGCTTAGCTCTATGCAAAACCGAATAGCATAACAATGCAATTCTACTTGGATGAAAGAATATTTTGTGGTGCCAGACTTTTATGCTGATATTTACACCACAGACTTGAATAATTGTTATTCTAACTGTATTCTTTTTCTTCAGTCTCTTCAGGCTGATTCTGTCTCAGAGTCATGACTCAGTTTCTGGCTTGTTGAGGTCTAATCAAAAGCCCTCCAAGAATTTTAACCTCCTTGATGTAGAATGGCTCCACAGGAATGGATGTTTTCAATCCTGAATAACAGGTAAATACAACTTGACATGATTCAAAATTTGAAAAGGAAGCTGGCATTGTTCCGAGGTTTGAATTTGGGAGTGAGTTTGAACTCTTTATCTATATTTGTTGTGCTTCAACATTTCTGCATATGAAACAAATTCTAACTTTTTTTTTCTTTAGGTATGTTCTAATGGTTAGAACTTGAGATATAGGTTGTTCATTTTCATGTTTCATGTTCCATTAGAGCTGGTTGGAAATTGTCTGATGGGATGTTTTTTCTTGGAAAACACTATTTCATCAAAAGCAAAACTTTTTGTGAAACATGACTATCCCTATCATTAAAACAAAAACCTGAATAGAGCATTTTGAGAAGGTCAAAATGTTCCACTCACATTGATACATCTCAACTTTTCCACTTCAAAACAACTTTTTTAATTCACTTTTTATTTTGCATCATATAAAACTTTAAAAAAAAATTATTGAAACAAACCACTTTGATCTAAAATGATTTCCCCCCCCCCCCCCAATTTTGTTTCACAGGAAACTCCAAGGTTTTTCTGACACAAAAAAATTAAACCAAAATTGTGGAATTGCCTGCAAAATGGAAAATCTGGATCCCATCCTGGTTGAGCTATGGCCTTTTAAATAATATTTTATTTATATTTATACATCATACTTATATATGATCTACACTTTGTATGTCCCTAGACCTGTCCATTCAGTGATTGCCTATTTACCAAATATTAACAAATAAAGCTTCTCAGTGCAAACTAGATATTATGCCCATTTCGCACATGGGAAATCTGAGGCAGAGAGCTACTAAGCCCTACATTTGCAAAACAATCAGCTAACTTTGGGTGCCTCCATTTCTGTGTACTCAAGATGAACAGGTGTGGGCCCTTTTTGAAAATGTAGGGCTAATTGACTAGCCCCAGGTTGCACAGCTAGGGTAAAATCCTGGTTGCATTCAAGTCAATAGCAACACTGCTGTCTGTCTGTGGAAACAAAATCCAGATTTCCTAATCTCTAGTTCTGGGCTTCAACAACATGACCTTTTCATCTTCCTTTATAAATATCTGTTTACTGTGTGTTCCATTCTATGCATCCGATGAAGCGGACTGTAGTCCACGAAAGCTTATGCTGAAATAAATTTGTTAGTCTCTAAGGTGCCACAAGTATTCCTTTCTTATTTTCTTTTTGCTGACACAGACTAACACGGCTACATGAAACCTTAATTATGTAATTTCTCCTGGATAGTTCAGAACTTTAAAAAGCAATATTTTGCATATTTCATATAGACAAGACATCTAATTCCTTCCCATTGCATCGGGCATTGTGACACCTTGCTCTCTCCTGTTCTCTGCCTGTGGCACACAGTTCAGTCTCAAGAGGACTGAAATGTCTTAAGATCAAAGACTTTTGTTAGACTAATATTTCACCTAGATACCCCTATATAATGGCCTGTGTTACACAGGAGGTCAGACTAGATGATCTAATGGTCCTCCTGGATTTAAACTGATAGCACAGATCAGAAAATCTGGCTGGTTCTACCAGCCCAATATAGCAACTATTTCTTTATGAAAACTGGTGAATAAGAGTGGGATTTAATCATAATGATAACAGCAAAGAATTTTGAAATTAAACACGTCAAGGCAGAAGTTCTTGAGTGAATTCAATACATCAAGTTCATACACGAACATCTGTCTTTTTTTCTTCACACACCTCCCCCCACTGCCCAATCTCTTTAATCTGCACCACCTTTAAGACACCTTATTGCCAGGGCTTGACAGAACTCTCCTAACTAGCAGTAAATGGTATCCCTTAACTGACAAGGGAGGCTGCTACTGAATGAGATGAGCCACTCTATCTTCCCCAGGATCTGGGCTTGCTGCTTTCATAATACTCCTGCAGCCCCTGCCAGCTAGAAACCAGGCCTGGAAATACAGATTCTCAAAAGGCAGCGAAGAGCCTATCTGAGTAGGCCATACATACATACTGTGTTTTGGGGTTTCACTTGAATCTCACTTGTACTTTATTTTCAACTTATTTTAGTACAAAACTGGCTCCATAATTAACACCCTCCCTGTCCTTCTGCCACCCCTACCTGCAGGACTTTTTTCCAGTGGGCCCAAATGCCTAGAAATCCCTCTAACATACAGTGCTGGCCCACAACATTTGGGCACCTGAGCTCAAATGATGCCCCCATGCCCTCTCGCTTGGGCCAAAACCTTGAAAGGTTTCGATTCTACCTTCTTTCTGTTCTACTCCTCTCATGTTACTGCTCTGCTACCTACCCCAATAAAGGAGAACTAACAACTTAAAATGGCTTGTTCAAAAATTTGAAGTAACACTTAACTTTCAAATGCCTGAACAGCAAATGTAACTTTTCTTGTCTGCATAGTTAGTAAACAGTGGCATTTTTATCTGTTTGAATAATCAAAGTGGTGCTTTCCGTGCCTTCTTGGTTACAAAGATTTGAACTGCTTCCTGAAGGTCCAGTCTGGGCCAGCTCATGCTCTATTGAGATGGATGCAAGGCTGACCAGCCTCTCCTGTGTCATTGTGGAGCATAGATGTGTTTTCATTAACTTCAGTTTGGAGAAACTACGTTCTCCACTGGCAACTATTACAGGAAGTGTTAGAAGTATGCGCAGAGCAACAAAAGCATTTGGAAAGAGAGTGGTCATCTTATTTGTGCACATATATTCCAGAACAGCCTTTGGAGTTGATCCTGCTGAAATGTATCTTGAAAGGGCTTTCAGTTCATCACCTAAATCACTTGCATCAATATCGCGCATGTCATCATGTGTCAACACTGTCTCTCATGCCCTGCATTGCTGGTGTAGATCTTCTTCAGGTATAGTGAGGAGTTTTGGAATATCATACAACATCCCAAATATACTGCTGTGTGCCTTGAGCTGCATGAAACGTTCTTCAACTGACTGTATTGCACAATCTAGCACCTGGTTAAATAATTCAACTTTGAATTTTGGAGGGCGGGGGATCTCTTATGGGATTATCCCGTGCCTCGTAATCAAAATGTCTTCTTCTTCAGTGACTCTTGTAATCTTGAATGGGTGGGAAAATAGCTTCAGTGTGAAGCTCCTCTGCCAACTTCTGTGCACTCTTCAGAACGTTTTGAAATCCCTCATCTGACCGGTAAGATTGTAGGTATGACTGCTTTGTCCAGTTGTTCCATTGCTTCAGATATATCAAGGTCAAC
This sequence comes from Chelydra serpentina, assembly GCA_037349315.1. NCBI lineage: Eukaryota > Metazoa > Chordata > Testudines > Chelydridae > Chelydra > Chelydra serpentina. Next base: position 85,532,204 of record JBAIAC010000002.1, read on the forward strand.
ACCTTGGAGTCTCTTGGTTACAACATTTATTTCAAACAGTATGTCATGTCACAACACTAAGCCACACAGAAATTTGAAGTTATGTATGTTTCTGGTTATTCCATTTCCCTCTGCCACTGTTCTCCCACAAACAGTTCCTGTCATAGCATTATCCTCCATAATGGCAACTATGGCATCATCTATCTTCTCAATTTGGTGTTTGATAGGCTTTATCGCCTCCACTCAACTTTCCCATTGTGTGGCACTCAGTGGTTTCAGTGTCAGAGGGGATGTTTCCAGATGTTGCTTCAAAATTTGCCATTGATAAGTTGATGCAGAGAAAAATACATAGATGCTTTGAATTACATTAAAAAATTCAGTAGCCTCACTAGAAGATGATGCTGCATCACTGACCACCAAGTTCAGTGAATGAGAACTGCATGGGACAAAAAAAGCTTGATGGTTTAACTCTCGGATCCATGTCTGCACTCCTCTGTTCTTTCCTCTCATGTTGGCACCATTATTGTAGCCCTGACCTCTCATTTCAGCTATTGCAATTCCCGTATCTTCCAGCTTTTTAAGAAGTACATTTGTCATACCAGCTCCTGTAGTATCATCAATGTCAATAAATTCTAGAAAATGCTCTCTGACAGTCGCCATTGCAGGGACATTTTCACTAGGTTCTGTTGTTGTTACAAAACACACCATTAAAGTCATTTGTTCCATATGGCTGATGTCAGGTGTGCAGTCCAGAATAACAGAGTAATATCTTGCTGACTTCAGATCTGCCACAATCTTCTGTTTGACTTTTGTTGCCAGTAACTGTATGATCTCATTTTGAGAAGCTGGTGTTAATTAGTCCAGGCTCCTGGGGGTGCTAGAGAGGTACATAAGAGGTTCCTCCTCCTCTCTCTCCCTGCAGCTCCTGCTGCTTTCCATTATTCTCTCTCACCTTTTCTCCTGCCTGCCTGTTATGTCTCTTGTGCCCTCCTTCCTCCAGCACAGCACTCCACCATCTCTGTGCATCTAGAGCAGAGAGATTACATATGCACCAGCAGCAGACACAATTTTCTACACTATGGGTCCTAGTGGCCACCCCACCCCACCCCCAGTCAGGCACCCGAGGCGGCCACCTCAGTTCACCTCATGGTAAGGCCAGCCCTGCTGACATATTCTTCTTTACTGCCTCCATCTCTTTTCCTGCTAGTCCCCCTGATTCAGAAAAGCCCTTTTAAGCATTTGGCTAATCCCATCCCTCTTCAGCAAAACACTAAAGCTCATGTTTAAGACCCATTGATATCAATAGGACTTGAATATGTGCTTAAAATTAAGTGGGTGCTTAAATGCTTTGCTGAATATGGATGGATTTAAGCATGTGCTTGAATTCTTTGCTGAATCAGGGCCTTTAAATGTGTCCTTTTCAAAAGGACTCTAAACCTGTGACTGTTGCAGGGACATGTTAATACGTGTTGAAAACCACAAACGCAAATGGGGAACAGGGGAATCCAAATTTAACTGTGGAACAAAGGACACATGCACAGTTTCACAATCCAATTATGCTGTTTTTGTTGTAACCCAACCTTTGCTTATTATCCCATCTATATAGATTGTAAACTCTCTAGGTCCGAGACCTTGTCTTTGTAGCTGTATTCAATGCATCTAGCTAAATAGTGTTGCTATACAAATAATCCTTGTGGCTTTCAGCACTTCTCTTCCTACTTTTGTGATCCTCATTTATTTTCTTTGGACCCACCCTCTATTGCAGGGGTGGCCAACCTGTGGCTCCGGAGAACTCTTCAGAAGTTAATATGCAGCTCCTTATATAGGCACCGACTCTGGGGCTAGAGCTACCGGCGTCAACTTTCCAATGTGCTGGGAGGTGCTCACTGCTCAACCCCTGGCTCTGCCACAGGCCCTGCCCCCACTCCACCCCTTCCCACCCCCTCCCCTTAGCCTGCCATGCCCTCGCTCCTCCCACCTCCCCCCCAGAGCCTCCTGCATGCCATGAAACAGCTGATCAGGAGGTGCGGGGAGGGAGAGGGAGGCTCTGCCAGTGGGCAGGAGGCGCTGGGAGTGGGGAAACTGATGGGGGGCTGCTGACGTATTACTGTGGCTCTTTGGCAATGTATATTGGTAAATTCTGGCTCCTTCTCAGGCTCAGGTTGGCCACCCCTGGTCTATTTCTTGCTGTTGCTGTTGATTTTATTGGTTTTATTGAGTATCCCTTACTTGGCACTCTGGTATTGATACATCGTGGCTGGTATAAAAAATTCTTCTATAAAAATTAAATGTTTGGTATCAGTAAGTTGATCTTTTAGGGATCTCTTCTCCCATCAGCACTCATGTATAGCTCCCACTTACATGAATCTGAGTTATATCTGTATATGGCATCCAGATAAGAATAAACCTCTACCCAGTATTACTATTGCAATGAGGGTGGAAAGATTATGGTTAAAATGGAGTTGATATTTCTGTTCCCAATGCCAGTGTCCCTGGTTTTATTATTTTTGCCTTTCAACATATGAAAATGGATTGTTCAGATGGATATTTATAATTGTTTTAAAAAATTCTAGGTCCATTAATCTAGCCTTTACTTCCATACCAAAGTACAACATATCGGTACGCATTCTAGGCAAAATTAACTCAGGAAAACTAATTAATAAAAGTTGACCTTGAATTTACATAAGTCCTCTTAGTGATTGTGTTTTGAAAAAGGAAATCTGTCTAAGATTTGTAGAAGCTATCTATTGTGTTCACTTGTACAATATTAGTCAGACTGGGTATTTCTTTGCACCCCTGCTACTACTAATTTGAAATAAAAAAATATTCCCAAATTGAGGGCAGGATGGCTTTAGCTAAATGTATGAACTGCACGCATGAAACAAAGGCTGTTAAAGACTTCAGGATAGTACAGTGCCCTAAAGACTGTGGCATTTCCATAATGAGAAAATAAGGTTAGAATAATAAAGAGAATATAAGAACGTCTGACACTTCACTTATTATACTTCTGCCACAATAATAATTCTGATATTCCTCCCCAACCATTCAGACTGGTTTTGTTTTCTGAAATGTAAAAATACACCAAACATTTACAAAATGACTATTTTGGGCAGAAAAACATGTATTTGCATCAGGTACTATATTCCTCGGGGATATGAAAGTACTTGGCTTCAATGTCTTAGAAAATACATGACTTGTTAACTTTTTGCTTGGTGGGAGAACACAAAGCAAAGTAATACACATCATTAAGGACAAGATGTACCCACACACCCATGTGAACTCCCAAAGTGAAATAATTTCCTGTTGGGGGTGAAGGGGGTGCTGCCAAAGCACCCTTAGTTCCACCCTGTTGTGTGCCCAGGACTTTCATGACACATGGTCCTCCAGCTGAGGTCCCACAGCACTGGGCAATGTTTTGCACACCATACCACTAGGAAAACATTTATTTCCCCAACCTACAGTAAGCAGAATACATAGACAAATCACACTGTTTTGCACACCTCTTTGTTTTGAAGAGCTATCTGGGATAAGTAATGTCCTGTGTTGTGGGATCCTCTAATTATTTTTTTCACTCGAAAACCACATGCAAACTAGTTGGCCCTTGCTGTCTCTTGTCATCTGATGTTACAAAGCAATCTACATTGTCTGTGAGATACAGAACACATACTGACAAAAGAAGTAGTTTCCCTGGTAACAGGGACCATAGGAAAGCTCTCAGAACATCTCCTCCCCAGGAGTTAATTTGTTTCAGATGGGGAAAGGTGATTACTTATGTTGTAAGAGCGAGGAAAAACAGCTGAGATATTAAAAGAGGAAATGGTAAACAATAAATAAATAAAATAAGCAGTGCTATTTGTTCTACTTCCACTGTTTTCATTTACCTATATAGTATTGTATATGGCTATCATGTAGATGCTGATGTAACACTATAATGGGCCTGACTTTAAAGAACACCTTAGAAAGCCTCAAGTACCTCCTCATGGTGAAAGGACACTCCCAGAACCAGATAGCCAAGGAAGGCTGTTAGGACCTAACCCAGAAAATGTTGAAAGTAGTATAGGACCAGTGCATAGTTCCAGGGCCAGAAGTCAACAGAATGCGATGCGGGTGAATGGCCGAGAATCAAGCAAACAGGAGTAATAAAGATTGGTTAAAAAAATCCTATAACTTTAAAAATAAATCACTAATAGGGTTGATGTTCCTATCTGAACAGAAAGGGCTAACTCTAAGATAGCTGGAAAAACTTTGACTTGATTTAATACAATGGTTTTCAAACTGTGGTCTCTGGATCACTGGTGATTCATGGAGCACTTCCTCGTGGTCACAGCACATTGTCACATGGTGGTGGCTCCTTCTTTGTTTCCAGCTGTTAAATTGCATTTAACAATAGTTTAAAATATGCTAAATATTTTCCAAAACCGACTTTCCCATGCTCATGTGAGCAGTTGCTGTAGTTATCATAGGGATACTATGTCAGAGTGAATGACAGGACAAGCCTCCCTCTCCCATTCATGACTGCACAATATCACAATAAAAATGTGCTCAAAAAACTTTTGAGAATTACTGGTCTAGAATATTATGCAGACTGTGCAGTTTTCCAATGGAGATCCTCCCCATGATATTTCATTGCAGTAAGGATTCTTGTAGGTTTGCTAAGGCACGCCTGTAAAAAGACAGGATATTGTGACCCAATGAACTTGTGTATTCACACCCTACACACTATTGTAACTATCATTCTGCAAAACATCCCTTGTGAAGTATCATTTGAAAATGAATAACTCGGTCAATAATATCATAGTGAGACGTTTGTAGCAACATTGTATGTAAAGTTATGAATTCCCCCTTATCACATTGCTAGCACATGTTCAAACTCACTTAGCCCTGATTAGGCAGGTCTCTCAAACAAAGGAATGTGTGTTTACATCAATGTACATGTAAACAGGGTCCTTGAGACAACAAGAAGGAGACAAGGCAAGTCTACATTTCAGCTTACACAGGGGAGAAGAAAGAGTATGGCGGCAGCTTCAGTCCCAAACTCCACATCACCTTCTCTACTGTTTGAATAAACTTTGGTTTGAGGGGTAATCCTCAGAAGAATCCACTTCAAATGGGGACTGGAATATAAATATATGGGGCAAAAACACCCCAATCTATCTCTAGCACTCTCACTCTTTCACCTAAGAAGACAAAGGAACCAACTTGGATTTTGGGGGCAGATCCTGATTTGATTTTGGTCAGCTATGTTGCTGGGAACACATGGTAAGGATTTTATCTTGATCAAAGTCTAGTTTATGTCATAGCTACTAGGAAGGGTTTTATCTTTATTTCTTTTATAAGGATTTCTGATTTTTATACCTTGTACGCACTTAAAAATATCCCTCTTGGTAGTTTAATAAACTTGTTTTAGTCTTTAATGAAAATTAATCCAGTGTTGTGTTTAAACTGAACTATTTGGGTAACTCCAGTTAAAGTAGCAAACTGTTGGATGTTGACCTTTTACAGGGGCAACTGGTCTATAATATGTAAACTGTCCAGGAAAAGGCAGACAGTGCAAAACACACATTTTGGGGGAAATTTGGGACTGGGAGTATGTTGGAGTCACCCTGCAAGTAGTAACCTAGACTGCTGGAAGCCAGAGTGAGACTGGTGTTTGCTGTCAGGGTGCTGGAGTGAGAGTTGCTGGACCAGGACTGCCGCTATACACAGACCTGCATGGTGGTAGGCAGTTTGTGAGCGGCCGGGGTTAGTAGCTCCATCTGCAAGCATGGTGAGACATCCAAGGTTGCAAGGCAGGTGGTGCCACAGCCCCTCACTGGTCTGGATTGCACCCTGGAATGTGATAGATAGCATGAGATAGAAACTGTGGAAATGTCAGTGGTGGGTGGAACAATCTTGTGCGCAAATTAAGCTTGTAACATGCAATGGGATCTTTGACATGAGAAGCACTACATAAATAATTAACTGTCTATTTTTATGCTAACCTGCCAGAGCTCTAGAGAAATGTAAAAAGTACATATTTGCTTTATTTTAAGCTTGTCCTAGAATCATGAATACAAAATATTTTGAGCAGTGGTCATATTAGAAATCTGTAGTTTTTTTTCTCTACATTGCCACTAGCATGACTCTTTATTTCAAGAGTAGATTCGACTACTTTCCCAACAAACTTTGGAGGATACCAACCCTCTTGAAAATATTAGCTCTTTATTCAGCTGATTCTTAACAACATCACTTCATTGAAGCATCAATTCATTGTCACTCACAACATAATGAGAAGCCATTTTTCCCCCTTAGCTGAAGGTGATGAGTCTAATAAAGCATGCTACCAAAAATAAAGGGTAGGTGGCAATCAATTCATTCTAAAACCACTTCATTGCAATACAGCCATAACAGAGGTCTCTCTAGTACTCTGACACAGCTGAGAAGAAACTAGTTAACTACTTCTACAACTCAGTTACACGTTCATATAAATAGTGCTCTCTACATTGGGCCACGCTTGAAAACTACTTGGAAACTTGAGCTAAACTACTGCAGAATGCAGTGGCTTACTTGGTTCAGAGTGCTTCTTGTGCCAAATTTGTTTCTGCTTTCAAAACAAAATGTTAGTTTTTGTTCAAAAAAGCTCTAAATGCTTTGAGGTAGAACTTTCAAATTGGCTTAAAGGTATTTAGGCGTTGCTCTGTTCAGCATTGCAAGGCAAAAGACCCAGATCATCAAGGATATTTAAGTGCCTAACTCCTACTGAAATCAATAGGGGCAGGTGGGGGAGAATCTATTATCTTTTCAACCTCATCTATCTAAGTGAAACACTTCCGGAACTGGAAGACAAGGTCTCTTAAATTCTAATCTTGTCTCTGTGACTTTGGACATGTAAATAACTTAACCATTATTCTTCATCTTCTCTGTCTATAAAATAGGGCTAATAGTAGTTCTCTATAGCAGAGTGGGTGTTGTGAGGATTGCTTTATATTGGAAAAGCATTCTGACATAGAGCCCTCTGCTCCCATCCACCCTGCAATACCCACTCCCACCCACTCACCCATTGTTGCTTGCATTTTTATTCTGCTCCCACCCGCAAAAACCTTAGATCCCAAAATCCCACAAGACAGACAGATTCCCCCATGCTACTAAAAAAAACAAAAACAACACTGTCGGTTAATATATTATATATAGTAATGGAAATCAGACACAATTTTTACCACTAAAATAATAAAACGAATCTTGCTTAAACCATGTAAAAATACTTTCACTCGTGTTATAATAGACATCAAATCTTTCTATCTCTCACTTAAATTTAAGTATGAATACCTTTATTTTTTTAAAAAATTAGTGTTTTCCCACAAATTACCACAGTCTGATTTTTTTGACCACCCAATCCCTCCCATAACAAAGTACATTTCACCCGCTCCCGTTATTATGGCAGGGGCTCCTGTGGGACCCATGGGATCCCAGTCCTGCTGCAGGGCTCTATTCTAAAGTAAAAGTGTCAGAGACTGCCCCCTAGTGGACAGTCATCATACTGTGTTGAACAGACCCAACCTCTGTGTTCCCACATGTATCCAAGCCAGCTTGGTCTTGACAGAATCCAGATACTGCTTCCAGTTGTGGGACTTCTAAGGCACTGTCTTAGGGTCAGACCCCTTGTCTAGCACTCTTTCTGGAATGAGGGATTTGCCATTCCATCTACCATAGGCCCCAAAGCTAATGCTGAGACCTCCCAAGCTTCTCCAGCTGCTTTTGTGCACCCTCCCAAAGTCACACCTGATGATAGCTTCTCTAATTAAACAGTTTGGCACCTCAGGGACCTATGTGCCTTGCTTTAGCTGTCTTTCTAAAGCAGACTGAAAAATTACAAGAGGATCTCACAAAACTGGGTGACTGGGCAACAAAATGGCAGATAACATTCAGTGTTGATTAGTGCACATTGGAAAGCATAATCCCAAGTATACATACACAATGATGGGATCTAAACTACCTGTTACCACTCAAGAAAGATCTTGGAGTCATCGTGGATAGTTTTCTGAAAACATCTCCATGTGCAGCTGAGGTCAAAATAACTATCTGAATACTAGGAACCATTAGGAGAGGAATAGAAAATAAGAGAAAATATTATAATGCCACTATATAAATCCATGGTATTCCCACACCTGGAATAGCGTGTGCAGTTCTGGTTGCCTCACCTCAAAAAAAGATACATTAGACTTCGAAAAGGTATATCGAATGGCAACAAAAATGATTAGGGGCATGGGACACCTTGCATATAAGGAGAGACTAAAAAGATTGGTAATTTCATTTTAGAAAAGAGAAGACTAACGGGAATATGATAGAGGTCTATAAAATCATGAATGGTGTGGAGAAAGTGAATAAGGAAGTGTAATTTACCCCTTCATATACCACAAGAACCACGGGTCACCTAATGAAATTAAATAAACAAGGAAGTACTTCTTCACATGATAAAGTCAACCTGTGGAACAACTTGTCAGGGGATGTTGTGAAAGCCAAAATTATAACTGGGTTCAAAAAAGAACTTGATATGTTCATGGAGGATAGGCCCAATGACTATTAGCCAAGATGGTCGGAAGGCAATCCCATGCTCTGGGCATCCCTAAGTCTCTCACTGCCAGTTGCTGGGACTGGTTGACAAGGAGTGGATTATTAGATAATTGTCCTATTCTGTTCATTCCCTGGGCTAGATGGACTGTTGGTCTGACCCAGTATGGTCACTCTTATGTCACATGGCTTTGCAAAGGAACTTCTTAAACACACACTTTATTCTTCGACAGCACAAGCAAGTTACAAAAATATACAAAACAAACTCCTTCAGCTGTGTCTTATGCTTCTGATTGACTGCCTCTTCCTTTTAGAGCATATTACTTTTAAAAGCAGTCTAACACCTTTTCTGTTTCTCTTCTTCCATTACGGATTTTCCATACTCCAACCCCCCATCAGCTGTTGAGCAGAGAGTTGTTAAGTCAATGGCTCTGCTGGTAGCACCCTCACTGTCCCTACAAGGTAGAACTATTCAATGTAGATGGCCCCATTTCAGCTACAGACATAGTCTGTTCCTGCTACTTAATGGAAATGTTAATAAAAACTAAGGTTATAATCATAAATTATATTTCATAAAACATAAAAGAATTCATAAACTAACAGGTGTCCCAAATTGTAGGTCTACACTTACCCGTCGCGTCGGAGGCGTCGGATCGATGTTCTGGGTTCGATTTATCGCGTCTTGTCTAGACGCGATAAATCGAACCAGGAAGTGCTCCCCCGTCGACGCTGGTAATCCAGCTCGATGAACGGAGTAGGCGGAGTCGACGGGGGAGCCTGCGCGCCGCGTGTGGACCCCGGGTAAGTACCTTTTCATTCGAACTAAGATAGTTCGACTTCAGCTACGTTATTCACGCAGCTGAAGTTGCGTATCTTAGTTCGAATTGGGGGGTTAGTGTAGACCAGCCCTTATAGTATTTCATAAAATGTAGCCTTTTTTGTGATGAGGTTTTACCCCTGCACCTTTGAAGTTTGTGCATGGCTGTGACATAGTCAAAAGGAGCCAGCCAGCCAATGTTTGCACAGTTAGGGGGCCAAAGTCATACCCTTGTATATAATACTAAACATCAGGTTGAAGAAACTCTTCGTGTTGATATCTAATATCAGTAAATTGTAAAATCAATTCAAGATGCTTTTTGCCTGCTTTTTTTTTTTGAGGGGGGAGCACAAGAAGATATCCCTGCTGAATAGTTGTTGATACTATAAAGACATCAAATGAAGAACATAATTTCAAACTAAACAATGGAGTCCTGTCACAAACTGAACACTCTGTCTACTGCCATTTAACTAAAATAGTTTCTTAAAGGCACCACTCCCACCATTGTTTTACTAGGAATAGGGGCTATAAAACTTGATTGGGAGTCAGGGGGAAAGGAAACCATAAAGTCCTCAGGTTCTTTCTAAGCATGAGCTAGAAACCAGATCTTCCTGAATTCAGTTGCTTTCAACATGTTGCAACAGATCTTCAAATGACTTATAGAGTCCCAGAAGATATACTGTCTTTTTATTTTCATAATTCATTCTTAGTTTGGCTGGGAGCAAGGTAGCCAGCTCGTTTTGGCAGGAAAAAAATCTTTACTGGAATAAAGGCCTGCCCCTTCAACTGGATGTTTGGCCAGAGCGCAGGAAAAAAATATCTGATTTCCTCTTACACTTGACTTCCTTTTTTTCTTTTGAGCTTTAGAAAGAACTGTCTTTATCCTTCAGAGCTGACAGTCAAAACATAATAGCTCTGCTAGCTCCTTTCTGATCCTTTCAAATAACCAATTCTTTATCTACTCTACAAATAGTATACCTATAATCACATTGGAATGCACCAGCTTTGGAAGCCGTTCTTTCTTGCCTTGACCTCATCAATTGTATGGATTTGCAACTTCTTCATCCTGCAGAAGGACCACTCTACCTACATATAAGCCTGAATCTGATTTTTTCCAGGACTTCCAGTCTGACTTGAGGATTTTTCTTTTCTTTTAGTATGCATTTAACATTTGTCAAGGCCTTCTCAATTTTTGCCTCCTTGGCCTGTAATTCCTTGCCTTGTGACTCCCTCAGTTCATATCTGTTTCTCTAACCTATCAGTATATAATTCTATGCCCTTGACCTTATCTGCCAGCTGTCCAAATGTTATCATCATTGGAGCTAATATGGTATTCCTTTTACATCCACTGAAGTACCATGAATTAAATGTACATTTCAACTGCACAAGGAATGCAGGTCTGATCCTGACACTAATTCAGCTCTTAAACTAAAAAATTATGTGTGCTCTTACTATTACTCAGAGTAGTGAAAGATTAAGAAACAGTAAGACATCCACCTGGGAAAGGTCCACAACTCGAGAACATTAGACCACTACAATACATCTGAAGGGCTATATACCCAGGCTATTTATAACATCTCCACGACTGTACAGTGGGAATAGTTGATGAGGAAGATTCTCTGCCTCATTTCTCTCCACTTGAAATGAAAGCCTCCCACAAGCCCCTGCTGGGGGTTTTCCAGCCTAGAGGAATCCCCATATAGAGTCAGTATATACCTCCTTCCCAATTGCCAATCTGCTCCCAATGTTTTCTTTTACATTTTACTTGGTAGATAAGAGGTATTTCCCTTTATAATTAATCCTTCTTATCTGAGCAAAGAAAACATTTTATCTACATTTTATAACATCATAGCTAGGCATGATGACTGTCATATGCCCTCTCTAGCACCTTTCCTCCAAGGGCTTCAAAGTATCTTAGACATTAATAAGTCAAGTCCCCCAACACGCCTATGAAGTAGCTCTTATCTGCTGCTTATAAATGAGGCAGACATTAAGATTCCTAATTTAAAGTGACTCAGAATTGGGCAGCATAACCTCATCTCCCATTCAATACCTGACAGTTACTCCCTTATATTTTCTCTTACTTGTGCATGCGCACACACGACGTATCACTGCAACATGCACAAAGTATACAATAAATTATTCTTAAACTTCCCAGGAAACATCACTTTTAGCTTGTGTTGGGAGCAGCTGTTATTGTGTAAGGATGTGGGGCATGGCTGCAGAGGTTAAAATTATTTATTTCAGATATGACAGGTAGTGGCTAGAAGCTTCAGTCATGAACCAAGACCCTACTTTGCAACACACTGCACAAACACAAAACTCAGTCCCTACTGCAAGAGCTGGTCAGAGAAATTCTGACTAAACATTGTCAAAATGTGCTGATCTGTTTAAAAATCTAAAGTTTTTGCAGAGGTGATTCATTTTCAACAAAGTTCCTCTGGAATCTAGGTGGTTATCATTGGAAACCTGCCTCGTTTCCTGACAGTTCATCTATCCAACTCCTCGGAAACCCACCTGGCAGACTGCCTTACATTCAGAGACCCCAGGGCTTCCAGGATCCGTAGCTCTTACGCAGTCCACTATTTGGACTGCCCCAGAGTTAGGAATTCCAGAGCTTCTAAGGGCTGTGACTTTGAGTAGTCCACTAAGTGGACAGTTCTGGAGCCAGGGCTCCATTCTGTTTCCTGGAAAACTGGACATTTTTGGTTTTCATTCAGATTCTGAACAAAACCAAATTTCAAAAATATCAACATCTGAAAAAATATTCCCTCTCTCTGCACAGCTCTGTTTACAATCTAAGTTTGAGACAAGACAACAGGAGGATACAGACAGGTAGCAGAACACAAGGAAACAATGAGACAATGTTGGTCAGAATGATCTGCAGTGGTCTCAGCACATCAGTTGCCTAACCATTGTCAAACCTTTTGATAGGCATCACGGTAATGGAAAGTTTTAAGGAGGGATTTATAGGAGGACAGTGAGGTGGCCCTATGTACATTTACTAGAACTTCTCCCATGCATGAGAGAAAGCACAAAGGTGCTTGTGGGATAATGAAAGCTGGCATAATTAACCAATCAGAGGCACATGTCAGCATCTCCACAGTGAGAGATAACAGGTAGCATAGGGATAGCCATGAAGGGCTTGAACATGAAGACAGAAAAAATCACCTTCCATATTAGAAGAGGGAGCTGCATGCAGCAGAGGCAGAGTAGAGAGACACAACTCACAGGTAGCTCTGGTTTCCATGGGGTGAAAGTTATATGATGTTTGACTAAAAAGACTACCTATTAAATACAAGCACTGTATGCTTTTAATGTGAAAAACAACACAGGCCAGAAAGGAAACTTTCTAAGAAAGTAACAAGCAATTGAATATAGTTTTACAATATATTACTATTCTCAGCCTTATCCCCTCCTTGTGCACTGTAGAATGGCAAATTTATTATTAAGCAACTCCACGTGCTACACGGCAATTACATAACTCAAAAACGAATAGAAATTTTACATTGAGGATGCACCAAGGATAATTTTAAATTGCGTATAGCTTTCTTTTAAATTTAGTGGTCCATGCTTGGATTCATCCAAGGCTTTAACAGAATGGTGGGCTGAAGGGAGCTCGCAGGGGTTCCTGGAAGCAACTTGTTAAAATTCTGCCACTAAACTGAAGAGAAAAATTGGGACAATTTTACTGCTTTCAGTAGAATTTATACTCCCTTGATAGTTAAAACCACTCACCAGCAGTTAGTCCCTGATACTCATAAAAACTCTTCTAAAAAGGTGTTTTGTTTTGTTTTTTTGCCTTTGGAATGCACCAGATTGTACCGAATGTTATTATCAAAAATGTCTTGGGGAAGAGTACAGTCTGATCCCCTAAAAAAATCTACATCTCCACCCCCCCATTTCAAATTACACAAGCTGACCATTGTGCTGTCCTATCAATAAACTATATTTTTAAGGAACCTTCTTCCTGGGTCGGAGTTATGAGAGTGCTTTTTGTTTCAATAGGAAAGCAAATTGAGCTAACATCAACCATGGAAAAAATTTTCTAAAAGGAAAATTTTGAAGAAAATTATGAGCAAGTGAAAACAAGTTTTTGGGATGGACCTTGATTTGCAACCTTTCCTAACATGAAAGCTATAATAAATCCTCTACTGACATATGGTCTCCTTATAATGAAGTTCTTGACACAAGATATATATTGTTAGTATAAAACTTGGTTAGCTGTACCCCACAGTGTAGCTCATTACCTAATATTTATTTTACATGGGGTAGGTTGTACAATAATATTGTGATGATTTTTAAAAAAACTATGTTGGAGAAAGATAAATATTAGTTTGGAAACCCTATAATTCTGTGTTCTGTTGGACACCAAGAATGGTTCCACTAAATGAGGGTAGCTAAAAAATAAAATGTGAATTGTCCCAAATAGTGCCTCATAAAAATGTGTATGCAACAACTTTGAAAATAAATGACATGTCATCTTCTAAGAAAAGCAGCAATCCTTCTATGTGTGTTTAATATTTGGGTGTTGAAATATAAACAGACTTCTGCTGTCTAATATATACACAGCACTGAAAATGTTAGGCATGATCATTCTATTTGCACATTGCATAGTACTAATTCATTTGATTACTGTCGCCAACACTTTTTCCACTCCAAACCCATTAGGCCAAATCTTGCCTTCAGTTAAATCCACTGACTCTCATGGAAATAAATGGATAAGGTTTCCATTGGCTTTAATAGCAGCAAGATCAGAGCCCAATGACAATGTAAAATTAAGGTTGTACAGTTGAACGTACAAAAGTCAAACACGGATTTCAGCATGAACATTTGTTCAGTCTTTATACTGGTCCCTTGCATGTGTGCATTACAACATGATCTTTAGCAGCATGATTTAATATTTCCTCAAAATATACTACCATTTTTTGGACAAAATATCACCTTTGGGTTGAGTTCAAGCATGGGAAATTTCAGCCCCAAATTAAAAAACTGAAAATAATGGATTGCTATTTGCATACTTAATCCTTAGTTACATGAGAGTGAAGATGGAAAATGAGTAACCAACTGCATTGTGGGCAACTAGCCACTAAATAGCTAAAAATGTAATAATTAGGAAAGCTAAAAGCTTGAATTTATAAAGTAACTGTAGTAATTATTCCTAAGCATAGGGATTTCAAAAGTACTCAGCCTTGACCCTAACTGTGCTCTCATTGAAATCAAGCAGAGTTTGACCATTGCCATCAATGAGACCAGAGTTAAGCCAACACCACGTGCCTTTGAAAATTCACCCTTAATTTGTAAATATTTAAGTTGCATAGCTAGTTTATTATATTTCACTCAATCTACATTTCTTTTCAACACTGCAGTCATGCTCCGTAGCACTGACATCACCCTTTCCAAATAAATTAATATGTATAAGGGAATGAAACTCTATGACCTTTGATTCAATTAAAATTTCAATTGATAACACTGTGCCACACATCACCACAATGCCTCTCTGTTTCTCTTGGGTTTAAGTAGGTTAAACTGTGAAACCTCTATAAACAGATGATTCAGATGTGCACCATATGTAAAACCCCTTTTAAACAAACTATGTAGGGCAATGGTCACACACTTAAGGATAACACAACCCTTAAGCATCAGGTGGACAAAGCAAGCTTTTAGCTTTAGTTGCAAATGTAGCTATAGCAACAAATACAAAACAAAGTTTGATAGTTAAACTAGCATAAAAGTCTTGCCTGGACTTTAAAGACATAAGAGATATTTTGCCTTAGTACACATGATCCTAGAACACATTAGAAGGAATTATAAAGGGACTTAATCCTGCTAAATGCAAGTGATGAACACAGTTGATCCAAGTAGTCTTTTTTGGCTCTATAATTTATTATTTTATACTTTGATATAAGTTTAGTACTAACATTTAATCAAAAAACTCATACCTTCTGTATCCTCTCCTTTGCATCCAAAATATACACTGGGCTTGATGATTTGCTGAGGGATATTTCACATACAGACATTCAAAGAACTGATTAAACCAATACCAGCAGTTACACTGTAGGATAAAATTAATAAATATTAAATCACACTAAAAATGTCCTGCTACAGAATGAAATCAAATGCAGCATTCTAATTGGAACATTTACAGGAAGGATCTCACAGCAAGAAACCTGGTTCACAGCAGGAAAGATGTTTGCCACTGACATCCCACACCACAGGAAGTGGAGAAGTAGGCTGCTGGTAGCTTCCTCAACAGTGTGTCTTCCACTCCAGGAAGGGAGAATGGTCCAAATGCACCTTAATAAAACAAATCTTATTTTACAATCAAGAGAAGACAGCAATGAAATCAATGATAAAACACTATACAAATATACAGTCAAATATGGTTCAGATAGCCTAGCCTCCTGAAACTTAAACATTTCTACAGGGATGAGGCCAGTTCCCCTTCCACTAGAGAGCAAAGCTAGATTGTGATCTCAGTTACATGACCACAAATCTGAAGCAGTTGTGTTGATTCAAGTCATCCCAGACTTACATCTGTGTAAGTGAAATCAGAATTTGGCCCTTAATATGAAAGGGGGCTACAATGAATAGGGGGCTACAATGAAAAACTGCTCTGTAACCTGAAATATAACTCACCATGTTGTTACACCATAGTGGTGCAATGTCATGCTATTTCATTTTATTCCACTTTTTAAGGACAAAGATTCAGCCTGAAACTACTATTTTCTTTTTTGGGTTTCAGTTAAGCAATTATTTTAGTTTTGTTCTTAAAATGAAATTGACTGTAACACAGCAGGCATTCAGTACTACAGTAATAACAGTCAAAAACAATTAAAGTGGCCCCAGGTTTATTAATAGCTAGGGACCAATCTGTTTTCTAAACTAGATGCCTTAGTCATACCACAGAAACTTAATACATGATAATTGTTATGGCATAGACCCAGGCATACACTGTAGTTTATAAGAGTGGTAATCACTGATCATTAATTCTCTTCTTAATAAAACTGGCTTTATTTGACTGCTCACCTGCAGTTTTTCAAAGATGATATTAATTATTAAAACCAGTGGAGGTTTATAACTTATTATTCCATAAGAAAAGTAAAAGGAATACATTTATCTAATTGAAAGAATGTTTTAATTCATGTACCAGAGTGAAAAATTGCCTTAAACTAGATTAAGCCACAGTTCAGTTTTTCAAGGCATTTGGGGATAGAACTTATTATAACTTCATAAACCACTCCGTGATGGGAGCCAATAAAAACAACCCCCTGCCATTTTTCTAACATTACCTAAGTAATATTGTGACTGTAGGTTAGATGTCTTGGCATTATTTTATTGTACAGGGTACACAATACAAATACTTTACTTCCTTGTTGACACAGAAACCATATTTCATCTGCTAACTATCCTGTACCTATATTATACTGTCACGATTCTTCAGATAACTTGATCATTACCAGAGACTGTCAAAATCTACAGAGAATTTTGGTAATATCTACAAGGATTACTCTTTTTTCTTCTCTCTCCCCCATAAACTTTCCCACGAGTCTATCCAGAATCCAATGGCTGAAATCAGAACTCTCAGCCAGCACAAAGACTATGACCCAGATTCACTTAAACCCCAAACTTGTGTAACTAAGCCCCAGTTTTCAGTTACCCTGTGATTCACAGAACTACTGCTGCACTCAGGGCCGGCTCCAGGCACCAGCCGACCAAGCACATGCTTGGGGCGTCTCCTGGAGAGGGGCGGCGCTGAGGGTTTTTGTTTTTTTTTTAATTAAAAAAAAACAACACTCTTCCCGGCCGGGGCACGCTCCCAGCCGGCGCCCCGGCCGGGGCAGTGGGTGAACCCCGCTCCCAGGCGGTGCCCCGGCCAGGGACGCGGGGCAGCAGGTGAACCCCGCTCCAAGCTGGCCCCCCGGCCGGGAGAGTGGGGGGCGGCCGTGCCGCGCTCCCCGCTGGCGCCCCGGCCGGGGAAGCAAGGCTGCAGGCATGCCACGCTCCCTGCCGATGCCCCAGCCAGGGCAGCAGGGCGGCCAGTGGCTTTTTTGCCTGGGGCGGCAAAAAAGCCAGAGCTGGCCCTGGCTGCACTCTGTACTATTTGAAGTATTGGGTCAGATGGATCTAGGCCTACCCAAGATTAAAGACCTACCCCCTCAATTAAGAGAAAGGAACCTCTAATCCAGGCTATGATTGATTAGTAGGCACAACAGAGGAGAAAATAGGAATGCGAGTGAGGTCAAAGGTTGAAAATCAGAGAACACTGAGCAAGAACCCCCAACATAGCCACCGCTCCTCTCTGCTGAACACTGTAGGTGCCTAAACTCGCTCCTAAATTTTTGTAGGTGTTTATGTTACTGCCTCTGGGCATGTGCACTGCTGCCTCACTCCCGGTGTCTAAACACCTATCACCAGCCTAACATGAACCAGAGGAACCAGAGAAAGATAGGTGTTTGGCCACCTAACTGGGTGGGGAGGGAGGCGTGAATCCAGAAGGTGTGCTCAGAGACCATCTACCATATCAGGCCCCTCGGTTCACACAAAACAGCTGAGGGGAGTGGGAAGGAGACAGCCACCCTCCATCAGAACTTTTAGCCCAAACATTTGGGTACTCACTGGGGTTGTGCGAGGTCTCTGGCTCAACTCCCCCTCCTCTTGTGGGGGTAGAAGGGATTTGAACAGAGTTCTGCCACCTCGCTAGTGAGTGCACTAGCTACTGATCTATGGGATATTTTGATGTGGGGCTCCCTTCACTCTCTCCTGTTGAAGCTGTTCCACTCTGGACAAATACTGGCCCTTTGGGTCAGAGAGAGAACAAGCATGAGAATGACTCTGTAGCCTGAGGGTTTGAGCACTCACCTGGGACCAGGATCCAGTCTCCCTGCTTCAATAACTTATTACAATGATTTATCCACAGTGGAACAGCTTCAGCAGGAGAGACTGAGGAAATCCCACATCAGAATATCCCATAGCCTGACGGCGAGGGCTCTTACCTGAGAGATAGCAGAGCACCCTTCTCATCCGGTGGAGGGGTGACTTGAATCGGAGGGGCTCCCACCTCCCAGGTGAGTACCTTGACCACTGGGATAAAAGTGATGATGGATTTCCTAATCCCCACTGACTTCTTGCAAAACATACTTTAGGTACCCATTCCAAAGAGGGTTTACAGCTGAGAATTGCTAGCAGACGTAGGTGCCTCTCTGCAGCCCAGATTTAGGCACCTAGCTCTGACAGGATAGGGGCTTAGGTAATACCCTTCCCACTAGCTAGCTTAGGTGGTTCCCTAAGCATGTTGGCATTCGTGAATCACAATTTAAGATGTCTATCTCTCCACATTCATTTTGGGTGCCCAACTCAGGATTGTGAATCACAGTATGTTCCTGAGAGTCACAACCCTAAGTACCTTTGTGAATCTAGGCCCTTGTCACCCCACCCCCACCCCGCCTCCTCCCTTGGATTCCCTTCACTGGCATCTTCTTGCCTTTCACATCCAGCTCAAGCTTCTCAGCCTCACCTTCAACCTTGTTCTCCACCGTTGTTCCCTTGTAACTCATCTCAGCTCCTTTGTTTCACCAATGAAACTTCACCACCCTTGCATCAGTGGCGTGCTGTCGTCATAGGCAAGGCATGCATTCATGCCCCCAGGACTAGCTGTGCCCATGCAATGATGCTGTTTGGCCCCTGACTGCACAAACAAAATGGTGTCCTCCACACAGCATGATCTCGCATCTATGATGCACACAAGGCCATGCTGTATGGAGGATGCCATTTTGCATGCAAGGGTACAATTGCAGACTTGACTTAATATCTCTGCGCAAGGCAGTGGCTTGCATAATCTTCTTTGCACCCTCCATGCAGCCATCTGCCACTAGAACTACCCCTGTGTGCCATTTCGCTTCTCTTCATTCAGTGACCTCCTTAAAACTCATGTCAAGAAGTCCATTAATGCTAATCCATGTCAGCAAAAATCCTGTCATCCACTCAAATAATAGCTAGCATATTTTGATAGATCTTTCTTGTGGATATCCCAGTGCATTTGGGGATTGATTGATCTTGTCTGAATGTTTAGACTGTAAGCTCTTCATGTCTCCTTTTTGTTTGTTCTATCAAAAGCACAGTGTTGGCATCTAACAAATAAGAATAATAAACTATATTTTGCCAGGCCTGAGCTGACAGTGTCCTTTCTAAGGTTATATGCCAGGTATAACAGATAGTGTTCTTTTTTTTCCTGAATAAGGATTGTTTTTCAGAAATATTCTCATTTTAAATTGCTAAAAACTTCTATTTTTGTGTTTATTAATAAAACAATTCTCTCTCCAACTAAAGCTGTTAAAACAATATACTTAACCTGACCCTCACCTCAGATAGCTGGCCTACAGGACTACAAATCTGGGACTTTTGTTCTGTTTTCCAGGAAAGTCATGCATGGGTTGCTGCTGCAACCTTGAGATGGGATTGGACCATAAAAAAATGACATGAACAAAAGCCAAAGATGTTGGCGTTAAAGGTACAGCCATTTTTAATTGTGTCATTGCAATAACACTAACTAAAGGCCCTTAATACACACTCTCTTCTCCCACAGATTACATGGGTAAAGGGACTGTTCACAGCAGGCAAATTAAGTACATATGTAAGTGTTTGCAGGATTGGAGCCTAAAATGGTGCTGTATTTTATGGTCCATAGTAACTTTTCAAAGTTCTATTTGTCCCCCACTAATTCTCTTTTCCATACATTTTTACAAAAAAGAACTCCAGAAAGTTTTATTTCCCACCTCCACCACCATCTTTGCTGTAAAGCATAAACCAAACTTACAGCAACGCTACAAGGAATCTCTGAAATACACCTGGAGAACTATTCCTCCCACCATATTTCATTGAGAGACATAGATTTCCAGATCACTCCTATCACAGGTACTACGTCAGGCATTCACCCCACTTTCTCTTTGAGAACAAGATCTCCCTTAGATTCTTCTGACAGCACCTCAGAAGAATCTTCTTGAGTTCCTGAGAGTTCACAATCCAAATAGAATTATCCATGCTACCAATCAGAGAATCCAATTGCCAGGAGTTATGCTAGGAGAATTTTCAAATGCTCCTGAAACCATGTGTAAAAAGCCGTTATGCTGATGGCAGTGGGAGGAGGAGAGAAATGTAAAAGTGTCTCCCGATTGTCTTGCTAGGAGTTTTGTCAGTTTTTTCCTTTAGTTGAAGAGCCTCTGTACTATTTGTAGCCACATACTGGCAGCACACACCAGCAAAACGAGACAGCACATCAGCGTGCCCATTTTTAAAATACCTAACTGTACCCAAGTCCAGTAAATACAATGCAGCTAATGTAAATACTTTTGGAATAAAGAAATGAGGAGTACGGTGGTGGAGATTTGTGGGTTGGTGAGGTGAATTTTACCGTTACTTTGGAAAGAATTCCCAGGTCCATGCTGTGGCACAGCAGCATTCCTTTTCTAAATATTTTATGTAACAATAATTAACAGTAATTTAACAGGAAGCCTGCAGCTTTCAACCACTGTGATTATCTCAGCAATGCAGCTAGTTTCACAAAGCTGGTTTTAATCAAATTGAATCCATCAGAATTACTCTTAAGGAACTCATTAGGCCGCCACACTATTTTGGGGATAGCATTTCCATCTACAAACTATTTCTTCTTGATCATCAAAACTTTTTATACTGCTAAGTTGTGTCTCATCTTATATATATTTCCCTAATTTGAAAATATATTTCTACACATTAAAGTAAGGAACTGCACTTCATTCAAGAAATTATGAGGGTGTTAAAGGAAAGACTGAAATAGTAGGCAGGACAGTTATAACATGGGCCTTCCTGAAGCTCACTGATGACAATGGAAAGTCTCCCATTCATTCCAGTCTGCTTTGGATCAGGGCCTTAACCACTGAAACACTTTCCCCTTAGATCTGTAGCTACAGGGGTAGCAAAGTAAAAGTCAGCTAAGCTTGCAAAATGTGAGTTGATTGAGTGATATTGTAATGTGATTAATTGTAGGGATGGTAGAGAATTCTTCAGCATGGTCAGTTTATTACAGTGATCCTTTATTGGTCTGTATCCAAAATTTTAGATGGACAGGGAAAGCCTGGCAGTGACTAAGAACAACATCATCATGGTGAAGGAGCACCTGGAAAAGAAGAGAGATGCAGAGGCAGCTCATGGATGCCATCGTCAGTCAGAATGCCCTCCTGCAAAACATGCTCCTGCAAGGCCAGCCAGTCCTGTAATTTGGGGGCCAAACATGTCTTTCAGCCCCTGGACTATGCTGGCTACTGGAACCAGTAACAACCCCTAACTGCCACATCCACCCAGAATTTTCCACTGCTATCAGTGGCTCCATTCACCTTTCAGATCCAACCTCTGGGCACTGAGGACACTTGCATATGGGAGTCCAGCTCTTTTTAGCTCTGCAGTACTCCTTACAATGTTGAGCCACCGCATTCTATCCCAGAACCCATGTGGACAAGAAGAGGCAGAGGCAGGGCGTAAACTCACCTCATAGACTCATAGACTTTAAGGTCAGAAGGGACCATTATGATCATCTAGTCTGACCTCCTGCACAATGCAGGCCACAGAATCTCACCCACCCACTCCTGCAATAATCCTCTCACCTATGTCTCAGCTATTGAAGTCCTCAAATCATGGTTTAAAGACTTCAAGGTGCAGAGAATCCTCCAGCAAGTGACCCGTGCCCAGTGCTGCAGAAAAAGGCAAAAAAAAAAAAAAACCAACCCCAGGGCCTCTGCCAATCTGCCCTGGAAGAAAATTCCTTCCTGACACCAAATGTGGCGATCAGCTGAATCCTGAGCATGTGGGCAAGACTCACCAGCCAGACACCCAGGAAAAAAATTCTCTGTAGTAACTTCTAACATCCCATCACCAGTCATTGGGCCTATTTACCACTGATAGTCAAAAGTCAATTAATTACCAAGATCATGTTATCCCATCAAACCATCACCTCCATAAACTTATCTAGCTTAATCTTGAAGCCAGATAGGTCTTTTGCCCCCACTGCTTTCCTGTAACTTTATGCCCCACTCTCCCCCGCCCCCCACAAAAATGGTGTATTTGAAATGTTCTTACTGTTGTACTTTGAGGTCTGTTTGCACTGTTGCGTTCATTAAAAGTTTGTATATAGTTGGTTATTTTATAGATTGGTGTTGTGCGCTGGATATACCCCAACACCCCTGTGGGGCATTATGTCCCTGCGGCCAACTCCAAATAACTGCTCTTCTCCTCAGCATGGTATGACCTAATGGTCAGAGACAGAGGGGCTGTCCTTAGATTCAGGGCGGTGTGGTCTAGTGGCCTACATCTTTGAGGAGACCATCTAGCTCAGGGCAGTATGGAACAATGATCAGAGTCAGAGGGGCTGTCCTTAGAGTCAGAGCAGCAAGGCTTAATGGCCTACATCTGAATGGTGGCCCTTTAGCACTGGGCAGTATGGCCTAGCGGCCAGAGTCAATAGGCCCATCCTTCAGCGCTGGCCAGTATGGTACAGTGGCCAGATTCAGTAGGCCAGACCTTCAGCACTGGACAGTATGGCCTAGAGGCCAAAAAGGGAGTGGGCTGCCAGTGGGTCAGTGGGGATCCCTCAGAAACACACTGACTCTGTACCGAGTACCACAACTGGACCAATGTCTGGTTCCCCTGGGCAACTTCCTACCCTACCTTCCTGCTCCATAGTCTGCAGGTCCTCTAGTTCTCTGGGATAGTTGCAAGGTGAAGTTCCTGATGACTCCTTCCCTTCATGGGTTTCCACGGACAGTCGGGTATTCACCTGGGTCTCTGTGCCTGGTCTCTGTGGTCTAGGGCTCCGACAGCTCCCTGATGGGAGCCTGCAACATATGTTCTCTCTCCTCTCCAGTCAGGGCAGACTGAGCTGAGCTGCTCCCTTTTATACTGTGATTTCATTTGGAGCATGCCCACAGGGGAGAAGGGGTATGACCTCCTCAGTCCTTAGTACAGGGTTAACCCTTTCCAGCCTAGTGTGGCGCAGGATTATCCATCACAGTTGGCTAGTTAAATGTATTTCCAAATATAAAGATAATTATTTTTAATTGGTTTCATCAAAACATTATCATTGGCTTTTTATTGTGTTTTTTTTTCATAATAAAAACCTTTCACAGTACAACATAGAAAATCCTTTAAATAAAGATGAAATAATGCATGGGTTTTGCAAGCCCACATGGGGAAGACCACAATGCTCACAATGTCTTTATCCCAACAGGCTAACATGTTCAGCCATGAAACTTAAAATATGAACAATAGGCATCCCTTACAGAATTGCCAGGCTGTTTGTGTTCTCTGTGGGATGTTTTGCTGGCTGCTCGAACCTCTCCACATTTTAGCCTCCCTCTCTGCCACAGGTTTCTTATGTGGTCTTAGGTAAGTCACCTAATCTCTCTAGGCTTCAGTTGCCCACCTGTAAAATGGGGTAGTACTACCTTCTTTCCTTCCACCCATTGTTTGTCTTGCCTGTTTAAATTGTAAGCTCTTTGAGACAAGAATTCTCTCTTACTATGTGTTTGTACAGTCCCTACACAATGGGAACTTGATCTTGGCTGGACCCTACAGGCACTCTTGTAAAACAAATAAATTGCTAAAAAGAAAACTATTAAACTAAAGTTCTAAACTGGTCACAATTGCCAAATTCAAAATGGCTGTGAATGACTCTTGAATGTCAGATATTTACATGGTATATTCCAGATGAATAAATTAATGGTAAACCAAATTGATTCCATGTGTTATCAAGAAGATCCTCTGCTGTGAATACCTCAACAACAGAACATAAGGGTCCATTATTTTTATTCACTATCACTATCTGGAACTATTGTTAATCCCAAATCTTAAACTTTTATTATTGACATCTTTTTAGACTTTAGCCAGCTCAGCATTTCTCAGCATAATTATTGGTTGTGTAATTGGAATGTTAACGTGCAGTATTTCTGTGTAATTGCATTCTATGCTTTACCTCAAAGCTCCCTTTTCAGCTGCTAAATTGAACTACAACCCTCTGTGGTATTGTTTGTGGAAAATTCCATATGTTTTTTTCTTAAAGACTTTTGACCTAGATTCCTTAATGTTTTCCTAAAGAGACTTTTCCAGACTTTACCTAGAGACTTGTTAGGCAAAGCACACAGGAAATCAAGGAAAATTACATTGAGAAGTTTTGTTTTCTGAAGTAAGAGATCCCACAATCAGAAGAAAAAGCAACTCTGCCAAAAAGTGGTCACTGTACAGTATAGCCATTGGCATCTACATACTCAATAGCCATAGTTGTTATCACTATCAACAGAAACAATAAACAAACCTGTATAAACAGCAACCACAAGGAGAAAGAAATGAGTATTTTTTTAATGAACTGAATAGAGCTGCATGAGAAATGTCCTTGAGAATTATTTACTTCATAACTGTCAGTGCAGAAGAGTGATCAAAAGCAAGGCCTAGCTAGCAATTTATAGGTTTCTCGCTCTTATCCTGAAATTGATTTTTCTTTAGGGTTTTGACAAACATAACTCCAAGACCACATTTAAAATATCTATTAATTTATGAGAAACCCCTCATCAGCCAGTGGTTTTACCTGCGTTTGCAACCACCTTTCTCATTTTTAAAAAGTGATATGTTTCTCTCTCAAAGTCTCATTGAATACATCCATGAATATATAATTGTATAAAATTGAAAAAAAATATTCAAGTCTCTGATCTCAAGTTACTTGAGGATTTTTTTTTAAAGATTCATTTGACCTTATGGTTGGCATGTCAGCAAATTAGATTTAGGTATTGAAGCTCCCAAGAGTTCTAATTATGGCTTATATGTATATTCTGCAATTCATTAAAAAAACATGCTTTATAACAGCATCAGTATATACTTATTTGCATGTACATCAAAATGTGATCTGAATAATCAAACTTTTATAGAATAGCTTTAATTTTTCTGATGTATTTAGATGTTTCATAAATATTCATAACTATTATTCACTGTTGACAAGCATTTCTTGAACAGTCTGGGCAAGAATAATTTACATTCATTTTTGAAGTAGCTGGAACTGATAACTGGACTGCTTAAGAACATCTAGAAATATGAAATATGATCCTTTAAAAAAAATAACTGAGCTGATCGCCCCAGGTATGACATCTATGGAGGACAACGAGATTAGACTTGGGACAGTAATGAGAATGGCTTATGTTTGCTATTCCTCATTCACATTGCAAACTTGTCATGAAAATGGATTACCTGCAGTTCTGTGCTATTTTCAATTTTTGTCTTGTCATGATAATAAGACATCAGAAGTTTAATGTGCAGTATAGCCTGTGAAATACAATAGTATATAAAGATGTGTGGATATTAAAATACTTGCTGCTGCAACCTCTTCCCTTATACCCATGTACTCACCGGGCTGCCAAATCAACATCACTAGCGCTATTGCCTACTGCATTTTGTTTCTGGGAATTACATTACAGCTCTGAAAGAGAAATAGACATCTTCAGAAAGGTGAGAAGTAAAAAAATATTATGAGTTGTGGGCTACCTCTAAGTCTGAGTTTACCCAAACCTTTGCAGTGTATCTCCTATGTACCAAATTAGAAATGATGTACTACTTGATATTGGCAATAGTCTATTTTAGTGGTATGGCCATTGCTCTCCCTAATTAACCTAGGGTTCAATCTTGCAAGGTGCTGAGTGCCTCTTAAAAGATGATGAGTACCCTTGACTTCCATTGACCTCAAGGAGGCTGTCAGTACCTTGACTGGACCGTTACACTTTTGCTAACTTGTAAGGACAAAGAATATAATATCCAGCTAACTGAATATTGAAGATATCAAATATAAACATTTAAGAGAGATGTTGGCCATAACATCTTCCTATCTCACTCTCATCAGTCTTTTCCATCTCTAAATTCTGGTGTTAGTCCATTCCCCTAATGATGAAGGCTTGTTCCTTACAAAACAGTGCTTTGCCCAATATAATTTTAAATATCCTCCGGAATGGTGCTTCCGTAACTTCAGCTGGGAAACTATTCCACTGTTTTATTGATCTCACTCTCAGGAGGTTTTTCCTGATACTGGCCAAATTTTTCAAAATTAGGAGCATAAACTTAGGCTCCTAAATCCATATTTAGGTACCTACAGGTGAAATTATCATAAATTCCTAAGGGATCTAGATGTATAAAGGAGTTTAGGCACCTAGTGATGCGGATAGGCCTAGATAGATTTAAAAAAAACAAAACACCTAAGCATATAAGTTCTATCAATTTCAATGGGAGGTAGGTGCCAATGCACTTTTGAAAATTCCACTAGGTGCCTAGCCACATCAATAGGTGCCTAAATACCTCTAAAAATGTGGCCCAAAAGACTTATGAGCACAAGTTTCATTGAAATTATTGCTGTTTAAGGGCCAGGTTTTGAAAGGTACTTAGGCACCTAGTGGTGCAGATAGGTGTCTAGTAGGCTTTTGAAAAGCACCTAGAAGGGCACTGGTGCAACATTAATTTCAGTGGGAGTTAGGCTCTATCGTCTGAAAACCCCACTAGGCTCTTATCTCCATGTGTAGGTGCCTAAATACCTTTAGAAATCTGGCCAATGAGACTATTCAGTGTACTTAAAGTGAGCAGGATTGAGCCCTAAAATTATAATCAAAGTCTATTAGTGAATAATTACTTATGTTAAGTCTCTATAGTTGCAATCTGTGTGTGTGTTTATACAGTATGGGGGAGGGATAGCTCAGTGGTTTGAGCATTGGCCTGCTAAACCCAGGGCTGTGAGTTCAATCCTTGAGGGGGCCATTTTGGGATTTGGGGCAAAAATTGGGGATTGGTCCTGCTTTGAGCAGGGGGTTGGACTAGATGACCTCCTAAGGTCCCTTCCAATCCTGAGATTCTATGATTCTACTCATTAGTAACTGCCTGTAACTAAAATATTTGTATTTCAGTGATCCACTACATTACTTTGTACAAACTTTTCATATACAAAACCATAAAGTACCATTTCTATCAATTAAGCTTAAATACATGCACAGAGAAACAAAGCTGAAAGAATATTGAATTTGATGTTAAGTCTCCCATAAGCCAGGAAATTTAGTTACATTTTCCCAAGCTGCCCCTAATTGACACTATTGTTCCAAGTATTAAAATAAGATTACTTATAACATAGTATGTAAGGTCAAACAGCAGGGTCTCAAATTTCTTAACTCTGATTTTTATGCATGTGTGTATGTTTAAGTAAGGTCCTTACTGTTATTTTAACGCAGTTAGTTTGTGTTCAATTTCCTTTGCTAGGGGATGAGAACTTTATCATAAAAAAAAAAATTAATTTCAGTGACAATCCTTCTTGTTCTTTAGTTATTTTCTGGATCATTTTTTTTCTGATCCCAGTGAAAGTACAAGTCTGCATGCATCCCCAATGTATTATGTCAACATCTACAATGAATGAGGACTACCGGCTGAAAGGCTGACATCCCACCACTGAGTGGGGTTTAGGAGCACAGATAACATTCCATGTGTAATGATAGTTCCTTGCCTGTAAGTACTACAATAGTCTTTAATTGCATGATCATGATAATGCTGTATTACAGTCCTGTCCTGCAAATGCTTACCCATAACTTGTCCATAACTTTACACACAAGTATAGTCTCATTCAATTCATATGGGTGAATGTCTGTGGAATAGGGCTTGAAATGTCATACTTTGCCATGCACTGCAAAGGAGCACATGAGTAGAGAAAGAACACATGCAGTTTTACCCTTTAGTTCCCTGGCACCTGTGCACAGAGATTAACTATAATCCCAGTCTTTGGTTATTGCACTCCCAGAGCATAAGGTCCAGGAGATCCCAGCATCTCCTCAAATGTGGTACAAAGGAATAGAGTGCTTTCAAATCAGCTGATGGATCTGTGCTGGTATGAAGAGATGTATTTGCTCCTTCTAGTGTAACCCAAGGCTGAATCTAACATGGACCAGCCCCCACTTATAACACCAACAGACCCCGGTCGTCAGCATGAATAACGTAGCTGAAGTCGGCGTATCATAGATTGAACCCCCCCTCTAGTGTAGCCCAGGGCTCAGTATCAGAGGGGTAGCTGTGTTAGTATGGATCTGTAGAAGCGACAAAGAGTCCTGTGGCACCTTATAGACTAACAGACGTATTGGAGCATAAGCTTTCGTGAATTAATACCCACTTCTTCAGATGCATGCAGTGGACCACTGCATGCATCCGATGGGACAGAACACCACACCCAGGAGGTGTGTGGGTTACATATCCATTACAATAAACTACAGACAGAACTTTATATAATTAAAATATATTTTAATATGTTTTAATGGTATAAAATACCTAGAGTAATGGCTAGACATTTCAAAGAGGTTTGCTTGTTCATTATATTAATATATGCAATATAATATATATTACATTACTAAGGCTTGCAAGTTGCTATGCTGCAGTTTCTGTGGTACAGAGGATTGAAATCTTTGTTACAATGCACTGGTTCTGTCCTGGTTACTGTGCTAAATACAGCAGCATCTAGGAACTGATACTGTTTGGATATTTCCATTAGCTTCCATAGGAGCAGGATTGGAGCCATTACTAGCTTTAGTTGTGTGTGTGTTTGTTCCTTCAAAAAAGATTATAGCCATGTATTTTTTGAGTTCCTTAACTCAAAAATAACTCCACTGAGGAACCTCAAACTTGTAAAAAATTGCTTCTCTCTGATTTAAGAATAAGCATGAGAAATTTCAGGCCTAAGGGAGCTTTTCTGTGAAATTTAAACACAAGGAGGTGAAAAAATTGGGTTAATAGTGGTAAATGTGTCACAACCTTACTTATGAAGTCTTAACTACTGCACCAGAATGTAAGCATGTATGTAGTACTTCTAAAAATGTGTCATGAGAAGAGATGTTGTCTCTCCAAACGATCGTTAAATGTACAGTAGAATATTTGTACAAGCTAGTTGTTGAAATACATCTGTTTTGATTCTTTGGTAAAGAGGGGGGAAGGGCAAGAAGCTCCAGCATGTGTTTACCATGGCACTAACTCAAGATAAGCCTTGAAATTACTTTTTGGTGTACAAACAGTGTGGTTTCCCCATCAAAAGGTTATTTGTTATAAAAGGGCTTTATTCAGTAAAACATTGGGAACATTCACTTTTTAATTAGAGCAGCTAAGCTTCTGACCAGTCTAAGGTCAAAGTTATGGCATTTTATGATGCTTCTTTTCCTGATTATAAAAGAAACAACAAGTGCAGCAAAACCAATTTCATCCCATGAGGATTCCCTACAGCTCAGTTACCCCATGAAAAAATAAACCATCAACTGTAACACTGAGTGTGCTTTCTTAATGTCTTGAGGACTTGTTTAAACCCTGTGGAGCAGGAGATTAGCTCATGGTAGTTTTCTCCCTGTTGGCCCTCAGAGTGTTAGAAATTTTAAAAACCATATGTTTCATTAATTTTCTCTCCTCATAGATATACATCCTTATTTTTAACTCAATTTTTATTTGGATTTTATTTGCATTCGGTTTTCATTAGTTAAGTAACAGCAGGTCAAATGTCAGATTAGATACCTTTTTCCTGTGCTCAAGGGAACAGTTTTCCTTTTACTGAACATTATGAGAAATTCTAGATACTGTAGTAAGACATTTTTTGATTTCAGCTTGTTAGATTACATTAATCTTAAAATAATTAACTTTAAAAGCTATATTTAAGATCATCCAAACTAGTACATAATCACGTGAGACACTTGAAATATTTAAAATAATTGAATTCGGTCTTGTAAAAAAAAAAAAGAGGTTCAAAATAAAACCAATGTGTATTGTCGGTTGTTGGACAAGCTGATTACATTATACAGGCTGCTTAATGTGATAAAGCATAATGAAACCAGTTAAGAATGCCCTTAATTTTGAACTAAAATGACCATCGTGCAACATGCTCCTGATATGGAGTTAATGTTCTAAGATGCCTTTCAGGAGAGAGATTACCAACATGCTATGGACATTTGTCCATGCCATAAAACTATCTCTCAGTCATCTCTCAGCACAAGATGTACCTTGGAAGGTTAATTATAGACATTTCTTTAAACATTTTTCTTTCTCCATATTAGGATATTTGTAAGAATGATTTCTGCTCGATTTCATGTGGGACACAGTATGTAATACTCAGCTCCAGTATACAATTGTGTAATTCTTACTATATCTCCAATCAGCACAACAGGCATTACATTTCCTGAGAGGAATTTCCTAATACAATATTATTTACGATCATCCTGAAGACTTGCTAATCATGATCTTCTAAAATACGACAAACACAAGAAAAAGCCCATATGGCCATCTAGTGTTTACTGTGAGAAATACAGCGTAGCAATTTCTTTTCACTAACATTATTTACCATTTGATAGTGTTTTCATAGCTTTTCTATAACTGTGAAAATATTTTAATGGTACTTGATATTTCTAGCATCGTGACTGCAACACTGAAATTCATAGAAAACAGGTTTATTTAATAGCTTCAGTTATTTCTATTCCTATTAACTGCGTCTCTCTCTGTCTAGACCATGCTCACCATTACGGTCTCCGAATGCTTTTGAAATATGGATATTGATACCTTACAGCAGAGATTTAAGGAAGTTAGGTGACTACATTGAATTTCAATGGGAATTGAGTGCCTAACTCCCTTTCGCTACATTAAAAATCCCATCCTACATTCTCATATGCTCCAATATTTTTTATTAGGCCCAAAATCGTCTTGATTTATTCACATGTAAATTCCCACTGAAGCCAATAAGGAATTTTCACATGAGTAAAATGTACTGGAGCTGGACTATAGCAAGATTAATTCTCCAAGATTCTGTTAGCTTTCACCTTCCATTCACTGCAGCTCCCTAGAATTAGTGAAGATTGAGAGCAATCAGTACTCCTCATGATTAGGTTATAAAAACCAATAGCTGATGTGTTGAAATATATGCTTGCAAACAATTTGTAAGTGCATTCAGTGTGACAAGTTCAGGTTCTGCCACACAGAAAAAAGGAATTGATCCTGCTCCCCGTACAACCAATAAGAGTTTTTCCATTGAATTTAGTGGGAGTAGGAACTGGGCCCAGATTTGCCACAATACTTATCAATGTTTTGGAATCTTGAGATTTTAATTAGGTAGGTGCAAATGTGTTTAAATATAGTAAGAGTCAGTCTACATCCTCACCTGAAACTTGAACCAGATCTTTTCTGCAGATTCAAAACTGTATAGTTAAATTCCCCCATTATTATTTTCATTATTATGTTTCTGTTCCCCTCTCCACTTCCACGTTCCTGACAGGAGAGGCAGCACCTCTTGTGGCATTTCTGGACTGACTGGAAGCAAAAAGAACAGAAATTTCACAAGAGAGCATGCTTTTAAAACATTTGATGACCCCAAGAGCCTCAGAGAAGTTGTGGGTGTTCGTCAGAATTGAACCTCTAAACTTATTGAGGGTTAGCCAGCATTACATTTGTCCCTACAGGAGGTGTTGCGAATGAGTTCACTAACTTTCTGTCTTTTAATAAGGTATTATGTTGTCTGCCATTGCTATGGACCCACTTTGTGCTTCTACCTGACCTACATCTGCCACGTTTATTAGTTAGGGTAGCAAAATGTTTATGAACTCAAAGTTTGAGTGGGAGTGTTTCTAACATAAGGATGAATGAAGTTAAATGAAATTAAATGAAATGGGAACACCAGATAGACCCAGCAGCTGTTGCAGGATGTGGAATCCAGAGGATTCAAAAGGTAGTAGAAACATCTAAGTAGCTTTAGCTCATTGAGTCATCTCCCAGGTCATCACTAAATAGAGTAAAAAACATACAAAGGTCACTATGCTGTTACTTCTCTGGGTATGTCTATCCAGCAACTAGACGCCTGCAGCTGGTCCATGCCAGCTGACTCGGGTGCACAGTGCTTGGGCTGCGGAAATGTTTCATTGCTGTGTAGACTTCCTGGCTCGGGCTGGAGCCCTGGCTCTAGGACCCTGTGAGGTCAGCTGAGTCAGCTGGTACGGGCCAGCCATGGATGTCTAGTTGCTGTGTAGACATACCCTATGTTTTCCTGTGTTAGTTAGATGACACACTCAGCAGTGGTTAGACTTAAAAGAAAGAGGAGATATCGACTCATAAGAATACCTTGGAGGCAATCAGTGTGACAAATATGGCAATTTCCTGTAATATCCCGAACAAACCTTATTGAATTTAATTAGACCTTATTGAATTAAGTTTAAGTATCTTAGGAATTCACTATATTAAGAATGCAAATCTGTATGTATTATTGTGGAATTGTATGTAACCACTCTAGGGAGGAGACCTGACTAATGTAAACCCTGGGAAGTGTTATCAGCTTAAAAGGACTATTTTAAGCAAAGTGAACTTTTTAAAGTAAAGTGGAGATGAGGAGGAGACCTTTTCTCTGCTGATCACCAGTTACATGAGGACAGATCAACCCCCCTCACCACCTCCACCACCACTGTATAAAGAAGGAACTCACAGATTCTCTGGGAGGGAGATGCTTGGTTTGAGCCAAAGCAGTTATGTACTTGTAACCACACACAAATCCCTTGGTGGGATTGGAAGGACTGTTCACCTCCCAGAGCCCTTTTCAGAGTTGGGCCGATCTCTGCTAAGCTTATTAGCAGCCTGTGGCTCTTTATTGTTTTAATATGATGTCTCTGAAATGCTTTACCTTAAGAATAAATGTGCTTGCTGAGAAAGGGCTGTGTGCTAACTTATAACTATAGGTAATTATTCTGTATAGTGCCTCTGAAGAGAAGGCACAGCAGGTCAGCTTAGAAAGTCTCTCTTGCTGTGGAATATCACAGTGTTGGAGAGGAACTGTGCAGCCTAGAAATAACACGATCAGGAGAGGTAACAGCTGGGGAACTGAAAGCCTCAGAGTGGTGTCCTTGCTGGACCACAATGAGGAAATACAGGGGGCATAGCAAAAGGTATTTTAGTAGATTGACCTGACTGGATGCCTGGAGTACTAAGAGCTAATGGGATATTGACTTTAGACGCTGGTGCTAGTGAGCTTTGCAGGATGTGATCAATTATCTGGGTGTACAGAAAGGTGATTTGAGGCAGACCAAGAGACATAACAATGATTTGGGCTTCATGCAGCAGGCTGTTCTTACCTTGGATGGAAAAGTGAGTATAAGAAACGTGTATATTTTAGAGAGGACTTTCTTTACAGAGACATTGTCCCTCTCTGAAATAGAGGTGTATGACAAAGTGATGGGAACCAACAGCTGAGCCACCACTCTGGTCACTTAAACACCAATTAATTCTGCCATGGGTGGACTTGACAGGGCCTGACTAGAGGATTAGAATGGGCTGGGGCAGGACTAATGAGCAAATTGTCCCATTAACAAAGGAGGTATAAGAAGACCCAGGAATAGGGTGACCATATTTCCCAAAGGGAAAACGGGCCACCACATGAGGCTCGCCCACGTCCCTGCCCTCCCCAGCCCAAGCTTCTTGCCAAATCCTCCCATCCCCATACATGGGACTAGCCCAAGATGCTCATCTGAGCCCCCTTTGACATGTGGGGCTGACCTTCCATAAGGGACCCACATACACACACCCAGGGCTGATCCGAGCCGCCTGGTATCATGGTTTGCCCGAGCCCCACCATGCAGGGCTGGTGCTGCCAACTCTCCCTCTCCTGAATGTTTCTCTGTGCCCCACTAAGGGGGCAAGCCCAATTTTTTTTGGCAAAACTGGGCATTGCCAAAAAAAAACTCGGCCACCCGGGACAGAGGCTAAAAAGGGGATTGTCCCAGCCAAAAAGGGGATTGCCCCACCCTACAAAGGAAGGACGTGCAGGGGAGAAGCAGGCAGGCTTGTAGAGCCAGAGCCAGCACAAATCTCTAGGTAGAGACAGCTCTTTCCTTTCCTCTCCTTCTCTCGACAGAGAACTGCGGTAAAACTGAAAATGTAAATAATGATGGTGTATAGTTCAATAAGGTGGTGTGAGTATCCAAAGTAAAAAAAAACTGCACTGGGTTGTCTAACAACTGAAGGTCTTTGAGTCTTTGAGACAGAGAAAAAGACAGGAGTGGGATGTCACCCTGTCACAAGGAGGTTACAAACATCAAAACAAAGAAAAACAGGTTTCCAAAGCCATTCAGGGGCGTTAGCCACACATCTTCCAATTGCTTTAATGAAGGATATGTGTCTAAATCCCCTAAACAGCATTGAAAATGTTAATCCCTGTTCCTGTCATTTAACTATGTACTCTCAATACATTCCAAAATGTCCTGTATCAGCCATGGGAGAATGGGAGTTAACAATCTACTTGCAGACCATAAGGTATATCTTTTTTAAAATGCTTGTGAGGGCAGCATTAGAAATGCCTATGACTTAACCCTGCTTCTATTCAAGTCTGCAACAGTTTTGCCTGATTTTAGAGTACACTGAAATGGAAGGGGGCGCCTTCCTTCTGCCAGTAAATGCAAAGGAGGATGTGTAGGTGAGCACTCTACCCAAAGCAGAGGGAGAAGGGGAAATGTCTCACTGCCCCCCACTTGCTCTTGCCATTACTTCAATGAAAGTAGGATCAGGCCATACAGTAGCTACAACAGTATAGCATCTACATCAAAAATCACAGTAGGACTAGAAGCCCCCCTCTAAGAAATTGCCCAACATTTTCCTGCAGCCATATCTGAAGAAGGAAGCACCCTATAAAGATTTATGTTTAGGGAAATATATCCTGGAACAACCATATCTTAGGTATTTGTACGGCTCCCCTGTTACCATTGTGTCCAAGCACCTCACAGTCTTTATCTTCAGAACACCCCTGTGACAAAAAGAAGTACTATTATCTCCCGCTTGCAGGGGGAGATTGAGGCACAGAGACACTTGCCCAAGGACAGATGGCAAATCTGTGATAAAGGAGGGATTTAAATCCAAATCTCTTGAGTCATAGGCTATCCCTGGACCATCCTTCCCCCACTAGATCAACTGTGACTCCATTAGTATAGTACCATGTTGAAATACACACACATGAATATGTACTTGTAATATCAATAATATTATTTTTTAAGAAACTCTATTTTAACTATTCACATAATAGTTTTTCCTCCACTTTCCACAGAAGAAACTCTATTTTAACTATTCACATAGTTTTTCCTCCACTTTCCACAGAAATCATAAGTCTTCTAGGATCTCACTACTCTGTTAGAGGCCTTTTATTATATCATAGTATCAGAGGGGTAGCCGTGTTAGTCTGGATCTGTAGAAGCGACAAAGAGTCCTGTTGCACCTTATAGACTAAGAGACGTATTGGAGCATAAGCTTTCGTGGGTGAATACCCACTTCTTCAGATGCATGCAGTGGAAATGTACAGGGGCAGGTATAAATATGAAGGGAAGAGTCAGGCTAGAGATAACGAGGTTAGTTCAATCAGGGAGGATGAGGCCCTCTTTTAGCTGTTGAGGTCTGAACACCAAGGGAGGAGAAACTGCTTTTGTAGTTGGCTAGCCATTCATAGTTTGACACCATCAGCTCAGGATTAAACAAAGACTATGAATGGTTAGCCAACTACAAAAGCAGTTTCTCCTCCCTTGGTGTTCACACCTCAACTGCTAAAAGAGGGCCTCATCCTCCCTGATTGAACTAACCTCGTTATCTCTAGCCTGACCCTTCCCTGCATATTTATACCTGCCCCAGGACATTTTCACTGCATGCATCTGAAGAAGTGGGTATTCACCCACGAAAGCTTATGCTCCAATATGTCTGTTAGTCTATAAGGTGCCACAGGACTTTTGTCGCTTATTATATCATATTTGCCATATAACTTCCTTAATTGTTTTGAGTATTTCAAGGTCCTTGTGAACTGGTATTAGTTAAACAATTTTCTGACAAATTGCATGGCTCAGGGAATTGGAAATGAGATATAGACTTTTTCACCTCTAGGTCTATGGTTCAAATATCACTTATGTCACTACTAATTAAAGGAATGTGTTCTTACCCTAGTTACTAATTGACTATAGATATATCATAACAAAGATGCCAGTGATGCTTCTATGTCTCACTGAAGGAAAATGGATGGTAAACGTCATTTGCAGCCCTCTGTGACAGACTTGGGTGGACAGCTTGGAGAAGTGTGTACTACTACTGCCCATGCTGTACCTTGTCTGTGGCTAGAGAACTTCAGTTTCCAGGGCTGTCAATCCATCACCTTTCAGGAGCATTAAGTTCACTTTAAAAAATTAATTTGAACAGAAAAGGATGTTATTGCTTACACTGAGGTCACTGAAAAGGTGATACCACTCTCAGTGATGCTAATGTGAAGGCACAGGAAAGACGTGAGTTAATTGCATAGTTACCACTCTATTATTGATTTATGCTCTCCTGACATTTACAGAGAAATAAAATAGAGTTTATATTATGCATACTCAATAGCAAAATATAAGATGTGAAAATTATTGCACAGTAAGTCACTTTTCGTTGTCAAAGCTACAGCATATAAAGGGATGATGTTAGGAAAATGTGTATTTTCTCTTCCTGTAGTTTCTTCTACTTAAGTCCACCAAATGAACCTATATTTAATTGTACCTTTTTGGGTCAGAGAGATGAAGGGTGTCTTATCTGCTTCATTGATCAATTCCCACCAATCGTCAATAGCTTTCTGAAGTGTCAAAACTCTGTGACTATGGACATCATTTTAGTTTAGACCCACACAAGGTCTGATATATTTATTTCAAAATTTGTTCCATGCATTCTCTATTGAAAAATAATCAATTATCTCAGGCAGCAGAAGATGCATGAATGATATAACAATACTAGTCAAAAGGTACTTATTTGCATCATAAGTGGCACTCTTACTAAACCATGAATACAATTTGTCTTTCCCTCATATTTTTTCTTTCCATTTCAATCTGATCAGTAACTTGTAGGTCTCTTTTGTTTACTATTTAAGACATCTGACCTTCCAAAAATAGAAAATTCCTTGAAAAGCTTAATCAAAAGTAGATTTTGTTGGCTCACATCTAAGTTTTAGCTTCAGTAGTGTTACCGAAATATCGGGTCCACCTAGCTGAGAGCCAATAACAGCCAGACAGGGATAAGGAAAGGGTTACTTTATTCTGCAGAAGGAAGGAGAGTTTTACACCTTGGTGCAAAGACTCTAATTTACACAGAAACCAAAGGTCTTTTATACACACTTAGACAAAGCCCTGGTCGTGTTAACATTTGATTGGTGGTTGCCAGACCTCGGATGTCTGCTAATTGGTCAGTAAAAACTAGTTCGGGACAGCTCTTTCTGCTTCAGCAAAAGGAGATGTAAAAGTTCAGGGTCCTGTGTAGGCGAGGCATCTACTTCCCCCTAGTGGCCTCTGGTTGCCATAGCTGCTGGTTATTAAGGGGGGTTCATTGTACCTTATGACTTTCACAGTAGCATGCAAGGCAGCTATAGTTAATGGGTCACCTGCTTCACTTTTCCATTCCCTCCATTATGCAAGGCTACATGGAGTGGGAAGCCAGGAGATGATGCTGTGATATTCAGCTTTCCAAGGGGGAAGCAGGGGAAGGGAGGAATGGAATTCATTTCTTACTGCAACCTTCTGTCATTAGAGTCAGGCAGGATAACAGATGAAAAATCTGGGATTGCATTCTATTCCAGTGGGCCAGCTGTATACATACAGGTTGCACAAATAATAGGTCTCAAAAGGTCTCCATTTCAGGCCCCTGAAAAGATATGTCAGGATTTATTTCCACGCATAGACCCCAACCTCAGCCCCAAGTGCTTACCTACGTTCCTGGTCTAGTCCTGAGAAGCAGACCGTGTACCTGGGAGTGTGCTCCCCATCAATCTGTATTAAAGAAGAGTATTAAACCAAGACGCTGCTGTGAAAATACTGTTCTTTTCCCTATATAGTACTGTGTTTTCCCATCCACACTAGTAATTAAAACAGTTTTATACTACTAATGGTAGCAGAAGATTATAAATACTACAGAGCTTAACTGTGGTTTCTGAAATGTTGCTGAACAGGGTGTTGTGTGTCTTTGCTCTCTACACAACATTAAGAATATGAGGAAACCACAGGGACACAATTGATTTCCAAATAATTCTTTGCTAACTATACAAACATACAAGGCCTAGCTACATATAGGCTATGTTTACACTACACAGCACTTACAGGGTATGTGTAGCTACATGCCACAGTGAAAAACACACCACATCCACACATGTCACTGAAATGCTCTGGTGGGTGGGAGGCAGCAGGAAAAGGCTTCACTCTGGCAAGGAAAGGCTCCGCCAGCAGGGAGCAGCAGTGAAAGATTGAGTCTTTCCCTACTGCTTCCCTCCTGCCTAGTCCCTATCGGAGTCTTTCCCCACTCCCAGAGTCCTTACCTGCAGTGGGGAAGGGCTCTAGATAGGGGGAGCTGGCAGAGCCTTGTACTGTGGTGAGGACAAGCTCTGGCGGGAGAAAGCAACAGGGAAAGATTAAGTCTTTTCACACTGCTTCCCTTGCTGACTCCCCCCTGCCAGAGCCTTTCTCTGCTGTCAGCGTCTTTTCCTGTGGCGGGAAAAGGCTCCAGTAGTGGGAAGGCATTGGAACACTACAAAACTCAAAGTAGCAGTGTAAATAGAGAGACATGGCTTGGGCAACTAGAGAGCCTTGTAGGGTACACACTCATGTGCATACCCATACCAGTCAGGCGTGTCTTCACTCTCCTCCCCTAAATTAAGCCTCACTGTCTGTACTGCTGTTTATACCCATGCTAGGGGGGCTACACAAGTATTTGCTCTACACGGGGCGGAAATAAATGTGCAGTGTAGACATAGTCATTATACAGAGTGGCTCTGTTAGGATTTGGTGGCTTCTGCAATAAGAATAGAATGGGAGGTCCACGAGAAAGCTCCTAAACTATTTAAAGGGACACTACTCAGTTACTATGCACAGCAGTTTTCCTAGTCTATGTCTGCAGTTAATTCACATTCAGCACCAATGAAGCCCATTGCTGACACTCAGGCCTGATCTGTACTAAAGAACTGAACCCTTTGTAATTAAACAGGTTGTATTGAACCAGTTTAATTACAAACAGCTTAGTACATCTATGCCAGTCATACTGAATTAGTCTGTTTTGTACCATGTTCACACCAGTATTGTTCTAAACTGTTTCACTTGTAAAGCCTATCCCACAATTCCCAGATCAGCTCCCAGAAGCAGTACATTCTGGGAGACTTCATAATGTGCTGTGAGACAGTGCTAGGGAAGACAAATTGAACTGTTTCAACTTGCTGCATCCATAATAGCAGTAAAATGGTTCACATGAACCAGTGAAGCTTTAACTGAATGGCAGTCTGTTTTAACTGGTTACTAGACCATTTTGGCAATTTTTGTATGTTGACCCAAAATCTTCTACAAAAATTCTCGGGTCTTTCACTAGTGTAATTTCTCTAGTGTAGACAAAGCCGGACTTGACTGTCAGCAAAGAGTAATTTTCTAAGGCATGTCTTCGCTACATAAGGAACCATTCCTAATTGAGCCAGTGAGATGGAACCAGTTTAAAGCGCAAATAGTTCAGTGTGTGAACACTATCCCTGACAATATTTGTTCCAGACTGTTGCAGTTTTGCCATGCTTCTATGCTAGTGCAGTTTTTTTCTGTTTCAGTTGCAGTGTTCTCTGGGTTGCTATTCCAGAGTTACCAGCACAATTCCTATGAGCTATAGATCCTGGGAGGTTTGAAAGGCAATCAGTGTAGAGTAGGACAGTAGAGGGGGAATCACCTGAGCCATTTCAGTCTGAATCATTTCAGTGCAATCCACACTGGATAAACTAGGCATTTATCTATGCTAAAAATAAGTCTAATGCAAAAGATATTTGGCATGCTCTTTGGATCGCTTTTGTGTGTGAGCATGAGGTGTTTTACAGCTTGATCAAGTGTACACAAAGCTACAAGTCCTTAGATTGGCTAAACAATACATAATCTCTGGCAGATGGCATTGTCAGTGTTTTCAGAAATCAAATATTGAAGCATTTAAAATAAAAATAATTGTACACCAGTGTGCAATTTTGCAATTTGAAAAAAGCCTATTCAAATATTTTAATTAATATATGTACATTTTTCTAAATGTTTTGAATTAATGTTGTGGATTTTATTGTTCACACAACTATATAAAATACTCCATACCATTTGGTTTGTATTGACTTCCTTGGATGAAGCCACAGTATCAACAGATTATATCTAAATATTATTTATAGTTGTTTTTATTTGAAGAATTACTTCCACCATAGTCCTTCTCTATATAAAACTATCTGGGTATGTTACTTCATTAATACTTTCCAAGGGACAGTATTTGGTGTTGTGGGGTATCTAATAAAAAAAGTGATGGATCTATTCTCCATGCAAGCACTTCACTGCTATTAATATTAATGATAGTTATGCTAGATGAGAATTTGACCCCATTATTTGCATCATCTGCAGCCACACTTTTTTTCTGTGGAAGAAATTAACAGAAGTACTGTCATGGGTGAAGTTAGGCATACACTTAAATGCTTTCAGGTCTGAGGCCTCAGACTGTTTTATATTCTATTTATGAGAGTGTATCTAAATGACCAATAATCTGTTTCCTTCTGCAGACTCTGGAGAATGGTGTAACATTGTTACACTATAGCGGGTTTTGCTTTCTTTTTTAACTGTTGTAACTGCCATTACAGGAAATTACAGGATTCAGTGGTTCTATTACATTGTAGGTCACATTGTATAGCTTTCCTACACACTGTGACTGTAAATTTATCTATAGATAGATATAGAGTGTGACTTTGTACATTTCTATCTATATTTCTATCTATATCTATCGCTACAGATAGAGATCCCTCCCTTCTTCTTTCTGCTCCCCTCACTCTCCTACGGAGAAAACTATGAATTGGAGCTTCTTCCTATTTGTTTTTGATCCTAGAATGAAATCAATGGCAACGTATGATAAAGATGTGCCCTTTTAAGCAGGTATTTAACTTCCCTTAGATAGAACGCTATTGGTGTGTGTGCCTGGAAGAGGAGCTAAAGAACAGTATCGGGGGAGCTTGACAAAGCTGGCATATCGTTTTCTATTGTGCCCACTAGATGGCATGTGTAGGTTTCCGAATACCTTGAAGTGTGCGTGCTCTGGCACATTTGGTTGTTTGTCACACTTTAACTAACTGCACTGCGTTGAAGTGGAGTTAATTAACTGTCTTGTGACAATTACAACTTTCAAAGTTCATAACGTTAGAAAATGGGGCTGGTGAGAAAGGAATGGTTGGTTTTCCCTCCATAGCTGCTGCTAATGCTGGAAAATAGGGATTCTAAAATAATCTTAAAGAATACGGATACCAATTACCATAAGAAACAGCCCTGAGACTGTTTTGTTTCGGTGTTAGTACAATAACCTCTTGTAATCTGCAGGCATTAGCATAATCTTCAAAAAATGCATTTAAGATCCCCAGCGTCCTTTCTTGTGAGACTCTTAAGAACAAGATAATTCAAGTATTGTCCTATCCTTTGGGGAGTCTGTCTCTAGGCTTTGAGGGTTCATAATCGGAGTGTGAGGTTTTGTTTTGTTTTTGGTAGAGGTGCAATAATGCAAATTCTGTATTAAAAGGGGGCAAAGGAGCACTGAAGATTTTAAAACTCAGTTACTACACACCACTTGTTTATTAAACAAGGGGAAATCATATAATTCATGCTGAAGTTTCCTTTTCTTCAAATTTGATTTAATGATCTAACTTGAATTTAAAATATTCTGAGGACTGGAATTGGTTTCGAATCATTTGCTTCCCTTTGCCTGAAATCTATGGCTCCATTGTGTGGCTGTCCAGGGCTCTGGAAATGAACAACCCAAACCCCAGGTTGCAGAAGTGTTCATTGCAGAGAAGGGTGTGTTCTGCAAATACAAACAGCACCCACAGATAGTTGCCAAGGGCACCTAATACATCTTTGCATTACACCTTGAACCAGTCTGCTCCTATCACCTGGGTTTTATTGCACGTACCATAAATGATCGTAAAATCTGCAAATCTTTCATGGACCTTGGCAATTAATACTTTAGTAAGGGACCTTTACAGAAAACAGCGTTTCTAATGTAGTACTTGAAAACAGATCAACGCGGTTTAGGGGCTGCATAATCTTACGGTTTATATTCTAAAAAGGTTTACAGCATTTGTACAAATCGCCTAGACTTAATTTTTTTTTCTGGGTAAGAAAACACAGAAGGGCTTGTATCAGGATCCCAGTGCTCTGAAATCAGCAAAACTGAACGCCCAAAAGAACCTACTAGGTTAAACAAGGGTTTCTATTTATAGTTTCAAGTAACTAAACAAAAATAGTTGTCTCTTTGAACCAGTTTGGTCCTGATCATTTCCTGTATTGCACTTTTCAAGCCAGCAGC
Source organism: Chelydra serpentina (assembly GCA_037349315.1). NCBI lineage: Eukaryota > Metazoa > Chordata > Testudines > Chelydridae > Chelydra > Chelydra serpentina. Next base: position 85,574,952 of record JBAIAC010000002.1, read on the forward strand.
AATCCGTGACCTTAGGTGGCTGCGGTTTTTGTCAGCCGTTTACATGGCACTTGGGACTCCTTTCACAGCTCTGTGTGCTAACAAATAGTAGGGGATCCTGTAAAGAATTCAAGGTTTTGTAAGAGAATCTCCTACGTTGAGATAAACAGTGCCCAGTCCCGGTGATTTATTTCCAAGGGATGGATCTGTAACAGGAAAAAAACAGCCCAGGGAAGCGGAAGGATCAGTGCACCGACAGCTGCTTCACCTGGAGGTTAATGATCCTGGAGTTAAAACAAAAGAAGCGGCTAAGCACCCATGCAAAGGCTATTCGGATCGGGGGCAGTCCGATAGGTGAGCATGGCTGACTCCTGCCCCCTTTCTGATGAGCTCAATAAGCTCCCCCTGTTGAGGTCACAAGCAAAATGCGAGCGCTTGTCCGGAGAGGAAAACAGCCGCTTCCCGCGGCAGACCTGCGAAAATAACCGATCGTTTTAAAAAGTGGATGGCAGCCGCCCTGCTAAGGGGCGGTGACGGAGTGAGTTGCTGGACAGGGGATGCCGGGGAGCTGCACATTCATTCCCGGCTCGCCTACAAGTGTCTACACCCCGAGCCCCCGGTAGCAGGGGTATTCGCGCGGAAAGGGTTCTCCAAGGAGCTGTGCTGCGGCCCTGGACATCCTCATTAGCGGGTGTAACACCGCAAAGGGCTACTGCGGTTCTGCTCCCGACGTTCAGTCCAACCTCCCAAGCCCTCCGTACCTGGCTGGGTGATGTAGTTAGAGATAGTGGGGAGGGGAGAGGGATCATGGATTCCACTTGAGGCGATGACAGATCTATAGGGCCATGTCGTGCCATCATCACTTTTACTCTCCTACTGCACTCACGATAGCCTCCCCCCCGCCCCTCCTCCAAACTTCTCCACGATCGACATAAGTACAAGACGCAGGTGACTGGCCTTTGAGGAAAATCAAAAAGGCTGCCCAGGGAATGCACCAAGGGACGCGATCTACTCCGGTTTCTAGGCACGGTGGCTCTTTTGCGATCACAATGATTTTATTTTGAAAGTGACACGTGAAAATAACTTAATAAAGGTAGCATGGCCGGAGAGGCTACCATCAAGATGCCACCCCGTCCGCCCACAGCTTCTTAACGAAATGGTAACGAAAACAGGTAGCAGATCGTAAACCTACTCTGAGAAGAAACTAAAGTAGAAATGAAAACCCTGAGTGACATTAAGTTGAAATCAAATGTGGCCTTGTGTGTCGAGAAATATCCACTATGCACAAATATTCACAGCTCACCAAAGACATTCCATCTCATCTTCTACAAGACATTTAGTTTTGATACAAAGTAGCAGCCATCCCCATTGTTTTTTCCAACAGAGTGATTACCTTGGAAGTTTGTATCCCCTGAAATTGTTCGATTCATTTACAACTTCGTAACAATTAAGTCAATTTGCATCTCTTTCTTGTGATAAAGATTTGCCTCTGGGGACCAAGTGGCTTCACTGTAAAAATGCCATGCTAATTTGGAGAAAAAACAAATCATGTTCGCTCGCTTTATTCATATAACATAAATGACCATTAATAACCGGCACCACAAGACTGGTTTAGATTATCAGATGTGGTTTGCAGCTTTCAGTGAGTAGCAGATACTTTTCAAACTGGCCACTTGCTTCTGCAAATTACCACAAACTACATTTAAATCAGCAGCACTTGCATTTATTTCATTGTTAATATTACCCTGTCATGCAGAATTCCTAGCATTTTGTCTGCGACGGGATATGGACAGCATGTACCAGCCTAAAATTTCCCTGAGTGAGTTTTACTGGCCTTTTTAAAAAACCCTTTAAAATGACGCTCGAGTTCTTGGGAGTTATTTACACTTTCCTTGTTGCATATCTGGACAATTATTTCTGGTTATTAATAACGTTTACTAAATGGTTAAATGGCCATATAACATCAAATGCATTCAAAGTAAAAGCCGAATGCCTCTAATATTTTGATTCAGGATTTTCATGCAGAACGCTATAAATGAATTAGTAATCAGAACGAGAGAAAAGGCGTGGCACGGTCCTAACAGTAAGAAAGTAGAGCAAATTTGCCAATTTCCTCACCGGGTAAACCAATAATCCTTGATCGCATTCAAATACTAGAGAAAGGGTGGGGAAATAACCATATGTTCACGCTTTTACTTGAAACTGGTTGTTTTCTGTTGTGACAGTGCCAGTAAATCACTGGTACATTTATATTTATTGTGATGGAATACAGAAGTGCTAAAAAAGACAAGCTAAAGGAACGCCCCGAATCTTCCTCTCGTAGGAAGACCTCCTCCCCCCCCCCCCCCCCCCAGGAACCCAAGAAGAAAACCTCTTTCTTGCCTGGTAACTGCTTGCCAAATCCTGTTTTCAGTCACACCCGTGCGAACCCACAATGAACGATGATATAGAAAACCTTCGATATTTTGCATCAAGATGATTATGTGCATCTTCTTGATGTCAAAGCGGCCGTAACGGTTGTGACTGAAGGGAGAATTTGGTTCCATGATAGGATAGCCGTTAATTATTATTTGAAATAAATCTGCAAATTTCGCAGAACAATGTCTGTTGTTATTTAATGGCTACTTCCTTGTGTCAGTCTCTCCCAGGTGCTCTGGGTAAGCAGCTGAAGTTCCATCTAACTAGTATCCTTGGTAGAGGGAATTGAGATGTTTTAGTTATGATACTTTACTGTTGTCCAGAGTTCTTAAAAAAAAACAACCCAGTTTGTTCTAAAAAGGATGCATTCAAAAAGAGATTCAATGAAACAGGAAGTAAGCTGAGTACACTTCTGATCCAAGAAAGATCCAGCCCTTTGATCTACGATGACATTGTTACTGAAGAATAATCGGGGAGGGGGGAAATTTAAGGAGTTAGTAACATGTTTGACTTGTTCTGATTAATTCCGAGGATTACACTGTTATTTAGGAGTTTGTGCATGCCTGTGTTTGTGTCTGATCTATAAAAATCACATTAGTGGCTCGAAAGAGACGAGAGCATTGTAGAGAGAAACTTCGGCTAGATGTCTTGGGTCCCAGTGCTAAACACTAGTGATGGTAGGAATGTTCCCCTCACACGCCAGGGTTGCTAGGCGAAATGAATGTTTATTTGCACTAAAATAAATACTTGTAAGGGAGAAAATATCTCGAAATGACTGATGAGTTATTTGTGTGTTGGGCTGGGGAAACAAACATCTCTCTCTCTTCACTGAGGTCCTCGAACACCTTTGTCTGTCAAACTTCCATGATCCATACAGGGATGATGTAGCCACTAGAATCCATCCCTTTTCTATATGCCACTCACCCTAGGATGCCACTCAGCGTGCCGTGGGTCTCCAGTTTAGAGTGATCACGCTGCAATGAGTCCTGCTCTGCCTTTGCCCTGCCAGCTCAGCAGGAAAAGCTGGCTCACAGCCCCCTTCCATACTACTGCCTTGAATTTGTAAAGGGGATCTTATTGATTAGGTGTTGGAGGGGGCAGTTGGATTTGGGTTGGTCCTGCTTTGAGCAGGGGGTTGGACTAGATGACCTCCTGAGGTCCCTTCCAATCCTGAGATTCTATGATTCTCCCCTGCAATGCTGCTGAGCATGTGCAGATCGGAGGACGGGAAAAGTGCAGGACTTCGGGGTTCGAGGATGGCCTTGAAATCCAATCACCCAATCGCTTTCTAGCCCCACTGCATGGCTCTAGGGTGTGTTGCCAGTGGGGTGACTGGCTGAAACCAGAGTGAGCTGGGGGGGGGGGGGGATGTCCTCTCACAACAATGGAGCCCCTGACCCCACACCAAGCCTGCCGGGCTACCCCTCGGCCCGGCGGGGCAAGCTTGGCAGGTGCGCGCCCGGCACGTGAGCCGGGGAACGGGCCCTGCTTGGGGTTTTCGTGCAGCGCTTCCAGCCTCAGCCTGTCGCCCGGCCTCCTGGCCAGGAGCAACACCTGGGACCGACAAAGCCGCTTCCCGCAAGGCGCTGGGGCTGCCCCGCCCGCGGAAAGGGCCCGGGCCGTGGGAGCAGCCGAGCCAGCAGGAGCCGCTTTCAGTTTTCCTTGAGGCGGCTGGTTACTGTTTAACATCCCCACCCACGTTTCAGTTTGTTTAGTAAATCGATCTGATGCTCGGGCTCAGCCTGGTGCCCTGTCGCCATTGAGCAAAGTTAATACCCCCCGCTCGAGCATATGGTAAAGGCTTTGCCCGCGAAACCAACGGCCTGAGCAGGGCAAGGGGCCCCCTGGGGGGGTGGCGGGAGCCGTTCCCGGGGGATGCTGCCGCCGCCGCCCTGACTTGCCGAGCTGCGACGCGAGAGGCAACGGAGCCGCAGCTGTGCCCAGCAGGTAAGTTTCACTTGTGAGCAGGGGAAAACTGAGCGCCCCTCCCCCGCCGCGCCGCTGCCCTCGCTTGGCACAGGGCAGCCGGGTTCCCGGCCCAGCGCCCCAAGAGCCGCCGCCGCTGGTTGGCTCGGGCTTCTTGGAAGCGGAGCTAAGTGCGAACCCAAAAAGTGGCTCTGGCCGCGCGAGGGAGAACAATGGTTTCCGGAGGAGGCGGGTCACGTGCCTCTGGGCGAGCTGAAGAAATCCATGTCGGGAGGGCGCCGCTGCAGGTTGCGGGGAGGCCCCCAAGGCGTTTAACGTGGCGCGCAGGGAGAAAGCAGGGCAGCGGGCCATTGAGGGAACGGCCAACGCATTCCCAAGACTCGAAACTTTCATTGCCCTGATAACAGGAGAGGGGAAGCTTTGTGAAGGAAATGTGTTCCCTTGCCGAGTTCCGGGCCTGAACCTCGTGACCACACGTGAAGTGGGCTGGTTTGTTATTGTAGGGTTGGTGATCACAATGACACTTGGGCGTTATGGAGGGCCTTATCAGGGCATGGTAAAGCACACCGATGTTGCATAGGCGGGAGAGAAGGGGAAGAGCAAAGAATTATCTGAATTTCACACGCAGAAATCAGGTCAAGTTTTAGGGCCTACCGGGGCTTGCTGTCTAAATGACAGAAGAACAATGTATGGTGCAGTCTATGATACTCACTTCCATTCCTGGTAGTTGGCATGGGAAGTAGGTTTAAATATTTTATTCAACATATACTGTGCAGCAAAAATAACATCATTCTTCAAGGTAAAGTTTTCACATTTGCTATGGTCAGTAATACTCCATCTCCATGCTAATTTAGGAAATTTCATTATATAGCTATCAAACACTGTCTTTTTTGTATAGTTGATTGTATAATATGTATTTTTGAGTTACTGTCATTTCCTGTCTATATTATGGAGCTAATAAAGTAGTTTAAAGTGTCATCCATATTATTAATTGAGTTTCTGAAAACTCATTGCATGAGCCAGATTGATTGTATTAAACGGTTTTCCAGGTTCCTGAATCTCTTGATTTTAGGATTCACTTAAGAGTCATTGGAGAAAAATATAAAGCACTAAATATTTCCTATGTCCCTTAAAAGTACCATTTTGGAGCTTATGCAACATGACCAAGAGAAATCTGAAACATCCAGTTATATCCAGGTGTTGATAGAATATTATGAACAAGATATTGTTGATTTTTCCTTTTTTCTTATGAGAGATACGATGGAAAACCTTTAAAATGGTCTTTTGTAACAGTCTACACTTCCCATCATTTCTCTGTCTCTGAAGGTTTGACAGGAAAAAAGCATTTAAAAGGGCTATTCGTTGTCTGGTACTCAGTTCCCTGTCCCTCTCCTCCTCTCTCACTCATGCGTACCAGCCCTCCTTGTGGCTCACCTCATACACATTAAAAATATAAGGTGTTGGACAAGATTGTAATTGTAATGCAGTTATCTTGTTCAGAATGTTATCTTTCATTTTAGCAACTCACACATATGGATCATATAGTTTCCTCCACTGGCTCCTTAGCACAAAGCATAACTTTACCTAAAACTTATTCTTTATAAGAAAGGGGATATTCTCAGCCAAATTCCGCTCTGTTACACTAGTGTAAATCCAGAGCAACTAATAGGCCTAATTCACTGTTTTGCTACAGCTCTTTTGTGCCACAAAGCCATCTTCCTAACTATACTCTTCAGCATAGGAGGGATCTTCGGGTAATGGGAGCCAACATGGCAGCTCTATGCCACTCTCACAAGGTAACCCCCAGTATAGAAGGCATGACTGGAGAAAAGGAAGCATGTTTTTTTGGGTGGGGGGGAGGGGAGGTTGTGACCTGGCAATCCCTAATTACTTGATCAGTCCCTTACGGATGTGCACAGTCAGACATAAATTATATCAGCCCTGAGGCTGCTCTAATTTCTACTGGAGATTGATCTGGATCCTGACCAGGGTGAGGGTGTCTCAAGGTAGTGTAAAGACATCTTTGCCCCCAGGCTTCCTCAGGTCCTATGCCTAAGAGAGGGGGTGGCATATCCTACTTGATTTCAGTTGAGTCGCTATGCATTTGCACCAATGTAAGTGAGAATTTGGATGTCAATTTGATTGAAGTGACTTGTTTGGAATTTTGGTGAATATATTTGTTTAGCTATAAAACCAATAGCTACTTTAACCTTCTACTGACTTGATGTATAAGAGCCTGATCCTGTAATGGTTTGAGTACACTTAGCTACTATTGCTTCTTTCCGCAGGCACTCAGATTGTTCAGTGTTGGGCCTGAAAAAGAGGTCCAATACATCTTTTTGATGTTACATATTTATATATCAAGTATTATATGTCCTTCTACATTGTTTTTGTTAGATATGGAGAAAACAAAAAGATTTCTTAAGCTTTTATTAATTCTTTTATAACATGTGAGATCACCGGTAAAACCAAACTTTTCTTTAAGGCATCCAAGATTAGTAACACAGTAACTGGCATTATTTTTATTAACACCTGCTGCAAAAAAGGTGGTTCCATCTGGGGAATTCTGAGTAGTCAGTAAAACATTGTGATTTGCTGCTTATATGAAAAAAATCTGTTATATCAAAAATAAGAATAGGTATGATATGCAGATAGTTGAGTTAAGAATCAATCACTGGATGATGCTGTCATTCTGAGCCAAATAGATTTTGGTTTGGACCTCTTTAAAGTAAAATGGACAATTGCACTCCATTTGTTAATTTCTGCACCTGTGCTCTAGACTGTATATTCCATACCCTTTTCCACCTCTTTCACTCCCTCTGCCCACAATACCATATAGTAACATAGCCTGTGGATTGGCTATTTGATACCTTACTGGTTAGGCTATTTAGGGATCACACAATGTTAATTTTCAATAGTAGTAAGGGCCCTTTGCTAGCTAGATTTACAGCTTATAAGGTTTTAAAGATTCCTTGGTTAATTTCTTTTCACCTGTTATTTAATTGAGCACCTCAGCTGTACGGAAGGCCATCTTTTGCTTCCTAAGTAAGTTTAAAAGCAGATGAAGAGATCCTGTTTACAGTGACGTTAAGGAGGAAAATGTAGGCAGAGTTGTATCTTACACAGCACTGCCTCTTGTTGCTGTCTGATACATAATTTTTGATGGCTACATTGTTCCACTGTTTATATAGACCTTATTAGAAGGTAAAGATTGATATTATTTTGTGATAAATTGTCACTTCTTATCATAGATGGTGATTTTTTATATCTGTTATAAGAAAGCATTCCATAAGCAAATTGTATTTGTAACATACTATATGTTATATTTAACAAAGGTACACACATTACACAGAACTTGTTTGGTGTGCGCATTATTCTGAATCATGCCTACATGTTTTACATTTTTAAAATATTCTGTATCATTGTAAAGTTTGGATGATTTGAATCACAAACAGAGAGTGTGCTTAATGAGCAGAATATATGACACACGAGAGATGTTTTAATGCGTCCTTCAACAGCTTTGATTCAGTCAATTATTTTTCATTTAAAAATTTCAATTAAAAAAACAACAAAAACAATTGGGTTGGAATAGTGTATATAATGTCATAGCTTGAAATCTATCAAACTGAAAGGCCCAGGCTACATTTTCAAACCTTTTTCAATTGTCAATTTAAGTTAATTGAAAATGAAAGGTCTTGGTTTCAGGATTGGGCCATTGAAACACAGGCATGCTGCTTTCATTTTGTAGAAGGGCAATCTCCCGCCACATAGGTATTTTTAAAAGGTTCATTCATAATTCTCCCTTCACAGTTCTATTGGAAATGACAGAATTCATTATTTTGAGCTCCTGAACTATTGTTCTGCAACTCGGGTGATGAATTGTATGAGATTTAGTTCACAATATGACATGGCAGCCCACGAGATTTTAAAATTCTCAGGTCTTGATCCTTCCCTCTGTGGCACACCATCGGGAAGGATCTAGAGAGCCTTAGTCCAGATCCTCTGCCCCTAATCTCCCATGAAGTAACAGGGAAGGATCTCTATCTAGTATTTACAGCAATTCTAAAAAGGGGGCTGGCACTCATGTTTGGTAATTCACCAGAGCTTTCCAGACAGCTAACACAGGCATCAGCATCCACTAGCCAGGGGTGCTTTCTGAATATTCAATCACATATTCCCTATTCCATGGTTGCCCTTGCCAACAGGATCCCAGCAGCAGAGGACACCTGCAAATAACTTTGCTCCTAGTATCTATTCCTACCAGGGCAAAATTTGGCTCCAGACTTGTATTTTAATTGAAAAGTCTTTATTTATACTACAAAAAAGGGCTTCTAATTATTTTGCTGCATGTGTGAAAATACCTGACCAAACACAGAGGTGAGTTAGGGAAGATGGTCTTACTCTTCTAAGCTCCGCCCATAAAGTAAGCTCTGCCCATATGAATTGCTAAAGTGAGATACTGCTCACAGTAGATTGTGCAGTATTAAAATATGATTGTCTTGCCACTTGCTCCACCAGGTTCCTTGAGCTTGCACCCCCTTGATGAGGGTTGAATATACCCATGGACTCTTCTAGGCTCCTCGGGCTTGGCTCATTCTTGACTGGGGGAGAGGGGGAGAAAAGCAGTGGTATCTTCCAAACACCACCCCACTTGTGGCACCAAAATGATACATCACTCAGTAAATCATGCAGATCTGTGATCCTCCCTTTCCTTTCTTACATGATATTGAATCGTCTGTTTCCAAGCCCTGCCTAAACTGCCCTGTAGGTGGACAGGGGAACAAAGATACTCAGTGTCCAAGTCTTTCTGATAAGTCTTTTGGTATTTCAGTATTGATTGGTATATTTCACATAAATATACCAAACTGACAACTGCTTGGAGAGATTAAAGTCCTCTAGTTAACAGAACAGGTAAAGTGGGGTAGAGCAACAGTGCAGATTTGCCTACACTGCCTCACCAACATGCTTAATTCTAGGCATAAAGGGGTGAGAAATTCATGTCCATTGCATCTTTGCTAAGACTGCCAACAAGGATTCCAGATATGTTTATTTTTGTAATGTGGCGATTCATCTGTTGAGAACTGTACTGATATCAACTCATTTCATACAGGTTGCCAAATGGGCATTAGATGAAGAGACATTAATTTGCTATTACCCTGGGGTAGATTTGAACTGGTAGCCTAGAGGAAAGCCTACATAATTCCTTACAATCACATAAATCATTTACTATCCCTTTTCAGTACTGGCCATCATACTGAGTGGTTTCCTAAAATCTCTTAATGGAAATGGTCTTCCCTTTTGGAGGCTTTGGTCAGACAGACATACAATGATTCTGTTAGATTGATTTGATATCTTTTGGATTGGCTACCAGTTCAGTAATTTTTTATGATGTTTGTTCAGTTGCTCTTCAGTCTGCGCTTTTGAGCATGTCACCAGGAAAACTGAATTAATAATCTTCTTTCTTTTGAACTATGCAAATACAATGGTTGTTTTTAATTATTGACTGGACATTGCTGATAGCTGATGCCTATGTATTATGTATGTATGTTTTCTCTGTCGCTATTTATGGTATCAGTTACTAGTTTCTGTTTTGCATGTAGATCCCAGAATGCACTGCACTCTTTCATAAAGAACTATATTTTTAAGAAGCTTTCACTATCTTCCGAGTGTCTTGTCACAGTTCACTTTTAACATTTTTCTTACTCTTCTGTTGTTGCTTTAGACTTTCATATATTTTTCTATTATTCTTCCTCTTTCCTTTGAGCTTCAGTGAGTTTCTGTATTAATATTAAACATATAACTGTAACACGTGGTTTAGGTGAACTTGGAGACACATTTTTTAGTCTCAAACAGATTTGAACTGCCAGAACTTGTTCTACCATAAATTCAAACCACAGCGCTAGAGTATCATAACAGGAATAATTTTGGCCATGACAGTGCTGTTGACAAAAGAAATAATAAGAACAAAGACAAGCGATACCATCAGCTTCAACATCAGATTCTGCTTATTGTTTTAGAATCTTGTAGATAAATAAATAACACCATCACAAAGGTGTACTATAAGACTTAAGTTGATACAAGGAAAGTCTAGTCATTATATCAAAAGGAAAAGGAATATGCACAAAAAAGGAACAGAAGGTCCTGTATTAGAATTTGCACAGAAGATGATATAGATGAGAGATGACTGGAAAAATAGGGGGGTGAGGGTTAAGGATGGGGTGAAGGATTTAGTGTTGTGAAAATGTGGAATTCCATTTGTTTATAAAGGGGGGGGGGGAAATAGCTGAGTGCTTTGAGCATTGGCCTACGAAACCAAGAGTTGTGAGTTCAATCCTTGAGGGGGCCATTTAGGGATCTGGGGCAAAAATTGGGGATTGGTCCTGCTTTGAGCAGGGGGTTGGACTAGATGACCTCCAAAGGTCCCTTCCAACCCTGATATTCTATGATTCTACCTAGCTTCTGGATGAAAAATGATATTTTGGAGTGAACTTTTTTATTTTTATTTTTTGAGTGTGGTAGAATTAGAACCTACTCTCAAATTATTCACAACATATTTGAAACAAACTGACTTGATATTCTGCTATCTTTTATCAATGTATTAATATTATTTAACATTGAATATAGCACCATAGAGTATAAAGCCATTATCCTTGCCCTAAGGAATAATCTAATCTAGATTAGAAACAGGAGTTGAGGGCACTCAGCACTTCACAGGATCAGGCCTTATTAAGAAGATGAGCATCCTACAGAACAAAAGTATTTTGTTTTTTTTTAGTGGTTGGTGGGTTTTTTGGTAAATCCTAGTATTTGTGGGGAAATGGCAAATTGGCAGCCTTGGAGAATGAGAACCTCTGTTTGTAAGGTAGATACAGCATAGGCAGGAACAGTGCAAGTTTCTTCATGCTGCTCCAAACTATGCCTCAGTCCTCAGCTGGAAGGGCCAAGAAGGTAATTCAATCTTCATGCTGTCAGTCCTTCTTCACCCTGCTGTAACTTCCAACAAAGGAAAATGTAACGGTGCATTTTATGATTTGGACACTTGTCCACGAGAAACTTGACTGAGATCAGCAACTCAATTTAAATTTTGAACAATATGTTGGCTAATGGCAAAATTTGAGAACAAGCAATTCTACTCTAGTAATGTTTTTTTTCAATAGGAAGGCAATAAAGGCCTCTTTAAAAAAATTGAAGAAACATGGGAAACTTTAAATCAGTAAATTTATAGCCCAAGGACAAGGAGGTACTAAGTGGGTTACTAAAAGCAAGAAGCAGCTGAAAAAGGAATTCAAATTTTAACAAAAATTTCACTATGAGTTTTGTACGTATAAAATTTAATAAGAGTTTTTATCTCCTTTTACTCTAGGTCAAGTAATTTATTTCCTGAGATGTATTTTAAGTTGAAAAAAATAAGCTTGAAAATGAAATACGCTGCCAGTACCCTGGCAAAGATCACTCTAAGTATGTATAGTATCACACAGAGTCAAATGAATGTTTTAAAATTAAGTTATATAATGTAGCAAAATCCTTGGCAGGAAGAAAATGAGCAAAGCTCAGACTGCTTCAGAGAATAACAACAGCCTACTGCAGCAAATAGTTTAACCCTTGACACTCTACATCTTTAGTTGCTTCACATTTTAGGCTAGACCCATTATTTCCCACCAAGGTAGTAGCTGATCGGGGTGCATCATATAACAGCTGTAGCCAAGTATGTGCTTAATTGTTAAAACCCTCATGACATTAAGGTGATTCAGCAATCAGTCAAGACCATGTAGGTAAATGGAGATGCAAAGGTTGTTGACCATTTGGTACCAACAGGCCAGAGAAGGCCTGGAAGAGTGGTCCTGCTCTGAAGAGTGACTATAAAAATGGCATATTCTTATTCAGTAGCTGTGATCACTGGGTAATCAAAGTAATAGCTTTTATATTTTATCATCAGTCTTCTCCACTCAGGTCAGTGTGATTGAGGGCAAAAGCCCTAGTCATCTCTAGGTCTGACCAAACAGTCCAATAACAAAGAGCCCTGAAGGAGTGTTACATGGTATACTTCTGTATACAGACTATATCTGTAGGATTAAGCCCTGTCCCACAACTACAGTTAATTTAACTGTGTATGAGCACAGTAGCCCCATTATCATCACCTAGCTGAAGAACCTGACTTATCCTCTAATCCTTCAGTGAGAGAGAGGGCATTTTTTCAGACATTGGGGGAAGCTTACTTGATAATGACTTTACTTTCCACAGTAAGTATTCAGGATTTCTTAGTTTTCAATTAAGATCTCCTCCCCATCGAATGAGGATAATGGTGTCTTTAAGGGACTAAATTCTCTTGCTTCATGACTTACCTATGGTCTGATCCTATTGCCATTGAAGTCCAAACTCTAAGTGACTTCAGTGGGAAAAGGATTGGCCCCTAAGATGAACACATGCCCAATGCAAGTCTTTTGTAGTGGCAGTGACTATAACGGGATTTTAGTTTGCAGAGAACAAGCATTGTCAGTGGAACTGGCTGTATATGCAGGCTCATCCTTCAGTTTTGTGAGGGAATGAGGAACCTTAAGAGACAATCCAGGCTAATGGGCCATATTAAGAAAGAAGTTGCATGTATGTAGATTTTGAGAAGATCAAAGGGCCTATGTGTATGTGAAAAAAACTAACGGGACCAGAAATGCCTGCCAGTGAGAATTCATTTTCACTAGGAAAATATGTGAATATTTTTTGGCACTAGTGTTGGTGCACTGGTGTAGACTAAGCAGAAGCATTTTTATCAGCATGTAACTGTTCCTGCACATAGTTTATAGCAGTAATGTAATTCCACTGGTGCTGAAAAACAATGACAAATTTTCCTACTGTAGATAAGGTATGAGAGTTGTCTAAGAGTTGAGTATGAGAGTTTATCTGAATCCTGCATTATCCATAGCTGGAGGTAAAATGGGTGGGTAATATGAGATTGCGAGTTGCCTGCCTTCTCACACTGATACAAAACATTTGATCCTGATATTGGTAGCTGACTTAGTCATATCCCTGTTGAAAATCAATAACCTGCTTATAGCAGGAACCTTACATCTTGACCTAAACCCATTTAGAACCATTTTATATGCCTCATTAGTCACATAATTTAAGGGTGGGGGAACCCTCTCAACAATCTACTTTTAGTGTATTCAGTTTATTTATTTTTGTTTTTCCAGCCATAGGAGATGTTGATAACACTACTTGCACCTGGTAGTCTATAAACATTTGTGTTTACATAGTAAATACAGCAAAGGTTCTCAAATTGAGTTCCATGGAGCTCATGGTGGTGGTCTGCAGAGTGCTGGTGGGTAATGTACTGCCTCCTTTTCCTTAGCAGCAAGAACTAAGTTGTATTAGCAGAAGGTAAAAATATTTTTTTTACTTTTCCATGTAAGCAGCTACTATAGTTGTCACAGGGATGTTACACAATTGTACGTGAGAAGGTAGGTGGTCTGTATGTGTGAATAAAGTATGAATGGGTGGGAAAGTCATTCACCAGACAATCTCTTTTTTAAAACATAGTTCACACTATGAAAAATTTAGAACCCCCAAAGTATACCAATTGGCATGATAAAGTGTCATTGATTTTTGTGCAAAACTTCCACTCAGTTCATTACAAGTTCTATGCACACAGCAAAGGTAGGATAAAGAGTCTTTGCTTTTATTCATACTTTCAATCTGTAGTGGTGGAAAACCTTTGAAATTCCTTGCCATAACCCTGGGGAACTATACTAAATGAAATAAATGGGAAAGGTTTGATTTTGACTTACAAGAAAGCTGAAGATAGGCATTACCTGAATTAGAAAAGTCTTGAGTGTCACATGTAATAAGTGTGTTAAGAAATAAGGTTCAGTATGCTTACGGTCCTTTGTTTTCATCCCCCCCCCCAGTATTTATTGATGTTTATGACTACAACAACAAAAACAGGTGAAAATCGGTGGAAAAATATTAATAATTTTTCTGGGTAACTATCGGGGTTTATTTTGGTGGACAGAAGGACAGGGGGAAAATTATTCAGTAGTTTAATGCTTTGATGAATGGAATTCAATGTGGTTTGCTGCAGAACTAAAACAGAACTCAAAACACAATGTCACCTCTGAGTTTAATATAACAATATATCTGTAATCCCCAAATAAAACTTTTCATTTGAATAAACAGTTTACTGTTGTAGACTTTTAGAACTATTACCCTATAAACATTTACATTTAATAATTGGGCCATGCCATTTACAGAACATACACTTAACAACTTCATCCTTTCTCCTGTTTTTGTTTTTTTAAAACTTCCAAATACTTCCTTGTGTTCTGAAGTGTATTCTGATACTAATTTTCATTTTCTTTCCATTTTAGTTTGTCAGATTTTTAAATAGTTATCTGCTAGCAGCTTGAAATGTGTACGGGGTGGGTGTGAGATTCATCAGTACGTTCAGAGCTTGTGTGCATGCCTGTTTGTTTATTGTATGTATCTTCTGGGGGGGGAGGGATAGCTCAGTGGTTTGAGCATTGGCCTGCTAAACCCAGGGTTGTGAGTTCAATCCTTGAGGGGGCCATTTAGGGATCTGGGGCAAAAAAATTGGGGATTGGTCCTGCTTTGAGCAGGTGGTTGGACTAGATGACCTCCTAAGTTCCCTTTCAACCCTGATGTTCTATGATTCTAGACTAATACATTGCCTTACTTTAACAAGCAGATTTGCATATATACACAGACTAATGTTATTCTAATACATATATCTCATGCAATGTATTGTATTTTCCTAATAAAACAAGTTACTTTTTATATATTTGAATGATAGAAAAGTAGGATGAAAATTGGAAAAAAACAAATAGTACTTTTGTCTTAAAACCCAGGATTTAAACAGAAAACGAAGGGGCTTAAATATGCTTTATAAATATGGTGATGTCTATTTTTCCAATGTCTTGAGATGTGCAGCAATACCAAACCATATACATGAATATCTAGTTATGCCTATAAGAAAAAAGATATTTAGTAAATGTTTGATTATTACCACAAACTTACTTAAAATTGATGCATTTTTTAAATTATATGCATGTCTATGCTCTACTAGAGTCACTCAGTAAAATGCCATGTTTTATCTTTAGGAATTTCATTTAATTAATTAAAATCCTATTTTTGTTTACTAAACTGATTTTATTTTTAACAATGAGTCTCTGCCAAAATGACAATGGAGACCATAAAAACCTCATATTTTGGGACTCTTAAATCGGGGTTTAAAATAAGTACATTGGCTGAGCTGGTTGGATAATCTGGTACTTGGTAACATACCTCTCAAATTTACCTCATTTCATCATTTATTTTAATCCCAAAATGATCTATGTTCTACATAAATTAGATATCCCATGACTTTCATTGCTGACAATTATTTACATTGACAATAAAGAATCATAAAGCTGAGGTAATATAGTTATTGAAGGAGCCTGCCTGTTTTTGTGTTTCCTTATTTTGTCACAGATTACATCCCACATTTGGGCCTTAGTACACTTGAGTGTACCAAGCAGCATTGAGCTTTCCACAGTTCACATGCACCTCCCAAAGAGGGAAACGAATCTACAGGGTTATAATTTAAAAAATCCCCTTAATTAATGTTATGTTAAACTCTTGATTTTTTTCTACAAATATTCTTCCATTGACATAGCTACAATCATACGTAAATAGTCATGTCATAGTTGACTCAAGCTGTATGTGTGTGACAGTCACTTTAGGAATTGGTATTAAGAAATAAGCAAGATGTACAGCTACTTATAGGATATTTTTTGCATATGGAGGCCACAGAATTACAATAGTCAGGGTGAACAGAGATGAAGGCAAAGATGGAGTCAAGGCAATTGGTGTTCTAGTGCAATGTTCCAGGAATGGAGAAGAGTTGATGCCTGCAGTTGAGATGCCCAAGAGAAGTTAGCAAGTTAATGATCAGAAGAAACAAGGTACATAGGCAGATTATGGATTTGTGGGGCCCTGGGCAAGAACAAGTGGGGGCCCCTCCCCACCCCTTCTGCCTGCAGTCTCCCCGGGGCTCCTGCCAGAGAGTTGGGTCAGGGCGCGGGGGCTTCCCCCACCCACCCAGTGCTCCTGCCAGGGAGTGGGTTTGAGGTGCAGGGGCTTCCCCCACTCTCCAACTGTAGTGGCAGGTGGAGGGAGCAAGCCCCCCCAGTCGACCCCACTCTCCGGCAGGAGTGCCAGGCAGGTGGGTGGAATGGGTGGGGCTACGGAGATGCAAATTTTTCCAGGGGCCCCCCCAATTGACCAGGGCCCCTGGACACAGGCCCTGTTAGCCTAGTGGCTAATCTGCCACAGTACATAGGCAAGAGAAAAGGACTTGAGAACCCCTTGCAGGGCTCCATAGTGGTGGAGGAATCGCCACCAGATGAAAACCAAATACCCAGCAATGAACAATTGCCAATTTCCTGATGAAGCAATAACAAAGGATGTATGCTGTAAAATTGAGAAAAATCTACACAATACAAAGAGACGGAAGTCTCCATTTGTGTGGAAGTGAGACACCATCAATATGTAGCATACTGCTAAGTCTGCTTCCCTTGATTCTCCACTGGGTTACACCAATGGAGTCACACCAGTGTAAAACTGTTATAAGAGTGGAAAATTACCCTAAATATTCACTATAGAATACTGGCGTTTTCTATTGTGATCTAATATGAGCTTTTGGAAACACTTTAATAGAAATAACCTTATTAATAAAATCTCTCAGCTGTGGAAAAATAAAGAATTTTGTTTTAACTACTGTATTTTGAGCTGAGTTTTTCAAAAAGTTGAAAGTGTTCTGCCATTTTAATTGTCAGAGACCTCTGCTTTTGGTTAGTAAAAACATGTTTTTTTTCCTTTGTAAGATCTGTGTTAAGCTAAAATATGTTGCTATTGTTAATATTTATCATCATGTGCGGATCACTGAGCCTCATTCTCAACTCCGTTACAGTGATTTTAGGCTGACAAATCCACTGATGTCAATGGAGATATGCCAGTGTAAAACAGTACAACAATGTGAAGAATCAGGCCCATCATTTGCCATTAACTCATAATCAGTGTGCAGAACAATGAGTTTAATTCACTGCTAACTTTCATGCTGTGCAATTAAAACATTTGACTGGGATTGCACAGCATACATCAGCACTGTATTTGGTATGAAGCATATATTGTATTTCACTGGTATTTCTTGCTGTTTTTTCAGTATTGCCAGGCATTTCTTTTTTTGTACTATCTGCATGTAAGGCATTTTTTACTTGCTTACCAACACAGGGCCGCTATTCCAGTTCTGTTTATTTGTTAAAATAAAGTCCAGTTCAACCACTTACGTGATATGAAATTGTTAACCTGATTTTTAAACATTGTTTCAAATGAAGGGTACCAATAATTTCGTCTACAACTGTATATCTCTTTTTGTACATTAGAGATAATTCAGTTGATTTAATGTAACAAAATAATACAAAAATCAGATGGGTTCACTCACCATTCTGTTAATGAGATATTTGTGCCTGCCTTGTAGACACAAATCTTTCAATCTTGGGATGAATGTTTGAGAAGGATACTTGGAGCGTCTTTCCAATGCTCAACTGTTTGTGGTATTTTGTTTTCATTGCAGTCATCACTGAAAATCCAATTTCATAGAGATATGTGGAATGGAACAGGAGCAAAATTTTGACAGTGAGTTCACTGAGTTGTGGGTATTCACTTCTAACTTTGAGCCAGAAAATAGGTAGAGTCACTTCATGAAACTGTAACTTCAGACCTTCATCCCCTGACCGTTCCAGCAACTTGTCCTCCAATGATGGTGACAGAGAGGTCTCAGTTTCTAGAGAGGAGAATGGATTACAAGCCCATTGCTTTCCTTTCTGTGGATCAGAGTATGATGGGAAATAGTCCTTGAACTTTTGGAGAGTTGATTTTAGATGGGATGCAATTATTTCAAGTAGGAGAGGCATCTTTACTGTCATCAATAGCCAGAAATGCAAAAGATGGGAACATGTCATAACAGTTGCACCCGACTTTCTCTTTCCAGACTTGGAGCTTTTTTTTTTAAAGGCTGTGATCTTGTCAGCCAATACAAAGACACTCAACATACTTTCCTGCATAGAGAGATTGAGCTGATTGAAGTGATCAAATATATCTGCCGAATATGCAAGCTTGGCGAGTCATTGTAAGTCCCAAAAGTGTGCTGTTGGAGGAGACTTCCTTTGAGACAGAAATGCTTCCAGTTCACATTGCAGTTCACACACTTGATTTAATACTTTGCCATGGGATAACCACTGCACTTCAGGGTGTAAGAGTAAGTGATGGTATTTGGACCCCATTTCTTCACACATTGTAGCAAAGATGTGAGAATTGAGTCCATTTGCTTTCACAAAATTCACAGTTTTAACAACTATACAGAGGACATCATTAAGCTCTTGAGACAATTTCTTGGCTGCGAAGACCTTTTGATGAATAAAGCAGTGTTCCATCACTCTCGCCACTAAACCTGAATGTCTACATGTCATTGCAGCCACCCTGTCAATGCAAATTCCAGCACAGCAGTTCCACTGAAGTCCATGTTCTGTCATATACTTGGTTAGGACCCAGAAGATTTCAGGACCAGTTGTGTTTTCTGGCAGTTTTTCACAGCAGAGTAGATCTTCGTGAAATGCGCATTTATAGGCAACAAGAAATGCTGTGTTAGAAAAGTCCATTGACTCATCCAACTAAATTGCAAATGAGCTTGACATTCTCACCCTTTCTATCAATTGAGCTTGGTTATCTTCTGCAATATCAGTGATTTGACATGAGACAGTATCATTTGACAGTGGAATGCAACTCACTTTTTTGGCAGCTGAATCACCCAAGACTTTGCAACGGGCCTCTATTACTGAAGGCACGATTAGTTCTTCACCAATTGTAAATGGCATTTTACATTTAGCTGTGTGTAGGGACAGCAGATATGCTGGTTTTAACATCCTTTCATTTGATATTACAGCGGTGTGCAGTAGTTTCTTTTGCCCCTTCACTTCATCCCACTTCCGTTGGAAGAATTCCACTGGCTTTTCTTTTAAATTTGGATGCTTGGTTTCAAGGTGTTGAATCATTTTTGAAAGTTTTATAGCATTGTTGCTCAGAGTCATGCCACACACAGTACAAAGAGTTTTTAGGCATTCTACATCCTCACTTGCAACAAACCCATACTTAAGATTCATCATCATATCATTGATTGAAGGCCGAACGTTTCCTTTTCCTTTCTAACCCTTCTTCCTTACCATGTTTGGAGTCACTTGCATCTCTATTATATTTTTCTGAACTTTTGTTAGTTCCAAAAAATCAATCCAGAGTTAACTGCTTTGACAATGACATTGTCTGGTTTAGCTGAGGTAAAAGTTTTACTAGAACTTAAATTTCACTAACCACTCTGTTAACTAGTTCCTTCCAACAAATGCACGCAGACATGCTTTGCATATTAGCACCATGGCAACTGATGTCAACCCAGTCAGTCTGTTTGTTTGTTTATTATTTTTTAATGTTCAGAAATAATTAAATCAATACAGTGATGTAAAATATAAGTACATGTAAGCACAGTCTGAATGAACCCTGAGAGCTAGCTGAGAGGGGGAGAGACTTCAGGAGCAAGCTATATTTACATGAACACACCTACTCTGCCAAGATATCCAGCAGATAGAGCGGTGTTGCTCAAAGTGATCAACTTTGGCTGGTGTTGGGTTACAAATCACTTAAATACTGAATGCAGGGGTAGTGAAATGTTATCATGCTGTTGTCTTTATTGCATGAATAAATGGGAGAAGAACTATGCTTTAACTTGTCCCAAATGAAGTTCAGTGAAAGACCTTGTTAAGCCAGGGGCTCGAATGCCAGACCCCTGTGAAAGTAAGAGGGGTGGGGACAGGTGTCCCAGCCAGGAGGTCTGGACTTTCCCTAAGGACCCTCCAGTCTTGTTTAACCAGTTCCTGCCTACAGTTCAAAGATAGAGCTAAATAGTTATTTATTAGTTTGTTGTTTTAAGTGTTTAAATGAGAGCTGAAGTTACTTGTGGTGGGACACTGTTTCTGCCTAGCCCACTAAGAGCTGACAGTCACTAAGAGACTGATGTGTGGAGGTCACAGCCGAGAGGCAGGTAGCAGCAGAAGGTAACTGACAGTTGGCTGGCGGGATTGGCGAGCAGTCAGCCTGTAGGAGCAGCGAGCAGGCGACTAGCAGGAGCGGCGAACAAGCAATGGCGGGAGTAGAACAAATGGCTGGCAGGGTGGCCAGCAGAGAGGAACCACAGCTGGCAGGGTGGCCAGCCAGAGCAAGTGCTCAGATGGTGGAGAAAGCAAGGTGCCTTTTTCCCCAGGTGGGAGTTGAAGTCACACAGATGCACCTCTGAATCCTGGTTCCTCACTGCCCAAGGACAACCACTGTGAGTGGGATATGGTGAGGGAGCAGGGGGAGCACAGAAAAGGAACTTGTGCTGGTAGAACTCAAGAACATGAGGCAGAAGGCACTGCTCCCCATACTTTGGGGTGGATGTCCTGCTCACTGTTTTATGATTATGAATCCTGCTTGTGGCATTTTCCATGCTTAATGCCAGGTGACTTCCCTTCTTTCATTAAAAATTTCTTTTCTACACTCAGACTCTGTTCTTGCGTGTGGGGATGTATTGCCTCTCAGAGGCACCCACGGGTGGTGTGTAATTTTCCCAGGGTACTGGGTGGGGGCTCGAGCCGGTTCTGTGTTGTGTTGTTGAAAAGGAACCCCTAGATCAGACCTGCACAACATTCGGCCCGGGGGTCGCATGCGGCTCGCGTGGGCTCACTGTGTGGCCCGCAGGGGGGGGTGAGTAGGTGGGCTCACTCTGCAGCCCGCGGAGGAGGTGAGTAGGCAAGCGGCGGGGTGGGGCAAGCCAATGGCCATCCGGCGGGTGGGTGGGCTGGTGAAGAGGCCAGTGGCAGGCTGGGGAGTGAGGGTGAGCCAGTGGCAGGGGGCGGGGACAGCGGCAGAAGGTAAGAGGCCAGCAGCGGGCAGGCAGGTGAGCTGGCGGCAAATCTCCCATATTCAAAATCTGGGACTGTGTCCGTTGGTCCTTTTTGCTGCTTGTCTCTGGGCTGGGATTTGTCCCAATGCTACAAAGAGGGTGTTCCCAAAGGAAGGTGTTTGCTTCTAAGCCCTGAGGCCGTCAGCATGTCTGCTCTTCTCTAGTCAGCCCACTTGACAAGTTTGATTGTCCTTGGTCTGGTTCCCATCCCCCCTCCAAGGGTTGCAGCTGTCTGGAGGTGCCTGCCTTCCACGCCTTCCTCATTCACACCTCATTCATTCAACAGGGCAACTGAATACAAAGTGGGGGGAAGATTTTATTCTACTTCTGGCAAAAAGACATTTTTCTTTTACCTTAATTATACTACCTTAGGGGCCCGCTATAACATTACCAAGGTTCAATACAAAGTCATATAAAAGTTATACAAAAATGCATAATGCAGAGATTTATCTACAACTGCATTGATTGACTGTTGTGTGCAGTAATATAGTGACCCCGGGGGGTGAAGAGGGGTGTGATGGTGGGGCCCAGCGGGGAGGGGACGGGTCCTATTTTACTGCTGTGATCTGGTCGCCCTGTGCGCGCTGTTTCTTTCTCCCTCTACAGGCTTCCACACCCCAGCGCTGGGGAAGGAGGGGTTGTTTCCGCGGGACGGGCGGCGCTGGTGGGGTGTTTCTGCGGGGGCCTGGGGTTTTTGGCCCTCAGCTGTTTTCTTTGGAGTAATATGGCCCTCGCCACTTTACGAGTTGTGCAGGCCTGCCCTAGATATTGAACCTAGCCCTGGTTGCTGCTGGCTCCACCTGGCTGAAGAGGTACATACAAAAATATTTTAAATATTAATAGTCTGTGTCGGAAATATCAGGGACTGGCAAAAAGGTCCATGGAGCAGTTGTTGAGAAACACTGATGTAGAGTCAGCAACTGGACCTTTACTGTACTTAATGGCAGGCACCACTGTCAGATAAAATATTTACTAAGTGTAATATGGGCTTAAATTGATCCTTTGCTCAAAACTTGTGAAGCATGTACACATGCAGTGGCACACATCCAGTACATAAAAGTGTTTGGCACATAAGTGTTTTATTTTTAGTGGTTTACAGCTAACCATAAGATTCTCTTTAAGGGAAACCCACATGAGCAAGTCCTAAGAGTGAATGCTTTTAATTGGCAGTCCCCTTTCTGGTTACTGGAGTTGTTTTGTATCTGATGCACTTTAAAACAAACAAAACTCAGGCTAGCACAAAGGGGCTCTGGACTCCCAATGTTACCATAATACAAATAATTACCAGTAATGATAATCATGGTCCAATGGCAACAGTTTTGCCAGGTGAGCAAAAGGATGCTTCCTCACCCATTCAAATTAAAAGGACCCGTGCTAAGAATTTCTCAGCTGGAAATTGCTCTTTGCAGATTTCATGGCAAGCAGAATTGTTCAACTGTGCCAAGTTGCAACTAGCACTGACGCCACACTATTCCTCAGAATGTCTGATTTTGATTAACACTTTCCCACTCAGCAATGGCAAAGATGGCATAATCCTCCTCTAGATCCCAGGATTGGCTGTGGTCCACCATCTCATTTGTGATTCTCTCTTTTTCATTTTGTTTGAGATTGAATTTGAGAGAGAGCTTTGTTCTGGACAGCAACTTATGGCAGTGGGCTGAAGAGATGAGATTTCACTGAATCATCAAACTAATACACATACAGAAAATATGTGAAAATTGAAATGGCAAGGTAGAGTGGCTTGGTTGTTGAGGTAGATAAAATAACTAGGTTCTCAGGGAAATGAAGTAGGGTTTTTTTTCTGATCTAGCTTTAGCTTGAACTGCAATAGCTGATGTAGAAAGCATAAACATTATAAAACTTGATGAAAATAGAAATAAATATTTGTCACCCTTTCTTTCATTATTTTGTGCTTAAGAATCTGCAGTTTTGTGATTCTCGGCCCAATGAAAATAAAACTAGTATCCAATGTGTGTACAGACGATTTAAGGAAGCAAATATCCTTAAATTGTCTGCATGTATATATATTAATATTTCCTTTATTTTCTATGGGACTTTGCCATCAAAACAGTTTTTGATGTTGGAATCCACAGAAAAATCAGGAATACACTGAAAAATCAATGTCTCTTGCCAGTTTTTTTAATGAGAATAATAATGTATTTATTTTTCTTCCTTTACCCTTTGGAGTCACTGAGGCAAGTTGCGACTGATTTTAGCAATTTAAAGTACCTCTTTGTGACTAGAAGGATAAAGTCAGCTTGGAGTAAACATTGCTGTGCTCCAGCAATGACACAGACATACCACATTGAGCTAAAATAGCCAGAAAGGCTGAAAGATCTTGCACGTCTCAAAATTAACTGTCTGTCCCCACTCCAGTGTGACTGGGAGCAGGGGAGCTACTTTGTCAGTTAGCAAGGGATTAACTTCTGTGCGGCTCCTCTTGCTCAAGTACTCAGGGAGAAGCTGTAAGTGTGATGGCTTGGGGGCAGAGGGAGAATACCTTTTGGAATGTTGGGCTTCACCTCAGGCTCCCAAGATTAGCCTGAATCCTAAAATGGGGTGTCTTGTTTCAGAGCTTGATCGAAATACTACTGAAGTCCATGGAAAGATTCTCATTGATTTTGGGCTTAGGATCAGACCCAAAAAGTTTAGTTTTTGAGGAAAAAGACTTTGTTGATGGCAACTGTTTTTCTAAATTATTCCAATGGTTTACACCCAAAAAGAGATTTAATGTTTAAATGCACTTGTATTTCCTCCTTTGGTTCCCTATGTACCCATGTCTTCAAAACCACATTGGGCCAGATTCTCTTCACTTTTCCCATCACTGCTCAACTGACATAAAATACCCAGAATTTCACTCCCAACTATCCAGTTGAGAATTGTTCCAGCATTCAGGAGCACTCTGATAAAAATGGTGTAGCTAGTTCCTACACCAGTTTCCTGCCCACACAAACATAGGGGGTGTCCTGGGGCCTAGTAGAGTTCACTATGCCAATTCACAACTGGCATATGGTCGTTTGGGGGTTATAACACGCTGTTGTAAGTTAGATCAGTCTACAGGCTTGTGATGGGACACCCTCTGCTCCCATCTTCTTTGCTCTCACACAGACTACTCAGAGACCTTCCTTTTGTAGATGCCACCGTGTAGTTTATTTACAGAGCTTCACCTCACCACATTTTAGATGAGTGGTGGGCAACCTGCAGCAGTTTGTTTACATTGACCGTCTGCAGGCACGCACTGCTTATTGCAGCTCCCATTGTCCAGAAACAGCGAACTGCAGCCACTGGGAGCTGCGGGTGGACTGCTTGCGGATGGTCAATGTAAACAAACTGTCTCACGGCCCACCAGCAGATTACCCTGACAGGCGACAGGTTGCCCACACTCTTTTAGATACTCATGCAACCACACTATTTACAGAGTCATTCAGCTTAACTACCCACCTCCCAAGGGATGGGGATGGGAAAAGTCTCTCCTCGTAGAGACTTCCTATTATCAGACCCAGCTAGCCTTCTCAGTCGGTCTCTCTCTCTCTCTCTCCTGCTTCTCCCCTTGCACTTTCTTCCAGTGCTCTTCTATCCCATCTCCTTAATTGGATAATTAGCTCATTAGCTACTCAGCCCCAATCTGATCTGGTAATCAGGAACTCCTTTCCCTTCCCAGGGGCTTAGTTGGCTAAACAGTGACCAGAGTGCTGGTTCAGTTGCTGATTCCCAGCACTCTGTCACAGGTGGCTTTAACTTACACTCAGTACTTAATTTGTGCCAGGACTTGCCAGGGCTGAGCCCTGGTACCCTTAGGCTTGGCAGGTCATAGGCCCGGCACCTATGGGCTTGCTGCATCAGTTATGAATAAGGCTAAGATTCTGTCATGGTTATATTTAGTAAAAGTCATGGACAGGTCACGGGCAATAAACAAAAATTCACGGGAGCTTGTGACCTGTCAGTGACTTTATTAAAAATAATCAGAGGGCAGGTTTAGGTGGGGGAAGGGGAAGGAATGAAAGCTGGAGTCCCATGGGGAGGGGGGGACTGACAGGCAAAGCCCCCCACCATGGTCAGGGTCACAGCCTCAGCAGCTGCAGTTGGGGGTGCAGCCACGGGGGGTGGGGGTGGGGTGGGCGCACAGCCCCAGCTCCAGAGCTGGCCGCAGCTGCGGGACAGCGGTGCACAGCCCCGACTGCAGCTCCCACCAAGCCCGGTCTGCAGCCGCCGGGGGGGGGGGGGGGGGGGCGGGGGAGACGAGGAGGGATGGCCCTGGGAAGCTGCAAGGGGGGCACACAGCTGAATCCAAAGAAGTCACAGAGGTCTGGTAAAGTCACAGAATCCATGACTGCCATGACCTCTGTGACTAAATCATAGCTTTAGTTATGAATGTAAAAAAATTGCTTGAGCCCCAGCACCTCTTTCATGACAAATTAAGCACTGCTTACACTGGGTAATTTGACTGGACTTGACTGCTGCTTTCTCCTTCCACCCATACACCAAACAGAACTTGGAGCAGCACAGAATGGGGCTGTTGTTATACTTTCTTTATTTGTTTTACACTAGTGACTTAAGGTTCCAGTCAAGAATCGATGTTGTATACACGAAATGAATAGGCAGTTCCTGCCTCATAGAGCTTTAGTGAGTGATGGTACTATTTGCAAAATTAAGATTTCCATTGCAAGCCTGACTTTCACAACCCCTCCCCCACTTTATTTACCAAAACAAATCAAATCTGCCTCATATTTCACATTTGTGTTCTTATGCCAGAGTGGGACTGGATTTTTGAAAATCTGACTAATGACAGTTTGGAAAATGAGAGATTTTGAAAATTGTTCTAACTCATTTGGTCACATAGCAAATCATATGGTTTGATATGAACATTCAAAATTGGGGGTTAATTTGTTGGCCATGACAAGGACAAGTGCCTCTACTTAGGAAAAGCTGGTGCTTAGACATTAGGTAGATGTATTAGATGAGGCTTATGCATATTTTTGGAGGTCTGTGTACTCCAGATCTTCTGATATCGGCCTAGTCCAATGTGGCCACCACAATGTCCATAATAACTTTACTGTGCATTGCAGATTTTGGGATCTCTGGTGACTTCTTACTGAATCCTTTATCTTTGCTGTGACAGGTACCACATGATGATTTGTTTTTCTGATGGTGATACCTGCCCATTAGGTATCTGACAGGAAATGACTGTTTTGAGTCCACAGTGGACACTTGTTTATCTGTTATATAGTTAAGCAACAGATTATATATACCTGAGACACATCGATGATATTTTCATCCTCTGAACAGATGACCTAAACTCCCTCATAGATTTCCACCATAACTTCAACAACCACCATGCATCCATCAAACTCTCTCCCTAGAACACTCTTTCATCTCCCTAGAACATTCTTTCATCCAACTTCCTAAACATAACAATAAGCTTCAACAATGGAACCCTACTGACAACTATATACCAGAAACCCATGGATCACCATACCACCAGTAACCACCAAGAGATCTGTTATCTACAGCATGGTGCTCAGATACCATAGAATATGTTCCAAAGAGAAAGTCTAGGATACACACCTTAACACATGTAAAATTGCCTTCAGCAAACAAGGATGCTCCACTAAAGAAATAGATTATATCATGGAATGGGCCACTTAAATATCCCAAGAGAACCTGCTTCAACACAAGAAAAAAAATACCACAAACACCAGCTGCACACCACTGGTTGTCATCTACTGCCCCACACTGGAACCCATGCGTGGTATCATGAAACAATTACAATCTATACTTGATAGGAACCACATCCTGAAAGAAATCTTTTCTGAACCCCCTCTTCTGGCCTTCAGACAACCCCCCCAACCTCACCAAGTTCATCATCGGAAGCAAGTTCCCCACCGAACAGGACACACCAACTCCTAAGCAGCACCAGACCCTGCCAGAACAACAGATGCAAAACCTGCAGACATATCTCCACTGCTACAATGATCAGTACCCTCCACCTTTCAAGTTTCCTGGGTCCTACACATCCCTATCACAACAGGTGATGTACCTTATCCAGTGCATCATATGACATCTTCAAAAGACAAGCCTGGAATTTAAATTCATAACTTTGCTGGATACTAAAAAACATGGACTTTACAGATACACAGGTTTTATAGCCCATTATAAGAACTTGTAACACAACTTGCTGCCTACTAACCTTCCATTGTTCTATGACTGTGGTGGTCTCCTACAACATGTGTGAACCCTTTTTGCTTAACAATCTGTTCCAGCTTGTATTTAGCTTGAACACTCTGGTTTCCTTCTCCAGATCTGAAGATGAGCTCTGTGATGCTCGAAAGCTTGTCTCTTCCACCCACAGAAGTTGGTAAAATACAAGATATTACCTCACCCCACTTTGTCTCTCGCCTATCGTTAAGCAAGACAGCCAAGTTTCTTCCTTGAAAATCATGATATCGTAGAAGTTAATTAGTGATCATGAGTAGCACAACTGGGTGATGAGGCATGTTTAGTATGAGTGAAAGTAATGATC
Source organism: Chelydra serpentina (assembly GCA_037349315.1). Taxonomy (NCBI): domain Eukaryota; kingdom Metazoa; phylum Chordata; order Testudines; family Chelydridae; genus Chelydra; species Chelydra serpentina. Next base: position 85,602,830 of record JBAIAC010000002.1, read on the forward strand.
ATTATAGGAGATTTATAACTTGATTACAGAATTTTTATTAAGCGGCAGAATTTTTATTAAGCGGCTAGTGAAACACTTTCTTATTGGTGTCCTGTACAAACATCAGAGACACAAATAGCCCTGATAACTTCTGTGAGTCTTTCTACTGTTGTTAGGTTGTGCTGTCAAACGCAAACTGCTATAGTTTAGGTTGGGTCATCCAATATTTTCTCAGTATTTTGGTAGCAACTGGTCAATTGACCATAACTGTTTACTATAAACTTAGGTTTTCTTTATGAAAGTGCACTGGTTTTTATTAGATATGAATAAACATTTTGAAAGCAGGATTTTACTCTATGGTTTGATAATTTTCTTCACAACTTTCTCTTAAAAATGTATTTTTTATATTGTGGTGGCACTCACTATGCTGGCCATTATTCAAACATACAGGAAGATACAGGCTTCGTCCCACAGAGCCTTTAATATGATGAATGTTTCTCTCTTTTTAACTGACTTTGGAAGTGAAACTGTTTTCTACAGTTAGCTTGTCTTCATTCTTATCAAAACGGTGGGGCTTTCCAATGTCAGGATACTTGTGTGGGTGGAGACTTCTCAGAAGAATAGAGGACTTATCAGTGTTTGCTTAGGATCTATTACATTCTCAGCCATAAAAGTAGCTATGCTGTCTATAGCACTCATAAATCTTTAGCCAGTCAAGGCTACTGTCTCTTCCTCATGCAATCTTGAATATAAAAATACTGCCTGAATTTATTACATAAAATAGTTTTAATCTCAAAATAAATCATTTCCCCTATACCAATTTTTAAATAAGTTTATAATTCAGTCTTCAAGATTGTTATGACACTTACAAGCCCTGACACAAAATCTACCCATGCACCCTACCTTAATATTGAAACCACCTGCGATATTGTTATGGTGTGCAGTCACCAGATGGCACCATTACACAAAGTCTTACAAGTTATTTTTCTTGGGGTGCAAGCAGTGTTCAGTCTTTGAAGAAATGCTGTATTGTTGTTAGATTTGTGATGCATATTCCATTCAGGGAAGCTGTTGCAAACAAGGTAGTTGGAACTCTACCTTAATATCTCTACCAAGATAAAGTCAATTTTAGGGATAGTTCCCAAGAATTGGCCTTTGCTGTTGGGGCTGAGATTCCTGAAAGAGGGACCATCTCTGTTTCAGACTGCTGTGTGTATATATATAAATAAAACAAATTATGCTAAGAAAATACCCAGATTCCATGTAATTAATTTATCCTCTAACAGGAAACCAGCCCTGAAAACCATGAAATCTGCTGCAGCTCAGCAAAGGGCCTAGAATAATAGAAGTGTAGGGCTGAAAGGGACATTCTACTATGTCCCTCCAATACTGAGGCAGGACCATGTGTACCTCGACTATTCCTAATCAGTGTTTGTCCAACCCAGTGGTGGGCAACCTGCGGCCACGGACCACATATGGCCCCTCAGGCTAATCCACTGGAGGGCTGCGAGACAGTTTGTTTACATTGACCGTCCCCAGGCACTGCCTCCCGCAGCTCCCAGTGGCTGCGGTTCACCATTTCCAGCCAATGGGAGCTGCGGGAAGTGGCGCGGGCCACAGGGACGTGTTGGCCACTGCTTCCTGCAGCGCCCATTGGCCGGGAATGGTGAATCGCAGCCACTGGGAGCTACGGGAGGCCATGTCTGCGGACAGTCAATGTAAACAAACTGCCTTGCGGCCCACCAGTGGATTACTCTGACGGGCCGCAGGTTGCCCACCACTGAACTTTAGTCACTACTGACGTGGGTTGAAATCAAACAAGTGACCCCCATACTCCATTACTAATTCTCAGAACTGACCAACACTCCTCTGTCTTGCATATTTTTATGACTTATGCATTGCTGAAACAAATGTTTAGTTTGTGCTAATGTTGCTCTGCTATGCACTCTTGCTTGAAAACAAAGACAAGAAATTCAACATTGATATATTTTGACAGTGAAAAGGAAAAATACACACTGAAGATCTACATAGAAAATACAGAACTTGAAACGTATTTTGCTGGGAAAAACACAGATGTACATTCCAGGTCATAAGAGCAAGATGCCTGTTTACACATCAAAACATAATCTAAAACATTTACTTTTTTACTGCTTAGTTTTCTCACCTGTCTTATTTTTGCATAATCCATGCACATAAATTTGTTACCATCTGATGGCTGCTTCTTGGCGTATATGAAATTAATTTTTGGTCTCAATCTAGTTCATAGTGGAGAAACCACCTTTACAACTGGCATCCTTGTTCACAGCCAAAATGTATCCTCTTGCACTTACAGGAAGTGAGTTAATGCAGCTGATGGTGCGTAGTGAAGAGAAGCCTGCACTGCTGCTGCCAGCAAAAACAAAGAAAAACATTTAAAATGTAATGGCTTTTGCAAAGAGCTAGAAAGGCCATTTTCAGCAGAGTTTTTGTTTTGCTATAATCACATACGTCTAACTAGTTTGCACAGAGAAGAAAAAATTCAATGTGAAGTTAGACAATTTTTAAGCTATTGAGGTATGAAATAACTTCTTTACGTTTTCTTAGCACAAGACTGAAGTCCTTCCAATTGCCTTTCTTTCTATGCAAAAATAGCAAACTGAAATTACACGTACCATCTCAACATAGCAGCTACAAACAAATGCAGGCAATTAGTAAAACACAAAAGGAGAGACACCTAGGAAGGAGGCCAAGGTTTGTGACCCAAATATCCTGATAAGAGGATTGTTTCTGCTTATTTTTACTGGACATCTGTAACAATGGCTTTTTGGTCACATATCCATTTTTTGCTTCCTAGTTTGTTGTACCATGGCTTGTTTGGCTGCTGAGGTGGATCCACCACCGGGAGCCAAGGTTGCTGCTCTTCATGTTCTTCATTATGAGTGATTGAGTGTATGTTACTTCTGTCAGTGTAGAAATATTCTGTCTGCATTCAAGAATCAGAGAGCCAGTGTTCTCCCTGACCCACCTGTCAGACCGTCCCTCAGGAAGTTGTGACATGCAGCTTCGGTAAAGAGGATGTAGCTTGTTGTTTAATAACTTTGCCAGATACTCCATTTGCAAGCAGGAAAAATGTTATGCGGGTATTTGGTCAGTTTTCTCACTCTAGTTCTGTTTTAAGTTCCTGGTATAACCCACTGGTCTGTATGTTTATGTGTACCCCTCTGTGCCCAATCCATAGAGGATGTAAGTCTGCTGTAGTAGCTAGACTGTCTCTCCAGCTCAAGCGGTCTCTGCTTATGTTTTCAGTTCTGGAGGTCACTGGTTCAGTCCTAGGCGTTGGCTAAAATGGCTGACATCGTAATGATATAGAATTCTTTTGTAACTACTTCAAGGTTAATTGTCTTTGGCTCAAGACACTTGTTAAATTTTAGCACTAAGGTTTTGGTTCTGCTGCCCATACGTATCTGAAGAGGAGAGCCTAATAAAACAGATGTGTTGCAATAATCAATGCTATATAAGAGTATCTTAAGCATGCTAGTTCCTTTTTTATCAAGTACTTTTCTATTTGTACTGATTTTTTTCAATTAACTAATTTGCTCATGCATAGCAAGAGCTTGATATGGTGTGCTTGAATTTCTATATAAAAGAGAATTGCTAAAGTAAGTCACCAATGAATTATGGGCCATTATCTATCGCTAACTTATCTGGAATTCCATGGCGAACAAATGGCCTTTTACAATGTGGTATTTCCATTGCTACTTGACATGTTGTACAATAACTCAGTTTAAAAGACATATGAGCCGTAGTCCAGTAAGAAAATAAAATCTTTCCTGTTTAATTCAAATAGGTCTGAACCAGCCTTGGACTAACAGTGAATCTTTTGAATTCCCTTTCCTATATTTATTGTAGATTTATTAATTGAATACATTATCCTTGAAGGAAACATCCACACCTGGCCAGAAAAAGATGACTGGCTCTTTTCACAGGGTATATCTACATTAGATATTTTTACATCCAGTTAATTGAGTGATGTTTTAAAGACAAGGGTGGAGGCTTCCCAAATGTTTGTTCCAGGTTGGAGATATTTATTCTTTATCCTAGGCTGGGCTGTAAGGATTGTCCACACCAGTTTCTACAAATGTGTTAGTGACTTCCAGTTCATAGACGTTTCTTCTCAAATTTTGGGTAGAACTTGAGTCAAATTTATGTCAAATTTTGCTGTTTTTCTTGTATATTATATTTCAGTATCTATAGCAGTAGTGAGAGAATGTCCTGTATAAGATGCTTCTTACCAGGCCTCCATTTCAGACATAAAGAGGACTCGTTCCGTTTCATATTCATTTTCTAAAGACTAGTCAGTGATTTGCATGGTGGCTTCCAACAGTTTATGGTCTATTTCTATCTTGACCAATAAATATTAATAAAATATTAATGAAATCACTCACAACATAAAATTATTGCCAGTGTTTCTTTCTTCAATCTAGGCATAGTTCCCTAAATCCATGGCACTAATACTTTGCTGACCAATGAAATTAGAGTTTTAAAAATTAAGAGAACACTAGAGAACTTCCCTGCTTACGTGCACACTTGTATGAATAGAGAGCCCAGAAGTGTGTATATATATATATATATATATATATATATATATAAGTATATATATATTAACTTTATATAAAATTCTGGATATCACACTTTCCCATTTATGCTGAAAAAAACCTGTGTTCTTCTTAAAAAGCATTATGCCAAAAATTTACAGCATGATTCCTTTATAAAATATTCACAAACCCAAATGGTACAACCACATAGATAATTAAAAAATAAATAACTCCAAGTTATTATTCACAAAATTACGTAGTATTTATGTGAATACATCTGCCTACCCTAGAATCCAGTACCAATATTTGCTGTTAAGATTAGCTGCGGTATATGTTGCCAGCATTTCATTTTAACTGTGAACGGTTTTAACATGTAGGCAAACATAAAGCTACGGTATGTATACACACTGTCTTTTTCAAAAGAATTCCTTTATGTTATTGAGCTGCAAAACAAAATCTATTTCATTTTTTGTTGCCAGTCAAATTTCATTCACATTATTAACATTATGAATAATATATTTAAATTTAAGACTGCTTTTAATTAGGTTTTGATCAAATGTTTCAACTCCGTTATCCATACACTTTGTCCTGGTTCTCCTGATTGCTCCTCAGCCACTTTATCTTGATTCTCCTGAGCAGTCCAGAATTAGAGAGGGACAAAGATGACAAAATTACACACATGATCCCACTTCAGCCTATGTGGCACATTGTGTGTGCACCTCCTGAAAGATATAGCACAGAATCTGGCCTATTGTCATGCTGCATGTTGTGACTGGGAGTGGAGACTACTCAAGAAAACTAGATCCATATTTTGGATCGAACACATACTTGATTGTTATTTTTATTACAAAAGAGTGCAAGTTAGAGAGTAAGTCAACTGTGTCTACACAAGGAATATTGACAAAAAGAACACTGATTTTGACCAGCCCAGTGTTTCCCAAACCTTTGAAACCTGTGTTTCAGTAAAATAAAACCAATCACACACTGCCCCTTCAATTCTCATATTCCATCTTTCATTCTCTCCTCCTTTGAAGCACAGTGCCTCCTTGGTGCTGCGCCAAATTATGCACACCACTTTACTTTGGGCTCTGCATAAATGACATTTTCAGCTCACAGGGATAAGTGGGGGTAGGTTTATTATGATTATTTATTTAGTATTAATTATTATTTCAACAACCCATGTTATATGCACAATAACATACTCCAGGGTAGAAAACTTTGAAAAGTTGAATATTTGGATGAAAAATGGACTTGATTTTTTGCAACACAGTTTTTGACCAGCTCAGCAACATGTTGGCTGTACAGTATTACGGAACCACATGATGTCCCAAGGTGTAAGGATATTTGCTGATTAATGCACAGCCTATAGTGTGTCATTGCTTACCTATTAAAAGGATAAATACATGTTCACCAAGTAAGATAATTAATCTGTTCTGAATACTTGTTAGGTACCAGTTGGTCTACTGCACTCAGTACAGATTGCCACATTTTGAAAGAGACAGGCATGTTTAGAGAATTCTCAGAAAAGGAACAAAAAACCCTTGGAAGGTCCTAAGGATGACCTTTCAGGAAATGATAAGGGAACAGGACAAATTTACTCCAGAGAAGATGGAAAAGAGATGTGAAAAGTTGTTATGAAGAGAACTGGGGTTAATTATGCTCATTAATCATAAGGGAAGAAGAAGTAATAATTTATTTAAAATATAGTGGGGGAAAATGTAAGTTAAAAATCAGAAGAAGGTTAACAATAGTAAATTCCAAAGCCAGTGTATCACAAGAAATATTTAAGCACCTTTAGAATAAACATTTATCAGGAATGCTTTGGGAACAATTAAATAAAATCTTGTCACGTGCCCCAGGATGGATTAGATGATTCAGCAGTGGTCTCTTCTAGCACAGGGATAGTATGAAATTATAAGCCTGAAAGTTGGTTCCAATCAAGAAACCATCTAATGTTAAAACAATCCAGGTCTGGGTGAATTGTGTGTAGTGAATATATTATTTGATTTTTTTGAAACTCATATATATTGAGTAACATATTCAACATTTCTTTTTAGTTTAGTATTTGCCCAGCTCTAGAACTTGTCAAGATCTGTTCAAGAATACTGAGTAGTATATATTGACAGAGAACATGCTACTCAACACGAGTAAGGGCAGCAGAAGCAGGCTCTTAAAACATCTGCATATCCACAAGCATCTTCTCCAGGCTTTAGCCCTATCATCCGGCCTATCTATGGGACTTTGAAAAGGTTTGTGTGTATGATAACAGGTTTTGTATAAATACTGACAATTAAAGCTGCTGAAGCATGTTAGAAAGGGCAGCTTCGGGCCATCCTGGAAGTTCACATACAACCTAGGCACAGATCTCAGGAAAATATAGTCATGCTAGAAGCCTGGGTAGTCTCAGCAGGGGAGATTGCATAAAGAAGCTAGCATATGTGTGCGCTACAATATGTGGACCATATCCCTTGACTACAGGCCCTACTTTGGAACATATCCTGGGAAGGTTTGGCCACAGAGAACCTGTGGATGGTAAATTCCACTGTGTGAGGAGATGTGGGAAAAGGGGTACAAAAGTTTCGTGCCTGGTCACTCCTTTTCAGAAATACATGCAAGAGAAGGCCTGAATTCTACCTGATTCCCAAATATTGTTATAAGTGTTGTTGTTGTTACTACTTCGTATTACAGTGGTACCTAGAGGCTCCAACTGTGCTAGGTGCTGTACAAACATATTTTATCACAGTGTCTGCTCCAAAGAGCTTACAATCTCTAAAGAGACAAGATCGACAAAAGGGATATAATATACAGGTAGAGTGAATGTGTGATGGTTTGAATGTCATGTTAGCTCCATGATTATTTTAATGCGGTTTTGTAAAGTGTAAACAGAAAGACAAAAGGAAGAAGAGGGGATAGGGCAGGAAAGAAAGGGAGAAAGAGGCAGGGAAAGAAAGAAGGGATCATTAAGGGAAGGTGGAATGAGGTTGAAGTGAAATGATTTTGCAGGAATATTATATCATGAGTAATATTGGTGAACAAAGATGGATTCCAGAAAAAGATGAACTAAGTTAATTTTAACTGATATGGGAAAAGAGGCTAAGGCCAAAAACTGAAGCTAGAAATATTCAAACTGGAATAAGGTGCAAGTTTTAGATGTGAGGGTAATTAACTACTGGAGCAGCTCACCAAATGATATAGATTTTTGGTGGATTCTCTGTCACTTGTCTTTAAATCAAGACTGGAGATCTTTCTAAAAGATATCCTGTAGTACCACCACAAGTTAATGGGCTCAACACAGGTATTACTGGGTAAAATTTTATGGCCTATTTTATGCAGGAGGTCAGATTAGATTATCATAATGGTCCTTTCTGGTCTTCAAATGTATTAATCTAGGATATCAATGCCTGACAGATTGTTAAGAAAGAATTGGGAAGAAAAGAACCTTAATGTAAAGTGTCTTGGCGGATATTATAAACAGTGAAATGAAGGTGGTGAAATTGAACCTAAGTAGTTAATAGCTGAATATGGCTCTTTAAATCAGAGAGCAAGGGATATTATGTTAATGATAGATTTTGGAACAACATCGCAATGAACACAAGAAGAGAGAGACATAGCTGTACAGAAAATCCGTACTGCCTGAACTTGTAAGCCCTTCCTCTCACAAGTTCAGACAATATGGATTTCAGTATAGAGTTATCTAAGTCTCTCTTTTTTGTTTTTGTTTTCTGGTCTCCTACTGGTAAGCGGAGTACTTCAGATCCCAAGGTGTAGTACTGAATCAGATGAACAATTAGTTTTTCCCTTCTCAAGATATTTTAAGGACAGTTGAATGCAAGTTTTAAACAAAAATAGTGGGTACTGTTTGTTGTGTTCACTGTGATATTATTTCAAAATCTGTCATTAATATAATAGCCTTGTATATGTGAGTCATCCAATTTGCCTGATTTGCGTGAGTAAGGGTTTGAAGTATTGAGCCTCTAATGACATTGGAAGTCCTAGCAAAAATACTGGAATCTGAGGCAGGAGAGAATTATTAGCAGGGATGCTGAGCTCCAGGTATCACCAGGTACGAAGGTCTCCGTCATTAAGAACCACAACTAAATAAACATGCTGGGATATGATCACTTTATTGCTGTTCATTCATTTTATGTCCTTTTATTGCCCTACTAATGGCTATAGGATTAGGTGTGTAAGAGAGTTCTCAAAATGTACAAACCAAATAGGCATGTAAAAAGTGCATGCTTCCCACAGAGATTCTAACTTCTCTTAACCATGGATGATGGAGAGACTAATTTACCTTGCATTGATAAGAGGGGGTGCGGGAAGGAGGCCCAGAGGACCAAATCCATTTCTGGGTTTTATCTTCATTTTGGTACAGCTGATGATTTTTATGCGACTTCATAGTGGCTCCAGTGGGAGAGACTGTGTTATTACAACTACTACTTTTCCCCCCCACAATTACCCAAACGGTACATGCGCTGTGTATGAAAATATGCAGCAAAGAATTAACTTTATATCTTAACTCTTAAATAAAACGCCTCTCATCTTTGCTCAAATCAATCTGGGATGTTGGTGTAGTAGCTTCACTTCTGAGGACAGAGAGCACTGATGGGCTAATAATTTTATTGCTTTCTATTTTGCATGCAGTGCAATTTAGCGGATCAATAAAGAATATAGTGTCTCAGCGACCCTACAATTTAGACTGTAAAAATATCTGTTCCTGACTGAAGTCCTGTTCTACCTAAGTAACGGGCGTAATTTTTGTCTCAACATCCAGATGTGATTTTCTCTGGTGTCATTGACTTCCCAGGGGGAGAGAATGATGAATGGTGCATAAGATTTCTCGTGAAATAAAAAGTTTTTAAATACTTAAGCACGAATGTTGTATTAGCTGAACCTAGAGGATTGTTATTACCAGGGAAGCCCCAAACTGACTTATTCTGATTTGGTTATTAGTAGACAGTATGATGGTTGTTTCAGTATGTAAAAGAGAATTGATTATTCAGAAATTTAGAAGTAATCTGTGTGTCCTTTGTTTCTCTTCAAAGAATGCAGATAAATACACAGTACTACTGCTTCAAAATGTTTTCTCCACATAGGGCCAAGTTGTGATGTCCTTGCTTATGCTGAATATTAATTTACACCAGAAGCAGTCCCATTGAAGCCAGTGGGACTACGCAAGCTGTAAAGTAATACTCAGAGGTATCACAAACTGGCCCTTCATCTTAGAAAAGAAGGGAAATGGTTTTATGATCTAACTAGATAACTTTATAAATTTCAAAACCTCCTGTACATGATATAAATTAAATCTGTTTTTCATTGAGTTTTTACTACTGCAAATCCTGTTTCAGAATGTACCTAGCATCTAAGCATTAAAGTCTTCAAAAGAGCAGGGGTTCTTTTTTTCATATTCTTCTCTGTGTCAACAGTTCTGCGGTTTAGAAAATATTTTGCCTCTTTTTCACTACATATAATCCTTCCAGATAGTATTTCAAGGCATGGCAGAAATTCTGTACAGTTTTTTCCCCAAGTGGAAGAAAATCTGACAACATTGTGTGATGACTTAACCATTTTCTTTAAATTTCTCTATTAATCTTCTGCAATGCCTTTATAACTTGATACCAGAGTGGAAATGCTGCATTCTTAGCTTCTTTAATCCAAATGAAATAGCAGGATTTTACATTAGCAGCATAGTTGGTCTGTCTAGCATGGAAAAATTGTAGTTTAGCATTTGTTACTATAATTGGCTACCAGTATTAGCTTTTAAGGTGGACCTTAGAAAATTATACCAACCCTCCATAATCAGTGCATACTGAACTGAATCTAGTGCCCTCTGTAGTTTTTTTCTTGAATATATGAACCCTGATTATTTGCTGTATAGCTTCAATAATCTACTTGCTTACTAGAAGCTAGACAACTTACTGTCATTCTTGCCATGGTCCCAGGTGTGGTTCTCTCCCTGAGCATTTAGTGTGAAGGCTGAAGTCAGGATGCAATTAGGCTCACCATGTGTTCCTGAAAACCATGAATATCCCCGTTTAAAGTCCTGTTCCATTTTCTCAGTTTGACAGCAGTGGTGTTTTCTCCCAAATTTTTTAAAAGCCCTTGGACAAGTCATGTGAAAGAGCTGCTGGCAATCTCAGCTGGTGAGATTGGCAACAGACTGGCTGAAGGAATATGAACTCAGTTACTGTCTCCCAACTATGTTTGCAGATTGTCACACAAGGGTTCCCCTGAGCCACCTGCTCGCTTAGCATTAGTCTTTTCCTCCTCCTGCTGCCAAAATCCTCTGCCACTCCTCAGAGAAAGTTCAACCCAGAAGTGATTAGCTTCTCCAAAATTCAGTCTTCACTATTTATCTAGCTTTATTTAACTTGTTGCTTTTCAGTTGCTAAGGGCTTTGCAACCTTGAATTGCATTGCATTTGCTCTTGCTTTCTTTGAGGAACAATCCTGAGTGGTGCTGAGTGCCTGATATTAATGGGAGTTGAGTGATCAGAATCTTGCAGGTGCAGGGTCTTAAATATCCATTTATTGACATCGGCAGAGCTGCACTCAGTTATGCTGGCAGTATATGTGTCTCTTAAGTATTTAGTTTGAAATATGCCAGCTTCTGTCCAAATAAGCATGTAACTTTGTATAACTACTGTCTATTATCCTTTAACTCTGTTTGTACAACATTCTTTGGACTTGTTGCTGTTTGATTTTTCTTTTGAAGGTGGCTCTGAAGAGGAGGAAATGATTAAAGTAGGAAGTGTTGCTGGTATATATTTTATTTGCATTTCTAATAAGTGTTTTTCTGAAGTTGAAATTACAAGGAGAGTGTACTCCACTGAAGTGCACATTGCTTAACTGCAGAATCTGCTAAATATGCATAACAATAATGCAGTCCCAATCTAGGCTCATTAGATAGCATATCTTGCTACGCCGGTTAATTACATATCAGCTACAATAACAGCATCATTTTGGTTAATTGCAAATCAAACTGAGGTCACAATGGTGCCATTTTGTGAGTCATTCCAGATTAATTGGCAATGGGAATATTCACAAAAGATTTTGTTCACTGACTATTTTTAAAAAATCATCTTTCAACCTATATTACACAAAAATGAAAACTATCACTGGGAGGTTTAAAGATAAAAAATGTGACATTAAAGTAGTCCCTGTCATGATAAGAACATGCAACATCTTACAAACATGCAAATCTTGTGAGTGCACAACCTTTCAGCCCTCCTCAATGAATAACTTTGGGTAACTACTAGTGTCATCGTATTTTTAACTGGACAAAATATTTATCCCTGCCTTTTCGCTACCCTTTGTTGATGTTTCATGTATCTATCCTTACATCGCTTTTAATTACTCATTTATCTTCCTTTTCCTCCATCTCCTCCTCCCCCCACATATCTATTAAGTTCCAAGTCCGGCCTTATTTCTTGCTCCTCCCTTTTGGTCTGTATCCTCTTCCATGTGTATATTATTCTGTCTCTATCCTCTTTCTGTGCCTTCTGTTGTATTTTGTTGGTTTGCTTTGTTTTGGGTTTTTTTCCCTTCCTTCCTTTTGTGAGGTCCCTCAAGGCTTATTTCCCTCCAGGCCTCCCCTCTCTGCACTCCTTTTTTCACACCCCGTATTGTGTTTTTGTTCCATCCCCACCCTTATTCTCCTATAGGCCTCCTCTCCCCATCCTTAGCTTGATCCATGTCTCCTCTCATTCTAATTCCGCCGATCAAGGCCTGCACGCAGGTCTGAAGAACATCCTCTCACTGAGCTGGGAGCCATTTCTACTCTTGAGTTCCTGCTACAGCTGCAGACATTGCAACTCTCTGCTGAGCTGAAAGTAGACAAAACTTCCAGCTGATCAGGTGAGAGACAGCTGACAGGAGTGAGTTGGTGGGTAAGTTGTAGTGGGTGTGTGAAGCACACACAGAAGGATTAGTAGAAAATGAAACCTATCTGAGACCCAAGACAATCCGTCCAAATCAGGACCATCCTGATAACTTACATAGCTTACATGCATGTGCTTGGAAAGTTTTCACAAATAGACAATGGAGCCATAGTCCATTCGGAGCGGGTTAGAATGGCATGTTTTTTAGAGACAAAATAGGATCCTAGGAAAGAGTCAAGAAACATGTATGTAACGCATCATCCACACCCACAGTGCCATACCTAAGCAGAAAATTCTACATCCTTTATCACTGTTTAATACAAATCCAACAGGTTATTAGACACCTATTTTTTTTTGCCATGAACACTTGATCCAGCTGGACACAGAAACCTTAGATTTGTGGATTCCAGGTAGATGACCACCAACTTTGGGTCTATCCAAGATGTAAGAGTGATGATAGGTGCCTGGAACTCCAAAAGAGACTGCTTGAATACTATCTTCAGTCTCTAAAAACTAAAATGCAGTTTCAGATCTCTTCTTTTTGACTGAGTTTGACTTTGGGATCCTGAGGAAAACATACACTCCACATGCCATGTCAAATGAATAACTTATTTTATACCCCTATGACATAATACAGCATGCCAACCTGACTTTTACAGTTACTTTAAAGGCTGCCATTTTCTCCTTCTGTTCAGCATCAAGCCAACAAGTGGGAGGAGTCTGGACATCCCTCAGCACCACCCCGCAATCTCTTCACTGCTTTCTTTAGTAACAAACAAAAATATTTCTCAGACTTTAAACACTTCATTAGATTTTAAGCTCTACATGTGTCTTCATGTCGTCTTACAACTTCTGGTCCAAGATCTGCTTTGATCTGGTTTGGGGCCAAACGTAATGTAAATATTTCATAAGAAAAATTTAGAAATTGCCCTTAGATGATTTTTAACTTCTTTTTTCTTGCAGTCAGCCTCTGAATAACCACCAGAGTGGTGTATTTTTATTTCATTTTTTCTGTAGGCTCTGTTTCTGTGATGGTGGAAGTATCACCAAAACCAGCAGTCATGTCACAGTTTGCTGAGAGCAAAACCTGCCTTTGAACTATGCACTACAGAACCAATTAGATAAAACAAATCTACACTGGAGCTAGTTTCAGTATTTCTTAGTTTATAAAACAAATGTCATGGTGCCCCCTCCAAATTGTCCATACTATGTCCAAAAAAGAAAAGAAAAACCCTATAAGAAAAGAAGAAAATCCTGTTGTCCCTGCTTTCTCTGTCTCTCCGTCTAGCTCCAGCTTCTAAGAGTATTTGAATGATTAGTATGTTGGTTTTGCAATAAAACATCAGCATGAACTAACCGACCCAGTAGTGACCCTCCTTTCACCTATCTTGGCTCAATGATCTCAGTTTTCTTGCACTCAGGCCCTACTCACTCAACTTTTACTGATTGCTAAGCAAACAAATTAGTTTTGCTGTTCTGGCTGATTAGACCATTATTTGCCCCTGCTCCTTTTCTTATTTTTGGAAGTTAAAACACAATTTTTTTTCGAAGTAGGATATTTTACAATTCCCCTCCCGCCCCCCCCCCCAAACAAAAACAAACACCAGATCTGGAGTATTTAAATGCCTGTGCGTTTACAGAAGTAAATGCCCTTGATGTGTTATGTTACAATGGGTACTTGCTCAAATGTCAGGTTAAAGCTGGGTTTTGTTATTCAGAGGAAATAATCATTTTTAGTCAGAAGTAGTTAAGAAGGCAGCTAGTGGACTGAGAATACAGCTTACAACAGCCACTTCTCTGTAACTGCGTGGCCTCTATACAGCAGAGATTACTCGTACATCTTTACAGCCACAGTTTCAAAAGTTGCCAAAATGAAGGGTGCTTCAGGTTTTGGGTGTCCTGCTGGAGGCACTTTAAACTAGCTAGGTGTGATTTTTTCCCCCTTTGCTACAGGTGGAAGGTACATTTAACAGGATAGCTTTATTTTCTAGATGAAAACTGGTCCTGTTAAATACATACATCACTGTGTCCACATTTCAATCTGTGTATATCCCGTCACTTATTGTAACTACTGATGTGCATCACCTTGCTTCTCTTGGGTTTTTATTACAAATGAGAGATGGCACTCTCTGATTTTTATTACAAATCACTTGACACAGTGTCCACTATTGGTTGAACTGAAGAACCACGTTTGTTAGGCAAACTCTTTTCCCAAAGCTCAGGTTTTTTGGAGCAAGTGTCTTTAGGCAGAGTGTATATTGTCAGCAGTTAGGAAGTACTCAAGGGAAACTGAGGCAGAATGTTCACTAGCCTGGGACTCAGGAGACAAGGCTTCAAGTTAGGGTGACCAGATGTCCCAATAAAATCAGGACTGTCCTGATATTGAGCAGTTTGTCCCGCGTCCCGACCGAAGTATGGTCGGGACGCCAATTGTCCCAATATTTTATTTCCGCCGAGGAGGCACTCCCTTTTGTTTGTTTGTTTTTTTTGCTTAGGCAGCGGTGACAGGTAGGGGGAGTGCCTTTTCGATTACACTCACCCGGGCACGTCCGGGTCTTCAGCGGCACTTCGGCGGCGGGTCCTTTAGTCGCTGACGGTCTTCGGCGGCACTTTGGCGGCGGGTACTTCTTTCTTCAGTAGCAAGACTTATAAGACTTATTACCCGCCACCGAAGACAATCAGCGACTGAAGGACCTGCTGTCGAAGACCCGGACATGCCGGGTGAGTGTAACAATGGAAAAGGCGCTCCCCCTGCGGCAGTCCCGATATTTTGTTTTCATCATCTGGTCAAGTCCATGCTCTGCCATAGACGTCTTGTGTGACTTTGGGCAAGACACTTTATCTCTCTGTGCCTTAGTTCTCAATCCCTATTATAAAGATCATTGTTCTTCCCTACCACACATGGGTATTAGAATAAAGATTGTGAGGTCCTCAAATATTATGGTAATGGGGCTACATGAGTATCTTAGATGGAGTATGACCAAGGGGATATTGATGTCAACATC
This sequence comes from Chelydra serpentina, assembly GCA_037349315.1. NCBI lineage: Eukaryota > Metazoa > Chordata > Testudines > Chelydridae > Chelydra > Chelydra serpentina. The sequence goes on from JBAIAC010000002.1 coordinate 85,618,267, forward strand.
TGAATGTGTCCCTTTCTGTTGTCCAAAATATCATACCAGAGAGAAGGATGACATGTCCCATCTAGGGGAGAATTGACCTGTTTGCCTTCACCATTGGCTATTTAAGCATGAACACCGATAATAACTCAGTGATTAACACGATGTTTGACTCTTTTATTGTCACATTGAAGCTTTGACAAGTTTCCCCTGAGTAGATTTTGGTTAATTTCTCTGCTCCACTGTTCACACCACAGTTTCCACATCAGTGAAGTTCCCAGGCTTGCAGCTCAGTGTGAGATTTCTCAGCATGTGGTTTATTAATCGGTGATTTCTAACACATCCCAACCAACATTTAAAGACAAACTTTTGCTGATTTTGAACTAACTAAAATGAACATTAATGTTGTTTATTGGGATCAGCTAAATTTAAATGCATATTGAGATTTCTAAATATTTACATTGTAAAGTTGAGCATTATAGGTTCTTTTCTTTCTAAGTGCATGCATAACATCCATTAAAGTTAATAGGATTTCTCTGAACATTCAAGAGGATATAGATTTGCTTAGGTTACACATCTGATGAAAACGAAAATTACTTCGTTACATATTTATTAGCTTTGGGTAAATAATGTGCATATTCTATGAATATTAATACATTTTGATCTCGTGGTATTTTGGAGCCTGATTTATGATTTCTGAACATTTGAGGTTGGCAATAGTGCAGTTACTTCTTAGGGAGCACTGCAATGTTTTAAGAGCCAGATTTTCAAAAATGCTGAGCTCTCTTGCACCGGAAGTTGCTTGGTTTTGCACTCTTTTGAAAATCAGGCCACTGTATTTACCTGCCTAACTTGGCAAATGAGCTCTTTTGAAAATCTGGGCACTTATTTAGAGTGCTTACATGGAAACTACTGGGTGGTTTTGAAAATCTGGTCCTAAACATTTATGAAATTTATGCTTGGATTCCATCCTACTTTGATGTTGTTCCTTTGTTCAAGTGACAAACTTTTGAATGTACTTTTTCTTTACAGTACTTTCACTTAAAATTATAGTCTCAGTAATACTGTAAGCTTCTCATTATTAATCTTCTTGATAATAAAAAACTAAGAGAAGTTATCCAGCTAAGGACAAGCTCTGAAATTATTGACAACTACACTTCAGTTGGTCTTTGTAAGAGTTAAGTGGTCAGTGGTGAGATTAAATTCTTTAAGCAAGAATGTGATGAGTCAGTTTAGGCACTAGTTAAAATTTAAAAAATGTAAGCGTAGTAACTGGAACTAATGGATCCTGTTGTCTATTCAGTGACTTAAGATGACTGTCTTATAAGACCCAGAGTTATATAGTTACTAACATTGAATAGAATTCTGTTGAAAAATTGTTTTGGAACATTACTTTAAACAGATTTTAACACATTTTGCAACGGATGAATTACAGAAATCATACAACTTGATATGATTAATTTATTACACTGGAAAGAGAGCTCCTAGAGAGGCTAATAAAATCACCTTCCCCTGCTTTCACCTTTTTAGATCTGTTTTGTTTTGTAGAGCAAAAGCAAGTTCTTTTACTTATCTATGGGGGAAATGTGTACTATTATGATATTACATTCTTACATTGTTTTTCTCAAGGTAAATGTGGATAAGATGCATGTAAACGTTATCTAGCCATCTATATAAAACTTTGTTTATGAGCTGATATGAGTAAAAGCCTGCTGAGAAGGATTATTATCAAACTACTAATTACCTAGATATTCTTAAACTAGGATTTTTTATCTTGCTTATAAATACCATGATGTAGTTGTTTTTAATCTTGCTTTTGAACTCTCCCCTCTTTTCAGTCTACTCTCCAGAGTGAGTCTCTGATTAATTTTTTCAATGTGTATCAGAAAAGAATAAGTTACTTGATCTAAGCAAATAATTAACAAACTCACCAATCACATGTCATTTAACTATAACTCCACAAATCTATCCCAGGCTCACTGCAAAATTATATCACACAAAAACTCCTTGGCCACTTCCAGACAGAAAATACTTCATGGATTACATAAAAACAAAGATGTTAAAGTGCAGATATTTTAATATTAGATACCAAGGCATACATAACTGTTGTCTATTACCATAGGTAAAGGGAAATATAATTGAGTTCCTCTAAGCGCCCCTCCCCTCCAATCTATAATTATCTACCAGTGCCTGGCTCAATAGGTAGGGTTAGCAAATTTATGATTGATCAGGATACACATGAGAATGAAGACACAAGATAGAATGAAGTGGCAGGGTGCAACTTTACTAACATTAACCACTAATGAGGTCGGGAGTGGGGAAATCAATTGGGTCTAGGGCAAGGTTAACCTGCTTAAGGTGAGACGTCCACCAGGACAGGACAGATTAGCTCATTCAGTCTAATCTACCCATACCCATACACAGGGTTAAGCCCCACTGCTGAATCCAATGGCCTTTCATAGCATGCACAAAGAAAAATGTAGATATAATACTTGAGGGGTATGTGGTCAATCTATGTGAGAGTTAAGACCTCCTACTGCCTTCCAATTCAGAGGCAGCTATGCCAGCTGCCTTTTGGGATTACCCAAGGAGCTGACCACCTAAAACCACTCTTACCTGATGTGGAGACAGGCTACAAATTGTGACAACAGCAATATCTTTATTTATCCTGATGCTTACCTCCTCCATCCAGGTGTTTGTTTTTGTTTTGTTTTTGGTACCATTCAATTCCCAAATGTTGGTATCCATTTTGTCCTTACAAACCTGGCCTCAGTGAACTTGTGAAACATGCACACAGAGCCAATCTTCTCCACAGGGGAAAATTTCTTCCTGACCCCCCATAAAAAGTGATCTGACCAGTCCAATAGCACATTTGGAAACCCAGTCCTAAAAACTATTAGAACTTATTGGGTAGCATAAGGTGTGGGGGGGGGGGAGGGGGGAGAAGGAGCTGCAAATGCTTGCAATGGCAGCCACATGCCTGAGATGGCCTTACGCATAGGAGGGAAGGTGAAGGGGAAGACGGAGCCAATTATCTGAGTCACCTCCACCAGACTGGCCTGTGAGCAGCTGCAGGAGGAGAAGACTTCTGTCCTGCCTCCCCTTGCTTCTCCGCACGCCCCATATGGACCTTGTGAGTGGGATGGATGGGAGACTGTCATCAGATGGCTATGTCCTTCTCCCTTCACAGAGGAACCTCGGGGTGGGCATTGTCAAGCTTGTCTTGCCAAATATTGTCCCTCCCCCTCTACTGTGATGGAGATGGGTATTCTCAGGTAAGTTTCTCAGTCTTAACAGCTGACATGGAATTATCTCTCTCCCAGTTCCTCACATTCCCTTCTTGTCACAAACTTAAAATGTGAATATCTCATTGAATGCTGGTTGCTGAGCTCATCAGATTATGGTGTAGTCAATGCAATAAGGATCCACCTTCCATTATATTCAAGAGAACTCACTCCTATCTTGATGGTGATATAAACATTTAGGGATAATTTGGTTCATAGTATATAATCTAGCTGCTAAGTGAAACACAAAAGGATGTGCTAATGCTCCAAACAATGTTGTAGTAAATACTTTATGTGCACACTGAAGAAATGGTAATGTGCTTAGTGATTAATTGGGTTACAACTTGAAGAGAGTATGACACCGGAGCTTATGCTGTGGTCAAGTGGTAATATAAAGGGCTTGAATGCTGAGCTTGGTCCCTCACTAGCAGGTTCTCTTAGCCCTGCGAAAGAGAGAGCACCGTGCACCCCTCTCCGACTGTTCCCCTCTTGCTAAAGCAAGGTGTGCAGTAATAGGGTCTGGTGGGAGTTGACTGAATCTTTTTGACTGAAGAGAGTCACTGAAACATGAGGGTGATAAAGGAAAGAAATAATACTTCTCACTCCCCCCCAACAAGAAAATCTTCAAGACTATGGTAGGTAGTCAGGGGATGCCTCTGACCAGTCCTTACCACGGAGATAGTAGAGACATCACTCCTACCATTTCATCTTAAATAGGGATAGTTATAGTACTGCACATCTTGGTACTGTGGAAAAGAAGTTTCTGGGGAATTAAAAAAAACAACACAAGTGTATTGTCCAGTAGCACTCAGTTTTGTGATGCCAAGTGTTCTAGAGAGGTTCAGGCAACTGCTAGACTATAGAATCTAGCTGGTTAACAGTCAACTGATTTCAATGAAGGGTTGACGAAGGTAGGAGAGCATATGGGTCAGTGAATGAGCAGCAGCAAAAGAGTTTATTTTTATAGCTTTGGCTTCTATAGAACTTTGGGTGAATACCTTATGATGAAAACCAAAACAGTCCATGAATGATTCAAACATTAAAAAAAAACCAACAGCAAGATAGCAGCAAAAAAGGTCATGCAGTCCAAAACATGACTTGTACTTTCCAAGTTGTTGCTTAACAGACATTCTGTGTATTGCTTTGTGTGTGTAAGTGATCAATAAAATTGGGTAAAACAGATAGCTTTGTTTATTTTGACCTTACCTAGCGGGTGTAACATTTTCCATATGTATATGTTGTTTGGCGTCCGTTAGTCTCGAGAGACGATGGATATGCGCCCATGGGGAATGTTTAGTTGATGGTTGTGCAGCGTCTATTGTGGCTATAGAGCCCCACACGAGAGTGGCAGTCTCGACTATATGTTGCCAAAACTCTAGGTCATTCACAAAGAGTAACAAGGTAATCAACAGTTTGATATAAAATTTATAAAACTTTTACACTTTTAGAATATGTTGTATCTACCCAGATTTGGCCGGAAAACCCTTTGGAGTATAAAAACCTGGATCATATTCCTTTAATACAGCCTTTCAACTACACATAGGACTAGGCCCTCAGCTCGCATCAGTTGAAAATTGTAAATTGAAATTAATGGACATTGTGTGGCCAAATCTCATAGTCAGTTTTGAAAAATCTCATGGAACCTACATATATTACCATCCCCGGAACTTAGCTGGCAACATTTTTCAGACTGCCAGCCAAATTAGTGCTCAGTAGGGCATGTCTGCAGTCTCCAAAGGGTTAATAAAATGTGACTTAACTGAGGTCATACAGATTCTTTGGTTTCCATATATTTTTATTAATGACTGTGGAGGTTACAGTTGAAAGATCTCAAAATTGATTCTTCATTAAGCCAAAGGTAGAAATGTGAAGAGAATTTTGGTGTCTAGTTAAGAAACATGCAACGTTAGTCTGTTCCCAGTTACTCCAAAATGAAAAAGCTCATCATACTGCATTAAATGTTATTTATTTTTGTCATGTGACACAATAGAGCTTTATGTAATGAATAACTGGTTCTGATGAAAATAGGAGTAAGTTCAACACCTGCAAGAGTCTAGCATTTGCAGAATGCCTGATGGTGGTCTAAGTGTCTAAAAATGTATGTAATGGAAACAGGCTCAGCATAGATTTATTTCCCACAAAGATTTGTACGTATGTTTCACCTGGCATGGTTGTTACAGCTAATCTTACTGCCTACTAGCCTAATAGGTGAGCTGTGAAAATATTTCATTAAATTCAGTGACTAGCTCTGATTTTTGGTGTTTTTTTCTTTTAACTGCCCTTCCCCCTCCCCCCCACCCCGTGCAACTTTTAGGACAAAGTCACAATGAAGATACAACGTGAAATGGGATACATCTGTTCTTGTATGGTCTCTAAACTAAGCTAGTGGTGGTACTATATAGAGAAGCTTGCATTGTTTTTACTACCTTCGATCAGTTTAGTGGGAGCAGTTGTTCTGTATTTAATTCCATGAGTCACAAATTGTTTTGCGAATTCCGTTAACATTAACCCGCTCAGAAGCCAGCCTTGTCCCGGAACATTTATTTTTGCTTTGTAGTGTTGCAGATTTTCAGTAATGTTTCAGAACTGAGAGAAGCCTCTGGACATTTTCCTGCCATAAAACAGAAGTAGTTTCATGCACAAGAAAAAAAATTATTTTGCACAAATCTAATAAATTTAATACTGTAATGCCTTGAGCACATTTAAGACCTAAGAGTCAACTTTTGAAATTTGAATTAGTAATTACAAAACAGGTTGTAATTCTGCATCAAATCAGGGTGCTACCACACCCAACCCTAATATGTGGTACAAATTAATAATTTTTCACCCAATCTTTTTTCCTTTGATTAATTATATAATAATTACAGATGGACCTGAGCCACAAATCTGGATTTCAGTCACCAAAGTTCAGAAATAGCATCTATAGTCTTGGTTCAACACATGCTAAATATAGGGCCCCATTACAAAACGTGGCCGGGAATTTTGAGTTGCAGCTTTCCCGTGCCTTCAGTGCTGGTGGATGTTGGTACCTAAAGGTATCACTCTCGTTGTCATAAACATGAACTGTTACTCCTCATTGAATTCCGAAGTTGCTAATTGATTTTCTCACTATTTTATTATAAAACAGTATCATGTTGTGATGACTAAATCTGACCTCAGGACTTGAACCCCAAACATAAAGTTAACAAATGGGTGGTAATGACCCCATATTTACGGTTCCATTCTAAAATGGGCTTAAAATGAGGCACAGATTCCTATTTTTCTTTAAAGTAGGTGGCCCTACTGGTGTGGAATTTCATACATTGTTAGTTTTTATGCCTGTTGAGTGTGTTTGTTGGCACATGCAAGATGCTTAACCTTGATGGAAACACCCTCCCTAAACATTGTAATTGGAACTGAAATGCTGGCAAAGTGGCACTGTGACATCCATGATGAAGGTCCTGTGCTGTATCCATTTATTGCAAAACACACAGCAATAAGGAAGCTGAGTGGTCCATGGAGGATGGGTCATGGGATGTAGAGTCTTTTACTGCTATGTCACCTCTCTTAATAGAGACCAGGTCAGTTGTGACCAAAATACATTATCTCCTTAGCTGTTTCCCTAGGCAAAATGAGCTGGTGATTTGAATCCTGTTCCTAGTGGGCAAGTGTCCACATTACCAACCATGCTGTTTGACTGTCGTTAACTAGCACCCTGTTGTCTTTCAGCTGAGAGGCAAATAGTTGCATGGGTGAAACACTGGACTACTCTCCACTACCTCTGATTGGGCTGTCCCTCCAAGACAGGGTTGAGACACACTGGTGGGGTGAGGAAATTTGCACTTCTGCTTTCCGTACAGTAATTGTTAGGCAGATAAATAGTGGCACTGTGATCTGGCACCTGAATTAATATATCCTTTTAGAACAAGTTTGTGGCCCCCCTTACATGGCTGCACAAGACATGCATAAAGCTGCTCACAGAACTGGGGGAAATGCAAATATAGGATCTGATCTGCAGATGTGCAGAATCACTGTGCCCCACTGCTCACACATGGGAATGGAAAGGGGCAGAGTGAAGCATCCATCCTCACCAACACACTGGACAACAGAGGTGTGCTGCAGCATTGGCAGACATGATGCATCGGGTGTAGACCCAGTGCAATTTATTCCCTCTCCATAGCAGCAGGCCTAGTGGGAGCGAGATTGTGACTCACTGCCTCTGATTTAGGGCAAATGGATAAATCACAAGCTAGCCCCAGAACTGACACTATTCTAGGGACCTCACTTTGTCAATCTGGAATAAGCATAAAAGAGGATATAATAGTGTATACACTTTTCCAACTGCAGCTTTTAAAGACATGCTTTCACTGTCAATTCTGGTTTGATTTTAAATAACCTTGATTTTATTAGCTTGTGTTCTATTTTACATCATGATCAGAAAGAATGATTAAATATAATATAGGCAGAAGGACAATTAAGAGGTTTAATAGTCCTACTGATAAGATAGGATTGCTTTCTGCTAGTGCCTGTATCAGCTGATAATGAATTCAGATTTTTTTTTTAAATGTACCTTTTTTTCTTCCTTCAGAATTATGCAGAAATTATTTTTTTTTAAATCACATTTCTTACTCTGGTTTACAGAATCACTTGTCTCAAAGGAATGTGTTTTAGCCGGGCTAGTCATGCCATTTTTAAACTTCTGCTTATCTGAGGTCATAAAGAATTTGAAAAACAATACAGGTGTCTAATAATGTGAAAAGAATATCACTGTGCCTTGGTCTGAATGCCAGTAAACTTTATAAAGCTTGGACTGACAGTAAGTTGAAGGTTGCAGTCTATCTGGAACTATGAATCTATCCTCAGCACCTCTGGTTCCAGGTCCATATTTGAATCCAGCCCAAAACACAGTGATTACCTTTTCATATTTTTGTACTCATAATTTTAGATTGTATTAATTGTCTGTGACAAAATCTAGTCATTTTCTGTGGCTGAAAAATTGACTACTGGACTATTGTAACGAAACTAAAAAAAACCCCAAAGTTCTGTCTGAATGAATAATTTGAGTCCATTTTGATTGTTTTGATACTGTGTTTGGGATGACATCATGGCCAGATTTTGCCATTGTTTCTGACAATGAGTAATGCCTTTCTCTGCAAGTAGCCCCAATGGAGTTAATCTTTTATTTATTTATTTTCAAATCACTAGGGCTACTTACATAGTAAGGTCTCCATCCTGTAAAGACTTATGCTCATACTTAATCTTAGACATTTAAGTAGTCTCATTGTGTAACTTTGAGGCCTAAGGTGCAACTCAATGTGAATATGGAATCTCACCCCATAATTTTAACCACATATATACTATGCTATTTTTTCCCCACACTTTATCTCTTAACCCAGGGTGGACAGCTGAGTTCCAGCAAATGACAGTGGAGGATCCATTATAAATTCCTCTCCTTAATCAGGCAAAGCTCCCAGGATCACATCCAGATTATCTGATTAAACTAGTCAAATTATGAGAAACAAGGTAGAATTAATGCTAGTTTGCATTGATCCCATGTATGAATATATTAACCCTGGATGGGAGGATAATTTAGCCCAAATTGTATCTTGACTGTAAAGGTCATGTCTCTACTAAATGCCTAATCCACGTTTATGTAAAATTTCATGAATATATGACTTAATTTATTGTGATTTACGTAACAAAAGCATAAGAAGGACACTATAAAAATGACTGCCCTACTTTGGGCTGTACTTTTTTTTTATATAAAAGGAATCTATTTAATGGGGTTTTAAATCATCATTACAAAGGATCAAGTGCTTCCTGCTCCTTTGTAGTCAGTGAAGGCTCTGATGAACCAAAATGTATGAGATTCTACTGGGGAAGGCAGGTTTTGGTTAGTTTATACACCTTTTATCTTGTAGAGCTGTGTTCAGGAAGGGTTCCCTGTGCCCCAGTCTGTGAGGGGGATTGTGGGAGAGAGAGTGAAGATAGAAGGAGCAGGATCTTCAGGTATGGAGAGATACTGACAATTCTCCTTGAAGAGGGCAAATGCACCAGCTGGATGTGCAGTCCTGAGGCTTCAATAACAGATGTCATGTTTAGGCTGACCATACGTACCGTTTTAAACCGGACAGTACCGTTTTTTTCATATTTCCCGACCGTCCCATCGTTTTAATATAAATGTCAATTTTGTCCCATTTTTAATAAACTATATATAGTTTTTATTTTTTTGTAAAAAACTGAACGCTGGCTTGTTGCGGCTGCCCCTCGTCTCCCCGCCGAGCTGCTGAGCGGGGAGACGAGGGGCAGCTTGTTGCGGCTGCCCCTTGTCTCCCCGCCGAGCTGCTGAGCGGGGAGACGAGGGGCGGCAGCTTGCCACGGCTGCCCCTCGTCTCCCCGCCGAGCTGCTGAGCGGGGAGACGAGGGGCGGCTTGTTGCGGCTGCCCCTTGTCTCCCCGCCGAGCTGCTGAGCGGGGAGACAAGGGGCGGCTTGTTGCGGCTGCCCCTTGTCTCCCTGTCCCGTTTTTGCCATCCCAATGTCCCGTTTTTGTCTCAAGGAAATATGGTCAGCCTAGTCATGTTGGACAATGTCATGTTTGCAATGCAAAGTAATGCACACTGGAAAACATAATCCCAATTATCTATACAAAATGATGGTGTCTAAATTAGCTGTTACCACTTAAGAAAGAGATCTTGGAGTCACTGTGGATAGTTCTCTGAAAACTTCCAGTCAATGGCAGCAGCAGTCAAAAAAGTGAAAAGAATGTTGGGAATTATTAGGAAAGGAATAGATAATAGGACAGAAAATATCATATTGCCTCTATATAAATCCATGGTACGCCCACATCTTGAATACTGCATGCAGATGTGGTCACCCCATCTCAAAAAATACATATTGGAAATGGAAAAGGTGCAGAAAAGGACAACAAAAATGATTAGGCGTATGGAACAGCTTCCATATGAGGTACGAAGAAAGACTAAGACTGGGACTTTTCAGCTTGGAAAAGAGACAACTATGATAGAGGTCTATAAAATCATGACTGGGGTGTGGAGAAAGTAAATAAGGAAGTGTTATTTTCTACTCATAATACAAGTGACATTCATTGGTAGCAGGTTTAAAACAAATAAAAGGAAGTATTTCTTCACACAATGCACAGTAAACTCATGGAACTCTTTGTCAGAGGATGTAATGAAGACCAAGACTATAATAGGGTTCAAAAAAGAACTAGATAAGTTAATGGAGGATAAGTCCATCAATGGCTATTAGCCAGGATGGGCAGGGATGATGTTCCTAGCTTGTTTTCCAGTAGTTGGGAATGGATGACAGAGGATGGTTCACTGCTCTACAGCCAAAATGCTTCTGAAATAAATGTAGTCAAACTTTACTAATTCTGGGAACTGAGAACGAAAATGATGCTTAAAATTGTTGATTAGCTCTAGTTTTCAAGACATGCTATTGGGTCAGTATATATGACCCTTGACTTGGGAATGGCGGAGGATAAGTGAGTTATAAAGGGAAGGGATCTCAATTTAAACCAGAAATGACTAAAATACATCTTTGACTGGATCTATGAATAAATCTATGACTGGGTTTGGACAGTACTTGCTTTTTAGGCAAAACAATGAATGATGCAATCTGAAGCTGGTCTTGCGTCATACATGATATGAATTACATCATGTTATTCCTAGAAGTCATGGATGATGCAATCATAACGAAGCTTACATCACTCTGCTGAACAAATTGCCCTATATCAGCTCTAGAAATCATACAGTGTTGTGCTCTCTTATTTGTCAGTGTTTGATTTTGCAAAGGGACACATTTCTGTTTAGCCAAAGTGAGCAGAGATGCCTCGTACTTGTGTGAACAGTGCAGATAACTTCTGCTATGTTTGTGGTGAAGTGACTTTTGCATCACAAAAGCACAGTATAACCACTATGGTTAAGAAAGCCTATCACCTTTCTTTTGGCTGCAAAATTGGAGATCAGGACAAGAGGTGGGCCCCACACATATGCTGCAACACTTGTGCAACAAATCTCCACCAGTGGTTGAACAGGAAAAGGAAATCTATGCCTTTTGCAGTGCCAATGATTTGGAGAGAGCCAACAGATCATACTAGCAATTGTTACTTCTGCATGGTACCTCCAGTTGGGAAAGGTGTGTCAAAGAAGAAAAAGTGGACTGTGCATTATCCAAACATTCCATCAGCTATACGCCCAGTACCCCACGGAGAAGGACTGCCGGTTCCTGATGCCCCAGAATCATTCTCACTTGAGTCAGAAGAGGAAGAGGATGAAACTTCTGGTCCTGAACCATCAATGTCACAGGACCCACATTTTCTCCCATCCTCCTCCTCTGAACCATACCTCATAACACAAGGTGAACTGAATGACCTTGTCAGGGATTTGGAACTACACAAGAGTAAGGCAGAGCTTTTGGGCTCCAGACTACAGCAGTGGAATCTCCTGGCAGGTGATGTTAGGGTTTCCATGTTCCATGACCGTCAAAAGGATCTTGTCCCATTCTTCTTCATGGAAGGTGATCTTGTAGCCTGCAACAACATCGATGGTGTGATGGCAACCCTCAACATCGTTCACGACCCAGATGAGTGGAGACTGTTCATTGATTCATCGAAGACGAGTCTTAAAGCTGTTTTACTGCATAATGGCAATGTTTTGCCATCAATTCCAGTTGGTCATGCAGTCCATATGAAGGAAACCTATGACAATATGAAACAACTTTTGAGGTACATAAACTGTGACCAACATCAGTGGCAGCTTTGTGGCAATCTGAAGGTTGTTGCTCTCTTGCTTGGTCTGCAGACTGGATACACAAAGTACTGCTGTTTTCTCTGCGAATGGGATAGTCGTGCAAGAGATTCCCATCTTTCACATCAAGAAAGATTGGCCACCCCGACAGTCATTAGAGCCCTGGAGGAAAAGTGTTCAGCATCCACCACTTGTTGAATCAAGGAAGATTTTGTTACCACCCTTACACATCAAGCTGGGTCTGATGAAGAACTTTGTCAAGGCCATTGACAAAACACAAGCAGCTTTCAAGTACCTCCGTGGAAAATTTCCAAGGTTAAGTGAAGCTAAGATAAAGGAAGGTGTCTTTGTTGGTCCTCAGATTCGTGAACTTCTTCAAGATGATGCATTTGACCATGCACTGCGTGGCAAGGAAAAAAAGGCATTGAAAGCCTTCCAGTTAGTGGCAATACATTTTCTCAGAAACAACAAGGCAGACAACTACAGGTTGTTGGTGGAAAACCTCCTCAAGGCATACAAAAGCCTTGGTTGCAACATGTCACTAAAGATACATTTTTTGCACTCTCATCTAGATTTTTTTCCACCGAACTGCAGAGCAGTGAGCGACGAGCACGGCGAGCGATTTCACCAGGACATTGCAACAATGGAGAAAAGCTATCAGGGCAAATCAATGCTTGCAGACTATTGCTGGACAGTGACAAGAGATGTTCCATTTAATGAATACAAGAGACAAGCCAAGAAGCGCCGAGTAGACACTGAATAGGACTAAACTATGGACATAATAGTTTTTTGCCTTTTGTTTCATAATAAATTTTATTTCTATAACCCCTTTGCTGATTTTTAAAGTGTTACATAAACAGGACAGGTGAAATAGTATCATGTAAAGCAACCATAAACACATGAAAAGACCTAGGTTTACAATTTATGATGAAAACTCTACTATCTACACAATATACATAGACATAAAATGTAAAAACTTAAATATCTTAGAAACAGTAGCCAATCAGTTGTTTTAATTGTCAAATTTGAATTCAGCACATCAAAATACATACTAAATAGCACATTTTATCTGTGAAGCAGACAACTTCTCAAAAGTTGTAGACCAGTGTTACTTATTCTGTCAATTTCCTCTGGGGCACTTGGCATTGGCCACTGTCAGAAGACAGGATACTAGACACTTTGGTCTGACCCAGTATGGCCGTTCTTCTCTTCTTATGACCCCAGCGACTCTGATAGAAGTGGAGGAGTAGGATTATTTTCCCTTCGCACTTTAAAGTTAAGCATGTACCCAAGTCTTTGTAGGCCTGGGGCTCTGAGCATGTAATCTAGCTGTATATAATTATTTTATGGCCAAAAACTTGCTTAGTATATCCTTTTTTGATTCTTGGGCAATTTAAAAATTTGTGTGAAAAAGCTAGTGGCCATTTATAGAAATATCACATCTTCATTCAATATCTTCTCAAAAGTTTAGGAGTCAGAACTGAAAAATAATTTTAGTTAACATTCAAACCTTTATGTACTATTTAAAGTAGCATGTTTATTCTACCAGTTTGGTGAATAATTAGATTATTCGCAATTGTCCCACTGCAAAAATACAATTATTGAAAATCAATTTCAAATTGAAAAGCTTAGAAAACATCAGATGATTTTAGTGCATGATGAAAACACTTCAAAGAATTTTGCTAAACAAATGTAGTATTTCAGCTACAGGTTTTTCCCCCTCCAAATCTTTCGAGAAAATCCTATATCTGCTTTTTTAAAAAGTTGGGCTTTGTTGGAAAAATAAGTATGGTTAAAGGCAGAAATCCAAGTATCATATCATAAATGTAGAACAGTTCTCTTAGGGCCTAATTTTTAAAGGTATTTAAGCACCTGAAGATACAGATAGCAAATTTCAATGGAAGTTAGACACCTAGGTGCCTACTGGGATTTTTCAAAAGCACTTACCTATGTCTATATGCACTTAAATACCTTTAAAAATCTGACTCTTAGGAGAGAAGATCTTTCATGTTTCAAGACACAAAACATTTTAATGCCTGGGATCCCAATCCCAAGAATTTGGTGAAATTCCCAGATATGATAATATTCTTCTCTTCTGGTTCGTGGCGTTCAGAAAGTCACATTGATTCTTGAGTGAAAGTGGAGAAGTCAAATAAAAGGCACCACATTGTATATTTTGCCCATTATTCTGCCTTCTGGATCGATGCAATGAAGCTTTGTTTTGATTGTGCTCAAAAGGCCTGATTCAAGGACTACATATTGCAACTGGATTGGCCTGGTGGCACTGTGTAGTGCAGGGCACTCACACATTGCAGCATGGTTTTGGGTTGAGGATGTCTAGAAAATAGATGTTATGTTTTTTTTTTTTGTACTGTCCCATCCATGGCAGGTCACTGGTCTGAAGAGAGCCACATATGGCCCATCTAACAGAGAAGTTGTTTCAGGGCATAATCCAGCCACTAATTGCTGGTTGGGGGAAAATGTTTCCACTTTGGGCAAATTATTCCACACTTTTCCACTGTGGGGTTCTTGTGCCTTTTTCTAAAGCACTGGCTGCCTTCTGAGTCAGGCTAATAATGTAGATGTTTGATATGGAATGTTCTTATGCAGAAATTTCTGATATGATAGTGGGATCAATTGTTTCCACTATGCTGTTTCACTTTCCCTGCTCATTCCTAAGAAAATACAGATCTCTCAGCAAGCTCCAGGATCCATGTAACAAGATGAAGAAGTGGTGGGACGATAGGGGACATGCATGGTGCACCTCTGCAAAATAATGCAGAGAATCTATATAAGTAGGAAAATATCTCTAGGGGAACCCCTATGAAAATGGGTTCAAGAGGCACCGTGCTGTGTGGGATACGCTGCAATGTGGCTCCAATGAAGCCATGCTTGCTGGGATCCAGACAGGAGGATTCATGGATTCCTTGGCCAGAAGGGACCATTGTGATCCTCTAATCTGAGCTCCTGTAGAGAACACGCCATAGAACTTCCCCAAAGTAATTCCTAGAGCATATCTTTTAGAAAAATATCCAATCTTGATTTAAAAATTGCTCCTGAGGGAGAATCTGCCATAAGTCTTGGTAAAATGTTCCAGTGGTTAATGGCCCTGACTGTTAAAAACGTATGCCTTATTTCCAGTCTGAATTTGTCTAGTTTCAACTTGCAGGCATTGGCTTGTGTTATACCTTTGCCTGCGATGGGCATCCCAGAGGTACTGAGGAGACACAGGGCTATGTGTGAATGGACCAGTGCCGCTGGTGTATTCATAGGATTTTGGGGTTGGATGGATGAATTTTGAGGATGTTTTGAAAGGTTCCTCCTGGAGTTCTCCTCCCTTGCTTGTTGGTTTTTTCCACCGAAGATGGTGGGATTTCCCCTCCCCTGTTGTTTTTATTTGTTGTTGTAATTAAAGGGACTTTTAAAGCAATTGTTTGGTGGCTATTTTTGAAAGAATAGCCACCTCCAAATATCTTTTCATTCAAATAAACATTATTATACTGTGAATGGTAGATCTTACTGCTTTAGTGTCTTTGGCATCAGGTTGTGTTGTTTCAGGAAACTTCACCTCTTGTACCCCGAGTAGCCATTTCTATGGCCCCGTTGGCCTCTGTGTTTGAGTTTTCCATGGCTTCACCCTCTGTCCGGGTCACCTAAAGGTTCAATCCCCTGCCAGGATAACAAAAAGCCCACCTGAAATTCCAAATAAACTTCTAAACAAATGATTCTTCTGCCCATCTTGGGCAGCGCTGAAGTTATCTGCTTCTTCGTCCCCACTCCTGGTCCCTTTAGAGTGTTCCCCTATGTTGGTTCCTCCCAGCAGGGCTTTCCCTCTACAGTAGAACCTTAGCATTATGAACACTTTGGGAATGGGTTCATAACCCTGAAATATTTGTAACTCTGAACAAAGCATTATAGTTGTTCTTTCAAAAGTTTACAACTGGACATTGACTTGAGACAGCTTTGAAACTTTACTATGCAGAAGAAAAATGCTGCTTTTAACCATCTTAATTTAAATGAAACAAGCACAGAAACAGTTTCCTTACCTTGTCAAATCTTTTTTTTAACTTTGCCCTTTTTTTTAGTAGTTTATCTTTAACACAGTACTGTACTGCATTTGCTTTTTTTTTTTTTTTTGGTCTCTCCTGCCTGATTGCATACTTCCAGTTTTTCAGAATGAGGTGTGTGGTTGACCAGTTAGTTCATAACTCTAGTGTTCAGATCCCTGAGGTTCTATTGTACTCCCCAGTGTTAGGGACTCTGGCAGCTTTCCTCGGGGACCCTTCTTGTTCCTTACAGGCCCTGTTTTAGAGCCCTCTGCCACAGGAGCCTAACCTGCTCTCTGTGGGTCTCATCAAGCCTGACTTCCCCAGTTCTTTTCCAGAAGGGAACTCCTCTTGCTCCTCTTTTCTGGGTCGCCTGCCTTAGACTGACTTCCCAGTTTTGTTTAAGAAGTCCTCTCCCTGATTTCCCGTAGCTGGATCATCATTATAATTAAGTTTCCATCACATTCAGCGGCAGATAGTTCTCTGATTGCAGGCTACACTGAGCTTGACTTGCCTTGCCTTACAGGGCCAACCTGTGATAGATAGTTATAACCAGTCATTGAATGTAGCTAATTAAACACCTCCTAGTTAGTTTTACAGTTCTCTGCTGGTAATCTTTAATGTAACTCTATTCTACAAAGAGTGGGTTCCCATAATTAACTCCTGGGATCATCATAAATGTATGGAATCCTGTAAAACAGCATTTAAGAGCAGCTTGTGTATGGACCAAATTCTGCTGCCTTCCTTCCTCACTGCAAAACCTGCATAAAGTGGCTTTACATTGGGGTTGAGTAGGACTCTTCCCTTTAACATAGTGGCTTGGTGTAACATGTCTATGCAACCAGTTCACTACCACTTGTGCAGAACATTGGTTTTGATAGCAGTTGGGAATGCAGGTATGGAGTCTTCCTACTTGAAGAACCCCTGTGGTTTTGCATGTGTTTAGGGCCTTCGTTGCTCACAGAGGCTGTGAATGGTAGTAGGGATCCAGGGAGTGGGCAGGATTTGGCACTATGTTATTAAAATGAGCAGAATCAGCTGCTGCACACCCTTTTCCATTTCCTCGAAAATTCAAGCCAATATGATTCCTGATAAGACCTGTCTATGGAACATTCTAAGATTATCACAAGAATTGCTTTGGTGTACCATAAAATAAAAAAAGATATAGGCAGAATATGGCATGCAGAAGCAGTTTTACAGCTCCTCCCATCGCTGCACATAAGTGACACCGTTTACAGTTAACTTTGGATTATCAATCACTGATTGCCAGCAAAACAGAGTAGATCTCATCATACTGCATTTGTACTCTTGAGTAGCTTTCTTTTACTGTTTTCCCATTCAATGATGAGGCTGTCGGAACCAGTATTGGACATGGACATGGCAAACTACAGTGAAGTCTTAGATCCAACTTATACTACTTTGGAGTTTGAAACTATGCAGATTCTGTATAATGGCAATGGTGAGTTCTCATCCGCTCAGTGATGCAAAATCAAGCTATGGGTTAATAGGAAAAAGTAAAACTGAGTAATGCTGTAAGGTGCTTGTGAAATGTTTTATTAATGGAGCATTTGGGCAGGGGGAGGGAGGGTGGCATTATGGCAACAAATCTGCTCTTTTACACTTCATCACTAAATCTAAGTTAATAACATGATAACTTTTTTATGTTTAAAGAAAATAAAATACCAGTTATGTGTAAAAAAGTAAGTGAACTCCACTGTCATCAGTCAATTAATCAAAGGAAGAAAAGGGTGCTTTCAGCCGTTGTTTTATTTACTGTAAAACAAATGAATAACTAGTATTGACAGTTTGGGCATGAAGGTAGATTTTGTACAACATTTAAAATGACAGATAGAACAAAATTATCCAGAGGTTTGGGAAATTTTACTGATTATGGAGAAAATGATTTCCTTGCTCTTGCTGTCTAGTTTCCAATTGATGGGCTCATATTTTATTTGTATAATGTAATCCAGTCTTTCCAAATTATATATATGTGAACCAGAGAGAGTTTTTAATCACATTGACTCTCTACAGGCTAATGTTTAGCTGGGAGAGGCGCTTGGTATTTGATGAGTGTAACATTTTAACTTAGGTTAGAACTGTTTATGATATGGGTTGTTATACTATGGGTTTTTGTGACATTCAATTCATAAACATATTGCCTCAAACATGTAGCATGCTGTATTTAACTTTACCATAACTGAATATTCTACCACAGACATAAAGGAAATTTTAGTCTTTGAAAGTGAATGTTTTAATTTAAAGTAATTACTTTAAAGTTTAGAACTGAAATTCATTAAGGATAGAGAAAGTATATTTAGCACTAGCTCAACAATTATTTTTATCTACTCTAAAACTATAGACCCATTGCTGCTGTTTGTAGTTTGTTTTTTAAAAGACAGAGCAAATATTTCAGCATCTGTGGAAAAGTTCATATGTACTTTATTTTGTTCCATATAACATCTTTGATGTGAAAAATGTTCGTTCTGCATATCTCACAATACAGAGCTTAAGTGGGCCTCTATAGGCTGTGTCTTGAAACTTTTATTTCGATTTCTGATGCTTCGATTTCAATTTCTTTGCAGCCAGACTAGTGAACAGAAACGTAGATTTAATTATTGATTCTGCCTATAAGAAAAAATAACATTTGTCACGAAAGAAAAATTTCCTCTTCTTAAGTGATTCTGAGGCTTTAAACATTGGTTACTTGAGCTTTAGATGGTTTCTCCACTTATTTGGTTTAAGAAGGGGGATTTCCTTGGTAATTAGTTATTTTTACTTAAAATAACTCTTATGGATCTGTTAAAGGTGTACACACACACATAAAACACGGGGGAAGAGAAGTTAGGGAAGGGGAGTTTATATTGGTAATGCAGATGGTTGAATTATTTAATGAAAATGACTTTGGCAAATTTTAATTTATATATTTATTAAATGTAGTCTTATTCTGATTGCAATTCATTTCTGAGATTATCTTAAGTAACTGTAAGAATCAGTGTAAAAGAATGGTCTTGTGGTTAATGCACTGATGGGGACTGATTGGGGAGAGGGATAGCTCAGTGGTTTGAGCATTGGCCTGCTAAACCCAGGGTTGTGAGTTCAATCCTTGAGGGGGCCATTTGGGGATATGGGGCAAAAATTGGGGATTGGTCCTGCTTTGAGCAGGGGGTTGGACTAGATGACCTCCTAAGGTCCCTTCCAACCCTGATATTCTATGATTCTATGACTCAGGAGTTCTGGTTTCAATTCATAGCTCTACTATGTATTTCCTCTGTGAACTTGAGCAAGTATCTTAATCAGAGCTGGTCAGAGAAGCTTCACCAGAATCACAAAATTGAGTTGATTTCACCAGAATTTTATTTCAGATGAAAGCCGGAGTGTAGGAGGGGAGAATGTTCTGACAATGTTGAAACTTCTTATTTCAACATTTTTGGAATAAAGCATTTCAGTTTTTCATTTTGAAATTACTTCATTTAGAATTTCCAAAATTTTGCATTACTCATGATAATACAAAATAAAAAGTCAAAATTGATATGAAACATTTTGATTTTGTCTAGACTAAATGTTTTGATCGACCCAACATGATTTTGTTTAATTTTGCCTTGCAGAGAATTTTGACATTTTTGTTTTTCATTCCAAATCAGAACAAAGCCAGTTTCTGAAATCCTGAAATCCTTTGCAAACTGGAACTTCCAACCTCCGCTCAGTTCCACTCTTAATCTCTCTGTGTCTCAATTCCCTGTCTACACAATAGAAATAATGCTTCCTTTCTTGCACTCTTGGCTATTTGTCTATTTAGAATGTAAGCTCTTTGGGACAGGGTCTATATTTTACTAGGTGTAGCACAATGGGTCTTCAGTTGGAGCCTGTAGATGCTACCATCATATAAATAATTAATATTAATAATAGTTTGCTAAACAATTTTTAATCCTATGAGTTGTTCATAAACTATTCTTTAACTATTCGTGATATATGATTGAATGTCAAAGTCACATAGCAATGTTTCTTCTTCTTGACTGGATGACTGAAAATGTAGACAGGAGAATCTTCTTTTTGTATAACTACACACATTTACAAAGAACAGCCGTTTTGCAAATATTCATCCGAAAAAAACCCTTCTCACAAATAGTGGATAAAAGGAGAATAAATGTGGCAAAACCATATGTCCATTCTGAATTAGAGTGAACATCTGCAAGTTTTCTGTGGGATTCAGGTGTCTCAAATTGTTAGTCAAATTCAGGTGGCATGCCTGTGTGCACACACGATGTCTACATCAACCTTGCATGAATCTCTTCTTGTATGGAAATAACACTACGCCAACCCTCTTCACTAATTTTTTCATGAAATTTAATTCAGAACTTTTAAAAAAATACCTATGCCAATAATAACTGAGATTCTTTTCAGGAAAGCAATGATAATAGCCAACTATTGCTATGTCATGTGAATTAATTTATGGATGTTTTACCAGCTGACCAAAAAATGTTGTTTTGTACCAATGTCCCTCTTAATGATTTCTGTTAGCAAGGATATTTAAATAGTTACACACAAATAGAAAGTTAGGTATTTCATGTACACTTTAACTTTCAAACCGCTTCTTTGAATCTGCAATAGTTTGGACAAAAAGTATTTCTTGTTATGAGTATCATAAATTCTGATAACCAGACATGATGGGTTTGAAAGGATTAATTAGAATAACGACCAGATGTAATTAGACATGCTGTCTTTGTATGATCTCTAAATGGTAAATGCTAATTTAAAGAGAAAAGGCCAGTTAAATCTCCATGTGAGTGTAAATTAGTCATGGTGTTGTATTCGTTGAAGGTTTTAACCATAACTACATATGTTGTTCTTGTCCCTCATCAGACAGTTCTTCAGCAGAACCACTCAACATGAACACTGCAGACAATGGAGTCAGTGGTCTTTGTGCAATATGTGGAGACAGAGCAACTGGCAAACATTATGGCGCCTCCAGTTGTGATGGGTGCAAGGGCTTCTTTAGACGCAGCATACGGAAGAGTCATGTCTATACCTGCAGGTATTTGAAATGTTCAGCTTGAGGAACTTAATTCATTAAGCTGGTGGCAAATCACTTTCGGATGTAATTTATACAGTGGATATTTTATTTCTTTTTCAAACAGAATAAACAATACAGTGGACAAAACATATGATTGTTGGTTTGTTAACGTAATTGGGGAAAAATCACTTTCCTACAAATCACTGAAAATAATTGTCTACATCCAACACACACACCCCCCTTTCAAACATAATAAATTCAAAATTAATGTTTACCTGTCTTTCATGAGGGAAGTCATACTCATTGCTATGAAACTCTGTGTGACATTTAAATGATGTGTAGGCAATACAATAAAAATAAACATTACAAGGTATTTAATAAGCATCAAGATAATCACCTTTAAGATAGTATCTTTTAGAACGACCTACCTTGATTCTCCACTAGAGGCAGGTTTTATCATGATTACTTTTTGGTATTGACTTTCAGTTACCAGCACCAGGTGAAATACACCAGGACAGATCTTCAGATCTAGATAGATTACATTGGGATAGATCTATCGAAGTCATTAGAGATAGACTAATTTACACCAGCTAAGGAACTGGCTCGCCATTTTTTGTATGTGAACATATAGAGAATTTCGTTAAAAAAATGTTTTTCTGCATTTGTGATAAGCAACATTTGGAGATTTCTCACTAAACATTTGTTTTTCTATGGTGGAAGACAGTTTCTAAAAAGTGCTTAAGACTCATAACCCTGATCCAAAGAACATACAAGAGATAACATATCTGTAAGGAGCTTTGTGCTGCTGGAAATGGTGTTCTACTGTTCTTCTAATCACGCCGTACCTTTCCTTTGTGGTGTGCCAAAATGTGTATAGACTAATAGGGAGACATACTCTGACCTTCACTTGGGCAGTCATCTGCACAGTACTTAGTTGAACTACACCTTCCAGCAGTCTTGAACTTTTGAAATTCTGGGACCAAATATTTCTGTGTTCATTTGCAATGACAGCAGGTTGGTTCTTGTTCTGCAAATATTACTTTCCAAAATTATTTTGTCCTGTCCTGAAGACCATCAGACTAAGAAGAAAATTGCTTCCAGGCCCCTCGTTGTCTTTATGCTCCCTGTTTTAGTCATAGTTCCCCACTATTCTTTTTAAAGGCCTGCCAGATCTTTACTATTGACTGCCCTCTGGCACTCTCTTTTTCTTTCTTTCTTTCTTTCTCCTTAACAAGGCTGCCTAGAACCCCTCTCCAGGGTATAGAGATCTGTGCTACTCATGCTGTCATTTGGTATAAGCCCTTTTTATCAACGTCTTGTGTCCTAAGGCTTCTGGCATAAATTATGTTGTTTTTTTATTTAAACCAAATATTGACATTAAATACTATTATTCATACAAAATATTTGTTGTGACGATGAAAAAACTAATGATATCTTGCCCATTACAAGAAGTTATTCTTGCCAGATATACAGGTGAAAAACATTTTTCAAGGCTGAATTAAAGATAAAGATCAGTGAAGGCTGATAGTTGGAGACATTGTTTTGACAGCCCACATTAATTGTTGTACTGCTTGATAATCAGTACTCTGCTTTATTAATGCTTTAATATATTTACCCTTTCTTGTATCTGATAGATTCAACCGACAATGTATTGTTGACAAGGACAAGAGGAATCAGTGCAGATACTGTCGTTTAAAAAAGTGTTTTCGAGCAGGAATGAAAAAAGAAGGTAATAGATTGATTTATTACGTAATGTACAAAGAAAAATAAACACTTAATCTAAATGAGTGTTAAAATTTAGTATAAAACTAAAAGAATGTCACATTAGAATAACTCAATGAATAGGTAACTCTAGTGCCTTCACAAAGGAAGAGTGATTTTACTATTGTATACTTTATTTAACTTTTGAAGTTAGTAAGTTTTGAAGTTATAGTATGTTGTACCTATAACAAATTAACAGATCCAGAACTGAGTTTGCAGCTTGAATTTATCTTTGTAGTATGTGAAATCTAGCTTCAAGCCCCAAAACTTCAAATGTTGTGAAAATCTGAAATCAGACCTGAGTTTGGAATCCATAAATTCAGGAATGTTCAGATTTGGAGTTTTGTTTCTACTCGTTTATAAAGATATGAAATTTGTATCCAGGGTTTTGGTTGGTGACCACCTCTAAGTAATAATTTTCAATGTCAATCTGCTAACTCTTTAATTTAGTTTAAATGTTGGAGGTGCATAAATCAGAAAAAGGTGTGTGTGTCTGTCTGTCTGTCTGTCTCTGTGTGTGTGTGTGTGTGTGAAGTTCTCTGGTTTTGAAGTTGTTAAGGCAACAACAAAATTTTTGCAATTATTAAAGACACACTCCGGCTATTCAATGAGTGATAAAATGATATAAATTAAAAGTTCATGATATCTGTTCACCCAAGATACCAAATATGCTCTAACAACAGATGGCTAAACTATGAGAACATTTTTTTTTCAAAATAGACCTGTTTAAATTTGTGAAATGTTAGTGTCAGAGAAGTAGCTGCGTTAGTCTGGATCTGTAGAAGCGACAAAGAGTCCTGTGACACCTTATAGACTAACAGACGTATTGGAGCATAAGCTTTCATGGGTGAATACCCACTTCGTTGGATGCACTCCTCTGTTGTGGGAGTGTGGGGTTGTCCCTTACAGACCATCCAGGAACTGATGGGCTACAGTGACCCTATGTGACAGTTTCCAAGGTGGAGAGCTGAACAGTCCTTCTATCAAAGTGGGGGTAGCCGACAACTGCAAGAAGACAACACTAGCAAGAAAAAACATACTACTTTGGAGTGCCATGGGAGAGTCTATCTCCGGTCCTGGTTGGGTAGGGATCATTGTGTGGGGACAAAAGAGTACATGGTGTGGTTGGGATCCCGGTATGTTCAAATAAGCAGCTAAAAATGGAGCCTTTTATGGTTCCCACATTACTAGACTTATGTTTATTGTGGTGAAACTGTTTTACAACCTGTTTAGGCATGTTTTTTTATCCATCATAAGGCCAGTTTAAAGCACGACTCTGTAACTTTACTGTAGTGAAGTGGGTTTACAGTGTACTTCTGCAAGTACCTTAGGATAAGAGTGGTTTATTGTATAATCTTATATGTTGTTTGGCTTTGCTAATGGCAAAAAAATTTGTAGAAGAGGATTAATTGTATTTTCTTCTTGCAGTCACATGGCAAAATTCTTCTCTTATTTACACTCATAAATCTAAAATAACTCCATTAAGTCTGTGGAGTTGCTCTGCATTTACACTGGTATAATGGTGCAGATCTTGGCCTCTAGCATTCAGACCATTTAAAATCAGTAGTGATTTGAATACACTGCGGGATCCTTGTAAGAAAAATATTGGATTATCTGTTGTGACCCTCAACACTTTGCAAAAGGCAGAATTTCAAGGACATTCAAACCTTATCAAATGAATAGATAAAAAATGTGATAACTTTTCCCACCATTTTTAAAGCCATTTTTCCTATAAAACATATTGTCCTCGTTCTCCACTACATCTGAGCTATGTTGATTCAGAGCTGCCCAACCGCAACATAAATCAGAACTGGAGGGATCCTATTCTAAATGACAATGTGTGTGCTGGTGGTATATGGTTCCACACATCATGGGAGGATTGAGCAGAGCAGAGATCAGTTTAGTCACATCCCCAACCTGCCTTCAACATGTCTCCTTCCCCTCATTATGCCAGAAGTGTGAAAAATCAGCTGATGGAGGCCATGCCAGTCCTACACCATTCAAGATTTCCCTTACAGAGAGGGAATTTTGTGCTGGGAATCTCCAGCCTGCTTAAGGATGCTTTAGCCTAAGTAAGCAAAGAAGCTCTATTGGACTGGTGAATCCAGCCCACTGAATCTTGTACATATGCAATACAAAGGTATTTCCCTTTGATTCTGCAAGTGGCGCTGTCACTCAGTGACTGGCTCCTGTAAGAGGAGAATGGGGCCAGTCATACTTGTGCTATAATTAATGTGCTGCTTCCCAGCCTGAGGGGGCAGGACCGGACAGCCAGGTGATACCTTAATGGACACCTGAGCCTTATAAAAGGACAGAGATCCATCACAGTATTAGAACCACAGGGAGTGGGAAGGCTCTTGTGGAAGGACCTTAGCCAGTGTCTGCAGGAGGCTGGGTACTGCAGGGGAACCAGCCTGGGGGCGGTGGTGAGTGCTGTATAGCGAAGTGGGGAAAGATTCAAAAGTAGCTTAGAAAGGGCTAAGAACAGGGCCCAAAGGGCAGGCTGAAGTGAAGCCCTGGAGGGCAGAGAAACTGTTTTGGTTTGTTTAGGACTTTTTAGTTTGGACTTTTGCTACCATTGAAGGGTTTATATTTATTTTTGACTTGGATGAAGAGGTAAACCACACCTCCCACACAGACTAGTGTGGAGATGCTGAGGAGACCCATCTTGGGGAAGGAAACTGAGGCAGGGAGTACTGGCAGTGCTATGCTCAGCCAGCAGGTGGCATGCCAACATCTAACTTTAGTATTTGACCATCAGTGTCTTGCTTCTTTTGGTCCCATGTGATGTTGACATTATTTTAATTAATTTTGTATTTAGTGCCCTACTTTTTCAGATACTAAATGAATGGGTATTTTGTTTCTCCAGTTAAAAAAACAACACATCATATTTCTTGTTTCATCTCTACATGAACATTTAAGACTAACTGTTTAACACTGCAAGACATTTCTTATTATGACTTAATAAGAGGCCCATCAGTAAATGACCTTGGCCAAAAAGCTAGTGTACCTCTGGAATAAAGTGTGTTCATTCATCATAGAAACTACAGGATATTGTGCAGTATAGAGAGAATATTTTATGGAAGCCTTTTATGCTGCAACTGAACCAATGTAATGCAGATTTCCCTCCCTCAAAATAACAAACACACGATCGAAAATAAAACTGCTACTCTTAAAAGATGATGAGATTCCTAGTGCAATAAAGAAAGATGTTGATCAGCACAATGCTTGTTCTCTCCTTGGCCTAACCTTGGATACGATTGAGATTTTAAGAAATCTGATTGATAGTTTTATTTATCCTCTTCTTTCCTGAATTAAAAAGTAAGCCTTGTTACTTCATAAGCCTTGTCTGTGTTCATTAAGGTTCCTTATCCAAAGCCCTTTATACCACCTTTGCTGGGCCTCATGAGACACAACACACCTGCTTGGAATATTTTTGCTTAGTTAATGTTCTATAAACTGGCAGGAATTGAACATCCCCAAGGAGGAGCCCAATATTACAAGGCTCAAAATTACCTTACAGATGGATTAAGTTCATTATTCACTCTTGTTTCAGTGTTTCTCACAGGAAAGCATGAGCAGAGGTATCAGAATCTCTATGACTCAGACAGTCTGTCTGTGATTGTTCTGTACATCCCTTGACCTAACTCAACAGGATTGTGATTTCTGTATAATTAGGCTTCATTAATTAAGGATGGAAGAGAGACCAGACAATCAAATTACAGAGTATTGTTGAGTTCAAAGTAGAAAGTATGCAAATCTACTGTAATAAAGCCAATCATAAAAATGCTGTGTCTAACAACAATTAGAAATGAATAATTTTTAGTGACAAACAATATTACATGAATAAGAAATGTACAAGATTTCTTGTCACTCTTTCTCATGACTCTCTCAGAGCTGAAACTTCAAGGTCCTCTTTGGATGTCATACCTTGTGATTCATATAGTTATATAACAGCCCTTGGAAATTATATTCAACCACATTGCCTACAAGCAAATAAATGACATGATTATTCTTTTCTAGCTGTACAAAATGAACGGGACAGGATAAGCACAAGAAGGAGCACATTTGATGGCAGCAACATTCCCTCTATTAACACATTGTCACAAGCTGAGGCTCTTTCTCGGCAGGTACAGTGATCCACCATGAAGTTATTTAACACCCTTTTAGATTTTTTCATAGTTAAATATTTCCTATTTCTCATTATATAAAACATAATTATTGAGACTACTAATGTTCTATCTGCTTCCAAAAAATGCAACCCAGCTGCTTCTTCCTAATGTAAGACTCAATAATAAAGAACATACATCTATTTCTGATGGTGAAGCTAGTAAAGAAGGTCACTTAAGAAAATTCATCTTGTGTTAGGTACAATATGTCCCAGTTTTCTTCCTTAATATTGCTTTATGATCCCCTTACTTTCAAATTAAGTTCTGTCTCAAGCAGTTAGTGGCATCTGTCTGGTCCTTGAGGCTGGATTTTCAATGGAGCTTAACAGAGATAAATGTCTGACATCCAATACATGTCAATGGGTGCCTAACTCCCTTAGTTAGGCTCCTTTGAAAATTACAGCTTTAATGTTTGGATTTTATAAACCCTATTAGGGTTAACAAAAGGGTCCAAATGCTCAATCTATTCACATCCTGCTTTTGAACTCTCTTTGCCTGGTTTGAACTACATTTTCCTCTGGTTTCTTTTTTTATCTAATTAGTTGTTGAGTAGAACAGTGTCCACTGATTTCCTGTAACTCAAATAAATCATAATAATTGATTTCACACTCCCTTACCTCTTAGTAACTTACTCGGAGGGCAACTGCTGCCATCTTCACTTCATGATTTCATGCTGACTGTTTTATACTGAACAATACATCCCCAAAAGTTTTGTAATCTTGTCCTTTGTCGGCAGCTTTCATATGATGGAACTGTCTCTACGAAATATCTATAAGCTGTAAAATTTCTTGCATCCTTCTTTGTTCCTTACTTAAATAAAATAATTAAATTAACCACTTAATACTACTAGGCTGGTACGAATGGGCTACTTGGTACATTGGTACTACTACACCTGACTCTAGTAATCAATGAAAAAGCCTCTTCAACGGTATTTGCATTTCCCTTATTATTTTTTAGAATGTTAGGCTTTAAGTAACTTTTAGCCAGGCCTGGTGATTTGTTGTTTTCTTATTGTACAAATTAATTCATATTTCATATTTCAAACTCAGGTTTACAAACAAATAAACGAATATTTCACCTCAGGCTCATGCTCAGAAGCCACGGTGAGGGACACCTTAAGAATACATAGGCAGATAACAAGTAAACAAGATAAATATTTAAGGATAATGCCTTCTCCTTCTTTGGTAGATGCCGAGCTAAATAATTACAGACAGGCCTGAAGCAACCCCAAACTCAGGGAAAAGTTCTCATCTTCATCTAACCCATACCTCATGGCTTCTCCTTTCTCCATACTGTCCTGAACAAAAGCCCTAAATCCAAATACCCTTCACTTTGGAAAGTTTGGGTCCAAATTTTGCAGCCTTTTGTTAGTATGTTAAGAGCTTGATGCAGGAGTTACTGGGTGAAATCCTCTGGCTTGTGTTGGGCAAGAAATCAGAGTAGGTGATCATAATGGTCTCTTCTGATCTTAAAATCTAAGAATAAGCTGTTTTCCTTAGTAATTCTTTGAACTTGTTTATAGTACATACACGTATGTGTTGTTAAAGTCCTTTAATCATTGCCAAGTGGTACACACAGTTCATGAATAAAAGTGTTTTCTTAAGTGGGCTCCTGCTAAATATCCATTCTGTATGCTTTTCTCCCACAAAACTGGGAGATGATTGTCTGATTGTCTTCAGCATATATTCCCCATCTAGAATTTTCCCCTCTAAAGATTAAATATTTTATTCAGATTATTTGATATCTATATTTCAATAGCATCTAGAGGTCCCTAGGAGGATCAGCTCCTTTACTTGATTCCTTTACTTATACAATAAATGCTTCCAGGAGGAGCAGAGAAGAGCATGGTCTCCTTTGCCCCAATCCCATAAGAGCTCCTCTGCCCCAATCTGCAGGGTTAAAGCTACACCATTCTGGCTAGCAAGGGCTAGATAGGAGTGAGAGTGGGTAGCATCTGCCTTCCCTCAAACCAATACCGCAAGATAATTCTCACTCTGTCAGCATGATTTTCCCTACTTACCCCTCCATGCTGTATGCTAAAAGAGAGGGAGGTTGGGACAGTGGGCAATGGAGAGAGGGAAGGTCATGGTAGCATAGCCAGGAGCTGTGAAACCTCTGGGAGTGCAAAGATTCATATATTTTAAGGCCATAAGGAACCCTTGTGATAATCTGATCTGACCTCCAGCATAACACAGGTCTTAGAATTTGACCCAGTAATTTCTTCAGCAAGCCCATAACTTCTCTTTGAGCTATAGCATGTCATTTAGACAGACATCCAGTCTTGATTTAAAGATGTAGAGTGATGTAGAATGTACTATGTACCTAAATAAATAATTCTAACTGTTAATTGTCCTCACTTAAAAATCTGCAGTTTATTCTAGTCTGAATTTCTAGTCTAGCTTCAGCATTGGGTCTTGCTAATGCCTTTTTCTACTAGATTAAAGAGCTATCTTCTGCTGGAAGTCTCTTCCCCATTTACCTGTTTGCAGACCATTATCAAAACACTTCTTAGCCTTCTCTTGGACAAACTAAATAGATCGAGACTCTGAAATCTCTCACTATAAAGCATGTTTTCCTGATTTTGCAACCTTCTTGTGGCTCTTTTCTGAACCCTTTCCAATTTTTCTACATTCTTTTTGAAGTTAGGACACCAAAACTAGACTCAGTATTCCAGCAATGGTCTCACTAAGGCCATATGTAGAGGTTACCTTTCTACTCCTAATTGATATTCCCCAGATGATGCATACAAGAATTGTATTTACCCTCTTAGCTACAGCACTGGACTGGGAGCTGATATTCAGCTGGTTATCTATAGGCTTGACAGAATTCATTTTAAAAATGCAATAGAATATTGATGTTTATTTTTCAGCATTCTTTCCTTTTTTATTGATTTACAGTTGCAGGAAATTTTTGAGGAGTCAAATAATGGGGGGGGGGGCTAGGAGGGTTCTCCCAATAATTATTGAATGTCAGTAGACATTGAGATTCAAAAAGTTAAAGCTTTATAACCGTTAAAACACAAATAGTCAACATCACGTCAAAATATACAAAGTAAATATCCTTAAATTAAATCCTAATACAGTAAGTTCTCAAGCAGCATTTTTCTTACCTTGTCTATCTGTAAATTTTAATTATTATCAATGGAAATATTTTTTCGTTGGTTTGTGTGTGTGGTTAAATCAGATTTTACCGACATTAACATATAAAAAATCTAATCCTAACTATATGCTTAGTTATCTATTGCTACACTGTAGTCATATTCAGTTTCATTGTATTTCAGGATACCAAGTTATGTGGAAGCAGGGCCTTAGCTCATAAACCCAACCTCTTGTGAGCTCTGCAACATAGTGGGATTTCACAATGGGGTTTTGGTAGTTGCAGTGTTAGAGATCCAAATCCTTTACTCCCTCCTTGGTAGTGAAACCACACTGCCTCCAACCTCCAAAGTGGGAGAGTAGAAGGAGACTCTGTGTTTTGAAACTCAGTTGCTTGGTTCTTGTGCAGGTTTTTCTAGCATGATGAATACTATAGGTCTAAGTGAGATATTTTTCCTAGTTTCAGCCCTACTTTTGTCTTCAGTCATCTTGCCTGTATTGCTTAATAGCAAGTTTAGTATTGTTCCTTTCCTTAGAAAGTCATTAAGGATTTCACGATTTGGCTCAGTGATCATACAAAAGCTTTCTAGCACCAAGCCCAGAAAGATTCCTCTCTCTCTGT
This sequence comes from Chelydra serpentina, assembly GCA_037349315.1. Classification (NCBI taxonomy): domain Eukaryota; kingdom Metazoa; phylum Chordata; order Testudines; family Chelydridae; genus Chelydra; species Chelydra serpentina. The sequence goes on from JBAIAC010000002.1 coordinate 85,648,976, forward strand.
TTCACAGAACACTGTGCACTGCAGGTGGTCTTATATACACTCCTATTAGTACATTTTCTGAAACATCCCCAGCTTCTATCCATACTGGTTCTCATCATTACAAATCTTTCTGCTTTAGGCATTTAAAAAGCCTATTTCATCTTCTAGAGTTAATGATACTTAGCTTTTCACTGAAAATACATATTTCCCTTTTATCTTTGTGTGCCTAGAACTTTATTACATTCCCTTCCCAGCCCTTTCTTTCTAAAGTGAGGTAAATGTCATCCATTTTAAAGGCAAAAAAAATTAAAATTAAAAATGTTACAAATAATAGTCATCTCTTGGAATGAGAAGATCTTGTAAAAATATAATAATAAGAATCACACTATTATGGTAAAGTACACCATACTAGTAACAATGAGGGACGAAAATGATCATTTACATGCATATTGGTCATCTATATATTGTATGGGACTTTGGCAATAATGTGCATGCTTGCTTCCGTGTGTTTTGCTTAAATATACTTCTAGCCAGTGGAAACATAGTAACAAATATGGAATACTAACATGGTGTATTTTTTTGTTTTGTTTTTTGTTTTTGCTTAACATGGCTAGATCCCTGTCTCGAGTCCTGGTGCTAGTACTGACATAAATGTAAAGAAAATTGCCAGTATTAGCGATGTCTGTGAATCTATGAAGCAACAGCTGTTGGTCCTTGTAGAGTGGGCTAAATATATTCCAGCCTTCTGTGAACTACCATTGGACGATCAGGTACAAAGCAAATGAACTGGAGAATAATGATTATTCTCCTCCTGTTACAGTCATGTAGAAATATTGTGTAACAATTCATTGTCTGCCCTGTATGCTAGATCTAAGCTTTGAAGCAGACTTGAGACATCACACAAAGAGATAGTAGAGGTTGAAGGGTGCTTCATGTGTTGGAAAAAAGGGTAAAGATCCCCAAACTGGAAATTTCAGAAACAATATTTTGCAACTTTCATATTCTGTTGGAATCAGAAACTTTAAAGGCATGCCAAAATTAATAATAGCAGTTAAAAAAACCATCCAAACTCCTTTGAACCTTTCAGAACATTTGGTTGATGTTCAGCTTCAACTGTTTGGGAAGACACAGGTGACTTGTTATTTAATTTGAACCAGTTTCCTCATCCTTGCAAGAAATATAAGTATTACAGTCTTGAGAAGAAATCAAACCTATATTGATGCCAAACCATAGAAAATAATTTGCTGTTGAATATAATACAATAAAAGATCCAAAATTGCATTTATAATATGCTTATGTAAATTTGATTCTAAATTGACATGTAAAAGGTGCTTGAGTTCTCTTTTAGGGACAAAATATCATCACTTTGGTGCCATGCCAAATATCTGTTAGCTTTGAGTGAGATGTCTAAAGTGAATTCAAACCCCAGGTCTTCATGTTGTAATAGACATTACCAGGGGCGTATGTAGGAAATTAAATTTGACCGCTTTTGGAGGAGCATGTTAAACACACACATACTATACAGATTAATATCAACACATGCACATATATCATATTCATAGATATAAACAGCAGTACGGTCACCATTTCAACAAAAATCTGTGAGCCTTGAGCCATCTGAATAAATGTGTCCACAAGTACTTAGCTGCAATGGGGTCACAGAAATCCTCCGGCCCTGGGGCTGTGGCGGGGAGAGGGAGCTTCTCCAGCCCCAGGGCCAGATGAGCTCTCTCTCCGTGCCACAGCTCTGAGGCCAGAGGAGTTGTCAGCTCCCACCATGGCCCTGGGGCTGGAGGAGCTTTCTCTCTCCTCTGCACCCCACGGGGCTGGAGGCGTTCTCTCTCCCCACCATGGCTCCGGGGCTGGAGGAGCTGTCAGCTCCTGCCATGGCCTCAGGGCCAGAGGAGCTCTCTCTCTGGCCTCAGCCCCAGAGGAGTTCTGTGCCCCCCTTGATTATCAGTGATTGCTGCCCTCCCCCACCCCCCGCCCCGTGCATGCCCCTGGACATTACTGTCACCAAGAAGCTGGTTGGAAAGTTAACTCGCTGCTAAGAATGTCCTGGTTTTGGTCTTTTAAACTATAGTTCTACTCTGAAAGTGACCCTATAAAAATGTCATTGTGGAATTCCTCTGTTCTGTCTCCTCAGTGTCAAATATTCTCTGTTTGTAGTAAAAGACATGAGGGCGTTCTCAGCCCTGCAAACCCAGCGTTGTATCTGAGAGTGAAGCTGGGGACATTTCTCCTCCTCTTTCCAGTAATAAAGCTGTTTCAGGCCAAACCATGCCCTTTCAAATTATTTCTTCAGTGACACCTGTGCTTACACTAGGTTTACACAAATGTGTCAAACAATTCCTTTGATGATATAGAAGGAAGAATGGAATCAAATCAGTCTTTAGTTGTGTTGGCACTGTAGAGGCCAAAGATGTAAGATGCAATAAAACTTGCTTTCATCACTTAAGCTGATATGATGGAACAGGAAAAAGAACAGACCTGCTGACTAAGAACATACCAACTTTACACTTTTCAGAGTATAAGTGCACTTTAGAGGGTCACTAGCCAATAATTTTATGCTGAAAATTTGACCTACACTACTTAGAATATAAAGTGAGAAATATTGCTCAAACTCCAAGGAAAACCTGATACTTTGTTACTGAGAAGTTAAAAGTAATGGTTACTACTTTTGTATGATAACCTCTTGCTAATTGGCAACTAAGATTTACTTATCAAATAAGCTTCCTCTTTTTGTACACTTTCTTCCTGACCTCAGAGTCAACCTGGTTTACGAACAACAAGGTAAACAAAAAAATGTGTTAGCTCTGTTAAGGTTGAGATTCTGAAAGCTTTCTAATTTGGTTGCTCAGTTCCATTAGCTGGCTTTGAAAATCCCAGCATAAAGATCACAAGAGAAAAATTCATGTTTGCACAATGGAAACAAACAAGAGCCCCAAGAAAATAGATTTCATTGCCAAGCTTCTAGGAGGGCATTATAAACAATGGAATGTAAATAAAAAATGTAAAATGATAAACTAGTGAGTAAATTGTTTAACTGCTTTCCTGGTATGAATCAGGTTTCTTCTTTATTGACTATCATAAAGAGATCTTGTTCTATATATTTTGCAAAGATATCATTGTCTGTATTTCATATTGAACCTGGCCTGTTTGACAGCAAAATGGAGTACTTCTCTGTTATTTTATTTTCAGTTTTGTGCATGGTGTTTTTTTCTTTATTTCACTTATTAGAAGAAAGGTATTTTTAGCAAAATTGGTTGAATTACCCAATAACGCACTGTCTTCTGAAAGCTGATAGGTGGGCTTGGTATGGCATTGGAAAATTGTTCTAAGCCAATAAATAAATAAATATGTCCAGAAGGCTGGCTTTGTGGGGGAAAGAGACATCTCAAATATCTTTGTGTTTTACTGGATCAGGCTGAACAAAATACTGTACTGGATATTGCAAAATTAATGCTAATAAGTTATGATAGCCTTCCTGCCACTGGTTCCTTCCAGGTTCCTTCCATTGCACTAAACTGGGAGGAGTGGTAGATATGCTGGAGGATAGGGATAGGATACAGAGGGACCTAGACAAATTAAAGGGTCAAAAGAAATATGATGAGGTTCAACAAGAACAAGTGCAGAGTCCTGCACTTAGGATGGAAGAATCCCAGGCACTGCTACAGACTAGGGACCGAATGGCTAGGCAGCAGTTCTGCAGAAAAGCACCTAGGGGTTAAAGTGGACGAGAAGCTGAATATGAGTCAACAGTGTGCCCTTGTTGCCAAGAAGGCTAATGGCGTTTTGGACTGTATAAGTAGGGGGCATTGCCAGCAGATCAAGGGACGTGATCATTCCCCTCTATTCGGCATTGGTACTGTGTCCAGTTTTGGGTCCCACACTACAAGAACGATGTGGAAAAATTGGAAAGAGTCCAGCGGAGGGCAACAAAAATGATTGGGAGACTGAAGCACATGACTAATGAGGAGAGGCTGAGGGAACTGGGATTGTTTAGTCTGCAGAAGAGAAGAGTGAGGGGGGATTTGATAGCTGCTTTCAACTACCTGAAAGGGGGTTCCAAAGAGGATGGATCTAGACTGTTCTCAGTGGTATCAGATGACAGAACAAGGAGTAATGGTCTCAAGTTGCAGTGGGAGAGGTTTAGGTTGGATACTAGGGGAAAAAATTCACTAGAAGGGTGGTGAAGCACTGGAATGGGTTACCTAGGGAGGTGGTGGAATCTCCTTCCTTAGAGACTTTTAAGGCCCAGCTTGACAAAGCCTTGGCTGGGATGATTTAGTTGAGGATTGGTCCTGCTTTGACCAGGGGGTTGGACTAGATGACCTCCTGAGGTCCCTTCAAATCCTGATATTCTGTGTTGACTTAAAATCCAAGAACAAGCTTTATGCAAAAGGCAGTGGAAACTATGAAGTGCACATAAATATATTCAATGATAAACTATTTGCAAAATCATATTGTGTTCAAAATTCAGTTTGTACGTATTGCTAAGTGATAACAGTGACAAAGTGACACAGTTTAACTCAACTACATTGAAATAGTAAGATATTGTTATAAAATGGAACCATGTACCTTAAAAATTACTTGTAGTAGTCTGACTGGTGTAATTGCAAGCAACAGCACTCTGATGCCTGCTGCAGCTGATTCATCTTGTCCACCACAGATAATCACATATTTATGTTGATGTTATAATTCATGTTGTTATTTTATGGGGGGTTCCTCTTTTTAAGGTTGCCCTGCTAAGAGCGCATGCTGGGGAACACCTCTTGCTTGGAGCAGCAAAACGGTCCCTGGCATATAAGGATATTTTACTTTTAGGTAAACATTTATTTTGTTTTGATTAATAATTACCATGTTATAGTTCACTGACAACCATATAATCAGCATCCTGATAAACAGTACCCTCATTTAATTGGGACAATTGCCACAGCACAATAAGTGCAATGCACTCCACTGTCTTTAAACACTGCACTGGTGGCATACCTAAACACTGTACTTATGGTGTGCCTACTATATTGTCACATGCCAGGTTTCAGCAAAAGCAGATGTACAGTCCCTTGCAAATTAAAATGGCTACAGTTCTACTGATACCATAAACCTAAACCCACATAGGAAGTCCTTGCCAAATGGATCTACTTACTTTGGTACCCTGTGTGGCAACATTGACCCATGTCACAACCCACCAGTGGACTCCATCTGTGCCAGTACTTTGGCCTTCTTGCAAGGAACTGTCTAGGTGTCCATGGACAGAAGCACCTAATGCAAGCCAGGGGTATAAAGTGTGTAAGGTCTAGGGGCAGTCCGTCAGCCTTTCTTTATCAACTTTGTGCCACCATGTGCAGGGGACTTTCCACTGCCTGCTATGCCCATGCTTGGGGTCTGGCTATCTGTGGCCCAATATGACTCATTCTGAGTATTTCAGAGTAGCAGCTGTGTTAGTCTGTGTCAGCAAAAAGAACAGGATTACTTGTGGCACCTTAGAGTAATGGAGAGCGCTTGTTCTAGATATGCTACTCACATTAGAGGCTCCTTCCTGTTCCTGGTCCAATTTTTTTCCTGAGTGCAGTTTTACTGGACTAAACTACCTAGTTAAGTGTAAAACGGACTCATCATACCCATTAAATTACCAAAGATATAAGTATTTGCTGTATTCTTGGGACATTTAGGTAATGAGCAGAACTGGTGTAAATGAAAATGGTGGTTAGCATGATGAAGGTAAGTATATCCCACAGAAAGGAATAATGTAGGACCAATTTACTACCCCCAGCTACTCTAGCTCTCTGAGAAAGAATTCTGTATAGCTGATGATTGATCGACCTAGTGGGAAATTATCAGCTTTTGTTCTTGACAAAACTCTTGCCCTTATATGTTATTCTCACAGGTCATTTTATTATACAGATATAATTTGGCCAGAAGTTAAAGTAAGGCGGATTGCCAGTGTAGGCAGCTCTGTCTCTGCTAAAAGCAGATGGAGAGCTTTCCCGCCTCTCCCTTGTTTAGGGGAGGCTTTCTCTGCTTCTCCTCAGCTGGTGAGTTGAGGACTTGTCAGGCAAGAAGTATCAGAAGTGGAAGCCACAGAAGAAGGTGTTTCTTGGATGGGAAGTTTCTGGGTTTTGCCAATTCTAGATGTGGCAGAAGCACTGGCTTCCCAGTAAGGAGTGCCTCCATCAACCTTCTTTGAAGGAAGAGCTACTTTCCCTCTACTGGTGATTCTGACAATTTAGCCCAGAATATGACACTTGGGGAGTTGACCCCATTTAATACCTTATCAATTTTCTTTATAACATAATCCCCCTACTTACTCCAAATATTCTTCCTAGCAAGCCTCCAAAGAATTCCCTGCTTGTGTAAAATGATGGAAAGAAATATTAATTCCGTGTAAATTATATGAATATCTAAAATATCTTAGCCAACAAAATGGATTTGTTATTCCTTTAAATCAATATGTACTGCATACTATCCCATATCAATACAACACAAGTATCTGCTACTATATTACTTCATCATTCAAAAGCTACATCTTATATTGTTTCTATTCAACCTATTAACTCCTATTAACTTCAGTGGGGCAGTGATTTCACCTGTTAACTTTTTCTTACCAGAATAAGCTCAGTAGCATCTGTAGTGACTGAGCCAGTTGAAGACTGTAAATTCTTCAGGGCAGAGACTGTATCTTTGTTCTGTGTTTATATAGTGCTTTGCACAGTTGGGTCGTGGTCCATGACTGGGATTCCCAGGGTTTACGGTAGTACATATATATAATAAAGTACATAAATTTATGCTACCATAAATAGTAGCAGTCTGTTAGGAAGTTACATGTTGTTCCTCTCTTTCTCTTAGATAGGTTTAGAATTCTAAACCAAATAAATTAGAAGTGGGGACTTATATTTTTTACAGTGAATTTAAATAATTATGAGGACCACATTTTCAAAGTGGCATCTTTCTAGCCTCTAAAACAGAACACTGAATTTTCCTAAGATTAATAGCCTGTGCCAAATCTAATGTCAAAATGGATTTATGGGCCCAAACTATGTAGTTTAGATGGCTAATTGGATAACTCCCCAGTTTGTGCACACAGATAGGCCTCGAACCTGCAGACACACTAATCAGTAACTATGCATATGGGAATACTTATATGCCTGAGTACTTACAAGATCAGGACTTTGTTTTGCACATATGCTTTCCTTGTAAAGAAACTTAGTTTTGCAGGAGGGAATGTTACTGTATGAAAAATTCAACATGCAAAAATCTAACTATGCAAAATTAAAAATGGTTTGGTTCACCTGGGTCTGGAAATTTAAATCTTTGTGTAACATCAGTCCATATTCTGGTATTTTTTCTCCTCAAGGTAATGATTACATCATACATCGCAACAGTTCTGAAGTTGAGATCAGCCGAGTGGCAAACCGGATTCTGGATGAGCTAGTCCGACCATTCCAGGAAATTCAAATAGATGACAACGAGTATGCTTGCTTGAAAGCAATTGTGTTTTTTGATCCAGGTACATTTTCCAAAAAGTCTTTCAGAGTTACTGTATGAACACACTGAAATTCACCTTTGGTGATGTAGCATTCATTAACAGTCTACATATTTGAACAAAGAATTTTTTACTAAAAGAATATGCTTTGACTTGAAGTATTTTTTCATTTTTTCAAGATGCAAAGGGATTGAGTGACCCATTAAAGATTAAGAACATGCGGTTCCAAGTCCAAATCAGTTTAGAGGATTACATTAATGACCGTCAGTATGACTCCAGGGGGAGGTTTGGAGAACTTCTGCTTCTATTGCCTACGCTTCAGAGCATCACTTGGCAAATGATTGAGCAAATACAGTTGGTCAAACTGTTTGGAATGGTTAAAATTGACAGTTTGCTTCAGGAAATGTTACTAGGGGGTAAGTGTGTCATTCTTTTTCTGTGATATTCCACCTTATCACCTTGATAAATACTTTGGGGGGAAATGTCCTCCTCCCCATCTCACCAGGCTGCTCAGACTTACTCCAGGGGACTGGATCAGTGCCAATTTGGGGGGAGCATTAAAGTCATGATAACGTGGCTAACTGTCCTGTCCCTCCACCTCCAATGTATACTATATGTTCCACAGCTGTAGCTGAGTACCTGGACATACAATTCCCCAAAGAGACAGACAGGGGAATCCTTATAAATATTGTAAGGATGAAATCCATTGTTAATGCAACCCAAGCAGTGAAAACAAATGTCATACTTATTATGGTTGAAGTCTTGTTAAATTGTTTAATGAATACACAAAAGGCAATTATTCAAATTGCCAATCAAAATATTTGCTCTAAGGGCATGTAATTATTGCTGTGTAAATCGCTAGTAACAACATGTTCATTCGAATTGATATGTGCTCTTGTAATTTTTGCAGGTACGTCTAATGATGCCAGTCATCTTCATCATCCAGTACATCCTCATTTAGCTCAGGATCCATTAACTGGCCAAACTATTCTCATAAGTTCAATGTCTGCTCCTGTACATACAGAACAGATCTGTAAGCAATTTCACATTACCTTTCTATCATAACATCTGACTGTTATCTTTAGTTAACTGGCAAATTCATTAAAATGATGACCTGTCAAAGCTAGTGTATACTTCTTTCATCCTAATTTCTGAGATTTAAATAGTCATGCACTTAAAAAAAAAAAAAAGCACACAGAAACAACCCCCGAAGCAATACGTTCTGGTTTGAGTTTAATTTAAAACACATGACACTGTTTTGATATTACCACTGGTTACAAATGTGGATTTTTAAAAGTGAACAATACACGGGGCTTCTGATATTTAAAAATGAATATTTACCTTTAGCGGCTAATGCACATACTTTTTTAGGGTACAGTAGTATGTATATCATAAATATGTATTTAGATTGGTCAAGAACATAATAATACATAGTTTCCCCTTAATTCTTTTTCAGCAACTCCAGAAACTCCATTACCTTCCCCTCCGCAAGGCTCTGGACAAGAATACAAAATGTCTACAAACCAGACTACCGTCATAACACAGCAATCAATTTTAAAACAAAAACCATTGTGATAATTTTTTTTAATTTTTATTTTTTCTTTTCTTTTACATGCACTGTATAAATTGTTAGGACACCTGAATGGTGGAAACCTCAGGATAGCAAATTAGGCCACCCCTTGACCCAAGCAAGTACAGGGGGCTGTTTTTATAATTTCTCTGTTTCAAAACTCAGAAAGCAAGGTACACTATTAAGAATGATGAATTTGCCGTGCACTTGGGGATACTGGTAGTCTTACAGCATATGTATATTTTGGTAATGCCTTTGGATCATTGAATTGAACAGGTTCATTTTTATTTCCCATTTGTAGTTGTCATCTTAATATTGTTTATTTTAGATCTGTAAGTAATTTCTTCATTGAAATGTCACTTGGAACTAATTGTGCCTGTTTAGCTATGAATGGTAGAACTTAAGACATGGATTAACCAAGCCAAGAGTTCATAAATAATAAAAGAGCAGGTTGTTAAATAAAACAGACGTATTACATATAGAGTGAAAATACATAATGGATAGGAGGGTCTGTTTCATTAAAATAAATCCTAATGTGGGGATACCATGATCTTGAAGTATGACTGTACCATAAGAGTTAAGTGTGTTGAATGATAGCTGTCATGTTTACCTATCAGTTTATGTGAATATGGTAAAATGAGAGAACCCGCAACGTGCAGCTGTGTGCTAAAAATGAAACATGGGTATAGGGAATGACTTTGATCATGCACACACACTGTGTTTGCTCACAGTTGGAATTTGTTATGATGATCTATTTACTGACTCAGAGAGAGGTTTTCATGCTACGCTTTCATTCATGAATTATTGACATCACAAGAAAATTGCTACTTCGCACAGTCTGGTTGTTCATAAGAGGAATGATTTTTTCTTTAATGGAGACTTTCTCCCCAAAAGCTGTTAAAAAGTGCCAAATAATGTGGTCTGTTGGGTTATTTTAATGAAATAACACATTGGAGTCAGAGATTTCAGCAAAGAGATGTGACCTGGCCCAAATACCTTGGTTTATTATAACATCATAAGTTCATACAATCATCATGGAGCAGCTAACTCCCTGACTCTTAAAGTGGTATACACTCAACTATAAGAACTTTTCGTCCTTTTTTGCAAACATAAAGCCACAAAACCATGTAAAACGATTAGAAAAAGTTTGAGTGCTGACTTGTAAACTCAGAATGCTTTAATGAGAATTCACATAACACCAAGCAGTATGTGTGTTCCTTTGGGGTATTCTGCAATAGTTGTATTTGTAGTTAAATCTGCATACAATAGCTCTTAATGTTCGTCTTTTGCTTTTTAAAAAGTGTTTTCCTTTTTATTGGTTATTTTGTATTTTTTATGAATAAGCATATATTGCTTACTCTGTGGAGCAATAATGTCTCCTTTCTCATCTCCTTTATGATATCTATGATTCACTTGTTGATGGTCTTGTTCGTACTCTCTTTTATGCCTAGGGGAGGTTTGCAATTAATTTCAATGGAAGCAGGGTTGTGTCCCTTGTACGCAAATGGGACCATAGGTGCCGACTTAGTGGGTGCTCAGCACCTACCAACAGCCCCGTGGATCAACTCCTCCTCCTTACCCCCCCGAGTGCCTCCTGTCTGCCAGTGATCAACTGTTCAGCGGCATGCAGGAGGAGGAGCAGGGGCAGGAGGAGGTGAAATGGGGTGGGCGCTTGATGGTAGGGGTAGAGTGGGGGCAAGACCTGGGGCTGAGCGGGGATCCAGAACTGGGGAAATCACAAAGTTGGCACCTCTGTATGGAACTGAGTCTTTTTTGAAACTATAATGTAGCTTTTAGGTGCTGAGCACATGCAACTCCCATTTAAGTGACTATACCTATTCCTACTCCTACTGAAGTCCTTGGCAAAGCTCCATTGTTTTCAGTGGGAATAGGTTCGGGCCTTGCATGCACCAGATATTTCATGATTGAGGTCTCACCCTGTTTGGGTTCATTCTGTAATTTTCCCAGGTACGCTTTGTGACTGCCTCTATAACTGACACAGAGCACATCTTATTGTGTTTGGTTCTTACAACACTGTATTTTAGACAGAGAATGTACAATAGAATGTTTTCACAAACTGCCAGAGTGTACTGGATAAAAACATATACTGTAGTATTTTATCTTACTAAAGGATGTTATCTATTTTATACAGTACATTGCATTTTTTTCAAATAAGGAAAACACTACTGTAATTTATTGGGATATGCTGATTTATTTTATAAATGTAACATTATTTTTGTAAACTTAATTATGCAAAAATCAAAAATGATTAGCTTTGTTAAACCTTAAATTATATTAAAATGAAATCTCCTATATGTCTGAACTGTGCTGTCATGTTTGTATGTCGAGCATTCAAGATAAAAATGGTTGCTGGAAATAATCATCAGTCATTATAATCATCAATGCTCAATAAACAGATATCTACCCTGTGGTAACTTTTTAACCACTTACATAATTGCATGAAAACATTGATGTCATTTTATATTGTTTGTCATATAAATAAGTACAAAAAAGTTACAAATCTGCATCTTCACTATATTAAAATCACATGGGAAATATATGATAGCAACACATTACTTGCCATTGCTGTAGCATTTCTTAGTACTATATAGCAATAGTTTTCACTTTTTGATTCTGATCCAGAAAATCATTCAAGCACACGCTTAGCTCAATCCCTATTGAGGAAAGCACTTAAACCCATGCTTAACTTCAAGTCTTTGCTTAATGTTAAGCATGTAAGTAACTACTGTTCTTGGATAAGGATAGTTTCCTGAATCATGGCCTTTGTCATTCTGTAGATTTCAAATTATTTAAACAGTTTAATTTAGTTGAAATTTGGTAATACTTGAGTGTTTCGAAGTAGATTTTTTCTTTGTTTCTTTTTTTCCCCTTAAGATTCCTTGCAATGTATTTTATCATGTTCTCAGCATCTGTTCTGCCTTGGGCCAAATGTTCAACTGTTTGTGTCTTTATAGGTTGTGTGGGTGGGTGGGTGCTGACTGATGTTGAAGATTTTTTAGCCCTTTTGAGTAACCTGTGTCTGCAATTGATGATTCCAGTTTAGGAATCTTTGTGCCCTTTACTTGCAATGCTGAATTGGATGAAATGGGGGGGGGGGGGTAATTTGGACAAGAGAGATTTTCTCCCTTTTTGTGTAGCTGGAAACACTACTGTAGGGCCTGATCCAAACTCCACTGAAGTTAATGTAATGCCAATAGACTCTGGTCATCAACAACCGGGATCAAACCTGGGATCTTTGGAGCTTAATACATGAGCCACTACTGCATGAGCTAAAAGACACACTTCTCTCTTAGCCAAGGCTGTAGCAGGCTTATCAATCTCTATCTGGTCTAGCCACCACTAGAGGGGAACAGAGTGCCATATCAAGCAGGCATGGGTTGCATACTTCCTCTAGCTGGGGAAGCACATCCCGAGATTCAGAGACTTCCCAGTTGGTATCCCAGATGAACCCCTACTTGTAATGCTGACAGATTCCGGCAGCCAGGTTCAAACCTGGGACCACTGGAGCTTAATGCATGAGCCACTACTCCATGAACTAAAAGACACATCTCTCTTAGCCAAAGCTGTAGCAGGCTCATCAATCGCTAGCCGTCTAACCACCACTAGAGGGGGACAGAGTGCCACCCCAAGTAGGCATGGGTTACAACAATAAAAAGCATCCCATTGACTTTAATGGCCTTTCAGTCAGGCTCCTGTAGGGTTCTGTTGTATTAATTTAAAGGAATAAATGGATCAAAAGAATCAAAGGTTTTAATATGACCCTGAAACTTTCCTACATAAGTTTAAACAATCTTCAGGGTTTGGTATACAGTGACCTCAGCCTGTTAATACTATGGCAGACACACCATAAACATTCTTTTTAACCTTTTATTAAAGATACAGGCCCGGTGTGGTGGCGCGTGCCTGTAATCCCAGCTGCTTGGGAGGCTGCGGTTGGCGGATCGCTCAGGAGTTCTAGGCTGCTGTGCACTATGTCAGTCGGGTGTCCGGTGCTACTGACAGCTTGGCCAGCGGGTAGTTGGAGGACTGGCTAGAACAACGCATCTGATGTGTTGTGATCGGCGCCCTCTCTGTGAGGGCTGATGGACTGACCAGTGATGGAAATTAAAGATACAGCAAAATAAGGAAAGACAGTAAAAACACTTGAAATGTAAAGTGTTAAATAAGGGTTTCATTTTAACCACATCCCTTGTTCCCTTTCTCTTTAGCTGGAGAGAGTTTTTGGAAAGAAACTGCCTGGCCTGACAGTCTCTTAGATGGTATTAAAGATTGTAATAGCTGTCTTTTGGGGGAAACAAAAGAAGTAAGTTGAGATGAGCTGGAACCGTTGTTTTCACTGTTTCCTAGGCCGTGAAACTAGACAAAGACACACAACAAGAGAAAGAAAAGAACAGCCAATATAGAAAATACAGCTTCTCTCTGGCATTGACTCTCACTTGCAACCTCACTGCTGGAAAATCCATGGCACAGCACATAGTCTTATCAGCTACCCCAAGACCTAGCAAACATTGGGCTCTTCAGGGCATTGCTTTTTGCTGCCTCTTTCTGGTCACAGGCGCAAAGAAAAGTTGCAAAATGTGCAGTCTTGGTAAGCTAACCCAGACTCTTATTAGACAAAAAGGAAAAGAAGAGATCAGAAAGAGAAGAAATAGGGTAGAGAAGGAAAACAACACATGGAAAGGGGACAAAATCTCACACCGGGTGCTCAGGATTCAGCTGGAGCCAATGAAGGTGGCAGTGTCATCAGGGTCCCTCTCTCTGACCCAGTCTGGTCAAGACATATCTCAGGATCAAGATGATGAAGGCACAGTGGTGTCAGGCTGGATCCTGGGTTACCAAAAGATGGTGAGGAAGGCAGCCATGATGGTGAAGCCTGCTTCTTCCCTTTCTTTCATCTTTCAGCCAGCCAGCTTTTATGCTTCCCTTTGTCTGATAATTTTCACCCTTTAGAGGAGTGGTTCTCAAACTTTTTTTTTTTTGCAGACCACTTGAAAATTGCTGAGGGTCTTGGCGGACCACTTAATATCTTTCCAAATGTTGTTTGTGCCATTAGCTAACGATTGTAAAGTGTTTTGGATAAAAGCACTATATTAAAAAAAGTAATAATAATTAACTTTTTCTGTTCTACACCTAAAAGCACAAAACTCATATTTTAATATCAGTAGTATTACCCAGGGCCGGCTCTAACGTTTTTGCCGCCCCAAACAAAAAAAAACCCACCCAAGCGCCGCCCCGCTGAAACAAAAAAAACAACACCCCCCCCACGCCCACAGCCCTCCCCCAGTGTTGCGCCGCAATAACCCCCCCACCTCTCCCTGCCAGAGCACCGAGGGGCGGACAGCAAGCCCGTCCATGGCCCCATTCTCCCAGCCGGCCAGAGCGCCGTGGGACAGACAGCAAGCACTGCTGCGGTCCCACTCTCCCGGCCGGAGCGCAGGGGGGAGGGCAGCGAGCCCAGCCGCAGTCCCGCTCTCCCGGCCGGCCGGAGCGCCGGGGGAAGGGTGGCGAGCCCAGCCGCGGCGCTGCTCTCCCGGCCGGCTGGAGCGCCGGGAGCAGGGCGGCGAGTGCGGCCGCGGCCCCGCTCTCCTGCCGGCCGGGGCAGGGTGGCAAACACCATGTTTAAAAAAAACCCCGCGGCATGTTAAAAAAAAACCACACACACACACCTGAGCGCCGCCGGCCCCAAGGTGCCGCCCCAAGCACGTGCTTGGTAGGCTGGTGCCTGGAGCCGGCCCTGGTCTTACCTTTTTAATGCGATGGATGTGCCCTCTCTCCCCCACCGTGGCAGCCCCTGAGCTGGGGCTTGAAAGGCGGGGGGCCTCTCCCCCGCCACAGCAGTCACAGAGCTGAGGCTGGGAAGGAGGGTCGTCTCTCCCCGGCAGCCACAGCCCTGGAGCTGGGGAAAGTCACCTCTTTCTCTGGCCACCACAGCCTTACAAGTCCCAAATTCCCCACACCCTGTCTTCTCACCCCACTGTCCCTCCCACCTACCCTCTTTGCGGCTCCACTAATTAGGTGGGTGGCCCTTCATTCTCTCATGTGCGACCACCCAGGCGTGCACCTTAGAGGGAACTATCCGTGGACCACCTGAATAGAGCTCGTGGACCATTGGTGGTCTGTGGACCACAGTTTGAGAACCTCTGCTCTAGAGCCTCTTCTTGAGGACCCCAAAAGGGAGCGATGGGTGGAATAGTCCATCTCCTCTTTATTTTGACAATGAATTAGGCCTAATTTTCAACACATCAATCTTGGTTCATTGATTTCCACTCCCACACTTCCCTTGTTTAC
This sequence comes from Chelydra serpentina, assembly GCA_037349315.1. Lineage (NCBI taxonomy): Eukaryota > Metazoa > Chordata > Testudines > Chelydridae > Chelydra > Chelydra serpentina. The sequence goes on from JBAIAC010000002.1 coordinate 85,664,320, forward strand.
CAGATATCATGAAATTCAATAAAGACAAGTGCAAAATACTTCACCTAGGAAGGAAAAATCAAATGCACAACTACAAAATGGGAAATAACTGGTTAGGTGGTAATAGAGCTGAAAAGGATCTGGGGTCTTGGTGAATCACAAATTGAATATGAGTCAATTATATGATGCAGTTGTGAAAAAGGGTAATATTCAGGGTGTATTATCAAGAGTGTTGTATGTAAGACACAGGAGGTAATTGTCCTGCTCCACTCAGCACTGGTGAGGCCTCAGCTGGAGTACTGTGTCTAATTCTGGGCACCAGAATTAGGAGAGATGTGTATACATTGGAGATAGTCCCTAGGACAGGAACAAAAAAGATAAAAGGTTTTGAAAACCTGACCTGTGAGGAAAGGTTAAAAAAACGGGGCATATTTAATCCCCAGAAAAGAAGACTGAGGGGTGACCTGATAGCCTTCAAATATGTTCTGAGCTGTTATAAAGAGGATGGTGTTCAATTGTTTTCCATATCCACTGAAGATGGGACAAGAAGTAATGGGCTGAATAGCTAACGCTTACTGCAAATTAGGAAAAACTTTCTAACTATAGTGGAAGTTAAATTTTGGAATAAACTTCCAAAAAAGGTTGTGGAATCCCCATCTCTGGAGGTTTTTAAGAACAGGTTGAATAAACATGTCAGGGATGGTGTAGATTTACTTGGTGCTGCCTCAGTGCAGGTGGCTGGACTTAATAACCTCCCGAGGTCCCTTTCAGTCTACGATTCTACAATTACATGTAGAGGTGCATTACATCCAGTTAGAACAACTAGAGTTCTACTATATTTTTCCTCATCCACTTTTATCAGGACTGGGTCTTCTGGTTTAAACTTGAGACAATTTCCAGCTGTGTTCTGACAGTTAAGGAAGAAAGCCTAGACCTTCTCAATTTTGACATCCCTTGGGCTTACATCATTTAAGCAGGGTTATGTAGGGTGAAATTTTATCTCTTAGGGTATGTCTTCACTGCAGAGTTAAGTAGAGTTTTGTACACTTGAGTTACTCCTATTGAGTAAGCCTAGCTCAAGTGAGAGGAGCCACCCTGCAAAATCACACCCAAGCTGCTGTGTCCACACTAGCACTCCATTCACTTGTGTGTGGCACTGTGACTTTTGAGAAGTAGATCTCATATTTCTTTGTGCTGCATTAAGCTGAGCCTCTCTTTGAATTCTTTCTCAGTGATTGTGGGAGCTCTTGACTGTCCTTTGTGGGCACACAGGAGGAATTGTGGAAAGGTGTTGGAGGACTAGAGGCTCTCAAGTGGAGTTAGCCTGAGTCCACACTGCGGAGTGGTCATGTCAGCAGCTGATGAGTGTTCTTGCTTCAACTTTAGCCTATACCTCTGGCGGGACAGCAAACCCGAGTTAAATGCAGCACCATGCTCCAGCTGAGAGTTTTTCTGTATGGATGGGACTCAATTTAGGGGCAACGCAACTTATCTTTGCAATGAAGACAAGCCCTAAGGTTGCCACCATTATACTGACCTATCAACCCAAAAACCAATATTAGCAATAGTTAAGCACTTTTGTTTATTTAATGTTGTGGAATACTGCTATCTTCCATTATAATGACCAGGTTTTTTTCTTGTTTGAATAACATAACTAAAAAGAAAAGGGTTATAACTGAAATCCAGCTAGAAATTTTTCTAAATATATAGAAAGCCTTCAGCTTTTAGAACATTTCAAAGCATTTCTTTAATTTAGCCCATGCATCTTATTGCATGAATAGAATGATGCAGCCTATGCTTATATTATAACAGCATGCAGTTTTTCTTCCTTTCTATTTCATTGACCCCCTTCACAATTGAATGAATTTTCATGGAAATGACTGTCCAACAAAGAATTCCATTTTTCTGATGGCTGCCTTTTTGTAATTTAAATAATATGAGCATCTGAACGTAGAGATTTTGCATTAAGAGGCAATGTTAGTCTTTCCAACAGAGTTTATTCAATATATTTCCGACATCATCTATTCTAAGATATACTTAAGATTACCATGGTCAGAGACTAATTTGTGGTTTCCAAAAAGTGGAGTGGATAGCAATAGTAATAGTCGATAAAGAATTGCTATATAGAATTTTTCATTGTCTTATTAAAATTTTTGTAATGAAATTAGTTTTGATCTGAAATGCAGAATAAAGAACAGTAATCTAAAATATGCAGACAGATGTACTATAAAATAAACCATACTTATATGCTTAATTTATATACTTTGGAGTAGATTTTTCTCTTGCAATATGCAAATTAATGATCTATATTTTATCTCAGTAGCAAAATTATAATTTAACTACTTCATAATCTGGGTTCCCTTTTAACCCCCTTTTTTGCATCTTGGTTAAATTACATCATATGACTAAATACATTGAGTCAGATACTCCATTTCTCAGTTATATACCTACAGGAGCAGGAGCAGAAAATCCAATGTACAGGCTAAATCTCAGGCTTAATGTTGTGTGAAGGTATGGATAGAACTTCAGGTAGCAATCTTTCATAGTTCAGCCGTGGAAACATTTGTGGCAAATACGGTTGGGACCCTTTTAGACCTCCTGGAATGTCCACTAACACCTATTGAAAAAAATCCTTGTGAGTTCGCAGCAAGATAATATGCAGAGGAATCCACTGTGACAATCTCTGAATAGTGTCCACATGTACTACAAATAGTCTAGGTGGGTTTATAGAATGGCTTATTCCTGTTTAGAGAGTAATTTAGTAGCCTTTTAACATCTAAAGAGTGTAGCTTAGCCTCCTCTGGTAATGAATAGGTCTTGGGGGAAAATACAGGCAGGTTTGTGTTATAAGTGGAAATCACAGCTCAACTTTAATAAGAATTTGGGATATTACCTTAGCTTTATGGAACAGGATGTGCAGGGGTCAGCCATTAACAGGGCCCTGTACGTTCCATGATTCTACATGTCTGAATTTGCCTTGAAATAAACAGCCAGTTGTCAAAATAGTGAATGCCCAGTCTTCTCTTTTGGGGCTGCAAAGAATTCAAATGGCAGAACCTAGTACTGATAGGGCTGGTCTCACATACAGACTTTGAGGGTCTGGGATATGCTCCTGGGAACACAGAAGTTATTATGGTTGCTGATATCACCATATGAAATTTTAACGCACTAATAGATTTGGTCAGATGTCTGTAATCCATTATGCGATGTAACCATCTTTTCTTTTAAATTTGAGGAAGTAACATCAGTAGACTCATAGATTCATAGACTTTACGGTCAGAAGGGGCCATTATGATCGTCTAATCTGACCTCCTGCACAACGCAGGCCACAGTCATGACCCTTCCTACTGTATTTATGTGGGACCTTTTCTATGATTCTTGTTTGGAGGAGGGATAAAATGTCATCTATTAGCAGTTTCTCATGAGAGGGGTCCCTGAAGAGGAAAGGTGAAGTGGTAGGTTGCGGGGTGGGCAGCACAGAGTGAAATTGGAGGGAATTACCCTTTTTTACTATAGGGTTGTAGAGATAGATATATAAACCCCTACAGGCGCCTTTAAAAGATGAAATTGAGGATGGAACATTATTAAACAATCAGAAGAAAACATTTTTGAATATTATAAAAGTTACAAAGTTATAAAAGTCATGTAGATCTGAAAGCTACACAGAAAAGGAAAGAAGAAATTTTGATAAACTGCCAATTGAAAAAGACTGAGACTATAAACAAATCAATTAGGTAGATTACAAAAGGCTAATTTGACAGATGATTGTACCTGTAGTGTTCAAGGTGAGAAAAGGTTGTTTCAGATAACAAACAAAAATAAATCTATTCATGGATAATTAGTCATTTAAATTGTTGCTGTAAATAGTGCAGCCATATCTAGTATCAGAGGGGTAGCTGTGTTGCCGTGTTAGCAGCAGGGGTAGCTGCTAAAAGAGGGCCTCACCCTCCCTGATTGAACTAACCTCGTTATCTCTAGCCTGACTCGTCCCTGCATATTTATACCTGCCTCTGGACATTTCCACTGCATGCATCCGATGAAGTGGGTATTCACCCACGAAAGCTTATGCTCCAATACGTCTGTTAGCCCAGGGCTACACTAGGGGAGGGGGTCGATCTACGATACGCAGCTTCAGCTACGTGAATAACGTAGCTGAAGTCGGCGTATCGTAATCGGCTTACCTGGCCATGAGGACGGCGGCGAGTCGATCGCTGCCGCTCCCCCGTCGACTCCGCTTCCACCTTTCGATGAGGTGGATTTCTGGAGCCGACGGGGAGCGCTTTTGGGGATCGATTAATCGCGTCTAAATGAGACGCGAAAAATCGATCCCCGAAAGATCGATTGCTACCCGCCGATCCGGCGGGTAGTGAAGACAAGCCCTTAGTCTATAAGGTGCCGCAGGACTCTTTGTAGCTTCTACATGTCTAGTAGTGATCCTGTAGTTAGGAAGGTTAGAGAAGTTTACTTGGGGGAATTCTTGTTAGAAGTTTAATTTAGATCCCGTCCTTTTCACAGGAATAAAGCTCCTTAACTGACACGTGGGACCTTTAGAAAAGTGGAAGTGGTGCAGTTCTGGTGCACAGGGGAGACGAGATGCCAGGGGCATGTGAAGGGAATGTAGACACTTCCTACCTCTCCATGGCAGATATGTATTTCAAGGGGCTCTCCCTTTTTGGTATTTCCATAGAGGAATGATTTGTATGGTGAAGGTGACCAGAAGGTGAGTTCTTGATACCCCAGTGATTGGTGGTTTACAAATACTCTAATATACCCTTAATGGACCACTACTGCCTCTGCTCTGTTCACCTGGGAGATGAGCTGCTGCAGCATTGGGAACTATCAGAAACTAACAGCTGAGTCCATTTACCTCAGCCAAACAAATCATTTTGAGGATGGAACTAGTGACAGAGGCCATTTTGGAAGGCAGGAGAGCGAAGCAGCATCTCTCTGGTCCTGAGGGGAGAAGGGGAGCTCCAAGAGTCTGGCCCTAGGATGGAAAAGCCTGAGTAAAGAACTTTACACTTTGAAGATGGGGGGCTAAGAATAAAGGAAAAACTGCTTGAAAGGGGATCATTGCAAGAAAGTCTCTTGGGAACCCTATTAGCAGCTAGTGGTAGCCAAGAGGCCAGGTGGGTGTTCAAGAAGGTTTGCAGGGGTCCAAGGAACCAAGCTTCACCCAAGGGACTCTTGCAGAAGTGATGCCAATTCTTGTTGATTTTATTGTGAGTCTTGTGATAGATGATGTTTTTCTTAAAGCCCCACTTTCTGGAGTCATGTGATTATGTGAGAATCTCAACTTTAATTTGTTTAAATAGGTAAGTTTCTAGCATTCATAACTATTGTTGTTATGTCCTAAAAATGTCATTTGCTATTTTTTTAATGTTGTTTAGTGTAACCTCCTTAATGGAACCACCCTGTATTCTATCTCACCTATGTCTTACCTTATTTCTGCCAGATTGAGAGTAAATGGGTCTGTTTATTTTGTGACCCCTGTGTATGAGCTACCAGCGCTAACCAATTTCTTGCATCACTGCTCACACAGGCTGAGGCTGAGGGCCTGCTGGGGCAAGACAGCATTGGTGACAATAGCTGGAAAGATCATCAGGGTAAGGGAAGAGAGGAGGGCAGTGGATATACAACTATGCAGCTTTCCCTGTAATTTCTGATACTTGCTGCTGAACACTGGCTACAGGGACTACTGCAGCTTTGGGAGCATGGTAGCAGCTACCAGACGGGTCTTTGTGTTGCAAGGACTACCATCACCTCACCAGTGCAGAGACCATGTACTCAGGTTTGACGAGGGAAGTGGGATTTTACCATATGTGTAATTCATCTTTGCAAGCGCATAATTATCACAATCTTTCTAGAGAACTATTTCTTTTAAAACTAGAAATGAATTAATTAACCTATAGCTCTTGTAGTTTCATTGCATTTATAAATGTATCTGCTAAAATATTGATTATTTAAAATATTGATTATAAATATTGTCTGTGGGTCACATCCTCAGCTGATGTAAATCAACATCTGACCCTATAATATCACATTATTAAATACCGGTTTGATCTAGTAGTACCATGCGATTTTATTATCATATGGCCTATTGATTTAATGTATGAAGGTGATATTTGATTGTCACGGTAAAGTGGAATGGAAACACTGCAGTAATGGTATCATTAGAAGGCAAACAAGTATAACTACAACCCATCACCATTCTTGTCTGAAGTTGTGTAAAGGTTTATTTTGGTGCAATCTGTATTACAGGTTAATCCGCAGTATACACAAACCAATGCACCACTTTAAACTCCATTATTTCATGGCACATACAGTTACACTACAACAGGAGCAAGAGACAAAGCTGAGCCCTGTCTCCAATATAATTGGATGTGTTATCTCTTGAGTGGACATGTTATTCCTTGACTTTAGCAAAGCTTTTGATATGGTCTCCCACAGTATTCTTGCCAGCAACTTAAAGAAGTATGGGCTGGATGAATGGACTATAATGTGGATAGAAAGCTGGCTAAATCATCGGGCTCAACGGGTAGTGATCAATGGCTCCATGTCTAGTTGGCAGCCGGTATCTAGTGGAGTGCCCCAAGGGTCAGTCCTGGGGCTGGTTTTGTTCAATATCTTCATTAATGTTGTGGAGGATGGCGTGGACTGCACTTTTAGAAAGTTTGCAGATGACACTAAACCGAGGAGTGGAAGATACGCTGGAGGGTAAAGATAGGATACAGAGGGACCTAGACAAACTAGAGGATTGGGCCAAAAGAAATATGATGAGGTTCAACAAGGACAAGTGCAGAGTCCTGCATTTAGGACGCAAGAATCCCAGGCACTGCTACAGACTAGGGACCGAGTGGCTAGGCAGCAGTTCTGCAGAAAAGGATCTAGGGGTTACAGTGGACGAGAAGCTGAATATGAGTCAACATTGTGCCTTTGTTGCCAAGAAGGCTAACGGCATTTTGGGCTGTATAAGTAGGGGCATTGCCAGCAGATCGAGGGACGTGATCATTCCCCTCTATTCGGTATTGGTGAGACCTCATCTGGAGTGTGTCAAGTTTTGAGCCCCATACTACAAAAAGGATGTGGATAAATTGGAAAGAGTCCAGCGGAGGGCAACAAAAATGATTAGGGGGCTGGAGCAAATGATTTATGAGGAGAGGCTGAGGGAACTGGGATTATTTAGTCTGCAGAAGAGAAGAATGCGGGGGTGGGATTTGATAGCTGCTTTCAACTACCTGAAAGGGGGTTCCAAAGAAGATGGATCTAGACTGTTCTCAGTGGTACAAGATGACAGAACAAGGAGTAATGGTCTCAAGTTGCAGTGGGGGAGGTTTAGGTTGGATACTAGGGAAAAAAATTTCTCTAGGAGGGTGGTGAAGCACTGGAATGGGTTACCTAGGGAGGTGGTGGAATCTCCTTCCTTAGAGACTTTTAAGGCCCAGCTTGACAAAGCCTTGGCTGGGATGATTTAGTTGGGGATTGGTCCTGCTTTGAGCAGGGGGTTGGACTAGATGACCTCCTGAGATCCCTTCCAACCCTGATATTCTATGATTCTATAATTTGCTTTATGGATAGAACCCATTGACAGTTATTTGTTGACCTTTAAAATAGAATGTCAAGTTCCTTTAATATTCTTTAGTTTAAGATGTTCAGGGATTCAAGTGAGAAAGGACAGCGAGGGGACTCTCTGAGCAATGTGGCAATCGGACTAAGTGGAGTCTGTGACTCTGGCTGTAGGGAAGGAGAATATGTAGTAGGGGTGAAATGCCTCCTCAGACATTCTATGATTGCTAGTGAGTGGCTAATTCATCCTCACAATCACCTAAATAGGTTTACTTTCTCCTTCTTAGCTGAAGAACTCAGTAGTTTGTGGAGCCCAGCACCCACTAAGCAACTTTCCCATAGATACGTCTCATTTGCAAATTAGAGATTAATTTACATGAGAGAGAGAGAAAATTCTTTTGGGAAGAAAAACTGCTATGGAAAGATATATGATTCATGTGGGATTAGATTAAATTCTGCAATGTCATAAGCAAGAATGGAGGAAAGAGGTAAGGGCCCTTTTATCCCTGCATGTACAGTAAAGGACGGATCAATATATAGTTCAGGTAATGCAGGTAAGGGCCCTTTTATCCCTGCATGTACAGTAAAGGACGGATCAATGCATAGTTCAGGTAAAGACATCCTCTCAGTGAGGCCAAGGACTGAATGGAGAATGAAGACTGAACTATGCCCTCATACCTTGGGCATAGTCCCTCTCAAAACAGGCCACACTAATGAGAACTTCGCACTGCCACTACTTTTACTATAGCTGTTTTGTGGATAAGTACTTTTTTTTCGGGCGCTGCCAACATACACAAGCTCTGCATTTATTTTAAGAGTGTATGAGGGACAAACTAAGAACAACACATCCCAAAGGAAATAGGCCTGTTGGGTATAAACTGGGGCTATTCCCATGCTGACTAACACATTTGGGTCTCATATCCTGCCAAGTGCTGAGCACTCTGACTCTGATCCAATAGAGCACTTAAGCACATGCTTAAATTTAAGAACATGAATAGTCCCATTGATTTCTTTATTGGACTGGATCAAAGTCAGATTATTCACCAATTTGCAGAATGGAGCTCACAGTACCATCGGTTCCACTGACTACCCTGTAGAAGAATCCATGCATAAATTGTTCTCGTCTCAAAATAAACAAACAGACAAAAAACAGCATAACAACTTCCATGCATTGCATTTGTCCACTCTGAGCCATCCTGCCTTGCTATGCTGGTAATATTTCCACTACTATCACCATGACTCCTTGACTGCCTCAGAATTTAGCCCTTTGATGGTTCCTTAATATCTACCCAGTTTTGTTCATGATATATACATATTCAAGCGTAAAATGTATTGGAAGAAAACCGAATACTAAATATACAGCCTATAAAGTAAATAGTAAGGCTATGTCTTGATGCTCTAATCGATGTAAGTTACAAGAAGGAATATTTCGATTACAAGGTATCCGTGCATAATGACAGCTAGAAATACAGAATATTGGGAAAATCTGAAAAATAGTTTTGATGCATTCACTGTCTCTATGTTTATTGACATATCACAAATGTGAGAAACTCGCTATGTGGCTCGGGTGACTGGCAATAGCATATAGAGCCTTTCAACTCCAGGTCACCATTCACCATTTCAAATATAGAACTGGTTAGTGGTGGTCAGAGAGGTTTTTTTGTTTTGTTTTCTTTTTCTTATGTGAAATGCTGTCAGTTCGGTTCTTAGTGAATAGCCATGATGCACTCATCTCAAACTGGCATTGATCTGACATCCTCTCAGTGAGGCCAAGGACTGAATGGAGAATGAAGACTGAACTATGCCCTCATACCTTGGGCATAGTCCCTCTCAAAACAGGCCACACTAATGAGAACTTCGCACTGCCACTACTTTTACTATAGCTGTTTTGTGGATAAGTACTTTTTTTTCGGGCGCTGCCAACATACACAAGCTCTGCATTTATTTTAAGAGTGTATGAGGGACAAACTAAGGAAAATATTAATTAACAATGGCAAAGCAAAGAGAGAGTTCCTACTGACAAAAAAAAAAGAATGGATAATGGATTTAATGGCTTGTGTTCTAATAGAAAATACAACTTACTTCATGAGACTGTCATATCTGACAAAAATGTGTCTACCATTTATAGTTTGTATATGGACAAAAAAAGGTTCACAGAGAGGCAGTTTATAAATAATTGAAAAGAGTAAGTTCAAATCTTTATAGTAGTAATTATATATTTTCCTGGAAAAAAAATTGAAATGCTTTTTTTTCCTTTTCCTTTCCTTGATTCCACATCACATCTAATATTTACCAGGTGATATTAATACATAGTCTACACTATTTTTATAATAGGTATATGCATATATATACACATATTTAACCAGTTCTGGATATATATAAATATACCCAGAACTGGACTCAATACTTCAATTGAGGCCTAATCAGCGCAGAGTAGAGTGGAAGAATTACTTCTCTTGTCTTGCTTACAACACTCCTGCTAATACCTCCCAGAATGATGCATGCTTTTTTTTGCAACAGTATTTACACTATTGACTCATATTTAGCTTGTGATCCACTATGATCCCCAGATCCCTTTTCCCAGTTCTCCTTCCTAGGCAGTCATCCCATTTTGTATGTGTACAACTGATTGTTCCTTCCTAAGTGGAATATTTTGCATTTGTCATTATTGAATTTCATCCTATTTACTTCAGACCATTTCTCTAGTTTGTTAGATCATTTTGAATTATAATCCTATCCTCCAAAGCACTTGGAACCCCTCCCAGCTTGGTATCGACCACAAACTTTATAAGTGTACTCTTTATGCCATTATCTAAATCACTGAAGATATTGAACAGGACCAGACCTAGAACTGATCCCTGCGGGACCCCACTTGATATGCCCTTCCAGCTTGACTGTGAGCCTCGATAATTACTCTCTGGGAATGGCTTTCCAACTAGTTATGCACCCACCTTAATTTATAATAGCTCCATCTAGGTTGTATTTCCCTATTTTGTTTATGAGAAGGTCATGTGAGACAGTGTCAAAAGCCTTACTAAAGTCAAGATATCTATATGATTCTATATTTCTAGTGCATTAGACTTAAACAACTGAGAGGCTAAGAATTGGTATAGGTATCGATGTGGGCCAGATCCTCTAGTGTGGCTAGTGCAAGTTGGGGTGGGAGGGAATACAAAGGTACTGACCCAAGCACTCCCCTGATCCTAGTGCTATTGTGTGCAGAGCCAGCCCTCAGGCACAGGTTAAAGCAGACCTAAAGCTACCTAGCTAAGCAGATAGATTCTGAAAATGCAAGATTATTTCCAACAGAATGTTGTAGGGTGCTTTGTTTAATTTGGTTTCAGATTATTAGTGTATTAACTGAGCTTCAGCCACTTGCCAGCAGAAATATAATTTTGTCCTCCATGTCAGGAATTAGAACCGCACACAGTCTCCTACATAATTGTCAGGCATACTAACAAGAAGCTAGTGACTCCAAAACGGATTCAGCTGATTGAATTTGCTGTGCTGAAGTGAACAGGTAAATAGAGCACCGTAGTTGGTCTTTTCAAGTGACACAACTAAGAGATGCTGCAGGGCACCAATGCAAATAAGCAGAAACCAGGACCTAGCACAATCTATTCTGGAAACAATGCTCCTCAGTGGGTTGCACGTTCAAATGCCCTGGCTCATGCTAGTAATGAAAAAGTAACAGGAAGAAAAACGATAGTCTCCTTCACAATGATTTACTAAAACCAAAAATGCCTTAAAGGTGAGTTAACAAAGCAACAGGGAAGTGATTTAAAGGGACACTCTGAAGGAGTGTAGGACTTTAAAAAAACCAGTCCACTAGTTGGTTTACTTTTCCATTGCCTATGTTGATATTCTTACTGGAAGTATCCATCCTTTCCTGCTGCTGATTTTTATTCTGAGTCTTAAATAAGCTGGGCACTTGCATTTTTAAAACCATATTTCTCTGAGTCATAGTGTGGACTGGCCCATTAAGGGAGTTGGCATCAGGAAATACCCTGTGCCTAATTATCCACCTCCCAGGTTTAAGTCTGGACTGTTGCCTGGGTCAGGTGATAAAGCATCACATGATAGTACTCCAGCCGCCATGCTTCCTGTAAGAGGGAGTCTGCCATGGCACTTAGATAATAAGGGATACCTCGGTAGGGAGGAGGAGAAACTTGCTGCAGTAGAGACAGATGGGTAATTGTAAAGAACTGTTAGGAGATTCTCTGCAGTGGGCTAGGCAGAAGGACTAAAAAATGGCCCAAAAGGGCTTGAAAAGGGCTGGGGGTGGTCTTTCCAGAGAGGCCCGGGGTCTGAAGTGGGACTGGAAAAATTTCCCAGCTCAGAGGGAGCTGGGAGAAAGTTGGGGATGGAAGCTCAGATACAAGAGTAATTGGGAATCCCTAAGTAAGGGATTTATTGGACTGTGAAACCTTAATGATTGGGAAGCCTGGAGGAGAAATAAAACCTGTGAATCCCATGCTGGGGTTGAAGAGTTGAAAATATTTTGTTGGACGTTTCCTCGCCCTGGGAAAAGTGGTAGCCTACATGGATCATGTGGGCTAATCCATTTTTAGTTGGCCTGAAACTATCCCATCAAAGAATGGGAGACTAAAGTCTAGTGCTGGAAGAGGGGAAACTGAGGAACAGAGCACCTCGTACCCAGGTAATCCAGTCATATGTGGCAATAAGAATTTGCAGAGTGAGGAAGTTACCTGGGGGCCACATTATACCCAAAGTTCTGTGCATGGAGGAAGCCCCCTGAAAGTGGATCTTTTGAGCACCATCAAAATTGCTTCTATACCTAATAGGCACTCTGTGTTGTACCTGTGTTTTAAAAAAGACGTGTAAACTCTGTAGCTAGACTCTCTAGAGGATAAGGAACTTGCAGCTCCCATCTGTTGGTGAAAAGAAGGAAGTATGGCTACAAAGAGCTTCATTTGCATAACCTTTCTACCCAGAATTCTTTCAGAGACACTTCGGAAGTCACCATAACTTTTTCACAAAGTCAGAATTGGTTGGGTAGTGGAACTGAACCAAGAGGGGAAACAGGGAGGAGTGTATCCCTGGTAGCAAGGGTATCCCTGCTCAAGGATACTTTATGCTACCTGTTCCCCAGTGCTGAAAATGCTGTGCTGTTGGGAGGGATTTTTGATGGGAGACAACACAGAGGACAGTAGCAGAGCTGAATGAAGTCTGGGTGAGGCCTCTCTAACTCAGTCACTAAACAAATCTAAAATCATGATAGCTGAGTTAGGTGGTGGAGCCTCAGAACAGGACCGAGCAGTACTTCCCAGAGGAGTGGAGAGAGGCCTGCCTGATTGCACTTCAGGACTCTTGGACTGCACTACTTATGGACACCAAACCACGTGTGGGATTTAGTGGATGGACAAGGGGGAAGTGATGTGGTAAAGGAACACTTGCCTATTGGTGGGTGGAGAGCTAAATGAATGGATGCTATAAAAGTTACCACAGCGGAGTGTTTTATTTATCATTCATATAGATAGATTGTTGCTAGGTTTTCCCAAGTTGAGGCTATGTTCCCTTTTCCCCAAAAAACTTTCCTTGTTTCATACACAGTCTCCATTCTTGGAAGGGGGAAAGTATTGCCTATTAAGGGTACCCAGGGAGGTATTTAGTGAGCTCAGAAATTCTAGGTGGGGCCAGAGGTGTTTGTTACTTTTAAGAAAGACCCTGAGCTAATTGAACCTGGCCTTTGCTAGAAACTCCTGATAGAAAATTTAGATCTGGGGGGACTTGTTCTAGTTAGTCTGGGTTAGTACCCATTGCAAGTTTATCCTGAGTAAACTATTAATTTGGGAAAGCAACCTTTTTTTGGTAAAATATAATTTGCAAAATGGCAATAAATATGTTGGAGGATTGGTGCACAAAATGCATATAGCCCCCAAGAAATTTCTTTTACTAACAGGGATATCTGAGGCATACTATGAGGGTTTAAGCAAAACTGCGTGGAATGCCTGAGCAGGTGCCAGGCATGGCAGCATGTGTTTAGGAGAGAGAACAATGCCTATGCAGCATTACGGGTGTTGCTAGTTGCAACGGAAGCATCAGAAGTTATAAATGAAATAGCGGTGCAAGGTGGCTTGTGCAAACTGCTTGCCTCTGGAAGCCAACCCTACATCTGCGTCAAATGACTAATTTTTAGAAAAGATGCCAGCCTTTTTATTGAAAAAGAGAAAGACTATGGCTGACCCGATTAGTTCCTAACCTGCCATCCCCACCCATTGGTGCTGCTGTGTTGCTTTATGTGGGCCAGGGTCCTGTCCATCATTAGAGAAGGCTGTACAACCTCATCCTAAATCAACCCCCTATTGAAAGTTAAGGAGTATTATCTGGCATGAGGTCACAATACCTGGTGAAGAGGGTTTTGGAGCATGGTTAGAACATGAAATAGCTTTGTTTCATACCAGGCAATGTGCTTGCAACTTGGGAAGGAGCTGGAGACAGAGGTATTTGTTAGTTTTAATGCTATTTGTTAACTACCCGGCGAAAGGATTACAGATGCTAGGAGTGACCCAGGCCAATTAGAATTACTGGGATAATTGGATGAAACAATTATTAAAAACAGAATTATAAACAATCTAGATGAATATTGTATTAGAAGGATAAATCAGCATAACTTCTGTAAAAGGAAATCATGCCTTACTAAAGACCCTACTCAATGAAGCACTTAAGTATGTGCTTCAGTGGGATTTAAACGTGCATAAGTGCTCTGCTGAACTGGGGCCTAATCTACTAGAATTCTCTTGAGCATGTTAACAAAGTAGTAGTAAAAGGGAATTGGCTGACATAACTTGTTTGGACTTTAAAAATCCTTTGTCTAAGTCCTCCACTAGTCTACTAAGCTAACTAAGTAGTCATGAGGTCAGAGAAGAGCCATAGAATAGAAACTGGCTAAGGGATAGAAAACAAAAAGTAGGAATGAGTGGTTGACTTTCAACAAAGCTAAAGGATAACAGTGTGGTGCCCTAAGGTTCTGTTCTAGGGATTTTTGCTATATTAATCTGTAAAAGGGGTAAACAGCAAGTTGGCACTTCTTTGACCTTGCCTCTCTAATATAAACACCTATTAGAGTGTCCATGTTTTTTTTAAAAATCCTACCATAACAAAACAATACACTTCCCACACAGTTCTCCATCAGAAAGATGAGCCACTCATGGCAGATGTTATAGTCGTGGTGATTAATTCACACTGGAAGGTGCTCAGATCCAATACAGATTAGGGCATTATAAGAATCTGTATAGAATATGTGATGTAGCCTGATGGTGCTTTGTGATGAGACTATGGCTTTGCACAATCCACTACTGTCACTTACAGAGGAAAAAAAACCCTTGCTATTCTCTACTTCTTTTCACTTTTTATTTCTAAAACAAAGTGAAGAGGAGGGCTTTTGTACCTTAACCTTCCTGAATGGCGGCTTTTGTGCATTGAATTTCCCATCACATGATTCAGATTGGATATTAAAATCTATTTGCAAACCTTAATACTTTCACTGACTGGAGAGTTGCATACAAATATAAATTGAGCATTAGTCTTATCTTATTTCTCATGCATAAAACTCTTACATCTACACAAAAAGTGCCCCACAGCCCATGCCCATTTTAGGGGAGGCCAAAACAAACTAAAAGAGAAATAAAAGCCACTTCAGATTTACTTGGAAGAATGTTACAGATGAACTATGGAATATGTCGATATGCAGAGCATTCTGAATTACAGCCCCTTCATGGAAAAAGTTCTGCTATAGGAGAGGTGTACATTTGAGTCTATGTGTGTGTATATATTCTATACATGAGCTCTTAACAGGCTCTCCCTCCCATTCTCTCAGGATAAACATGGACATTTAGCAGTTCCAACTATGCTGCTATCAAATTCTGTAAGAAGGTAGTGGAGCAGATGCTTCCCTTATCCAAAGTAAGGTTCTATGGTCTGTTCCTGCACCCTTTGAAATCAATATCAAAACTCCCATTGACTTTAATAGGAGAAGGATTTGGCCCTTACTTAGTAATCATACAATAAACATGTAGCACACAGTGGAACATCCTCCTAATTTATTGATTTAACTAGACTTGACTTGTAAAGGTAGTTCTAAGGAATCCTTGAAATGACACTCCAATACCTATTTCTGGCCAAGCTAACAGGATGCAATGGCAGATTCACTTTCATTTCTGTAATAAATGTCACCATAAATACTGGTATTAAAGGACAATATTTTCAAAAGCGTATATTAAAAATGGCAAAAGATCCTGGTTAGTTGACCTTACACACGTTAATTAGAATAGCCACATTATCTGTGAATATCTAACTCTCCATATTACACTTCACTCGTGCAGCTGAATAAAAACTAGATGACAAGGAATATTAAAATAGTAGTCACACACCACTCTGAATAATTGCTTTTTTTAGTATCGTTAAGTTTTGTTGCCAGTGGACACAGATCGAAGTTCTAGATTTTGAGGAGCAATCTGAATATTGAACGTTCAGAGAACCAGGGGAAGATTCAAGATCTCTTGGAAAAAATCTGATGTAGAGGAGAGAGCACATAAATGCAATATGGATGAAAAGTTACTTTTGTAGAATTTGTCATAAATTTAAAATAAAACCTTTCTATGCATAAATGGTAACATCTCAAACAAATTCAATTCGCTTGGATTTTGCTCAGAGCTGCAGCTGAATTTTCTTGAGATATTCCTCTTTTCATATCTTTTGAGAAACATCTATCCCTTCACCCTGATGTTAGGTCAGGTATGTAAGGCTTGTTAGTGGTACCACACAAACCACTACAACTGACTATAGATCGAGTGCTCGGTAACTAAACCGGGAACCCCACCACTCACCAAGTACTTGGGACTATGCCAGATACCCATTGGAATGAAAAAATATCCCCAAAGGAGTAACTCTATCTGTTGCTACTTCTTTCCAGCCATTTCTTGGTTGAACAAAGGCTAGGGAAGAAAACCCTGAACCAAATGCACTGCCGAGAAAGCATTAGGCAGTTGGCATTGCAACCCATGTCTTGATCCTCCAAGCCTTGGACCCAATCAGTACCAATGAGAGTGGGGCTTTGGTCCTAAGGCAAGCTTCTGTCTCCTTATTTTTCCACTTGAGTGTATGTGCTGAAGATTTGGATACAATAGTCATATGGAGCATGCTGGGAGTCTGGCAGCAGCCCGAGTGACCAAGCAGCCCTGTCAGGCATGAAATTAACCATCTTTAAACTTGCTTGTAGGAATGTGAGGACAATGTGTGCAGGTATATCAAACAATCTAGAGGAGGTCAAGGGCCCTAGAAAGACTGTCGTCATTAATAGAGAGTTGGAGAATATTAATATCAATGTAGCAGCCCTCTCTGAAAGCAGATTAGTTGACGCAGTCTCTCTACAAGAGATGCATCACACCTTCTCCTGGCATGGAAAAATAAAACTGGACCACTGCAAACATGGGTTGGGTTTAGCAGTCAAAATTTCACTAGCATCAACAGTTGAATGTCCCATTCCAACATCAAAACCATCATTAAAAATATCTACCACAGGTGTTTTTGCTACACGTGCTGCAACATTTCCGTCTACCTCTGAAGTGAAGGAATTTTTCTATCAGCAACTCAACAGCATCATCAGCAAGCTACCACCGGGTGAGCAACTCTATATATACAGGGAGATTTCAACATGAGAGTTGGCTCAGATTATGAGATGTGACTGCTAGGTTTTGGCTACCATGGAATGGGAAAAATGAATGAGAAAGGGCAAAGACTACTGGAGCTCTGCAGCCACCAGGTGGATTACCAACACCTACTTCCAAGGTGGTCACCACTTGAAGGTCTCGTGAAGACACTACAGATCTGTACATTGGCACTAACTGGATGTAATTGTCACCCAGAGAAAACATCTATAGGATGTCTTCCATATTCACAGCTTTCACAGTGCAGTGTCACATAGACATTGTGCTTGAATGCTGCAAAATAAGGATTTTACTATGGAAATTCCATCATACCAAACAAAGCCGTTGCCCATTCACTAACTTCAACAACACAAAAGACCCAAGGAAGGTGTCTCCAATTCACTGCAAATCTCAGGAAAGCTATGTCATCCATTGCACCTCTCCTGAATGCTGATGCAGCATGGAACACACTCATAATAAATATCCACATAGCTGAGACCTTAGCTTTTTGGTAAAAAAGACAGCATAAGGTAAAGACTGATTTGCAGAATATTCTGAAGAAATGCTTCCAGTTACTGAAGCAAACATGCAGCACATCTCTACCAGAACATGAACCTCTCTCCTGAGACATTTGCTATCCTCAGAGTTGCCAAGAGTTCATCACAATGAACGACAAGGCAATGTGCTCAGTCATATTGGCTTGATCTGTGCAGGAAGACATAAATGACTTTTGAAAATGGAGATCTAATAGGTATGTATGATGGAATTAGGGTGACCAGACGTCCCGAGAAAATCTGGACTGTCCCGATTTTTAGTTCTTTGTCCCATGTCCCGACCGATACATTTGTCTCGATATTGTGGCTTCGGCTGTTCCGGCTGCAGTTTTCTTTTTCCTTCAGCAACTCCGGCCCTTTTTTTTTTTTGCTCCCCCCAATGTATCTGATATTATTTTCATCTGGTCACCCTAGATGGAATAAAAAAACAATAACTCCTTAAGCAAAGAGGATTCCCCTATTCAAATCTCTCAATGGAGACAATCATCACTAACAGAAGGAAACAGATGCATCTCTGAGTCGAATACTATTACAAACTCTATTTACGTGAAACCATTGTTTCTGAAGTGGTGCTAATGCGATACCCAGGCTCCAGACCATCAAAGTCTTGATATAGAACCTTCTATAAATGAGCTTGAAAAGACAATCAAACCCCTAGCACCAGGAAAAGCTGCAGGAAAAGATGGAATTCAAGCTGAAGTACTAAAACAATGACATGCTGTGCTTAAACAGCTGCACAATGTCATACTTACCTCTGGAGGAATGGAGGGATACCACGAGACATGAAGGATACCAACATCATAACTTGTACAAAAGCAAAGGAGATCTGAGTGATTGGAACAACTACAGAGGAATTTCTCTCCTTAGAGTTTCTGGCATGGCATTCATAAATGTCATTCTCAAAAGACTATGTTCTTGTTGAACGTGTACATCCAGAGAGTCAGTGAGACTTCCATGCCAGTAGATCAACTATCTATGTGGACTTCACACTAAGGGAACTACAGGAAAAGTGTCAAGAGCAAGGAAAATCTCTCTACATGGCCTTCATGAATCTCACAAAAGCTTTTGATCTGGTCAGCAGAATGGGCCTTTTCCAAGTGTTAGAAAGAATTGTGTACTCCACAATCCTCCATAGTCTCATTCAATCTGCCCATGATGGCATGAAGGCTACAGACCAGTGGTGTCAAACAGGGATGTGTTTTGGCACCTACACTCTTCTCTATATTATTCTCTCTGCCACTTCATGATACTTTCTCATCTAGCACCAAAGGTGTACACTTCCAAATGAGATCAGATTGAAAACTTTCACCATTGCACATCTAAGAGCAAAAAGCAAAGTCAAGCACCTCTGGTTTTCTGAGGCAATAGCACTATGTAAAATATTTAAATATTCTGTTTGTTGGAATGTAACAGCAACATGCAAACAGTGAAGAGGTGCTTCAGCAATTTTTTAATAGCTTTTCACTAGATTGTGATAAATTTGGACTAACCATTAGTCTAAAGCAGACCATGATTACAGCTCAAGGTGTATTGACTATGCCTGAATTTTCAATAGTTAATATCATGCTAGAAGTTGTGCACAAGTTGGGACATCTAGGATCAACTCTATTCAATATCTTATCTCTAGATCAGTGGTCCCCAAATTTTTTGATCACCTCTCCCCCCCCCCGGGGGCAGGGGAGGGGAGGGGAAGCTGAGCTCTGGGGGTGGGGATGAATGGGACAGGACAGGGGAGCCTTCGGTACCTTTCTCCACCAGAGCCATTGCTGAGTGCTCATCCAGGTGCCAGCAGCAGCTGCTGCTCTTCCCACCCCCGAGGTGGCGGAGGTCGGCTGCTGTGGGTAACCTGGAAACCGTAAGCTGTGGCTGGGTGGGGAGCGGCAGCTGAGGTCGGAGCTGGGTTAGGGCCGAAATGGAGCTGTGGGCAGAGCGGAACTGGGTGGTACTTCCTCCCTGTCTCCCCACCCCCAAGAGGGCTGACCTGGCCCTGCCGCACCCCCCGGGATGTTCCTCTGCACCCCCCTATGGGAGTGCACCCCACAGTTTGGGAACTACTGCTCTAGATGATGAGCTTAATAATCACAATGGAAAGGCAGCTACCACTTTAGGCCAACTGAACACGTGTGTGTGCAATAACAGGAAACTAATAAGACTCTGAACACCAAGGTATGGGTCTACCAAATGTGTGTTCTTAGCACACTGCTTCATGGTGGTGAGACCTAGGCCACCTCAGGAAGCATAAGAGAAGGCTAAACAACTTCCACTCTCGTTGTCTTCACTGTATTCTAAATATCAAGCAGGAAACGAAAGTTCCTGACACTGAAGTACTTGAGAAAGCAAAACTGCCAAGTCTAATCACTGTTCTGAAGAACAGACATCTCCATTGGCCTGGTCATCTGCACTGAATGGATGATGGACAGATTCTAAAGGCTCTCCTGTATGGAAAACTTATGGATGCGCCAAAGCCACTGGGATGACCTTGGCTCAGATTCAAGGATGTTTTCAAGACGGATTTGAAAACTTTTACCATTGACACTAGAAGCTGGAAAGATGCAGCTAGCAACAGGCCACAATGGAGAGCTGCACTGCACCAGAGAGTCAAAGAGGCTGAAGAGAGGTGTTTGAGAAAGAAGAAAGTAAAGAGGAAAGTGCAGAGGGCCTCAAGTGACAGTAGTGCACCAGCTTCATCCTCTGGTTCTGTGCAATACTTCAGGGCTATTTGTGGTAAGGAGGGTTGCCCAAGAATTGTACTTCCTTGCCACTCACAATGTGGAAGCATGACATTCAGTAACTGAACTGCTATGACGCTTACACCATTGTGTTTCAAGATGAATGGCTACTATATTCCTTCCCCCTCCAGTGAAACCCAATGAAAACAGCAGCTACTCTGAACCTCTGAAAATAAAGGTGACTGTGTCTCAAGTAGAATGCCCACAAATGGAGGCAGACAAAATGGAGGCAGACAAAATCAGAGGATGCTTCTGAAAATTTAATTTCCAGCGCATTGCCAAGGCCATGACAGTGATTTAGTGTTTATATAAAACAGTAATAAATATGAGCACTTACATAACACTTTTACTATTCCATGATTGAAACACTGATGAAGTTCAAACATTGCATACATAAATATTCCAACATGAAATAACTGATTCTCCCAATATCCCTGACAAGTAAGTATTTATTATATTTACTTTATGGATTAAGAAATGGAGGCAATTTTTATGGTAAAAGTTGGTCCAACATTCCTATCTTCACATCTTAATGAAACAATGCTGTGTTCCATGTCCTGGCAAGTACTGCACATTACGTGATATCTATTACCTTTGGCATGCTTTCATTACGATCGTGCTAGCCTGTTATTACTTTTAAAGATAATAGAACACAGTAAAAGCAGGGTGTTGTTGATATGATTCAATATTTCTTACTCCCGGTATTGGACCTCAGATAACTATCTGTTGAGTATTTCTTCTAGAAGTTACCCCCAGTAGTAGAATTGTTCTGAAAGCAGTTAATGTGGTCAGGATCACAGTATCCAGGATATAGGTCATAAGGAATCTCTGGAGGATTATTAAAACCCTATCACCACCTAATAAGAAACCTTACATTGCAGGAAGGGTAAATAAAGCTCCCTTTGGAATGCTGCTTCCAAACTAGCTGGTAGGGCTTTTTATTCAAGTGAGGCTGCAGGAACTGAGCACAGTACATACGATGAGGCTTACACAGATGAGGCTCAAAGAACCAGATTTGGTGTATGAACTTAGTAAACGTGGTACACTACCAGTTAGCATGCTCTTTTATTTACACATTTTTTATTTTCTGAAAAGGACAAGAAACTGTATAAAGAGGTAATGAAATCTGGAGCTTTTCATTTCTAGGTCACTGGTTTGAACCTGGCCTAAGCTGTTAGTGACCGAACTTCATTACCTCAGATTGCTGTCTGATATGTGAAATGAGTTAGTGGTGGTCTCAGTCCAGTTCTATCTAGGTACTTATAGCTCAGCACTAGTTCTAGTTATTCACATCTTAAAACCCATTGATATAGCTAGCAAAAATTGACATCCTTGTTAGCAGGATCAGTAAAGAACAAGGACTGAATGAACGTGGTGATTTTCTCACCTATAAAAGCAATCAGGGTCACAGCTGAGGTGTATTGTACACTGAAAACTTTCTGATATATTTCTTCCACATATTGCAAAGGTTCTGATTTCTAGTGCTCTCTGGTACCTTTCATGAACATTCATCATTCTTCTTTTTTAAAATAAAAAAAGAAAATATGTTTACTGCTCTCAAAGGAGTAGTTTTGGAGAACTTCCATAGGCTTCTGGACAAATATACACATATGATGCTTGTTGGGTGGCCAACTTACTATTTTCCCCATTTGGGGGGGGGGTCTATTTTCTGTACCATGTGATAAACACTTTATTGAAGAATGACCCAAACAGCAGCTGAGACTAAACTGCAACATTTTATAAAATATGCATATTGATTTTAACAAATGCAAGCTTTTCAGATAAAAAACTCTTTGAACTGTATTCAGTGTACCAAAAACTAACTTTCCTGACTTTGATCATAAAAGGCGCAGAAGATCTTGTCAGAGATGAAATGCAGCGGTGAAGAGAGGTGAAAAATGAATGAAGTGACACAGCACTAGCTGAGCTTTGTTATCCTGGCTGTACTCCACTGGAAACAAGCACTTCTTGCTAATGTGATGGAACAGCTCAACAATTTTCAAGCACAAAGACTTCTTGAGGGAAAATTCAATAAGTAAGTTAAGAATACCAAACAGTAATCAGGCCTTGGGGAAGCAACAGTATTGAAACACAACTTTTTTGACAGTTTTGAGTGTAGCTCTGGTGGTCTGTTTCAAAATCTGTCAAAAAGATGATAACTGGACTTAGGAGTCTAGTTTGATTCTTAAACCAAATAATCTGGCTGCCTCTTCGGTATTAGTGCCTTTAGCAATTTAGAAAACTCTGCTTTTTGAAATGGAAGAGATGTTGAAGTAGAAATATGACTATGGTAAATATGGACTAACTAATTTTATGATGCTTTATCACATCCCCACTGAAATGGGATTGGATAATTAAAGCATCTGAACTAAAATCAACAGAACTTGACTCCTTATAGCAACGAACAAGCATCAGAAATTTTTGCATCAACACTAATATGAAAATTAGCAAATCCCATTCCTATAATTAGATATTAATGAGGGTTTTTTTTAACCATAAAACCCCACCTCCACTACGCCAAACTCCAAAATAAAACATACGCAATTTGGTGTACCTCCCACCTCCAGCCTACAGTTATTGTACATTACAGATGGGCTCTGATAGGAAAGAAATCCAATGAAATCATGGCTAAGACACCAATGGACTGTAACAGACTATTAGGAAGGATGTTGTGGTCAATAGCATCAAATGTGTAGCCAAATAGCCTAGCACAATACAAAATATTGTGATCCGACTTGCCTCATTCTTGCAGTAAAACCCATGGGAGAGTTTCTGGGTGGATGGAAACTGCAAGTTTCCCCATCAGAAATTCCTTCATCCAGAGGTTTGCTTCACCTTCCTACAGGGTTCAGCCCCCAAATTCTATGGATCTCCTGGAGTCCATCAGAGGACAGGGCTACCTGCAACACGTCTGCAGCTCTTTCCACTACAGTAGAGCTCCATTGAAGTCATGCTGCCACAGGTATATCCCCAGGAGGGCGTTGATTGCGAGATGGTGGGGGGAGGGGAGAGGGAGGTCTGCAGGAAAGGTAATTAAGTCTTGGGTGGGTACAGACTATGGAAAAAGGTAATGCAGCCTGGAGTTTGCTCGCTGCTAATTAGATTTGCAATTCTGAGTCCTATCAGATTCTTTTGCTGTTCCTGGATTTCTAGGCAGAAGCGGTAGTCAAGAATGTTCTTTTTCCGTCTTCATTTTGCAATGATGTTGTGTTCTTTCCCTTTAGATGTGAGCCTCACCACCATCATCCAGGCCTCTCTCACCAGCAGGTATGGATTGCAGCAATGCTCTCCACATAGAACTACCCTTGAAGACCATTCAGAAACTTCAGTTAGTTTAGAATGCAATTGCCAGTGACCTAAGAGCATTTCTTGCAAGTTACACCTAGAATTCACTGGATTCAGATTAGTTTCCATATATATTTTTAAAGTGTTGACATTTCAAAAATCTTTAGTTAACTTTGCTACATGACAGTTACCTAACACATCATTTAGGGCACATAAAGGACATAAGTGTTGCACTGCCCCCATAATAATAAACCATATTTCTTTTCAAGTATAAAGAAATGTGGATTTCATCATAACACAACCACCTTATCTCTGACCCACTGATTGTTGCTGGGTTTTACTGTATTATTTTTGTTAGCTTTGTTAACTTTTGTTAACTTTGTTATTTAAAATGGGTTTTTTTTTTAAGGATGCTGTTAAATGGGACATATGTTATTTAATATATTTACCAGCACCACACTAGAACCATGAATCTCTACCTCCAAAATCACAAGGCTCAGCTGCCTGAGTTTAAAGCAGATCTCTGTTGGTTATCTAAAAATAACCGTAACATTCTAAGCTGCAACCAATCACTAGAGACCAACGTGCCTGCATTCTTGAATGTTAGCATTGTCTCTCTCTCATGCATACATATATTTTATTTTATTCATTTATCTGTTAATAACATATGAAAATTCCTATCATGGGAGCTAGGTGCCCTGACCACTGATTTTAAAAAATGAGGATTAAAATAATAAACAAACCACAAGAGCAGCACGTTTCTGGCTGGAAAGTTGACAGAAAAGGAACTATTTTGATCCATGGTAGAGAGAGAATTCTTTAGTCAAGAAGCCCTTGCCATGGCTTTAGGAAAGCTTCAGGGGTTCTGGAAAACACTTGAACATGCACTTAGCTTTAAGCATGTGTTTAAAGCACACTGAAGTCAATGCTGCTCCCTTGGGGTCTGATCCAACACCCACTGAAGTCCATACAAACACTCCTGTTGCTTTAAATGGGATTAAGCAGATTTTAAAGCTAAGCATGAGCTAAATGCTTTCCTGAATCAGGGCCAGAAGTCATCCTTGCCAGAAGCTCTCTTTCTTACATATCAATGCAGCTCCAATGAAGTCAGTGAGTATGTCTACACAGCAAAGAAAAAGCTACGACTGGTTCATGCTAGGTGACTCAGGCTTGCGGGGCTTGGGCTGTGGAGCTGTTTCATTGCTGTGTAGACTTCCAGGTTTGGGCTGGAGCCTGAGTTCTGGGACACTCTGACCTCACAGGACCTAGAGCCTGGGCTCCAGCCTGAGTCCAAGATGTCTACACAGCAATGAAACAGCCCTGCAGCCCAAACCCTGCCAGACCGAGTCAGCTGGCTCAGACCAACTGTGGAAGCATAGTTGATGTGTAGACATACTCAGTGGGAGTTTTCTACTGATCTCAGTGGGTAGGGATCAGGCTCCAAGGAAACTGCAGATTGAGAACTTCTGCTGATCTCAGCTGCAGCGGGATGAGTGGGAAAGAGGGAATGGCTCTCAGATGGAAGGGTTCCCGGCCGTTTAAGGTACCCTACAGGGAGAGATCCTGCTCTTACTGAAGTCAATGGGATCTGGATTGGACCCAAAAACTAACCATAACAAAAAATAACTAATCCCTTTTCTCAAATACAAAATATTTTCTTCAAAAATATAAATATTGAACAACCTGGAAAGTGTGAAAGAGTGATAACAAGACCATTTTTTGAATTAGAGGCAGTCGAACTCCATTATGACTAATGAAAATGAATACCATAACATTCTCTCTTCCCTGCCTTTCTCTAGTGAACAAAGATGGTTCTGTGGTTAGGACACTAGTTTAGGAGTTGGGAGATCTGTGTTCAACTTCCTGCTCTGTGACAGGATTTCTGGATGACCTTGGGCAAGTTAGTGTGTGTCTCTCTGTGCTTCAATTCCCTCGCAGTATAATGGGGATAATAACACTGCCTTACTTCAGAAGGCATGCGGGGGACAAATACAATAAAGACTGTGAGGTACTCATATTCTGTGCTAACGTGGGCCATATAAATACAACAGATAACTATCTACTACCACAGCAATGGGTGTGGTAGCTCTGCACATGGGAAACCATTCTCATCTTCGATTAGTCATGCACAGAGACAGAGCTGCTAAATTAGACCAAGGAACTCAACTGAAATCTGCTGTAAGATGTTGTTTTCTTGCCCACCATGTTTCTAGAGGGTCTAGGCCTAGAGGGTCTGGCCCTAAGCCATAAGTGAGGTACTGTTGAATATGTTTTTTCCCAAACCTGAGTGGATAAAGAAAGTGTGAAAAAACAATTAAATATGAGTTGGTATAATTACAGTAGAAGATTATTGCTAATCTCCATCTCTCTCTGGTAATTAAAAGGCACTGCATACTCTTAATATTATGGCAAGAAAATATTTTTACATCTGTATTGTCACAAAACATTTTCACACTTGCAGTCAAATAAGAGTTTATATGCAAGGTGTTATTGAGCCTAAATAAAAAGATGCCGCTGCACTGACTCAAACCTGCAGATCTATCTGTGAGACTTCTCAGGAGAATACCTTCCATTTTACTCGTCTTATATTCATTATTCCCTTTTCCCCTGTCTCTTCTCTACTTTTTAATTCACTTTGTTGCTTTCTCTTCATCACATGGGTCTTTATTTTCAAAATAAGCCTTTTGCGTGGTACCTTTTCAAATGCCTTTGGAAAATTTAAATATATAATGCAGCTACATTCCCTTTATCTGTCATGCTAGCAATAACTTCAAAAAGTCTAGTGTATTTGTAAAGCAAGAGCAGCTCTTCTAGAATCCTTCCTGCATCTTGTTAACTAATCCCCTTGTCACCACCTCACTTTCACTTTCTTCTGTCACAAATTAATCCATCAACAATCTTGTAATTCTAACGATCTGGTTTCTCTCTTTTTTCATGAAGTGGCATTAACTTGTATTTGAGTTGTAAGCAGGCCGCATACTTCTCATTGAACAAAATATAATCAAATCTTACTACTCCAAAAAAAACTAGGGTTTTGCTAGTTATTGTGCAGTGCCTTCTGGGGTATTTAAGAGCCCAGACTGAGGTAAAAATCAGTCCAATCTAGGTGGTTGATCCAAAGCCCCTTGGAGTCAATGGAAAGATTCCCATTGCCTTTATTGAGTATTTCATCAGACTCTAGCACCAGAAACCTTTCCTCCTCCATTGCTGCTGAATGGGATTGAGATACTAGAAGATGACCTGACATATGAGAAGGAGTAGGCAGTGGGGTTCCTTGACATTCTGTTGAAAACAGCATCTGAGGGAGAGGCCAATCTCTCGTGCTGTGCCCAAAAAGTCATCTGGAGAGAGGCGTTATGGCTGCCCTCTCCACAGTGACCCCAAAACAAAAATAAGGTGAGGGGATCTGTGGGCCTATTGGTGGAGATGGAGACTCATAAGAGGAATGTGGTGGTAAACACACTGCTTTTGTAATTAAACTGGTGAGGTTTTTGGCATGATACAAACTGGAAACATCAAGTGCTTGTGTCAGAGACCTGGTCTGAGGACTAGGCTAAAGTAGTGGTCAAAACTTTGCTGATATAAAGCAAAGTAAAGCGGTGAGCAAGAGGCAGAATCTATTCACAGAATCTGGCAAGAACAGGGCTGATATTGCAAAAACACACACTCCTAAGAGGTTGGAGGAGTACTTGTGGCACCTTAGAGACTAACAAATTTAGATGCATAGAGTGGAACATACAGTAGGAAGATATATATATATATATATTATACAGAGAACATGAAAAGATGGGGGTTGCCATACCAACTCTAAGAGGCCAATCAATTAAGGTGATCTATTATCAGCAGGAGAAAAAAAAACGTTTGTAGTGATAATCAGGATGGTCCATTTCAAACAGTTGACAAGAAGGTGTGAGTACCAGTAGGGAGAAACTTAGCATGGGGAAATAGATGTCAGTTTCTGTAATGACCCAGCCACTCCCAGTCTTTATTCAAGCCTAATTTAATGGTATCCAGTTTGCAAATTAATTCCAGTTCAGAAGTTTCTCATTGCAATCTGTTTTTGAAGGTTTTTGTTGAAGAATTGCCACTTTTAGGTCTGTTACTGAGTGACCAGAGAGATTGAAGTGTTCTCCTACTGGTTTTTGAATGTTATGATTCCTGATGTCAGATTTGTGTCCATTTATTCTTTTGCATAGAGACTGTCCGGTCTGGCCAATGTACATGGCAGAGGGGCATTGCTGGCACATGATGGCATATATCACATTGGTAGATGTGCAGGTGAACGAGCCCCTGATGGCATGGCTGATGTGATTAGGTCCTGTGATGATTCACTTGAATAGATATGTGGACAGAGTTGGCACCAGGCTTTGTTGCAAGGATAGATTCCTAGGTTAGTGTTTTTGTTGTGTGGTTGCTGGTGAGTATTTGCTTCAGGCTAGGGGCTGTCTGTAAGCGAGGACCGGCCTGTCTCCCAAGATCTGTGAGAGTGAGGGATCGTACCAATGTGATGATAATATTGGGCCTGATCTTGCACCCCGATGTGCACAGGTGCAACACTCACACTATAGGAACTCTTTTATATTTATATATATATAATTTATTAATACATTTAGAAAAGTCACACACTCTAACTCAGTAAGGTAGATAGAGATAATACAACAAGTACATCTGAACATCCATACTCACACCATCCCTTGCAGAAACAGAATTTTAGCCATCATCTTCCTCATCACCGTCACCTTCCTCATCTTCACCAGTGGCCATCATCCTGGCCCCTCCCAAGGGCTACCTCTCTCTTCCCTACTGCCCACAGGCTGGGATTCCACTTTTATAATATGTAACGCTGACGTTACCATGTCTAATGCATATTCAATAGGAGTTTCTTCCATCTTCCTTATTTGTATTTCCTCCCCTTACCAATATTTAGGTGTCCTTCTTCAATAGATTAGTGTATTTATTATTTCACCCCATTAGCATATATGTCAATTTGTTGCCATGGCACTCTTGTGGACGGATGTTCCATCCAAAACCTTCCAGAAGCTGGTGTCAGTTCATGGTCTGTGGTTGGCTGATGTCATTATGGACAAAATTCCCTCCTACACTCTACTTCCAGTTCCCCAAACCTTATGAGTTACCTAAGTTTATCTATGCCAAAGTTCGTAGGCCTCAAGCTTCATGCTAACTGCTGAAGCCAGTGTCTTACAGGATACAAGCCTGTAGGTTTCTTGCATTACTGCTGAATATAATAAAACAGAATATAATGCAAAGCAGAGAATAGAATAGAGGTAAGCAAACCCACAGGGCTACAAGGTGCTAAACACAAAGCACTCACCAAACACATTCCAGATGGGTGGTACCAGAACACCTCAATACCAACACATCCCCCAAAGATAACAGGAATACATTGGCCCATTCTAAAGATAAGGTCAGGATGACAGCATAATGGATAGAGATGTTCTGATCGAACCAAAATGTACAAAGTAATGGGTGGCACCTAGATACGTCAGAGGGGCAATACCTAACTTGTTTGTATCGGTGTATAAAAAAGTAGGGCTGTCAGTTCATCGCAGTTAACTCATGCGATTAATTCACAAACATTAATTGTGATTAAAAAAATTAATCATGATTAATCGCAGTTGTAATTGCACTGTTAAACAATAGAATACCAATTGAAATTTATTAAATCTTTCGGATGTTTTTCTACATTTTCAAATGTTTGATTTTAATTTACAACATAGAATACATTTATAGTGCTCACTTAATATTATTATTTTTTATTACAAATATTTGCACTGTAAAAATAATAAACAAAAGAAATGGTATTTTTCAATCCACCTCATACAATACCATAATGCAATCTCTAGCGTGAAAAATGCAACTTACAAAGGTAGATTTTTTGGTTACATAACTGCACTCAAAAACAAAACAATGTAAAACTTTAGAGCCTACAAGTCCACGCAGTCCTACTTCTTTTTTCAGCCAATCACTAAGACAAACAAGTCTTATTTGGCTGGGATGATTTAGTTGGGGTTGGTCCTGCTTTGAGCAAGGGGTTGGACTAGATGACCTCCTGAGGTCCCTTCCAACCCTGAGACTCTATGATTCTATGATTCTATTTACATATACGGGAGATAATGCTGCCCGCTTCTTATTTACAATGTCACCTGACAATGAAAACAGGTGTTCACATAGCACTGTGGTAGCTGGCATTGCTTGGTATCTATGTGCCAGATATACTAAACATTCGCACGCACCTTCATGCTTTGACCACCATTCCAGAGGACATGCTTCCATGCTGATGACACTCATTAAAAAAATAATGAGTTAATTATATTTGTGACTGAACTCCTTGGGGGAGAATTGTATGTCTCCTGCTCTGTTTTACCTGCATTCTGCCATATATTTCATGTTATAGCTGTCTTGGATGATGACCCAGCACATGTTGTTCGATTTAAGAACACTTTCATTGCAGATTTGACAAAATGAAAAGAAGGTACCAATGTGAGATTTCTAAAGATAGCTACAGCACTCGACCCAAGGTTTAAGAATCTGAAGTGCCTTCCAAAATCTGAGAGGGACGAGGTGTGAAGCATGTCTTCAGAAGTCTTAAAAGAGTAACACTTTAATGCAGAAACTACAGAACCCAAACCACCAAAAAAGAAAATCTACCTTTTGTTGGCGACATCTGATTCAGATAATGAAAATGAACATGGGTCGGTCCACTCTGCTTTGGATTGTTATTGAGCAAAACCCGTCATCAGCATGAATGCTTGTCCTCTGGAATGGTTGGCAAAGCATGAAGGGACATATGAATCTTCAGCACATCTGGCATGTAAATATCTTGTGATGCTGACTATGACAGTGCCATGTAAACGCCTGTTCTCACTTTCAGGTGACAGTGTAGATAAGTAGCGGGCAGCATTATCTCCTGCAAATGTAAAGAAACTTGCTTGTCTGAGCGATTGGCTGAAGTAGGACTGAGTGGACTTGTAGGCTCTAAAGTTTTACATTGTTTTATTTCTGGGTGCAGTTTTTTTTGTACATTATTCTACATTGAAGTTCAACTTTCATGATAAAGAGATTGCACTACAGTACTTGTACTAGGTGAACTGAAAAATACTATTTCTTTTTTCTTTTTTACAGTGCAAATATTTGTAATAAAAATAAAGTGAGCACTGTACACTTTGTATTCTGTGTTGTAATTAAAATCAATGTATTTGAAAATGTAGAAAACATCCAAACATATTTAAATAAATGGTATTCTATTATTGTTTAACAGTGCAATTAATTGCATGATTAATCATTATTAATTTACGATTAATCACAAATAATTTTTTTAATCGCTTGACAGCCCTAATAAAAAGATATCTCAGAGGGAGTGTCTTTGGCTGGCCAAGGGGATAATGGAAAGTCCTGCCATTAACTGAGCTAGTCCATTGCAATAGGTATACATGTGTTAGTGTACCTGTAACCATTGACAATGATGATGACAATAAACCTGACCAAGAGCCTTCACTACGAACTGAGTCTGTGGTTATTGGGCAGTTTGACTGATGTCTGCTGTGCCAACTATCTGCACAGAGCTGGAACATCACATAGAGAACATACACACACACTCAGTCAACATCTAACAACATCTATCAATACTACTAAGAGGTAGAAGCAATGCAAACCAAAACCACTAGATTGTGCACAGCTGCAGTCAGGCTAATTGATCAAGAAAGGAAATAAACAAGGAGGATGGAAACTTGACCTTTGGCCTCATCTTTCACAGTGGGTCCAAAGTAGATAAATATTTGGAATCACCAGGCACCTGTCATCGGGTGTTACACATGGAAAGAACAGCCCTTTTTCTTTGTTGTGGTGCATCTTGTGCAGACATTTACACAACTGCAAAGTGAGTGTCACACTGATTTAGTAGCATTTTACATTCATTTTGCATCCACTTTGCACTGGTGTAAGTGATCACACAAAGTGTAGGGCAATGGAAAATCAGGCTCAAAGAGATTAGGCAGTAGTAGCAATTTTAGCAGCAAGCACTCCAAGACTGTGTACAAACAGGAAAATATTTATTAAAGTAAGGAGATCACAGTCATAAACTAGGGAAAGCATAGCAACAGAACATATATACAAATAGAGTAAAATACACCCCACCCCATACACTTCTAGTAACTTTCGTTGTAGTCAGTCTAACTGTTTCCCTACTGTGGGTGGGAATGTTCCATGGGTAATATACCCTTAGCTGCATCACGTCACTCATCCACCAAACCTCACTTGTGGGTTCAACCAGTGAGTAGGAGTAGTCCAAGGGTCAGGTTCACAAAGGCATTTAGGTGCCTAACTGTCTCTTTATGCACCTAAATCCACCATTTAGGCATCATTGACATTTTCAAAAACACATTCTCAGCTGCCACCTCACCCCAGGCAAAACCTGCCTACGTCCTGATGTTGCCCCACAGCTAATGAGCTACTTGAAGCCCAGAACAAGCCCCGGCAG
The DNA here is from genome assembly GCA_037349315.1 of Chelydra serpentina. Classification (NCBI taxonomy): domain Eukaryota; kingdom Metazoa; phylum Chordata; order Testudines; family Chelydridae; genus Chelydra; species Chelydra serpentina. Next base: position 85,696,598 of record JBAIAC010000002.1, read on the forward strand.
CCCTGTAACAGGTGGCCCCAAAGAAACAGCTTTGGTGGCTGGGATATGTGTTCCCCTGCTAGTCTTCGCTGGGAGGCCCACTGGCCTAGTGGTTAAATTGCTCATGTAAGAGATCTAGGTTTGAATCTCTATTCTGCCTGATGTAGAGCAGGAATTTATACTCAGTGGTGTACCCTAAACCCCTGGGTATTCTGAGGTGGCTCTTGCTTGGCTTATCTTGTTGGAGCTGTTCTTCTTGTATAAATAATTAAGTATTCATTAGGTGAGAGAGAGATTGGCTGTATAACGCAGTGTTTAGGGCAGTCACTTGGGAGACCTGGGTTCAAGTCTCTGCTCCAAATGCGGCAGAGCAGAGATTTGAATCTGGGTCTCCCATTTACCACAGAAGTGCTCTAACTGCTGGGCTGTTGGCATGGATCTCTCCACAAGAGAGGGCTGACCTGGCTTAGGTGCGAATCTCAAGCTAGGTGCCTCCCTCTGGCCCAACACTCAGGTGCCTGAGGCCTTGTTCAGTGGGAGTTAGAAACCTAAATATTTTGTGATTCTGGGCCTAAGCTCCACGCCTTGTCTCTGCATTTTACTCCCGGCTAATGTAGGTGGGTCTCTAGCTTCTAGCTTTTGGTAGTCCCTTTCTTAGGAGCTTAACTCTCCCCATACAATGCATGGGGAGCCTGAGCACCTAACTTTAGGCTGAGAATTCCATTAGGCATCCAGGTTGCAATGCCTAAATACCTTTGTGAATCTAGCCCTTGCCCACTCTAGGCCTCAGTTTCCCCATTTGAAAAGTGGGAACCGTAATATTTACCCATTTTGTAGAGCATGTTCAGAGAGCTGGATATAAAACACTGTTTGAGTGCAAAAGACTATTAATAATTATAGTTGTTAGAACTAGGTTGTAGACACTGCATGGACTAGCTCCAAAAACATGTTTGGGCACAGAATGAGATTTGTAGAGACAGAATTGGCACAGAGAGGCCAGACAGTCACAGCAGGACCCAACTGTTTATTATTGTTATTCATGTTATTTTTCTGCTTTTATAGCTTTGTTTTTTATTTCAAGCACTAGGCATTGGATGCAAAGGCAATTATTGCCCCTGCATGGAAGTTGTGCTTTTTCATTTCCATCTCTTTTATTCTGGCAATTGAATTCTCATAGCTGACCCATCTTCCTTCTTATCCCTATAGGATATAGGCTTTTTCACTTCTCTCCCTTGCTCCACTCTATTGATCAGGTAATTTGCAACCCTCTCCTTACTGCCATTTCCAAACGTCCCTCTGTCTAGCCTCCCATCTCTGCCAGGCAAACATTTGGTGGATACAGTCTTCTCCCAAAGAGTACGGCATTATTTCTGTATTTAAATACGGCGTTATATTAATAAATGGATGCATGGTATGCAGAATCTGTGAAAAAATTCCCCGTAGGTTATGATTTCAGGTGTTATATGAAGCCGGTTCTTATTATAAAAGGACATGGGATAAAAACAGGATTTGAAAAGTAGAAAATAAACAAATATGATAAACTGAGGGATGTACGTAGGCCAACTCCTAACAATGGTCTCCTTAAGAAATCATACCAATATTAAAAGCATCCTGGAAAAAATACCTGCCCTTTTATATAAGGAGATAAGTTAATTGAAATCCCTCTTATAGAGTCCTAGGAGTCTGATTCTGATCTCACTTGCACCAGCTTCGCACTGATGTAACTCAATTGATTTCAGTAGAGTTAGTCTTGATTTGAACCAGTGATCTGAGACCAGAGCCCAACCCCTAAAGCCCTAGAACATTTCCCCTGTGTTCACTTTTAATTAAGCACTTCCTCCAATCAGGTACAAGCTGCTGTCTTCTTAAACCAAGCCATCTGGTGACAGGAAGGAGCCACACAAGGAAGCTACAAAGAAAGACAAGCCTCCTAAACAAGTGAGTAGATTCAGGTCCTACAAATAAGAAGCCTCATAAATATTCAAAGAGAATTTAAAACTGCAAAAAGAAGAATTAAAATCCTGAGGAGGAATAAAAATAATGTTTGCTAAAAAGAATGACTCAAAATTCTGGCAAACTAAGGAGGCCCTGGTTCCCACTCTACGTAGAAAGCACCAAACTCTTAGTGAAAAGTGGCTGCCTAGCCTTCAGAAAGGAAAGCACAAAACAGAAGCTGCTCTTAATCAAAAGGACTAGAATAAAAAGGGTTTGTGGCTTCGCCTATGTTGCTGTTAAATGCCAACAAACAAAATATTTACCTATTTTACCTAGTGCTACTGCCTCAGAAAACAGGAGGAGTGTTTGAACTCTGCTTGTTTTGGTATTAGTCCTTCATTTGGTCCCAATCCTACAACTGGATCATACAAGCAGACCACAAACTTCAGTAGGGCTGCCTGGAGGCACAGGTTCACCTGCCGAGATTCATTTGGGGGATTGGGACATTCAGTGAGCTGCTGCAAAGTTAACTGGTGCAAAAGAGCTTTCTGATAAGCAGCTGTGCCATAAATTCCCAGCATACTATTCAGTCTTGAATCTAAGAATTTGGCATATGGTATTGAAATAAAATCTATCCTTAGGCCTTTAAAAGCAGGTGTTTGCAGTCATACAGCCCTTTGCACCCGTTCTTAAATTTGCACCAGAGTCAGATTAGTGAAAATACACTGAGTAGTGCCCTACTTTCCATTTGAGGTGGTAGATCACTGGTAAGCTGCAGCCCATGCCATTGTCCCTTTTGTCCTCCATATCCTCAGCTCAGTTAAGAAGAAACATGTTTTTCTTCACTCTGTCCTTCTATCTTCTATACGTTTCATGTGTCCAGGCATGCTTCCCCGCCCCCCCCCCCCATGTTATTGTATGGGTGCTGAATGTTGATGACACGATACCTAGTCTGGTCCTATAAAGTTATTTTTCTGGAAGCTTCAACTATGGGAATACCTGACCATACATTTAGGAGTACTAGGTAGCTTAGATTACTAGAATACTTGTGGGTATTTTGGTGGTGTCCTATAAACAAGGAAGTGGATTAAGTGAAACTGTTGAAAGGTGTATCTTGTTGGGTCCTGCAAAAGTACAAAACAATCTGTCTTTTTGCACGGTGTCATTTTGTGTGCAAAGAAATCACAGCAGTGCATCAAAAGGAGTGGTTAGAAGGTAAAAGTTCAAAGCTGGTTCTCCATGCAGGAGTGTTTAATTTGCAAAGAGTGAAGCAGAATGCAGGTTAAATTGAATGAGTGGAACTTTATTAAACCCTGTGGATTGTTCTGTCCACATGGCTGCCTTGTTTTTACCTTAAGTGCCTGAGTTCCCTGTTTTCCTGATGTCTTGTCAATAACAGACGCTCTAGGGAAACCTGGCCCTCTGGCTACACTGATCATGATACAAGTAGGCCCCAAACTGTATACTTAATTTTACATCTGCAGCCCTGATTCCTAACTCAGAGGTGGTGGTGGGGTTATTGTCTGTTCCTCTTTCCCTGCAATTGAGTATCTCTTTCCCCCTGAGCTCCCATGATATCCATCCCACCCAATCACTTTCTGTCTAATAAACAAGAGGTACATGGCTTCCTCTGGTGTATTCTTTATAAGTTTATAGAATGTGACAAACAGCCCTATTTAAGAATTGCAAAGTATGTGTTAGAAATACACAGCAATCGCCCATCTCTTTGCTAGTCCATAGTTGTTTGTTTGGTGTAGGGCTATAACGAAAAATGAAAGGCACAGACTATTTCCCCCATGTTGTGACAGTGGGTGATTAGATTGGTATGTGAATGAGAGTTTTTCATCATCATGTGTGCAGTGGAGGGGAAAATATTAAAATAAACCCTGTAAAATGAGGGGCAAACAGGATACAGCTTGCCAAAAAATTGCGGGGAGAAAATAATGCTTAGATCAAGGAATGGGGTGGAACCAGGCCCTCCCGCAGGAGGAGGTGGGATTTGGTGACCTTGGGTCTTGCACTCTCCTTGTTTGCTCACATTTTTATTTCTCTGACCTTCTAGCACTACAAGTGAGCACTACATTCACACCAAGAGGGTTTGTCCTTTTTTCGTGCCAGTGTAACCACAGTGATGCAGTTGCACAATGCAAACTCCTGATGTGGACACATTGCAATCATGAGAAAAATGTTTTGCACAACTGAGATTTACTTGAAGCTGGGATGAGCCACACTGGTGCAAATCATCTACAGTATGAATTTTCACTGCAGATATATTGGTGTTGCTTCACCGGTGCAAACAATCTAATCCAGTGGTGGGCAACCTGCGGCCCGCATGTGGCCCATTAGGGTAATCTGCTGGTGGGCCACCAGACCCTTTGTTTACATTTGCACGGCCACCCGCAGCTCCCAGTGGCTGCTGTTTGCCATTCCCGGCCAATGGGAGCTGCAGGAAGCAGCGCAGGCCTGGCCGCCACTTCCTGCAGCTCCCATTCCCCAGGAACGGCAAACTGCGGCCACTGGGAGCTGCAGGCGGCTGTACAAATGTAAACAAACGGTCTGGTGGCCCACCAGCAGATTACCCTGATGGACCGCAGGTTGTCCACCACTGGTCTAGTCTAATCTCTGCCCCCCCCCCACCCTTCCCTTTCCTCCCTGTAAGGACATTTTAAGCATATGCCTAACTAAAAGTTCATGAGAGTACCCTGACTTGAATCAGACTACTGATCTAAAGTTAGGTATATGCTTTAGGCCCCACTTCAGGAAGGTATTCAATTCCCTGTATACTTCCAACCCAAGCATCTCTGGCCTGTCAGCCCAATAGGAAAGGAAAATGCTTCTTATAGTTTTTGTTGATTTTGATAGAATTTGGGAAATTTCCTCTAATCGTTTTGTGGAAAATTTGCATTGAGATTACACTGAAGATTTTAACAGCACATTGTTACATTTCCGCCACAGAAATAATAATAATAAAAAAAGATAAATAAAAAATCCAAGTTTGGTGAAAGCATTTAAAAAATATAAAGCAGACATTTCCCACAAGTCTAGAGGGCAAGATCCTGTTGCCAACCTATATGTCCCCTTAGAACTCATTCACATAGATGTCTCATTCACTTGAAATCAATGGGACTGCTTTGCTGGAGGACTATGTCAGATACAGAGAAATTCAGGATTGGGACCAATCTTCTCAGGCAAGTTGGCTAATGCAATAGTATAGAGAATCATCTCTACGCCTTAGCAATAGTAGCTTATAGTTTCATGGTAAATAAGTTTCATGGTCATATTCAATACTTCAACCATCTGTATTCTACAGTAATATGTGGCAGGAGACAATAAGCATGTTTCTCAGTAGAAGAGTGTGAAAACATAGTGATCTATTTTACCATTAAAATCCCCACTATTCCTCAGTCACATTCCTAAAGATCTTGATAGGGCAATACACGTAAAAATATTTTAAAAGCATGTGAAAAACCTACAATTTTTTTACATCCAGAGACTTAGGTAAACATTTTTTTTAGTAAGTGGCAAACACATTTGCAATGTTTTCAAAGACCTCACTGTGTGTTTCATTACATTCTCCTTTTTGGTATCCATGCTTCAGATTTCACTTTATCTGTGAGAAATGTGAAGCTAGGAATTAATAATTATTTTACCTAGAAAGGTATGAAGTGAATTCCAGTGCCTTTTGTCTGATTAAAATCTTCCCTGTTTGTTTCATTAAAAATGCCTATGTGACAAGAAAATAAAGTTTTGTGGGTTTTATTGGGGGGGAGGGTGCATTGGTATTTTCCTGTAAACAGTGAATCCTGAAGCTTCCTAGCTGTAAAATTTAAATGCTTCATGCAAATGAAAAATGCAGACTCAGGTCAGCTATAGACAAATGTCAGTAGACTGGATGCAAAATGCACTGCAGGCAGCAAAGATGACATTTATCAGTCATCCATACATCAGTAACTAAAACAATTTTAGGGTTGTCTAGACAGGCATCTATTATTTCTTAAATTTAAAAGCTTTAGTAGAAAGACGAGTGAATGCGTTCTTTATATTTAGCGTTTTGTTTTGTTTTTCAGAAGAGACAAGACAGGGAAAGGAAAAATGATAGTTTTCAAAATGAAAAGTTCAAACTTGCTGATTTTTAGAAATATTTTCAGAGCACTGCATGTGTAAAGGAGATTTTGCTGATATATGCTTAAGCCAGTTTAACTGAATTATCATTGTGCATGCAATATTGGCTATAATTATTACAGTACAGCCCTGTAACAGTGAGCTTAATTATTGTGTACAGTATTTAGTCTTTGTTTTCTGGTTAATTTACTGTGTATAGTTAACACAAATTTAGTTGCAACCATTATGTCCTTTCATATCTTTTCCTTGTAAACATATTTCACAAGTCAATAAGAAACAAACTCAAATATATATCTGTATAAACAAAATATCACAATTGATCATTCCAACAGGCTTCCCCTTGCCAGTTTCATCCACCAAGCCTGGCTCCTGGAAACATTTATGCACATATTTAATTTTTAAGCATGTGTGTTGTCTCATTAACGTCAACAGGACTGCTCATGTGCTCAAATTTAAGCACATTAGTAAATATTTGCAGAATTCTAAAATTTCATGGTAAATTCCTTGTGGCAGGGCCTTTTGTCACAATATTGAGCTCATTGTTGGTACTTACGCTATATGCAGAATTAAAATTATTTATGTAAGGTTTAGTGCGATCAGAAATGTATATATAACAATAACAATGTGTGTATATATATATATATATATATATATTTATTTGCACTATTTGTCTATATATATATATAGACAGCCTTAAGAAGAACCAGTGTAAGAAGCAGCCCTGCTCTTTCAGGGGGTCTGTCATCCCATAAAATCTCTACTTGTCTTTCATAGCTCCTCCGCCAGCGGGAGGAAACAACTCAGTGTCAGGCTACTTATCTTGCAGGAGGAAGATGAGTGCTGGAACTAGTGGTGCTGGGGGTGCTGCAGCACCCTCTGGCTTGAAGTGGTTTCCATTATATAAAGGGTTTACAGTTTAGTTCAATGGCTCTCAGCACCCCCACTATAAAAATTATTCCAGCACCCCTGAGCAGGACTGGAGGGTAAGTAACTCAAGGTCTGGTTTTTAGCTCCAGAAGCTTAGATACTTCAAAATGTGAGTTCAGCCAGGGCTCTTATATGAATAGCAGACAGTTGGGTACTGGAGAAACACACCGAAAACAGATAGCAAGGTAAATTATGCAGTTTCTTCTACTATGGGTTTTTAAAGATTGATCTGAATTAAAAAAGGGATGGAGGAGAGGCCAAGAGGGATGTTGTTTGTGAACTAAGCATTTTTGGGTGTGTTTAAAATGCAAAAGCAAATCAAATAAAATCAAGGTAAAGGCATCAGCTGAGACTGTTCCATTTTGTTTTCTTCCATTCAGCAGTAGCAAAACGACTGTAGAAAACACAATGCCTATATACACGCTAAGGATTCCTTCTGTCAACAGCTTGTCTCGTCCCCAAAGTCCACCATGACACCATCAGGAGAGAAGGGGTAGTCATAAGATCAAGGTTCTGTTCCCATTCTCTCATTGACATCTTGTATCACCTTGGAAAATTGCTGAGCTCGTTCTGTGCCTTGGTTTCCCCATCTGTAAAAACGGGGATGGTACAGAGGCTAAATTAATAAATATTAAGATCTCCTTGGCCCTTAGATGTGCAACAAATTTGCAAATTACTGTTAATGTTATGTTTTAACTTGGTCTGAAGTCATAGAAAAAAATCATAATTTGATTTTAAAAATGAAACCAAACTTACACTTTTTTGAGTACAAATGTTTAACAGCTTCTACCTTTTGCAAAGTCGTCTCCCAAGATTTTGGCAAACATTCATGGCTGTTAATTTCTTTGAGCAAATATTGTATGCACAATAAAAAAATCAATCTCCATTTCACAGAGTGTTACAAAAGACAAATCTATGATTCATACTGATGAGAAAAGTGCTTGAGGGTTGGAGGGTGGAATTCAGTAGTATGTATAACATTATGTACTGAATACAAACATGAGGTTGAGGGTTCACCTCTGTCGTCCCTTTGGAGCTGTAAACAAAGTAGAGTTCATTTCCAAGATTTACAAAGTCTGGGCCCTACTTCGTTGATATTTATCAGAAAGGGCTGAGCTCCTGAGACTTTAATTTCATGGTGTAATTCTCCCATTTTTCCACTAGGTGGAGCTGCAACAATATTTTTTCTATGCTTATGATAACTTGAAAATAGTTATGAACCAATCTGAAAGGCAATGTTCATCTTAACAATTCAGATGTATTCCTATTAATTTGTATTTGATAAAGGTTCAGAAGTCTTTTGTTGTATGTCTAGTTAGCCTTCATGTTACATTTAGAACACTTTCAAATTTCCTGTTTGATTGTGTCCTACTGTGAATTTTTATGTGAATATATGTACATGTTTGTGTTTATATGTGTGCATCTTTCTGAATGTATACATAAAAAACAGAGGATCAGCTATCTGCTTTGCATTTGCTATTCTGAATGGATTGAGATGGTACCACGCAGTGCTATGCCTAGTGCATGTGCAATACCATGCATTATTTAGCAACTGGCCAAGATTCTGTACTTGGCTGATTTCCTACATGAAGCCCAGTGTTCAGTATCCAAAACAGAGACGTTGGGGACAGTGCTAACCATTAAGGAAGCTCCTATTCCATGTGTATACCTCCTACATAGCTTACTTTCAGTGGGAACTCCACAATGCCCATGTGTCACTATATAGTTCCTAGTTAACATTTCTCATCTATAATCTTTAAGGGGGTAAGATGCTTCCCGTGGTAGATGTTTCTAACACTGTGAGTAAAAAATAGGGTAGATATACAAGTGTGCTTTCACCCTTCGTGTTGAGTATATTATAGACTCAGAACGGCCATTATCTAAGTGAGAGTGTCTGTGTTTTATTGAAATTCTCAACCTGAAGGTCCTGTAGATCTTTGGCTGCTTCTGGGTGATCAGTAGACAAGAGTATTTATTCTGGTCTGTGCTTGGCAAGGAGGCTGCAAAATTTTCTTTCAGACTCTGGACCTTGTCTCAGTTACCCAAGCCTTTGTCATCTCTGGATTGCATGGCTGCAGAGTGCTCTACTTGGGCAATGCCTGTAGACCTCTTGGAGTTCAGCCAATGCAGCATGTGGTGGCATGTTTACTTAGTGGTGGGAGCAATTTATACCCTTTCTCCAAAGATTGTGCTTGCTTCAGATTTGCTTCCAGATTAAAGTTAATATGTTGGTTTGATTTATAAAGCGCTTTGTTAGTTAGATCCTTTGTAATTTATACTACCTCTCTCTTGATGCTGAGCACAGGCTCAAACTTTGTAGTCCTTATGGTTGAGATTTTCAAAGCTGTCCAGGGGACTTAGACACATATTTGGAATCCTGCTTGGAAAATCTCAAACCGTATGCATACATCTAGGGCAGGAACCATCTCCATCTGTGTTGTACAGGTCCCAGCACCAGGGATTCTGCCATCCTGACTGGGACCTTTGTGTGTTACTGTATATAACAATAACAACCTGGGTGCAAAGTGTTCTTGGTGGAGAGCCCTCCAGGCTGGAGTTCGCTTCTTCCTCAGTCTAATGTAGCCAAGTTTGACTTTCAGGGCACAGCTCAAGGTGCTTGATAATCTGTTTATCTGAGCGGTTGTGTATGTATGTGTGGAAGGTTGGGTGAAAGGCATGGAGAGAGGAAAGGAGGATTGGCTAATGATGGTTGTCCGTCATGGTGTCTTGTCACTTTTCTTGCAGAGTCTGATGGGTGCATCTTGGATAAATGGAATAAATAATTTGTCTCCCAATTACATATCTTCTACATAGGGCCCAAGCCTGCTTTGTTTCGGCCCAAGACAAAGCTCAGTAAGGACTGTGAGATTTTATTGTCAGAGATGCCCTGTCTCTGTCTTATATGTGCACCATATCCTACCAGAATTGCAAGAAGAATGCAACACCATTGACTGTCAGCACAAAACCTCCCTCTGAGATTCACTGGTTCTTCCTAGTAAAATGCAAATCTCAAATCTTTCAGAGATTTCATTGACAGCTAAGTATCCAAATGAATCCAAACAATGGGCTGGAAATCCTGCAAGATCATGTTTCTCTCCTGGCACTACCAGTATGTTCTTGTTTCAGAAATACTGCATCTCATGGTGTTCAAATGCCTTCACTTCTCGAGATAACCAGAACCAAGAAATGTAGATGTAGGTAATCATACAAAAGAACAAGTGTGGTCAAAGTTTGGGCCTGAGTTTTTGGTGAAGGTTTCAGGTTTCCTTCGTATGAACCAAATGGCAATCCCCAGTGTACTTACCACACTGCAAATGGGAGTCTGCATTGTATCTTTGTCCCAGTGTATGGCAATTATAGCAAGAACTGCGGCTTAACATGTCTTTGTGCTGATCCCCTATGAAAATTCTTAGTGATCCATTTAGACCTTTCTTTCCTTGTTTATTTTAAGCTTGAGGCTCAAGGCAGATGAACTGATGCACATGTGGCTGGTTCTAGGGGTGGGTGAGCAGGGCAGTTGCCTGTGCCAGTCACCTCTTTTTAGCTGAACTGCTTAGGGCGGGGGGAAGAGGAGAAGACACCAAAAGAGTTTTCTGCCCTAGGCCGCTTCTGGTTGCATATCAGGCTACAACAGAAAGCAGAGAAGGACTCTGATTAAAGAGCTGATATGACTTTCTCGTAACAGTAGAGATTGTCTACCTCCACATGCCTTCTGTTTTACTTGAAACTCTATCTGTTAATTTATGTTTAAAGAAAGTGAAGCAGGTTTCTAAGCTGCTGCTGGCATCATGATGACAGAAAATGGGAGGAAAATCTCAAAAGTATCAACTGAGCCCACAAAAAAATGACCAAGAAAAATAGAAATATGTTTGTGAACCTTAGACTCTTACACTGCAACTAAGTACACTACCAATAAGACCGGTGCAGGCCATATGAACAGCTTAAAATATAATTGTTGTGGGTTCTGTATACATAATAGCCAACGTGTATATAGATTAACTATTAACTTTAGAGATATTCAAGTAGGTGAGCATCTGTACGTAAAACATAATAAAAGGGGAAAAGTTAGCAATGAGATAATTCTTATTGTGCCATCTCACACTCTGAGACACACTAATTTTGAGTAATAGTGGTGAACATTGTAGGATAGGGATGGCCAACCTGTGGCTTCGGAGCCACATGTGGCTCTTCAGAAGTTAATATGCAGCTCCTCGTATAGGCACCGACTCCGGGGCTGGAGCTACAGGTGACAAGTATCCAATGTGCCAGGGTGTGCTCACTGCTCAACCCCTGGCTCTGCCACAGGCCCTACCCCCACTCCACCCCTTCCCACCGCCTCCCCTGAGCCTGCCGTGCCCTCGCCACCCCCCTTCTCCCCTCCTCCCCCCAGAGCCTCCTACATGCCATGAAACAGCTGATTGGCAGGTGTGGGGAAGGAGGGGAAGGCCCTGATCAGCGGGGCTGCCGGTGGGCAGGAGGCACTGGGAGCAGGGTGGGGGAGCTGATGGAGGGCTGCTGACAGGGGCGGCTCTACCAATTTTGCCACTCCAAGCAGCTGCCGCCGAATTGCCGCCATGGCGAGAACAGCGGCGGAGCTGCCACCAAATTGCCACCACAGGACATGGACTGCTGCTCCATTCAGGATGCCACCCCAAGCACCAGCTTGGAAAGCTGGTGCCTGAGCTGGCCCTGGCTGCTGACGTATTACTGTGGCTCTTTAGCAATGTACATTGGTAAATTCTGACTCCTTCTCAGACTCAGGTTGGCCACCCCTGTTGCAGGACGTCTATAAATGTAATGCTAGTGAGTGGCTTTTTGTTTTTTGTTGGTTTTTTTTTTTTTGGTTGGGCTAGCCCTAGGCAAGGGCAACTGCTTCTAGCACCATAAATTAGAGGTCTCCTCTGATATCAGGTACTTGCAACTGAACAACCTCTTAGAGTCCCTTAGGGCTTCTGAAGACCTTGCCTTGGATCTGGAGAAGAACTGCTTTATAGATTCAGGATCTGACCCCATTTTAAGGCCCCAATCCTGCAAATAACTTTGCTCATGTGCAGGGGTCTGCTCCTGTGGAAGCTCCTTGCAGAACTGGAGCCTAAATTCTCTGACAGACTGGAGTGGATTGGGAACGGACAGCAGACTGACAGGAGAGAGAGAGACTGAGAGGGCCCCACATGTTACTTCACACAGAGTCCTGTAAAATCTATATTCAGGACTATTTGAAAGTTAGCAAGTTTGTATTAATGGCTTTATCCATAACATAAGGAGATTACTAAGTAAGGAATTTAGATTCACAGAATAATCAGCTCTATGTGGTGAGTGAGCTAGTAAAATACTCTTGAAGAAAGCAAGTATCCAGATTTTCCAAAACAGTTATGCTCTGTAGTGAGAAATTAGATTGACAATCTAACACAGTAAATGGTCACTTTCTGACTGTGGCAGTTATTACTGTAAAGACCACTGTTATGGCTAAATAAATTATTACTAAATATTATTACTCCAAAATTATTAATCAAGTTCAATAGTTAAAATAGAGATTTTTAATTGGAGTGACAATTAGGTAAGTTAAAACCACCCATTTAAAGTAAGAACTAGTGGAACTGACCATCTGTGTTTCAAATGTTTAGTCTCACAGAGAATACTCAGTCTGTATTATCTACTTTGGGTAGAATACTGCAGAGGATAATACAGTATGGTATCTGCAAGGCCATCACAATTCATGATGATTCAGATGTGCAGCTTATACAAAACTGTATTGATGTAATAAAATTCTGTTGTATGCCCACAAATGCAGGACACCCCAGCATTAAGACTATAGTGTCATATACATAACTTATGCTTATAACTGTTTTGAGTACAGGGCCAAAAAACAATGCATTATCTTGCAGACTGTAAGTGCTGCAATGCATCTTGGGGGCACAAGTGGGAAGGTTAAGGATGGAAGAACAACTTTGGCTCTTAACATTCTTTATTTCTGAAGTCACAAGTAAACAATGGCTCTTAATATATATCCATGCATAATGTTATATTTCCTTTTAATAAATGCCCTAAAGTAATTTGGAAAGGCAATACAGTACACAGTGGGTCTGATTTCCTGCCCCTTTACACAATGTGAATCAGGAGCGACTCCATGACAGTGAATAAAGTTACACCATTGTAGGTAAGCCGAGACTGAGGCCCAATACACTGGAATGACTTAATATTGTAGGAATATAGACAGGAACTGTTGATCCTCCGATCATTGCTATGATATATTGTTTTGGTGCCTTTGACACCTTTGTCTTTTATTTCATCTGTGTGTAGAATGTGATGCTTTTTTGTGCCTGTGAAAGGTGCTGAACTGACAGGCCTGGAGACCGCCATCTTCTGTTTAAATATGTAACAAATAACACCTAGAAAGACACAGTGAAAGCTTCATCACTTCTCCCACCACTGTGTCTCAAACTCCTTTCCACCGAGCACCTGCAGGGCTCATAGGTTGTTTCAGTCTCCATTGCCATTCACTGCTTGGCCTCACCGCTAACATTACCAGAAAGGACACCAGTTTGATGGTGGTTTTCTTATGTGGACTCCTGCTTACTATGAATTTAGATAGCAGCAGTTCATTTAATATAGGTCACAAAACCGCCATTAGACTGTAATGTCTTTAGGTTACCAAATGACCTGAACCAGGCTTGACCTGGCGATCTATAGTGGAGGTAAAAGGCTCCGTATTCTATATCCATTCCTGCCAATATATGAATTTGTTCACTGTATGGTTAATGATGCATACAGGAAGAAAATTTTGCTCTCAGACACAGCAGGTCTCTATTCCTGCGCTTCCTCACATGTGTGGAACACACAGTGGAAGTTAGGAATAAGTAGAGGGGAGAACATACTACTAACACAGAGTGGGTGCATGGTAATAATTGTTGCCTGGTATTAGCAAAATTCTGCTCTTGATTCACATACCACTGAATTCCCACTGGGAATATTGGGGTCAAGATCCACCAGGCAGATCAGAGAGCAGAATTTAGCTTGTAGTATGGAATTTTAATAGTTTTATCACTCTTAATTTGAAAGCAGACAACTTTTTTTCCAAGTAGAATAATGTGACCATTTAGAAAGACACGGATTACCAAAACAGACCACTTTGTGGGTGTACGGCTTGCAAAATTTCATTTTAAAAATGTCTAGCTATTCTGTGGTTAGAGCACAAAACTCCCCCTAAAGGTGGTCATATTCATTTTAACACTTGTCCATTCCTGATTGCAAAATAATAGTCAAACCAATTTAAATATATTTTTGCTATCTAACTTCTCCTCCCCATTCCCCCCAAAACCTTCAGGGCTGGCTATTCTGTGTCAAGCTTTGAAGTGAAAAATAATTTTATGGTTAAGTTACTTGGCCCTGGAAAGGGAACCTGCTGAGAAAAAGTTTGGGCAGAAACTATGCCTACATATGTTTTATATTTTACCTAGTAAAATGAGGCCCCTGTCTTGACTGGAACCTATGGATGCTATGGTAATATAAATATTAAATAATACAGCATCATATGAATTGTGCAGCTGTACTATGCAAATTCTTCACAAAATTTTTATCTTTGCACCTATTCAAAGATGTACATTTAGCTATACTAGTCATGGTTGAACTATTTTATTACAGGTAAAAAATGCTATAAACTTAATTTCCTATGTCTTTCACCAAATGTTACTAATGATTTCATTTTTTCGGATGTGAAGTGTCAAAGTACCACTCTCTCTGTACAGTTTATGTATACTATCTATATTCTACAAGAAAACCAAGAATGTAAATATTTTATAGCAAAAATATGAATATTTGTTTAGCAGAAACAAGAGTAATTAGCTTCTGGTAATCTCTAAATCTACAATAAAATATTCTGATGAGGTTAATATTCTTAGTAGTAGCATCATATTTCCCCTCTACTTACTCATGGAAGGTATTATATGAACATAAACTTAGAATAAATTATTTCCGTCAGGATTGTGTTCAGTTTAAGAATCTGTTTTGTGATTAAGACCAAAAACTGCCCCCTATCATTTTTCACACTTGCATTTACTCATACTTTCAGACTTGTCTCAGCTAGATCAACTAAATTTCCCCTGAAAGATTGAAAATGTATCCGGCTGCAGTCAGTCACAGTCCAGAAGGAATTCAGTTATTTCAAGAAGTCTCATTACGCGAGATCCTTCTATTGCCTCTTGTTATTTATCTTTCAGTACTATCACCTTTTACTACCCCTTCTTCTTTCTTAATTCAAATTAATAAAGTCCTGCAGTGAATGATTCTCCAGTTCCTTTGAAATTTCTTTTGAAAGAGTGAGAAGTCCTCAAAAATCACAATACTAGTAAAATGGTTGAGGGGAAAAAAACCCTTTATTCTTTCCCATAGACTCAGTGACACTATGAAGTTTCACATAATTTGCAGACTGCATCTCATAAAATACTAGCAAAATTTATTCAATTCAAATTAAATAGATGTAGCACAGAGTAATCTTTCTCTATTAAATATGTCACTTTTTGCAATTGTTTCTTAATATCCCTCACAGCTTCCATCTAAGATTAGCACTTTCTTTGCTGCCACAGTTTCACTAACCTACTGAATTATTCACTGAAGCATAACCTTCAGATATCAGGTTAGAAAGACCTTGATTATGGCAGGAAGTGAACTGTATAAACCATTTTTCTTTAAAAGAAAATTTCTCACTATAGAAAAGTCTGAAATGAGATAAGTATTAAATGTGTGTAAAAATTAAGTTCATAATTGATAGGAATTTAGTCAACTGTGACATTCCTGTTAGTTTGTTTATAATAAATTACAATAATATTATAGATACCCTAAAACAGTATAAAAACATGGATTTCATGGTGCTTATTTAAACTTAAGAAAGTACATGCTAGGATATGCATTTTGGTTTTAGCTTTAACATAGAACTTCATTGTGTATATTGTAGATTGACATGGCTTTAATATATGCAGGCCAAAGATTATTTACATCCACCCTTTGATTTTTGCCCCATTTGCTGCAATTTATTTTTATGGGCTTCTCAGCACTGGAAACTATGGTGACAGAGTGGAAGGCTTCCCTACAGCAAACCACTGTTATTGACCATTATTTTGTAACAGCCCAGTGCTGAAAGGCCATTTGAACACCTATCAAGAAGACAACAGCTTCAAGAACACTTCCTTTTCTAGTGTTGAAATCCAGAAACTCACCACTCACAAGTCTGCTATTTCATGACCTGTCCAGTGGCACCCAGGAGTTGAAATGTCCTGAAGTTTAGCAGGCTAAGGGCTCTAGCCCTTAAAATGGTAGCTAGTAAAATTCCAGGAGAAACAACATTCTACACTTATCCCTCTAGTCATGAGTAGACATTTTCAGGACTTTACCTAAAATAAAAAAGAAATATTTTTCTTAACATAGGTGCTAATTGTACAGTTAAACAACTGATGCTAGTAAGAACATTGTGGTTGTGTTCCTTTTGCAGATGTTGGAGACATGTTACAGGAGGAAACTGAAGAAAATCAATGCTAAGGCTTTGGACTATCAAATATCAGTAAGCTTGATATAGGATTTTCTGCATAGATTTGTTGACCATGGTTTGAAGAAGCTGAATATAAAACACATTCTTCAAGAAATCAACTGCTTAGGTTTACATGGGGCATAAGCAAATTTTCCTTTTTGCAAGGAAATATTTAGTTCATAAGATGTTTAAACCTCTTTCTCTCTTCCCCCAGCCTCTCTTTTTCAAAGTTAATTCTTGTGGTTTGTAGAGCTTTTCAGAGCATTTAAAAGTGCCAGACATCGGTAGATAAAGCTGTTAGTTGCAACAAATAACTAAGTACAGTGACAAGATGTGCAGAGGATTCTATAAAATAAAGAAAATAAAAACATGCAGATAATTGTGAAAAATGCCTTTTCTTTCAGAAATGGATATTTATATATTGTTTTCCAAAGAAATATGAAATAAAAGGATATTTGTGAGCAGCTCGAAATTTTGTTTAGCAGAAAATAGAAATGAATCCAATCTAAGTTCATTTATTAAATGTCAACATGTAAATGCTTTTTGTCCTCATGCTTTTACATGAGATATTTGTCTTATTAACAAACATTTTTAGCCACTGAATTCATCTTGTATTCATGTATCTGCACATACAGTTATTTGGTATTTCACCTCTGTATTGCCCCTGTATTTATGATCACTTTACAAATAACATTAGCATGTCTGGTGTTGAATTGTGGATAAAATATAAATGTGAAGAAATTAAGATTCCCGTGTGAGAGAGGAGGATAAAATGTGCACTTACAGAAACTGAGTATACTATTTATAGAACTATAGGGCTAAAATCACCATTGGCATGATCTGGTGAACATTGTTCACTTTAATTTAGCTGTACCTGCTGAAGCTGTTGGTGAGTTAGACCCAGATTGTTAACAACGACTTAATTTTGCATTCTTGTCTCTTACTGACACTGGTTGGAAATCTAACAGGGTTTAGAGTAATTTGAACCAAATTAGAAGACTGTTATTTAAAAAACAAATTGTCATAAATTAGTGTTGGTTGTTCATCCAATAAATTGGGCACAAATATTATTTTACTGTGTGCCTTAGAGTGATGATATAATCCTGAGGCCTGATCAGAAGGAGTAGATCTTTTCCATTTAATTGGAATTTCTTCAGAGGTTTATTGTTTTGTCATCAAGCTGGCAATATTTTCTTAGGGAGGCCATGTGGTCTGGAGCAAACCATTTTTAACTGCTTTTGTTTACCCATCTGTAAAATGGAAATAATACTTTCCTACCTCAGAGGGATGTTGTAAAACTTAATTGTTCATTAACATTTGGAGAGCCTCAGGCTGATGGAGTGCCAATATTATATGAAGGAACATATAGACTTACAAAGTTGTATTTGGATGATAAATGTATTGGGAGTTTTCAGCTTTGAGTCAAAATATTTACCATTATACAGTGGTTTTAGATTTGGAGTTAATGGGAAATCTTCATGTAGTGAGAAATGAAAATGCAGGGGATACACATTATATATAAAGGAATTTGGAGTTAATCATTGTAGGACTTTTGGGCAATTCATGGATAAATATGGAATTTAGAGAGTTGTGCCTTTTCAGATTTGTAGGCATTTGGAAGGTTAATAGCAGACATATATTATAGTGGTCACCAATAGCAACTGCTGTAGTTAAAGTAGAATTCAAACATCCATTCTAGCCACAATTCATTAGCTTAGAAGATGCTCAGGCAAATTCCTTTTGTGATGAAATTGTACATGCTTGCGTAACAATCCTATATGTATTTATCTAGACACTTGTATTGCTCCAATCACCACAGTATCCAAGCTCTTCACAAACATTAATGTACGTAGTGTGAAAACACAGCTGTAAGATAAGGGAGTATTATTTTCCCCATTTAACAGATGGGGAGAGATTAAAACTTGTCAAAAGTCACATGAAGTATTTTTACATCAGGAAGCTCTTTACACCAATTTTCAACACAAGGATGGACCAAGCTGTCAGGAACAGTATCCCTGATAAGGCCATGGCACACCTGGTGGCTGAGCTTTGTGACTTTGTCCTCACCCACAACCATTTCAGATTTGGGGACAATTTATACCTTCAAGTCAGCGACATTGCTATGGGTACCCGCATGGCCCCACAGTATGCCAACATTTTTATGGCTGACTTAGAACAACGCTTCCTCAGCTCTCGTCCCCTAGTGCCCCTCCTCTGCTTACGCTACATTGATGACATCTTCATCATATGGACCCACAGGAAGGAGACCCTTGAAGAATTCCACCTGGATTTCAACAATTTCCACCCCACCATCAACCTTAGCCTGGACCAGTCCACACAAGAAATCCACTTCCTGGACACTACAGTGCAAATAAGTGATGGTCACATAAACACCACCCTATACCAGAAACCAACTGACCGCTATACTTACCTACATGCCTCCAGCTTCCATGCAGGACACATCACACGATCCATTGTCCACAGCCAAGCCCTAAGATCCTTCAGACAGAGACAAATGCCTACAAGATCTTTATCAAGCATTATTAAAACTACAATACTCACCTGGGGAAGTGAGGAGACAGAATGGCAGAGCGAGATGGGTACCCAGAAGTCACCGGCTTCTACAGGACCGGCCCAACAAGGAAAATAACAGAACACCACTGGTGATCACGTACAGCCCCCAGCTAAAACCTCTCCAGCGCATCATCAGTGATCTACAACCTTTCCTGGAAAACGATCCCTCACTCTTGCAGACCTTGGGAGGCATGCCAGTCCTTTCTTACAGATGGGCCCCAAACCTGAAGCAAATACTCACCAGCAACTATGCACCACACCACAGAAACACTAATCCAGGAACCAATCCCTGTAACAAACCCCGTTGCCTACTCTGTTCCCATATCTACTCTAGCGACACCATTGTAGGACCCAACAACATCAGCCACACCATCAGAAGCCCATTTGCCTGCACATCTACTAATGTGATGCATACCATCATGTGCCAACAATGCCCCTCTGCCATGTACATTGGCCAAACCAAATAGTCTCTACGTAAAAGAATAAATGGACACAAATCAGACATGAGGAATGGTAACATACAAAAGCCAGTAGGAGAACACTTCAATCTCCCTGGACATTCAATAACAGATTTGAAAGTAGCCATCCTTCAACAAAAACACTTCAAAAACGGACTTCAAAGAGAAACTGCAGAGCTACAATTCATTTGCAAATTTAACAACATTAATTTGGGCTTGAATAGGGACTGGGAGTGGCTGGCTCACTACAAAAGCACACCTCCTCAATCAGTGGGAGTGGACCACATCCACCCTGACTGAATTGCCTTGTCAACACTGGTTCTCCACTTGTAAGGAAACTCCCTTCTCTTCATGTGCCAATATAGTTATGCCTGTATGTGTAATTTTCACTCCATGACTCTGAAGAAGTGGGTTTTTTTAGCCACAAAAGCTTATGTCCAAATAAAACTGTTAGTCTTTAAGATGCCACTGGACTCCTCATTTTTTTTTATAGAAGGTATGTGTCAGTGCTGGGTATTGGAGGTAGATTACCTGAATTCCTGCCCAGTGTCTTGCCCACAAGACCATTGCTTTTATCTTGTAAAGAGATATGCATATACCCTCACTGACAGATCCCTTTAGCTTGATACAACTGTACCCATGCAATGGGGACAATGGCATTTCATGGGTGTAACTTGGGAGAAGGATTTGGAATCTTATCATTGGATATTAACCTCTCAGAAGTCAGGTAACTTCTCAATATTAAATTAATGCTTGTTTTCATATAGAGTAATTTAGGTTTGATTTTTATAATTGTCACTGCTGTACTATCATTCAGTTTCACTCTAGAAATTAGGGTTGCCAGGTGTCAGGGTTTTAACTGGAATGCCTGGTCAAAAAGGGATCCTGACAGCTCCGGTCAACACTGCTGACTGGGCCATTAAAAGTCCGGTCGGTGGTGCAGCGGGGGCTAAGGCAGGTTCCCTGCCTGCTGTGGCTCCTCGTGGCTCCCATAAGCAGCAGCATGTTCCCCCTCCAGCACCTAGGTGTAGGGGCAACCAGGAGGCTCTGCATGCTGCTCCTGCCACAAGTGCTGGCTCTGCAGCTCCCATTGGCTGGGAACTGCAGCTAATGTTAGCTGAAGGGGTGGCACCTCTGGACGGGCCAGCATGCAGAGCCGCCTGGCCGTGCCTCCACGGAGCCGGAGGTGGGGGGTGGGGGGATGCCGCTGCTTCCGGGAGCTACTTGAGGTAAGCGCCGCCCAGAGCCTTCACCCTGACCTCCTCCTGCATTCCAACTCCCTGCCTCAGCTCTCATCCCCATTCCTGTCCTCTGAACCCCTCAGTCCCAGTCCGGAGCACCCACCTACACCCCAAACCCCTCATCCCCAGCCCCACCCCAGAGTATGCACCCCCAACCGGAGCCCTCACCCCCCCACCCCCACAGCCCAACCCCCTGTGCCAGCCTGGATCCCCCTCCCACGCTCTGAACCCCTCATCCCCCGCCCGGATCCCCCTCCTGCACTGCAAATCCCTCATCCCCAGCCCTACACCAGAGCTTGCACCCCCATCTTGAGCCCTCACCCCCACCCTGCCCCAGCCTGGAGCCCCCTCCTACACCTCAAACCCCTCATTAGTGACCCCACCCTGGAGCCTGCACCCCCAACCAGATCCCTCACCCCCTCCCACACCACAAGCCCCTGAGCTAGCCTGGTGAAAATGAGCGAATGAGTGAGGATGGGGAGAGCAAGCGACAGAGGGAGGGGGGGAATGGAGTGAGCGGGGGCAGGGCCTCAGGGCAGGGGCGAGGCTTCACAGGAGGGGGAGGGGTGGGGCAAGGGTGTTCAGTTTTGTGGGAGTAGAAAGTTGGCAATCCTATTCGAGATTGGTTTTTAATACTATGCACATAGTTTTGTTTTATTATCTGATGATGTGAACACGGCCTTGAAATCCTCAAAGACCATGGCTATTTAGCACAAGCTCTTCCAATATGTGTACTTGCATACAGTACTATGTTCAGGAAGAAACCATACATAAACTATATCAATCAGAAATACACATTTGTGGGATACATGAGTGCTAAGAGAATAAAGCACTGAACGTGTTTTAAGTCCACTCTTATACAAGTTCAGTATTTTTGGACTTAATGTACATTCACAGATCTTCCCCTCCCCTTGTGCCTCACCTGCCCTCTCAGAAGGTTGAGTGTGTTGCTACATTATACGGTGGCCAAAGAGCAAGGAAATATGAAGGTACGTGTGACTGTATTTCGCTAATGTTTTTCAATATGTTTATATAGTAAAGCTTAAGCTTGGTGGAATGTAGTTCTTAGTGAGAACCAACATTTTACTTTCCCCCCCACCCCCCAATTGGACTGAGGCATATGGGTGGTCAATGATTTGCCCATTGCCACTCACATTTCACTCCGTTCAATGGAGCAGCAAAAGTCATTTTATACAATCAACATGCTGCATGGTACTCTGCTATGTACAGGAGAGGCACATGCTCCAACAAGAGGCAATACACGGCAACTGTTCAAGTTCCTAGAAATGGGTGGTACACCACTGATTTGTGGCATACCCTTGCAGAAGCTTCTAATACAGCCTCTTCTGATGCCCCAGATTTACTGCTATTCACAATCCATCATGTGTTCCAGTACACACTTTTGGAGATGAAATGTTGGGAGTGCTTGACATTCACTTGCTCTAGAGATCTACTCAGCGCAAGATGGCCGAAGTAACAGGGAAAGAGCCTTTCTACCTCCCTGACACTTGGGGGCAGCTCGAAACTTGATGCGAGGACAGTCAGCTTTCAGTTCCACCACTGATTGATAAAGTACCCTTTTCCCGGTCGAGGATAAGTGTCAGAGCTCTGTCACTCTCCCTACTCCAGGCGGATGGGGGGAGAGACGGAGCTGAAACATAGACTTACGCCTGATCTACACTGGGGAGGGGGGATCGATCTAAGTTACGCAACTTCAGCTATGTGAATAATGTAGCTGAAGTCGACGTACTTAGATCTACTTACCACAGTGTCTTCACTGTGGTAAGTCGACAGCTGATGCTCCCCCGTGGACTCCATCTGCGCCTCTTGCTCCGGTGGACTAGACATGATAAATCGACCCCCCACTGGATCGATTGCTGCCCGTCGATCCAGTGGGTAATGTAGACAAGCCCTTAGAGCTGGCCCACTTTTGTCCAGCAGGTATTTCTCCCACACCAGGAGAATTTCTCTGCTGGGTATTTGTGACTAGGTTAAGATCTCTTTACCTCCTATCTGAGCAACGTGAAAAGCACCATAAAATCACTAGACAATCTGGCTCAAGATCCAAAATCACTGAAGGGAATAAAGGGATCTTAAACATTAATATTAAGTTAACATTTACCATGCAAAGGCCACCAATAAATTGTAGTTCAAGAAACAACATAGTGGAAATAGAACATGCATGTCTCGGGTAAAGAAAAATCTCTTTGCACATCAAAGAACCAGGAAAAGTAGTTCCTGCTTTGGAGACGTGATCCTTGTGATGCTAGCAAGGTCAGAGAGGACCTGCTGTGTTGTGATAATTACACAAGACAAAATTTGCCTGTACATTTGACCCAAACTAACACCTATTTTTTAAATGAAGGGAATGCTTTGTGGCAGGTTTAGCTGGGATATTGCTTCTCCTTTCTCTGCTTTGTTGGCCAGGGTCCCTTGCAACTTCTTTCCCACTGCCACATATCATTCCTTTTTGGGTGATGCAAAGTTTGTGATTTTTGTTCACCTGTTGTAATCTTACATGTATAGGAACCAATTTTCAAATGACATTTGATAGAAAAGAAAAAAAATCCCATGGTAATATGTTTAGTTTGGTGCCAAAAATACACTTCAAGGCTGCTATAAATGGGATTGCTTTCTCTGCAATGCTGTTCTGTTATAATTTCATTATAATTTTGGATGCTTCTAGATCCTACTTCAAACAGGTGTGCAGTATTGCCCCTAGACCACTATTAAAGGAGTCAGACCTGACTCTGGTACCTGAGCCTAGACATCATGGGTGGTCGATCTCTCCCTCACCCCATCCATGACTCTGCTGATCAGAGTCTGAGTAGGGGTTGAGCTCTGTAGTCATTGCGTGGCTGCTCTTGGGCACTAGTTGCTGTACAGATGATGGCTGAACAATGAGAATGGAATTCAGCAGGAGTGGGATGCTCAAGACACAGCAGAGTACTGCTTTTAGACAGGCTGCAGTCAGGACCAGCGAGCTGCTCTACATGCACTCCATTGAATACTGTCAAGGGAGAGGAGAGTCAGTGGAGGTCTGTGTCTGCCAGTGGAAACACCACGGGAAGAGATACTTGAAAGAATGGGGGAGGAGATAGGAAGGGGGAGGATGGCCATGAAGGCAGGTGAGGGGAGAGTGAGTAGAGGCGACCTTGAAAAAGGAAAGAAGATCTAGTAGTTTGTGCTAGCCTATGACTTGGAAGACCTAGGTTCAAGTCCCTGCCTCTACCACAAGTTTCTTCTGTGACCTTGGGTACGTCAGCCACTCTGTGTCTCAATTGCCCCATCTGTAAAATTAGGATAATAATGCTTCCCTACCTCAGAGGAGTGAGGGTGTAGATAAATACACTAAAGAGTGTGAGGTGCTGGGATACTGCAGTGATGAAAGCCATATAACTATAGCAGATAGATGGCAAGAAGAAAGTGTGCGTGGGGTGTGATTGAATAAGAAAGGGGAGCACATTAAGATAGTTTATCCGGTTATTTTGGGGGTGAGGAGACAAGAAAAGGTAATTTGAAGAGAAAACACACAAAAGGGACTGTGAAAAGGAAAGTGCTAGATAGGAGAGAGGAAAAAAGGTAGATTGGAGGAAAATAGAAAAGAGTGAACAAAAAATAAGGGAGACAATCGGCTTAGTTAATTGCCCCTCAACACTGTCTCCCTTTCTCACTTGGTTCCAGTGGTAATTCCCCATTTGAATTATCCGGAATATCTCTCAGAATAGTAGAATGTTTCAAAACAGATGAAACTTTTTAAGTCTGCCCACTCTAAATACAACTGCCATGTTACAGACTCAGCACACACATCCATTTTAATGGTATTTTATGAATTATGAGCAATACTATGAGGCACGTCCATCTGGCATCTTATTGTATTTGCTTATATTTGATGCCTCTCTGAATGGTTAAAATGACAGAAAAAGCTTTCTCTGCCTGAGCTTCACAGAAAGAATTTGGGCCTGTTGCTCTTTTTTCCTGTTAATGTAATAAAATTCATTTTGGTTTTACTTGTTGAAATTTTCAGTAAATCCTGTCCTGTACCTGTTATCTCATCATAGATGGTTCCCCCCCGCCCCCATCCATTTTCATGTGATAATTACGTCTTTAAGGTCTGGCCCTATTTAAATCAATGGCAAAAACCCCATTGACTACAATGGGGCAAGGTTTTTCACCCTTTATACCTAAATACATTAGAGTTCCTGGATCTATTTTCCTTTTCTGGGGTTTCCATAGAAACTCCCCCAAAATGTGTCTGAGAGTGCATGCTCTAAACCCTTTGATGACTTGCAATATGATCTTTACTCCTTGTGTTAGACTCTAAGTACAGCAGCGTCAGTTTCACCTACCCACTTTCAGTTGGCACCAGTCCTCATTGTCTTGCTGTACCACGTTTTCTGGGAGTGGCTCCAACATCTTGTTTGGGGCCTTGTAAGTCTTGGCAGCAGCTCTGCCTACACAGTAAAGTTCTAGTGACAAAACGTAAAAACGACAGAGACAGATCAGTTTAGAGGGCGGCTATTTTATGGGTCACGTGGAAAGATGTATTTCAAGCACAAAACAATATTTCATGCCACAAACTACAAAGTTTTAGGGTCTGATTCAGAAAACCCTTATTGACGTGGGGTTCAGTTCTGCCACACTTACGCTCCATCTTGCATCCCCGGTCAGACCTTGGCATAGCCTCATTGACTTAAATGTGTCTCCAGCTCTGCACAGGCACAGCAGTCCTCCTCCAGGAATTTGATTGCAGAAGTGAGCCACGAATCCCACAGAGTAGTACCTTACTCACGTGAGTCGCCCACAGATATATTACTCAGCGTGAGGAAGGATGGATGAGTGGGGTCCATTGACTTCAATGAGATGACTCACTTGAGGGAAGGTTTGCAGGATCAGGCTCTGAGATTTAAAAAGAAGCCGTTCATTTTTCCAAAATTACACAATAAAAGTTAATAGCACTGAATTATACTTAGCTTCTCAAACACTAAATGACTCACAAACTCACCTCTCCCTTCAAATCGTACACACACACACATGTACATTTAGTGTGTAGGTTTGGGGTTTTTTTGGTTCAAAATGGCATTAAAGAGAGGGAATGTCAGTGTGAGATTAGGTGGACTTAATGGGTTAAAAACTGTGTAAATGTTACTCTAGTTAAATTACAGCTTGTTGTTCAGATGAATACTCTCCACTTCTCATATAGCTTTAAATTATGGACAAATGCTTGCAATTGTGAACTACCTACATTGTGGCTGCCTGTTCCCAGGCTTCATCAACCCTAGCTGTCCAATGGGATTACTGTAAGCTTTCACGGCAGTCTGCCAGCCACTGATCAGAAATTCATATCCCTGGATGTTAGATTGCTCTCTTTATTCCATCCTTGTGATGGCTGTGATTGCTGTCATGGTGTTAGGTTAGAAATTAGCATTTTGTGGCCCAAATTTTGCCATCCAGAACATAATCAGAAAAGAGAGAGAGAGAGAGAGAAATCAAAGAATAGTAATTTCATCTGTCAAAGAAGGGAAATGCAGTGCTACCATGATACAGATGTCTACGAAACTTAGGTCAGGAAATGTTGTGGTATTTATGGTCCTATTTGGCAAATGCTGAGGCAGGTGGTGCTTTTCTGTTACCGCAGACCTCAGTTCATAGATTAATGGTTTTCCTCTGATAAAAAAATAAATAAAAATATCCATCGGTGAAACTATAGGTGGGCTTCAGAAACTCTTAAATTAAAAAAAATAAAAAAGGATCTCTAGCAGATACTTTCAAGGACATGCTGAATTAATCACAAGAGGCTGGTTAGCAGGAGGTCAGAGAGAGACTTCTTAGCATCATTTTGGGTCATATGTCTAGAGGCGATGGCAGTATGTATGTGCTGTATTGTAATATCCCCTTTCTAGTTTACTTGTCTGAGTCAAAAAAGGATGAACGTATATTGCATAGGGCTGTTGAAAGGAAAGAGACACTGGTAAATATCAATAGTTTTTTTTGCTGTTCTTTTAAAACTGAATCATATCTGACAAAGAAATAAAAATATTGCATTGTTTTTCACCAGTTTTATGCTGTACTCACTAGTCCTTTTATTCCTTACATTTTTATCTCTAAATGTGTTTAGATTTGGTGATACAAGAGTGCTTATTAAACAGCAGAGTAATATTCACTGATCAAATGGCTTTAGATGAACATATCATTGTTCTAAACAAAGATCTTGTCTATTTACAAAACAGTCAGGGCTTAATTACAGAAAATTATTGAAAGTATTTAAAATTTATGGTAGATATATGGTAGGTCCTTTAAAGATAACTTGTTATTCTTTTTAGGCGATTCACAGACATGCTAATTTTTCCTGTCATTAACACTGAGCAAGCTGGAAGGATTCTGACATGTGAGGTGCACAGATTCTGTTCGTAGCCTTGATTTTTATCCACCCAAGCTTATCCGTCATCTTTAATCATGCAAAAAGCAGGATTACTTAATCATTTCATTTTATTGAAAAGAAAAAGAAAGATTTACATTAAAATGATGACATGCAGGAAAAAAATAAATTGAAAATGATTATGAAGAAAATGTAATGTGGAGATTAAAGCTCCATTGGTTTTGTGATGCTCATTTAAAACAATGATCTAGCAAAGCCAAGATACAAAAGTAATGATGATGTTAGCTGTTGAAATATAACCATCTTATCTTTGCATTTTAGCATGCATCCTAACATGGTGTATGTAGCCAATTATAGAGAATAACCAAGAAAAAGACTTCCTATTTTTTTCATCTACAAAGTACTTTTTTCATGTATTAAATTCTACCTTTGTCTGGTGTATGTGTATTTTAACATGCAAAATGTTGATGTTCAAAACATGCTAGTGTTCTCATGAGCATTTAATATACATATATGTATTATTTGTTAATCTTGTAGACTAGGCCAAAGTGCACTGGACTACTGAAAATGTTATTCTAAATATAAATGTGTTACATTTTTAGAAACTAGGAAAATTAAAAAATTATTCATGCACTGTACTATACATCTTTGATTTTTCATGTATTGCATCCCAAGTCTATTTTGGATTTTATGCTCTTTAAATTATTGTTTAATAAGTATACTTCATATTATGCTGTGTTCTCACTACCCATTTCTTCATTTTCAGATTAGTTTTGCATTTGAATTTATGCATTTTCAAAGATCTTAAATGGCTACCATGATTATGTATATCATAATTTAGTAATTTATAGGAGTAGTAAAGAGTGACATCAGAAGTTTGTAGCTACAAATCATTTGAGAAGGAAGAGGATTATAGTTTCATGAAGAAAGTTTGTTTCTTAAACTAGCAAACGATGAGACTTCTCTTTCTATATCTCTAACAAGTGAATTTTTCATCAAAGAATATTTTATTCCACTGCGGTTCTCCATTTACAAAACCTTAGATTTTTAGGTTCTGGTCTGATATTTACATTAACTGGTGCATTAAATAAATAATTACATTACAAATCAGTGTTTACCAATTAGGTCATTAATAATTTATCCTACTGTACTAAGCTGAGTGAATTTAAGGTTGATCACACTAATGCCAAATTGTTTTAAGTGCATTAATGTTTAATGTAATCTGAAAAATATCCTCCTTTCTTCTAGTATTTAATACTATATGTTTTTAGGCATCATGTATTCCATTTATTAAAAAAAATATTCAGTGTATGGTCAGTTTCTCTACCTACACAATATAAACCTATATGTTATAATGCAGTAAAGGAGAGAGTTAAAAATAGTATATATCTATTGCTTTTCTAACACCAGTAGTTGTGGCGCTTACCACAAACACATTGCTGCATTGTAGCTGTTCAGTACTTGGCTTTAATAGGTGACTGCCTTTGATAAGTAACCTGGTAGCAGTGAAACAGTTAAAAAAGCCACAGAATAAATATGGACACATTAAAGATATTTTTGAGCGATCCCTAAACATCCAGGGTTATCCTGTAATAACTGTATATTACCTGCAGTAATTTTAATTTTGGAGAAGGGTATACATACTAGTTAAGTTATAACATTTCAAAACCTATGGATTTCTTGTGCCTGCCTTACCAAAACTGCTTTATAAACTCAGTTTCCTTGTGCTATTTTGAAGGTTTAAATTACTTTATAGTATTGTTTGTACTAAAAAGCTATTTTAAACTGTTTCTTTTAAATAAATCCCATTTGTACTCACTGGGTTGGATGCTGTGATCTGCTTAGCGTGCCACCAATCTTTGAAATGTAACTAGAATCATAAATTGAAAAATTAAAGAAAAATATGATTTACCATTCCACACTTAGAGGACCTTGAACATTTTTAGGCACACCCTCCATTATTTTGTAGACTTTAACATAACAGTAGTAAGAGAACTGCACAGCATACTGTACTATGTCTAGTTACTATCCCTGTAGTGGATGAGGTAAAGGAAACTTATTTTACATCTACTCTCTTAGAAATATAAAACTCATCTGATGATTTCTCTGAACACTATAAACATCTCAGTACATTTTATTTTTAAGGTATTGCAGGTGTTTCTATTCATCCTGCCATGAATTTAGATGGTACTTTATAGTATATAAATACATACAACACATATTTGATATTAAAGAAATTATGTACTGATACTTCAGCATAAATATTTAAGGAAAGTAAGATTATGTAATTTTATACCTAGTTTTAAATAAATCAATGGAAATATTTCTTTTTATGCCAGCTAAAGTTATGATGATGGTGTAATTTTTTGCAGAGATGTAGAACTGGTGATTTGCGGCAGGTTGTCATGAAAACATTACAGCTATTTGCTAAAAAGGGTTGGCCCCAGTCCTGCAGTGATGGACTTACCTGGCATTATTTGTGTCTGTGAAATAGTTGCAGGGGTGGGTCCCTAGTTTGAACATTTAAGCTGGCACCTGAAAAACTGAAATAACAAAAATCTCCTAATGTCTGGATAGCACAGGGTGTTTTTAGTTTAGCTATTTGCTATTTTAAAATGTAGACTTCTGATTTGATGTTTCTATTCGGACATATCTTATAATGTTTCTGGAAAGATGATGTATTAAATAAAATAAAAACGTAGTGCTCATTCAAATAATTTTACTTTTAGACTTCACAAGTCATTGACACAATCAAGTTAGGTGAATTATGGCTCGGCTACTTTAAAGTAAATATTTACATCTTTACAAATCTTTGAACATGGAAAACAAAGATGATGATCAGAAATCCTACAAGTATAGTCAGAGCATCAAGGATGAGTTACAAAAAATAGCAACAAATGTAGGCACTATAATATTTAAGCAATAGGTGGCAGTATTACCTAAATGCTCTTTTCTTTGAATTTAAAAAGGATGGGAGTACTTAAGAGGAACATGACATGTGTTTTACTTGTGCATAATTGCAGATATGTATAAACAAATTTAACACAGTACAGGATGTTTTAGAAAACTTTTCCTAACAAAGTTTAATTTAAGTATCCATCCTTTACACTACCTTATTTTTTTTTGTTCTACAGTAGTTATTAATTAAAATATTATATTGGAGTCCAAAATATTTATCTTATAGCTGGAAAATAAGTGAACAATATTTTCTATAGCACACTTTATTCAAAAGTGACAATCTTCAACTTCATTAACTATGGTAGTAAACAACTATAATATTATAAAGTATGTGAAATAAATTATTTTTCTGGACATTTCCAATTTAAAAATGTCGGATCTACTTAATATAAGATCTAATGTGTTGCACTTCCATAGAACTTACTATATATACACCTTAAGAGTTTGTTTAGTATGTACAGAACAGTATCACTGGTATATGCTTAAAATAGTCTACAAATCTTCTTTTCCCTCTGCATACAAGAATTCTTCCTATGCACATCTTCTAGAAAGGGATACATAAACCAAAATAGGAGTGGCATCATTAGAAAAACAGATATATAAACAGACATTTTCAAATATACCATTATGCTTATTAATTTGAAACACAAAAGATTTCAGAAAAGGCAAAAATGTATAGCACAAATTAAGAATATTTTAAATTAGTTAAAATTGTTTTGGTTATTTGAATGTTTATTCATATCCCCGTTTCATCATATAATAATTAAAATACCATACTGACCAAAGCAGCTGCCATATTCCATACCATGTGCTCTACTTCTAGGATACAGCTTTCATATAGTACTGCTCCAGGAAACACGTTTGTCAGTGTGTGCTAGCAACACCATGCTGTACTTTTTGCAGTGTTTTTTTTAAAGACGATGGATTTGTTATAGGATTTATATCTCAGTTTGATAATTAACCATTAACTATTTCTTATTTTATACTCCGTTTTAATCTAAAAAAATAGCATGTAACTTGTAAGAAGAAGAAAGGTAAATGATAATCATGCTGGGGAAAGAAGATAGTGATGGATAGAAGCAATGATGAAATGTGTCTGATAGGGTAGTTTTCTTCTGTACCACCATTTCGTTGCTGCTCTGGGATTACAGCAAAATGGTGGCTACTTATATTTTATGGAAAATGTAAATTTTATAGTAACCTTTCTATAGAATCTAAATTGCTACCTCCCTACACCCCTTTTATATTTCCTTGTAGAAATGAGTGTGTCAGGTTTTCCTTCTGAAACTAGCAATAATACGAATAAAGGTAAAAGCTCAGTAGCAAAATTATATGAGAATTCCCATGTACATGTACAATAATAAAACAAAAATGAATCAGAGTGGAAGATGTTGTCTTATTATTGAAAATAAAGCAGAAGATTTTCATTAGGTGAATAACTAAATTTCAGAATTCTTTTCTCATCTTGCATAGCAGAAACCTGTAGTAGATGATTGCAAACATTTGTGGTATTTTGCTGTGTACAACATAAAGTCTTTATTTTCAAGAAAGTCTAATTAGTGGTAAAACTCGAGAAGAATTTGAGAGAGAGTTCCCAAACTTAGCTTTCTGCTGCTACTGTTCCTACAGTCCTATGGTTGACAGGTAAATAGAGTGACAACAGCATTGTACCCTTATCTATCTCCCTGGTTAGAGGGTATGGTGCTGTGGCATTATGAGCATAGTAGCCAATCACCTTGTCATGGCTTGTAGTAATACTAATTGTTTTTCATAGAACTACTTTATAAAATGGAAGGGAGCTAGAATGTGTGACTAATAAAACTGATTTAGTAACCACATATATTTAAAAAAAAAAAGAATACTGGTAAACAAAAAGCAAGGAGAAAGGAATAAATCAAGAGGTGACATGTTCTGGACACTCTGAAGGGTAATATACAGAATGTTTTATTTTTGTAATTAAAATTGAATAGGTAGCTGGTATTGTCAAATATTGATAAAATATGTTTTAAACTATGCATAATTTCATCTATATATAATTTTGATGTAATTGGCATTTAAAAGATATATATATATATATATATATATATATATATATATATATATAATATACACAAACATCTAAAATGTTTCTCCACAAATTTTATGTTCATATATATTACCAATTTTATATTAAGTTAGAATAAGTGCCATTTTAAATTCTAGACAATGAAAATTAAAATGCAATTTCCGGGAATTATACTGATACTTTATTGAACAAATGTCAGGAAGATGTCAATGGAAAATAGGTATGGAAAATTGATATGGTATTATGATCTAAAGCAGGATATAGTGTAGTGTATATATATTAATACTACTTAGTCTTAGAAAATGAAAGTTTTCAACTTTAGGTAACAGGTACAGCACTTGAAATGTTTGTATATTGTATAGAATTTGGTATTCTGATGACATAAGTAGCAGAATACAGAAAAGAACTGTTATATCTCCAGAGGTGATGTTAGCAATATTCAGAGTAAAGATGGATATTGAAATTTCCTTGCATGCATGCACATATACATGCACAGGATATGTTAGTTAGCAAACCGTGCCAGCTGGAACCCGAAGTGGTACTGTGTTTCAAGGATCCCCTTAACTTCCACTTCACCCTAAATACTTTTACACAAGTGAATCAATTGACTTTCCTCTCAGTAAATGTTGACTGATAGCAATATGTAAAAACAACATTGCACTGGCTCATCACAAATGATTGGCTAAAATGAGATTTTCATTAATTATGTTTGGTTTATTCTAAAATGTTCAAGCAGCAGTGAGGAAGCATATAATGGATTATTTCTTTGTTGTATTACCTTAAAGTATTTTACATGTGAGACAACCATAACCTTATGTGTACTATAGGAATATAAATATTCTGGGGTGGGTATTTTTTTTAGTTTTTATATTACAGCTGTGCAATTGGCAGTTTATTGGTGATGACCCTGTAAGAAAAAAAATCTATTTAATATCGAGCATAACAATGTGCTGATAAACTATGCAATCTGTTTTAAATATACATTGGCCTTTTTAATAATTTCAATTCCTTTGCTTATTATATCAGGATATTTATATATCATACTCCTAAATACTTCACAATTCCATGTTACACATAATATAGTCATAAGATGTAAAAAGCATTGTAGTTATTTTGTTTTCAAGGTAAAAAGGAAATTGATGCACATCACACTATTGTTTCAGAAAGGAAATCATGGTCTTGTAAAAATCTGTAGCCAGTAAATTAATCCTCTCAGGAAAGGTATCAAAATCTTAAATGTAAGAATTGTATATGTTAAAATTATATTTAGAACAGTCATACTAATGGCCCTGGTATTCACAACATAATAAATGTTTTTGTAGTACCAGAGTCTGATTATACTTCATTTGCTTAGGAATTTTATTATCATGTCACTTATAAAGTTGACTGTTATGGCATACAAACATACCTTTAGCTTCTTATTAGCTTCAGCACATATCACAATATCATAAACATTTATAATACGCAGCAAGGAAAATTTTGCACATCAGCCTATCAAACCTGCAATCTAGTCATGTCAAGCCAAAAGTTACACTGCTTTGGCCAAAACAATGTAAACTGAATCATATTAAATCCTATAAATTTACAGTGATGCATGATACTGCTACTATAGACAGGGCCTGTCAGAGTTACCATTGGAAACCCCTTTTTTCAGAGGTTTGTAACTTTGCTGTTTCAGTTTGGATCAGGCTGAAATTTAACACAGAGATCATCAGCATAGGTATAGTTTAGAAACAAAACAAAAATCAAATCAGTTCAGCCTTAATTATTTTTTGCAAATCTTAAAAAAAAAAAAAGTGTGGAGTTTTGTATACTCTTTTGTGCATCTATTGGTGAAAAATGACTTAATTTTAAAAATGGAAAGAATTAGTATAAATCCAGATTGGAATATGAACTACTGAAATATTTTTAAAAGCAAACCAATGGCTAAAATTTTTAAAACCACTTCTGACAATGTTTGAGCATTTGCACACATTGGAAATTATTTTTGCTGTATAATACTATATTTCTTAATTTGGAAATTCACAGTGATTATAACAAGTATCAGAGGGGTAGCCATGTTACTCTGTATCCACAAAAACAATGTGGAGTCCGGTGGCACCTTAAAGACTAACACATTTATTTGGGCATAAGCTTTCGTGGGTAAAAAAACCAACTTCTTCAGATGCATGGACCATGCATCTGAAGAAGTGGGGTTTTTTTACCCACGAAAGCTTATGCCCAAATAAATGTGTTAGTCTTTAAGGTGCCATCGGACTTCTCACTGATTTTAACACAAGTTTGTGTGCTATGCAGAGGACTGATTTTTTTTCTTTTAACTATGTTTTAGAGAATAAAGTTTCTAGTTGCTATGGTAGCCAACTTTTTATTCTATGTGTTCAACGAAACCTGCATTACAGACTACCTCCAGTAAGCTATCCACTGTATTAACCAATCATTAAATATTCCTAAAGTTTCTTGTATGATTGTATTTAACCCTTAGTTAAAGGCCCACCTAAAGGAGACAACTCTGGTCCCTTTTGATGATCAAGTTTTGGTATCTTATAGAATATAGCGGATGCTCTGTGTTTGTTTGATATTTGTGAACTAGCTTTAACTTGAACATAAAGAGTATATAAAAACAGATACAAATCCTACTTACAAAAATGCAAAACTAATAAGTTAAGACTGCTAGTTCTTCCCAAGTCACTTTTTTTGTGCCAATATTTTAGTTTATAGTTTCATATTAACTGGGTAGCCTTATATCAAGTTTGACAGGGTGCAAGTCTTGGTTTTGAACATGCTTAGTATTTTTTTTTTCCGGTCATGTCCTTAATGTTGTTTGCATTTAAGTGCACTTTAATTTCCCTTTTCTTTATCTTATCAAGTTGGACATCTGATATTGCATTTGAAAAGCTTCAATAGGGCTCGTTGTTCAATATTTTTAAACTTTGTTTAGTTGCTCGAACTTTTTTGTCATGTTATTAACTTTGCTGTGTTTTCTGTGAGTGAACAGATTATTAAAGACTTTTAAATATAATTAATCATCCAGAGCAACAAAATAATTAAGTGAAAAAAGGAATACTTTCCTGGAGATACTGGCAAAGAGAAAAGCAGCACAATGTCATCAGAGCAACCATCATTCTGAATTTCACCACATTTGTCGATCTACTTGTTCACTTCCATAAAATCTAGAGGTGGAAAAGACTAAAAGGTCATCTAGTCCCCACTCTCTGCTAATGCAGAATTGTTTCCCCACTGTATATTTGCTAATGTTTTGTTCCAGCTTTTAAATGTGCCTAGCAATGTGCCATTCTTTGATTCCCCAGGGAGATTATTCTACTGCCTAATAGATCTCACTGTCAGGGTTTTGTTTCCCCCACTGATATTTAGCCCTAATATTCCCTTTATTAATTTTGTCCCATTACTCCTAGTTATATCCCTTTATACTAAGCTAAATATTTCCTTTTTTCTATTTGAGTTATCACCATGTAATGTTGCTGTTTTGCTTTTTATGGAAATGATCTCAAACTGGCAAGACCTAAAATAGGCTGAGTTAAATCTGCTATAAAAGACTTTAAAGACAATCACTAAACTTACACATAGTGCTGTACTAGTAAGCTAAAATAAAACTGAAGTTTGAATAATTTTTGTTAGCTGAACTAAGAAATCCCTCAAAAGTAACATTGCATTTCTGACCTATAACCCACAGTGATGTGATAGGGCCAGACTGTCCAACATGGAAGCCTACACTGAGCTTCTGAACTGAGCAAAACCAGTGCATTTATTGTGGGTACACTTGGGGCCTAACTTTTGGAAATCTGGTAATCGGACACTACAATAGTGAGCCCCATAAAAAAACTTGCAAAATTTATAAAAGGTCTAACTAGCCAATATCCTCTGAGTCAAATCAGCAGAGATGAAAGTAAGCCAGTACGGGCTGGTACGATGTACCGGTAAGAAAGTGGCTGCCGGTATGGGCCGGTACACAGTCGATGGTAAAGCGCTGCTGCCAGGGCCGGCTTTAGCGGATGCAGGGTCCCACATGAATAACGACGGCAGGGCCCCGCTGACTTTGTCGGAGCCAAAAAAAACCAACCTCCCGCCGCCGATCGGTGGAGCAACAAAAAAAAAGCCGGTGAATCGGCGGAATCGGCTTAAAGCCGGCCCTGGCTGTCGCGGCTCCTCCACGTTATAGGCTGCCGTGGAGACTGAAACCATATCTGGCCTAGTTAGAGCAGCCCCAAGGATTGCTTTAACTAACAACAGCCTTCCCAGGGCTGCCTATGGGTTTCACTGCATCACAGAATCTCTGTAGTGCTGAATGCTGTGGACAACCCCTTCCCAGCCTGCTTCCTCCTCTGGCACCTGTAATGGCACTGTGCTGTTTACATTGGCCTTGTGCTAGTCCTGCACAGCAGCAATGCTCCCCTGGTACCTTTTGACCTTAGAGACACCCTGAGTACCATATAGGTATTGGAGTGGTGGTCAGAATCAGTCCCTCCATGTAAACACATGTCTTGTGTTCATAAAAATTCATTTTTTCAGGGTTTCAGCGATCCCATCGGCAGGGGTCAGGAAGGGATTCCCCTCCGCTCCCCCCGGCAATGTATTCTAATTTTTGTTGTTGTTTTTAATCTCCTTTCTCTGAACTACCAGGGATGGTCATGCCTGGAGATGGGGAGGGGCAGAGCTCTGAGGTGGCACCGAGCATTCTCTCTCTCAGGTGCTTGGCTGACTGGTTCTTGCTCCCATGCTCATGGTCTACTTGATTGCCATATGTGGGGTCTAGAAAGAATCTTTTCCCAAGTCAGATCAGCAGGGACCTTGGGTTTTTTTCACCTTCTGCTGCATGTTGGTGTATCTCATTTGCCAGGATTATCTGGGTATATCTCACTTAATCATCTCCCTGCCATGGCAGGGGCCTCAGACACTGGTGCACCTTGGACCCTCTATTCCAGAGGCTGGCAACCTTTCAGAAGTGGAGTGCTGAGTCTTCATTTATTCACTCTAATTTAAGGTTTCACGTGCCAGTAATACATTTTATCATTTTTAGAATGTCTCTCTCTCTAAGTCTATATTATAGAACTAAACTATCGTTGTATGTAAAGTAAATAAGGTTTTTAAAATGTTTAAGAAGCTTCATTTAAAATTAAATTAAAATGCAGAGCCCCCAGACTGGTGGCCAGGACCCGGGCAGTGTGAGTGCCACTGAAAATCAGCTTGCGTGCTGCCTTTGGCACGCATGCCATAGGTTGCCTACCCCTGTGGCATTGCCTGGGCACATAATTGTCAAGTCTTCTGTGGGCTGTAATGCTTTGATCTAATTTTGGTTGTTAAGCATAATGTGAGGGCCCTGGGTGGTCCCTTCTCGCCTTAAACTTTATGACTCTAACATTCTGAGATCAGAGCTCTCATAAAGTTTGGGTGGGACATTAAGGAGGGAGCTCATTATCACAGGGTACATTATTTCCTTAGAAGTCCACACTGGGTTTGGTAGGCTTTGAATCTGAAGGTGATGCTAGTAGAGCAGCAGCAACTTCAAATCCATATCAGGTATGGCCCAGTCATGAATAGGGGAGCCAATTACAGCACAGCTCCTAAAACAGTTATGCTGCCTGGATACTGGTCAGTTATGAGTTTGAATGTATGCACAGAAGCTCTTAGATCTATGGGAAAGGAACCAGATTTCCCTCTGAATCTTGGGGCATCTGCAAGAGACCAAATCCCTCCCACCAAAGGGTAAATCGGATGAACCGTGTACAATTTTCAAAGCTGTTTTTCTTCTACTCTGATTTTTCCAGAGTTCTCTATATTTTTATTGAAACAACTGGTATGAGTGTCAGCAGCTTGAGGTTGAAAACTGCTGTTGATAGTGTTACATTGATGCATGTTATCTTCACTGTTACCTTCTGAATATTAGCTATTGTTTAAAACATGATGTTCACAACATTGATAATTACCCATTTGCATCAGGTCTGATTCTGCAAGGTACTGAGTAACCTAAACTCCCAGTGAAGTTAATAGAAACTCTGACTGCTCAGCATCCTTAAAACTCATGCCACATCTTGTTTTAAAATTTACCAGTAATTGTGTATATAGAGATTTAGGCATATCACATTAGTCACTCATGTTTGAAGAATTATGATTGTACTGCCATTTTATTTAAACTATATCAACTGATGGGAAAGCTGTACAAACCTTTTGCTATATAGTTTTTTTATACTAAGGGCAGATCTACACTACGGGGGGGGATCGATGTAAGGTACGCAACTTCAGCTACATGAAAAACGTAGCTGAAGTCAACGTACCTCGCTCGATTTATCTCGCCGTGAGGACGTTGCAATGTCGAAGGCTGCTGCTCCCCCCATCGACTCCACTTCCGCCTCACGTTGGGGTGGATTACCGGAGTTGACTGGGAGCGTGTTCTGGGATCGATTTATCGCGTCTACATTAGACGTGAAAAATCGATCCCCAAAAGATCAATGGCTACCCGCCGAATCGGGTACCTGCCGAATCGGCGGGTAGTGTAGACTAGCCCTAAGTTATATGTACTGTCCAAGTCATACAAGTATGGTTAAAAATAAGGCTAAGGAGAATTGTTAATTTACAGAATTAAAAATTACTTTTCTGCCTTTATTATTATTTTATTTTATTTATTATGTCACTTTGGGGATATGTGGTTAAAAAGAACAGATAATGTAAATGAAATCTTAGAAGCAGTGCTACATGCTTTACTTCACAATATTGTGTTTGTAGAACCCTTTCAGGGAATATTCTTTTTTGACAAAATATACTTAAAACTCTTCTGTGATCCCTTCAAACACATAAAAGGTGCTCCTTGTAAACAGGTCCCTCTGCCCTTGTTCTTTAGACTGGAGTGAGGCTGTTGAAAGGTTTCTGAGTGATGGTGCAATGTTTTAAATTAAATATAGATTTGGGGTTCTGAGCCTGCTGAGTTGAGTGCTGTAAACATTGTAGGACCAATCAAAACAAACACGAGTGACACAAGTGATCTTCACTGAATCATTTGGCGTTGCTCTTGACTCTTTTATGGATGAACACCTTTTGTTTCCTGTCAGAGAACATTGTTTATAAATTAAAAATCTGACTAGATACAAAGAGAGTTTATCACAGGATAAATAGCAGACTTTTAGCTCAAGCAGCTTTTGTACAAGTTAAAAAGTAAACTCTGCACAGCATGTAAGCAAGGAAGCCTTAGTATTTGGTACTATTGAGTTTTCCTTGTGTGAGTAACCATTTGCCATACTTACTCAACCTATATATTCTCTCTATTTACAGTACACCATTTCCATCACATTCAGTCAAGTGTAACTTCTAAAATAAGTTTGCCGCAGCTGAAAAGTAGTACTAAGCACACAGTAGTGTGTGTGTTCGTTAGCATTTGTGGTGGCAGGTGTTAGAGCTCTTTTTGCGTGGTGTGAATTCATTTTGCATTGGTGGATAGCATTGGGAAATCCTACACTGTAATCTTTTGGAAACAGTAACTTAACATTATTCCTGTTACTTGACAAGAGAAATTTAAAAGGACCACACAAGCCAAAGCACCTTTCCCTTCCTAACTGCTGCAAAATATTGTTAAGCTAGGTTATGGGACCATTTGCTAAAAAGATTTGCAGCATTCTTTGACCAGAAAACATTTGTTTTGCTGGAGGAGGGGGACAGGATGGGAAGAATCTCCTTTCCATACTTCCTCAGCTCATCTTACCTGTCAGGTCTGGGGTGGAAGAGAACCTTTCCATATGACCCCAGATGGGAGATAAGACTGACCATGCACTACTGATTCCCAGGCAACTTGAAGTGTATGTTCGTCTCACTCGTGTGGTTTCAAAAGAGGTTGTGGCAAGACAGGATTCAGCATAAGCAGTCACAGTGCAGGGAGGGCAAAGAGCTCCTGTAAAGGACTTCTGTAACTTCATGTCATATAGTGATTTTTTTTTCTTATTGCTGTTGCATAACAGCTGGACCTCTCTCCTGGATGTGTTGGTCTGGTCATTCTCTTCCTAGTCCTCTTTGACTTTATTTCATTCTGAGTAATTTTCCTCATTTAAAAAAATATTTATGTATGGAGAATTGTCTTCTTTGGCAGAAAAGATTGTGTTCCTTCGTAATAAGGGATACTGATGTAGGCAAAACAAATCTTAAGCCTGCTTGTGTGTGCATAGTGTAAACCCAAAGTGCACAATAGAAACACAGTGATAATGAGCAATCCACATAGATGTGACTTTAGTCCAAAGAAACAGAGGGAAGAGATCTTAAAAACAAACAAAATAAACAATACTTTGTGTTCTATTAATCACACCTCTCATCAATATGTATCTTCCCCTTTAAGGGGCAGCATAGCACATCCAGAATGTCTCATTCTGGATAAGAGAAAACAGACTAGTTAGTGGCCAAGAACACCCTGATGTTCTGTATTACAAATTGGAAGTGAAGGTTACTTTCTTGTAGACTTTATCTTAAAGCAGTAAAACAGGTAGCTGCAGCTACAACTGAAAGTATTGATTTTGTAATTTCAGCAAATTAAGAACAAGACAGGAAACCTATTAAACCTTTCCACTGATTGCCAGGGCACTTTTTGGAGATGCTAGTGTTGACATTAAAATTGCATACGCCTGTCTCTTTAAAGCTAAACATATACATTTTACGAAAGATAGTGCCAGTTAACATGCTGAAACCGAATCTTTATAAATCTGTGTAATTTCACATTTCAGATGTGAAACTTTTGAAGCCCAGTGACATGAATGTCAAGCAGCACATCTAAAATTTTCATAAATTATGGTTCATGTAAGATGTGCTTTTATTACATTTTGATAAATTAAAATTTTTACAAAGCCAGATGATTTTTGTAATAATAGCAAAAATAGTAACACTAGTAATAGCATTATCTGTCAGAACATTATGAGTAATGATTATGTAAAAATCTATATAACAAAGGCTAACAGAAGAAATGATCAAATTATATTCTTCTATAGCCATGTATAAAACAAGTTATTTTATTACTATAGAGAAAACCAAACTTCTCTTAAAGCAATTTTAAAGTTAGTTTAAAAAACTCAGTGTAATTAAATTCACATGAATCACAATATTTAGGATCACTTGTTTCATAAAGATTAATTTTAATGCTTTTTTCATTGAGTATAAATTAAAATGTTGCCCTTTTTGCACATAGGATATTTCTCATAAGAACATAAAAATAGCCCTACTGGGTCAAACCAATGGTCCATTTAGCCTAGTATTCTGTCTTCCGTCAGTGGCTGATGCCAGATGCTTCAAAGGGAATGAACAGACCAGGGCAATCATCAAGTAATCCATCCAGTCACAGATTTAGGAACAACCAGAGCATGGGATTGCATCCCTGATCATCTTGGCTAATAGCCATTGATGGACCTATCCTCTAGCCATTGATGGACCTAATTTATCTAGCCCTTTTTAAAAATCCAGTTATAGTTTTGGCCTTCACAACAAACCCAGCAATGAGTTCCACAGGTTAACTGTGCTGTGTGTGTGAAGAAGTACTTCCTTTTGTTTGTTTTAAAACTGCTGCCTATTTTTTGTCATGGTTCTTGTGTTGTGTGTGTGTGGGGGGGAGGAAATAACACTTCCTTATTCACTTTCTCCATACAATTCATGATTATA
Organism: Chelydra serpentina; assembly: GCA_037349315.1. NCBI lineage: Eukaryota > Metazoa > Chordata > Testudines > Chelydridae > Chelydra > Chelydra serpentina. The sequence continues at coordinate 85,738,395 of JBAIAC010000002.1, forward strand.
TAGCCTTCTATCATATCCCTCTTTAGCCGTCCTTTTTTCAAGTTGAATAGTCCCAATCTGTTTAATCTCTCCTTGCATGGAAGTTGTTCCATATCCTTAATCATTTTTGTTGCCCTTCTCTGTACCTGTTCCATTTCTAATATATCCTTTTTTGAGGTAGTCCTTAATAAGAAAATTGCCCCCCACCTCCAAAAAAGGACCTGTGGAATTATATTTGGATTCCATAGTGAAGACACCCTATGTCTGTGAGGATGTGTATTCTACTGTGTCCAATTCAAAAACATTTTATTTCATTGGAACAGGCATTTGACATCATTCCAGAGTGTAAATAAGCATGGGTTTTACACACCCACATCTAATTTACAGACAAGTCATCATGTACATTTACTGTAGTGGCCAACAATTTGTCAGTTGCCCTCAACAGAAACAAGCAGCAATAGAGGAGGAATCAGCGCACGTGCAAACTTTAAAAGAGAGTTTGGATTTGAAGCACCAAAGGCAATCGCACAGAGCAGGAAGAGGAAAACTTCAGAGAGAGCATGTGAGTGAACACAGTCCTCCTGCGTGAACTTCAGGAATTTCGTGCAGGTTCATATTCATTCTTAAACATCAGAGGGGTAGCCGTGTTAGTCTGGATTTGTAGAAGTGACAAAGGGTCCTGTGGCACCTTATAGACTAACAAAGGTATTGGAGCATAAGCTTTCATGGGTGAATACCCACTTCTTCGAATGCAAGCAGTGGAAATGTCCAGGGGCAGATATAAATGTGTAGGGAAAACTTAGACTAGAGATAATGAGGTTAGCTCAGTCAGGGAGGGTGAGGCCCTCTTCTAGCAGCTGAGATGTGAATACCAAGGGAGGAGAAACTGCTTTTGTAGTTGGCTAGCCATTCATAATCTTTGTTTAAACCTGAGTTGATGGTGTCAAATTTGCAAATGAACTGAAGCTCTATTGTTTCTCTTTGGAGTCTGGTCCTGAAGTTTTTTTGCTGCAGGATGGCTACCTGTAAATCTGCTATTGTGTGGCCAGGCAGATTGAAGTGTTCTCCTACAGGCTTCTGTATATTGCCATTCCTTATATCTGATTTGTGTCCATTTATCCTTTTATGTACGGACTGTCCAGTTTGGCCGATGTACATAGCAGAGGGGCATCGCTGACACATTATGGTGTATATTACATTGGTGGATATGCAGGTGAATGAACCGGTGATGGTGTGGCTGATCTGATTAGGTCCTGTGATGGTGTCCCTGGTGTAGATATGTGGGCAAAGTTGGCATCGAGGTTTGTTGCATGGATTGGTTCCTGAGTTAGAGTTATTATGGTGCGGTGTGTAGTTGCTGGTGAGAATATGCTTCAGGTTGGCGGGCTGTCTGTGAGTGAGGACTGGCCTGCCTCCCAAGGCCTGTGAAAGTGAGGGGTCGTTGTCCAGGATGGGTTGTAGATCACCAATGATCCACTGGAGAGGTTTTAGCTGAGGACTGTAAGTGATGGCCAGTGGGGTTCTGTTGGTTTCTTTCTTCGGCTTGTCTTGTAGCAAGAGGCTTCTGGGTACACGTCTGGCCCTGTTGATCTGTTTCCTTATTTCCTCATGCGGGTATCGTAGTTTTGAGAGTGCTTGGTGAAGATCTTCTAGGTGTTGATCTCTGTCTGAGGGGTTGGAGGAAATATGGTTGTACCTCAGCGCTTGGCTGTAGACAATGGATCGTGTGGTGTGTCCGGGATGGAAGCTGGAGGCATGTAGGTAGGCATAGCAGTCGGTGGGTTTTCGGTAAAGGGTGGTGTTAATGTGACCATTGCTTACTTGCACAGTGGTGTCTAGGAAGTGGACTTCCCGTGTAGACTGGTCTAGGCTGAGGTTGATGGTGGGGTGGAAGCTGTTGAAGTCGTGGTGGAATTCTTCCAGAGTTTCTTTCCCATGGGTCCAGATGATGAAGATGTCATCGATGTAGCGTAGATAGAGAAGGGGTGTGAGTGGACGAGAGCTGAACGTTGTTCCAGGTCGGCCATTAAAATGTTGGCATATTGTGGGGCCATGTGAGTGCCCATAGCGGTGCCACTGGTCTGGAGGTATATATTGTCACCAAATTTGAAATAATTGTGTGTGAGGATAAAATCACAGAGTTCAGCAACCAGTTGTGCTGTGGCATCATCAGGGATACTGTTCCTGACAGCTTGTATTCCATCTCTGTGTGGGATGTTAGTGTAGAGAGCCTCTACATCCATGGTGGCTAGGATGGTGTGTTCTGGAAGATTACCAATGCATTGTAGTTTTCTTAAACATGTGTATGAGAATGTGATGATAGTGTTAAGTAGCATGACCATGCTTGGAAATGGGTTGGGACAACTCTAAAGATAAGGGCTTAGTGGACAGATGAAGTGTGAAGGTCCACCATTGATGGTAAGGGAGATCTGGAACAACCAGAGAGTCTGATTGGAACCAGGATGAAGAAACCCCTTTTCTCTCAGTTGCAGAAGAAACTCAGTTGCGGCTTCCTTCAGTTCTTATGACGATCCTATCCAATTAGCTCGGGGCTATGTTGCCCATTTACAAGTAGTTTGGTAAGCCCATATTCAAGCATAAGTCTCCCCATCTTACCAGAAGTGTGCGTGTGTGTGTGTGTGTGTGTGTGTATTACAGGATTGCAGCCTTGAGCACTATAGCCCTTTGTTTACCCAGTGGAAGCCAGAGCTAGTTATTTGCCACCCTGGCTGCTCACTACATGATTGTTGTTGTTAGAGATACGTATTATTTCTATTGAGGTAATAGCTATGGACCCCCAAAGAAGGATTAGGGCCTTCTTTTGCTAAGCACTGTACATACAAAACCCACAAACGTGTCCCACCCCAGAGAGCTCACAATCTAGGATTTTAGACAATGCACGTTAGGTGAATAAATAGAAGTGGGGAGGAAGAGGAGAGGAGAAGTAACAAGAGTCAGGTGCATGTGCATAATACTCATAATGGTGTAAGTGGTAAGATGTGGCTGCTAGTCTAACCAATGCCAGATGGTAGAAATTTGTAGGACTAGAGGCAAAACATAGGTTTTAAGGAGATGTTTAAGGAGATAAAGATCAGCCCCTGTTTGAGAGTGCATACTTTATTTGGCTGCTATGGCTTCAGTCATCTGAGCAAAAGAACTTTAACTTATCCTGTTGGAGTTTTTTGGAGTCATTTGACAATGCTGAGATTTCATTAAATCTAGTATGATCTTGGGGGTTTTAGATTTCCTTTCCCTTTTCTTCCTATTACATCTTTATTTCACTCCTTTCCTTCCACCTTAGACACACGCATTTGCCAATCTCTTCCATATCTGTAATCTTGCCAGAATAAATTTGGGAACTGTATAGCAATCTCCACCCCTTGAGAGACTGAAGCATCACTTTTGTGATACCCACACCCGCCCTGAAAGGTATTAATCATAATTGGAGTGTGGCCTTTGCCTTGAAGCAGATCCTCAAGCGCACCATGGTTATCCACCTGGTTGACCAAAGAGGCTTTTAAACATCAATGCCAAACTGAATCAACAAGTGGAAAAAAGGTTTGCAGTAAGGCAGTAACATGCTGATTTGCAGAAGTGCAGTTTTGGACATGAGTGGCTCTGCATTTGCTGGACTTATTGTGAATGGCCTCAAATAAATCTGCATCAAAGATATTTGAATAATCCAGATAAGTGATGTATTACTATGAAAATTATGAATTAGATAGAAGATTTGAGCCTACTGGTGTCCTTGAGATATTAACATTAAGTTCTCAAGAGGCACTTTAGGTGATTATCAGTAGGCATATAGTGAAAATAACTTCTAGGAATCTGATGGGAGAAGAAAGTTAACAAGGGTCCTTGATAAAAGGATTGTGGCAAATGAAACATTGCCAAGTACTGTAGGTGCTTGTACTAAATAGCACCATTTTAGATTTATTTGAGTCACAAGCAAGTGTAAGCCTGAACCTCACAAGTATATTATGAAAAGAAAAAAAACACAGCAGAATGCCAATGAGTGTAAACTTAGAAAGGAGTAACAAATTTAATCATCATCATAGCTAAATGGTTAAAGGAGTAAAGCATTGATTTCAGAAGGTATCATCAAGCTGATCCAGATAAATACAGAGCAGTACAAGGCCTAATGTCATTACCTAACAAGTTCTTTACCAGAGGGGACAGTAATATTTTGAGGCAATAAAATAGAATTTTATTGCAAATGGTGATGAAGGTGGGAAATAATAATAATAAATAATTAATAAAAAAATTTCTAGTCAAGCAAGGGGTCGATCAATGCTTATTCTAATCACTGTGTGCACAATAGATAAATGTTCAAAAGGAATCTTTCTGAGAGAATCTTCTTACCTTACTGAGCAGGTCGGAAGCAAGCGTTCCTTTACGATGAATTGACATTTTGAGATGAAAGTGGACCACCTGAGAAATCACTAAAGGTTGTGTATTTTTGTTCTTATGTTTGTTTTTTTTTGTTTGGTGTTTTTTGATGGCCTGACTAAAGAAAAATGGTTCTGGGGGTAAAGGGAGAGAAATCTTATGGTAATAAAAGAATATCCTCCCCCACACCCCAAAATAATTCTGCTAGTATTTGTTGTATTTGAAGTTCAGTGGTTTCAAATTCATAAGGGGAATGTTTGTTTATCTTGTATCCATTTACTATTCTATGCACCTACCAAGTGTATGCTTATACTACTTATTCAATGTTTCCAATGGGACAAATTCATGAAAATTAATGATTTGCCTTGTGGTGACTGATTACTAAAGCTGTGTTTAAAGGCAGAAACAGTAAATTGTTGCCTTGAATCAAAGTTGGAAATACAAAAAAAAAAAAAAAAGTTTTGCGTGTCAATCTTTTATTATTTTCCCATCTCTGCACCATACTGTAAGTAATAGATCCAAATCCAAAGTTCAGACCTCTTTCCTATCTCAGAATGTGTGGATGCTTCTCTGAACTCAGTGATCTTTCCATCTCTAGCATGTTCGTACTTTTCCATGTTGCTTCTTCCCACCCCAAATAGATACATGCCTAGTAAGAGATGGTCCTTGCTACAAGGCACTTAGTTTAAGAAGTTAAACTGAAGGGATGGAAGGGAAACTGAATGATGTACAATTTTATATCCATCTATACATTTTCTTAGTTTTACAATAGATGAAGCAACTGTTATTCCACCTGGCTTTCATTAAGGAGTCAATTTCTTTAAGGGATGACCGCAGAAGTGCGTTTTGATGAGGGATTTGAAGAAAGAGAGTGAAATAAACGTATAGATCATGTGCGAAAAAGGCATTCCATGTGTAAGGAATAGTCAAGGAAAATGAAAGCATGAGCCGAGACAGCATGGAGAGGACTATGCATAGGTGCAACCACACAAAACATTGGGCTGGGACCCGGAAGTTGCAATGGATACAGAGCTGTCTCCACTGATGACCACAGTTCCCCTCCTCCCCCAAACCTTCCACTAACACCATTTACATGTAAAATTGTAAATGTGCATGGATGACTGTGCCTGTGTGTTCCTTCAGTACTGTGTCCCCCAGCTCTGTCTCCCCTCCCAAACCAACACTGTGCTCCTCTGTGACTTTCCACTGCCACTGCCCCTACACACCGTATTCTTTCCCCCGCTTCATCTGGGGTCAAGCCTCCCTATTTGGGGGTTTCTGGCTTCCTCACAGCACTACCCTTTTTTTTCCATTGGAAGGGAAGGCTGCACATGAGAGTGAGATCTAGGCTGAGGAATTTTCTCCAAAGGGAAGTGTTAGAAACCTATAGCCTGGGACACTTAAAATTAGAGTCTTTGAAGCCTTAGGAAACTTATTCTGAAGAGCTATCCTCGTAAACTGGGGGATGGGCTAAATTATATAGAAAGTCACTTCTATGAGTCATGGAAGTTCTATTTATTCTTGAGATAGGAGTAAATTCATCTCCCTTCCAAAGCACAGGAGGGTGCAATAAGGGACAGATTGTCACAGAAAGTATGGAGACCTGGCCATATTTCTTGACAAAAGAAAGATTCCTTTATTGAGTTTTACAATATTCCCAACCTGTAGCATTTAAAACTCATAAGTCAGGCCATAAAAATTACTAGATTTGCTTAAAAATCATGAGTTTTATTTTAAAAAATAATAAATGTGGGGGTTTATTTTATTTGCCTTCTGGTTTTGAGCCTTTAATGTACAATTGCTTCACCTTTTCTAGCCTTTCGTTGCAACTATGAGGAATAAAAACTCATTAAAAAAAAGTAAGCTTTTGCACCTTTTGCTTCCAGTAGCTGGGACTCTAAGGAAAACACCAAGTATTGCAAGACTCACAATAAAATCGCAAGAGTTGGCAGACCAGGTTTTTTGACCAAGTTGTCTGACTGAAAAAGGGCACAGCTAGCCAATGTGGTTTGCGAAAGGCAGTATTCTGAGGTCATTACGTTTTTGAAAGATGGCCATTATTCATCATTAAGGGTTTTCTTTTCCTCTCTCAGAAGGTGGAGAATGAAAATGTTTTACCAGCCCCTATTGTGTCCATTTCTTCAGAAAGCTCTTTGGAAAACTGGCTGAGGGGATTTGATGTGCATGTCTTAGGGGAGGACAAGGGAGGAGCTGGTATGTGGACAGCAAGGGGTTTGCCAGCAGTGATTTCCCTACACCCCCCCTGAATTTCCCCAACACCCCCCCAGTTTTGTGAACTAGTTACATGCCAATTTAGTGACCCCCCCCCAGTAAATTCGAACACCCCCCCTAATTTCAATTCCTGGGGAGGCCACTGGCTGCCAGTCTGACCGGAGAGAGAGAGGGGATTGCTTTCAAGAGATACAAGCTGTTCATCTTTCCCTTTTTTCTGTTTCTCTGTATTTAAGATGAGAATGCCTTACCTACTTTTGTTTGAGAAATGCAGATCTAGATATGTTAAGTATATTTGATGCATCTTATTTTTATTAAGATTATTGTTGTATTGGTAATTTTTCACAGACATCCCTGAAGAGAAAAAAACACTTTCACTTCTAGGTTCTGGAAGATAAAAAATTCATTGAAACTGCACACCTCCCCTCTGTATCTCCCCCACCACTCCCTGGTCTCATTGAAGGGGCACAGTCAGAGGTGTCCGCTCTAAGCAAGTTGTATTGTCATCTGGCTGCAGTGAGCAAACAGTTTGGAAAAGTCAAAAGACCAAGTAAATGAGACACAGAAGAGCATGCAGGTCACAGAGTCCCAGTACAGCTCTGCTGAATGGGGGTGGTGGGTGAATGGATGTGCTTTTGGGAGGGGGGGGGGGCTTTGTGGAGGGCAAAGAGGGAGGGGGTAGGTCTGAATCTGAGGGCTTTGTCGTGCACCAAGAAAAGGATGAACCAAGGCTGATGGATCTGAAGCTAGACAGATACACCAGCAAAAAATCCCCTTTTATTCCTCTTGGGGTGCATATGCATCAGCTGCAGAAGATTACTGCAGCCTTGAGTTCTTGGTGTCTCATAGTGAACTTCCACCAATCTCTGTTGTTTATGGTCCAGGATTTAGGCTGTAGAGCTCCACTCACTGGGGGCTGAAACAACTGAGGCTGCAGGTTTCTGGTGACAGTTATGCCCTTGGAGTGGGATTGCTGCTGGCCAGAGGGGAGCAGACACCGGTGCCCTCAAATGTGCTGATTCAGCACATTAAGTATGGCTCACTTGGGGATTGCAGCCCCCAGCATAGCTCCTCTGATGGAGCCCCAGGGATAAAATGAAGCTCCCTTCTCTCAGCAGAATGAAGGGAGGGTTCTCGTACTGCCATCTGCCTTTCCCTGCGCTGGGTGCTTCCGCCAGCATAGCTGCCTCAGTGGATACAGAGGGGCGTACGTTGCAGCCACATAGAGTTATAACTGGCCCGTTATAAGGAATACTACTGTTTTCGTTTCAATACATCCAATTTGATAAGATTTCATGGACTCATAGACTTTAAGGCCAGAAGGGGCCATCATGATCATCTAGTCTGACCTCCTGCACATTGCAGGCCACAGAACCTCGCCCACCCATTCCTGTAACAGACCCATAACCTCTGGGAGAGTTACTGAAGTCCTTAAATCATGATTTAAAGACGTTTGATGTGCCTTTAACAGCAGTGAGTCTTACTGCCTGCGCTGGAGGGAAGGCTTTTTACTCTGTCTTCTAGCAGCTCAGCAGCAGAAGCAGGGAGGTTCAGTTACTGAGGGAAAAGGTCAGACTGTTTGTCCACTGAACAGATACAGCAGAGGTGGAGAAAGTTGGAGTTTCCCTTGCTGAGGCTGCATATTTCCTTCTTAGTATGTGAGTTTCCATTCTCATTGAATCTTTGGCGTCTCTGCTGAGACTGCCAACAAAGTGATAATTCCCATAGTGGTTTTGTGAGGTAGATATGTCCACTAAGAGCTGAAATATGGCAACCACCATTTCACGCAGGTTAGAGAGCAATCAGTGGACATGACTTGTGGTTATTATTGACTATGGTCAAATGTGAACCAATCATCTGAAGGCAAAAAACTTTCTAAAGCATACTGCCTCCCTCTGCAATACTTAGGAGATGTAGGGTGCATTATTTCTCCACTCTGCTTTTACTGACTGCCCTGTTTCAAGAGCCATAATTTGACACTAAATTTCTCATGTGCTTCCCACACCACCTAACATACAGTACTGGAGGAGTACAAGTCACATAATATGCCTAAGCTAAGTATTTAAGGGTATTTTTTCCTGTAACTAAAGAATCAAAACTAAATAGCGTAGTGATTGAGTCACATTTTTTTTCATTGCATAAACAACAGTGATGCTGCTAGAATTTTGATTAAGTCTAATAAGTAAATGTCTAATATATTCATTCTTTCTGCCCTGGCTTCTTGAACAGATTAGCTGCAAAATTTCCCCTTCTTCATGCTTGCAAAACATAAACATGGCTAAAAGAAATTCATAACGATACTTGATGTAAAACCAATGCCTAATTCTTTTTAATTGTTAAAGAATAAAATGTAATAAATCAATAATAAATTAAATTAAGCATACTGAAACTCAGTTCATTGATGTTAATTGTTAATCAAGGACAGTTGTAAAACCTACACATAACAAAAGCTACTTTGCATCTGGACAATAGGAGGTGATAACATTCTATTCAACCAAGCAATATTTGCATCTATCATAGGATTATGTGACCAAGTGTCAGATGGTTCTCAAAGAAACTGGCAGACAGAAACCCTAGCTTGGGTAAGATTTGAGTTAATAACTTAATAAAAGAAAGGAGAAAAAGAAACCTGAATGTTCTTCAAGAATTTTTTTCTAAGTTTAGAATTACATACCATTCACCTGTTTGATGTGTGTTTGTAAATACACACACTTACTTGCATAAACATACAGATAGGCTGTAGATAGCTGTTATCACTTGTTAGGATAACTTAATTAAACTTGCTTATTAAAACCCTTTAAAATGATAGTGATAAAATCTTGATTAGTACGTTTTCCTGCTAGGTGACCTTCTAATTTAATAGAAAATGAATTTTTAAATGGAGAAAAATGCCTGTGGCAGAGATTTTGTGCAAGTGAATAGAGTTTGTAATACACATAGGGATATAATCGAGCCTAATTAGTGAGGGTGCAAATGAATTTTTATTTCATACACCAGAAGTGTCATTGATGAACCATGGTGTAGAGTTTGAAATGCATTCAGATTGGCAGTGTGGGACTGAAGTCTGTGGGAAAATCACAAGCTAATTCATTGATTGCCCCTTGGAAATTACTGCTGTTAATTGTTAGGTAATTAACATGGAGCTACAATTATATTGGCCTTAGGGGGTGATTAATGTTTCAACATGTCACATTAGCAGCGGCTAGATTTTAAAAGCTTTTCTTTTCACATGGTTTAGAGACAGATGGTATATTGTCCGTGGAAATAGTTTTTCTTTCTTTTTTTTAAACTAAAGTTTATACTGAAACTACGTGTGTATGTGTATATGTATATATTTGCTCCATCTTATTTTATATGGCTGAATTTTAAGCATCTTGGTCTGATGCCTTTTAAAGAAAAAATGTTTTATTTGCTAAAAATAATCTCCATTGTATCTACCATGAGTGCATAAAATATGTATTTTAAAAAGGAAATATTTACAGTTCTTATTTTTCATGTACAATCAACATTGTATTGGATGCTGGCCTTTTCTTTATGGCAACCCTTACATTTAGTGATAGTACGAAGAAAGGGATTGCACAATACCATGTTTATTGTGATCAATATAATTTAAGCAGGAACCCAAAAAAACCATGTTGAACAAATGCATTTTTAACACTAATATAGAGTACAGTAATATCTCCACACTTCTGCATTACACTTTATTCTGAGTCAAAACCCATGTTTTTGACATTATTTAAAGATTAAAGTTAATGTCAATCATAGACATGGACTTCTTGGAATTGTGTCCTGAGCCTCACTAGAACACTAGTTAATCAACAGGATATAATTGGTAATATTCTTAAAATGTTGTCTCATAAAGGCAGCTGCTACTGTTTATGAAGATTATGTTAAGATGATGCTGTGATAACTGCTAGGTTTTTGTTTCCTTGCAATGCTGTATGGTTACTTTTCAAACTGGTGGATTCTTAATTGTCACTGGGGTTTGTGTAAAGATATCCTTAATGCCACTTTACAGATATATCCCACCTGTTCCTATTTGCAAATCATTTGCTGCAGAAGTCAAAAGTTTTGGAAGTGTTCTAATTCTTTTTATCACAATTCAAAATGGTATTAAATCCCATGAAAAGATATATTCAAATGTTAAATCTGAAATAATTCTGAAAAAATCTTAAGGGTTGTAAGACTTTTTTTTCCTGTATCCAATTAAGGCACATTATACAAGAGGTGTAATGGACTCCTAGCAGTTCAAAGGATCAGTTTCTATTATAGAAATTTTTTTTGTGATAATTCAAGATATCATCTTCTTGGTAGCCCCATACTGAGGTCTTTGTTGTGACTCCAGTCACTTGCTTTTATATTGATTGTTCCACTTCAACAAATGACTGAAATCTTTATTATCTGCAGCCATGCCAGGTATTAACTTTTAATTTCCATTAAAACAGCTAAATTTGGAAGGGAGGTTAGCACTTTAAATTTAGCTTTTTAGAATAAAAAGCAAAGGAATTTAGCACTATGGATAGAAATCTGAATCTATAGTATTTCTTAACTTATGCTTTTGTACTTTTTTCCCTATAAAACAGTATGCACAGCACTATGACTTAAAGCTTCATTGAAACCCAAAGTTATACTCTTAACGGAATTTCCTTGTTTTTTGTGGTTTTACATTAGACTTTTAACATTACCTAAATACTGTATAGTTTTTTTGAGGGGGGAGGGAGAAGTCCAGTTTCATATAGAACTTAATGAAGTTTGGTGATGAAATAATGAGGATACTTGAAATAAGAAAGATTATTTGATCATACGCAGTCCTCCAGGATTCCCAGTTGTTCTTTTTTGAATGATTAGGGCCTGGAGATGATTAAACCTTCCAAATTTAGACTATTCTGACTACCTCCTTTAAAAAATACCAGTAATGAGTTGACTTAAGCCCTGATCCAGCAGAGCCCTTAACATGCTTAACTTTAACATTGGCACCAAAGTTAAGCCTCTGCTTAAGTGTTTTGTTAGATTTGGATCTTAGCGCTGAAAGCATCTACAGAGAAGAACACGCCAAAGTGTCTAATTGACCATTTTGTGTCACAAACATTCTGTAGAGATGCAGCTCGGAGTATATTTTTCTGTTCAAACATAAAATGTTCCTTACAAAAAAAAACAACCCTCACATAAACATTGGTAAATCTAAGATCTGATTCTCATTTATGCTAAGGGCATTTTATACTTCTCTAGTGTTCTAAAAGGGCTTAAATAGTATTTACTCCCACTTTAGGGCCTCTTTACATTTCTGGAGCTGTGTAAGTGGCCTTAATGTGAATAAGAATCAGGCCCTATGGGTTCGACTTATCTCTAGCAAGGACTTGCCTCAGTAACAGTGTTCTAGGAGTATTTCTGTGCATTTACATTTGTTGACTTCTTGGATACCTTGTTTTGATTTTTTAAATTTCCATTTAAGGAGGCTGTACCAGTTCCTGTATTTTATTAAACCTGTACCCGTCCTTGACCTTTTCTAAACCATTCAGGGCTGTATAGCTGTTGGCTCTTAGGTGAGTGCTCAGGGAATAGGAGAAAAACAGAAGGAGCCTGCTTCCCTGTGTAAGGGGATTCGATTTTTTTTCCTCAGGAGACAGGGTTTTAGCTGAGGCTATACCCTAAGAAGCTCCACATCCAGCTCTCAGTGAATTTGTGATTTGCTGCCTGCCTTACATGCCAGCCTCCCGAGGCTGAGCAACCAATCAGAGCTGCTACAGGAAGAGTGCATGCTTTCTCTCTCCCTCCTCCTTCTCCCCACAGCAACTCCAAGTGGTTCTCACAGAAGGGAAGTGGGAAGAAGGGTGCTAAAGAGTCTAACAGCTCAGGGCAGCTCCACCCCCTCCTCACCCCACCTCTCCTGTGAGCAACAGATAGTCTCTGATCCTTCCCCCATACCCTCTGCATACACCAGGCCAGGATGAAACAGAGTGGGGATGGAGAGCCCTTAGAAGTACCCTTGCAGCCTGGAAAGGAGAGAGGGGACCACTCAGCAGCAGCCTGGAAGAAGGGGTAAAGAATCCCAGGCCGCGCAGACGTGGGGCTGAGGAGCTGAACTGAAGAGAGATGGGGCGCTGAATTGAGGAGCAGGGGCTGAACTGATGTTGAACTGGGAACAGGATTTATTTGGAGGTTGAGGACAAAATTAATTGTTGGGCAGGGGATGGGCAAATGTGGAGGAGAGAGCTTCTGCAGCAGGGTCAAAATAACCTTACTCACTACATTTGGGAGAGTGGGAAATGCTAATCATCACCCACACACACTAGAGATGGACAGGGGAAGTTCAAAAATCAAAAGACAAACTTAAAAAAAATCACAATACAATCTGGCCCAAAAAATCCATAAGATTCATGATTTTGGGGGTCTGTCTCATAGACTCATAAAGTTAGACTTTAAAGTCAGAAGGGACCGTTATGATCATCTAGTCTGACCTCCTGCACAATGCAGGGCACAGAATCTCACCCACCTACTCCTGTAATAAATCCCTAATCTATGTCTGAGCTGATTTCAGATCTCTTGAGGGGGACCGACTTGTTCCTTTTGAACTTTTGAGGCTGGCAATATTTTGTCTGGGATGTGGCTTTTGCCGTCCCTGTGTAAAACCTCTCAAATCTGGTACAGTTACAAGTCTCTGAAAAATCTCAGTTTGCACACGTTCAGTAGAGACTTGTTAGAGTTTGGCAGATAAATTCTCTGAGGATCCCATCTGCACTGAGCATGTTCAGTCTGGCTCTGCAGTGGCTGAACAGGATTTTCCCTGTGATTGCTCCTCCTAGCATTGTGGACATTCTCTCCTGCTCCTCCCATGCAGTGAGGAGGAGGAGGAAGGCAGCTTGACGTGAATGCAGAGGGGTAAGGGCTGGAGGTGTGGTGAGTGGAGAGTCTGGGATGGGGTGGCATGGAATGAAGACTGGGACAAGGAATAGGAGTGGTTGAAGGGGATGATGGAAGGCTTGCATCCCTAGGGAGCAGAGAAGAGGCATCTGTGGGTTTGTGTCAGGCATATTGTGTGTGTAGCATCCTGAACTGCCTCAGGATGAAGTTTTTTGTGTCTTAATTTCCAAGGTTTTTGTGGTGCTTAGCTGGGGGTGGGCACTGGATGAAGAGAAATGGAAATTGACTTGTGTGTGTAGAAGTTCAGTGGGAAAATATTTCCTTGCTCAGCAGCTGTGTGTAAACATGTCTCTGTTGTAACAGAAGATAATGATTCATGACAAAGAAGGTTTTAGGTGTGTCCAATCCCCATGAATCAAGTTTGTGGCCAGCCTCACCCTCCTTCCAATCAATCAAGCTTCTGTGTTCTCTGTCACCCCCTCCCCCACCCAATCAGCCAATCAAGCTTCTAAGCACCCATTTTCTTTCTCTCCATCAACCAAACCAGGCTTTCTCTCCTCCTCCAGTAAATTGTTCAAATGTGTGCACAGTTAAAGCATGAAAAATGCCTAAAAATGATCCTAAATCCACCATCAAAAACAAAACAAACTCCCCATTCTACCAGTTCCTCTCAGGGTTCACCTTTACACTAAGTTTTATGTAGACAGACAATCTTTTTAAAGATAGATCAGTCAACAGTAAAAAGTAGGACTGCCAAAGAGAAATGTCAGCAAGAGCCCAAATTCAGAGACTTCCTATTAAAAATGTACGAAGGAAAACCAAACAAACGATATGGAATATTCAGAGAACATAAAAACTGCCTCTGTGTGAAGCTACAAACCCAATGGGCAAATTAGTTGGAGAGAAACGCAGGAATTTATGCCACATTTTTAAACCCATATTAGAATGCAGTCCCAATGATGGAGTCCCTACCTGCATAATGATGTGTGTGCTTGACGATCGTTTTCTCAGGTCCAATCACATTTGGGAAAAAATTCAAGGGACCGTCAAACTAAAAACGTTGAAATTAAAAACTGTTAAAATAGGCAAAGTTTTAGGAATACAAACTTTGAGAGAGTCCTTTTAAATCCCTTATTTTGGCCTCTCTTTCTATTAACTCCCCTCTGATTTATTAGCAATCATCTCTCCTAAATAAGTCTGTCTTTGCTAGACAGCCTTCCAAAAATGAGTTATTCCTTTTTTTCTCTAACATTTTAACCATTTGTGATCAATGAAGGGCGGGGAAGGTAGCTCCCTTTTATGGACCCAGCCATCAAGTTAGCTATAAAATCCCTCTTAGTAGTAGATCTCTACCTGCTTTACCTGTAAAGGGTTAAAAAGTCTCCCTGCTTGTAACTTTTAAGCTGGACCTCAATAAGGTTATTCTTGATGCTGAATTTTTGTAAGGGTTTTTTTTTTTAATCTAACAATAGCCTGAGTTTCAAATGTATTTTCTTTCTTTTTGTTTTTAATAAAATTTACCTTTTTTACGGCAGGATTGGATTTTGTGTCCTATGAGGTTTGTGCATGTTGTGTAATTAGCTGGTGGCAACAGCTGATTTCCTTGGTTTTCTTTCTCAGCTCTTCCCCGGGGGGGGAGGGGGGAGGGCTTGAGGGTACCCCATTGGAAGTAATTCCTAAGTGTGCCTTCCTGGGTTCTCAAAGGTGTTTTTGCAGTTGGGTGATGGCAGCATCTACCCATCCAAGGTCAGAGAAAAGCTGTAACCTTAAGAATTTAATACAAGCCTGGAGTGGCCAGTATTAATTTTTAGAATCCTTGCCGGGCCCCCACCTTCTGCACTCAAAGTGCCAGAGTGGGGAATCAGCCTTGACAGCATTTCTTTCAACCTTGTACTTAATTTTCCTACTCCTCTAATTGACAATATACCTGTTTCTCTTACTATTGATCCTCAGTGTCTATTCTAGAAATCTCATCTTCAAAATAAATCCTTGAACTTCTATTTCTAATGTCTAATGACCACAACAGGCTCCTCACTAGCTCTCCCTAGTAATCTTATATTTTCTGTCATCAACTGTATAAATCTACTTCTGCCGCAGGCAAACTGACTTCAGTCTTGTTCTTTGAATACTTGCTACAGAATTCTCTGGCTTTGTATCTGTCAATAGAATTTCCAGTACAATATTGCCCAGCTTCTTCACTCTGCTCTTCAAACAACACGCTTTACACTATATTGGACTTTTCCACAGGTTGAAGCTGTTCATGTCTTTACTTAGTCAGTGATAACAGTTTTAGACTAATCTTTGAATTTTGCTTACACATTGTCATCAATATAACTCTGTATTTCTTGCTGTGTCTTTCATCCACTCATTAAAATGAGGAGTTAACTTGTATTCGTAATTTCATTCTATATACTGATTTTTTTATTTGTTCATTTCTAGTTTGATCATTTTTGTTGCCCTAGTTTACTAAGTTGTATATACTATGAGAGATTAGCCAAAGTTTTGGTTCTTGGTTGGACCCACAACTTCCAGGGGCCAGTTGTCTAGCTTTGTAGCTGAAAAGCAGATCCTCCTCTGACTCTTGGTATGTGTCTTTGCTTTCAGCAACTTATGCGCCCCTTGTGTGCTCTGGTAGAAAACTCCTCAACCCAAAGTCATTGTTCTAAATGCTGAGCACAGGCTATTTCCAGTGAGCCAGAGCATTAAACCCCACTTGAGTTCTTTCCACTAAATTCCAGAGCCTTATGAAAGGAGAACTTTGAGGAATTGGGGAAAGTGGGTGAGACCTAGGGAAATAAGATGCATGAAAACTTTTGTATTCACTGAAGCAAGACAATATTATATGTACTGCATATACTCGGAAAATGTTTACAATGTATAAACTAACTCTACTGCAGCCTTCAGAGATTTAATTTAATTTAAGTCCTTCCAGTTAATGGCATCAGAGCTCATTTTATTTTTAAATTTGCATTGTTGTGTTAAGTATAACAGCTGGCATTTTCCAGAATCTTTGTCACAATTCCATGTACATTTAAAATGTTGTTTTTCTAATCATTTTAGTTTTTCAAAAGGATTTTAATGTGGTCCCA
Organism: Chelydra serpentina; assembly: GCA_037349315.1. Classification (NCBI taxonomy): domain Eukaryota; kingdom Metazoa; phylum Chordata; order Testudines; family Chelydridae; genus Chelydra; species Chelydra serpentina. Next base: position 85,754,945 of record JBAIAC010000002.1, read on the forward strand.
TTCTACAAAAAATTAAGAATAAATCAAAATATGTAGTAGGGATTAATACAAATGTGTATTAGAAGAGCAAAGAAAGCACTGAGACAAGACTAATCATCATTTAGATTATCAGTAGAAGATGATTAAAAAACAAAGGATTGTATGACAAGTTATGTTGATGCCATGTTTGTGTGGCCAAATGTTTTAGCTTTATAAATGAAAAAGCCTAAGCAGCTTATAGTGAGACAAAGTAATCATTCAAATTACAAATTTAAGAATTTCAAATTACATACTTCATCAAGTTGAGTCTATTTTAACTTAAAATACACAAGTGAGTGATTTGGTTCAGTTGAAAAACGGTGTCTGTTTCTGCAAAAAGGAAACCACTGTTTAGTTTTCAAAGTTACAAAAATGTTAAAATATATAAACATAAGTATCTTTCTCTGAGTATTGAATATACAGCACTGTTTATAATCCAATGGCTAGTAAAATATTATTTCATACATAAATGAAAATTGTTTTGTTTATTAAAAACATCATAGCCACACTTGATCCTTTTGGCAGTTTGTTTTTATGTTCAAATGAGCACATGTTTTGAATTAAGGGCACAGTCGTGCTAATTACTAGCGATCATAGTTCTTACTACTGTTAGTGCATCCATTGGCATCAATGGGAATACTCATGATAGTAAGTACCATGCTCAATAGTAAGCATTGGTGGGTCTGCCCGCAACAGTGGAGTTTTTTTGGAGAGGTACATATTCAGCCAATGTTATAATTATGTTGTTGAAGAGCAGAACTTGGCTAATAATTCATAATGAATTGTTTGACAATTGTTACCTCATTTTCTCTTAGAAAATTTTTCACGAAGAGATTGTATTTGTCTTCGTGTGTACTTCATGTGCACTTGCTCATGAGTAGTTCTGTGTGAGTGCTGAAATGTTCAACTGCTAAGCTTTTATTTGGTGTTCCTTGCTTCTATCCTCTATTTACTCTGCATCATTTTAATTGAATTCTATCAGATATTGACTAAAATGGCTGTTTTCCCAAATCAGCAAAAAACAAAAATGATTCTGTAAGGCAGCCTTCCCAGACTCCTAACTTTTGTTCTCAAATTTGACACATACAGTTCCGCATTTTGGTATCTGAGGACCACATCTCTGTAATCTGTTTCTCTATTTGTTTTGTCTAGCACTAATCACAGTTGCCTCCACTACTGAACTGTGCATACATCACTATTGACACTGGTGTGATACCCTGAATGCCTTGACAATTGTTTCCAATCTGCTCCAGCAGTTTTCACTCAGTTCTTACAAGCACTTTCTTTGGCAAATAGCGCAACTCTGCCCTGCAGGGATGGTTTGAACTGAAGATTGCCACATGTGTTAAGATCCTGCCTCTTGTTCTTGGGCCATAAATGTTTTCTAAGCTAAGCATATTCATCCACTGTCTTTAAGGGTATTCTATCCTAGGAATGACCAAGGTTTTCTAACAGTGCTTCAGTTTGCTTGTTTAATAGGTTTTCTTTGTGTTTTGCTCGTCTAAGATATGTAGACATAAAATACATAACATTGGGTGTAACTGGTCTAGTACACAGCCTGCCTTCTGTAATGAGTGACATGCTGCCAGTCATCATTATTTTTCTTAGTTTACTTATAACACCATGAACCTTTTTGTTTGTTATGTTAATTAATGAGACCTAAGCTTGTGGCCTGCTACTGACGCATAAGCATTGAGGTATAGCCTCAATGTCTATTTTTGTTGGAAGCAGCACACCAATATCAGGTCAGAAACTCTGATTCCATTAACACTTTTTCTGAGACATATTTATTAAGTTACAGATTGCCTATAACAGTTTAACTGGGCCCTTTCCAGTAATATTAAAAACATACAAATATTAAAAATAGAACTAATAAAATACTGACCCAGTAATATCTAGCAAATTCCTTCCTTCTCCACTAGTATCTGTGTGCTGAAACAATAACTACATTAATAATTCAGTCAAAAGCCTGTCCCACTTAAAAAGCTCAGAGCCTCACCTGAAGCTCTGTTGCATTTGGAATCAAATATATTGCCAGTGTATATTGCAGAGCCACAGGTGTTGTGTGCTTTTAATGACACTTTGCCCAGAAGAAAACAAGAAAAGTACCTGTGGCACCTTAGAGACTAACAAATTTATTTCAGCATAAGCTTTCGTGGGTTAAGAACCCACTTCATTGGATGCATGGCATGGAACATACAGTGAACAGATATTTATACATTCAAAGAAACATGAAAAGGTGGAAGTGCCTATACCAACGTTAAGAGGCTAATTAATTGAAAGGAACTGTTATCAGTAGAAACTTTTGAAGTGATAATCAACAGGGGCCATTACAGACAGTTGACACAAAGGTGTTAAGGGGGAAATAAATTCAATTAACGTAATGACCGAGCCATCCACGGTCAATATTCAAGCCTAAGGTAATGGTATCTAGTTTGCATATTAATTCCAATTCTACAGTTTCTCGTTGTAGCCTGTTTTTGAAGTTATTCTGTTGCAAAATTGCTACTTTTATATCTGTCATTGAGTGATTAGGGAGGTTGAAGTGTTCACCTACTGGCTTTTGAATGTGATGATTCCTGATGGCAGATTTGTGTCCGTTTATTCTTTTGCATAGAGATTGTCCAGTTTGGCCAATGTACATGGCAGAGGGGCATTGCTGGCACATGATGGCATATATCACATTGGTAGATGTGCAGGTGAACGAGCCCCTGATGTTGTGGCTGATGTGATTAGGTCCTATGATGGTGTCACTTGAATAGATATGTGGACAGAGTTGGCATCGGGCTTTGTTGCAAGGATAGGTTCCTGGGATAGTGTTTTTGTTGTATGGTGTGTGGTTGCTGGTGAGTATTTGCTTCAGGTTGGGGGGCTGTCTGTAAGCAAGGACTGGTCTGTCTCCCAAGATCTGTGAGAGTGAGGGATCATCTTTCAGGATAGGTTGTAGATCTTTGATGATGCGCTGGAGAGGTTTTAGTAGGGGGCTGAAGGTGATGGCTAGTGGCGTTCTGTTGTTTTCTTTGTTGGGCCTGTCCTGTAGTAGGTGACTTCTGGGTACTCTTCTGGCTCTGTCAATCTGTTTTTTCACTTCAGCAGGTGGGTATTGTAGTTTTAAGAATGATTGATAGAGATCTTGTAGGTGTGTGTCTCTGTCAGAGGGATTGGAGCAAATGCGGTTGTATCTTAGAGCTTGGCTGTAGACAATGGATCGTGTGGTGTGTTCAGGATGGAAGCTGGAGGCATGTAGGTAAGTATAGCGGTCAGTAGGTTTCCGGTATAGGGTGGTGTTTATGTGACCATCACTTATTAGCACAGTAGTGTCTAGGAAATGGACCGCTTGTGTGGACTGGTCTAGGCTAAGGTTGATGGTGGGATGGAAACTGGAAAAACAAAAGCTGATTCTGAAATAAATTTGTTAGCCCTGGTCTACACTACGAGTTTAGGTTGAATTTATTAGCATTATTTCGATTGATCCGTGCACCCGTCCACACGACGAAGCCCTTAACATCGACTTCTAGGGCTCTTAAAATCGATCTTGCCACTCCATCCCCAAAGAGGGGATTAGCGCTTAAAGCGATATTGCCGAATAGATGTAGGCTTAGTGAGGATGCAATTCAACGGTATTGGCCTCCTGGATCTATCCCACAGTGCAACATTTGACCACTCTGGACAGCAGTCTGAGCTCGAATGCTCTGCCCAGGTACACAGGAAAAGCCCCGCGAACTTTTGAATTTCATTTCCTGTTTGGCCAGCATGGTGAGCTGCGGGTGAGCGCAGATCTCATCAGCAGAGGTGACCATGATGGAGTCCCAGAACCGAAGACGAGCTCCAGCATGGACCGAGCGTGAGGTACGCGATCTGCTCGCTGTATGGGGAGACGAAACCGTGCTAGCAGAGCTACGGTCCAAAAGAAGAAACACCAATACATATGCAAAAGTCTCCAAGGGCATGCAGGACAGAGGCTACAACAGGGACGCGCAACAGTGCCACGTGAAAATTAAGGAGCTCAGGCAAGCCTACCAAAAAACCAGAGATGCAAAGAGCTGCTCTGGGTCAGAGCCCCAGACACGCCGCTTCTATGATGAGCTGCATGCCATTCTAGGAGGTGCAGCCAGCACTGACCCACCCATGTGGTATGACTCCGTATGTGGATCATCAGAAACCACAGAGAAGCATTTTCGGGGAGAGGAAGATGATGATAATGATGCTGAAAATAGCGCACAGACACAGCAAGGAAGCGGAGAAGCCCTTTTCCCCGACAGCCAGGAACTCTTTGTCACCCTGGAGCCAGTACCCTACGAACCCACCCAAGGCATGCTCGATGCAGGAGAAGGGACCTCTGGTGAGTGTACCTCTGTTAAATTAATACATGTTTTATAAGCAAGCGTGTTTAATGATTAATTCGTGGCCAGTACAGCTACAGCTACTGGAAAACTCTGTTAACATGTTCGGGGATGGAGCAGAAATCCTCCGGGGACATCTCCAGAAAGATCTCCTGGATGTACTCCCAAAGCCTGTGCAAAAGGTTTCTGGGGAGGGCAGCCTTATCCTGTGCTCCGTGGTAACACACTCTACCACGCCAGGCCAGTAGCACGTAGTCTGGAATTATTGCTTTGCAAAGCATGGCAGCGTATGGTCCCGGTGTTTGCTGGCATTCAAGCAACATCCGTTCTTTATCTGTCTGTGTTATCCTCAGAAGAGTGATATCATTCATGGTCACCTGGTTGAAATAGGGGAATTTTATTAAGGGGGTATTCAGAGGGGCTCCGTCCCTGCTGGGCCGTTTGCCTGTGGCTGAACGGAAATCTTCCCCGCTGTGACCCACGCGGTGGGGGGAGGGGGAACAGCGAACATCTTGGATGTGTGTCTGTGAGTGTGTGTGGGGGTGTCAATTAGGTTCGCGCTGCATGTTAACCCGAAAACCGCTGCCCCTCCCTTTTCAATTGCCAACCAGTTGTAAATTGCCAGCCCAAAGGCTGTTTGTTATGGGAAATGAGGGGGTTGCTGTTTGAAAACATTCCCACATGTTATGAAGTTTAAAGAAGCCTATAGACTGTGGCTTACCATGGCTGCCTGCAAGCCGAATTCTGTTGCCCGCCGGACCTGCTTGTGTGATCTCTCACACCAAACCAGCAGACCCTCAATATAACAGGCAAAGTGCAACCTTGGACCAAATGCACATGTGATATGTAATGTTTGGAGCATTGTTCTCTAATATGTGTCTTTTAAACTACTCCTCTCCCGTTTGTTTCCTCCCGCAGCTGCAAATGGTTCAATGCCACCCCTTTTATCACCGTCCCAGAGGCTAGCAAAGATTAGAAGTAAAAAAAAAGGGAATTGAGACGATATGTTCTCAGAACTCATGCAATCCTCCCACACTGAAGCTGCCCAGCAGAATGCATGGAGGCAGACACTGTCGGAGACCAGGAAGGCAGAATTTGATCGCGCGGACAGGTGGCGTGCTGAAGACAATGACTGGCGGGATGAAGAGAGACAGCGGCGGGATGAAGAGAGTAGGTGGTGTCAGCGTGCAGAGAGAAGGCAGGATGCAATTCTGAGGCTACTGGAGGATCAAACGGAAATCCTCCGGCTTATGGCTGAGGAAAGGCGTAGGGTTCAGGAAAGGCCGCCTGAGCCCAGACCGCCACTACAGCCCCTGTGTAACCAACAGCCCTCCTTCCCGAGTCCCATAACCTCATCCCCGAGACGCCCAAGAACGCGTTTGGGCGGCCTCTGTGCACCCAGCCACTCAAGCCAAGAGAACAGTCCAAGCAAGAAAGGGCTGGCATTCAATAAGTTTTAAAGTGCTGTGTGTCCTTGTCCTTCCCTCATCCCCTCCTCCACCACCCATCCTGGTGCTTCCCTTCCTCCACCACCTATCCCGGCTGTACTCTTGTAATAGCTCTGGTGTCTGGCTGCGCATAACCAGTGGCCAGGTGATTTGCCTCAACCTCCCACCCCGCCATAAATGTCTCCCCCTTACTCTCACAGTTATTGTGAAGCGCACAGCAAGCAGTAATAATAATGGGAATATTGGTTTCGCTGAAATCTAACCTAGTCAATAAACTGTGCCAGCGAGCTTTTAAACGGCCAAATGCACATTCTACCACCATTCTGCACTTGCTCAGCCTATAGTTGAAAAGGTCCTGACTACTGTCCAGGCTACCTGTGTATAACCAGTGGCCAGGTGATTTGCCTCAACCTCCCACCCCGCCATAAATGTCTCCCCCTTACTCTCACAGTTATTGTGAAGCGCACAGCAAGCAGTAATAATAATGGGAATATTGGTTTCGCTGAAATCTAACCTAGTCAATAAACTGTGCCAGCGAGCTTTTAAACGGCCAAATGCACATTCTACCACCATTCTGCACTTGCTCAGCCTATAGTTGAAAAGGTCCTGACTACTGTCCAGGCTACCTGTGTATGGCTTCATGAGCCATGGCATTAAGGGGTAGGCTGGGTCCCCAAGGATAACTATAGGCATCTCAACATCCCCAACGGTTATTTTCTGGTCTGGGAAGAAAGTCCCTTGCTGCAGCAGCTGAAACAGACCAGAGTTCCTGAAGATGCGCGCGTCATGTACCTTTCCCGGCCATCCCACGTTGATGTTGGTGAAACGTCCCTTATGATCCACCAGTGCTTGCAGCACTATTGAAAAGTAACCTTTTCGGTTTATGTACTCGCTGGCTTGGTGGTCCGGGGCCAAGATAGGGATATGGGTTCCGTCTATCGCCCCTCCACAGTTCGGGAACCCCATTGCTGCAAAGCCATCCAGTATGAGCTGCACATTTCCCAGACTCACAACCCTTGGTACCAGCAGCTTGGTGATCGCCCTGGCTACTTGCATCACAACAGCCCCCACTGTAGATTTTCCCACTCTGAATTGATTCGCGACTGACCGGTAGCTGTCTGGCGTTGCAAGCTTCCACAGGGCTATCGCCAGTCGCTTCTCTACTGTGAGGGCTGCTCTCAACTTGGTGTTCTGGTGTTTCAGGGCAGGGGAAAGCAACTCACAAAGTTCCATGAAAGTGCCCTTACGCATGCGAAAGTTTCGCAGCCACTGGGATTCATCCCAGACCTGCAGCACTATGTGGTCCCACCAGTCTGTGCTTATTTCCCGGGCCCAGAATCGGCGTTCCACTGTATCAACAAGCCCCATTACCACCATGATGTCCACCTTGCGGGGGGGCCTTTTTTGAGAGAGGTCTGTGTGCATGTCCTCATCACTGTCCTCAGGGCGCTGCTGTTGCCTCCTCACCTGCTGTAGCTGTAGCAGATCCTGGTTCTCATTCTCCATATACTCCTGGACAATGCGCGTGGTGTTCATAACAGCAATAACAGCTGTGGTGATCTGATCGTGCTCCATGCTTTCCCTGGTATGCTGTTTGCAAGACAGCAGAGTGGGAGCAGAAGCGGCGGGTGGATAACAATGGTGTCAGCAATATGGCGCCCGCATGAAAAAAGGCGCGAAAGGAGTTTTGGCTCCCCTCTCAGTTGCTTTCACGGAGGGAGGGGGGAGCAAGGGTTAGGCTCATTTCCTTCTAGCAGCAGATGGTACAATATGCCGGGAAGCAAGGGTAGTCGCCTTCTCTTCTAGCTGCAGATGGTTCAATAGGCTTGATATCCATCATCATCTCCTGGCCCCCTCAAGGATTGAACTCGCAACCCCGGGTTTAGCAGGCCAATGCTCAGACCACTGAGCTATCCCTCTGCCCGTGTTCCAGGCAGTACTGAATCTCCCTTAAACAAAACGTAAAAAAGAGAACAACCAGAGTCACTCTGGTCACTCCCATTTATGTCCAAGCGCCCCCGGCCAGCCACACCATAGGCCGCCAGCCAGGAGCACACGAATTTCAAGCATATTGTATGATCTGCAGCTGTGTAGTCCCGCGACTACAATCATTTATGGCCTATTGCACCATCTGCAGCTAGAAGGCAAGGAGCTTATGCTGTGTAGTCCCGCAACTATGACCATTTATGGCATATTGCACCATCTGCTGTTAGAAGGCAAGGAGCTTATGCTGTGTAATCCCACGACTAGCAGCCTCAGGCAGAATGGCCCCCTCAAGGATTAAACTCGCAACCCCGGGTTTAGCAGGCCAACGCTCAGAACGCTGAGCTATCCCTCTGCCCTTATTATAGCGCGACTGAATCCCCACTAGACCTAATGTCCAGGCGTACGCTGGAGATGTACGGTAATTGTGAGCTGAGCAGGCTTCCATAGCAAACCCGGAAACCCCGGAAACCCCAGAAAAAAGGCGCGAAAAAGATTGCTTTCACGGAGGGTGGGAGGGACATTTGATGGCTTGAAGACATGTACCCAGAACCACCAGCGACAATGTTTTCTGCCCCATCAGGCTTTGGGATCGCAACCCAGAATTCCAATGGGCGGCGGAGACTGCGGGAACTGTAGGATAGCTACCCGCAATGCAACGCTCCGAAAGTCGGCGCTAGCCCCGCTACTGTGGACACAGTCCGTCAACCTCAAGGTCTTAATGCTTTTTAGTGCTCTTTAGTGGGGACACACACAATCGATTCCATAAATTCGGGTTTTAAAATATCGACTTCTATAATTTCGACCTAATTCTTTAGTGTAGACGTACCCCTAGTCTCTAAGGTGCCACAGGTATTTTTCTTGTTTTCTTTTTGCTGACACAGACTAACACGGCTACTACACTTTACCCAGAAGGTGGGCCACTGCATACTGCATCGGCTGAAGTTTCTCTGTGCTCCTTTGGAGCAGCCACACCCACAGTGTATTGCAGTCAGTAGCATAGCCAAGGGGGGAGCAGTGGGAGCATCCGCTCCCCCTGTGAGGAGAAGTGGTGCTAAGGCGCCGCCCAAGCCCCGCTGCAGGAGGCCCTTTAAAGCGCCCCCTAGCCCCGCTGCCGGACCCGGGTGGGGGGGGGGGCGCTTTAAAAGGCCCGCAGCGGCTTGAGCCCCGGGCCCTTTAAAGCGCCGCTGGGGTGAGTACAGGGGGAGCCGGGAGGCGCCTTTTTATAGTGCCGCTCCCCCTGTGCTCTAAACCTGGCTACGGCACTGATTGTAGTCATAAATTCAGGTGTGATAAAGGAGAGCTCTCACGAGCAGCCCACCATGCTTCCTAATATCTCTCTCATGGCCGGCTCTAGGTTTTTTACCACCCCAAGCAAAAAAATTTTTAGCTGCCCCCACTTTTTTTGGCCACCCCATCCCCCCCACTTTTTGGCAGTCCTCCCCCGCCTTTTTTTTGTGGCTGGGAAAAAAGGATGGCTGGAATGCCGGCTGCCGCCCCCAGAAATGTGCCACCCCAAGCACGTGCTTGCTTTGCTGATGCCTGGAATCATAGAATATCAGGGTTGGAAGGGACCTTAGGAGGTCATCTAGTCCAACCCCCTGCTCAAAGCAGGACCAATCCCCAATTTTTGCCCCAGATCCCCAAATGGCCCCCTCAAGGATTGAATTCACAACCCTGGGTTTAGCAGGCCAATGCTCAAACCACTGAGCTATCCCTCCCCTTGAGGGAGAGATCAGGACCTAGAGCCGGTTCTGATCTCTCAGCTGCCTTGCACATACACTGGGTGGCAGCGGGTAATGATATGAAACCCTGTGGCATGCAGGGGCGCTCTCAGAATTCAGGCATGGCTCTTATTGAGCAATATCACTTGTCAAGACTCAAGTGTGCTGTGATGGAGTTCTATAATCTTTTGGCTTCCATCACAGATCTGACATTGGACCATAAAACCTTTCTCTGCTGTATCTGATCTGAGTTCTGTGCCTGATTCTCTTGTCTCCCTGACTCCCTCCTCTCTGGAGAGGTAGCTGCCAATTTGTAAGAAAATTAAAAAATATAATCTTGAGGGAGTTTTAAAATGGTCTCAGCATAACAATGCTACTGCCATAAAACTGAAGAAAAAGCAATGAGACATGAGTAATAGAGGATTCATACATTATTAAAGAATTGTTTACTTGCATTTATGCCAATGAATTTAATTCTTTTTAATTTAAGATGCTGTCATTTTGTGCAATGTAAGTGTGTGCAGTAATTTGGTAGCTGATCATTACTCCGTTAAGGAAAAGTGTGCCTTCTGATTAGTTCAGAGATTGGATTTTTTTCTGTTCTTTAGCAAATCAGAAACCATGATGGTAAACAGCACTGTTTTTCTGACAGCTGTGTGGTGGGGTCCTTTCTGTATTTTTTTTTAAGAAGCTATTTTATGATTGGTTAATTCTGCTTCCTCTGCCAGCTTTACTAGGGGATATTTATCAACTATCCAGGAAGCTGATTGCCTAACAGAACCTTCTTAAACACAAAATTGTTGATATCATCACTCATTTTATTTGGGCTATCTTTGTAATTACACTCGTGAGCATTATGAAGCTGAAAGTGGTGATGGGTTTGTACCTATTTTTACTCTTCCTTTTCCCAAATTCTATTTAAGAAAATAAAATGTTAGTAAAAGAGAGTCATGTATCCCTAGCTTTTTTTTTCAAAACTTCCCTGAAAGATATCTCATGATTTTTTCCTTCCTGGCAGCCATTACAAAACTACACATAAATATAATATTAGACTCATTTCAAGTCAAGCTAGCCAATACTTTTAAATAATAATTTCATTATATTCTACAAATGAAAATTAAACAAAAAAGTCTGGCATAATACAAATAATATATACATATATTGCAGTATATAAACCAACATGCCTCATTCGGAGCTTAAGAAACAATATTTGTAGTAGGAAGTTGAGGTAACCAAAGCAACTGAGCAAGAAGGAAGGTGTGCAATAAGTAATCCTAGAGGTATTAGATTTACCAAGCCAATAAGTTAGCATGTGTCTGCATCCTATTAAATAGAGATGTCTGGATATTGTCTTGGAAAACACAATAAAGGCATTTCATAGCTTAGTCAACTGGCCCAGACAACTAAATAGTTTCAGTGTAAATACTTGGATCGCTGTAGTATTCCAAACTTCCATCTTGAGACTATCTGTAAACTTTGCAGCAACTCAAACTCAAGCAATTCAGCATTTCAGAGGGACTTTGCTGATATTTCTGTGTACAAATTCATTTTTAGATTGTTGCATTTTAGGGGTTTTGAGACTTCGTATTCTGCTGATATCATCACAAATACTGAATCTTTTTTCACTCATTGAAAGCCTCAAGTTGTTCTTGATCGGTTCAGTTCCAAAACCTATGTTCTACAAAGGCACAGTAATAAGGACTGTCAAGAAAATGTAACACACTAATCTTTGCAACAAAATTAAGGTTTTCTAGTTCTGATGAAGGTGGTGTCTGTACAATTTCTGCAAGATTTTGCAATCCCTCTGTTTAGTCCTATTTTGCACACCAAAGGCTGCGGGACTTAACCAAAGTCACAAAGGGAACCTGTGTCAGAGAGATGCGTCACTTTCATAGTCCATTAGACCATGCCGCTCCTCCTGGTGGCCAATGTACACACTGGTCGCTTAGTAGAGGAACTGGCTCAGTCACGGGCAGCCAGCTGGTAGGAATCTTGCAATTAATAGTGGCCTGATTGCAAGTTTAGCACTCCCTTGAGCTGTGAACTGATTTGGAGTCTTCCCGCAAGTAAAGGCTGCTATGCCTATGTGTTTGGTTACTTCAGTGTTGTGTGACACTGGTGGGGCTGTGAATAACCTGTGACTTTAGTAAAACTGTCAAACTTTCAACTCAAGTGATCGGTTTGCATCAGTTTATATTTTCAAAGAGGAGGACTAGAAGCTTAAAAAATGATTCTCTCTTACAGTCCTTCCTCCATATTGGTCTTTTGGTGCCAGCAAAGACAGGCCATGTTATGTAACTTGTAACATCTACAGTATTAACTACTAAATAATTCTCGGTTAGGATCCTACCCAATTCTACAGATGCCATGAGGAAAAACAAACTCCATTCCATGCATCCGATGAAGTGGGTATTAACCCATGAAAGCTTATGCTGAAATAAATTTGTTAGTCTCTAAGGTGCTACAAGTTTTTCTTTCTTATTTTCGTTCTAGTGAGACAGTATCACATATGGTGTCTTCAAAAACGCTCATAGGCTATAACATTGTAGTTTCAACATCTTTTGCATTACTTGGGCTATCTTGTGGTGTCAATCTCTTCTTAAGCTTTATTGGTTTGTCAAAGGAGTTAGGCCACGGTATTTGTTGTTTCTTGTCCTCTGGATACATGAAATCATTGTTGTCTGATCCCTGTCTGCTACTTCAGGAAAACATATGGGGAAGGAACATTGCATTCCTCATTGTGAATGAGGCAGCTGATCATTGTTCATTCTTAATCACTGTTCAGTGAGTGGACTCCTGCCTCATTCACTACACATCATCCACCCTGTATACTGAAAGAGGGTTGGGGTGGCGGGGAGAGTTCTACTTATTTGATATTCAGTCTGACTTTTCCATTGGTTTTGGAAGCGGTAGCAATAATAGAAAGTAATAGAAGAAATAGAAAAGAAAAGGAAATCTTCCCCTAATTTTGGAAAAACTTCAGCAGCTACAATATTTACACACTTTGATAGGAAATCCTACATATTTGTGTCATTGGGCTTAATACCTTTTTTCCTAATTTATGCCATATAATCTTGATTAGATCTGAAGTTTCTTCATGTTTTTCCGCATTAGTATTTTTAGTCTCATTTCTGCTGATGAATAACTTGGTACATTAAATTCCCATAGTTCCTGGATCATCCAAAATCCTTTCTTAAATATACTGTAAGTTATGTAAAATAACTTTATTTCCAAAGAGGTTCAAAATATTGTGCCTAAAGAGGTTTTTAAATAATTGCAAAAGTTTCCCTTGTTTGTTTTGGCACTTTCTCCACAATCTCATCTGGCCCCAGAGTTTGATTAATCTTCCAACTTGATGACTTATTTATTGTAGACCGTTATTGTGCTCAGTGCTGTACAAACATGGATTCTGCTCCCAGGAGCTTTCCTTCTAAATCAGACACAAACAATACAATTTAACACAATAGTGTACAATTGCCTGATCCTCTGGCTTTGTGTGATCAAGATTTCTTTCGGTTTTTTTTCTTCCTCCCTCAGGAAATGCAAAATGTGCGTCTGTTTTCTAGTACTCATTACGTATCCTATTTTCGGAACACTGATATGAAGATTTGTTTAAACTGATAGCAATAACTACCTCTTCTGTGAATAAATTACACTTCCCATTTCTTAGAGGTCCCACTCTGTTCCTTCTTGCTGACCTCCTCTTCTCCGTGTACTTGAAAAAAATTCTGATTTATCTCACTCTTGTGCAATCTGCTTTTCATTTTCTACCCTTAATTTTCTTATCATTTTTTGCACTCTTTTTTAACATCATTCTGTAATCTTCTGAATACTGCTCTGTAGCTGATGTTTTATGCCATGTATTTCCTTCTTCCTTACCTTTGATTGCATTTTGGACTTTCCTGCTCATCCCCATTGACTCTTCTTCTCCTCATATATGTACTGCTAGATTGCACACACAACCTATGACTGTACTTTAATTTACTTTTCTCCACTTTACTTTTTCCCCTTTCTCAATTTTGTCCCTTTTTTTTACTCTTTTCATCACATTAATTTTCATCTAACACATGTTTCATTTCGCTTAAAATTTTTAGCTTAATTGTCACCAGCTTGATTTTTTTTCTGTAACCTTAGTCACAAGTAAACTGTTTCTTCAGTGGATCCATCTACCTTCACACATATTATTTGCTTCTCAAAGCCTGTTAAAATTATTCCTTTATTTGTTCTCTTACATATATTGTGAAAGGATTGTAAGCTTCTCTTGGGGCAGGGACAATCTTCATTTTGTGTCTTGTGTGGCACCAAACACATTGTTGATCTTTAATGGCAACAATGATTTAGCAACTATGCCGGTTCCATGCCAGCCAGGGATTCTCCTATGCTAGAGGAATCCTCAGATAGCTGTTGAAGCAGCTCTATGTCCCCTTGATATCTACTGTGTCTTTTTCAAAACTTATGGATATGCTTTGTGCCTAGCAGGCAGGTTGGCAGTGGGTTCGTGAGAGAATGAGGTTGACAGCTGTGGGGATAAGGATATTGGAGGAGCCCTTATGGTAGTAAGAATGTTAAATTGATAGATACCTATGAGTCAGGATATATTTTAGGAGGAATGCACAGTAAGATCACTGGAAGAGCAGGAACAAATGCCTTAATACTATACACAGGTAATGGGCACCCTTGAAGAGTGGCCATTTTCCTTTTCAGAAGGGGTTGGTGATATATGTGTGGTCCTGGAGAGACAGCATTCCATTGGCTTAGGTGGACTCATGAGCCTTATCAACAAAATATGCAATGATTAACCACTGGGTAGGCAGGTACCACCATTAATCAGTCTGAATTCATGGATGTTTTTTAAACTGGTTTAAAATGAAGTTGTGGTCAGAGGCCTTTTGGCTTTTACCATATATCACTGTCAGTATATTTATCTCAGGAGTGGAGGTGGCAGTTGGCAATGGATATCTGTACTGATTGCAACAGGATACAATGCCAGGCATTTCTTGGGCAGGCTTCTGTCAGATGGAAGACAATCCATATTTGCCCTCTTGTGTGAGATACACATTCTGAGTAGATTTTAGTCCTAAGTACTAACCATGGCTTCAGTATGCAAAGCTGTAATTTTACAGGTGGTTAATCTATAACAAGGTGTGATGGTCCTCATTCAGGGGTTGGCTGGTAGGGTAGCATTGCTGGTAGTGGTCAGGACTTAGGCTCATGACCTGCAAGAGGGTGATGAGGAGCCCAGGCCCTCCCACTCCATCGTGCACGGACCCAGGGCCCTTTGAGGGCTATCCGATATCTGGCAGCCAAGGATGCTTAAGGCTGCTCTCTTTGGGCCACTTCCTGTCCCTCCCCCCCCCACCCATAATTGTCCCAAAGTCTCTTTCTGAGTTAAGGCAGCATGAATGGTTTCTGCTCACCACAAGGCACCTTCTGGAGGCTGCACATAGAGAGGTCACTTTCGTTCTCAGGCGGCAGCTGCCTCCTCCTGAGGTATGGCACACCCTCTTGGGCCAGATCATTCTATGGGCTTCCCCTGCTGGGTTAGTCCAAACAAAATAAATGGGATTCAGAAAGTCAGGAGTTCGTATGAGAGGGAGAGAGAAATGCTTCCCTCTCAGGCTGTCTTTGTAGTAGGTCCTTGCTTCCCTCAGTGAGGGACCTTTGGGCAGTTGTCATAGGGAAAGATTCTGCCTTTCCCCTCAGCTCTCTTCTGCTGGAGCTTGTAGGTCTGAGCTCTTATAAGTGTGGAGGGGCAGGGTGGGTAGGGCTGGCTGAGCCCAGAGCGGTTCCATAAAACTTTGTTCCCAAGCGTGGGGTTGTATACATACAGATGGACTAAGATTTTATTGCATGAAAATTAAAACCGAGGGATATCAAATACTGAAGTTGATGTCACATATGAATTACAGCTCGTTATATATAATGATTACATGTTGATCTGATCTATTTCTGATTTAAAATTGCTTAGGATTTTATTTTATACTGCATTTTACACTTCCTCCCCCTCAAAATATACTAGTTAGGTAACATCATCAGTATGACTTTCACCTGAAAGAAATACTGAGCAATCAACAATATTACCCAAACTAAGACAATGGCAAGAAAACTACTTCTGAAATGTATCATTCCAAAAAAATGGAATACAAAATTGTCAAGCTAGAAATGCACCAAAATGAGGAAAGGAACAAAATGGACCCCATAGTGCCAAACAGCACAAATTGGAGACTTAGGATGAATAAGAAGAAACCAAAAGCTATTAATCGAAGCTCAACACCTCCAGGGACAAATGATTCTTATGCTTGAAATAGATTTAACTCTCCCCAAACAGTAATCTCACTCTTGCACAGGAAATGAAAATAAAAGCAAGCTACCTACCAGGCAGGAACAGTTCCCACTTTCTGAGTACTGCAGTTACTCAAGAGCTGGAAAATGTGTAACTCTGTAGGTCCCATGCAACTATAAAAACATCCAAATGTGAATGGTTGCATAATAATTTTTAAATCTATAATGATTTAAAAGAGAGTCTTTCTGAATTCTATTTTTTCTTGTATTTTTGTCATTGATGCTTCACTGGAAATTACCATTTAAACGTGACATAGTTTTCTATGATGGGTTGTGCTTAGAATAATTTTTAATATGTTCATGTTACCACTTAAAAATTGTCATCCCAAAGACCAGTGAGAGTCGTCATTTCAGTTTTGAAATTACAACCTGCAACCACATTATTTTAAAAGTTTCAAATATTTTAGAAAGTATCTCTAAGAATCAGATTGAAGAAACCTGTGATATGGCTCCTGGTTTTGGATTTTAGTAAAACAGAATAAATTCTACATTTAAAAGAAATAGTATTCCTCCTTTTTGAGGTTTTTAGAAGCAATCACAATGGCCTAAATCTGTTCCACTTGAAGTCAATGGGAAAACATACATTGGCTTCAATGGGAGAAGAGTTAGGTCAATGCTGAGAGCTTCAGAAAGGCCCACCCTGAACCAACACTCTTCCTTAAGACCTTAGATGGGGTTTCTCCTGATATTAGGTTTCTCTTCTCCAAACTTGACTTTTGGCAGCCCCCATCAACAGCCTTCCCTCAAATGGTTAATCTACCATCCATATTCCCAGATACCTTTGCATTTTTTTGGCAAAACTCCTATTGACTTCACCACGGGCAGGATTTCACTCATTATTTCATGCTCCTGATGTCAGGATGTATCTTCTTTGGCTGAAGCTACTGTACCCAAGGACCAGCCTGGTTTTCCTCTTTCTTTTCCTCCATTTACTCAATTGAACATGTAAAAACCTTTAATTACTTCTTACCACTCTGTATAATAGTGATAGGCTCAGACTAGCACCCTAGTTCTGAATACCTGAGAACGTTGGGAGGGTTGTGTTGAGTCTCTATTTCTAGTTGTTTTAAAGAATATGCCATAGACTAGGACTGCATGGAAACTGAGCAAGCCATCTAATTAAAGGAAAAATTCTCCATGAGGGAAGCCAAGTGCCTGGTGAACAGCAGAGTCTAGTACTTCTAAGACATGCTCCTGCACGTTGAAGAACTTCCTAAGATAGTGGTTCATAAGAACCAGGACTTCCATGTCCACGTCTTTGGAATGTTTTGGAGTAGCAGGATTCATGGAAGGTCTTAAAGTCTGTGCTTTCCTGATTGATTCCTCTGCTTCTAGTTTGGCGCCCATTCCTATGTTAAAAGACTGTTTTGTTTGGTTATTGCAGAGACTATTGCAGTAGAATTTATCTCTTGTCTTGAAGGTGCCTTCTTGGAGCTGTCTTTTGAACCCTTGGAAGCTGTTGAAAAGTTTAACTGTTTTGAAGGATATCTTATTTTCTCCCCTCTGAAGGATGCTGCCTTGTACTCTTCTGTGTTTCTCAGTCCCCTCCTTCCTGATCACCTTCACTAAGAGTCTTTCAAGAGTGAGGGTACATCTTTAGGAGCTATACAATAGATAAAGGCTGGAGCTCACAATTCATTCATCTCCTTGCTGCTCGATAGGTGGCACCATTATGCTGATGTTTTTACTGTGTCCCTGTTTGGGTGGAGGAAAAAAAGACTTCGATAAACAGAATACTGGTGAGTTCTAGTCCCTTTTCATTCAAGAATTAACATGACTATGTCTCTCATCCATTATCAGCTAAATTACTTTCAATGCTGATGGTACGTATCAACTTCAGTTTTCTTCCTTTGGTTATTTGAAGATAGCTTTCTCAGTAGAACAAAGAAGGATTAGTCTCTTCTTCAGTTTTTCTCTCAACTTAACTATTGTTTGACCTAATGTTTTCTATGCTCACATATTGTGTGCATGTTCTGGAACATTCAGGGGATGAGCATTAATGTCTTAATTTGTGCTGGTTTCTTTGCCTTTCTTTTCTTCTGCTCACCTTTAGACCTTTTGTACAGATATTGTCAAATATCCTCTCATGCACAGAGTTTTAGTTGGTATGTCTATGTTCAGATGAGGTGCGTTTAGTATTTACACATATGTGCTGCTATTCTTTCTGCGTGTGTGCTATTGTCAGGTTTTTTTTACTGTCATTGTTGCATCAAAGGAGTTCTAATTCTCTATTTAATACATTACTAGGCCCTGAGCCTATGAACAAACACATGCTTAACTTTAGTGTTGGGAATAGCCCCATGTATTTCAATGGAACTGCTCATAGTAGTTTAGTAAAGCACATGTATATGGGGTTGCAGGATTGGGGCCCTAGCGTTTATGATGTCAAGCATCAGAATAACCAAAGCTAGTAAAACCTAAAGTCTGAGTCAGAGAGATGGATGAGGATGCAGAATTAGTTAGGACAACTTGGAGACTATTGAGAGAAGATGAAACTGGGGAGATTGATCGATATTGAAGAGAGGGAAAGAGAGGCCAGCAGAGAGAAGAATGAGGGTAAGAAAAGAAGGGCCGGAAAGGGGTAAAAACACTTAGAATGCTTTGGATTGCATAGTTTCAGGTATGCATCCAAACTCTTCAGGTCTTGTGTGAACTCAAGCAAACCTTATAATCCACCACAAAAGTCTCCCTCTTATATTGAGTCTCGGCACTCTCAGCTGCACTCACCTAGCACCTGTCAAAAAGGTACTAATACTACAGATAGGAGACCCATACATTCTCATATTTTGAAAAGTGACATGTCACAGGCGGTCTTAAGAGGAGAAATTTTATATCCTCCTCCTCTCCTATTATTGTATAGCAAACTCCTATGATACTATATGATTGTTGAATAATAATCTTGGCAATAGGTGGTGTAAAAATGTAGTTCAGCACTATGATGTCCTTTTAAGCAAAACTGCATGCAACCTTTTGCATCTTGTGAGGTTTGAAAGCATGTAAAGATTCACAAACCTTACATAATCCTTGGCAGCACTTTTAAGGGAATTAAAATATACATTTAATTTAATTCAACTACAATGCATAAAAACTGCTAGATTATGGTAGTAGTTTAAAAGTCCAGAAAAAAGTAATGTAAATCTATGTAAAACATATTGCTGTTTAATCCATGATGTGATATCGGAATTCAGACATTTTCTGCTTTGAATAAATGCGATGTTCTTGTTGCATTAAGCTGCAAGCACATGTGAATTTAAATTAAAACATAAATGAAACCATTTGCATGACACTGATGGCAAAGACAGAAAGTCTTAGCTGTCAGAAAATGAAATAGCAAAGGCTACTAGAGAATGTGCAGCAAACTCTTCAAGTTTGTATTAGGAGGTCAGAATTTTTCTGGACAGTCTGGTGTAAGAGGAGTGTGGTTACAATAATTAGTATCCTGAACAACTCAGAGATGATTGTAGACACAGCTGTTGTTGTTTAAGGTAGCAGACACATCAATGGCAAGGCAGTAGGTATTGATTTGTGCAGTGACATCCTTCTAGCTATGTCATCTGAGTGAAAGAAGCCCCCAAATTAACCAATAATAAAGTGTTAGAAGTTGTAGTAGCTGCCTCTTGGGACTTGTTCCAGTTGACGATAGATACCCCTCCTCTTCCCACAGCCATCAATCTTCCTTGGAGGACTGTGTGTGGCTCTAAATTGGCCAAAAACACATTATCTGGCTATTCTGAAAAAGGACAGGAGACACTTGATATAGATTTTAATTAGGCCGCAACTTTATTATATAGATCTCTGGGACTACCCGGCAGATAAAGTGTATGGTGCAGGCAAATCCATGTTTATTCAAATAATACCCGGGGCCTCACCTAGTCCCCCTTCATTTTTCATCCAGGTCCCCCCGCCAACCCATAGCTTGGACCTTACCATCCACCCGCCTTGTAGGAAGGTTAAGGTGGGCTATAAGAATGGGGAGGAGTTGGCTCCCTGCCATACCAATCAGAGGAGTCCCCAACCCCCTCCCCTGTTCTGTTCCTTTATCCAGCACCTCCTTTTAAGTGCTTTACCAGGCCATTTATCTGGTCACTAGATGCCTTCCCTATGGAGTACCTGCACTGAACATCTGCCACAAGGAGGTGCCATCAATTAGCTTGGGTGCCTCCCCACACCTGCCCATCTCCTGCCTCCCAAACTTGAGCCCATACTGGGCTTACCCTGTCACCCCGTCCAGACCCCTCACCCATAGATGCCTGAAGTTGTTGCAACAACTGCAAATTAGCTTGCAGCAGCTATGTAACACCATTAGCGTCCCCACTAGGAGATGGGTCTACTAAGGCTTCTGAGACTTCCACTCCTAGGCCTGGCCTATTTATTACCCCAGCAGGCCCACTCCCATCCCCACCAAGTAAACGCAGAGGGACAATTTGAGCCCAGACCCCTCACCTCGCTGAGGTCTCTGCAAGTGGTCCACTTGCCACACAGCACTGCAGACTGTCCCACTAGCAAGCAAACATAGCCTGCCCACCTGCATGCGTGGATGCTTCTCCATGAGCATCCCCATCCCTCAGCCCATGAGGTGCCTTGGATTATCCGAAACACCCTGGGCTCCACCAGACCCCATCCTAGTAACAACCCTTGCCCCTGCTGCAATGATCCTACCATTGGGTGCCCCTCTAGCCCTTGAACTTCATTTGGACTGCCCTGTGCAGCGTTTTCTTCTGTCCCTCCCAGTGAAGGTACATTCCCCCCAGCCCTAACCTGCTTATAGCAGGAAAAAGATGAAACCCAATCCCCCATACCTCTACTCACAGCATGGCTGCCACCTGAGAGAGTTAAGCTCCCTCACTTCCCCCTTCCCCTCTCAACGCCTGCCGACTGGATCTGATGCTGAGCAATTCACTTGCTGACTCACCCTCCCTGTTTGCTGCTTGTACTTGGACTCTGCCTGTTCTTCCCTGTACCTGGGGTAGAGGGATGTTAGCCCCCCTTCACCCCATTCTCACCCTCCTGCATGCACCTGGAGCCATGCTGCCTAAAAAGCCTAGCTCCTCTGCCCCCTGCAGCTGCTGCTGCCTTTCCTCCTTTGTGGGAAAAGGGCTTCCAAAGCTCAGGCCTTGCACCTTTATAGCCTTCTGACATCACATTCCTGGTGAGTGAGTCAGCACCGCAAAGCTGACGCTCACCTTTTGCAGCAGTTTCTGACCTCCTTCTCCCCCCCCCCGCCCCGGCCATAAAGCACTGCTGCCCATCTTCAGCAAGCCCAGACACTGTCCCCCCTGCTTCAGGTGTGGTGTGGTCAATCTAAAGTCCAAAAGGACGTAAAGTAGCAGACTCTCAAATTTTATTAGACATAGCATCCCCCTATAAATTTTAGAATAAACTAACTATAAATATTAAAAATACAAGCTAATAATTTCTTTATGTATTTTTAAAACAGAATTTTTGAGTATAGTCACCTCTCCATCAAAATCTGATATGTCAGAATTTGTTAGCTGTATCCAGTTGATTTTCTTACTGTTTTGATTGGATAGTCCATTTTTGTCATGGACCACTGGCTATATAGTGCATCAGTTGACTGTATGTAATAAAGAGTAATGGTCCTGGATGATGGTGATGTTACAACACTAAAAAACAGTGACCATAAATACTTAATCCACAGTAAACATCAATAAGCATGTGTGCATGTGTTTTAAGTAATAATCATATAACATGTAAAATGTTAATCAAAGGACTTTAGCTCTAATTTAGACTTAAACCTTCCAGCATTGTGGTGGGATTTTTTCTTTTGTTTGTTTGGCAATATAAAACCTACTTGTAATCAAAATTTTTACAATTCTTGGATTACCTTTTTATGTTGGTTGTATATTTACAGGACACAACATGACTGAATTTGTTCTCTCATTCTGCTTTCAAGCAGATGCTCTGAAAATATGTTATTGATACATAAACTAAATTTTACACAAGCAAGCAGTTGAATTAAATTTGAAAAGGCAGATTTATATTGCTGGAACATTTGAGCTGCACATATCATTGTGGAATGAACTTTAATTTAAAAAATTGAGGGTCCTTTTCATATTTCACTGCAGCATTTTTTGTTTGTAAGCAAATATGTTTCAGTATGATATAGATTACAGACTTGTTTCCAAAAACATATAACTTTACAAATATGGTTCATATAAAACAGGTGTCAGACAAATATCTTTCTTCTTGCTCATACAATTCTGATGAGTTAATAATATTTGTTTTCTTTACAGCACATATAGATTGACACTACAAAAGAAATGAATTTAATTTTTTTCCACTAATATTTTAAAGTAAAGGTATAAACAATAGAGAATATCATAATTTATTAACTAGAATTTTCAACTATTCTTTCTATGTTTGCTACAGCATTTTGGGGTTAGACTCTGAGAGCCAATTGTAGGTAAAATGTGGACAGTATAGAGGAAGTGGAGCTCTATTAAAATGAGGTTTCCTTTTCACCTGACATGTAGCCTAAGGAGCCTTCAGCAAGTGTGGTCCTGCTTCGCTATTGGTTCACCTATTTCCTGCATCCAGTAGGCATCCTTGTTTGATCATGCAACAGCATGACCACTGGGAACACGGAGCAAAACTATTACAAATCATAGTATCCTTGAGTTCCTCTGAGTGGATGAAAGAGCAGAGATCACCGCCTGATACAAGTCTGTAGTAGGTTGCCTCTCTCTTGGACTAGAGAAGATTTAGCATCCATCCTATCACATCTACTATCAATTCCAGAAAATCCAGATGAGGAGAAGGAGTTAGAAAAAGGTATTTTATATTTACAAAAAAAACCCCCAAGGCCTTTACTAGATGTATTGAGGCTGAGATATGCAGTTTTAGGATCTTTTTGCTGTAATCAAGATATCCTAAATGAGTATTTTCATATCAAGAGACTTTAGTGGATGAAACTGCTCCTTGTTAACATATGGGCTGGTCTACACTAACCCCCCAATTCGAACTAAGATACGCAACTTCAGCTATGTGAATAACATAGCTGAAGTCGAACTATCTTAGTTTGAATGAAAAGGTACTTACCCGGGGTTCACACGCGGTGCGCAGGCTCCCCCGTCGACTCCGCCTACTCCGTTTGTCGAGCAGGATTACAAGCGTCGACGGGGGAGCACTTCCTGGTTCGATTTATCGCGTCTAGACAAGACACGATAAATCGAACCCAGAAGATCGATCCAGCGCCTCCGACAGGACGCGTGAGTATAGACGTACCCATAGTAAACAATTGTGAGGAAACACACAGGCCAAATATTATTATTTATTACAGATACAGTGCTCATTTCAAGGATGCATGAGAATGCTGAGAGAGACTGTTTGGTGTCATTTTGCATGGAAATCTCCTTTGTAAACAGTTACATTTAAGTCTTTGAGATTGTCCATGTAAAACTGCTAAACAGTCATGAAGAGATATAGGGATTTCAGATTTAAGACCTAGTGGTAACTCTCAGTGGGATTGAAGACTCTGAATATGGAGCTTTATTTATCCCCTTTGAATATGTCCATTCATTACCACTCCTAAATAAGACCTGAGTTTTCTTCTTCTAGAGCTAGGACCTGTATTAGTCTCTGACTGTGAAACGCCTTGTATTGGGTGAGAACTTGAGTACATTTTTTAGCGTTTCTGAGATCCAATTTAGAAAAGACAGCTGAGATTTGAAGATCTGAACCTTTTTGGAAAAATATTATGGACTGTCATAGATCATTATAATTTTTGTCTGGGGTTTTTAGACCATGCTGTACAATTTAATAGAAAATTATATCTGTTCTAGAATTGTATTGGATGACTGAAAACACCGATGGAAAATTTAACATTCTTAAATTCAGTTCTATAGGTTTTGCAGAGTAATATTTTTAGAACCATATTAATTTTTTTATAAAATCCTGCTAACCCTTTCAAAATTCTATATGACCTTTCCAAGCGGGAACAGTGAACAGTTGCTATGGATTTGTTTGGCAGGTGCAGATTCACTACCATTGATAGGGAGTATAGGGTTAATTGGTTAGCCCTATGGTAAATGAGTTGTTTTTACAGTTGCAGCATCTGATCTTTAACTTTATTATTAAAGGCTATATTATGTAAACTGTGGATGTCAGGAATAAAGTGAGAAAGCTGCATCCAAAACTGCAAAAAACAGAACAGAGTGTAAGTTACGTGAGAAAAAGTTATGTGCTTACACAGCACGTCATATCCTATCCTTTGGTGAATCTTAGTAAGCTGTTTGCCTTGTGGCAATGAGTTGCACACATTTGATTTTATGTTGCATAAAAATGTCCTCTTATCTGTTTTAAATTTGTTGCTCTGATTTCTTTGTGTGCCCTGTTGCATGCAGAAAGTGAAATCCACATGCCTACAGTGGTAGCAGCTAATATTGGATGTGTCTTTCACTGCCAGCTGTTACAAAAATCAATACGAAAAACTTATGAGCATTCTCAGTACCCAATTCAATAGAAAATATGTCCCATTTCTACAGCTTTTGCAACATTGTTTGAGCTTCCAGGGCATGGAAGTCTGGACATACTTTTTATTGAATCAGGTCTGCAGTAATGTCTTCATATATTTTTAAAAGAGAACTCAGAAGCTACACATTGAGATAAACAGGGAAGCACACAATGTCAATGGCTGGACTGGAAAGCTAGCATCAGGCTGTGAGGACTGAAATCTGTTTGGCTAGAAGCAGGCTTTTCTGCAACAGATCTTTATTTTTAATCTGAAGCCTCCTATATTGTCTTGCTGCATCTGCTTCAAAGTCCTTGTACACAATGCACTTGGCCCCACTTAAAATTAACAAGAACAAAATAAAACAAAAACAATCCTTTGTTAAACCATCGAGCATTAAGACCTCTTTCTAAAAGGATATTTATTTTATGGATGTAAGACTGAATAGAAATCAACAGCGTATAGTCCAAAGTTTTATACTGCCAATGTGCTTTTCTTGAATATTTTCCTCTCTCTTTTGCTACATTTTTAAATATTAAAAATATGACTTTACATGTGTGACAAACTGGGAGTTCTATCTGTACCACTTCCGAATTGTGAATGACTTTATGAAATAGTATCATGAAATTATTGTGTCGTGGAAAGCCTATATGTATGTGTATCCCCCATGAGTTAGCAAGGTTGTGTCATGTCTCTGCTAGGCCAGAGACAATGGTGAGTGATCAGCACTTGAGGATGGTTTATTCAAAGTAAAACATCTTGGGGTAATGGGTATGCTGAAGCTGGGAGAAGACACTTCCTCCTCTTGTCTGAAGGGATGGTGGTTTGGGAGTAGTGGACAGTTATCAAAACGCATAACAAAAGAAACAGGTGACCCCCAGCAGGAGTCTATAAAGGGATTCACAAAGGGGGAGTTGGGGGAAAGAGTCATTTTGCACCAGATTAATATGAGGAAGGCTGCTTCAGGGGCAGGGTAGGCAAGAGGGCAAGGGACTCTGCATGATGGAACACACATGATCTCCTCAAGGACTCCCAAGCCTGAAATACCCTGGGAATCCAGAGCAGCAGAGTCTTGGATTCCCCTCACAGTGGTCCTAATGGGTAGCACTGGTGCTCCCTAGGATCTGTGACAACATCTTTTTAGTTTAAAAAAAATAATTGTCACGGACATCAAGTTGTGCTAGTGCTTGGAAGATATAACCAGCTGGCTCACACTGAATGTGAGAAGGGTAGAAGTGATGCTCCTATGCAGAGAGAATGTTCTGGAATGATGACCCCTGCATCGATTGGAGGCACCAAAACTTTAAGGTAGTATGAAACCTGTGGGTCTGCCTGGTGTCCTTGCTGAGCCTGGACACACAGTTCATATACTTGGTGAGTAGTGCTTCGTGGGAAATTGTCTTCTCCTGTCTCCTTAGCTGCGGAGAACAGATGGTAAAAATCACCAGTGGATGAACAGGAAGATTTTTTTAAGATGCCTCAACCAGGCAAAGTAGGTTATGGAACCAGTTGGTGTAATGTGTGTGACCAGTCAATTTCATGGCTGATTCTAGAGGCCTATAACTGTAGTTGGCTGACTTGAGATTTGGTAGATTCTCTAATAAAATTGTGTTTGGCCTTGGTAATAGTGGCAAACAAGCAGAAGAAGCCTTATCTTCATCTGTCTGCCTCTTATGTACATACCCTAGTCAACATCCCTGCCACTCAGGACCAGTTTAGAGGAATTTGTTAATCTTGGCCTGTACCTGTCCAGGATTTGTCCTGGATCCCCATTTTCTAGATGCCAGGAACAGCAAGTAGCTCATCCTAGTGACCCCTACCAAACTCACTCCAGCTTTAAGAGCTAGAATGAATTTTAACCATACTGTGAAGCACTTAGTAAGTGTTACTTCATTTGTTGACATCTCTGAGCTTGATTGTAATTGTATTAACAATAATGTCAATAATAATGTATATTGAAGGCATCTTTTAAATTGGCCGTTAACTTCTCAGGGAAGATCTAAGTGACCACTCTTGAAAATTTTCCATAAAATTAACACATTGTAGACTTAAAGGATTTCTTTAACAGAGGATGCTGTATAGTGAAATATCAAGAATGTTAATGAAGTACTAAATATGATATCTCTCCATGTTATGGTGTTTCAGTGTATTCAACAAATCTCAGAACCTGATGGTTTTCTGTGCACAAGTAATTTCTTATTTTTGGTTATGCCATTCCTCTGCCCCCTGTCTTGTTGAGATACTGAATCCCTTATGCAAGGAAGACATTTTCATGTACAGCCTGAAAAGAAATATCAATACAAAACAAACAGCACACATTCCAATATACTGCAATCAGAATACAAAAAATATACCTTAAATGTTTCCATGATTTGGTAGTACTTGGATCTCCACATTATGTATTGCTGAATAAAATAATGATTCAAAGGTACTGTAGTGTAACTGAAAATTACAGAAGTAGTAACTTAATTTATGTCTAAAATACATTTAATAATTTTGGAAAAAAAAGCTATGATTTAAAGATTATGCATGACAGGATATGTTTCCTCTGCAGTGTATTTTCTGAAAGAGAATTTATTTTATTTTAATAATTATAAACAAAATGTAGCTATCATTTTATTATCAATGGCCAAGAATTTAAAAAAATTCCAACTTTAAGAGGCTATTTTTAGAATCTCAGCCTCCATTACTGATCATTTAAAGACTTAAAACTTAAATTAAGCTTTTGTGTAAGCCCCACTGAATTAGGGTTTTGTGAATCAAGGCCTTTGTGATCTCTCTATGATTTTCTGTGTGTATGTATGTGTACGCCTATGTAATACATCATAAAATGTGTTCATGCACAGAATAGGCAATATTTAGTTTTTCACCACTGACAGGTTTTAGATTCAATATACTGAGTGTAGAGGTAGGTGAGTTATTCACAATGAAGAGTGGGTATGTCAAATGTACCTCTTTTATTTCTGTTAGTGATTTGTCAGTGATATTTGTTTGAAATTATTCAACTAATGTTTTCTACGAATATATTCCAGCCTCTGGATTGTTTGTGAACTGATTGCTATAATTATCACATGAAATATGAGAAATTTGAGTTGTTTTGCTTGAAAACATAGGTCATTTTGTGTGTTTCCGTGAATTGACTGGATGAGTAAAACTTTTAGATTGCTGTTTCTGTTCAAAATGTTTATGGTAATGAATTCAAAAGTGCTGAGCATCTAGCTGCACTCAGCTCCACTGCAAATCAGGCCAGTTATTTAGGTGGCTACACCTGGATTTTGGAACCTAACTACAGGCATTCATTTTTGAAAATCTTATCCTTTCTTAATCACAAACATATTGTAAAATATAACAACACAGCTGCACAAATAATTATGCATTTAAGTAAAGCTATTCGATTTGACACAGAAAATCCATTGTGTGTCATTGCATGATATTAAATGTCTGCAATTTTCAAAAACAAGGAAGAAAGCAAACACTACATAACCATAGTCACTGCATTTTACGTGCCCTGTCCTACAAAATCAGTAGGGAGTCCCTCCCGCTCTTTGAAGCCAGAACCCTACTAAGCATATTGATGTGTGACTCGGAGCAGAAAGTTTTGCTCCAACATGCTGAGAATTTTTTTTAAAATGTCTAGTTTGGCAGTTCAGAAGCCTAGCTGGGAGATCTTTCTCCCCCGCCCCGCCACCATAGGCCATGTGTGTGTGTTGTTCTGAGTGAAGTAACTTGTAGGGTGCATACAACAGTACTGCAGACAGAGACCTGAAAAATCAAAATTAGTGGAGTGCAAGCGACAAACTGCATGAACAAACTGCCTAATTTTCCTCCTAGTCATCTTAGCAACTCATTCCTGAGGGTTGATTTTGTTCGGGGCAAAATTTTGTGCCTTGCCTTTTGTGCACGTTACCCTTTCTGTTGAACAGGCTGATCTGCCACGTTGCGTTGATGACAGCCTTTCAGTTTTTTGCATCTTGGAAGACTGAAGATATCATTGGACAGAACATCTACTTTTGTTTAGGTCCAACAGTGTTAGCTCATTGATATAACAGCATGACAGAGAATAGTATTTACTGCACACATTTCTAACTTATTAAAGCTAAACACCAAAAAGGAGAGACAACTGCGACGTGATCTATTGTATTTGAACATCAGAAAGCATATTGCTTTTGTTTGGTTAAGCTGAAAGAACAATCTTCAAGAACAGACTGTGCAGTCAACTTGCCTAACTGATTTGAGAATTTTTCATTTCAATAATGACCTTGAAGTCAGCGATGCCTGGAATGCCCCCTAGACCATGTCATGGGTGCTCTAGTAAAGATCTATCGTCAGATCAATTACTAAAAGCAATGGAACATCTGATCCTACCCTTGAAATTAACCAGGAAAAGTAGGTCAACACACCTTCAGCTGACACAATGAAGTATTATGCTCTCAATGACCCAGGAAGGAAAGCACTAATGATTGATGGGACGAGATATTTAAATGAGAAAGTTGAAGCACAGTAAAATTAAGCATGTAGGAATGATCAAGCAACCCTAGACAGCCAAGTGACTTTAAAGAACAGTGATATCAGCCAAAGCTTATGTGAATGTATACCCCCGAATAAGGATTATATTTATCACCAATTGAAAAAGGATTCAGGTTTCAAAGATCCAACAGTTGTTTGACTGGCAGCCATCTCTTCCCTTATTGTTATTGTTTGCTTTTTATTAATACTATTTCACTTCAGTTCGCTATTGTGGTCTTGCAGTATGCTGAACAAAGGACTGGGGCATCTCTTCTGAGCAGTTAAAATTATTTTTTTTTAAAGTGTGAGAATAAATTCTAAAGGTCATCAAAATCACCAGGTTTAAGAAAACTGCCTCTTAACTATGCTGGTAGAGGCATTACTCTTTTTCTGAATAAAAAACAGATGCGGAAAATTAGCATAAAGTGTTTGTGGTAATACTTGCATATTGTTCTGATATTCCTGTATTTTTAAATTGTTCTATGGACAAGAGCTCAGCTATATTTAGAAAGCACTTAGAACAGCTGGTTTGGTTATATGTCCGCAGCAGCATAACCAAATAATTTTTTAAAAGACTGAATCACGTTGTTTTTTCTTTCATTTCAATCAATTGTAAATTAAAATGGACCACACTTGTTAGAAATAGAATTCCTAGGAAAATACTACAGTTCAAATTATTGTTTAAAGACTGTAAAAATGGCTTGTTTGTAGTAGCAGGAAGATTTCATGGTCATTTTTTAGATGACTAGTGAGATTAAAAGGTGTGGTTTTTTTTCTGAAGTGTGTGATAGATTATGCAATGCCTATCTTGATCTTTCTAGGACAGCAGCACAATCAAAGAAAGGGTGAAAGATCTTGGCAGACTCTGACCATGTTGATGACCGTGCTCTGTTTGCCAAATCTGAAAACGAGATTAAATTTGGACTTGCATCTTCTACCACAATTGTCAAAAGTCATTCAAAGTCTCAGCTGTCAGAGCTCCAAGAAATACTAGTCTACACTTACCCGCTGCGTCGGAGGCGTCGGATCGATCTTCTGGGTTCGATTTATTGTGTCTTGTCTAGACGCGATAAATCAAACCAGGAAGTGCTCCCCCGTCGACGCCGGTAATCCTGCTCTGCGAACGGAGCAGGCGGAGTCGACGGGGGAGCCTGCGCGCCGCCGTGTGGACCAGGGGTAAGTACTTTTAAGTTTGAAATAAGATACTTTGACTTCAGCTACGTTATTCACGTAGCTGAAGTTGCGTATCTTACTTCGAACTTGCGGGCTAGTGTAGACCAGCCCCATAGTGACCAAGATTTTTAAGTAGATAATGTGTTTACAAATTTGGGCTCAATTGTTTTCGGCTCCAGTGACCTAGATTCTGAACTCAGCAATTAAAGACGCACCTGCCATGGGACATCTATAATTTACAGCATGAAGTTCACTACATCAACTATTTCTTGGCCTACTAGAAAGAGAATTTACAATGTGCCGTGTTTTCTAAATAATTCTGTAGTGAGGAAAACATAGCCTACTTCAGTGAACATTTAAAAGGTGTACATGTAAGAAATATGAAGCACCTGCACAAGATAACACTCTCACATATATACATTCAACTGATTGTTGTAAGAGCTGACTGTCCAATTTCCCTCAAAATGCATAAAGTTGATGGTAGTCCTCTTGAGCAGGTTGTGGAATTATACTTGTTCAAATTTATGTTTTAACAACAAGAAGAGTGGCACCAAACATGGTTAACAAAACCCTTTGTTTATTTTGTTGAAAGTAAGCAAATTTGGTTGAGTGCAGTTTATTAGCCTTTAGTGTCTTAGTACTGGTCTTGTCTATGCCTTGAGTAGCATCCAAGGGCAAATCTCTAATATGGGAAGTGGCTGGAGCAGCTGATTAACTAGACACTGTCAAACCCTATAAACTGCAAGATCAAGAATAAATTGCTTTTATAGACTAAGATCAGGCTCTGCCAGGTAAACTTCCTAAGATTCTACCACTTTGGTCCCATTAAATTTGGCACTGATGCCCAGGTCTCTGACCCTTACACAACCAAAGAATCTCAGGAATGTTATTTCTTGTATCACTAAATGTACCAGGACTGTGGACAACGCATTCCATTTAGGACTTCAGGGCAACTCAGAAGTCAATCGTGACAATTCTTTATGACCATGAACTTTCATATCTTGATTATTATGATTTCACATTCTGCACTTGGTTAGACTACCATTCTTTGTCCCCTTTTCCTCACTTCCCGATCAAAACATGCAAATCTCTTACTATCTGAACCCAACCTCCATGTTTACAGAGGATATGAGGGTAAGATTATTTTTTTCTGAGTTGGTCACCTACCTCTTATTTTTGTGTCACTAGTCTTAAATAAGAATGAAGAGGTGTTGCATGGGGTTGTACTAGACTGTAACATTTAAAGAAATGTATTTAATGAGCTGGCATACATAATCCAAAGCAGTATAAAATGCTGTGTAAGAACAGCTCTATATAAATCAGATATATTATACAGCATACCTGAAATGTTTGGTCTCAACCTAT
Organism: Chelydra serpentina; assembly: GCA_037349315.1. Classification (NCBI taxonomy): domain Eukaryota; kingdom Metazoa; phylum Chordata; order Testudines; family Chelydridae; genus Chelydra; species Chelydra serpentina. Next base: position 85,786,317 of record JBAIAC010000002.1, read on the forward strand.
TTCCTAGTCCAGGGGTTCTCATCCTTTTTCTTTCTGACGCTACTGCAACATGCTATAAAAATTCCACAGCCCAGCTGTGCCACAAGAACTGTTTTTCTGCATATCCAGCAGATTAAAAGCCAGGGCTGGCATTAGGTGGTTACAAACAGACAATTACCCAGGGCCCATGCCATGGGGGCCCCCGCAAACTTAAGTTACTCGGGGTTGGACTTTGGCCATGTGCGGTGGCCCAGCTCTCTGGTTTAATTTGGCAGACCCCCTGAAACCTACTTGTGCCCCATCCCCAAGAGGTTTCGGACCTCCATTTGAGAACTGCTGCCCTAGTCAACACTGCTCCATATAATTAAATATAAACCACTGAATTTTGTACAAATGAGTTCCTGCTCAGAGGAGACCTAGGACTGGAATACTTGGGGCTCTATAGGTCAGAACTGAGAAGTCTTGTTAGAGCATTTTAAGTAAGGTGGCATTACTCTAGCTAGTGCTGTCAATCCCTTGTTTTCGTGACAACTAAATTCATCCAAAAATGTCCATAAGTAGTACAGGAAGTAACTTTCTATGTAATTTTTATTTTTAAGACACCCATACCCAAGAGATTTTGATCATCTAACCAAAATATAACTGTGACACTACATCCCATGTTCTTTGTGGTGATATTGATATGATATAATTATAATGTATTTTATGCAAGATAAGGCATGTGAGGTGTCATTGGAAAGGTTATGGTTTGCTGAATCTCATTACCCTATTTGTATGCATGTATAATATTTTATCCAAAGTTATGAATATTGACTATGTATCTATTTCACATGTGGCTATTCCTGGGCAATGCCAATAGGCAAAATGCTCTGTCTAGATGACTGACTGGGAAGGGACCATTCAGGTTAATGAGCCATTAGGAAGAAACAATAGGCCCTATGAGACGCTTATCTCCCACCTAGTGAGCCTTCCTGTAAATGCTTCAAACAGCTCATGGAGGATGGCTGCTTTGACTCTACAGGGACATGTGACCAGGTCACTTGGTGCTGGACTCCATCTTGGGATGTCAGTATTTTTCCAGTGACTGGCATGAGAGCCAAGCTTTGAAACAAAGTGTTTCTGCCATATACAAAAGCCATATAAGGCAGGGGAGTGACATCATCTTGGTTCTTCACTGACTCCCCACCCAAGAAGACTCCTGGAAACACCTGAGGAACAAAGACTGAACTGAGGAAGTGCTGGATCCTGGCTAAAAGGATTTTTAGCCTATGAATGGAACACCTGGGGATTCCATGCTGTAAGCAAGTGCAGCTTGCCCCTTAAGAATCTGCAGTCTGCTTGTATCATCACTTAGGGTAAGCATCTGCTACTCATATCCGATCTATTTAGTATATTAAGATTAGTTTGCGGTTTTTGTTTGTTTGCTAGGTAATTGGCTTTGATCTGTTTGCTATCCCTTATCACTTAAAATCTGTCTTTTGTAGTTAATCAACTTATTTTTGCTTTATCTAAACCAGTGTGTGAGAATCATAACTTGAGGCAAAAGGCTGTTGCATATTCCTCTCCACATTGAGGGAGGAGGTGAATTTTAGGAGTTTACACTGTACAGTTCCCTGTGCAGTGCAAGATGGTATAATTTTAGGTTTACACTCCAGAGGGGGTGCATGCCTAAGGAGCTGGGAGGTGCCTTAGCTGAAGCTTTCCCAGGCAGGGGCTGGTCAAAGAGCCTACCTACATGTAACTGCAGCTGGGTGTGTCCCTACCTGTATGTATGCTTGTAAAAGTGCAGGCTAGAGAGGGCTTTGTAGCTTGTGTCAGCAGTACAGTGTAAAAGGGAGCCCAAGCTGGTGGATTAGGGAGGCTTAGTGACACCTCAGTTCCAGGTGGCACCCCGGGGGGAACTCGTCACAATACCAGAAAAATGAATTTAAAAAAGGGCAATGTATTCCATTAGTAAATACATTCACTGGCATGAGAAATTGTGTCAAGCTAAGTGTGTGATATATAATATTACTGATCAAGAGGCAGAAATGTAGCTCAAAAATATTCAGGAGCAGTGATTTCAGGACTGATTCCTAATTACCATGACTTTTGAATGCAACACAAAATATGCTACAGAAAGCTACACTTTTCTGCTTGAAGAAGTTGTGTGTTAGAGTTAGAGAAGAGCAAGCTCACTGAATTTTCATTTAAAAAAAACTGCAAGAAATACACCTATGATGGAACATGTACATTCCAGTTATTGGGATTTGGTGTACTATATTATACTTTCATTATGTAGAATATGTGGTAGAACTAATCTCTTGGCTGTGTTTTTGATTATTGCAGCTTTATCATATTTGTTTCTAAGAACAAAAAAAACAAATATTGTAATCACATTGTAATTAGGAATGGCGTGTTTGGAGTACTGATTAATTTCAGGTAATGATTTTTCAGTGTGCCAGAGACTTAGCACAGTTTTTAGTATAATTAGACTTTGAATGCCAAGGTCATGATCAATATGAGTTGAAATACCATTTGTAAAAGCTATATTTTGGAAATCATACAATCAGATTTTTTTTCTTTAAATATGTCAAAGCCTAATGTTTAAAATAATAATCTGTTGGAATTCTTTGCCAATACCACCATAACTTGTACTTTTGTTAATCATTTTATCGGACAAGGAGAAATTACTTTAATTTTCAATGTAAAACAAAGATTCTTTGGATTTAGTTTGGCAAGTGTCAGTTTTATTAATAATCAACCAAATGACATTCTAGATTTGCTTCAGATAGCAGTTCAATGCCTTACATTGATTTTGTATTATTGGACTAGATGTTGTCATCATTATTACTGTGTGGCATGCTTCAGGGAGATTTTGAATTAACTAGTAGCATGCAAGTATAGGATTTTTTTTTGTTTTGCCTTTTAGCATGGAAATTGTGGTATGGTTCAACTATGAGCTAAAATATTGTGCATGCTTTGTAAAAGATGTATGAAATGTCAAAATTTGTTCACACTAAAATGCCTCCAAATAGTTTATTTGGTTTATGTACCACACTTTGTTCTTTAAAGCATTGCCGCGGGTGAGCCTCTTCAGAGTCTGATACTAATATAGTTTAAACTAGTATATTAACAATATGGTTGGATTAGATAGTTGTTTTCTTTTTCTGTACAGAATAAATGATGTACTGTTCTAGACTGCCTCTAAATCTGCAGGGCCAAATCCTGCCCCACTGAGTTCCATGGCACAGCTAGTCCTTGGCCTCATAAAGATCCACTTCCTTCACCAGGTTTGAGGCTCCAGCCCAAGAGGAAATATCCACACTGCTAATTGCAGTCCTGTACTGTGAGCCCCAGGAGACCAAGTCAGTTGACCCAGGCTCTGATACTTCCTGCCAGGGTGTGTGAGTGAGGGTCTTTTTTTTATTATTATTATACTGTAGACGTATCCACTGGAACTGGCAAACCTCTTGGCATGGCAAGAGCCTCTCTAATACAGAGGTTCTCAAACTGGGGGGTATGGAATGTATTCTGGGGGGTGCAGGAAGCTTTGGAAATAAAAAACCTACTACTCACATTTTACCCACAGCAAAGAATAGGGATCTACTTAAATTGTGGTGAAATTGCACGTTTTTCATAGGTTGGTCAGGGCACAAAGAGCAAATTTCGCAGATATGTTCATACATTTGTATATTCCATGTGTGACAAAGTTCCTCCTCTACCTTGGTGGGTCCTGCACTTATTGGCGGATTCTGCTTGCCTCAGAGATCTTCCCCTCTAGTAGAATCCACAGTCCAGGTTAACTCCTCCTGTGTCTGATCAGGAGTTGAGATTTTTTGGGGGAACCCAGGCCTGCCCTCTACTCCGGGTTACAGCCCAGGGCCCTGTGGATTGCAGCTGTTTAGAGTGCATCCTGGAACAACTGCATGACAGCTACTACTCCCTGGGCTACTTCCCCATGGACTCCTCCCAACACCTTATTTATCCTCACCACAGGATCTTCCAGCAGTACGCCCTCTTACTCTCAGCTCTTAGTGCCTCTTGCTCCCAGCTCCTCACATGCAACCTCCTTCCACAGCTCCTGACATGCGCCCCTCACTGACTCACTGGGAGGCTTTTAACTAGTTTCAGCCAGCCCCTGATTGGCTGCAGGTGTCTCAATCAACCTCCCTGCCTTCTGGAAAGTTCTTAATTGGCCCCAGGTGTCTTGATTAACCTGGAGCAACTGCCATAAGGTATCAGGGATTTGTTTAGCCTGGGGCTAACATACTGGTTCCTTACCACTTTCCTATAGCCCTCTGGCCTTGCCCCGTCACACATGCCACCCTTACTTCTGTGCTGCTGCTGGCGGCGGCACTGCCTTCAAAGCTGGGTGCCCGGCTGGAGCCGCCACTGTCTGCTCTACCTTCAGAGTTCTGGCTGTCAATTGCCGGGGAGTATCCAGTGATATCTGAAGCTGCAATTAATATCTTAATTCCTTTTGCATTTACCTACTTAGGCGAAACAGCCTTTTCTGCCCTAGTTTACATCAAAAACAAACAACGATCTCTAATTCAGGTAGAAGGGGATTTCTGGATAGCCGTCTCAAGCATCCAACCCAGGATGGAATTGCTCTGCTCCAAAACACAGGTGCACCCATCACACTAGTAACAACAGTGTGATGCCAGTAAGCAGTATCTCACTTAAAATTTACATTACTGTATACTTAAATGGCTTTGTTTGAATCAATGAGTTGCTGTTTTTAATATTTAGTGAGAGTTAAATGTTTTTTTTTATCGGTACATGTACTTGTGTGGCAGAGGGGGTAAACTACTACAAACACAAAGAAGTGGGGGGGGCGTGATCAAGTAAATTTGAGAACCACTGCTCTAATAGAGCTAAGCTCGGGACTAGTATAGAGACCTGCAGCGGGACCAGGATCCCGTGGGTCCTGCAGGACCCAATGCCATAATAGTGGGAGTGGTTGGGATTAGGATTAGAAACAGTTCCATGCAAGGTTCTACCCTCTAACTTCAAGAAGATGGACTCCAGTTATTGTGAGTCTTTCATGGAGGACACAGAAGTCACGGATTACACGACTTTCCGGAACCTCCGATTATTTTGAGGTCCTTAGAGAGGCTGTGCAATACAAAATAGTAGGCCTGGCTGAAGATCTCCTCCCATAAAAGCATCAGTTGATGTTGGTGAGGAATGATATAGCCCTCCCCAGACTTCCTATCCACAGATAAATGTTTATTTCCTCAATCCTAGTTCTTTTATTCACATTGGCAATTTTGCAAGAGTTCAGGCTGTCTCAGAGCTGCAGTAGCCTCTAATTGAGGGTCGAGAGGGGCAGAAATATACAAAGACAATCCTCAGAAGGCACTCCTATGCTTCCATTTTACACCCTTAAAGATAAAGCCATTGTGGAGCTCCTGTAAACCATAGTAAGGAACTTGGACACACACACACACATTTTCAGCTGGGTTAGACTTAGGCCCAGTGTACTTCGACTCAGCTTTGTAGCGGGTCTGTAAGGGCTGGTCTACACTAACCCCAGAATTCGAACTAAGATACGCAACTTCAGCTACGTGAATAACGTAGCTGAAGTCGAACTATCTTAGTTCGAATGAAAAAGCACTTACTCGGGGTCCACACGCGGCGCGCAGGCTCCCCCGTCGACTCTGCCTACTCCGTTCGTCGAGCTGGATTACCAGCGTCGACGGCGGAGCACTTCCTGGTTCGATTTATCGCGTCTAGACAAGACGCGATAAATCGAACCCAGAACATCGATCCCGCGCCTCCGACCGGACACGTAAGTATAGACGTACCCTAAGAGTCTCCTGAGCAATGATACAGAGCTGAGGGCGCATCCTATTCTTAGGAAATGTTAGTCCCTCACCATTCTATTGAACTCATTTGAGAGAGTGGGGGAGAACCCTAGCTAAATTTCATTCTGATGACAAGAAAAAGGAAGGAGTTGTTACTGTGGCACAGCTCTTGTGATCTGCATGGACTCAGCAGCAGGAGTGAAGAGAGAGATTATAGGTAAAACTGTGATTTAGTCATGGGTATTTTTAGAAGCCATGGACAGGTCAAAGGCAATAAACAAAAAGTCATGGCCCATGACTTGTCCATGACTTTTACTATGTAAATACCCCTGACTAAAACTCAAGGGGCTGGGGAGACTATGGTGGATGATGATGCTGCTCTCGGGGAGGGGGGGGGGGGAAGAGATACGGCATGCCACCATTGTTGCTGTGGAGGGGGCTGCCTGAGAGCACCCGGTGCGGCTGGCCCCGGGGCCGCCCCAGCGGCCTTGGGGTCAGTTGCACTGGCTGCTGCAGAAGTCATGGAGGTCCTGGAAAGTCACAGAATCCGTGACCTCCGTGAAAGACTCGCAGCCTTAATTATGGGAAATTGAATAGAATGGAAAGTGGGGAGGTCATTTGCATGAACTGTCCTTTCCAACTCATCTTGTTGCAGAGAATAAGTTTAATTATGTAGGTAGAGTGCTCTGTGCATCTTGGTCAGCCTGCCATGCAGATGTCTTGATTTGGAAGTCAGTGGATCATTTCAGCTGTGTAGGTAATCTATCCTAAACACAAGATATAGCCATTCTTTGCAGCTATATTACATAGCAAAAATAAACAAACAAACACCCATTTTAAAAAATAAATGAAGTAAAATTATCATTTAAAAATGCATCTTTTAAGGATTTTTTTTTAACAAACTTTGTTTCTTTTGAATTTCTCAGATTTGACACCTCATTTTGATAATACTTCTGGTTGTGTCAACATATCACATTATGCAACATTAATGAAACATGATGTACTGATGTATCTGAGTAAGATGAGTCATCTTGATGGCATGTCAAATCTGGCATATTCCAACTCACCAGGTTTACTTAAACCTGTGATTGTTTAGGACTTTTTAAAAAGAGCTTTTTTCCTACATATTTTTATTTGTTATCCGTGCATTTGCCTGAAATAGCACAGTTCTTTCCGTTAGGTAAAATTAGGTGTTTCACTATCTGCATTTCTCCACTCACTCACTTAAAGTCACCACACAAGACAAATCAGGGAGGTAGAAACCTATTGGAATAAAATAGGAAACAAAAAAGTCTTGCTTCACCTGATGTACCCAGTACTGAAAATGAAATTATCTTTAGATTACAGCGAGTGTTTCTCTATTATTATTCATGCTTATGAGATCCTGCACTGCTAGGTTTCAGCCAGTAAGATGGGTAGTTGCAGAAATTTCACACAGGAGCATGTTGTAGTGAAACTTGGAGAATAATGATGTTGGAATAAGCATCTAGACATTTACTTACACTGCACAATAATGGAAATTTTGCCTAAGAGATATGGAGCCTATCCTGTAGTATAATCCCATTTATTTTAGCAACTCATGTCCAGTGAGTAAGACCAGAAGGATCAAATCAAGTATTCCTGTTGTTCTGCTGTAATTAAGAACAATAAATGGCATAATGTTACGTTTATAATGAAGACTAATTCTTCCAAAAGTTTGTTAAAATAGGCCCCAAAAATTGTGTGTATAAAAGATTTCTTCTTTTTTTCTCCCAGTTTTGCTATGTCATATCTTGAGGCTGCCATCGGTGTGCTTTATGTCAAATTGAATATTTAAAACATAATATTGTTGCATCAAAAAAAATCTATTATCAATTAATGTTAATATTAGATAGGGAACATGTGTAAAAATGTATTTTTATTTCCCAAGCCACTATTGTTTCTAACTGGGATGCACATTTCTCCACCCTTGGGAATTCTGTTGGAATCCTGATCTACTGCCATTTTCACCCATGTTATGGGGTCATGGCCATCATTCTTTTCTCTGAGGTTAGCAGGGACTCCATTTGGAAGCTGCCCCTCCTACTGTTTCATTCGCTAGAAGAGTTATGTCTCCGCTGCAAAATAAAGTTAGGTTTCAAATAAAGTTGCTAGAATGGCAACATAAACCAGTGGTGCTTCACTAGCAGTTCAACTGCCTGTTCCACTCTTGAAGCATGTGCATAACTCCTATTACTACGAATGGGTGTTAAGCACAGAGATTAGGAGAACAGTGTGTCACTGAATGAGAGAACATTACGTTACAGAGCTGCAGATAGGTTGGTTAAATAAAATGTTACTGAGGATAGGTATCAATGAGAACATACACACGTTTATTTAAAAAGTGATCCAAGGCCACAACTTTATTGTATCAAACTTAAACAGAATAACTCCGTGGGGGGCAATAATAGTCCTGGTTCTGACTGGAAGAGGCAGAGATGAGGGCAACTCCTCTCCTGTGATTGGTTCCCCCTCCTTTGAGTTGTCCAGCTATACTAGAAGAAGGACAGGAGACACTGAATGTGGTTTAATTAGGCTGCAACTTGTCCTACTGACAAATGTAAGGGCCAATAGATGATTGGAGATAGTTGAGGACACCAGTCATTGTGTTACTAATGACACCATGTACTGCAACAGACATTCCTCTGTAATAGGCCATATCAGTGACTGGGCTTCCAGATCCTGAAATTGCACAAAACCATTAAAAATTCGTACATAGCTCCACAATGTTTATGGAGCCACCGACCTCTGTGATACACTGGCAACCATCATATGCCAAGTTTCCATAGTGTTAGCAGCATCCACTCAGGTTCCTTGCTGACTCCTGGTGCCAGCTCCCAAAATCTCTCTGTACTGCCCCCTATCCAACTGGATACCTTCTTTAGTGCAGTCCGCTTATGGGTTTTGATGTACAGGCCTGGGTTCTTCTGGATCCCACCTCCTATTCAGCTGTGAGTCATTTCCTTATTTTTTTCCCATATGAATTTATTTAGTGATGCCTCCACTCCCCTTGCTGCTTCCTGGTAGGGTTACCAATGCACCTTGGGAGGAAAATTCGAGCCACAGGGTAACCCCCACTTACTTGCCAAGTAGTTGGAGATTCTCAAGAAATTACACAACACATGCAATATATTCAACACAGTAATTATATTAAAGAGGAGATAAATATAACATATGAAGTTAAAACACCATTCTCTGGGTCACCCGTGGCCATGCTGATAATACCTGTGAATTCCCCCAGTCACATGACCTGCTATAGTAAACATAAAAAAATTAGTGTCCCGTTGGTACATGCACTTTGTAGGGGCCATTGATGACCTGTGACCACAATATCTTCTGTGCAGCACTTAGCAACTTGGCTGATCTGGGCTCAGTACAGCCCAGAAGACTCACAAGAAGATGGTAATTTCCTCCACAGGTTTAATAGGCTGCAGGTAATAAAATCCCCAAATCCTTATTCCCAGCTGAGGGAGTAGAGGGTCTCCCAAACAATTCCCCTGACTATCTAACTAAAGGATCATGCCCTTACATCTCCACAACAGATGCTCAGGTTCAGAGAAGATTCTGGACTCCTCAGTCACTGCAGAGGAGCTGACCTCCTCATGCGGGAGTCAGGCTGCTTCTGGTACCAGGACTTCCCCTCACCACAAGAGGGTGCCGAGCTCAAGGTGCAAGTTGCAAAACTATACTAAAAATAGTCTTCTACACCACATCAGGCAGAAGCACTGAATTTGCAGCCAGAACAGAGCTTGCCATGTGGTGACTGATTTCATCTAGGGAGCTGAAGGGCGAACTCTGCCTGTCTGGAAAAAAAATAGTGGGTGCTCAGCACCCATTGACAGCCCCCTGATCAGCTCCTCCCCCTCCCTATCAGTGCCTCTTGCCTGCCATAGACCAGCCATTTCAGAGACGCTGGAGGGGGAGGGGAAGGAACAAGGGCCAGGCACACTTGGGGAAGGGGACGGAATGGGGTGGGAAGAGGTGGGATGGAGGTTTGGGGGAAGGGGGGGGTGCGGACGGGGCCTAGGGCAGAACGGGGGTCGAGCACACCCCGGCAACTGAGAAAGACGGTGCCTCTGCTGGGAGTCACCTTCTAGAGAGAAAGTGCCAAGCTGAGGGATGTTGCTTCCAGGGCCCCAGAAGTCAGTTCTCAGGCGGCTCTACATCTCCCCACAGCCAGCCCTGCCCTTTCCCTGGCTGGCTCCAGACTCTCCAAAGTGGTTGTGATGTTGCACTATATATGATTTTATGAAAATATGCTAATGAGTGTGAATATATATAACTAGAATATGCCTCATGCAAAAGTGCTCTTGTAAGGTATCATTACAAAGCTTATAATCTACTGACTGTGGTCATCCTATTTGTATAAATGAATCACTCTTGTATCTGAAACTAGAAATATGAAACATAACCCTGAGGTCCTATTGTAGTTTTGCAAAGTGTGGGCCATTAATTATGGTTTGGAATCTTGATGGCTCCCATTATCCAGGACAACTGACTGTGGATGGCTCTGCTTGCTTGCAGGCCTTCCTGTGAGTCAGGCTGTGAGGAATGAAGGCTTGGGGGTCTCACAGGACATGTGCCCATGTCACCTGGTACTGAAATCCATCTTAAACCTGGTGCTTTTCCATTTTTTGCAGGGGAGGGGAACCCAGAGAGAGAAAAAATTCCCGCCCTGTGCCAAAAGCTATATAAGGGGGTGGAAAAGAACAAAGAAGGCTGCAATCATGAAAAATCCCCTAGCTACCACCTGAGCTGGAACAAGGGCTGTACCAGGGGAAAGGATTGTGCCCAGACTAGGAAGGCGTCCAGTCTGTGAAAGAAACATATTGAAACATCTCTGAGGGTGAGATTGTATCTGTATTCAGTTTTCTTACTGTATTAGGCTTAGATTTGTGTGTTTTGTTTTATTTTCCTTGGTAATTCACTTTGTTCTGTCTGTTACTACTTGGAACCATTTAAATCCTACTTTCTGTATTTAATAAAATCACTTTTTACTTATTAACCCAGAGTATGGATTAATACCTGGCGGCGGGGGGGGGGGGAGGGGGGGAATCGCCGAGCATACCTCTCTATCAGTGTTATAGAGGGCAAACAATCTGAGTTTACCCTGTATAAGCTTTATACAGGGTAAAACCGATTTATTTGGGGTTTGGACCCCATTGGGAGTTGAGCATCTGAGTGTTAAAGACAGGAACACTTCTTAAGCTGCTTTCAATTAAGGCTACAGCTGTTAGGGGACATGGTTCAGACCTGGGTATGGGTTTGCAGCAGGCTAGCGGGTCTGGCTCAAACCAGGCAGGGCAATGAAGTCCCAAGCTGCCAGGGCAGGAAAGCAGGGGCAGAAGTAGTCTTGGCACATCAGTTGGCAGCCCCAAGCGTATTTCTTTGATCCAACCCATCACAGTGATTTCTTCCCCCTCCAAGGCTGCCAGGGGAGGGCATCTCACTCTCTATTAGTCGGGCTAGCCGTTCTTCCCGGGCTTTCATTTTTGTCAATCGTTTGACTCTGCCCCCTCCTCTGAGTAGGTCGCCTGCTACCCTCCACAAGCCAGGGCCCCATCTTGCTAAATAGTGTCTCTCCTCTATCCCTCTGGGTTGCCTAGCCAACTCTGAGTCTGCTCTTGGCTCCCCTTTCCTACCAGGGACAGCGTGCCTCTCCGAGTTACACACACACAAAGCCTCAGGAACCTATGTGAGCTGCTTGCGAGTTACATGTCCATCTGAAAATAAGACCCAGGCACAGGCTTGGAAGAGAAACAAACGGTAAGGCCTAAGCATTGTAGCACTGATGCCCTTACCAACCTCATGACCCTGCATGATCTGGAGGACTGGTGATGGATAACATGTATCACTGCAATGTTGTCACATCAGAAACACACCCTTTTATTAGCAAACTCCTCAAATGACCACTGTTACCAAAATGGGAAAAAATTCCAGAAACATCATGTGCCACATCAATATTTTTTGCATCCAGATGGAGGGCCATTGCTGAGTGCACCACCTGCCTTGGTAAAATTCCCCAAACCTGAAGCTCTGGGTGCATCCAAGTGGATTTTTAAATCCAGTAACCATTCCTTTCTATAATGACACACCATTAAAATGGCTCAGATATGGTTTGCACGCCTCCAAATTCTCCATTTCTCTAGTATCTCTAGTAAAATGGTGAGGTCTTGCTATGCCTTTGGTGGCTGCTGCCAGCTGGATGCAGACTGCCTACCCCGGGGCTACCAACTGGCAGGTGAAGTTAAGGTGCCCAACAGTAGATTGTAGTTCATGGAATGTAACTTTCTTGTCTCCTATTCCTCTCCTAAGCAGGAATAGCCCTATAGCTCCTGAAGCTTAACCAGAGGGAGTTGCTATATGCCAGTCCTTGTCTAACTCGATTCCCAGGTAAGTCAGTGTAGTGGAAGATCCTTCTGTTGTTTCCTCCAGAAGGGGTACCCCCAGTTTTTTAGCAAGGGCTTGAAAGGTGTCCAACAGGCTAACACACTTATCTTACTTTTCCTGCCTGTGAACAAAAAATCGTCTAAGTAACGCACTACTTGCCATAGTCCAGCTTCCTGCATCAGTGCCCAGTGTATCATTGTACTAAATTTTTCAGATGCTGAACAGGATATCACACATCCCATGGGCATAGTTTTATCAAAATAAAACTGTCCCTCGAAAGAGAAACCCAAAAGATTGAAGTCCGCCAGATGCTCAAGCAGCTGTAGTAAAGCAGACTTGATATCACACTTAGCCAACATTGCCCCTGGGCCACAAGACCTAACCATGCACACGGCCTCGTCATTGGAGGAAAAGCACACAGAACACAAAGCTGGGTCTATTCCATCATTAACTGAGCTACCCCAGGAGTATGACAGGTGATGAATTAATCGATATTCACCTGGAGCCTTCTTAGGGACCAAGCTGAGAGGGGGAACATAAATTCCGTGTAGGTAATTGATTGAATGGCCCTTCTACCATGTGGTCATTTTAATTCCTGTGTAATATTTTTCTTTACAATATGGCTCATCCCTATCAAGGAATTCAAATTTATAGACATCACATGACTCCTTTTCCCCATAAAGGGGATCCTAAGCCCCACGGTAAACCCAGCCCACAAATATGCTCCATCTACCTTGTTAGAGTAATCCCAAAGGAGCCCTCTTAACACCATCTTAACTGGACATGATGCCCTTGTACAACCCACTGCTTTCAGCTTGCCCTCCCCCCACTTCCTGTGTTTTGTCTCTTGTATCCTGCTCCTTCCCTCATGGGCCTGTGGGCGACACCTGACAAACCCCCTATTGTGTTCCCCCACTGTGACCTTCCCCTATTGCTCTGGCAAGAATGGCTATATGGGCCCCAAAGCATATTTCGCAAATATGCCTGAATTTGCAGATGCTTCGAAAACAACCACTTTTATTTAATGCCCTGTAAATGTCATTATGTCAGCCTCAGGCTTCTGCCATGATTGCTGTGGAATGAGAAGGCCACTGTCCTCCTTGAGGCTGGGCCCCTGTGACACCAACCACAACATATGATGTGGTATGTCCCACCAGATCCAACTTTGTGTTGAACTGTTTGGCATAGTTAAATCAAGCCATGCCTCCAAACGTATTATATGCCTGCCTGATTATATCAATATATTTGAACAATACGGGTAAGCCTCTGCAATAACTCCTGCATAGATTGGGAAGGCAGCCTCCCAATTTTCCCATGTTCTCGCCACCCTTGTCCTCTTGGGCATTTCATTGCCCTGCTTGCTCTGACCTGGCTTAATGTCCATTAGCACTTCCCTAAGCAGCAGTGATAACATGTCTACATATTCACCTCTCAAATTTTATTCCTAGTACAACTCAGAAGGTGAACTCCCATTAGGTCAGTCACCCCTGCGTAGTCATATTTAAGACTGACTGTTGGGGCATCCTCAGTGCCCTTTTGCCCCCTAGCTACCTCTGGGGCAGCAACTCTATCCCACGAATGTATAGTCCCTGTCAATTGTTGACTTGAAAGGTGTCCAGAAATCTTCTCCTGATTTTTATACATATAAAAATACAAATACATATAAGACTTCATTTATATGTATATATTTTTCCAAAGCTTGGCTCTTCCCAGGCTGACAGACCCCAAACAGCACAGCCAAGTAGGAGAGAGGCGCCCACGAGGTGAAAGCTTGTCCCTCTGAATGGGATTTGGCAGTAAGAAATGAGCCCTTCGCCAGTTCAAAAGGTGAATCCCCCAAATAAAAGAAAGAGGGGACCCCCTTAACGCTCCCAGCTGACTGCTCCTCACTTGCATTCATGTGGGGCAAGCCTGCCTTTTCCCCATGTCACTCCTTTGCAGTGATCAGAAACTAAAGAGCTTCCACCTCTACAAAAGATTTGTTTGAGAGAGCTGAACAAGAAAAAAAACAAAAAACTCTCTCTCGCCTCCTCTTAACTTTCATAGAATCATAGAATCATAGAATCTCAGGGTTGGAAGGGACCTCAGGAGGTCATCTAGTCCAACCCCCTGCTCAAAGCAGGACCAACCCCAACTAGATCATCCCAGCCAGGGCTTTGTCAAGCCTGACCTTAAAAACCTCTAAGGAAAGAGATTCCACCACCTCCCTAGGTAACCCATTCCAGTGCTTCACCACCCTACTAGTGAACAAGTTTTTCCTAATATCCAACCTAATATCCAACTTTATCCCACTGTATGTGTGTGAGCACGGGGTAGGAAAAGGAAGAAGGAGGAAGAGAGCTGAACATAAGTGGTGAATTTTTGCAAAGCATGTACAATGGGGAGCTCATTTAAACACAAGCTCATCTCCCCCAGGGAACTCTGAAGTACCTGCTGTGGATAATTTTCTCTAGAGGTTGGTGGTAGTGGTGTGAGGCTGCACAACAAGCCCACTTTACCCTGGATAGGTGAGCCTGCTTGGCAGCTATTGTTTGTGCCCCAGAAGCCTATGGAATAGAAATAACAGAATATTTGTGACCTGATTGTGGACTATTGGAAATGATTAAGCAAAGGATGATAACCTGCACTGTACAATTAGTTGCCGGCTACTCCCAGATATCTAAAGTGAATAAAGTGGTGGCCTAATTAAGCCACATCCGTTGTCTCCTGCCTTTCTTCCGACATGGCCGGACAATGTGCTCACCACAACCTTCATGCAAGGAGGTCTTTTTGTCTGTATGGAAGCTCACATTAGAATAGCAAACTATTCACATTCCTAGAAGAAAAATGAGCAGAGATTTTCAGCAAACTAATATATTGGATGACTGAACTAGCCAGATGCAATGGAACACATTTTTCATTTGCAACTATAATTTGGGGTATGACTGCCAAGTTTAAAAATCAAAAGAAAGAAAGAGAAAAACAAACAAAACCCTACACAGATTAAAGTGACATGTGCTGGCTCCCCACAGATTGACAAAATGACTGAATAATACACACACAGAGACATATATTGTAGAAGCACAAGAAATATTTTCAAAGACCTATTACTCAGGTAGATACCACTGAGAAGTTGCCTGTAAACAATGCATACGTTGATTTGCTATGCTTACTGCATCTCCTTCAGCTATGTTAGTCCTTCCTGTATCTAGAGTAATTAACTGTAATTTTGGGGAGAGTGCTCTCTTCTTTGATTAATCTGAAGATTCTGCAGTTTATTGCATGTGTTTTGTTTTTTGTAGGAGTATGAATATGTTTTCTGATTAATTTTTTTTAATATCCTGGTTTTACATGGCTAGGTTCACCAGCAAATACCTATATTATAGATTGTCTCTGGACTCTCTTCCAAATAGAAACGCTTTATAAAACAAGTGAAATTACAATACACAATCATTTAGAAATATTGGGCTACTCCAAATTTTTATAAGCTCTTAAATTTGGAGGTTATCAGGGTTCTGAGCTTGCATTGCATAGAATAATTTAAAATTATTGGAACACTTCACATATTTTTAAAACCATTCAGTTGGGAAATGACTGGTTTCTGGAAATATGCCACATATAAAGGGTGTAAAATTATCAGATCGCTTAAGTGCTTCGGTGTGAAAGTGATCGAGGTTCTTTGCTTGCACATTGTAGAACAATTGAAAATTACTGGAGTGCTTCAAGTGGTTCATGTTTTTAAAAGAGTTTTAGTCTTTTCTACTCCAATACTCTTTTTAAAATGTTGAAGTCTCCAGTATTTTATAATGTGCCCATAATTCTGCTTTCATTATTTTGGTTTTTTTTAATTCTAAATATTTAACTTTTAGACCTATGAAAGGCAAATGAGGAAAGTGAGAGCTCCTTTCATTTCAGACACCAAGAACCTTTGTTAGAATAGGACAATTAAATTTGTCTGAAGAAAACAAGTGATAAATAGTTCTAAAAAATCATTAGTACTGAAAGCTGACATCTAACTGCATGTGTGTATATATATATATGGGTAGTCCATCTCATTTAAAATCGTAGGTTTGGATGCTATTTATTTTGAAGTTATGTATATTTTAAATTATTGAGGGTTAAGTTTAATATCTGGTGTGGGTTTTTTTTAACTTTAGTAGATGTGCTTCTGGCTTTTCCTTGTTTTTGTTTGCACTTGCTCTTTCTCTCTCCCCTCCCCACTCTCTTTAATACACACACTGAACACCAGAGGTACATCATAATTCATATTCTCACAGCTCATCCTCAATACTATGTTTTGGCAGAACTCAGTGGGTAGATTTTTAAAGCTGGATTTATCATCCACGCAAGAGAATCATAATAGATCTTTATTTTAAGAAGGAAAAAACCTATAAAGTGCATCACTTTGCAATGCATTGTTTCTGTATGATGAATTTATTATGCTTGGAAGGAAATCACTTGTGTTATACAGGTATTCTGTGGGTGTGCATTTAAGAATTAATTCCTCCCCTATAGTGCTGTTTGTTTTAGTAAACTGCATTTATGAACTTTGCTTATTTCATATCTATATTTCCCTTCCTCATCTCCATTCTAAAATGTTTTTCTTCAACCATTTGCCTCTTCCTAGATTGTAAAGAAAAAGTCTGTGCAGCATGTGTGTTTGGTCAAAATAATACTTGGTGTATTAAATTTGTTACAACTCATAATAATGTGTGTGTGCACATTAATCCAAGTCTTGAAGAGATCAATTATATTATCAGTTAAGATTAGTGACTGAGAAGAAAGTTCTAGTTCCTATCTTAATGTTTATTTTTTAACATTTGTGCAGAGGGATTCAATTTTCTGTAACTACAAAATATCACAATCATAGCTTTATAAAAAACAAATACTGATTGTGTTTTCTCAGTTTATAAATATTAAAACACATATTACATTGTCCTCAAGCTAAATATTCCATTCATTTTCATGTCATTACTATATCAGATATGAATCTTAGAACAGCATCATTCACAGATGACTGATAATACATGTTGCTTAAGATCTGCTCTTTGAAAATTCACATATGGCCACTTCTTATATTTGTGCTAGCTGAAAATACTGTCAATATCTTTTTAGCATTAAAAATGTGTCATTTTAGGTTTACTTAAAATTGTTTCCTCTTACATAAATGTCATGATAATGTTCTATAGGTAATATCCTTTTTGAAGCCTGGGAAATGAAAATAAATTATATAGATTTCAGAAATTCACATTCAAAAGGGGGTACAAATATATGTATAATAATTTACACTATTTTTAAAAAGATGTCATGTTTATGTAATGTTGGACTGTGATGTGGCTATGTAATACACAATTGCTGGGATGAATGAAAGGATATCTAAGTGGATTGGAGCTATATAGGTCTGGATACATTAATAAAGAAATTAGTTACAATATTAGCATTTATCAGAGGCAGAACTTTCTTGTTTTGTTGTAGAATGAGATTTGATTTATTATTACAAGTTCCCAGCTTCTACTTTTCAACTTTGAAAGACAAATATAAAATATAAGCACATAGGAAAAATGTGTTTGCAGCTGTAATTCATTTGAATCAAATTCTTTTAAATAACGGCAACATTCTCCCAATTTGAAAAAAAGTGCTTTCCCTTACTTTTGGATAAAAAGGAAGATTCTCACATTAAAGAGCTCTCAACAGTAGTACTATTGGTATTATCCCCTTCATTATTGTACTACATTATTATGCTATCAGCAGAAATATTAGTAATGGAAGCAGTCATATGAGGAAAACAAAGAACTGTATGAACATTCTGTGCATACATTGTATGCAGGCTACACAATTAATACTTACATTCTTCAGGGCCAGTAAATTTAGTGGTTTATAGTGAGTTCTATCCTTTGATATTGACTAATGAAATATCAATACAATTTGGTGTTCAAAACAAGCTGCCTTTTTCATTATGTGATTATAATATTTCCTGAATTGCCATATACTTAAAAATAAATGTAAGAATTCTGGGCAATGTACCAAGGTAAATGGTAACCTGCAGTAGTAGTTTGCTCTGTTTTCTAATTTGGATCAAGGACACTGATGGCCATCTCAAAGTGGCTATGTACCTCACATTTCTAAAAGACTGTATTATTTGACAACAAATATTAAAAAATGAAGTGTTTGAAAATGGAGAGATGTGACATTACATTGTGCAGTAATTAATAAAAGCAGTTACTTAACAATACTGTAGTAACCTGTGCATCCATTTGGTATGTCTGAAACAGTCATTCCTGGGGAAACAAATTAAAATCTGCCATTCAAAGAGTCCATAGGGCCTGGCTTTTAGAAGTGTGCATATGAAACTGCTAACCTAATTTCCATGTGTAAAGTTGCCATGAGTGGATATGCAAACTGGGTGTATGTGCTTGCAAGTGTTCAGGAACTAGCATGTCTATTTTGGTAAGAATCCAAGGCACTTAGTCACAACATTATCAGGAATTGGTCTGTAATCTTGCCACAGTAAGAAACTTGCCTGTCTTTTATCCTCTATTGCAGGCTTATTCAAACATGAGTCCATCTAGCCAAGCATTACCATGGAAGAGTAAGGAAAGAGTAAAGAAAAACTGATTATTTTATAGGTCATTGGTTACTGTACCCCTTTCAGGAGTCTGATTTGTCTTGCATACCCCCCAAGTTTCACCTCACTTTAAAACGACTTGCTTACAAAATCAGACATAAAAATACAAAACTGTCAGAGCACACTATTGCTGAAAAATTACTTACTTTTCTCATTTTGACCATATAGTTATAAAATAAATCCAATTGGAATATTAATATTGTACTTACATTTCAATGTATAGTACATAGAACAGTATAAACAAGTCATTTTCTGTATGAAATTTTTGTTTGTCCTGACTTCACTAATGCTTTTTAATGTAGCCTGCTGTAAAACTGCAAATATGTAGATGAGTTGATGAACCCCCTGAAAGACCTCTGCATACCCTCAGAGATACATGTACCCCTGGTTGGGATCCATTGTGCTAGGGAACATAGGAAATTACTGTAAATGACTTAAAGATTGTATAGTAGATTTTGAAGTCCCAGGAATTTGACTTAATGACTCATTCACTCTTGCCTTCAATGGGGACCTTCTGTAGTCCTGCCTAAGATGCAGATGTCACTGTTGAGGGCAACTGCACCTGTATGTCCAACAAGAACATACAGTTTTGCAACAGTGGCCAGCACCAGATGGATCAGAGGGAATGGACAGAACAGGGCAATTATCAAATGATCCATCTCCTGTCGTCAAGTCCCAGCTTCCGGCAGTCACAGGCTTAAGGATATCCTGAGCATGCGACTGCATCCCTGACATCTTGGCAAATAGTCATTGATTGACCTATCATCCATGAATTTATCTAATTCTTTTTTGAACCCAGTTAAACTTTTGGCCTTCATAACATCCCCTAGAAAGGAGTTCCACAGGTTGGCTGTGTGTTGTGTGAAGAAGTACTTCTTTATGTTTGTTTAAAATCCTCTGCCTATTAATTTCATTGCATGACCCCTGGTTCTTGTGTTATGTGAAGGGGTAAATAACACTACTTTATTCACTTTCTCTCACATGGTTAATGATTTTATAGACCTCTATCATATCTCCCCTTAGTCACCTCTTTTTTTTAAACTGAACAGTCCCAGCCTTTTAATCTCTCCTCATATGGAAGCTGTTCCATACCCGTAACCATTTTTTGTTGCTCTTCTCTGTACTTTTTAAAATTCTAATATATCTTTTTTGAGATGGGGCAGCCAGACTGCATGCAGTATTCAAGGTGTGGCTGTACCGTGGATTTCTATAGTGGCATTATGATATTTTCTGTCTTTATTATCTAGCCGTTTCCTAATGGTTCCTAACATTCTGTTAGCTTTTTTGACTGTGGCTGCACATTGAGTGGCTGTTTCCAGAGAACTATCCACAATGACTTCAAAATCTCTTTCTTGAGTGATAACAGCTAATTTAGACCCAATCAATTTGTATGTATAGTTGTGATTGTTTCCTAATATGTATTATTTTGCATTTATCAACACTGAATTTTATGTGCCATTTTGTTGCCCAATCATCCAGTTTTGTGAGATACCTTTGTAATGCTTTACAGTGAACTCTGGATTTAACTATCTTGAATAAATTTGCATTATCTGGAAACTTTGTGACCTCACTGTTTACCCCTTTTTTCAGATCATTTATGAATATGGTGAACAGTACTTGTTCCAGTACAGATTCTTGTGGAACCCTGCTATTTACTTCTCTCCAATGTGAAAACTGACCATTTATTCCTATCCTTTATTTCCTGTCTTTTAACAGTTACTGATCCATGAGAGGGTCTTCCTGCTTAACCCATGACTGTTGCTTTGCTTAAGAGCCTTTGGTGAGGGACTTTGTCAAAGGCTTTCTGAAAGTGAAAGTACATTATATCCACTGGATCGCCCTTCTCTACACATTTGTTGAACACCTCAAAAATTATAATAGATTGATGAGGCATGATTTACCTTTAGAAAAGCTGTGTTGACGCTTCCCCAACATATAGTGTTCATCTATGTGTCTGATAATTCTGTTCCTTTCCATAGTTTCAACCAATTTGCCTGGCACTGCAGGTATGCATACTGGCCTGTAATTGCCAGGGTCACCTCTGGGGCCGTTTAAAAAATCAGCATTACATTAGCTGTTCTCCAGTCATCTGGTACAGAAGCTGATTTAAGCAATAGGTTGCATACCACAGTTAGTAGTTCTGCAATTTCATATTTGATTTTTTTTCAGAACTATTGGGTGAATACCATCTGGTCTTGGTGACTTATTACTGTTTAATGTATCAATTTGTTCTAGCACTTCTTCTACTGACACCTCAATATGGGACTGTTCCTCAGATTTGTCACCCAAAATGATGACTCAGGTGTGGGAATCTCCCTCACATCTCCTGCAGTGAACAAGGATGCAAAGAATTCACTTAACTTCTCTGCAGCGGCCTTGTTTTCCTTGAGTGCTCCTTGAGCACCACAGTCATGTAGCGGGTCCATTGATTGTTTGGCAGGCTTCTTTCTTTTATGGTTCATCAAGGGTACCTGCTCTCAGGATTCCTGCTCCCTAACCATTGCCTTTCTTGAGTGGAGACAAGTCTCTCTCTTCTGACGGGGGTATCTCCAGGCTGAACAGTTCCCTGCTTTCATTGTGTTATTCTCAGCAAAAGACAAGCTGCCTAAGCAGGCTTCTCTTGCTTTCTCTTCAGAGACTAATAACAGAGTAATTGCCAAAAGTTATAAATTACCACACAGTACTGCCTATGCAAGCATATTTATTCCAAGGGTGAAAACATTAAAGATAAAACATATTTAAACAATAAAAGAATCTACATTCAGATTAATAAGTTTACTAGAGATCCCCTCCAAGAGTATCCAGCCTGGGCTCTGTCAGGGGAGTCCTTCAGATCCCCTGAAAGGGTGTCTTTGGTGGTCACAAGTTCGTAACAGCCATAGCTCAGAACTAGCACACTCATGAAAGGTTTAGTCCATTATTTCTGCAGTTTGGAGATCTTTGAACTGACCTTGAATAGGTAATCAGCCAGACAATGGGGCTCTGCTCAAAGAGCAGCTTCAAAAGGAAGGATTTGAGGTGAGTCATTTGCATTTCCCCTCACCCCGCAAGTTTTTCCTAGGAAATCCACTTCACATGTATTGTTCCCAAAAGTCCTATGAAGTTCCTAATATCTTCCAGAGATTGCATTAATCATGTCCTGCCTCCTAAAGAAGTTCCAGGCAATCTCACAATAGTATGTAAACATTTGCATTTTCAATACAATGGACTCCTAAAATACTTAAACTTTACTGAATTAAGGTTAACTTAATTCCACAAGATTTGTCCAAGATATTGCTGATACCAACACTGAGTGTATTCATGTGAACATGATGAAACCCTTTTATAATAGAGCGAATATGGCCCTGACCATGTGCAGGTACTGGGAGGAGAAAGGAAAGTATTCCCTTATAAGTCTGATAGCAGAAACATCAGAAAAATATATAGTGGATTCTGCAGTTTCAGGAAGTTGGTCTAACAGCTCTTTCACAAATGCCATCAAAAGAGACTTTTTGTAGCCCTGCCTAGGGTGCAGGTAGTGTTCTGTCAGTATTGTATATACTTAAACTTAAAGAACATGAAATGGGCTTTATTGCATTTGATACTCGATAGTGAAATAATGGCTTGTACCAAGTCTGGGTGGTGTCAATAAGCTGAGCTAATAATTTCCACTAAATAATTCAATCAGTTAATTTAGCCTCTTTTTCATCACACAGAATGTTTGTGAGGTGATTGCAATTTCCTAAATTGATTGTCTTTATATTGACACTAAAATTTGTGGCAAGATTTCTTTTAAAAATTGATTACAAAGCATTTGGTGCAAATATTCATTAATAAATATTTCAAAGTTTGTGTTGGCAAGTTGTGATTGGTCACATGTTATTGTTTCTGATCCTTGGTCAGGAGGAGGGTTTGAAGAGATTACCAGGGCCTTGATTGTCTTGGAGCAATAGAATATGAACAAGGAGGTAGAAGTTAAGCAGTATTAAGGAATTTCAAATCACTTCAAGCTTATAGTTCAAAATGTAATGGTGTGAATCTTGGAAGCAATACATATCTAAATGGCCTATAAAAATGACCTCAGTAACATTGTGTCTCAGCCTTGTCCAAAACCGTAGATTTTGAGAGAGACTGTATCTCACAAAATATATCTGCTACAGAAAGGGAGCATAATTTTGCATTAAAACACAGGACTTAATTGACGGCAGGAATCTTTAAAATGAGTATAATAAGCAGATACTGACTTCTTCTAAGATACTGAGGGTAAATATGGACCAAGGTGAAGTTCCATAGCTTGAGAGACATCAATTTTGGTATTCACCGAAACATGTCTGAAACATCTGAAAATCATTACAGCCAGGTATTTGAGAAGTGTAATAGGTTTCCCCCTGCCAAAAAGGAAATTGAGGTAAAAGGTTTATAAATAACTAGTACCTCCTGGCTGGTGAATAATAAATAGATTATACTGTACTTCAGATCTTTTCTGTATTAGATCTGCCTGTTTGACAGTGCTCCAGACCTTATTGTTTTTTTCATCTACAGTGAGCTTACTTGTCAAATGATTGAGAAGTTATAGAAAAATTGTGATCAAAATATATTTTATATTTTTTTCAAGTTCTCCACAGCATTTAATTCTATTTTTTAAATTCAGATTTTTTTCTGAAGTACTTCTCAGGAGATGATGGTTGGTCTTGTGGATGAGGCCCTGGAATGGGACTTTGGAGAGCTGGATTTGATTCCTGGTTTGCCACAAGTTTCAATACCTCAGTTCTTCATCTATAAATGAGGATGATAATACCTCATTTATCTGTCATGTCTATTTAGATTATAAATTGTGTGGATCAGGAACTGTCTCTTACTACACTTTGGTACAGTACCTAATACAATGCAGCCCCAATCTTGACTGGAGCCTGTAGGTGTTGCTATAATAATAATAAAATAATAATTTAATAATAATTTAATACATTAACAATAACTATATACATAAGATTGTTGTGAGGCTACATGAAACGTTGACCATTAGCTTCTTATTGAATATTTGTACAATAAATATTTGTTCAATAAATAATACTTATTGATTTTGAGAACCTCAACTGAAAAGTGTTACTGAAGTGCAAAGTATTATTCTTATAACAACTAGAGTATGAACTACTCTCATTATTGTTGACTGTGAAGAAAATGTAAATTGATAAACTACTCCCAAACTTGTCTATTCCAACTAAAAGAGTATATCACCTCTAATTAACATGGAAGAAAATGTTTTCTCCTATTACTTTAGGTTAATCTTATATACTGAATCATTCTTCATGCTCTTTTGAATCTTGATGTGCCAGGTTTACCTGTCTAAAGAAACACTTTCATAAACTTTCTGAGGCCACTTTTTGTAGCAGTTGTAAAAAAGTTATTCCCATGAAGACTAGATTTTAACTGTCTTCCAAATTGGTTTCTAGTTATTCCATTGTGCACATGCTTGTGCTCTCTTTAAATCAACCAGTCAATCCCTATACTATTCAGCAGCTTGAAAGAATTAATCTAGGAGGAGAGAAAGTTGCCAGTTGGCCTTTCAGATCTGAATGGCTAGGAGCCAACTGGCAGTTTCTTGATTATTCACACTGGGATAGGAAACAAGCTTCTTGCTGATAATGCTTCTGCTAATTGCTATCTGGCATAATCTGTAAATCCTGGGAGGGTGTGTGTGTGTAGGGGGAGGTATGTGGACAAATTGGTAGTTGGCCTTTTGGATTGAGTGAATGGAGACCATCTGGCTGCAGGCTGGTTATTCACACTGGAATTTTCAATCACCTTGTATTCCATTCAGTGTCTTTCATTCATTCTGGTAACTTGCTATTTCTCTGTCTCATACACAAGCTCCCATTAGTTGGATCTTGTACTGGTAGGGACAGATACTACAATGCCATACTTCTGATGTCACTTCCCCCATAAGAGTTTTGCTACCTCACATCATTAAATTATTTTCTTTCTCCTGTAGGTGCTGACTCTAGGCAGCTATTACACTTTAGTCTTAATGCAAATTAAATTTTCTTTCTACAGATTTTTCCTTTTATTTTGTAGATTAATGGAGCCCAATTCTCTTGTTGCTGTCTTCTGTTCTTCTTTGCATGATATGAGTCATGGTCAAGAGAATTTACTTGTATCCTGCAAGGTGAGGAACAGGCCTCTGACTTCCACTTAACAAGACTTTTGAGGAGAGGTTGTTTTGGCTAACATGTTTCCTAGACAGCAATTCTTGTTGCTTTCCTTTATTTGCAATACTCTGAAGTCCTTTTGCTGGACACTGGTTCTTGCTGGTGCTTCCTCTGGGTGGCCCAGCATAGGGTTGCCAACTGTCTAATCACACAAATCCATACACACTTGCACCACCCACTGCCCTGCCCCTGCCACACCCCTTCTCCAAGGTCCTGCCCTGCTCACTCCATCCCCCCTTTCTCTCTCCCACCCTCACTCACTTTCACCGGGCTGGGACAGGGGGTGGGGGTGCGGGCTCTGTGCTGAGGCTGAGAGGTTTGGTATGTGGGAGGGGGCTCCAGGCTGAGCCTCAGGCAGGAAATTAGGGTGTAGGAGGGGGTGAGGGGTGCAAGCTCTGGGAGGGAGTTTGGGTATGGGAGGGGCCTCTGGGCTGGGGTAGAGGGTTGGGTGCAGGAGGGGGCATGGGGTTCAGGCTCTGGAAGGGAGTTTGGGTGCAGGAGGGGGCTCAGGGCTGGGGCAGGGGGTTGGACTGCAAGAGGGGGCTCCAGGCTGGGGTAGGGGAGTGGGATGCAGGAGGGGGAGTGGGATGCAGGTTCTGGCTGGGAAGCGCTTACCTCGGGGGCTCCCAGTCGGTGGCACAGCAGAGCTAAGGCAGGCTCCTTGGAAGTGGCTGGCATGTCCCTGCAGCCCCTAGGAAGGGGGTCAGGGGCTCCACATGCTTCCCCTGCCCTGAGCGCCACCCCCGCAGCTCCCATTGGCCGCAGTTCCCAGCCTATGGGAGCTGCAGAGTCGGCACTTGAGGTGGGGCCAGACTGCCGAGCTTCCTGGCCCCCACCAGGGGATGTGGGGACATGCCGGCCACTTCCGGGAATGGCGTGGGGCCAGGGCTGGCAGGGATCCTGCCTTAGCTCTGCTGTGCCACCAGACTTTTAGCGCCTAAAATCTCCTGGTTTGGCTTCAGAGAGATCGAGCCCAATTCCGGAAGACTCCTGGAGAAACCAGGAGGGTTGGCAAACCTAGCCCATCATGAGATTGGATCCATTACAAAGGTTTTCCCCTTGCACCCATGCATTTGCTAGTCTCACTCTCAGGTGTCCCATTCATCTAGCAGGTGGATCCTGCTCCTCAGATGAGTGATTCTGAGCACTCAGTAGTCAAGTGATATTCGATAACATAATCAGCATATAAAGGCCTGCACTCTCAAATGTCCTTTTTGAAGAAGCCATAGCCTTATGCTCCATGGGATCTTTGGAGTCTCTGACCCTTATGCAGGATATGGTGATTAGCTAATCACTGTGGGGGTTTTAAGTGCTTTGAAACTGAAATGATTTTAAGTGGGACAGGTACTTTGTCCTCCTGATTATCAGCTGAGTACATCAGAGTTTTATCAAGTAAGTATGAAACAGCCGCAAGATATTTGTTAGGATGTGTCCATTAAGAACTGTTTGATTTATTTTTTTTAAACCTAAAATGGCAGAGGTGTTATGGACAAGGGAAGTCCAGTCCAGATGCTATAGGGACAGTGTGGATACCCACCAGAATAAAATGGCAGGACTTTTATGTTCAAATTGTTGAAACCACTAACTGCCCTCCCTAATTCAGAAAGTT
Source organism: Chelydra serpentina (assembly GCA_037349315.1). Lineage (NCBI taxonomy): Eukaryota > Metazoa > Chordata > Testudines > Chelydridae > Chelydra > Chelydra serpentina. The sequence goes on from JBAIAC010000002.1 coordinate 85,812,894, forward strand.
TCATTTCAGATCCACCTGATAGCTTCCCAGTGAATATAAGTGGGTCATAAATGTCTGCAGAGTCTCATAAACAGGCGTAGTTGTGAGAGGGAGGAAAAGATATTCTTCACATCATAAAGTAGCTAAGGGGTATGGAACACACAGGTGAGAGTGGGAAGGGCCAGACATAGATGGCAAGACATGATGTCATCTGTATGGGTTACTTTGCTTGGAGTCCTGTAAAACTGAGATCCATTGCTACTGAGAGGGTCCTAAACTGCTGGGCTGAATGCCTTTCTCTTATCAATTACATTCTAAAGAAGTTAACTCCAGAACAGGTAACCATGATATTGTTAGTTCCAGATTGATTCAAGAGACTCTAGTGTCTCCATTTATTCCATTTCATTTACCTCAGAGGAAACTTCAAAACCTTGGAGCCATAGGTGTCAGATCTTGTCTCTTGCTGCTGGATCGGGTTAGACAAAGGCTACAGTTGTCAGATTTCTGATGCTTCAGGCTCCTGTCCAGATCAGTGTGAAGTACAGTCTAGGTCAGTGGTCAGGCAGGCAATTGCCCGTTTCCTCTGGGCAGTTGTCAAGATTAACCTCAAGGTGCACTCTTCTGTGTCCCTTGAGAGCTGAATGTTTTTTAATAGCTTTTTTGGAAACTCCATTCTAGCATTGCAGTTCTGAGATGCATCTCTCCTTATAAACAGTTTTCTCACTAAGAAGGGTTGGAGGACTTTCTTTTTCCATCAGAATACAGTGGTTATTTTGTTACCTTACTAGTTACCAGAGGGTGACTTCTCATTTTTATTTGAATCAAGAATCAACTTTGATCATTTTTTGTTGTAACCCTGTAAACAGGAAAGAGGGAAAAGTTGCCTAATCTGGACATTATCGGAGTTGTTAGAATGGATCCCAAGTGAATTCTGGATAGCACAAAGTCAGATCACCTCTTTGTTTTGTTTAAGGGGGTTACCAAAAGGGAATGACAGCCTTCAAGGGAACTATTTCCCACTGGCTGAAAGAGTTCATTAAGCAAGCATGTTTAGTGAAGGATAAAGAGCTACCAGTGGGGAATGAAGGCACATTCTACCACAGCAATCTCCATGTCGTAAGCAGAGAAGGCAGACATCTGTTATTTAGAATTCTTGTAAGGGGGCCACGTGGTCCTTTCTGAGCACATTCACTCAATGTTAGAAATGGATGTTCTGCATGCTCTGATGCATTTGGTAGAAAAATGCTGCACACTGCCATCTCTTGGTAGTCCTATCTATCAAGTGAAAGAGTACTGCTCCTGAATCCTGTGTGTCTGGGCTTGTGTAGGAGGTGTTTGAGAAGGGCAACCTGACTTCAGTCGGTTTCCCTAGTCTACGTTGTATGGAAAGTTTTTTGGAAAGTTTTAAAAGGTATTACTTTTTCCTTAAACTTCAGAGGATTGCTTCTGTTGCTGTTGACTGCAAATATAAATATGACTACAAAGAATACTTTTCAGTGGCTTTATATTTGTCACCATGGCAGGAATAGATTTTATTGAAGATTTTATTGAAGATTTTATTGAAGATTTATCTTTCAGGTTTTTTTTCCTTTCTGATATTTGTCACATCCTTATAAATGCACAGCTTTATTAGGGTCATTCTCCTCTCACTGAGTGTGAGAGGAGAACTGACCCCAATATGCTTTAATGCTAATGGGTATTCAGCACACGTATGCAGAAGAGGAGCTAATACTCCAATAAAGGAGTTTTCAGGTATATTCACAAATTTACTGGAAGGCTAACTTGTGTCACTCCCAAGCTCAAAGACAGCTTTTAGAGGGGGGGGGGGAAAGAAAGAAAGGAAAGTACACAAGAGAATGTGCAAAATTTAATGAAACTTATGAATTTGTCCCAGGGCAAAATGTAATAAGTGTATTCTGACATGGTGAATTCTTGTCTGAGTCCATTTCTGCTAGGCTGAGAAATATTGCATGCGACCAGGCTGGGAAGGCTTTGTTGATCTCACAGGCTGTTGCTAAGAAAAAACAAAAGAAAACTTCCTATGGGACTTAATACTCCACTGGGGACATGCTTCCACCAAACCTTATGCCCTACCTTGTTTATCTGGAGTCTCCACAATCCCTGATGGGGTTTGAGATAGTGGTTTGCCTGGAATGAAGTTGTACTACAACTCCCAGGAGTCACTGGAGTCTGAATGAACATTATTTTTAAACCAGAGGTGGAAAAACTACATTTGCTGCCTGAAATTCAAAAGGAAACCATGCATTCCTGTTTCTTCTTCACTTTCATTAACAGTTTTTTACAGTTGTATTTGAGTGTATTTACTACTTAAATGTAATTCGAACCTCTCAGATTATTCAGGAGAAAGACAGCAGGCCCATTCCCCTCCCTCCGATGCTTTGCAGCATGTTCAGTGGGCACATTATCCACTTTATCCCTGAGAGAGTGTTGACCCCATCAGAAATCTCTTTCTCTCCTCATTACAATCCAAAGGTATAGGCTGTGTGGGGAAATGGTTGGGTGGGAGGAGATGGGCTGCCTGTTGGTATTGTGCTGAATGTTCACGAGGTGGATGTTAGGAAATGTTCAGGGAAATGTTTTTTCATTAAAAAAACAATGTTTTTTGTGGAAACAAATAGGTTTCATCAAAACTTTGGGGAAGGTCTCTCACTTCAAGGACGGAATTTTCAGAGAGACACTCAGAATTGCCAGTAGCCCAGAGCAGGGACTTGACCTGAGTCTGCCCGCTGGGCTAGAGAGAGAGAGTGTGTCTCTTTTCCTCCCCTCCCCCTGAATATATAATTAAAACAATGGGGAGGTACCTCTTACAAGAATGGTATTTTAAACTCATTGAAAATCTAAACTCACTTAATACTACTTCGGGCTACAATACTATGTTATTTTAAAATAGCTTTAATATCCATTAGCAACTGTTTGTCCCTTAAACTGTCCCCATTTCTTCCATCCACATGAATATTTTAAAGCAATTATGTGGCTGTTTAAATAGTTAAAACCTTTTTTTTTTTTTAAAGCAGCCAACAATTCCTGATTCAACCATAAGCCCACATCTACAACAAAGAGAATATCATGGAGGGGAACAACTTTAAGATAGGATTTTTAATAATGTTGGGACGTTTCTTAACAGCATTATTTAAAAGCTTTTTTAAAACCTGCTCTCCCGCACCTTTGTTCTTTCTGTGCCAGGAAATGTTGTTTCATATTTAATACTAGACTTTAAATGTTTCATATGTTTATGACATGAAATACATGTAGAATATAGTCAAGGCCCTTTGAATTCTGCTGCACTCAAGAGGAAGCTTCACCCATTTAGCTCCACACAGCAGTCTGAAAGTTTGCATGGTGAGAAAAACTTCTGACTGTGTGCTGTATACGTTGAAGAATAGATTTGAAACTAAACTTTTCAGTTTGAATTTGCATTTTTTAGCTTTCAAATGGAGCTAGGTACAGCAGGAGAAATGCCACTTTCCCCATATGGTCCCTTAATAAGGAGACCACTTTTGGGGTGAATAGTAATTCATGGATGCTAAGGATTTTTTGCCTTTGCTAAGACGGTGACAAAAGTAGCAATAGTGTGATACCAGTTCGCTAGGAACTAGACTAACACCACCTAGTCTTTTCATAGGATCTAAGATGATGGGCTTTTTTAGCCTACTACCAAGTATTGCCTTAATTTTCAGCAAAGATAGCTAGCTGTCAATATCAAGCTCAGACATACATATTTTAATTAGTCAATTGCAAATACATTGCGTCATGTACCACATACACATCCTGAGAAATACATCTTCTAATATGAACATTTGGAATACTTGACTGCCCGACTTGGGTGCAGAATTCCTGAACAATCTCTGTGGCAAGAGTAAGATAATTCTATGGCCAATCTGTGTAAATTCTGCAGCAGTAATATTCTGTCATTGCCTTCTATCCTTTATCCACAGAATCTACTATTGACTGAAAAATTCCAGGAACCCAGGCTTTTCATAATCCCATGGTCACAGACTCATTCTGGGATTCAGCTCCTAAAGGTAATATGGTAATACCTTTGTCCATTTCAGGGCTTACTGATGTATGCTTGATAGCAAAGCAATGGCGCTTTTTAATTTATTTGTTCCAGGTGATAGCGGGGGAGGGAATTCTTCAGCTGATATATATTTTTTTTGTTTCAGAGATTTAAAATTGAAAAATGTAAATCATGTTAGAGTGTCTTTTATAACATACTCACATGTGAAACTGCAACTTGCTTTTCTCATGAATATTGTTGCATTCTCAGTTTGGGTTTTCAGGTGAGGCAAAATTGCCTTTCCTCACTTTTCTTTTTTTAACCTTGTCATAACTTTTTATATGATATTCTAATATTAAAATAGTGATGATCCACTTCACATATATAGGTTGGTATGTGTCAGAAATGCACCTGAGTGCATTGCCCACTTCTGATCTAAGTCAACCCCAGAATATCACAAGATTTCATGACCACATTTGGGCATGCAGAAACTACTTGATCTTTTTTACACTGGAGTGGATTTCAGTGAAGGCATAAGATTTGTTGGGAGACAAGGAGTGGAAAATAGGGCAAATAGATTTCTTTGCTTTTAAAATGAATTGGTTTAGGCTGAACCTTATTTGGGGTGAACCTCTTTGTCTGATCCTGTTCATAAGATGCTGCTTCAATGTTTAGCTCTATCATTTATACTTCGAGTTCAAGGTCCTCACCCTTGCTGCAGGATAGCATCTTTTAAATGTTTGTAAAGGGTTGTTTTGCAAATGCAGTCCAAATAACACTAACTGCCCTCCCAAGTTCCAAGGCACTGTATGGTATAACATGAGAAATATGCTGATTTGAGGTGCATCCTGTTTTCCACACATTGTTTTATTTTTATGTTTACTCTAGTTTTATAATATAAACATTTTTGTGCACACTGTAGTTAACTTTGTTGCTCTAATCACATACCCATCTAATTACCCCTGTCTTTAATTCAAATTTAATGTTACATGGTATTTTAATCACACTCCAAGTTGCCTTTAATGGTTAGGAGAAAAATTAAATATATTTCTCAGCCGTAAAGTACTCAGACTACAAAGACTTATTGTGTCCCCAGCAATAGTAGAGATGATTTAATTTATTACCAAATTAATGTTGTCTAAATGGTTTTGGAGTGGTTCCCAGCATTAATTAACAGAAAGAGAAGTCAGGATGTTAAAAATGAAACACGAATTTTATTGAGATCTTTATATCTCTTGTCAAGTCATACATTGGGTGAGATCCCAGAAGACTGGAGAAGGTCAAATGGAGCACCTATATTTAAAAAGGGGAACAAAGAGACCTAGGGAATTATAGACCAGTCAGCCTAACTTTGATATCTGGAAAGATACTGGAACAAATTATTAAACAATCAATTTGTAAGCACCTGGAGGATAGTAGGGAGCCAGCATGGATTTGTAAGAACAAATCATGCAAAACCAACCTTATTTCCTTCTTTGATAGGGTTACTGGCCTAATGGACCCAGCAGGGGACGGGGGGGGAAGGACGCACTACATGTGAGATTTCTTGATTTTAATAATGCTTTTGACAGAGTCCCGCACGTCATTCTCATAAGCAAAGTAGGGAAAGGGGCTCTAGTTTAAATTACTATAAAGTAGGTGCAACGCTGGTTTAAAGACAACACTTGGAGTAGTTATCAATAGTTTTCTGTGAAACTGGGAGAGTGTATCTAGCGGGGTCCTTCAGGGATCAGTCCCGTGTCTGACAGCATTCAGTATTTTCATTAATGACTTGGATAATGAAGTGGAGAGTGTGCTTATACAATTTGCAGATGACACCAGGATGGGAGGGGTGCAGGCACTTTGGAGGACAGGATTAGAATTCAAAATGACCGGGACAAGTTGGAGAGTTGATCTGAATTCAACAAGATGAAATTCAATAAAGACAAGTGAAAAGTACTACACTTAGGAAGGAAAAATCAAATGCACAGCTACAAAATGGGAAATACCTGGCTGGGTGGTAGTACTGCTGAAAAGGACCTGGGGGTTATAGTGAAATCACAAATTGGATATGTGTCATCAAGGTGGTGCAGCTGCGAAAAAGGCTAATGCAATTCTGGGATGTATTAACAGACAGGGGAGGTAATTGCCCCTCTCTACTCAGCACTGGAATACTGTGTCCAATTCTGGGCACCAGACTTTAGGAAAGACATGAACAAATTGGAGAGTCCAGAGGAGAGCAACAAAAAATGATCAAAGGTTTAGAAAACCTGACCTATGAGGTCAGGTTAAAAGGCTTGGGCATGTTTAGTCTTGAGAAAAGGAGACGAAAGGGGGTGGAGGGACCTGATAACAGTCCTCAAATATGTTAAGGCCTGTTATAAATAGGACTGTGATCAATTGTTCTCCATGTCAGAGAAAGGACCTAGGGGTTACAGTGGATGAAAAGCTGAATATGAGTCAACAGTGTGCCCTTGTTGCCAAGAAGGCTAACGGCATTTTGGGCTGTATAAGTAGGGGCATTGCCAGAAGATCGAGGGACGTGATTATTCCCCTCTATTCGGCACTGGTGAGGCCTCATTTGGAGTTTTGGGCCCCACACTACGAGAAGGATGTGGATAAATTGGAAAGAGTCCAGCGGAGGGCAACAAAAATGATTAGGGGGCTGGAGCACATGACTTATGAGGAGAGGCTGAGGGAACTGGGATTGTTTAGCATGCAGAAGAGAAGAATGAGGGGGGATTTGATAGCTGCTTTCAACTATGTGAAAGGGGGTTCCAAAGAGGATGGATCTAGACTATTCTCAGTGGTAGAAGATGACAGAACAAGGAGTAATGGTCTCAAGTTACAGAGGGGGAGGTTTAGGTTGGATATGAGGAAAAACTTTTTCACTAGTAGGGTGGTGAAGCACTGGAATGGGTTACCTATGGAGGTGGTGGAATCTCCTTCCTTAGAGGTTTTTAAGGTCAGGCTTGACAAAGCCCTGGCTGGGATGATTTAGTTGGTGTTGGTCCTGCTTTGAGCAGGGGGTTGGCCTAGATGACCTCCTGAGGTCCCTTCCAACCCTGAGATTCTATTCTATGTCCACTGAAGGCAGGACAAGAAGTAATGGGCTTAATCTGCAGCAAGGGAGACTTAGGTTAGGTATTAGGAAACACTTTCTAACTGTAAGGGTCTTTAAGCTCTGGGATAGGCTTCCAAGTGAGCTTGTGGAATCCCCATCATTGGAGGTTTTTAAAAACAGGTTGTGTGACTCACACACCTACTGAGTGTGGTGCTCTGTACGATTTGGGTGGGGGGGGCGGAATTAATGAGTCTGCTCTACAGCCTTAGCTAACAGCCATGTGGCTTTTAGCTCATGCAGTAGAGGCTCATGCATTAAGCTCCCAGGGCCCCAGGTTCAGTCCTGTCCACTGACAACCAGGGTCTGTCAGTGTTACAGTTGGACAAACACCTGTCAGGGATGGTCAAAGTTAACTTGGTCCTTCAGAACAAGGGGCTGGACTTGATGACTTCTCAAGGGCCCTTCCAGCCCTACATTTCTATGATCTTAAGTTATATGTATGCATCTTGTAGACTTAATTTAAGATGTCTTAAATTACTTTTATTATATTCTACATATACATTTCTCAAAACAACCAACTTTGCTGAAAATATTTCACAAATATTAACTAAATCAGATCTTGGAAAGGTGCCAATATGGCAGCCCTAGAAACATGATGACCTCTGTCCTCAAGTACTGCAAAGACAGTGATAGTACAAGATTCCCATATTGTGTATTACATTAGGATTTGATAGGTCTACTCTACAGATGAAAAAAATAGTTCAATCTTTACACCTCTATAATTTTTAACATTATTGTGGTGGTTTCTGCTATGTCAACTCTTGAACCAATTTTTTTAAACCTTGTGTGTTGAAAGCTATGCACCAAACCACATTTTGGCTTCCAGGTAAGTGATCTGGGATTCAGAAGATTTGGGGACACAGGGCTCCAGCTAAAGTCAGTGGGAGCTGTATGTGCTAAGTGCCTCTTAAGTTTTGATTAAAAGGCCAAATTTTTAACAGTACTCTGATTTATGCATGTGTAAAATTCACATTTGTGCATACAAAAGGGGATTTGCACATGCAAAAGTGCAAAATACGGTGCTATCTCTTACAGAGATTGGAGGCCTCCTTGAAATTTGGATCTAAATAGATATCTCATTTATAGGGCAAAATTGAACAATCAACTATCTGTACCACTTGTAAGTATTTTATGGCATGTGACAAACAGCCAGGAAGGAACATAGCGATTTATTTTTGTCACTAAAATCAGTCTGTGTGTATTAAATCATTTTTATTCACCCATCAACTTGAAGAACACAAAAGTGGTAGAAATGTGCTACTAGTAAATGGAAGCATTTCTTTAGAGGAATAATTTTGGAAAAAAATACAACCTTGCTAGTGGAACATGTAAAACTAATTCTGCTTATTTTTTTTAATGTTTTCAGTTTCCTGCATGTGATTCCATTGTTATGTCACTTCTGTCACTATGCTCCTGTGCAATGTGGTTCACTGATGTTATCTCTCTGTATTTCATTGTTTGTTGTATGAAATTTATTTCACTGTTCATGCTGCTGTCTGTTTTCTAGCAGTGTATGTTCTCTTTCAAGTGATGATTCCTTTCCTTGTATTAGATGGATTTGCAAGTCTTCCTGCTTTAAGCTATGTAGGCTACACCTTGGCTTCATGTTGACATCGTTTTTTCCTGTGTCAACTTTCTCTTCACTATGCCTGAGAAATATGTGAGAGCACAATTTATATTTGAATGTGTAAATAAGTGAATGCATTCCATAAATGGACTGCTTTCTAAGTTCTTAGGAGATATGCATACTGTACAGTAGTTTTTCCATAATCTTTTTGGACTAAAAGCACACATGAGGACTTTTGTGAAATGTGCAACCATTGAATTGCTGTCTAACATTTATGGGACCTAACCAATGGGGGGGAAAAAGCTACCTGGTAGGCACCCCACAGATGCTCAAAGGGCTTCTTTGGTTTTTTAATATGGTGTATCCACCTGCATGCATCTGGATCCACAGCTAAAGTCCTAGTTTGTAAAGGCTACATTAAACCTTCCTTGTTAACATATCTGCTGCCATTACTACAGAGTCCCTTTTCCTAGACTGTTTGCCAAAGCAGAAGACAGGGAATGACATCAGACCACTCCGTGGTGTCTGTGAATATTGGGCACCTCTGTAGTATTTTATGTGCTGGCAGTCTCATCCAGATTGTCACCCTTCAGAAAAGGTTGTAAAGTAAACCAAATAAATACAATGGACCTGTCTCTCCCCTCACTGAACAGTGGAGTAAGTCAGAAATAGCTGAACACAATGGAGCTGCTTTAGTAAAATTAATGTAAGTGAGGGGAGGAACCTTGCTTGAGTTAAAATCTCACTAAGGTCGATAGGTATGAATTTGCCCCATAACATAACTGTAAGCATAATCCCCCACTAGAGACACAAGAAGTATATTAATCCTTCCAGGAGGTAGGTAGGGGTGTGTGTTTGTGTGTGTGTGTGTGTGAAAGCATAACAGACAAAACTCTAGGAAAGACACAGGAAGAGAGAGAGAGCCTGAAGGAACAGCTAAATGCCTGGTGGCTAACGTTGGGAGAAGTCTGGGGAGAGGTTTCTGACCCAAAGGTTCAAGCTGAAAAAAGTACTCCTTGCACTGTGTGCAAAAGAAGCTGTCTTCTGCTGTTCACTTCCTTCTGCATTCAGAGACATGGGTCTTTGTATATGCTTTGTAAATAAACAAAACTGCATCATCGAAATAACAAACTATCACTAATTTCTTCTCCTAACTGAAGCAACCTACAAAGACCCTGAATTTTTGGCTAGGCTCTTGGGTCACAAAGGGCAACACTATTCTAAAAAGTTTAAATTTGTTAATCAATGATATTTTACTATGCATTTTAGTTTTATACTACAATTACCTGTTGTGTTTTAATTTGTTCGCATAATGAGGGCTTGATATTTAACGGTCAGAGCCTCAGCTGGTGGTAACAGTGAGAGCTTCATAGAAAGCAATGACATTATGCCAATTTACAGCACCTGTCTAGCACAAACCATCTAGCTATATATCTCTGTATAGTTTTTGTGCATGAAAAATGAAAATTTAGCTTACAAAAGTAATAGCTGTATGAGATAAATATTAAATAATAATACTGCTTTTTTTTCCCTCCCAGAGATAGCATAAAATGTTGACAAATTACAGATTTCCAGTAAAGTACACTTGCATTGCCACTGGGAAACAGGGTCATCTGTAGTGCATTTTTTCCAAATCATATTATGGTAGTGAAGGAAAGTGTTATTCTTTAAAACATTTTTTCTATGTTGGTTTAAAAAAAAAAGACGCTTACCACTCCTTTTAACATTGAAAATATAGCAAAATGTGAACAGTAGAAAACACAAATATGTTACCGTATTTGTACACATTAATTTCAGAAGCAAGTGTGGCCTTTTGCACTTGTTCACTCTGAGACATTTGGCCATGCGGTATCATTGCTTACCAGTGTCATAGAAAACATTAGACGTGATTAGCTGCAGGTATCCATGCCAGATGATATCCAAGTAAAGTCCTTTTTGTATTTCATCTTATAATTGTATTTGCAAGTTAATGTTTGAAGTGTCAGTCTTTGTAAAATTAGCTCATCTTGTTATGATTTAGAGCTTTGATGTGAGTGAAAGGCTTCAATTGCAATGCATAGTCACATCTGAGAGTAAACTGCATAGACAAAGAGACTTACAAGACTAGTAAATCAAATACTCCGAACTGTCTATGTGGATTATGAGGTACTATTTGCATAACTTTGAAGTATTTATACTGATGAAATTACAATAATTAAAATCATTGCTGTGTCAATTGCTAGATGCCACAAGGCATAGCAATTACTAGCATGCAAATCAGACTTTGTGTAAGCATTTTAAAGAATAATTACCTTATTTGATTCAGATGTGCCTGAAAGGCTTTAAGAATCATTTGAGCTATTTTGCCTTCAACAGTTTTTAGGTCTGAAGATAATATTGTTGCTATTATTGTTATTGATGACAATACTTTTCTGTGAGTATACTTTTGCCTGGTTTGGTTGTCTAAACTGAAGACTATTGGTAAAAGTTAAATAAAGTTAGGAAGGATTTACCTTATATTAGTTTGTTCTGAATCTCTTCCCCCAACCTAATATGTCACGTAAGATCCAACAAAAGCACTCTGTCCCTTAGCTTTATGTTACAACTTGTCAATTTTATTTAGGGGAGTGGTGTATAAATTACTTCTGGGAGCACACACATTTATTTACTTTTCTTTTATAAAAGCCTTTGTATGTGTTTATCCCATTTTCCTGTGCTATTTTAGATAGGTTGATACCACGTTCATCACCAGAGAATCAATTTTCGGTGAGACAGCTCTAGCCTGAGCATCACCACAGTTGCTGCAATACCACACAAGAAGGGAAGCAGCTGCTTAGGTAACCCTTTAGGGTTCTGTAGGAGGTTAATACCAATACCTCGAATTCCACTTGAAAAGTGTTTTGGCAGCCAGTGAACATCACAGAGCACTGGTATAATGTGTTGCTAACATGAATCTCTTAATATGTAGGGCCCCACTACATTCTACACTAACTTCACTTTCCAAGTGATTTCAAGCTGTGGAGCACATTATAGAACGAGCAATATAAATGTTTATAATATGCTATTAAAAAACTAATTTGTTTACGTAAATAATTGCCAAAGATTGGACATATGCTCACACCTATATGTGTGGGACATGCCTATATGATGAGTGAAGGTGGGATATTATTAATTTACCACTTTTATCCTGAATCTTTTGAAAGGAATGGGCGGAACAATAATTCATCAGAGTTAAATCTCTTCTGCATGAGAAACCTCTATGCACATACAGTATGAATATACATCTTCTTTAAAATGGCTATCCTTTTCTTCTGGCAACAAAGTAAAATTAATTAAAAAGTACAAACCACAGATTAACAATTGCCCTCTCATCCAGAGTGTATAATATTATTACATTTAAGAGTCAAACAATATAGCACTTCCTAAAAAATCTCCCTCAGCCTGCCTATTTTCTTTTCTGTGTGATAGTCTTGTTTGCCTGACTGCTAGCACCCCCTGTGATGTTTCAATCATATCCCTCAACAATTAGTTGTTTGTAGAGTAACAGCACTGTGAAGAGATGAAAAGGAGAAGGGGAAATAAAGGAGAAGTGAGAGTTACCTCTGACATTACAGTGCCAGCACCTTGTGAATTTTTCACAGGTGCCAGCTTGAGAGAGCATATTCAGTTAAAAAGTAGTACCAACTCCTATCAAATTCTGACATTCCTGATCATCACTGTAAAGGATTAAAATCACAGGTCCAGGTTTGCTTGTAGATACAGCCTCGGCTCTGGGAATCATGTAGGCTAGGATTCCATGAGGCATGCCCAGGAGATATGTTGCTTTTCACATGTAACTGTGTGTTTCAAAAGGAGCAGTGTGAGCCCATGGCTTGGCCGGCTGCCAACTAGAATGTACGAACTAAGGGACTGGTCATACCGCTACGTGGAAGTTCATTCTCTTTTTGGGTTGTGGCAATTCCAGTCGGCACATCAGCCAACCCTATTTCCTAGTCCTCACAAGGAAGGGGCACCATATTATCTTTTCCCCTACAAGCACAAAAAGATAGGATCTAGGCTGTAATGTGGAGACTATTATAAACAAATATTATACTGAGAACATTACATAATGTAATTATATACATTAACCCCTGACAGACTTTAGGAAGAAAATCAAAATGCACCGTGTTGTTAATTTGTAATCAGTCTTAAAGGAACACTGTTCAATTCTGTATCATATGATTGAAATTCCTTAACTAACTTTGTTACAGTAACAGCTTAAAATCTTAAAGCTGAAATTTGGTTTCAAATGAAATTCATCTTTGTCTTCTCTGCTGCTTGCAGCTTGTTCTGAATGCAGCAGCACGTTTGCTCACTAGCTGGCTCTGCTGTGATCATATTACAGCCCCCCTGCATTCTTTACATTGGCTGACTATAAAGTGGTGGATTCATTTTAAGAAGTCACTGTTGATTTTTAAAGCACTTAGCAGCGCAGGCTCTGACTGGATTTGAGACCTATTCCTTGGGCCTCTGCCTGATGGGTATCTGTGTTCAAACACTGCCCACTGTTTAATGATCCTGAAATCAAGTCTTAAGCTGGTAGTCATTTGGGCCTTTGCTGTGGTGGGACCAAGACTGTACTTCTCAGTCTCTTCTGAAATCTGTTTCATTTAATCTTTCTTAATTAAAAAAAAAATCTGCAGTTTTTTTTATTCTGAAGCTGTCCTATTTTATTATTTTTTTCCTTCCTACACCACTTTAACCCCTTTTAAAATCCTTCATTGACTAGTTTTAGTTTGCAGTGTTTTAAATGTATCAGTCCCAGGATACTGGAGAGAGAAGGTGGGTGTGCAATATCTTTTACTGGACCAACTTCTGCTGGTCAGAGAGACAAGTACCTTTTCCAGAGCTGAGGAAGAGCTGTATGTGGTTTGAAAGCTTTTCTTTCTCCCCAATAGAAGTTGGTCCAGTAAAAGATATTATCTCACCCACCTTGTCTCTGGTTTTAGTTTAACATTTTAGGAGGCATTCTTTTTTATTGTAATGATTTTTAAATTTATGTGAAAGCACTTTATTAGAAGTCTGTACATAAATATATTACTCAATTTAACGTAGGGAGGCAGTTTCTTTTCTTTCTGGTTCCACTTCCCCAACGAGCATAGGGCTATCATCATTCATCAGGCTCACATAATGTATTTCCTTGCTCTCCTTAAATCAACTGCTGCTGTGATTTCCAAGGTGTAATTGTTAATGATATAATGTATTGTAACCCGCTAATGTTAAGTGTGTTTTTGACTGCTAACATGGATATGAATGGTCTTCAGTTGGAAATATATACACTATATTCAGAAGAGCCAATCACCTGCTCCAAAACCATTCCCATTCTAACCTCTACATGCTAGTATGACCCATCCGTTCCACCAGAAGACCTCTAAATAGTAGTTCTTCAGCCCAATCACTAACATAGCTTGAAGTGGCCACTATTGAAGATGACCTCCTGAGGTCCCTTCCAACCCTGAGATTCTATGATTCAGTATTTGTCAAAGGTTATCACAGTGAGGTGCTACAATTTCCCCCTCTGATTGGAACAGGAATAACTGTTATAACTCTGTGGCATCCCTAATGACCGTAGGAGTGGGGCCAGAACAGGGCTGGGGCTGGATGGTGCTTCCTTTCCGCCCCATGGGGGCTGGCCTGGGTCTCACTACATCCCCCTGAACATTCCGCCACGCCCCTGGAGAGGGGGCACACTCCAGAGTTTGGGGACCTCTGTGTTAAGGGTTTTTATAAAGTGGATTATGATCAATTTTTCTCTGTCAGTGGTTTTCAACCTGTGGTTGCAGACGCCTGGGGGTCCGCAGACTGTGTCTAAGATTTCCAAAGGGTCCACCCCTCCCTTAGAAATTTTGTAGGGGTCCGCAAAAGAAAAAAAATTAGGAATACTTGGTGCTGCCTCAGCAGTAGGAGGTGCACTAGATGACCTCTCACGGTCCCTTTCAGTGCTGTGTTTCTATGGTTCTATGATCTGTTGTAATTTTGGCTATTTAATAGTGGTCATTGTATAACCCAGCCATTTAACAAGTCTCCAAACTCTACTTGTCTCTTTAGTCCACAAAAAATTCCCATTGCTCCCTCCTCATCATGTCTCTTGAGTCTCTGAGAGTTTAAATCCCAGTCTGTACCTCCTCCACTCACATTTCCTATAAACAGAGAAATTATACCCTCACAAGTCCTGATAGTTTTGTTTATGTCCTGGCTCCGTGGTGAATGGGAGCTATTGTGTGGGGTCCTGAATAGGTTAGAAAATCTGGTCACTTCATTTAGGTGCCAAAGGAGAGGACCCCAGCTATTTTAAAAATCTAACCACTTATATAGGTGCCTAAATAGCAGCTGTTGAGTGCTGAGCATTTTTGAAAATCTGGCTCTTGACGATGAACTCCCAAACAATGCTAAACTAGAGGAAAAATAGGAAAATATAAAATTGTTTAAAATGTTTTTATCACTGTAACTAGAATAAAGAGCTCCAACATTCTTTGTTCCATATATTGTTCCTAACAAAAATAATTTGTGGTATTCACTATTAAAACTTTCTGGCATCATTAATGTTGACATTTTTTTAAAGTTGCCAATTTTTTTATAGATTCATAGATTTTAACGCCAGAAGGAACCATTACAATAATTTAGTTTGACCTCCTGCATAACATAGGTCAAGGTATTGATTTTACACTAATGTTGAAATAGACATTAGTTCCTTAGTTTAGTTATTTCTGATGTGCTTATATGTGCTCCTAAAATTACTGAGAAATTTTATCTTCCAAGATAAACCAAACCAAAAATACTACAAAGGCCACTATGGCTACAGACCTCACACCTATTACAGCTGTAAAGCAAGATATGGGGGGGGGCATACAAATAATGTTGTGTCCTAATTTGCATACATGATGAATATGCCTCATTTGACTCCCTCCCTTCTCACTTCCTCTCCTTTGGGCATTTTAGAGATTGAGGGAAAGATCTCCTTCCCTTAACCTGAGGTAGGTCAGAAGCAGTAGGGGAAAAGAGAGAGAGAGAAGTAGCTAGTGCTCTTAACTCAGCGGTGCTCAGCAGAGGCAAGAATGTAGGGTGGGGAAAGAGGTAGCCACCATCCTAAGCCTTGTACTGAAGGAGTGAGGAAAGCAGGAAAGGAGCCTCCTTTTTCAGTTGAGGCAATGTCTGTGTTAATGTCTGTTGTAGGGTGACCAGATAGCAACTGTGAAAAAATGGGACAGGGGATGGAGGGTAATAAGCACCTATATAAGAAAAAGTCCCCAAAAACGGGACTGTTCCTTTAAAAATGGGACATCTGGTCACCCTAGTCTGTTGCAAAGAGGAAAAGGAAAGAAGATGTTCATTTTCCTATGTCTAATTAGGCATGAGTTCCTTCCTCAGCTCCTCCCACTCTGGCTCCTAGTTTTTATGGTGTCAGCTGTGGCAACCTGTCTGAAACCAAAGAGAGTAGTAGTGTGAGAGAGTAAATCAGAAATGGGGCTGAAATGCGCTACTCTCCCCCAACCCCCCCTTGTTCTTCTCTACTGCTCCAGCAAGACTACTCCAGTGTAACAGACTGGATAACCCTAGCTGAGATCATAGACTAGGCATTTCTGGATACGAGCGTCTTACCTGCACTGTGTTACACTCTGAGTAGGTACTTGAATCTCTGGGTATCTGGGATTGAGTCTCAACAGCTCTGGGTCTTGCAAACACTTACATGGGTGCTTAACTTTATGTACCCAAGTAGAGTGAGGTTGACTTCAGTGAGACAATTCTCATGTTTCAAGTGGAGCACACAGTTAAGTGCTCATGACATTTGGACACCCCACAACTAAAACTAACTGCATGTACCCTACAAGCCAGCAAGCCTTGCTTACACAACTACTTTAAATCTTTTATGTTTTCTCCTATTGGCAACAAAATGATGAAGCAAATTATGAGACTTAGATTAATCCAACAGTAGCAAACCTAACCATTGAGCATACTTTCAAATGTGTATACACCTCCAGTTCTCCAGAGCTGCATTTGGGGTTCATGAGGTTTGTGACTGCTGTGTTCCTCTACTTTGGAGGGACTTAGATATCACACTTTCTTTTCTAAAATTAAAACCGAGTGAGCAGCAACTTTCCTATGGAGAAAGTGTTGGAAATGGGGACCCACTGGAAGTGCTGAAAATTGGTCACTGTTATTTCCAAAAGATTATAGGCTATTCATGGTCCCCACTACAGTTACCCACGTTAGTGTTTTGGACCTATGAAATAGCTTCCTTGACTCTTGGAAGAACCCCACACCAATTCACCACTTTCACCATCAGTATATTTCCTCTGAGATCTTAATCTTCCCTCACTCATCTTAATCTTCCCTGAATTTGGCTTAGTTTTGGTGGGAAAAAGTGCCTTTTAAGTAGCTGGGCATAGCAGCATTTTCAGACTTATTAGGGCCAAGATAGGGCACATAATGTCAGCATAAATTAGACTCTTTAAGGGACTGTGATGACATAGCAGCAGTGCCTTCTGTGTTGATATAGTTCTTTTCCATCGCTCTTGTCAGAAGATTTACTTATTGTATTCTCATTGACTTAAACTATAAGAATACACTGTGGTGAGCCATTCCTAGATATTTGGGGTTTTGCCAAAGAGTCAGTGGTCCTTTCAACTTGAAGATAAAGATATGTTGCCATCATTCCACAGGAATCTAAAGAATATCAGAGGGTAAAGGGAGAACACTTATAAAAATGTTGTAACCAGTAATACTTTTCTAAAAAGAAGATGGTAATACCTGTTCTTAACAGGGACCACTGTCTCACCCTTAGACCCTTTTAAATAAAGAAAAGATGCACAAGAAAGTTCTGCAAGATCAAGGTGCAAATAGTAAGAGTCACACTAGTTCTCCTTACATTTACATGGAAAAGCAGCACACACCCAGATGTTTCACCACTGGATTTCTGAAGGTTCCTGTAGTTCACACAGTTGTATATTGTAGTTGGCCTCTCCACAGATACATTTAGTTTTATAAGAGGCTAAAACTGGCTCTACTCCCTCATGTAGTGTACACAGGAGTTGGAGGGAGTGCTCTTCTTGGAAAATTGTGAGTGTTGGCTGACCCCTTTAAAAAATATGTGGAACAGAAGGATTTACACCTCTTAATTAGAATTTTTCTCCTGCAGGCTAAAAAGCCTGCATTCCTTCTGGGTGTGCTAGATTTTGAGCTTGATATCCAGGAAGCACATGAAAATTAACCGACAGCAGGAAAGGATGCGATGAACACAAATTGAGATAAATACAATATTATATATTGTGACTAGAAATACTCCTACAAGCCACGTTTCATATGGAAAAACTGAAAACTGGCAAGTATCATATAGTGTGGTATTTAGGCTGTTTGCTCATTTACTCGACCTACAGCATACAGTATTGGTCTGAGGTGACCACTTATCCTGAAAACCCAAGAACCAGATCTGAATTAACTATGTTGCTACAGCTCATAAAATTAAGAAAATATTTCCCTGAACAGGAATATTACCAGTTCATGAGTGGAATGAATGTTGTCATTGTTCATCTTTCCCATACTGTGGGGAAAAAATCCCTGTACTATGTGTATAATTCCATATTAAGTACTGTAGCAATGCAATTTCCCATGTTAGTCGAGCAATATCTGACCAGAAATTAAAAGGATTTTTTTTTAAAGAATAAAAATAAATGTGAAATAAATTTTAAAATAAAAATCCTGAGGTTGCTCCTGTCTGATAACAGTAAAATAGCGCAGAATAATAATTTGTTCTGAAATGAGGATCTCCAGGGTGGTTTCCTTGAGAATACCCGTTGCCACGCCTCACTCATATTTATTATTTTTAATTTAATATTTAAATGATATACTTTAAATTAAATGTTTAATATATTGAGTTAGATGCTGTCTAAACATGCTGTTCCTGCCCTGAAGAGTTTGCAATCTAAGAAGTTACATAATTTATGAAGAATTGAGGAATATAATCAAATATATACAATTTATAAATACACATGTAAATTTTCAATTGATCTGGGCAGCACCCTCAACCAGTTGCCAACAGGACCACTCCAGTGTTTGGCTAAGCCTTCAGCATACCAGGAAATCCAGTGAGCTTTTCTAAAGAAAAGGATGGGTGAGGCATCTGAAAAGTACTTTGTACTTGTAAACACTGGTAGTCCCAGGCCCAGAAGACCGCATAAGTACCTCTAGGACAGGGGTTCTCAAACTGGGGGTCAGGACCCTTCAGGGGGTCACAAGGTTATTACATGGGGGTGGTTGTGAGCTGTCAGCTTCCACCCCAAGCCCTGCTTTGCCTCCAGCATTTATAATGGTGTTAAATATAATATTAAAAAGTGTTTTAAATTTATAAGGGGGGTGTCACATTCAGAGGCTTGCTGTGTGAAAGGGATCACCAGTACAAAGGTTTGAGAACCGCTGCTCTAGGAGGAGTGATGAAGAGCCATTCTGGGATTCCCTGTGCCAGATGAACCCGCCAATGGCAGCAGAGGAGCATGGCACATTTGTCGCCCTAATATATACACAGGGCATACCCTTTATTAACCAGGAGGAAAGTGAGAGAACTAAGGTAAGGTAGTTCCGTTTCCCCAACAGAAAATATGATCTTAGAAATGTTATAGAGAAAAAATGGCAAAAGAGGGACACAGCTTTGAGGTGCAGGGAAAGGAGGCCAGAATTGAAGATGATCCACTGTATGGACCTAGTAACTGGGAGGTTGATGTTGGTTAACTGTGACAGCAATTGGAGGAAGTGAAGAGGTTTCAGGAAGAAAGATCAGAAGCTAAATTTTGGTTACATTAATTTTATTGATAGCGAGACATCCAGAAAAAGGTTTGAGAGGACAGGCATAGATGTGGGATATGACTGAGGGAGAGAGGTCAGGAGAGGAGTGATATATTTCTTAGAAACTGGCATAAAGATCTTAAAGCTATGTGAGTGTATGAGATCACTCAGAGAGAGAAAGAGTATAAAGAAAAAAGAGATCGGGGGCCAAAAGACTTAGCCCTGTGGAACCTCCATATTAGTGAGTTTAGTTGCGAAGGGAAGAAGTGAGATGCAGTTAGGCTTAAGGGTGGCTTTTTCAAGCACAGAGGAGCCCATGACATGCTTGTATTCTGAGGGTAAGAAACGTACAGAAGGACACTCCTTGGTGCATGTTGTTTTCAGATTCTGTCGTTATATGCAGTGAGGAAAAAGATAGTCTAGAAGTGAATCTTGCTAAATGGAGAGATGTGTTGGAGAGACATGGGCTCAAAATAAGCAGAGAGAAAACAGGTTATGTTGTATGCAATTTTAATAGTGTGATCACTGAAGAATTATCCTTGAAACTAGATGGGCAGGCCATACTGAAAATGCAAACATCCAGAATCCAGGAAAATGGGGAAGTGAAGGATGTAATTAGAGCTAGGCTAACAAATGCCTTGCTCAAATATAAATATAAATAGAGAGAGAGAGAGAGAGAGAGAGAGAGAGAGAGAGAGAAAGTCTGTGATAGGAAGATACCAGTAAGATTAAAAGAGAAACTATAATATAATATAAACTATAAAAAGGTGGTCTATCCAGTTTCAATGTATGGCATTGAGTACTTGGCAACAGAGAGGCTACATGAGCACTGTTCCACAGAAATGTGAATGTTGAGATGGATGAGTGGTGTAAGCAAGAACGATCATCTGATGAATTTTAGAGGCATGCTCAAAGTAACATCCATCAATGAAAAAATGAGGAAGTGCAGGCTCAGATAGTTTGGTCGTGTAAAGTGCAGTCCTGACAACTATGTGGGTGAAGAGTCCTACTGATCAAGGAAGGAAAGGAAAAGAGAGTTCAACCAAGAAGTGGTGGAATGTCATAAAGGAAAACACGTTAGACATGATAGAGGATATGGCTTTGAACAGAGCACTTTGGTGGGAGACGACTCAGAGAGTGCACCCCATTTGTTGGAATTAACACAAGAAGAAGAATTCTCTCAGAAGACAGTGAAAAGTCGAGGAAGAAGCAGAGAGGAAGGACATGAGTGGAGGAAGATAAGTTAGCAGTCTTTGCCTTTTTAGAGTGTAAAATCTTTAGAAAAGGGATTGTTCTTTCTATGTATTTTTACTATGCCTCGTTCATTTGGTGTGCTATTGGAATATAAATAATTATCAGTATGGCCTTCTCACTATGACTATTATTTTGAAATACAAATATAAAAAGTATAGTTATACATTTTGGATTTTGTAATTATTGTGAAAAGGCTAAAGAAAGGGGAGAGGGATAGCTCAGTGATTTGAGCATTAGCCTGCTAAACCCAGGGTTGTGAGTTCAATCCTTGAGGGGGCCATTTAGGGATCTGGGGCAAAAATCTGTCAGGGGACAGTACTTGGTCCTGCTAGTGAAGGCAGGGGACTGGACTCGATGACCTTTCAAGGTCCTTCCAGTTCTAGGACATTGGCATATCTCCATTTATAATAATTATAATAATTTATAACAACATTCTGAACTGTAGTTCAAGAGATGATAGTATTTTAAAAGGGCCAAATTTTTCCATTAGGTACATTTGTAAGGTTCATATTGATTTCAGTGGGAGCTTAACATGAGTGCATTAGAGAGCACAATTTAGCCTCAAGCATGTGTGATTAGTCATCTAATTTCCTATTTAGACAGCTAAACAAAAAATCTTGGTTTTTTCCAAGGTTCTGAGCACCCACAGCTTCCATTTGATTTTCCTGGGAATTATGGAGTCTCAACACTTTTGAAAATCCAGGCCACTTTTAGATCCGTAAATGTGGAATTGAGGGCTAACTTTAGGTATGCAGTTTTGAGGGTTTACCTGCTTATTCCAAAATAAAGAAGGCTCTTTTCCCCTGTACTTCGTAGAGCAGTGGTTTTCAACTTGTGGTCTGTAGACTCCTGGGGATCCACAGACCATGTCTAAGGGGTTTGCAAAGGGTTGTCATTCCCATAGAACAGTACTTTTCAACCTGTGGTCCATGGACCCCTGGGATCCACAGACTATGTCTAAGATTTCCAAAAGGGTCTGCACTTCCGTTCAAAATTTTTTAGGGGTCTGCAAATGAAAAAAGGTTGAAAAACACTTCCTTAGAGTTCACTCTCCCTCTGGTGGATGGCTAAAGCACTCCATTCTGTCATCAGATGATGACAGCTTGGAAGAATACTTTAATAACTGTGCAGGTGATAGCATTATTAGAATTTTAAGTTACAACATCTAGCAAAAATATCAAGAGCATTTTGATATGTACTGTAGGGAGAGTTTTTCCAGACCAGTGGATGTCTTCCACTTATAGACGTTTAAATTACAGGTGAGGAAACTAATTTTCTTTCTCATACATGGGCATCCACTAGTCTGGACATTACTCATGGGAAGGAGAAAAAAGGAAAAGCTAATTCCTTAGAAGGGAAGAAACATCAAATACAGGTAACATGAATCCCTTCAGGAGAAATGAAAATTGAATTTCCTTTATTCACTTCCTTTTTGTAATTTTAATTTTATTTGCTTGCTTTGTTTAGATTGAGGCCAGCCCGAAAGACCATAGGCTGCATCAGCAAAGGAGAGAGTTTCATTCTTGATGCTCTTAATGAAAGAATTTTAAATCTGATTGAACAAAGGATTATTCTTCTTGGCTCAGAATTTTGATGAACTGCTTGCAGAATGTACTTTGGTGTCCCTTGAGCACCTGGTCTTATTGACTGCCTTGCTTGGTTGGCATGTTGGATTGTATCTGTTGATAGGCAAGCATTTTTTTGAAAAACCCACATAAAGTAAGAATAGGGGTATCTGATTTTCTCCACTGGTCTGAAATAGATGGTCGACATTTCACATCCAAAGCGTTTTTGTTATGAGAGAGCTCTGTTTTTGTACATCAATAGTTAATAGTTAACATGCCAATAGATGGTACTCAGGAATGTGTAGTTTAGTTCCTGGGTTCTGAAGGACCAATACAACTTGTTGTTATGCACTGCAAATGGATTTCGTTATGCATTGCTTGACATTTTGCTAATGGATGTTTGGACTTTGGGCAAATATATCTAATTTCCAAGGGAAGACAAAGGCTAAATCAAAAATTGAGGAGGAGGGAAAGGACAAGTCTAAAATCAAAGAAAAGAAAGAATAGGTTGGTAGAGAGCCCACTGAATATGAGAAATGAGAATGCTCTGCATAGGCCCAGAGGTTTATGTAGTCTGTGTTTTCCTCCACTTTGAATTTACAGTTAGGCCTCACTGGACTTTTCAAATGTTTCTGAAGTTAAGATGGAAGATGTGTTGCAAGGCATTGAAAGAGTTAATTGAAGGTCTCACTACACCAGGAAGTAGTACTGACTGATTGTCACTTCCCAGTTATTAATAAACTATTTAGTCTTGTTGCAGCCACATTAGCCTCTCTGTGACCCTCGTTCTGGTTTGCACCACAACACAACAGCTAGCAGACCAGCTAATGAGGCTTGTTAAGCTAAACTGCTAGTCTGTACACATGGAGGAGAAAAATCCAGGCTTACTTTTTCTGCAAGATAACTGTTTAGATGATCTGTTGGTAGAGGTAGTCTAGTTGTAAGGCCTAGACTGCTTTGCTGCATTGCTGAGGGAAATCGCTGGAAGGTTTAACAGGTTGGGCTACGCCGCATTGACATACAGCCTGAGGGAGCCAGCAGGAATGAGGATCCTGAGGTTGCCCTGAAAGGAAAGTCAGCAGGTTCCATTTACTGAAATCCAATTCTTTTGAAGTTCCTAGCAGTTTGTGAGAGGAAATGTTTACAGTCCAAAGCTCAACACTGGGAATACTAGCAAACTTAAATCTGCTTTTATTGAAAGGCAGAGCAAGCAGGGCTGCTGCAGCACTCTAGCAGAGGGAGTTCAGATTCCAAGGAAGAAATGGGTGGGGGTGGGGGGTCCTAAAATGCCTTTTTTTACTGTGAAATGAGAAATTCTAACTCCCATGAACAATATCTAGACTTGTGTTCGTCCATGTAGGAGAAAGAATCCTTAGTGGTGCAGTCCAGAGTAGCAATGATCTATTCTGCCATTATATTGTGTTTCTGCTAGTGTCCACGTAACCCATACCCACTCAGTGTTGCAATACGTCTTCCCTCTATTGGGGCTGAGCCCTGTATCGAGGTTGTTGCCAGATATTCATCCAAACACAGTTCTTGCCCCAAAGAGTTTATGCTCTTAAAAATAAAGTACAAAATCTTACTGCCATGAAGGAAATAGAGTTTTGTGTCCCATTACTGGTTTCTATCTCCCTGGGATGTCAAATATTGCAGAAGTATGGTCAGACCCTAGATGTGGGAGAACATGTCTGTCTTACAACAGAGATCCCTATTGTTGATTAAGAAGGGACCATTATGTCCAAAGGGAGCCCTGTCTGATCCACATTAAAGGATTCTCAGGTCTCCATTAGAGATATGGAGGCTCCCCATCATAAAGGGTAATCTCTATTGTTGTTGGGATATGAGAGAGGTTCCATTAACATGTTTCATAATGCAATAGGAACCCATTTCTTTGTGGTTTCTCTACTCGCTGTTGATGAAACGCCTGAAAAGCCAAGACCCAGGGACTTAAAAGGCTAATCTTCCTAAGTAAAAACGGTGTTTGCATTTTTTTTTATTTTTTTTTAATGCTTTGTGAAGCCGAGGATTTTAAAGCCATTTGCAGATTTGGAACAATTTTCGATTACAGTGGGGTTTAATTTTTTTTGTAAAGCTGATTAAGCAGTATACCTTTAAAGCTGTACCTAAATGATTGTACAGATTTGTGAAGCATCTAATGTTAGCAAAGAGATATCCAATATCAGACAGTGCATACTCGAAAATACTTTTAATATGCTAATTTCTACATTTATTTTTCCAAGGTAAATTCATGCTAAATTTTCCCTCTATCAAGGGACTTTATTAAAAAATAATAATTACGTACATGTGAACATGTCATGATGTTTGCTAACCATATACATGTTCATTTTCATACACAAATTAAAACTTGCAGTATTCAGACTATTTTTAATATAATGTGGATTCAACTGCCTTCAGTAAGAGAAGAGACATAGTTCAGATACCTACTATATCTTTTTCTGTTACAATGAGTAGAAAGTCTTAGCAAACTGCTAAGACCTCATGTAAAATAAGTTTTAACAATTCTTTCTGCATGAAAGAAAATAAGCTTGTTGAAAGGTATTAGTAGCTGTTGTGCTGAAGGAAGGTTTTCTGTTATTAAATTGATAGAACAAGAAGCATTAATACATTATGAGCATATGTTCTTTCTTTGTTCCTTGGATTCATGGGTGCAACATATTATGAATTTGTAGAAAGCTATTTGTCCTGGACACAGTCTGCAGAGGAAACATCTTACCAAGAGTAAAACTTGGTATGGTTTCAGAGGCCAGAAATATTTTGAAGCAGTCTGTCTTTACACAGGCCAGCATCCAGGATATTATTTTGTCCTATACTTAACCTTCTTTGTCAAAATACTGTTTAACAAAGTGACATAAAATAATATCTCATAACTATGGTCAAATTTGCTTGCCTTTTATTAAAGTTCACATACATTTTAATGTATTGTAACTAGTTGTAAGCTCATGGAAAAATAATTGATACCCATGTATACCTATTAATTGTATTATATTATGATTATTTAGCTATTTTATTTCCAGGATCCTTCTTTTTCCCATGAGAATTTATAAGCCAATGTTAAAGCATCCAGCTATTAAGAATAAACTGTTAAATAATTAAACCTCTATTTCTTCAATCTTTATGTCTGTTTAGTATTTTTTATATTCCTGGTGGTGTTCATGATGAATTTATAATGTTTGATTATTGGTGACTTAATATTCTTATGGAATGTCTTTTAAATGTTGCCTTTCCATGCAAACTAGGTACATGTAGTATTTTATTGTCAAAATAATGTTTCAAGTAGTAAAATGGCAAGGGAATACTGACTGAGCTATTAATAAAACACACCAGCTTTTAGCTGGCAAAGCAGCCTTCTTTCCATCAAATATGTCTCAGCCTTTAATAAAGAAACTCAAGTGATGTAGGTGAAAAATTACTTTTCTCACCCGGTCATCTGTCTGTCATGTATTATTCAGGTCACCAATGTTTGTCCTGAACTGTATCATTCTGTAGTTGTGTCAGGTATGAAATATGTTCAGTGTAATTCCATCAGACTCCACGAAGTTGATTAGAACAGATCACCTTTCGGCATGGGCACAAGTTATCTCAGCAGATTGAGTGAAAAAGACTTATTTATCTTTGCCTTATAATAAAGAAAGAGATGAGCAAACTTATCCATTAACTCAACAAGAATAACATATTTGGTGTGAAAACAAACTGCAGTCAGTAATTCTATTGAAAATACTATAGTACATGGATGTTTCTTTGAAAATACATACTTGCATTTGGAAGCATAAAATATTAATCTAAGACCACATATATTATATTATGGTCTTTTAAATTATAAATATTTTTTCCTAAACAAAAATGATGGAAAATAATTAAATTTGCTCTGCTATATATTTGGTTCATTCTACTGACATTGTTCTGCGTTAAAAATTACAAATATTGGTGGGGGCTTAAACACAATGGAGGGAGGTACATTATTTTATATAAGAGGAGATGGGCCGCTAGATGGGGAATGGCTCTGGGTAACAGAGAATTCTTTCCTAGAAGTCTGGCTGGTGGTTCTAACTGATTGCTATATTTGGGGTGAGGAAGGAATTTTTCCCCAGGTCAGCTTGGCAGAGACGATGGGTTTATTTTTTCCCTTCCTCTTCAGTGTGTGGCATGGGTCACTTGCTGTTTTGAACTAAAGTAAATGGTGGATTCTCTGTAACCTGAAGTCTTTAAATCAAGATTTGAGGACTTCAGTAACTCAGCGGAGGTTATGGGTATACTACAGGAGCACATAGGTGAGGTTCTGTGTCCTGCAATGTGATCCTAGATGATCATGATGGTCCCTTCTGGTCTTAAAGTGTGAGTCTAAGAACAGGGTTATAAACAAGGTGTGATAAGATGAATCGAGAAAGGGGAACAATTAGGAAAAAACATTGACAGAGGAATCATTTCTCAAGGAAAGTGACTGGAGACCCATTCTATATGCAATATTTATACCTAAACTTTCCAAATTATAGAAATTGTATCACAAGGAACAATCTTGCATTGGCATTGAAGTGAATAGCTGGCCTAATCATGATTTTTTCATGTCTAATGCCTATGAACCCAGTGCAGTGAGATGATGGGTACCTCTACTCCCATAAATGAATGGAAACAACCTCAACTGACCCATTCCTTCTTTATCTTTTGGGCCCATGTTAATACCACTGTTAAGTTTTCATGCTAATAAAGGCCATCTCTTCTTAAAGTAACACATTACAATGTACATGGAAGTTGGTTTGGCAGATCAGAACTGTTCTTCCTGCATGGATATTTTTAAGCCACTTAATGCCAATTGCAGTCTGGCAAACATTTAGGCATATGTGTAATTTTACATGTATTACTAATCCCAGCAATATTAAATAAATGGCTTATCATTTCCATGCAGGAGGAAGAGCACCGGGCTGCCATATGCACTGTTGTGAGATTGTAACACTGTGTGGCAAGCTACTCCTTCTGTGAGTGACCTCATGCCAAAGTGACAGTAACTGAGGACCAAACCACCATCTACCTTCCTTAAATTAAAGCAAGTGAATAATGAATGTTTCCAGCACTTTTTAAGACCAATTACGTGTTTCTAATTACCTGTGAATAACTCAAAATATTTCAGTAAAGAGTTAAGAAATGCAGGTAACCAGACCGACACCTGACCTGGCTGGCATCTGACCAATAAGGGGACAAGATACTTTCAAATCTTGGGAGGGGGAAAGCTTTGTGTGTGGGTCTTTGTCTGACTCAGAGTGATCTTGGAGTCAGAAGGAACCAGTCATCTTTTCATCAAATCCTCACTTTTCTAAAGTAAGTTTAGATAGCATAGCGAGTAGATTTCTGTTTTTTTTTTCTTGGTACGTTCCCTGTGTGAGAGGGAGGGGTTATTCCTTTTTTTTTCTGTAACTTTAAGGGTTTGTCCAGAGGGGGAATCCCTTTGAGTTTGGAAATTGAGTACCCTGTAAAATAGTTACCATCCTGATTTTACAGAGCTGGTTTTACCTTCTTTGTTTTAATAAAATCTTTCTTTTAAGAAGCTGACTGTTTTCTATGGTGTTAAAAACCCCAGGGGTGGGGTTTTTTTAGATCACTGTGTAACCAATTGGTTAGGAGATTATTCTCAAGCTTCCCAGGAAAGTGGGGTACGGGCTTGAGAGGGCATTTTTTGGGAGGGAAGGGAACTTCAAGTGGTTTCCTTTCCTGGATTCCTGTTTAAAACACTTGATGGTGGCAGTGTGAGAAGCATTTCTCAGGGTGCAGGGAATTTTGTACCTTGGGGGTTTTAACCTAAGCTGGTAGAAATAAGCTTAGGAGCTCTTCATGCGGGTCCCCCCATCTTTACCGTAGAGTTTAGAGTGGGGAGGGAACCCTGACAACAACCAATTTTTGTCAGGCCCTTCAGTGGAAATTTAAGGCATGTTTTACTGTATATGAAACAGTTAAACTTGTCGTTGGATTTTAATTTTTGAATAGTTACAATGAGATTGTTTAATAAATACAGAACAAACAGAATCAGACTTTAATGCATCAAGGCAATGCATTATCTTTTGTTTAAAAAAAGGAAATTAAACCCCTGATTTTATCCCATGTTTCTTGTATAAAAATGTAAAACACGTAAGGATTATATTTTAAAGTGTTGACAATTTATACTATTGGCATAACTTTAAATCAGTAATAGTTGAGCATTTTTCTTTACATTGTATTTCAGTCTTCTGATGTGTTCCCTCTTTGCTCATCAGAAATAATTTTTTTCTGTCTTTATCCACTTATCTCTCTCTCTCTTTTTAACTCGATAAAGAGCTATACAGTCTGAGCTTACTTAATGGATACAGTGGGTCACATTTTGCCCTCAGATACAAGGACTGGGCTCAACTCCCATTGAATCTACAAAGATTGCAATCAATGGAAGTTCTTCACGTGTATTTGAGGGTGGAATTTGGCCTAGTACATTTAAAGAGATCATATAATTAATGTATGTATAGTTTCTGCTTTAGAAAACAACAGTAAAGCACTATATAAATTCTAAATACGGTGTGCTTGCTGATGCCACTCTGGATGGTGCAGAAAGAAAACACAGTTCACTAACAATTGGTTTAAAGACCAAGGTTGCATTTTTTACTGAAACATAATAGCTCAAACAGCAATGTTATTCAACGGCTGTTAATCCCTGCCAGTAGTAAGTAACCATAAAGCCTGAGGGCACCAGGCACGTGCCTCAGATTCTCCGCAGATACGATCTCTGAGCTGGAATATTGGGAAGAAACATACTTTATTACGGGGAGCTGTTTACCTTTATGGCCAACTCTCAGGGAATATCGTGATATTTTGTGGTTTTCATAAAGGTGCTGGAATCAAGAGACTGCATGAGACTCTCAGCTTTCATGAAAAAAAAAAGTAATTTTCCTAGTCCACCTGGATGCAGAGAAAAGCTTAAAAACAGGAAGTGAGTGCTCCATAAAGGCTCAGAAACCAGAAGGCAAATGAAAATAACACAAAATGTATTTTTTAAACCTTATTTTTAAGCCCATCTCATGAATTTCATTTCCTGTTTGGCCAGCGTGGTGAGCTGCAGGTGAGCGCAGATCTCATCAGCAGAGGTGACCTTGATGGAGTCCCAGAACCGAAGACGAGCTCCAGCATGGACCGAGCGTGAGGTACTCGATCTGATCGCTGTATGGGGAGACGAAACCGTGCTAGCAGAGCTAGGGTCCAAAAGAAGAAACGCCAATACATATGCCAAAGTCTCCAAGGGCATGCAGGACAGAGGCTACAACAGGGACGCGCAACAGTGCCGCGTGAAAATTAAGGAGCTCAGGCAAGCCTACCAAAAAACCAGAGATGCAAACAACTGCTCTGGGTCACAGCCCCAGACATGCCGCTTCTATGATGAGCTGCATGCCATTCTAGGAGGTGCAGCCAGCACTGACCCACCCATGTGGTATGACTCCGTATGTGGATCATCAGAAACCACAGAGGAGCATGATGATGATAATGATGCTGTAAATAGCGCCCAGACACAGCAAGGAAGCAGAGAAGCCCTTTTCCCCGAGAGCCAGGAACTCTTTGTCACCCTGGAGCCAGTACCCTACGAACCCTCCCAAGGCGTGCTCGATGCAGGAGAAGGGACCTGCATTAATTCGTGGCCAGTACAGCTACAGCTACTGGAAAAGTCTGTTAACATGTTCGGGGATGGAGCAGAAATCCTCCGGGGACATCTCCAGAAAGATCTACTGGATGTACTCCGAAAGCCTGTGCAAAAGGTTTCTGGGGAGGGCAGCCTTATCCTGTGCTCCGTGGTAACACACTCTACCACGCCAGGCCAGTAGCACGTAGTCTGGAATCATTGCTTTGCAAAGCATGGCGGCGTATGGTCCCGGTGTTTGCTGGCATTCAAGCAACATCCGTTCTTTATATGTCTGTGTTATCCTCAGAAGAGTGATATCATTCATGGTCACCTGGTTGAAATAGGGGAAATTTTATTAAGGGGGTATTCAGAGGGGCTCTGTCCCTGCTGGGCTGTTTGCCTGTGGCTGAACGGAAATCTTCCCCGCTGTGACCCACGCGATGGGGGGAGGGGGAACAGCGAACATCTTGGATGTGTGTCTGTGTGTGGGGGGGTGTAGATTAGGTTCGCGCTGCATGTTAACCCGAAAACCGCCGCTCCTCCCTTTTCAATTGCCAACCTGTTTGTTTTAAATTGCCAGCCCAAAGGCTGTTTGTTATGGGAAATGAGGGGGTTGCTGTTTGAAAACAATCCCACATGTTATGAAGGTTAAAGAAGCCTATAGACTGTGTCTTACCATGGCTGCCAGCAAGCCGAATTCTGTTACCCGCCGGACCTGCTTGTGTGATCTCTCACACCAAACCGGCAGACCCTCAATATAACAGGCAAAGTGCAACCTTGGACCAAATGCACATGTGATATGTAATGTTTGGAGCATTGTTCTCTAATATGTGTCTTTTAAACTACTCCTCTCCCGTTTGTTTCCTCCCGCAGATGCAAATGTTTCAACGCCACCCCTTTCATCACCGTCCCAGAGGCTAGCGAAGATTAGAAGTAAAAAAAAAAGGAATCGAGACGATATGTTCTCAGAACTCATGGAATCCTCCCACACTGAAGCTGCCCAGCAGAATGCGTGGAGGCAGACACTGTCGGAGTCCAGGAAGGCAGAATTTGATCGCGCGGACAGGTGGCGTGCTGAAGACAATGACTGGCGGGATGAAGAGAGACAGCGGCGGGATGAAGAGAGTAGGTGGCGTCAGTGTGCAGAGAGAAGGCAGGATGCAATTCTGAGGCTACTGGAGGATCAAACGGAAATCCTCCGGCTTATGGCTGAGGAAAGGCGTAGGTTTCAGGAAAGGCCGCCTGAGTCCAGACCGCAGCTAGAGCCCCTGTGTAACCAACAGCCCTCCTTCCCGAGTCCCATAACCTCATCCCCGAGACGCCCAAGAATGCGTTTGGGTGGCCTCCGTGCATCCAACCACTCAAGCCAAGAGAACAGTCCAAGCAAGAAAGGGCTGGCATTCAATAAGTTTTAAAGTGCTGTGTGTCCTTGTCCTTCCCTCATCCCCTCCTCCACCACCCATCCTGGTGCTTCCCTTCCTCCACCACCCATCCTGGTGCTTCCCTTCCTCCACCACCTATCCCGGGAGACTGTGGCAGTTACCCCCATAGTTTCCCCTCTGTGTTTTACGAATTAATAAAGAATGCATGATTTTTAAGCAACAATGACTTTATTTCCTCTGCAAGCGGTGACCGAGGGGGGGAGGGCAGGGCGGTTTGGGTAAAGGGAAGTAGAGCGAATGAAGGGGCGGGGCTTTTCATTACTGGGGAAAAACAGAACTTTCACACAGCATTCTGGCCATTCATGAAACTGGTTTTCAAAGCTTCCCTGATGCGCAACGCACCCTGCTGTACTCTTGTAATAGCCCTGGTGTCTGGCTGCGCATAATCAGTGGCAAGGCGATTTGCCTCAACCTCCCACTCCGCCATAAACGTCTCCCCCTTACTCTCACAGAGTCATTAAACTTCACCAGCGAGCTTTTAAACGGCCAAATGCACATTCCACCACCATTCTGCACTTGCTCAGCCTATAGTTGAAAAGGTCCTGACTACTGTCCAGGCTACCTGTGTATGGCTTCATGAGCCATGGCATTAAGGGGTAGGCTGGGTCCCCAAGGATAACTATGGGCATCTCAACATCCCCAACGGTTATTTTCTGGTCTGGGAAGAAAGTCCCTTGCTGCAGCAGCTGAAACAGACCAGAGTTCCTGAAGATGCGAGCGTCATGTACCTTTCCCGGCCATCCCACGTTGATGTTGGTGAAACGTCCCTTATGATCCACCAGTGCTTGCAGCACTATTGAAAAGTAACCCTTTCGGTTTATGTACTCACAGGCTTGGTGGTCTGGTGCCAAGATAGGGATATGGGTTCCGTCTACCGCCCCTCCACAGTTCGGGAACCCCATTGCTGCAAAGCCATCCAGTATGAGCTGCACATTTCCCAGACTCACAACCCTTGGTACCAGCAGCTTGGTGATCGCCCTGGCTACTTGCATGACAACAGCCCCCACTGTAGATTTTCCCACTCCGAATTGATTCGCGACTGACCGGTAGCTGTCTGGCGTTGCAAGCTTCCACAGGGCTATCGCCAGTCGCTTCTCTACTGTGAGGGCTGCTCTCATCTTGGTGTTCTGGCGCTTCAGGGCAGGGGACAGCAACTCACAAAGTTCCATGAAAGTGCCCTTACGCATGCGAAAGTTTCGCAGCCACTGGGATTCATCCCAGACCTGCAGCACTATGTGGTCCCACCAGTCTGTGCTTGTTTCCCGGGCCCAGAATCGGCGTTCCACTGTATCAACAAGCCCCATTACCACCATGATGTCCACCTTGCGGGGGGGCCTTTTTTGAGAGAGGTCTGTGTGCATGTCCTCATCACTGTCCTCAGGCTGTCCTCAGGCTGCTGCTGTCCCCTCCTCGCCTCCTGTTGGTCTAGCAGCTCCTGGTTCTCGTTCGCCATATACTCCTGGACAATGCGCGTGGTGTTCATAACGGCGATAACAGTTGCGGTGATCTGATCGTGCTCCATGGTTTCCCTGGGAGCAGAAGCGACGGGTGGATAACAATGGTGTCAGCAATATGGTGCCCGCATGAAAAAAGCCGCGAAAGGATTTTTGGCTCCCCTCTCAGTTGCTTTCACGGAGGGAGGAGGGAGCAAGGGTTAGGCTCATTTCCTTCTAGCTGCAGATAGTACAATATGCGGTGAGCAAGGGTTAGGCGCCTTCCCTTCTAGCAGCAGATGGTACAATATGCTCTCCTGGCCCCCTCAAGGATTGAACTCGCAACCCCGAGTTTAGCGGGCCAACGCTCATACCGCTGAGCTATCCCTCTGCCTGTGTTCCAGGCAGTGCTGAATCTCCCTTAAACAAAACGTAAAAAAGAGAATGACCAGAGTCAGTCTGGTCACTCCCATTTATGTCCAAGCGCCCCCAGCCAGCCACAACATAGGCTGCCGGCCAGGAGCACACGAATTTCAAGCATATTGTACGATCTGCAGCTAGAAGGCAAGGAGCTGCTGCTGTATTGTCCCGCGACCACAACCATTTATAGCATATTGCGCCATCTGCAGCTAGAAGGCAGGAGCTTATGCTGTGTAGTCCAGCGACTACCAGCCTCAGGTGGAACGGCCCCCTCAGGGATTGAACTCGCAACCCCGGGTTTAGCGGGCCAACGCTCAGAATGCTGAGCTATCCCTCTGCCCGTATTATAGCGTGACTGAATCCCCACTAGACCTAATGTCCAGGCGTACGCTGGAGATGTACGGTAATTGTGAGCTGAGCAGGCTTCCGTAGCAAACAGGGAAACCCCGGAAAAAAGGCGCGAAAAAGATTGCTTTCAAGGAGGGAGGGAGGGACGTTTGATGGCTTGATGACATGTACCCAGAACCACCAGCGACAATGTTTTCTGCCCCATCAGGCTTTGGGATCGCAACCCAGAATTCCAATGGGTGGCGGAGACTGCGGGAACTGTGGGATAGCTACCCGCAATGCAATGCTCCGAAGGTCGATGCTAGTCTCGCTACTGTGGACACAGTCAATCGACCTCATGGTCTTAATGCTCTTTAGTGGGGACACACACAATCGATTCCATAAATTCGGGTTTTAATATATCGACTTCTATAATTTCGACCTAATTCTGTAGTGTAGACGTACCCTCAGACTCTGGGCCTGATCCAAAGGCCATTGAAGTCAATTGAAAGATTCCCATTCACTGCACTGGTGACTGGAGGGCACTAGTTCAGGGCACTAGTTCAGGCTTTATGTGCTCTACAGTCATCTTTAATACTCCTGTTCCCAAACCCATGCAAAAGTTGTAGGAAAGCAGGACACGACAGCAACCTCTACTACATGGAACTTCTGCCACAGAAATATCAACAAATTATAAAATCTACCTTGTAATCCAAGACTATTTAACTAAGTACAAGTGTGCTTAAAAAAAACAGTCCAGCTGTGAAATTAATGAGCACCATCCTCTCTAAATAACTGTAGGTGGTTGTACACAACCTGGTGGTGACTCAGTATCTTACTGGTCTTTGTGAGCAAGCAACAACTTTGCTACTCCATATTAACTGCTCTTGGAGATACCTACCTTAGAATCATAGAAGGGACCACAAAGGTCATCTAGTCTAACCCGCTGCCATGATATTGCCTTGCCAGATTTGCCTGCATTTCTTGACACCTGTTGTGGGAGCAAGTGGGACAATACCAGGACCATGATCATGTACCTGGGCCACAATAGCTAGAGGTTTCTCTTTATTTGAATCCGCAAAACAACCTGCGTTTCCCATCAAATTGTTACCCTTCTTGTTGAATGATTAAACCTTTGCAAAGACCTAGTCTTTCATACTTGGCAAACAGTGTTGGAGAGAGCTGGTCCTGCTCACTATGTCAGTTAAACCATATCTGGACAGCATCAAAACTCTGCTGCTCACTTTCCAGCTGTGCGCTGATGAGTAGATTCTGTGGCTGTAGAGCCAAAAAGAGGAATTGGGAACAGTCAAACCTATACATTAACAATATTAGTTAGATCTTGCTGAAAATTCTCAGGCATTATGAACTGCCTCCGTTCATCCTTCTGTATGGTGAAACAAGCTATTCTTAACCAGTTCACTGCCTGAATGTTCTGTGGGCCCATGCTGAGTGCTACTGTAGAGGTGTCTGAGCAGAGTTTTATTTGAATGTTATGCCATCTGATACCTGATTTACTACCAGTGAAGCTGTGTCACTGCTGACCTCTTTAGGAAAACCGGGTGCTAATTTTCCTAGTGTAGTCGTATCTCACTGGTTACAAGTCATATTCAGAAAACACACTGAAGTGGATAGTCAACAGCTCAGTTTTAATCTAAAACAATAGCTGAAGAGAAATTGCTCCCCACACTGAACAGGGAATCTATTGTAGAAATCACACGGTTGGAATAAGGCTGTAATGATGGTTTTTAAATAATATTTGAGAACCATTTTTGAACATATTTGTTGCTAGCATGATTCAAACCATTGTGTTGTCAGGGCCTTCAGTAAAGTGCCCATATAGTAAAGTGCCCATATATAGTGCCAAATACAGTGCACATCTTTTAAAAAGGAAAGAAGAAGAACCCGGGGAACTACATACTGGTCAGCCTCACCTCAGTTTCTGGAAAAATCATGGAACAGGTACTCAAGGAAACCATTTTGAAGCACTTGAAGGAGACGAAGGTGATCAGGAACAGTCAACATGGATTCACCAAGGGCAAGTCGTGCCTGGCCACCCTGATTGTCTTCTATGATGAGATAACTGGCTCTGTGGATATGGGGAAAGTGGTGGATGTGATACATCTTGACTTTAGCAAAGCTTTTGATACGGTCTCCCACAGTATTCTTGCCAGCAAGTTAAAGAAGTATGGATTGGATGAAGGGACTATAAGGTGGATAGATGCTGGTTAGATTGTCAGACTTAATGAGTAGTGATCAACGGCTTGATGTCTAGTTGGCAGCTGGTATCAAGCGGAGTGCCCTAGGGGTTGGTCCTGGGGCTGGTTTTGTTCAACATCTTTACTAATGATATGGATGATGGGATGGATTGCACCCTCAGCAAGTTTGTAGATGACACTAAGCTGGGGGGAGAGGTAGATATGCTGGAGGGTAGGGATAGGGTCCAGAGTGACCTAGACAAATTGGAGGATTGGGCTAAAAGAAATCTGATGAGGTTCAACAAGGACAAGTGCAGAGTCCTGCACTTAGGACAGAAGAATTCCATGCACCGCTACAGGGGACCGACTGGCTAAGCAGCAGTTCTGCGGAAAAGGACCTGGGGTTTACAGTGGATGAGAAGTTGGATATGAGTAAGCAGTGTGCCCTTGTTGCCAAGAAGGCTAACGGCATATTGGGCTGCATTAGTAGGAGCATTGCCAGCAGATCAAGGGAAGTGATTATTCCCCTCTATTTGGCACTGGTGAGGCCACATCTGGAGTATTATGTCCAGTTTTGGGCCCCCACTACAGAAAGGATGTGGACAAATTGGAGAGAGTCCAGTGGAGGGCAGCGAAAATGACCAGGGAGCTAGGGCACATGACTTACGAGGAGAGGCTAAGTGAACTGGGCTTGTTTAGTCTGCAGAAGAAAAGAGTGAGGGGGGATTTGATAGCAGCCTTCAACTACCTGAAGGGGGCTTCCAAAGAGGATGGAGCTCTGCTGTTCTCAGTGGTAGCAGATGACAGAACAAGGAACAATGGTCTCAAGTTGCAGTGGGGGAGGTCTAGGTTGTATATTCAAAAACACTATGTCAATAGGAGGGTGGTGCAGCACTGGAATGGGTTACCTAGGGAGGTGGTGGAATCTCTATCCTTAGAGGTTTTTAAGACCGGGCTTGACAAAGCCTTGGCTGGGGTGATTTAGTTGGTGTTGGTCCTGCTTTGAGCAGAGGGTTGGACTAGATGACCTCCTGAGGTATTGTCCAGCCCTAATCTTATATGATTCTTCTATTAAAGGCATTTTCATGAGTTCTGAAAGCAGTACTGAGTTGTTGAACCATACTGACTAGGAAAAATAGGTTTAAACTATATTAGTCTGAATCCTCTAGAACTGGGTTTAAAAGCTGTTTAATAAAATCATTTCCCCGCACGCTGTGGACAGAATCTTAGTGTGAGGATGCTGCTAGTTCTGGATCTGGTATATGAGCTTAGCAGGCCAATATAAAACAATTAGTTTACTCCTATCAGCCTGCTGTTCTTATAGTGAGGTCAGATTTGTGTAATTTACATGTGGAAGAAGAGAAGCCAATTTACAAATGGTTTTCCTATCATTTAACCATGCTGATTTCTTATTTTAAAATACATCTACCCAATGATAATGCTGTGTGAATCCCTGTGATTCTGCCAGATATGTCAGTAAGCTGTTAAAGGGTAGTCATCTTTAAAAAGAGTTCAGCTCTGAAACAAACATGACTCAACATTTATCTTCAAACAGAATTAGAATGAAGTTAAAAATGGTATCAAAGATGTTATGAAGTTTGCCTTGTCATGCAGTGAAAGACAGTCATACAGTATGTGTTTCAGCAAGCAGGCTTGAAGAAAACTGAATTTTGAAATTCAGTGCTTATTAAATTGTATGTACTAATTTTATAGCTATGTAATTATAATAAAATATGGCTTCTGTGATATTGTAAATGTGTGTAAACATTTACCTTCATGTTGTTTGACTGAAATTATATAAAGAAGGTTATGATATATGTGACTGATGGCACCGCCATTCATGTGTCTAGAATTAAATGTCAATGCAAATTTTCATTGTAAACCTCCTATTTCTAGTTTGTTTGTTTTTAAAATTAGACAGTTGTCTATATATAGTTCCTAGCCAAGAATTATTATTTTTTACAATATTGGAAGAGGAATTGATTTAACTAGGATTTTATTCTGAATTTAAATAATTCAGAAGTACCTTTGACAAGGACATGTGTTTGAAGTGGCTCGGTAAGAATCGACCATATCCGTTGAAATCGGTGAAAATCCTTTCACTGAAATTAATGGGCTTTGGTCAAGCCCAACAGGTATTGTTACCCCTTTTAACATGAGCTAGCCAAAACTTTGGGGTCTCTTTGGTTGGTCCAGTTAAAAAGAGACACTGGTGATGGAGTCAGGAATTTCTTTGATGAAATTTTGTTTATTTACCAAAAAAATGTACAAAATCCTATTTCCATGAACAAAATAGGAAACAAACAGGAGACAGTTCCTGTATCCACTGTTCCAAGACTGCTTTTCCAGCCAGCACTCTGTACTCAAACATTTTTTTTCTTTTAGTTTTTCTCTGGGCCATGTTACCAGCCTTCTTTATTGTGTGCTTGGCTCTCTCTCACTGTTTCAGCTTGTCCTTTGGTGCTTCACCATGTGCTGTGTCTCTGGGCTTGTCTTCACTACCAGGGAGATTGACGCTGCTGCAATCGATGCAGTGGGTGTCGATCTGGCAGGTCTAGTGAGGACCCGCTAAATCGATGGCAGAGTGCTCTCCGGTGAACCCTGGTACTCCACCTCTCCGAAAAGATTAAGGTAAGTCGACCAGAGAGCATCTCCCATTGACCCAGAGCTGTGGTTTTTGGACCGTGTGAGACAGACAGCTTGTCCCACCAAAACAACACTCTCTGAAGAGCAATGCCCAGGTCAAATTTTCATCTTGTTACAAACGTCCATTTGAACAATTATAAATATCTTTTGTTGTAGAAAACCAAACCCTAAAAATGTCAAAACAAAGCAGCTGCTGGTACTCATCTTGTTGAAAGAGCATACATGCAAGGAAAAGGCCACAAGCTGGTATGGTGAGATTCTGCAGCTCCCACAGGAGTTGGTCTAACATATTTTTAGAGTGACAGCACTGTCATGTCATTATGTTGTCACATTTAATACGTGAGAAATACCACACAGAGAATTCACCTACTTAGCTATGTTAAAATGAAGTAACTATATCTAAGGAAGTACAAGTACATGTAGCCACTGAACATCAGAATAGAACATATTGTCTCTAACATTGCACAGTAAAGGAAGGCCTGCTCCCATGAAGTACAATGAACTTGAACAAGGTCAAAGGGCACTGAAGGAACTTAGTTGATTTCAGGATCAAATCCTTCAACAGGGTGAGTTAAATCTGAAGTGTATTAGTGTTATACTTAATTTGGTTATTTTTTAAGTGCACACCCTATCTATACGTCTTGACTGGATGAGCTTGTGATGGCCATCTTAAATTTGCTTTTTATGATGTATGCCAATGACGGGTTTGCAGTTGTTTTGTATTATCAAAGCATACTTCAATGGTATCTAATACAAAACGATAACATGGGACCCATAACTCATAAGCAAATGGTCAGAGTTAGCTGGGATTTTGTAGCTCCTGATGGAATTTGAAAAAATTAACTACTTGGTCCCATTGGACCACAATGTTGTTGTTTTAAGGTGACAGTATTGTAGCTGGGGTTTTGTCCCAAGCATACTTTAAAAGCTAGTTCATAGTTTGTTGTAGAGTAATAGTTCCTTTTTATCTATTTTTTTGAAAAGTAACATACATAATTTAAAAATCCGTCTGTTCAACACAAAATGCAAGTGGAGACCAGAACACTGTTTCATTATGCTAGAAGGCAAATTTAATCAGGAACCAAGTCAAATCTGAACTTCTTCAATCCACGAAAACAAGTTTAAATTACCTGTGTTAGGCTGTTCAGAGGAGATGAACTGTTATGTATAATTCCATATCTCTCAGACTATAAAAAAGTACACAGTATTCCATTAATAATTTCAACTTTTATGTCCTTTTTTCAAATTAATCATGTTGTTTAAATTTCTCTTCTGTTATTTTGCATATGTGAATATGTGTGTGCGTTCAAATGTGTGAATATTTATTGCATTTTTCAATAATAGTGATTAGGTGTTAGGTACCAATGCCTTAGTGTTTACATATTTAAAAGTAATGTCACTAATGGAGCCCACTGTATCAAGTTTACTTTGAAGAAGTGTTTTCAAGGCAATTTCACAATCTTCTGTTTCCACTTCCACTTCCCATATCCTGATCCAATATATATATTTTCAGAACTGATGTTGCTCAGTTGTATATATAGTAATGCTAAACTGAAACAAGATATGTATGTAATATAGTTATGAAAATATCTGTTCAGTACATAGTGCTGTTATTGATTCCCTAACTGTATGTATGGGTCTCCAGTGTTATGGTTGTATAAGATAGTTTGAGTGAGTCCCATTTTCACTCCATAAATTAGAGCTGCCCTGGGTCAACTTTGTTATGCTTATTTTTTCTCCAGAAAGTACTTCCTTTTTACTTCTATGTAAATATTTTCTTGAAATTGCTACTCTTTTTTGCATTTCTTATTCCTTTTGAAAGATTCACCCTCTGTCACATAACTGGAAACATACCTGCAATGTGTGAAATTTCTTGCATGCGTTACTGCAGTTCATATGTGTTTAAAAACAGCCCTGTCTCAAATTAAGTAAACTTCTGATATGAGGGCCTCTTATGGAGTGAATGTGTCCCACCCCCAAACAGGCCAGCAAGGGCCAGTTATGAATCTGCAAGGAGGAAACAGCTAGAGGACCTGTCCCATGTTGGAGACATTGCGGGGGTGCTAGCTATGGACAAAAAGCCCTCCATCGTTAACCCTAACGGAAATAATGAGCAAATACTCCCAAGATGGATCTTTCTCTTTCACTTGCCTAGAAAGCAGAGTTTGGGATGGAGTTGGTTGAAATTGTGAGGAGTTGTTGAAGCTATGGTCTTTCTACTTTGGGAAGCTGGAGTGCGTTCGAGCTGAGTCCAGTAAATGAGAGTAGATAATATATTTTTTTTATTCTTTTTTTTTGTACAATCTGGAGAATGTCACGCCCTACTCTTTTCTTTAACATTTTCTGAAGGAAGCTATATTGTATACTTTTCCTTTACACAGTAGCTGAAGGAAATACTATTTTACCTATGTTTGAGCCTTAAAGAAATCGGTCATTTTTAATAGATTTTTATCTTAATAAAAGCACAACAAAACAGTGTTTAATCTTCACCCTGTTTCTTACGTCTCGCAATGGAAACCCAGAAACAACTATTGGATCTCTAGGGTTGAATAGTTATGTCAAAATCACAGAGTCATCAGACTACCCTTGCACAGGGGCAATACTGTATAGTATGTTCTGCAGAATATGCTGACAGTGTGATGAATTTTTGAGATTATAATGTGTGTAACTCAAAGAAATCCTGCTACATTGCCTATGGTCATTATCTTGGATTCACTCCTCCAACAGAGCAAATTCTTGTACCTGCCTTTCAAGGGCCTAGTTTTTAAAGAATGAGTGCCTGCAGTTAGGCACCTAAATAAGTGGCCTGGTTTTCAATAGAAACTGGTGAGTAATCAGGACTTCTGAATATCTGATGCCTCAATGTGAACATAGGCATCCTAACTTTCGACATCCATTTATTTATTTATTTTTACATAGCTTTATATTTAATCCTACTGGCCTCTAGCTGAAATCAGCTGCCACTATTGAACACAACTCTTTTGCTACAGTCAATAAGCAAGCAAAATTCTCAGTGAAGTCACTGAGTATTTTGCCTCCATTAGGTCTGTACCCAAAGTTCTTAAATGTGGAAAGTGGCAGGGAGGATTCATGATTCTGTCTGGTAGGTCCCAGTGGCACTGAAAAATACTACACTTGTCACACGAGTCAATCATACTTTCAGACTGATTAGCAATACACCTTAGGGTGTGCTGCAAACAACCCTTCACTGTTACCAAACCTTAAGCTGACTTTTGGAAACAATTTTCAGCGTAATATCTTCAAACCTTAAAAAAAAGGGAAGTTGATTATGCAGTAAGGTAGAGTAAAAGTTGACATTAGAGGAGTTAAGTACAGAGTGCTCATGTTATCTTTGGATTGTCATGCTTTTACTAATTTTTCTCACTATGCAAATGTTACTTATACTTTGTGTTAACTGACCAGTGAAATCTGTTCTGGCAAATTTGCACAAAGTAATAGAGGAGACAGACTAAAACAGATTGAAATAAAAGCAGCTGTTGCTGTGGGAAATATATTAAACAGTTCAGTGTACAGAGGGCTTCACATATTATATATATATATATATATATATATATATATATATATATATATATATATATATATATATATACTTTTAAGACTCTGTACTATTAATCCCTTGAACTAAAGGAGTTTATGTACTACAGTTAGTTGTGTGCATTTTAAAGTTCATGTTTGTAAGTTTTGAGCAAAGAATAATAGCCTATAACAGAAGGAGCGTAATAACAGGCAGTCTTGCAGTCAGAGTTCTCTGTATTTGACTTCATCTTTAATTGAGTAGAATATTTAGGTAGGAAATAAGAGTCCCATTCTTGCTTGCTCTTGGAGAGTTGAAGTTGTTACACAGGGATTCATTGTCAGCATAAGTCATGTGGCGTGAAGCCCTTTTTTCTGAGTGTGCATTGACAGGTGAGAGGTCCAAGCTGATGTAGCGCCTAGACAAGCTGAATCTTTCTCTTGTGATCTGTTGTGTCTTGTTTCACAGCCTCTGGTGAGTAAAATATTTCTCACCCATATTATTCTACTCTGGGATTGGTCTACAAGGCAGTCTTTATTTATGCTTGCTTTCTTTTGTGAGTTAAACCTATATAAGATGCGTTGGTGTCTTGCTTATTTCGAATGAACCTGTTTTAAAAGCACCTGAGTGAAAATATATTACTAAATCTGGTAACAATACAAACATGTCAAGTCATTAAAAAATATAAATGGGAAACTATATTTTAGTTTAGTAGGTGCAAAATATTCCATTATTACAAAGCAGCTCCATATTTCTTTGATTTGTGTTTAAAACTCTAAATATCTCCATATGCAAAATGTTTAATACTCTTACAAAATATATTAATATGTGATTAAGCTTCCTATAAACATTGATATATTTTCTCCAGTTCTTGATAATTGTATTACTTTGAAAATAAGTTTTGTAAAAGGATATTTCAAGTTATGCATAAACCAAGAATGTGTTGTTTCTGTATCCATTAATTAAATTAAAATAGAAAATAATTATTTTCCATTGAAATTAGATAATGGCAGATAGTGTGCTATATTAGTTGAGCTTCACTATAAATAATAGACTTTACTGGGTAAAATGCCCTGTTAGGCTTGCTTTGAGATAATGATGTTACTTCTGAAAATGTAGTTGTATACTGAAGTTTGTGAGGAGAGAGGTGTCTTACAGAATAGAATTTGCTTAGAAAAAAATCTGCAGTGTATTCTGTATATCATCGTAGGTAATTTACCTTGCAGTTACTAGTCAGTCTGTAGTTGAAGGAAATAATTACTGATTAAATCATTTTGTTCTCTCTCTCTCTCTCTCTGTCTCACTCACACACACACACACACACACACACACACTTGTAGTTATATGGAAAGAGAATTTCCAAAAGAACGATTATATTATTCGATCAGCATTCTTTTCAAGTCTTTTTACAATGTAATCTTTTTGTGCTGGGATGTTTGCATGTGGCTTGTAGTGGGCTTTGCCTTGAAGTTAGCTTTTAACTGTATGTTATATTTCTGTGCTACATTAGTACAATACAGCAGAATACTCCTTAACTGGCACCTCTGGTGTTAACTGTAATCTTCAGTTAAATAGTGGCCCTAATGATCATAGTCTCATAGCAATAATAAATGTTTAATTATTTTCTTTAAAAATAAGCATAGTATAGACAATGGTTCTCAACCTATTTACCATTGTGGGTTGCATATGCAGCTCTCTATATGTTATGTGGGCCTCATCCATGCAATATATATACTACCTGTATAACCCAGAGGATGTCACATGGGCCACAGCTGTGTGTTGATTGGGCTACAAGCAGCTCAGAGGTCGTATGTTGAGAACCACACTGGTACAGATCATTAAAACATTTATTTACACATTTATATTCCTGTGAGATTGATTCACTTCATAGCGAGAACAGCTCAAGGTAGCATCATGAAGTGAGTAACTACTCACACATAAAACAAAATATGATCCCAATTTTGCCAGAGGTAGAAGCATCAAGTTCACCAAGGTACTTTTTGCACATG
This sequence comes from Chelydra serpentina, assembly GCA_037349315.1. NCBI lineage: Eukaryota > Metazoa > Chordata > Testudines > Chelydridae > Chelydra > Chelydra serpentina. The sequence goes on from JBAIAC010000002.1 coordinate 85,856,829, forward strand.
CCTAAATTTCAGCACCTGGATAACCCCATTGACATCAACAAGTTCAGTACTACTAGCAAAATACAGTGGAGGGGAGGAGGAAAGGGTTAAAATCTTTGCCCCATTGAAACCCAACAGCAAAACTACCAAGGTAACTGGCCCTCCAGTTCTTGAGGACATCCAGAATGCTTCTGACAATGCTTGTGCACTGACAGATGAAACACTTCCTGGAAAAAAAGATGCTGACAATGGAAGAACACAAGAAACAGTAAACACAGGGTCCAGCTGCCAGACCCACCCTGGTGGCCAAACAGCCACTGCAAAGGATTTTTGGGGGAGTAGGGAGAAGAAAATGGTTGTGTGATCAGAGAGATATTGAGGTTGAGAGACAGTAGCTATTGACAGAGATCCAACAAGTGGGAGAATAATCCTCTCATTTGTCAAGGCAGTGGATTAGGTCACCTACCCCGATTTTCATCCTAGAGGGTCTCTATTTATCTCGTCTTTTCACAATGTATTGGAAATGGGCTGTAACCAAACCCTAGGTTGTTGAGGTAGAGTCTGTCTGTACTGTGCCCCAAAAGCTTGCTGGTGAGCTTTATTCAATTTTTCTGTCTCCAGCAGGGAAGCAATTCCAAAGTCTTTTTACTGTTTCAGAGGGGGTGGTTTTTTATTCGTATTATTTTTATTGTGCCTCCAGGCAAAATTTTCCTAAGATTGTAAGTCCAGTCTATTCAAGTGGCTGATTGACTGCAGGGCCCAGAGGTTGAAGAATTTGTGGCAGCAAGTCAGCTTGCAGCAATAAAAGCTATTTTCTTCCAGCACCATCAGCTCCCATTATAATGGACACCACAAAGGCCCCAAAAGATAAAATCAGCTGCAGAAAGCGTTCACACTTCTCACCTCCTGTGGAAGCTAATATTGCAGACAGCTTCTTTGCCAACTTCATTTTAAGAAACCGCTGAATCTGGAATTGGGACATTATCCTTTCTCTCTCTTTTTCTGCTTCATATTAAGATTGATCAAACCCAGTAATGCTGGATAAAGAGAAGAGAGCAGCATTACCACAAGAAAATATTGGGCTGCTAGTGTGGGCTAGATGTGAGCAGCTCATAAGTAACAATTAAAAAGTCCAAAAGTGAACTCTTGGATGTCAGTCCCAATCAAGGTGATCATTCATGTCCAAAGAACTCTCACTATAAAATGGAATTGTGGAGTTTGTGTATTCTACTTTCCAATATGAAAGAAGGGAGCATTTCGGAAGAGAAGGCAGGAAGGACTTAACGGGCTTTTCAGGTCAGAAACTATATCCTACTTAATATGAAAGATTTGTTCAATTTCTCAATTAGAGTTTGGAAACTTAATGCCTACTGGGAACTTAGTGCCTTTAGTGCAGATATTTCCAAAAATTGCTTTCAGGGAGCGATTAATCAATGGAGAAAATAGTTTGAGACACCCAATAAAATATCTTCATACATAAGGATTTTTCTGAAGTGTATAGGTTACCAGCTAAGGAGATATAGTAAAGTCTATAACCTCCTGGGTAAACAGCATTGACTGGATATGGTATAAAGAATTACAATTGATTCGGGGTAACATCATATCTATGGGATGTTTAAATAGAAAATCTGGCTGTGCTTTGAAGAGAGCCTCTAAAAAGGAGGGAAGTGTTTTTAAAACTCGAATTGAGATAATTCTTTGTGGCAACTTGTAAGGATATCAATTTCTTTCTGCCTTGAATACTAGAGTAAAAAAATGGATTTGGGCTTTTTGGCAAACTATTCCTTTGATATATTTTTCTCTGGTTCACATGGTATGCTATAGAAGCCAAGGTTTGTGTCTGGCTTAGAGAAGCAATTGGTGTGTCTTATCAGTTTTCTTCTTTAAAGATATTAAGAAACTTTTGGCAAAATTATCTTTTAAAATGAATTATTAACATATTTGTATTGTGGTAATGTGTGGAGGCCCTGATGTTTCATTGTGCTAGGCTTTTTGCATATTCATATTTTTAAAAAAAGACAGTCCCTCTCCCAGAGTTTACAATCTACAGAAAGAAAGGAATCCCATCTTTTGAATTCTTAGTTTTTGGAAGATGTGATACTTTGCAGTTTAGGTTTCCAGTGACTGTTCAAGGGCTGTCAATCTCATAGAGAAGGAAATGTAGTTTATGCTTAATATTTTGTAGCCTGTCTGGCTAACTCAATACCGCTAAAGGGAAAAGTCTTTCACCTGACAATTGAAACTTTCACAAATCTGTTCAGACTAATGAGTTGGCTGTGGCACTAATAATAATAAATAGTATGTATGTAGCACTTGCATAAGTAGATACGGCATCCACACTGATCTAATAGGATCTGAACCTATATATGACAGGGTGAATTTGATGTTCTCTGTAAATAATAATTGTTGAATAAAAAGTGAGGCTTCTTAATTGCTAGTTTTATCCAAAACAGAGCATGTGAAGGCCCAAGATATTACCAATAGAAGGAAATTTCCATTTCTAAAGAAAGATTCGTGACACTGAGGAATAAAATTCATATTTTTATGAAGATCAGAAAAGCAGTTTTTTGGGGTTGTCTACATGTGCTAGGAATTGGATGCATCTCAGACCCTAGAAAGAATTGTATGCTTTTGTATTGGTCCCATACCTTCCAGAACGGTCATCTGATAATTTTTTGCAAGGCATTGTTTTCTCTCAGGTTCCAGTAAAGATCTCTGATCAGTGAAAGTAAACAAATATCCCTTTGTGAAGGAGAACAAAACTTTAAAAGCATCTGTGGGTTCACAGTTTAGGATCAAAGCCAAGATAGTGGCCACAATAATAATCACTTCTAAAGACTTAAGTGGTGGTGGGTAGATTTCCAAAGGCACAAAGGAGATTGGCTATACTAAAAGAAGGACAGGAGACATTTGACATGGGTTTAGTCAGGCCGCAACTTTATTATTAGATGTCTGGGACTACCCGGCAGATAAAAGTGTACAGTGCAGGTAACTCCATGTTTTCTAGTATCAGAGGGGTAGCTGTGTTAGTCTGGATCTGTAGAAGCGACAAAGGGTCCTGTGGCACCTTATAGACTAACAGAGGTATTGAAGCATAAGCTTTCGTGGGTGAATACCCACTTCTTCGGATGCAAGCAGTGGAAAACAGTTTTTCCACTGCTTGCATCTGAAGAAGTGGGTATTCACCCATGAAAGCTTATGCTTCAATACCTCTGTTAGTCTATAAGGTGCCACAGGACCCTTTGTTGGTTCCATGTTTTCTGTAATTACCGCGGTGTGGGGGGGGTTACCAAGCCCCCCCTTCCCCCCCAGCAAATTTATTGCCGAGACTTTACCATACCTAAGGGGGCTCCCACCAACTCCCCCTCTTTTTGCATCTAAGTCCCTCCAGCAAATCCATTGCCGGGACCTTACCATCCACCCCCACACATAGGAGGGCTAAGGTGGGCTATAAGAATGGGGGGGTTGGCTCCCTGCCATACCAATCATAGGAGTCCCAAACCACCTCCCGTTCGCTCCTTTACCGAGCACCTCCTTTTAAGTCCTTTTCCAAGCCATTTATCCGATCACTGTATACCTTTCCTATGGAATACCTGCACTGGATATCTGCCATTAGGAGGCGCTGGCATTGTTTTCTCTCAGGTCCCAGTTACAATCTCTGATCAGTGAGAGTAAACAAATGTCCCTTGGTAAAAGAGAACAAAGCTTTAAAAGCATCTGTGGGATCACAGCAAAGCCAAGATAGTAGCCACAATAGTAGGCACTTCTAAAGAATTAAGGGGTGGAGGGTAGATTTCCAAAGGCAGAGAGGAGATTTAAATACGCAGCTGCTGTTGAAATTCAATGGAACTATTGCTCTGCTATAACACTTACTCATCTATCCAAAAAGATTGCATTTATAATTAAAAGTAGATAGTTTGGAAGTGTTCTGCCCGTAACACTACGGGTGAAATCCTGACCCCATTGAAATTAGTGGGAGCTTTGCTATTGACTTCAGTGGTGCCAGGATTCCCCCCACTCCCAGAAAGACTGTCTGCTCTTTGGAGCAGAGGTTCACATTTTGTGCTGAATTTGTACAGCACCTAGTGCAATGGGGTCATATCCATGACTGGCACTCCTAGGTGCTATAATAATACAAGTAGTAAAAATAGATGCTGAATTTTTTAAAATCTTCAGTGGCATTTATTAGTTTCCAACCTAAGTGGAAAAAGTTAAAGAAATAATAATAATAATAATGAAAAGACAATCTTCCTATCCCTTTCATATAAAAGAAAATATCATTTGTCTTGGGTGGTGAGAGGAATAATGCACTTGATACATTGCTGAACAGATCCAGAGTACCTGACAGCTCAACCTCAAATATAATGGATAATGCACAGCAACTTAGTTAATTCTCATTAAGACTTAAAGATTTAATGAAGGCTTGGAAATCCCATAATTAGGGATTATATTGTTTTTTTTCCTTCAGTGAATGTATCCTGTTCACTGATGAATTTCTTCTTTCTGTTGTGCTGGTGTGAGTTTGTCTACATGGTACCAATGTAGGTTGAACAGTTTTCAGATTTTGTATTTATTTATTTTAGATTAAAGATTTTTATTGTTAGAGTAAAATTACAAAGTTTGTTAATGAATTCAGGCCATAACATTAATAAGTAATTTAAAAGGATACATTACAAATGCAGGACTATTAAGTTACTTACATGCACACAATATAAAATAGCATATGATCTTAGGTTGCTGTCTTCTCTCGGTCCTCATACAATTTTAGGGCCTGATTATGAAACTGTTATCCATTTAAATAGGCATATTGATTTCCATGCAACAACTCAAGTGAGTAAGGATTAATCACATCAGTAGAAGTTATGGGATTTTTTTCAACCACATGCACAACTTTTTAGCCATTTTCCAATTTTTAGTAGGATTCTGATCTCTATTTGTATATTTATAATAAATGGGAAGCCATCAAATCACAGGCTTTATGGCCAGATTCTGATCTCCTTTGAACTCCTGTAAATCAATAATAACTCAAGTTAAGTACTGATTTAAGTCTATGCAGTAACTCTGGAATGTAACGGAGAACAGGATCCAGCCATTCATGTGTTTCTGTGCTGTAGGAGTCAGGTTTTCTGAATAGGATCAAGAGTTCTTGTTAAACTGTTTCTGCAAGAAAATATGAGCTCAGTTAATTCATGTGCTACATTACAGAAAGTTCTTCAGGCCTCTTTAAATATATTCAGTATGCAGCTAATTAAATAGGGGACAAGAAGAGATGATAGCCATTTTGAATTGTTGTATAAATCACTGTCAATTTAACTAAAAATAACTTGAGGAATTTTCTAGGGATAATAGTTCTTAAAAGCTTATTGTAGATCAGGTAGAACCAATATTCAAAATGTGTTGTCGAAACAGAGGTAATTATAAAATGATGGCAATAGGCAAACATGCTGCACGTTTACACCCCTGCTTGCTACACACTAACTCTATGTAGATGGGCCCTTAAATACCATTACCTTAGTATTTGTAGTATTCTAGGTCATTTAGAAAGTAAAAAGAAGCCTGGTTAATGCTGTTTTCTTTATCTAAGGCAAGACAGTGAAGTCACTTGTACATTGGCAGCAGACCATATGCTAAAGGTGCAGCCTGTCTTGCAACTAAACTAAAATGGAGCCCAAAGGTTGACTGGGGCTTTTAGGCACTATGACAATAGAAATAATAACAACGCTGGAGAATATTTTCAGTGAAAATGGTTTTCCATTTTTCAGCCAGCTGTATATTTGGTCAGCAGATGTTGAAAATTTCAATCTCCCCCAAATTCTGATTTTTTCACAAAGTATATATTTTTGATTTTTGACCAGCTCTAGTTGCTTAAATATACTATGTTATCCTGTAGCAGCAAGTGTTAAAGAAAACCAGTTAAATGAATTACAAATCTGTTGGATTGTGAATAGGTAGAAGTTTGGGAAGATCTACTATGTGTAACCTCTTGTTCACCAACACTTAGATTCTTTCAGATTTACATACTGATTTTATAGATATTATTGGACTCAAGATAGGATGTTTCAGTGCTCAATTTTTCTAGTTTTACATGTTGTGACTTAACTTCCTGCATGTGGGTACTGTGTGCCCTAATGCCCCTATGAGGTGAAAGATCATCTTAGGCTATAACATGCACAATAAACACTAGTTAAAAAGCTGAGAGTAACTGAGATTCTCAAAGCAGGGAAGAGTTTGGGAGCGCTAAATCTCTATACTACATCCTGCCCCCTTTTATGGGAAATCTATTCCTTAAATCTTCTTTGTATACTGTACTCATCACCATACTGCGTGCCTTCCAGTAGTGCATTAAAAAATGACTAACATCTGTCATGCATTGCTTGTTCTCTCATCTTCTTCCCAGAGGGAGAAGGGTGCACACGGAGTGTTTTGTTTTGGTAGGGTATTTTGTTTGTTTATTTATACATAACTTTAGCACCCTCATGGCCAGGATGGCATCTGCTCTGCAAGAAGCTCTGACCAAGAAAAGATACATGCAGGATGAAGCAGGGAAGCTCCCTTCCACCCCAGGGGCACCTGTTCTACACCCCCTGTAGTAAACACACACATACTGGAATAGTACAATGAATATAGGAAAGGGAAATATTTATTTACAGAGGGGTGAATAGAGAAAAACAACAGGGGACAAGACAGGGGGAGCAATAAAACAGAGTTACATCCAACATGAGGACCCACAGGCCCAGTGCTACCACAATATGAAAGGGAGGACACTGAGCAATGTGTCTACACTCAGAGTTCAGAAATCCTGGGCAGACTTCCAGTCTGGCAGTGACTCTTAGGTGCTCCTGGTCGTCTTCGGCACCAGTTAACTTTCCCCAACAAACCCGTCTAGTGCCCTCTTCTGCCACTCTCTGCAAACCCACACAGAGTACAACCTCCACACTTAGCTAACTACAGCCTCCTTCCTTATTCCCAATGCAAAGTCACAAGCCCCAGTACTCATGGCCCCATGCAGCTCTGGGCAACAGTGATACAGGGTCCAGCTCCAGTTTGTCCTTCTTGGGTGAGTGCTCGCTGACACAGTGCTCCTTCTGTCCTAGCACATTGCTGCTCCTGTTCTGTCCTGGTGCTCTTGGCTCCTGTCCTGGGGTGTCCCTAGTCGGCTGCTCTATCCCTCCCAAGCTTCGGGAAGGTTCTCAGCTGCTTCACTATGTGAGGGCCTGCTTGCTGTCGGCCCTCTTGTCTGGAGCTCTAGACACATCCCCTTTCGCTCTCCCTCTTTCCAATCCCCAAGAACAACCAGCATTTCCTCTTCCTGGAGCCATCAGCACTTCCTCTGCCTCAGGACAAGGATTTGAAGGCTTAGGATCTCTCTAAACCCCAAGGGGGTTACATACATTACATACACATGTGCCCTGTGTGTGTTAAAGAAGGCAAAGTCAAAGAAATGCACTTTGCGCCATAGCCCTGTGAGGGACTATTTATTTAATCCCCCTCCCATCTCTCCCAGCAATACACCCTTGCACCCACGCCCACATTGTTTCTTGCATTTTTATTGTACTCCCACCACGCAAAGCTTAGATCCCTCAAGAGAGACCGATTCCCCCATGCTACTAAAAAAATTAAAAACCACCAAAAATGGTCAGTTAATATATTATATATATATAAACAGAATTTAGACACAATCTTTGTGGTAAACTGATGAGCGATTTCGTGTTTTCCCACAAATTACCGCAGTCTGGGTTTTTTTGCCCACCCAATCCCACCTGCAACAAAGTACATTTTACCCATTCTTGCTATTACTGCAGCAGGTCCTGTGGGACCCATGGGATCCCAGTTGCCCTACAGGGCTCTACTATAACCAGCAGTGATGAGGTTTGTAAAGGCCCTCAGTTCCTGGGGGAGATTGTGTCATAATCTCAGATTATCCCCTGAAATAGCTCTGTCTTTTGCATAAATGAGCTGTACCCTTATTGTAGAATTTTCCATTGTGTTTGAAGAGTGAAGTAGTCGACCACTATCTTCATCCCAGGGCTCTCGGTAATCTTTTAGCTATCTTGAGCCCAGGCCATTGACCACCTTGAAAATAAAGACTTTGGCCTTGAACTGGATTTTATATTCTATGGCCTGATATTCAATATTCTAAAGTGACCCAATATTTTCAGTTCTCCATTTACTATATTGTGACTTAATACTAGAACAAAATTATTGCCCCTTACCTATCTGTGAATTAATTGGCTTTTCTTCAAATATAAAATTTTGAATGGTTGCTTTTATGTGCTAGTAGCCCAGGAGGTGTGGGAGTCAAATGGTATATTAAAACTGTAAATTATGTATTGTGTCGAACATTTTGGCAGTCCTGTTAAGTCAGGGTTACGATATTTATCACTCAGAAAAAGAACAGTCTGTGCAATGTATTGGTATCTGAGACAATGAGTATCAAAGGCAAATCCAGGGATCCAGTCCTAGCCCAGGTAGTGGACTGTTAGCTGGGTATCTCCACGGGGTGTCAAGAATGGAGGAATTGTCCCCAAGGCTGCTGAGCTACTACACAAAAGCTGCTGCAGCCCAGTTATTGAAGTAGCTCTCCAGGGCTCAATCTTACTTCTCTGGCAAGAGGGGGACAGGACGATCTACGCAGGAACACATACTTGTCTGCCCCACGTCCTGCCCCTGCCATACCACCACGTATCCCATTCTCCACACTGCCATACAGTGTGCTCATACACAGCGGGGCTCCATGCTACACAAGAGGCACATTCCCCACATTTCCTCACACCCATGTGCATTGAAACGACACCAGTTCTGTTGCCAGAGGCCCTCTGCAATCACAGAAGGGAGACCTGATTTGCCCCAAAGGAAATAGTTACATTGATAACAAACATTTTTAATACTCCTCTTTATAGGTATCACAGGGTATGACTGCCCCGTGGTGCCTCCCTGCTGGCTGAGTGTGGCACTGTAGGCATTCTCTACCTCAGTTTCCTCCTCTCCATGGCTTTCTGTCTCTCCAGGGGTTTCATGGGGCTCAGCCTTCTGCCGGGGTAACTCTGAGTTCAATCCCCTTTTGTGGTAACAAGTCCAAACAAAAGTCCCAACTACACGAAAGGTGCTTCTGGTCTTCAGGACTTCTCCGGAGCCCACCCTCTTGTCTCTGCTCTTAGTCCCTTCAGGGTTACCTTTCAGTATCTCTATCTTTCTTTAAACAGCAGCCCCTGCTGATTTCTAGGATTTTCAGTTACTCTCGTCAGCCACAAGTAGAAGAGCTTCACTCCAATGAGACGGGTATTTGGAAGAAACTGAGAGCAGGGCCAGCCAGTAACCTAGAAGTGTGTCCAAGGGTCCCGAAGAAAACAGTAAGTCTCACAGCTAGCTGATCAGTGTCCCATAACCTATTCTTGGAAGCATGCCTGCTGGCTTATAAATCTGTATACCTGCTCTCCTCGGCTTATTTCACCTTTACTGGACCACAAGTAACAGAGTCCAGTGCTCAGTGTTGCTCTTTGTTTTCAGCCCTAATCTGTACTGCTGCTGTATTGAGCAGTGGGTGTGGCATTATTAGAAGGATGCGGTCTTCTAAAAACTATCTCATAATTGTTTTACATTAGAGCACACACTGACTGCCTTCCTATCAGCTAAAGTTCGTAAAACAGATTAAAATAACTGTCTAACAGACAAAAATTGTTCTAATAGGGTGTAATGGTTAGGAGGGCGGGGGGCAATCTGGATTTGTATGAAGAAAATTGTAAATATTCAGTTTAGGTAACTTAAGTTAAAATATAAATAATATGTTAAGGCAATTATATACAATATTATTTGAAACAGTGTTTGAACTATATTAATATATATTTGACCTCAGCTCACATGAAAAATAAGAATAAAACAAGGTATATAAGAAAGAAAAATTAAAATACAACTCTACAAGGGTACAGTTTTTCTCTGAGCTAAGATTTGTCCTATTACAAAAATCAATCACCTATCCGATGTGTATCTATATTCAGTCAAGGAAAATCTTATATTATTTTTATTAATTTATGTATATTGTGGTAGTGCCTTGAGGCCCAAATCCCAGATTGAGAGTCCATTCTGCTAGGCCCTTTACATGCAAATAATGAAAACAGTCCCTGCCCACAAGTAAAATGTATGATGTTTTATTAAAAAGTAGATTTTTTCACTTAAGAAGTTGGAAACAAAAACTATGCTACACTAGGATGATTGTGAACTTAATGTAAATATGAAAAGATGATAAAAACCCACAAGGTATTTCAGATGTCTTTCTATGGTTGTAGAAAAGCAATGTATTTGAGGAGTAATATGTTATGTAATTAATGTCTGTACTATAATGTATATACACAAGGGGATGGAGCTATGGATGCACATCCTACCTTTGTTCTCTTTTTCCAATTCTGGATAGTTTCTTGTGCAACTTTTAGTATTCATTTTCATATAATTTCTCTTCCCCACCCTCTCCCCAAAGTAATGTTAAATTAATTTACTTTAGCATTTGAACCTTAGGTTATCTCTTATGAAAAATGTCATAGGCTTAGCCATATGTACCATATTCTTATTATGGCACCATGGCTGTAACAGTTGCATCACATCTTTATTACAATGGGCACCCACACAAAACTTACTGAAATTAATTATTATTTTGAATAGCAAATCTATTACGTTTCACTACTGATTCACAAATGCAGCAGAATATGCACCAGAATGCCAGTTCCTCAAAGGGCAACACATATTTCTCTCTAAGAAGTATGGACAGGAGAAAATTGCCCCTTCTTAATCATAAAAGGAGTTTTACATAGGTCTTATGAAGGATTTGTGCAGTTTCCTTATGTTCAAAGAGATAATGTGGTCACGTTTCTCAAGTCAAAATCTAATTTAATTCAGAAGGAAACTGAAAGATAGCTTGGCATCTGGACCCTGTGATTACCCTCCAAAGAGGAGTAGAAGCAGAATGAAGTCAGTGTTAATCCACTTCAAAAATGTATAAGCAATATTTTTGTCAAGAGAAAATAAAACATCCTTAAAAGTAGTGTTTGGGCTTCTTAGTGTTTTGTGAGCCTTTTTATTAATAGTAATAGCTTCACAAAAACAAGCAAATCTTTTTTTCTTATGTGTTTGAGCAAGCAAAAAGTAATGGAATATGAAATGTGGAATATGAATATTTGGTATGCCAAAATTTGTAATGACTTGCAATGATGTATTTTGCTCATCTGGTGCTGTTCCTGTCCTCTTAATGCAGGGATGGGCAAACTACGGCCTGGGGGCCGCATCCGGCCCTTCGGATGTTTTAATCTGGCTCTTGAGCTTCCGCCAGGGAACAGGGTCCAGGGCTTGCCCCACTCCAGCGCTCTAGCTGGGGGCTTGCCCAGCTCCCCGTGTGCCGTGGCTCCGTGTGGCTCCCAGAAGCAGTAGCATGCCCCACCTCCAGCTCCTACATGTAGTGGCAGCTAGGGGGCTCCGCACACTGCCCCCACTCCAAGTGCTGCCCCCACAGCTCCCATTGGAGCCACGGCCAATAGGAGCTGCAGGGGCGGTGCCTGCGGATGGGGCAGCGTGTCGAGCCGCCTGGCTGCGCCTCCGTGTAGGAGCTGGACGGGGGACATGCTGCTGCTTCTGGGAGCTGCTTGAGGTAAGCACCACCTGGAGTCTGCACCCCTGACCCCCTCCCACACCCCAACCCCTTGCCCTGATCCTCCTCCCGCCCTCTGAACCCCTTGGTCCCAGCCTGGAGCATCCTCCTGCATCCCCAACCCCTCATCCCCAGCCCCACCCCAGAGCCCGCACCCTCATCCGGAACCCTCCCTCTCTCCCTCACCTCAACCCCTAATTTTGTGAACATTCATGGCCTGCCATACAATTTCCATACCCAGATGTGGCCCTTAGGCCAAAATGTTTGCCCACCCCTGCCTCAATGTTATGAATAGCTGTGTGTCAAGATTGAAAATTCAGTTTCCACAAATATTCACACTGCAACTTTGAAGTTTGTTTTCTAATTTTTTCCAGTAAAATGAACCCAAAATGTGTGAACATGGCTGAAGCAAATTCATTTAAAAATATGGGTGAATATTTTCAGCACAAGTTTACAATATGTACCAGCTCTAGTGCTGACTATCACTGCCATTAGGATTAAAGAGAATAGAAATAAAAACCCCTCTGACCACACACCTCTAATTGTCGTCTCCCCCCGCCCCCCCCACCCCGCCCACGCTGGAACCCGTACGGGGTATCATCATACTACAACCAATCCTTGATGGGGACCCCATTTTGAAAGAAATCTTTCCTTTCTAAAAATTATGGACTGAATAGAGACACTGGATTTATTGCAACAATCTATAACCCACTAACAACCCCCCTAACTGTTTCATCCCTCTTTCATTTCCTCCCTATGATGGACGGGTGAAAATATGCCTCAACTTATGCTAAACAATCTGTTCCATCTTGTATTTAGCTGTGACTCTCTTATTAAGTTTCCCAGACCTGAAAAAGAGCTCTGTGTGGCTTGAAAGCTTGTCTCTCTCACCAACACAAGTTGGTACAATAAAATATATTACCTCACCCACCTTGTCTCGCCATTGTTATTAATACTAATTTTAATTATGATGCAGGGCTCGATCCTGTAAACATTTATGTGCACGAGTGACTTTGTTAGAGAAGTGTGAGATTTTTGCTAATTAGATTTGGTCAGTTTCTTTATTGGTTGTCCCAGAAGTGTGTGGAGAGAATTAGGCCAGGACTTAAAATTTGGACCTTTTTGATGTTTACAGTTTTTGGGTGAAACACTGGTTGTGGTCTGCCATTGAAGCTTGCAGTGTCTCCTGTTGTAAGATGCAGAGGCTTTTAGACCCTTGTTCATGAAACTATATTTTGACAGGGACAGCCTTGCCAATAATTGCCCAATCTTCAATGTACTTTTTTTTGGGGTGGGGGGGGGGAGGGAGGAAGACTATGCCAACAAAGCTTTCTGTGAGGGTTTGCTGCTGTTTTTGGCAATTCTCCTGCCTCGGCTCTCCTCCACTAGAGAATGCTACTGTCTTGCTGGGAGGGCTGATAGCTTGCAGCCTATGCATCTCTTAGCTGCAGCCTACCCCCAGACTTACAACTTCATGTTTCCTGTCCAACAGCAGCAACACACAGCACCAACTAGTTAAGGGGCCTATGAGAGGTCATATGAAGACTACAAACAGAAGAATGCGTGTTCTATCAGTGGGGCATGGGGAGAGGAAGGAAGGCATTGCTGGGGAAGCCCCTGATTGGATGGGGAGACGGGGTGCCCCTAGCTTCCAGAAGAAGAGAGGTGAGGGATGAACCTAGTTTGTAGATTAAGGATGTTTGGTAGGGACTAGTTGCTGGAAGAGAGGTAGGATGGATGGGGAGGAGTCAAAACCCACCCGGAGACAGGAAAAAATGGACAGGAGGAAAGAGTTGAAAGGCCAGAGGAAGTGACAGACAAAGCAGGGGTAGGTAGCCCCAGAACCTCTGGAGGAAAAAATAAAGGTAGAGGAGATGGAAGCTTCCCTAGCAACCACAGGGAAAGGGAACTTTTCAGGGGAAAGGAGAGAATAAAGGGAAAAAGCTGGAGGCTAGGTTGGGGAGAAAGGCAGAGTAAGTAGACAATGGGGTAGACTTAGGGATAGCAAAAGCAAGGAGGAGAGGGCAGTGGACGCTGTGAAGAGGGAACAGTTAGGGTTCAGTGGAGAGACAGAGGAGAAAAACAGTGGAGGAGATGTAACAAAGGAGTGAAAAGAGATGGGGAAAATCAAACATAGGTAGATGGTGCTGCCTGAACAAGAGCCCATTCCAGCTTTCTTTCTTTCTTTCTTTCTTTCTTTCTTTCTTTCTTTCTTTCTTTCTTATTAAATTCAAGCTAAAAGACAAGGAGGGAAGGTGATAGTGAAGGGTAAGGTCATATTGTTTGAAATTTGAATAGTTCTGGGTTGGAAAAAAAATGTGCCAAGGGGAAAAAACAAACCATTCCTTCTAGATTTGGCATTCCAAACATTTTCACCAAATTCTTCTGCTTTTGGTCTCCTGTGGCTTGCATACCGAACCTCTGATCTCCTTTGTCATTCATACTGAACCTCTGTTTCAGTATGAATGAGCTGAAATACTAGTGTCTGACCAGGACATTGCCTGCGTGAAACCACTGAGGCATAAATAGAAACAATGTTGAAGGTTGCCCATTCCCCTCCCTATTATTTTAACAGGAGAATGAAGGCTAGAGTTCTTACCCTTTCAGAGTAACCATGGCTACCGCCCACATATCTGGCATATAGTAGCAACTTCTTACCTACCACAGCCGGCCCCCCTGTCTTGGTTTCCTGTAGCAGCCTCAGCTGCTTGCTCTCCTGCCCACCTGCCTTCCTTTCCAGACATTGTGACGCTGCTCTCTTCAGTCCTCCAGCTGTCTCTATCACTGAGGTCCTCCCCCACTTAATTTGTCCTCTGGGTCTTTTCCCTTTTCTTATCTTCCTTATTCCTATCTTATATGGATAGGAGGTGGAAACTATTCTCCGATGTGGACAATTATGTATACTTTTATGTGTCCAGATTAGCTTCTTGCAATATGTTGTATTGATCGTGTACCTGAAGACCACTTGTGAACTTCAGCTTGTGTAAAATGCAGCTGCCTGTTTGCATATTTAATTTCTGGGTGCAATTTAGGGTTTGATTTTGATCTATAAAGCTTTTATGGTTTGTCCCTGCACATTTTACAAACTGCTGCTCTTAGTGCTGTCTTCCAACAGTTGAGGTAACTGGGGCAACTGGGGCAATCAAGGGATGGTGAAAAGACCCCAAACTTTTGGACATAATGGAAGACTTATCACTCTACTCAGGCTCTCTTTGAGGAAGGAGTTGAGTATGGAGGGTCTGTTTAATAACAATTCCTTTATCTAATGGGGAGTGGGAGAACTAATGTCATTTTTAGAGATATTAAGTTAACTTGGATTGTTTTTGTTTTGTTTTAATTGTGTGTACGGCAGTGCTCATGATAAAAGACTAATAAATCAATGAAATATTTTGCCAAGTAGATTAGAATTGTGATCTCTGATATGGATTAGACCTGAATAATTTTAGTGAATAACTCTTGGTCTCTCAGTTGTACACATAGAGCACACTATAACTGATATTGAAATTCAAATGGTAATTAGTTTTGATTGGACTGATAGGTAACATGGTATACAACTGCTCCCTAGTTGGAAGAGTTAAATCAGGTTGCTGGGGTGAATGCTTGCATTTACAAATTCAAAATCCCCTTCAAATTCACTGTCACTATTCCTGTCAGTATACTTGATAGAACATTCATGAAAACCAAACACAAAAGGGGCAAAAACACAATCAGTATGAGTGTGCTTAAAAGTAAATGAGTATTTGTGGAAAACTTTGTGCACTATTCACCTAGTGTTATTATTTATTTTGTTGAACTTGTCACGCCACAAATCTTCATGCCTCAAATTCCTGTATAAATCGGTGTGTAGCTATTTTTTCTTATAGCATTTTCTCTTGTATAAGCTGCTCAGCACTAGTGCTCATAGTAAGGGGCATCATTCCATTACACCTTATGTCTACTGTAGTTTTTCCTCAGTGGTAGATTTCAGCAATGTTAATCATTATGCACCAATTTTATATGTTGCCTTAATGGTCAAGGTTGCTCAAACATGGGAGCTTCTTTTTTTCTACCTCCGCCCAGGAAAATGAGAAGGACTGATTCTTTGCTATGTGCTTCAGAATTCAGCATCTCATTGGGTTAACAGGGTTACCGTTCCCAACCCAACTGTCAATCTCAGTCCTTTGGAACATCAGGTTCCACAGGTCAACCCAGAGCTTGTTAAGCCATTTCAATAGTCCAGAAGTAGTAGACATTTAGTTAAAATCTTTATGCTGTACAACTTTCATTATATTTTATCGTTTCTCTACATTCCTTTTTAATATCACTGCCCTCTAACAGCATACAATGCTCTAAGCATGATTAGAAATATCTTATACCTCCCCACTGCAACCAATTGACCTCCAAACAGCAACAAGAGAGATCTGGAAAATAACCTCTCTCAAATTCAAACTCGTATTGTAAGTCTGAGTTCTTCCTGGAGCTGGAAGTCACAGTAAAAGGTCAGAGCATTGATACAAGGTATGTTAGTGAACTGTCCCTCATGTTAGCCCAAAACCTGTAGTGCTTGGGTAAAAAGAGTGATAAAACATCTATGAAAACTTTCCTATCAATATACTCGTTATGTGGGAAGGATACTTTTGTGATGATACAGAGAATCAAAGTAGTTATTCACAGATTCATTTTTGGTCTAACAATCAATTAATGACCTACAGGTCACAGAACTCTATTTTTAATACCTCCTTATCTCTAAGCAGCTTAGTGTAGTGATGGCCTTTTGGTCTTCAAAAAAAAAAAAAAGTCAAGTGTCAAAGAAATTTATATTGGGGATTTGAAAAAGCTGTGAGTCTTCTGTTAGAGCAGGAAAGCTTTGATTAATTTTGATATATTTTCATTGAAGGCAGCATAAAACTATTGGATATAGGAATGTGTCTAAGTATGTTTTAACCAGCCTAGTGGCAAAGTGAATAATTCTCTACACAGCTATTATTTTGATTCCTGCAGCCAGTATTTACTTCACGGTTCAGCAGGAGATGCATGTGGAAGCAGCACTTTGAGTTTAACATGGTGTAATGCTAGTAAACCAAGTGCCAGCTCTGGCCAAAGCCATATTGGCATTAATTCAGAACTAACTAACTAGCTGACAAACTACTAGCTGGAAATCAAACCAGCTCACCTACATTAGATTGTGTTCAAAATCAGTATTAGTCTTATTAGTATTTAGAATTTAGACTCTGTGAAATGCTTGGTAGTTGCTGCATGCATTAATCTCACTGGTAATGTCTGTAATCCATACTACAAGGTAAAATGTTTGTTTCATAATTGTAAAAATGCTTGCTCTGAACTGGTGAACTCAGATGGGAAGAGTACCCCTCTCTGCATCTGCCCAACAATGGAGGACTATCATCAATTAAGTGGTCTATCATAGGACAAAATTTTAATTGCCCCATTCAAACACGGAGAAGTATATGGAATCATAGAATCGTAGAACTGGAAGGGACCTCTAGAGGTTATCTAGTCCAGTCCCCTGCGCTCATGGCAGGACTAAGTATTATCTAGACCATCCCTGACAGGCGTTTGTCTAACCTGCTCTTAAAAATCTCCAATGGAGATTCCACAACCTTCCTAGGCAATTTATTCCAGTACTTAACCACCCTGACAGGAAGTTTTTCCTAATGTCTTGTCCCATTGCTTCTTGTCCTATCCTCAGAGGTTAAGGACAACAATTTACCTCTCCTCTCCGCCTCTTTGTAACAATCTTTTATGTACTTGAAAACTGTTATCATGTCCCCTCTGTCTTCTCTTCTCCAGACTAAACAAACTCAATTTTGTCAATCTTCCCTCATAGGTCATGTTTTCTAGATCTTTAATCATTTTTGTTGCTCTTCTCTGGACTTTCTCCAATTTGTCCCCATCTTTCCTGAAATATTGTACCCAGAACTGGACACAATACTCCAGTTGAGGTCTAATCAGAGCAGAGTAGAATGTAAGAATTACTTCTCTTGTCTTGTTTACAACACTCCTGCTCATATATCCCAGAATGATGTTTACGTTTTTTGCAACAGTATTGCACTGTTGAGTTGTATTTAGTTTGTGATCCACTATAAACCCCAGATCCCTTTGTGCAGTACTCCTTCCTAGGCAGTTGTATCCCTTTTTGTATGCGTGCAATTGATTGTTCCTTCCTAAGTGGAGTATTTTGCATTTGTCCTTATTGAATTTCATCCTATTTACTTCAGGCCATTTTTCCAGTTTGTCCTGATCATTTTGAATTTTAATCCTACTCTCCAAAGTACTTGCTAAACCCTCCCAGCTTTGTATTGTCCACAGACTTTATAAGTGTACTCTTCATGCCATTATCCAAATCATTGATGAAGATATTGAACAGAACCAGACCCAGAACTGATCCCTGCTGGACCCCACTTAATATACCCTTCCAGCTTGATGGTGAGCCATTGATGATTACTCTCTGGGAATGGTTTTCCTTATATAGCTCCATCTAGGTTGTATCTCCATCTAGGTTGCATTTGTTTATGAGAAGGTCATGCGACATAGTAGCAAAAGCCTTAGTAAAGTCAAGGTATACCACATCTACCACTTCCCTCCTATTCATAAGGCTTGTTACCTTGTTGAAGAAAGCTATTAGGTGCAGAAGGCCTTGTCCAATTGGTTTGAATGCTGGAAGAGGGAAATAAAAATAGCTAACATGAAGATTCTTCATCTCTCTGCTGTTTGGACTCTTGCAAGGGCGTAGCTAAGAAATAAAAAAGCAGAAGATTCCCCAGGGTCCACCTGGTTTAAGCGCTAAGACATTCCTTGCTGACAGATTACTATATCTCGGTCACCTTTTGAATTACAGTCTGTAAATCATTTTGTGCATATTTCTGTTTCCTAGTTAATAAACCTTTAGTTAGTTTATTACAGGATTGGCTACAGGCGTTGGTGTGAGATCTAAGGTACAAATTGATCTTGGGTAAGCAACTGGTCTCTTGGGCCTGGAAGCAACCTGAATATTTTGTGATTTTTGGTGACCATTTATCGCTATGGGTGTTAAGCTTGCCTGGGTGTTAAGATTGGAGATCCCAAGGTGACTGTCTGACTCCATGGTAAGACTGTTACAGAGATCCAGGAGTTCACATTTGTTACTGAATTGGTAAAATCTAATTATAGTACATGTCACCTGTTTGGCAGTCTGCCCTCAGGTTGGCACACTTGGCCGTCAGCCACTCCAGATAGCATGAAACATAGGATGGGATTTTTTTTTTTTGCAGTGTTCTACAGTGGACCTTGCTGGTAGACTGCAAAATGGCATCTTGGTTGCTATTTTGCCAGATCTTGAAGATTGGTGGGAAGGACCAGAAAAGACTGGGGTTGGCTAAAGGGATAACGTCATCTTCAAGGTGGCCTAAAATTTAAATTTGCAAAATCTGAAAAGAAACCCACTTCATTGATTGATTGCCCAAAAAGAGCATAAATAACAAGAAAATGAATGTCTAATATTATTTCACTTTTAATAATCAGAGCTGTCCTTGGTAAAATAGATAAATACATTTGATTACAACATATGATTTCTAAGTTCAAAGTTATTTTTTCACGAATTCAAAATTTTAGCTGCTTATCTGAATTGAAAGCAATCCAACTCTCCTGACTGCAATCTCAATCTCTCTTTCTTAGAAGGAGGCCGGGTAGCTGTATGTCCCTTCTAACCCTTCTTCCTCTTAATGAGAAGGCCTCAAGCTATCCTTCTTCCTCTGGGTGGTTTTGAGGCGGGGAGGCCAGATATAGCTTTCTTCATTATGACAGCTTCTCTGATGCGGACCAGGAATACCTGGTCCTTTCCCCCCTTATATAGTGTGTGATGCTCAGCACTTCAACACCCTCTATTCAAATGGGTACCAACAATGTGAAAATCATACTTCCATTTGAAAGAGTGGACCCACTGGTGTTACAAG
The DNA here is from genome assembly GCA_037349315.1 of Chelydra serpentina. Classification (NCBI taxonomy): domain Eukaryota; kingdom Metazoa; phylum Chordata; order Testudines; family Chelydridae; genus Chelydra; species Chelydra serpentina. The sequence continues at coordinate 85,876,368 of JBAIAC010000002.1, forward strand.
TAACAGCTAAGATTACTGAAAAAGATGAAAGAAAAGATTAGTTAAACACAAATAATTCATACATCACATGGAATTTATGGGTATTTACCTACTGCAAATTGTTCATGTTCATAGTGTCATCAGATGAGATTTAAAATTAAATCCTAGGAGTGTTCAAACAGGAGTTCCTACATCTTTTACATTTCTTGTCCAAGAATTATGCTTGACGGGTGGTCTTGCACAAAGCCGCCCTATAATTTATCAATTGCAACTGATGAGTCGGATCCCAGTTTTGATTGCTCTCATAGAATCCAGTTTGTTGTTTCTGTTTAGGTGTGTTATAAACTTATCTGATTCCAGCCTACTAGATATCTAGAATTTTAAAAACATTTTCAAGAAAATGGGAAACACCACCACTCAGTACAACACTGCTTTTCAGAGATGGTTCCTGGACCAGAGGGAAATAAACTGAAATGAAACTATTGCATATCTCCTCTTCTCTCCCTCCAATGTCTTCTCTGCTGTTGTTGACTCTTAAGATCACGCTTACCCTCTTTTACACCTGGTCTCTCTCTCACCTGTGGCTGTCCAAAAATCATCCCACTTCAGTCTTGATCACCCTGACAAGATTTCTGCTCAGACTGTTTCCCTAAGGTAGGTTGTGGTCAGGAACTGTCATTGCTGTGTAATCTGCACTTCTCATTGGGAAGCGGATGGCATGTCACCCTCCACACTGCTCAACTGAGTCTGACTGAGAGGGAATAGCAGCTGCTTCCAGAATGCTGCTGCTTCAATTGCTGTGCAGAGCCCAGCCACACTGCTTCAGGCACACAATCCACAGAAAGGTGGCCAAAACATGGGGATTTTTTGGTGCCTCCTGCATGTACCACCGTCAGTATCTACCAAACAGGCCTGCTGACAGGATGGGGGCCAAATGCCCAGGGGCCCAGGTGATTTAAAAGGGCCCGAGGCCCCTGGCCACTGCCATGGTGGCGGCAGTGGTGTCCGGGAGCCCCGGGCCCTTTTAAATCGCCCGGGTGGACTGCAGGGTTCCTAGGCGCGTGCGACCACTCTGGGGCCGGGCACCATGCTTTGGGGGTCTCTACAGGCCGGCACGGGCAGGGCCGGCCCTAGCTTTTTGGCCGCCCCAAGCAAAAAAACAACAACCCACAAGAACCTCCCCCCCCAACGCCGGCCAAAACACCCCCCCCCCAACAATGCCGCACCGCCAAAACGCTGGGGGGGGGGGGGGGGGGCAGCAGGGAGGGCGGCATGCCCACCGCCCCGCTCCCCCTGCCAGTGGGGAGCGTGGAACACCTGCCGCCCCGCTGCCCCGGCCGGAGCGCTGGCGGTCAGCGGAGCACGCCAGCCGCCCCGCTCCCCCGGCCGGGGCGCCGGTTGGGAGTGGAGCACGCGTGCCGCCCCGCTGCCCTGGCGGGGAGCGGAGCACGCCTGCCACCCCGCTGCCCCGGCCGGGGCGCTGGCGGGGAGCGGAGCACGCCTGCCGCCCCGCTCCCCCAGCCGGGGCGCCAGCGGGGAGCGGAGCACGCTGGCCGCCCCGCTGCCCCGGCGGGGAGCGGAGCACGCCGGCCGCCCCGCTGCCCCGGCCGGGGCACCAGCGGGGAGCTTTTGTAAATTACAAAAAAAACAACCAAAAAAAAAACCTTGAGTGCCGTCCCCCTCCAGGTGCCGCCCCAAGCACGTGCTTGGTAGGCTGGTGCCTGGAGCCGGCCCTGGGCACGGGGTCAGTCCCAGAAGTGACCGGAGGTCCTGGAAGTGACAGATTCGTCACTTCTGCCCCAGGCTTCGCCCCTCCCCTCCCGCCCCAAGGATGGCTCTGGGTCCCAGAATTCCTGTCAGCGGGCCTGCTACCAAACAAGTTTATGTCTAGGTCACAACGGATGAAAGTGCCCACATCCAAGTCAATTAGAATTTTTTTCATGAGACACTGTATCAAATGCTTTACCAAAGTCTAGATTTATCACATCTGCTTCATTCCATTCTTCCAATGAGTCTGTTCCAGCTCCAATTTCTATTATTCTAAGCCAGTCCTTATTTACTATACTAAATCCGTGTGGCTGTGGTTTCTAGGTCCAAGCTTCCTATTACACTTACTTTGGACTCCATTGCTTCCATCAATCTTGGATTGATGCAGAGGGGAAAATAGTCTGTAGGTAGTCAGGCCAAAGTGCATTAAAGACTTTGAATATGAGGTCTAGACTTTAAACTGAATCTGATATGGGATGGGGTAATGTGTGAAGGACAACTGTCTCTCATTCTAGGTGCCTCAGCTTTGAAGCTACACAGCTTATGGAATGACTTTGTAATCAGTTAACATTGCCTCATAATGCACCACCTCTCTGCTGCATAAATTGCAAATGGGTGGCTGGATGAATAAATTTGGTCTAATGTGACACATTATACAAGGGGCCTTGATGATAATGTCGTCTCCCACAGTTATGTTTGCTGATACCTTTTAGATGTAAAGTTTGTGTTTGACTATAATTCTAAACTTTAAATATTAGCATTTACAATTCTAGACTGGTGAGGAACAGCACATTAATAATTTTTTTGATTAAGTTCTTTGTGATCATTCCTCCTCTCTTTATTCCCTTGAGCAATGTGTGTTCAGTCCTAGGTCTATTGAGGCTCTTCACCCTGCAGGCAACTGTCACAGGGAAGAACAGACATGTAACAGTTACAGGCTAAATGACGTGATAGGTTTTTTTCCCCCAAGAAAATAAAAAGGTCTCTTCCAGAAGGCAAATTGCAATGTGAATTGTAAAATGATGACATGTTATTCCCCTTCCCTATGATTTTTGGAGTTCAGGGAAAAGTTATGGCAAGGACATAGCTTAGTGGTCTTAATCTTTTTATGTGGAAATACTGTTATCTAATAAACTACTAAATATAAATTTCATAAGAATGTAATGTACACACTGTAACTGCTGTGCTAGACATTGATGGTTTGGTGCTCTAAACAGGATTGTTTTGCTTTTGTGTAGAACTCTGTTGGAAAAATCCCAGATGTACAGCCATTTAACAAAATACCTGAAGTGTTCTTTGGTAAATAACATACTCAGGGTTAGCTAGTAATATATCCCTGTCACTAAAGAATAATTGTTTTTCTGATTACAAATATTTTAAATGCACAGATTTATCAGTACAGTCAATATGCTCTTGAATTAGTCACCTAACCAATTCATGAGGCTCGAGTACATATATTTACATACAGTGTTGAGATGAGTTCCTATCTGCTTCCTGTAAAACTTGCCCATACCGGTATTGCCCTGGCCTCTTCTTTTGTCATTCAGTGTGGCACGCATTCTAAAGCAATATGCATTTCCTCACCTTTTGGGGGCGAAGCCAGACTTTGAGGGACCTGCTCCCCCACTTGGTGTTAACTTTGCTTGTGCCAATCAGAAACGAACACAAACAGGTTTTGGGCCCCGTCCCCTATGACACTTCTATGATGTCATAGTTGGTACTTTAGGGGCTGCCTGCCATGTGCAGGCAGGAAGAGGAGAAAGAAAAACGAATCCTGTGTATCCCGTGTACACCCGTAACCGAGCCTGATCACCTCGAAGCCTCTCTCTCAGCTCACGTGTTTCAAACAGAGTTTCTACGTTTGCCGGTCGTTATGCGTTGGTTTGTATTTGTGAGTATCAGTTATTACTAAATGCTGCATCTTTGTTTATAAATATTGTTAGTAGATATTTTAGTCATTGTGTGTTTTAACTTTCATTAACTCTATTAGCTAATCTAATGCTGCTCCCTTACCCCTTGTAATTATCCCCAATAAAACTTTAAATTGATTAATTTTAGTTGTGTGTGTGTGCGTGTCTGCAGTTTGCAGCGTGACCCATATTCTCCTTGCATCCCTTACCAATATAGTCTATTGCCACGTGCAGCCTAGTAAATAACAGGCCTGCATTTTCTTTCGCCCCTGCGTGCCCGTGGCAATCCACATGGCGTCACGAACAGGATGCAAGGGAGTTGGGCCATGCCCGTGGCACGCTGCAGACCGCGCAGATGATGAAACTGAACAGTTCCAACATTTGCAGTTTCACCTTTTTACTAGCCAAAATTCGACTGATCCAAAAATAGAATGGATCTGTTCCCTTGGCTCGGGTAAAACTCTAAAAGGCTATACTGTACCATTAACCCTGGCAGATACGGGATGCCTCCTTCGGTGCCACCCGAGCTTTAGGTGTCAGCCAGCCGATTGTTCCCTACAGCCTCAGTGCACGGAGACTGTGGAGAACACCGGTGCTGCGAATCCCTCTCAGCTTTGGAGAGAGTGTAGCTGCATTGTTAGAAAATCCGGAGGTACCGTTTCCAAATTGATTCCCCCACCTCGGGTAATACCTGCTGATCCGGCACACAAATTATTATGCCAGATGATAAAAGAATTAGATTTAATTAAGAAAACCAAAAAATTGCGACCCGATGAATATAAATCGGAGGATGTTTCCACCGTCCTGTTTAGCATGATATGCAAGGCCCTCGATCTGTGCTCTGTCCTCCACGGGGGCACAATGTTTGCAGCCAAACAGGCAGCCCCAGGCTCTCCTAAAGATGATAATGAGGAGAAGACAGAAAAGGTAGAGCCCATCACTACCTCCCCCTCCCCAAGTCCCTCTCAGAAAATTTTGCCACCCCCATATGAAGCTCCTAAAACTACTCTGTATCCAGCTCTGCCAACAGCCCCAGAATTTACTGAATCTGAAACTGTAGCAGAAGCTTTGCCTATTGCGATAACTAAAACTAAAATAGATGCACAAACAGGCAACACCAGGCAGGTTACTGAACTGCGAACACGTACTAAGGCCGAACTTAAAGAGTTTTTAAAGGAAACACAACGAAAAGCCGATGAGGCACCTATGGTTTGGATCGGGCAGCTAGCCTTAGAACACGGAGCAGAATTGGTGGACCGTGAGGAGGCTGGCATCTTAGCCAAAACGGCCAATTGGGCACGAGGCTTCCCGGGTCATGCTTTATTAAATAATCGCTTTTGGCCACTTACCACCCCGGCAGCTGCCATTTTAGCAATGCAAGGCAGTTTTAAAGGATTGTATATCCCCCCGGGAGCCTTAGTTACTCTACACGATTTAATATGGGCAATCGCAGGAGCTTCCATAGGCCTGTGGGATCCACTACAAAACCCACTTAATTTAACTGTTCAACAGCAATTGGTGGTCACACCCTTTATACATGTTACTGATCCCACCCAAATTCCTGTCTCAGCAGAGGCAGTTGATTTAGCATTAGAAGCTGCCCCTGGAGCTGACACTGGTGCCATGCTGCATTTGCATGCGGCTGTTCACAGATCCATCTTAACGTTATTTGAAGTAGTTAGTAAAATTAAGTTGTCACTGCCGCCCCCGCCTGTTGTCCTCCCAGTTGATTCGCCACCAAAAGACCCTCCAAAGAGTCAGTTTAATCCCCAAAAATATCCTGATCGAACTAAAGCTGAACGGGCACGATTTGGCTTCCTTCTTAACAAAGGAATCCCCAAAGAAGCCCTGCGTAAAATGTCAGACCAAGAGCAGCAAAATATAGCCGAACAGCTAGGCTGGAAAAATTGGGAGGACTATGTTAGGTCAAAAAATGAATAGGGGCCGGATGCTGCCCGGCCCTAATTAAAGATCCCACCGATGAACGCCCATACGCCCCTGTTAGTTAACGGTGACACCCCCACCTCCTTTTTATTAGACACTGGAGCTCAAGTTAGCATTATTGAGCCCAACGTTCCCCACTGTCCTACTGGCTCCTTTATGTTTGTTCAAGGCCTCAATGTAGTACAAGAAAAACCCGTGGTTTGGGTTAAAATTGCCCATGAAAAATACGTAAGAAAAATAAAAGCCTTGTTAGGATCAAAAAATCTGCTAGATGTCTCAGATATTAAGAAATTTAAACTGCATAATCAAATTCTGCAAGCCCTCCCTATAACCGTAGGCGATCATTCCCCCTATACCCCCGAAGTAGTTAACTCCCAGCCATGGAAATTTTCCCCTATCCCCACAAAATCCGAAGGGCTTCCCCTTATTGACGCTTTGCTCACTCAGCTTCTAGAAGAGAAAAATAATAGAAAGGGTTACTGCATCCACCTTTCTGTCTGTGGGTTGGGGTATTCCCAAGCCCGGCGATCCCTTTAAATATCGCCTTGTCATTGATTATAGACAAGCTAACAGCCGTGTAAAGCCTATTGCATTTTCCAGCTCTGTCACCATTCCAGATATACAGCGGCAACTAAGTGATGCAAGTAATCAGTGGGCATGTACTCTTGATTTAAAAGATATGTTTTACCAAATCCCACTCCAGGACACACAAGGAATCTTAAATTTTGCTTTTAAGGGCGTCCAATATAAATGGAAAGTCTGCCCACAGGGGTTCTGTAATTCACCTGCACTGGCCTCGTCCCATCTCAATATCACATTACAAAAGGTAAAACCCCTACAGGATGTGTCCGTGTTAACTTATGTAGATGATATTGTCATTTGTGGGCCCAATCCACAAGCAGTTCAAAGTACCACCCAAATGATAATAGATGCATTAGAAGCAGATGGGTGGCAAATTAAGAAAACAAAGAGCCACCTGCAGGCCAGCCAGCAATTCTCATTCTTGGGACTCCATTTCACTCCCACCACTCACACACAAGCCCCAGCCAGTGTATTAGACCCTTGGACAGAAGCCCCTCCAAAAAATAAACGAGAGCTTCAGCAGCTACTAGGTCTCCTTAATTATCACCGCCAATATATTCCGGCGCAATTAATTTCTAACCTAGAAATCCTACAAAGCTCTCTCTCTTCTAAACGCTCCCGAGAAGTGTGGAATGCATCAGCACAAAAAAGCTTAGAGAAGCTCGCTGGCTGGTTCGCCTCTAACCCCCCCGTCGCCCGTTTTAATTCCCTAGAACCCCTCAACATTAATTTGTTTATCACAAAACACCATGTAGGGTTCACTGTGTTGCAACATGGTAATGCCATTTACAATTGGGCCCATCGCCTGTCTGGACCCCAGTATAACTATGGTCTAGTGGGAAAAATGCTACTGGCTGCGTCCAGTGCTCGTCACTGGTCCCAAGTCCCTATCCCAGGTACCTTGTCTGGACCACGTGTTCATTTAATCCCGTGGTTTACAAGTACCCCTCCACCCGAGAACATACTCAGGGTTAGCTAGTAATATATCCCTGTCACTAAAGAATAATTGTTTTTCTAATTACAAATATTTTAAATGCACAGATTTATCAGTACAGTCAATAGGCTCTTGAATTAGTCACCTAACCAATTCATGAGGCTCGAGTACATATATTTACATACAGTATGTATATGTGTGTGTATATAGATAAAACAGTTACCACTCAGCACATCTGAAATGATTCTAGCAACACAATATTCAGTCCTTATGCAAATTTATAAATTTGCTATACTGTACCTTTACACCACTTTTATTGCAGAAAAATGTGATACTTTTTACTCCTCTGCTGTTGAGATGTATTGAGTGTCATTTACGAAAATTCTTACACATTTTGTATTTTCCTCTGGCAATGGGGAGCAATTAGAGATGTACGGTAAGTAAATATTGCAATATTTGAAAAATACAATTGGGCTTTATTCTGCTGTTAGGGCTCACAAACTCTGGACCTTAGTAGCTTGTGGGTAAGAAACAAGAATTTCTATCCCTCCCTTTTCCTTTTCTGTATATCACTGAAAAAAACTGTGGGTCTCCCTCTATGTTCTCCCTGGGTCTTAATTAGAGCCACATAGAACATCAGAAAAAGAACAAGATCTAGCAAATAAACTCATGGTGGTCACCAGAGCAAGTGCCAGGCATAAGCAGACTAAGCAACTGAACAGGGCCCCGAGCAGCTCAAGGGACCCCTATTCACATTTTTAATTGTGATGGGGTGGGGAGACCCCATCCAGTGTAGGGTGAGCTCACCCCGTCCTTTGAGCTGCTCTCTCTCTCTAGGCAGTGAGACCTAAGGGCTAAAGTCAATAGAGTTGCCCTGATGCACCGGACTGTAAGGCCCAATGCCCAGAGTCATAGAATCATTGACTCAGAGAAGACTGGGGTTGGAAGAGACCTCAGGAGGTCATCTAGTCCAACCCCCTGCTCAAAGAAGGACCAACACCAACTAAATCATCCCAGCTAGGGCTTTGTCAAGCCAGGCCTTAAAAACCTCTAAGGATGGAGATCCCACCACCTTCTTAGGTAACCCATTCCAGTGCTTCACCACCCTTCTAGTGAAGTAGTGTTTCCGAATATCCAACCTAGACCTCCCACACTGGTACTTGAGACCATTGCTCCGTGTTCTGTCATCTGCTACCACTGAACAGCCGAGCTCCATCCTCTTTGGAACTCCCTTTCAGGTAGTTGAAGGCTGCTATCAAATCCCTCCTTACTCTTCTCTTCTGCAGACTAAACAAGCTCAGTTCGCTCAGCCTCTCCTCGTAAGTCATGTGACCCATCCCCCTGGTCATTTTTGTTTTCCTCTGTTGGACTCTCTCCAATTTGTCCACATCCTTTCTGTAGTGGGGGGCCCAAAACTGGATGCAGTACTCCAGATGTGGCCTCACCAGTACCGAATAGAGGGGAGTAATCACTTCCCTCGATCTGCTGGCAATGCTCCTACTAATGCAGCCCAATATGCGGTTAGCCTTCTTGGCAACAAGGGCACACTGCTGACTCATATCCATCTTCTCATCCACTGTAATCCCCAGGTCCTTTTCTGCAGAACTGCTGCTTAGCCAGTCGGTCCCCAGCCTATAGTGGTGCATGCGATTCTTCTGTCCTAAGTGCAGGGCTCTACACTTGTCCTTGTTGAATCTCATCAGATTTCTTTTAGCTCAATCCTCCAATTTGCCTAGGTCACTCTGTATCCTATCCCTACCCTCCAGCATATCTACCTCTACTCCCATTTTAGTGTCATCTGTGAACTTGCTGAGGGTGCAATCCATCCCATTATCCAGATCATTAATAAAGGTGTTGAACAAAACTGGCCCCAGGACCGACCCCTGGGGCACTCCGCTTGATACTGGCTGCCAACTAGACATCGAGCCTTTGATCACTACCCATTGAGCCCGACAATCTAGCCAGATTTCTATGCATCTTATAAACTAACACGTTTATTTCAGCATAAGCTTTCGTGGGCTACAGCTCACTTCATCAGACGCATGGAATGGACAGTAAGCAGATATTTATACATTCAGAGAAACATGAAAAGGTGGAAGTACCTATACCAACTTTAAGAGGCTAATTAATTAAGAGGAACTATGTCAGCAGGGGAAAAAAACTTTTGAAGTGATAATCAAGATGGCCCATTTCGGACAATTGACACAAATGTGTGAGTGAGGGTAGTTAACTAGGGGAAACAGATTCAATCAACATAATGACCAAGTGTGGCGGGGTTCATACTCCATCGCCCCTCTTAGTCGAAGGGGGGCTAGGAGGTACCCCGTCTGTCTAGGTCCCAGTCCATTTTCTACGCCACTCCTGGCAGACCGTCCAGCGTGACTCAATGGCCAGAGTCCCCCATAGTCTCTTCCCCTAGTGGGATAGCACGGCCTAGTGGCCTGAGTTACTTCAGCGTGCCTTTGCCAGTCAGGTAAAGCAGTCTTGAGTTCTGAGCTTGGGGGCCATCCCACAAGGGTGGCGGCCCTCGGTAGGGGTCCCGGGCCCGCCTGACTTCACCGGGCCCCAACCCAGGGCCCTAACAGTGGGTAACACAGCCCGCCACGGGTCAGCGGGGAATCCCACCGAAACACGCTGCCCTCACTGGGGTGGGAGGTACCACTCCCGCACCCACCCTGGGTCACTTCCTACCGGCTCTTTCGCAGCAGCAGTCCATGTACTTTCTGAGTCTCCAGGCTCCTCTGGGGTTCCAGTAGCAGCTGGCCTCTAGTCTCGGTCTTCAGCTCTTTAGCTCTCTCTGGTAAGGGCTGCCCTAGCTCTTGGGCTGGAGCCTCTGCTGGGCATCCTTCCTCCTCAGCAGCCAGCTCTGAATGAGCAGCTCTGCAGGCTTTTATACTTGGCCCCCTGCTGGAGCATGCCCAGCAGGGCCTCAGGGGCGTGGCTTCCTCTGCCAGCAGAGAAGGGTTAACCCTCTCACTGCCAGTGTGGGGCCAGTCTGCCCCGTCACACCGAGCCACTCCCAGTCTCTGTTCAAACCTAAGTTAATGGTATCTAGTTTGCATATTAATTCTAGTTCAACAGCTTCTCATTGGAGTCTGTTTTTCAAGCTTTTCTGTTGCAAAATTGCCACCTTTAAGTCTGTCACTGAGTGATTAGAGAGGTTGAAGTGTTCACCTACTGGTTTTTGAATGTTATGATTCCTGATGTCAGATTTGTGTCCGTTTATTCTTTTGCATAGAGACTGTCCGGTTTGGCCAATGTACATGGCAGAGGGGTATTGCTGGCACATGATGGCATATATCACATTGGTAGATGTGCAGGTGAACGAGCCCCTAATGGCATGGCTGATGTGACTAGGTCCTATGATGGTGTCACTTGAATAGATATGTGGACAGAGTTGGCATCGGGCTTTGTTGCAAGGATAGGTTCCTCGGTTAGTGTTTTTGTTGTATGGTGTATGGTTGCTGGTGAGTATTTGCTTCAGGTTGGGGGGCTGTCTGTAACCGAGGACTGGTCTGTCTTCCAAGATCTGTGAGAGTGAGGGATCATCTTTCAGGATAGGTTGTATATCTTTGACGATGCGCTGGAGAGGTTTTAGGTGGGGGCTGAAGGTGACGGCTAGTGGCGTTCTGTTATTTTCTTTGTTGGGCCTGTCCTGTAGTAGGTGACTTCTGGGTAGTCTTCTGGCTCTGTCAATCTGTTTTTTCACTTCAGCAGGTGGGTACTGTAGTTTTAAGAACATTTGATAGAGATCTTGCAGGTGTTTGTCTGTGTCTGAGGGATTGGAGCAAATGCGGTTGTATCTTAGAGCTTGGCTGTAGACAATGGATTGTGTGGTGTGTCCTGGATGGAAGCTGGAGGCATGTAGGTAAGTATAGCGGTCAGTAGGTTTCCGGTATAGGGTGGTGTTTATGTGACCATCGCTTATTAGCACAGTAGTGTCTAGGAAATGGACCGCTTGTGTGGACTGGTCTAGACTGAGGTTGATGGTGGAATGGAAATTGTTGAAATCATGGTGGAATTTCTCAAGGGCTTCTTTTCCATGGGTCCAGATGATGAAGATGTCATCAATGTAGCGCAAGTAGAGTAGGGGCGTTAGGGGACGAGAGCTAAGGAAGCGTTGTTCTAAATCAGCCATAAAAATGTTGGCATACTGTGGGACCATGCGGGTACCCATAGCAGTGCCGTTGACTTGAAGGTGTATATTGTCCCCAAATGTAAAATAGTTGTGGGTGAGGACAAAATCACAAAGTTCAGCCACCACGTTTGCCGTGGCGTTATTGAGGATACTGTTCCTGACAGCTTGTAGTCTATCTTTGTGTGGAATGTTAGTGTAGAGGGCTTCTACACCCATAGTGGCCAGGATGGTGTTTTCCGGAAGATCACCGATGGATTGTAGTTTCCTTGGGAAGTCAGTGGTGTTTCGAAGATAGCTGGGAGTGCTGGTAGCGTAGGGACTGAGGAGAGAGTCCACATAGCCAGACAATCCTGCTGTTAGGGTGCCAATGCCTGAGATGATGGGGCGTCCAGGATTTGCAGGTTTATGGATCTTGGGTAGCAAATAGAATACCTCTGGTCGGGGTTCTAGGCATGTGTCTGTACAGATCTGTTCCTGTGCTTTTCCAGGGAGTTTCTGGAGCAGATGGTGTAGTTTCTTTTGGTACTCCTCAGTGGGATCAGAGGATAATGGCCTGTAGAATGTGGAGTTAGAGAGCTGCCTGGCAGCCTCTTGTTCATATTCCAACTTATTCATGATGATGACAGCACCTCCTTTGTCAGCCTTTTTGATTATGATGTCAGAGTTGTTCCTGAGGCTGTTGATGGTGTTGTGTTCAGCACGGCTGAGGTTATGGGGCATGTTTCTCTGAATGTATAAATATCTGCTTACTGTGTGTTCCATTCCATGCGTCTGATGAAGTGGGCTGTAGCCCACGAAAGCTTATGCTGAAATAAATTTGTTAGTCTCTAAGGTGACACAAGTAATCCTGTTCTTTTTCCTGATACAGACTAACACGGCTGCTACTCTGAAACCTATCCATCTTATAGTCCATTCATCCAATTCAATCCATATTTTTTTAGTTGCTGGAAAGAATACTATGGGAGACCATATCAAAAGCTTTGCTAAAGTCAAGATATATTACGTCCACTGCTTTCCCCATATCAACAGAGCCAGTTATCTCCTCATAGAAGACAATTAGGTTTGTCAGGGATGACTTGCCCTCTGTGAATCCATGTTGACTATTCGTGATCACTTTCCTCTCCAAGTGCTTCTATGTAGAGTCTATGTAATTGCCCTGATCCACAGGGCGGTAGGGTCTCATAACCTATGTCAATGGGGTAGCCCTTCTTCACTGGACAGTGAGGCCTAGGGGCCAGAGTCCTTAGAGACACCCTGGATTTGCAAGGCTGTATGGCCTAGCAGATGAAGTCAATAGGTTAGCTCCCTGAGGTGGAGCTGTATGGCCTACTGACCAGTTGGGGTGTGTGGGCCACCACCCGGGGGAGGTAGGTGGTGGCCAGGATAGGGGCACCTGAGTTTTCCTGCTCCACAGGGTCCCAGGCCAGGGCCCTATCAGTGGTGAGTGTGTCCATCACTGGGTCAGTGGGAAATTCGTCCGCAACATGCTGACCCTCATTGCGACAATGGCTAGTCCTCCCCACCCCCGGACTACTTCCTACGTGATACTCATGGTAGCAGTCTGTGCGTCTTTGGGGTCTCCAGGTTCCTCGGCCGGTGCAACTCCCTGTAACTCAGACCTCCGTGCGCCATCCACCAGTGGCTGGGTGGACTGCTTGGGTCTCAGCGCCTCTGGCTTCCACAGTCCCGGGCTCCAGTGGTTCCTGGGCAGGAGTTGTCAAGGAGCATCTTTCTTCTCTGGGCTGCTCCCTCTTATACTGTGCTACACCTAGAGCATGCCCAGTAGGGGTGTGGGTGTGTGGATTACTCTGCCCACAGTGAGGAGTTAACCCGTCCAGTGCGGGGGGAGTTCACCCTGCCACAGGGGGCAAAAATATTTCTGCTTAGGGCCCTCAATGGGCTAGCACTGCCTCTGGTGGTTATTAATCAATTATATTTTTGGTCACCGTAGCCAAATCAATTGTTAAGAAATTGAGTGGAAAAGAAAGATCATCATAAAATCATATGGGCAATAGTTTCTATTGCATGCTGTGGAGCACCATTTTGTGATCACAAAGATAACAGAGAATGAATCAGTTCAGAAAGATGGAATCCTGTGTGAGTTTGCGTGTGTGTGCACGCAAGGGTCTACATTGATAACAATGAATTGAAAAATCGTGTAAAATATGGTCCCAAAAATGTGCAATACATTGGGTTGGTTAGGAAATAACAGACACATATGAAAACCTCACCAGCATTCAGTTTACAGAATTACTGATGTAGTTCTTCAGTTTACAGAAATAACTATTATGATGGAAACAGGCAATGCAGCAAAAATATTGAATGAGGTGCAAACCATAGGAAGTGATCTCAGTGGACTTGTAGGGGTAGGTCCACACTACCCGCCCGATTCGGCGGGTAGAGATCGATCTTCTGGGATCCCAGAAGCGCTCCCCCGTCGACTGCGGAATTCCTGCTCGCCGAGAGGAGGAAACGCTGTCGACGGGGGAGCCTGCCTGCGCCGCGTGGACCCGCAGTAAGTAAACTTAGTTCGATCTAGGAAACGTCGACTTCAGCTACGCTATTCTCGTAGCGGAAGTTGCGTTTCTAGATCGATCCCCCGCCCCAGTGTGGACCAGCCACTAGGTGTAGGCTTTCATGGAACTAGTGTAATGAGTGGATGTATTTTTCCAGCTCAGCCATTATCTACCTAGTTGCACTATAAGATCATTGTTCAAGTTGCTGTTTAAACTTCATGAGTAGTAAATTCGGTGAGATTATTGCAGTTTGTATTTGTTGTGGTACAATTGCAGAAACTATTGCATTAATCAAGAACTCAGCCAAAAAAGTGACTCAGCATTCTAAGAGCAGCTTTGCATGAGACAAGAAAGTATCCGTGCTGAACCCATTATTAGCTTTCTCATTGTGAACAAGAATACTGAAATTGTGAAACAGTTTCCAAGCTGAAGGTAATCCTCGAATGTTCTATTATCCTGTCATAGTCATGCAAAATACATAGGGCCAGATACTTTGTTGGGGTAAATCAATGTAGCTCTGTTGAAATCAATAGAACTAGACAGATTTATACCATCTGAGGATCTAGCATATAGTCCTAAAAGTCTCAAAGTTTTTGACTGGCATAAGACTAAGTTGCTGTCTTCTCCTTTATTTTCATAACAGTTCTGAAATAAATTAGGTTCTCTCCTTTACCTTCGTATGTTTGCTCAGCTGTTAAATTTCAGTATCCAACTTCAATTTTCTCTGCACAGTATGTGTGGTGAACCTGACCTACTAGAGTCATCTTGTGATTTCTGGCACTAAATAACAATCACTGGCTCTTCTGAATAACAGAGGTCTAGTCTCTGAGGATTAAAATGGAGTTTCAGCATCTTGGGCTGTCAGGAGATAACATTTTCCTATTGAGCTTTAGGAAATGGTATAATCTGAACTGGATGTCTTCTTCTTCTGTTAGATGTTGCTTAGGGCACAAACAAGGCACTGCCGTACCTGGGCTGCTCTTTGCATGTAAATTCCAGCTTGAAGGGACACACCCACACTAGCTCTAATCGAGCCTACAGTGTAGACACACCCTATATTACGTCCCATACGTTTTTTAATGACAATGCAGTTTCTGCACTAGTTCTGAATATCACACAATTTTCCTTTCCTGATTTATATTCAAATATAGAAGGTAAGCGCTTACCCTGTGCAGGGCAGTACAGTGAACTGTTCTTTCTAATGGAAGAAAAACTAAATGTGCACTCTTCCTCAAACATGTCCACTTTGTAAAGGAAGAGCAAACTATAGCACACCTGCTCTTCAAAACTAAATATTAGGATGATCTTATGTTTGCATTTTTCACAAATACATTTCTTGATTTCATGATTTGGGCCCAGTAACTTGTATACAGTAATCAGAATCTCTTATTACTTATTTACAAAAAAATGGTTCTATTAACAGACTGTCATTTGGCTAAAATCATGGACACTGACTAATGGTGTAAAATTGTGTAAAATGCAGACCTCCTTCATTCCAGAAATAGGACAAATGAAATGAATTTACTCCAACTATCATTGTCTATGTGCGCACATTCTGCTCTTTAAAATTCTCACCACAAAAATCTCCAGATAGTTTTTAAATGTTATGATTTTTCAGGATTATCATAAAAGCTCTCTAAACAGATTCTGTTCCTGAAAACAATCAATGTAAAAGTGTGCATGTAGTCATGAATGCATGCATGTATAGGGGCAGGGTGTGTATTTACTTACTCCTTCTCATAACACAAGAACTAGGGGGTCACCAAATTAAATTAATAGGCAGCAGGTTTAAAACAAACATAAGGAAGTATTTTTTCACACAATGCACAGACAACCTGTGGAACTCTTTACCAGAGGATGCTGTGAAGGCCAAGACTATAGGGTTAAAAAAAGAACTAGATAAATTCATGGAGGATAGGGCCATCCCTGGCTATTAGCCAGGATGGGCAGGGATGATGTCCCTAGCCTCTGTTTGCCAGAAGCTGGGAATGGGCAACAGGAGATGGATCACTTGATGATTACCTATTCTAGTCATTCCCGCTGAAGCACCTGGCATTGGCCACTGTCTGGACAGGATACTGGGCTAGATAGACCTTTGGTCTGACCCAGTATGGCCTTTCTTATGTACAGTGCTCAATATTTTGCTCTTCCCTTATTCAGGTCACTTGTAAAATCCAGAAACAGCCCCTGACTAAAATAATGATCTAAGAGAGAACAGTGCTAAATTGTTCCACTGGAATGAAAAATATTGATGGCGTGAAATAGATTCCTGTTTCAAAATAAGTGGTGAAGTCCCCTTGTAGCATCATCATTTATAAGTTCTAAATAAAATGTCTAATAGTGCTGGTCCAGGACAATTTGGAACACCTTGGGTAGGTTGGACTTTAAATCATGTTTAGAAAACAAGTTTGAACGCTCTTGCAATGTATGTCCGGTTTAACTGGTCTCAAACATAGTTTGGCTGCCTTAAACATTGATAGAACCTAATGTTTTAAACTCATTTTAAAAAAAACCCAAAACATTTGTTACACATAATCTAGGTTCAAATGTGATTTTTTTGAAAATAGATTTGGCATAGTTTGATGTATCTGACCAGCCAAACTGTGTTTGAAATTGTAGCTACAACTTCAGCTGCACATGAGCTTGAAGCTTCGTGCAGATGTGACCTGATTTGCAGCTTCTTGGAAGTACTGTGTCTTAGTAGCCCTAAAACTGCCGCATGGGGCTTTTCTCCAGCCCCACATACTTTGATCCTATTTGTGGGAGAAATGGTGCTGATATGTCTCCAAGTCCTGGTCTACTATCAACCTACAGTCAGACAAACATACATGTAGCCATTATCAGCCTGAAAATTCTCTGCCCTTCCACTCTGATCTACAGTTGACCCAAAGGTCTTACCTTAGACAATGAGCTCCTTGAGGCAGGGTACTGTCCTTCCCCGAATGTCTAAAAAACATGTTGCTTATGCTAGGGTGGAGGGATGGGGGTGAGCACATCCTTCTTTCATATTATTCAACTTTCTATCAACTTACTTCTACACAAGGTGAGCGTTCTTTCTGTAATTGTATAACTTCAATGAGATCGTCCCTAGATATTCCCGTATTTCTGTTAGTAATTCAATGTTTTAATTTACTCTAACTTTTGAACTTTTCTTCCCTTTTTCCTGGTCACTGTGAAGAATGAGGAAGCTTATGTGTATTATTTTTTAGAAATGTCACATGCACCTCAGTGTATCTGTGTGACGTTACCTATCTGAATGCACAGAATGAAATCAAAGGAGGCTGCAAGGGGGACATAAAACCATGGCAATACTAGCATAAGGAATGATAAGGGTCTTTGGAGAAACAAGGTAGAAGCTATTTATTGGGGATACCCCCTGTCTGGCTACAGCTAGTCTGGTGAGATATATTGTTACAACCAAAACCAAGCATTAAAGGAACCCTGGGCATAGAAGAGGGTGGGGAATGAATGAACGGCCAGAGGGCTGCCTGGGGAGACAGAGCTGACAGGTTTGCAAGAAAAGACAGAGAGAGAATGCTGCGAGCAGGACAGTCTGCTTCTAGCCAGAGATGGGGATTAGCTGGGCTGAGGGGAACATAAAATGTTTGCAAGGAAAGATCAAGGCGTAGATAAGAGGAAATAGGTGTCTCGGACTCTTTATTGTGTTAGCCCATTTTCCTAAATTCCCTTTAGGAATTAAATGCTAGTTTCTTTTAGAGATGCTGTTTTTGAGTCACTTTATATAGCTGCTGCCACAGATCCCTGTAGATGAAGGACTTACAGGTACCCAAAACAGCTGGGCTTGCTGAATTAACATGATTCATAAACAGAGGCCCGTATCTCAGAGATTTGGTCTAAGAGTGGTTGGACCACATGGTTCCACCCAGAGTGAGGTGCAGGAAGCCAGGCCTGAGGGGGGCGCTCCAGAGAGACTAAAGCACAGCTTGTCCCGTAACTGTGATAGGCTGACTAGTAGCTATAGAAAGGATGAACCTGGACCAAGCTCCGATTATCCAGCATGTACAACAACCATGAGGGGCAGGGTAGAGGGTTACAATTATTCTGCAAATCTTTCCCTGCCACAGCTTCGTTCTTGAATATCCTGTCTCCTGAGAAGGTTGCCCAGCTCCTGCATTTTCCCAGTCCTCTCATCTTAGCAAAGCTTCCCCAGATTGCTTGCTTGTCCCACTTCTGTGAGGGGGATCTCTCTATCCAGTGAATTGTGTCAGTTTATCCACCTCTCAGTATCTCTGATAATCTTACACTGTGCACCATGGTATGAACCCTACCTCTCCTGAAGTGGCCAAAGTAGGTATGATGTTTGATGGGTGGGTCCTACATGGTGGAAGAGCCATACGTAAAAAGAGGTTACACTGCAGGGGAGGCTGACAGCACTGAAGAATCAAAGTAAAGCTAGTTCGGTAAGGATGAAAATGTCTCAGTATCCCATATCAGTTGTATAGGCTTGGTTTGAATCCTTCCCCCTAGAAGCATCATACCACTTCTTGTGACAGGAATTCAATTAACTTGTGTCACCAATGTAAAGCTGTGCATGCTTTCTAGATAATGGGACATTCATGGCAGGAATATATGATTGATACTTTGAATCCTTAGTAACTTCTATCAGCTGAAGAACACCTGATTATGGGTATCATACAGCTGCCTTTAGCAGGATGTAATCAGAGAGACTAGGCTGTACTGTTTTGCACCACCAGAATAAGGGTAAACATCTGTTTTTAACAGTACTTTTAAACCACAGTAGTGCTATAGCAATCTTAGAACTGGTGCTTGGGTGTTTTCTTTTATCAGCACCTGTGTCCTCAGAGAATCATAGGGTTAGAAGGGATCCACTGGGACATCTAGTCTAACCCCCTGCCAAGATGTAGGATTTGTTGTGGCTAAACCATCCAAGACAGATGGCTCCAGCCTCCTTTGGAAAACCTCCAGCGAAGAAGCGTCCACAACCTGCTGAAGCAGTCTGTTCCATTGTTCTTACAGTTAGGAAGCTTTTCCTGACATTTAATCTAAATCTGCTATATTGTAGTTTGAACTCATTGTCTCTTGTCCTGCCCCCTATGGCAAAAGAGAACAACTTGTCTCCATCTTTTTTATGGCAGCCTTTCAAGTATCCGAAGACCGCTATCATATCCCCCTCTTAATCTCCTTTTTTCCTAACTAAACATATCCAGTTCCTTCAGCCTTTGCTCATATGGCTTGTCTTCCATCCCTTTGATTATTTTTGTTACTCACCTCTGGATCCTTTCCAGTTTCTCTATGCCCTTTCTATACATCAGTGACTAAAATTCAAACATATTCATAGCTGACTAATTGATATTCAAGGATCAGAGGAAGGGTGGTCCAGTAGTTAGGGGACTAACTTGGGTGGTGGGAGAGTAGGTTCAATTCCCTGCTCATCCACTGACTCCCTGTGTGACTTTAAGCAAATTACTCAATCTTTCCTAGCCTCAGTTCCTCAACTGTAGGATGGGATAACTATGTCCCTACTTCAAAGAGAAATACATTTAGAAACTGAATTGGGCCATATAAGTGCCATAGATAGAATTGTAACCCTTAGACATTACAAATAAAGCCTTCATTACAACAAATAAATCAGATTTTTTTTTAAATAGTTCTTTTGTGGAATGGATTCTTTGTTGAATTAAAAAGGCGTTTCTAGTTAAGAATTAGGTTCCTTCACTCCAGGAAAACATACAAGTGTCTCTTTTTATTATCTTGTTTGCACAGGAACATATAATGGTAGATTATTTAACTGGATAATTAGCCTTGGAAGGATTCAATTTTAATAAGTAAATGTCAGTAAACATCAATTTCACCATACACACCCAAACTGATGAAAAAATATTTCCATTGATAATAAATGAAATTTATAGATAGGCTATGTATCCACTACAATTTACATCAGCATAAATTATGTTGCTCAGGGGTTTGAATAAATCACCCGCCCGAAACAAGGCAAGTTACACCGACGTAAGTGCTGGTGTGGAGCTCTCTCCCGTCGGCTTAGAGTGGCTACCTCAGAGAGCTTACAGGTGCAGCTGTGCCACTGTAAACTTTCTAGTGTAACTGTGCCCTAAGAAAAATGCTGCTTGAGAACTTATTAGTTTGATTTAAGAATATTTACTTTGTCCATATCACATGTAAAAATATACAATTTTTCTTACATGGTTATAAAGCTTTCACTTTTTGAATTTCAGTGTCTACTCTCACTAAACAATTATTATGTGACCCCCTTTACTGTCAGACCTACCCATAATTCTGAAAATTTAAATAGATAAAAATTGAAAAAAACAATTAAACCTACAACTTTAAATGTGAACATTTAAATTAGTAAAAATTGGGAAAAATCTTCAGCTAAGCATTGATATTATCTGTCAATTTTAAAAAAGTCAAAATCTGCCATCCCTATAGATAATTCCTGTATTTGCAAAAGTTTGAATGTAACTTGAAGAAAGTGCAATCCATGCATGTTGTGAGAAAAATAGTTCTGGTTGACAAAAAGAAAGTAGTGATACTGGTTCTATCTGCTTTGTGTTCACTATATTTTCCTTTATGCTCTGGCTCAAGTGCCTCATCCAGCTGACTTTTGTTCCTTAGGGTACGTCTATACTCACGCGTCCTGTCGGAGGCGCTGGATCGATCTTCTGGGTTCGATTTATCGCGTCTTGTCTAGATGCGATAAATCGAACCAGGAAGTGCTCCGCTGTCGACGCTTGTAATCCTGCTCGACGAACGGAGTAGGCGGAGTTGACGGGGGAGCCTGCGCGCCGCGTGTGGACCCCGGGTAAGTACTTTTTCATTCGAACTAAGATAGTTCGACTTCAGCTACGTTATTCACGTAGCTGAAGTTGCGTATCTTAGTTTGAATTGGGGGGTTAGTGTAGACCAGCCCTTAGTTAGTATGGACTGTATAATTTGTAGGCTTCTTACACTGCTAAGAATCCATTTAGCAACAGCAACAGGTGACAAGTACCTGTCAGAGGGTGCTCTAACTGGAGATATAAAAACTTGTTCATATTAAATAAGAGTTGACAAGAATACTTCCCAATAATAAACAAACTATTCTTGATGTTTAAAGAATTTTTTTTTTTTAGCTATGCTGCTTTTATGCTGATACTCAAAAGGGTTTAGTTATTCACTCTAGAGTATATTTAATTAAATTTTCTGGTCTATCTTTGGCCCACTGCATTGTACTCACAACACAAATACAGCTAATGTCTTCAGTCTTAAAAAATCTCAAGGCTACCTTTGATTTCAACTACTTTTAGAAACTTGCTTTCCAACAGATATCTCTTGGTTGGCACTACTGTCACACAATGACTTTTCATTTACTTTAATCACTCTGCAAAACCGCATCATTCTCCCTAATAGCCAACAAAATATACAGCTTCTGTACTAGAGAGCATTGTACTTACACCATAATTTACCATGGTCCAGATCAGAAAGTAGCAATTTTTGAATAGCAACATGTGCGATTATATGGAGGAAGCTTATTGTTCTTTGTTATGGCCACTGAAGCATGCTGGAACAGCTCTTCTGCATCTCAAAACCCTTTCATTGCTACCAAATAAGTAAATGCCTACTGTTGGAGGTTTGCCCATCTTTAATCTTATTTTTATATTGTGTACTTAACATCAGATTTCTGATAATTAGCAGAGCCCGTTCTTCAACTTCCATTGGTATGTACTACCGTTATGTTGTAAAGTGTATGAACAGATAGGATCTGTAACAAACACAGTGTTTCTGTAAGGGAGACAATAATAATAGAGAATGACAAGAAAGCAATGTTCAGATTTATACTTAGACTAGAGTTCAGTGTCACTGTCAAATTTTGACCAAAAAAAGGTAATACAATCAGTTGATTCCACAAAAATATTTTCATCTTGCATGGTGAAAATTTTGTAAGATTTTTGTTGTTGTTGCCGTTTTGGACTTGATCCTATGCTAAGAAACCATAATCAGGCATGAAACTGACAAACTTAACAAAAGCTCCCACTAGTTAAGTACACAGCAACTCATCAGCTGAACAACACAAGCCTCCTGAGAGCACCTCACCAAGTTGTTCTCCACTGAATATTGCATCAAAGTCCATAGGACTGATTCAAGTTGCCTTACAGACTGCTTTTCCTTGCCTGATCATAAGCATTTACACATCAGCCAAAGTTTTATGTCAGTTGGCCCACAACTGGAACTCACATCTGGAATAGACTGGAATGGCCATGAATCTCAGTGCCATTAGAACAAACTGAGTCCCACTTCTCTCAGCTTTACCAAAGCCAAAACCCAAACCAATCAATTCCCGCTGGCTGAGGGATAGAAAGGGAGAAACCGCACTTTTTGTGTTCACTTTAATAAATGCATAAGATGCTCTGATGCCGTGGCAATGGACAGATATAAAAACCTAGATAGGCCCTCATCTGGGAAGCAGGAGCCAAAACCACAGCGGTAATTCAGATCCAGGGATTCAAAACTGAAACCTCTCTTCCCTTTGACATGCATGGATGAGGGGATGACATTTGAGGCTTTAGTTAAAGCTCATTTTTAATCACAAGAAAGGACATACACTCTTAAAAATACAAGAGCGACAAAGAGTCCTGTAGCACCTTATAGTCTATAAGGTTAGTCTATAAGGTGCTACATGACTCTTTGTCACTCTTGCAGATCCAGACTGACACGGCTACCCTTCTGATACCTTAAAAATACAAATTACTCTTGAAAAAGGATGACCAATTTTAACCCCATATTTAAGTGCAGGGGGAAATAAACTGGATGAAAACAAGCTAGTTATAGTATACTAGGTAAACCTTGGAATGGTGGGGAGAGTATGAATTATTGAATAACTTAGTATTTGGAAGGTAATTAAAATTTAAACTTCTAAAGGGAATTTGAATGTTATATCTTTTAAAAAAAATTTATATTCCAAGAGAGTTTTTTTGATTTGGCTGACATGATAGTATTGTTTGAAATGGGGCTCACCAGGTGGCATAGAGATGTTAAGAATGAGAGAGAATGTATAATTTATAAATTCTGCTTAATAAAGCATATGTTAAGTACAGCTCTGTATTGAAAAGTCCTTTAAGGTTATTTATAGTTTGATTTATTATATTAGAGCTCCTCTTAATAATAGAGTTATCTTACCATTGTAATTGGGCCTATCAGTCAAGATTAGCAAGGATATTTTACATGTCTGAAGGAAGATGTCAAGGCAGAGCTATGAATCTGAGTAGCAAGTAGCAAAGTTGTAAGAAAATCAATATAGTTGAACTTCAGTTTTTTTAACGTGAATGATCCAAAAGAGTTGTGTCCAGTGTTCCCACCAAGAGATGTTCATGGGTGACCTGACTAAATCACAGTTGCCACTCAGAGTTGTGACCAGCTGCCTCCAATTCTACTTGGAATTGCTAATGTGGACACAATGGAGCTCATAGGAAATAACTGGCAGAGGTCAAGAGAGCCACTACACAGAGCCCAGGACAGGTGGGCTTCTGAGTGAGGGGAAATGGCAGCTAAAGAACTCTTGCCAGAAGCCCAATGCCCCCTGGATTGTCTAGCCCCCACCTGTAAAAGGATAGACCCCGCCATGTTAGAACCATTGCTAGTGTAAGTTTAACAACCCACCAATCTGTCTGCTTAGGTACTGGCCCCCCATTACTGTAGTAACTGAGCACACTTCAGGTATTTATCCTGACAGCACTCCTTGGGAAGTACTTTTAGACTAATCTTATAAATGAGGAACTCAGACACAGAGAGACTAAGGTGCAGATTTTTAATAGGCATTGCTCTGCTTAGTGTTGTAATGCCAACCTGACTTAGGAGCATATCTCATTTTCCAAAGTGATTTAGGCACTTATGAATTTAAGTCTCACTGAAAGTCAGTGGGACACTTAAAAGATATCACACTGTTGTAATAATGAGGGAGAGAGCGAGTCGATCAAGAGTAAAAGACCAAGGTGGGGAGAGCACAGGGGAAGGAAAAAAGCTAGAAGCTTCATGAAGTCCTCTTGGGACTTTGCTGTTGCATGGAAGGTGCTCAGATAATACAAAACCCTGAGAGAGATAAACAGACAGGAAGATAAAAGTCAGTATGTTATTTTGTTTTTTCTGTATACTTATACAATTATTGGTTTGTGCCCTCCATTGTTTATTAAATACACAGAACATTCCCTAAATTATTTGAAACTTTAATTATTCAGAATTATTCCTTGTCTTGAATTATATTTAGCTGCTCAGTGATAAACTGTACATGTTATTAATGCAGTTTAGAATCAGACCCAGAACTTCCCCTCTCATGTTGTTTCCTTTTGGGATGGGGTCAGCTGCTTTCATGTAGAAAATCTTAGTGCCCAGGGTGATGTCTTCATTATCAGAGGCATAGTATTTGTTAGCCCCTCTAAACAGCACGAGAGATCTGAGTTTAGGAGAAATTGCTAGTTTTCTCCTCTCTGTGGCAGAGGCTATGAACATTACAGAGGTGATGTGATCAGTCCCCTGTAGGAAAGAAGGGTTAGCCTTTGTTTCTCTAAGTGCATATGTTTGCAGGAAAAGAGTAATGCCAGCGAAGCTGTTTAAATCAGATTAGGAGTTTAAAAGAGAAGTGGAACCTTGGAATTTTGATTTGAGAGAAAATCGTTTGCTCCTGGATTAGCACTCTCAGCTCATCATCATTTGTGGGACAGTGTGTGAGAGCCTTTGCTTTTATATCTGCTTTTATATCTGCTTTAAACCAGAGGTGGGCAAACTACAGCCTGGTGTCCACATCCAGCCCTCCAGACATTTTAATCTGGTCCTCGAGCTCCCACTGGGGAGCAGGGTCAGGGTCTTGCCCCACTCTGCGCAGCTCCCAGAAGCAACAGTATGTCCCCCCGTCAGCTCCTACGTGTAGGGGCAGCAAGAGGGCTCCGCACACTTCCTCTGCCCTATGCGGTGCCCCCACAGCTCCCATTGGCCAGGAACCGTGGCCAATGGAAGCTGCGGGGTGGCTCCTGAGGACAGGGCAGCACACAGAGCCACCTGGCCGTGCCTCTGCTGGCCATGCCATGCCGCTGCTTCTGGGAGCTGCTTGAGGTAAGCGCTGCCTAGAGCCTGCATCCCTGACCCCCTCCCGTGCCCCAACCCCCTTCCCCAGCCCTGATCCCCCTCCCACGTGCCAAACCTCTCAGTCCCAGTGCGGAGCACCCTCCTGCACTCCCAACCCCTCATCCCCAGAGCCCGCACCCCCAGCCGGAGCGCTCACCCCCCCCACACACACACCAACCCCAAATCTTGTAAGTATTCATGGCCCACCATACAGTTTCCATACCCAGATGTGGCCCTCAGGCCAAAAAGTTTGTCCACCCCTCCTTTAAACCATACAGCTTAGGAAAAAAAGGTGGTGTGACTTTACAATATGCAGAAGCATACCAAATATACTGAGCAATTTAAGTATATAGAAAAGGAGATCAGTTAAACTGTTATTACTCTGAATGAGCTATGGAGTACATGCATAACAAATAATTTTAATAGCACTAGCAAAGACTACATTCTGACTGGCCGGGATTTGTGATATCCTGTCACAGTACCTTAGACTGAAACTAAATTTGCAATGGAACCATCTAAAAATAGCACTACCGCTGTAATGGCTCCCCCTTTTTCACAATGTAAAGTTCCAATTTCTTATAAACTTCAAGCCTCTTCCCAGTTCTGCTCCCCCAGCTCCCATATCTATTCACCTCTTACTGCATCATCTCTCCTCTTGGCCAGCTAACAGCTTTTCTTCTTCTTCTATAATCATCTTTGCACCTTTTTCCATGTTGTTCCTTAAAAAAAAATTGCTCTCCCTGAATTGATCCAAAAGGCCTCTCCTACTTCAAAGATCTCCTCGTGACATATTTCTTTTTTGAAATATTCAAAAAATATTCATTCAGCCGTATGGAGTGGAAATCCATCAACTTCATGAAAAAACTCGCACAGATACAGACAGACATCATCTTCCTTTCCAACTGCAAACAAATGGACATCATACCTAAAGGACTAAAGGTAAAAAATCCATTACAATCTACTTACCACACAGACTATGCTGAGAGATTGTGCCTCACACTCTCAAAGAAACTGCGAAACCACCTGATCAACATCCTATACAGCAAACAGGGAAAGATTAAGACTGAGCTCTCAAAACTGGATATTCTTTTGGAAAACCAGCCTTCCACACAAACTTCTTCATGGACTGACTTTACAAACACTAGACAAGCCATTTACAACACAAGCTTTGCTTCTTTACAAAAGAAAAAGGACACTAAGCTATCTAAACTGCTGCATGCTACAAGGAACCACAACAGCAGTTCCCTTACCCCACCCAACAATATTGTTAATCTTTCCAGCTATACTCTCAGCCCAGCAGAAGAATCTGTCCTTTCTCGGGGCCTCTCCTTTTGTCCCTCCAGACCCACGAACATGATACAGTTCTGCGGTGACCTAGAATCCTACTTTCGTCGTCTCCGACTCAAAGAATTTTTCCAACAGACCTCTATACAACATACTAAGCCACAGAATCCTTCCTACCAAAACTACAAAAAGAAGGATTCTGTGTGGACTCCTCCTGAAGGTCGAAACAACAAATTGGACTTCTACATAGACTGCTTCCGTCGCCGTGCTCGAGCTGAAATTGTAGAAAAGCAAAATCACTTGCCCCATAACCTCAGCCGTGCAGAACACAATGCCATCAACAGCCTCAGGGACAATCCTAACATCATAATCAAAAAGGCTGACAAAGGAGGAGCTGTCGTCATCATGAATAAGTTGGAATATGAACAAGAAGCTGTCAGGCAGCTCTGTAACTCCACATTCTACAGGCCTTTACCCTCTGACCCTACTGAGGAGTACCAAAAGAAACTGCACCATCTGCTCCAGAAACTCCCTGGAAAAGCACAAGAACAAATTTGTACAGACACGTGCCTAGAACCCCGACCAGGGACATTCTATCTGCTACCCAAGATCCATAAACCTGGTAATCCTGGACGCCCCATCATCTCAGGCATTGGCACCCTAACAGCAGGATTGTCTGGCTATGTAGACTCTCTCCTCAGGCCCTATGCTACCAGCACTCCCAGCTATCTTCGCGACACCACTGACTTCCTGAGGAAACTACAATCCATCGGTGATCTTCCAGACATCACCATCCTGGCCACTATGGATGTAGAAGCCCTCTACACTAACATTCCACACAATGATGGACTACAAGCTGTCAGGAACAGTATCCCCGATACTACCACGGCTAACCTGGTAGCCGAACTTTGTGATTTTGTCCTCACCCACAACTATTTCACATTTGGGGACAATATTTACCTTCAAGTCAGTGGCACTGCTATGGGTACCCGTATGGCCCCACAGTATGCCAACATTTTTATGGCTGACTTAGAACAACGCTTCCTCAGCTCTCGTCGCCTAACACCCCTACTCTACTTGCGCTACATTGATGATATCTTCATCATTTGGACCCATGGAAAAGAAGCCCTTGAGGAATTCCACCATGATTTCAACAATTTCCATCCCACCATCAACCTCAGCCTAGACCAGTCCACACAAGCGGTCCATTTCCTAGACACCACTGTGCTAATAAGTGATGGTCACATTAACACCACCCTATACCGGAAACCTACTGACCGCTATACTTACCTACATGCTTCCAGCTTCCATCCTGGACACACCACACGATCCATTGTTTACAGCCAAGCTCTAAGATACAACCGCATTTGCTCCAATCCCTTAGACAGAGACAAACACCTACAAGATCTCTATCAAGCATTCTTACAACTACAATACCCACCTGCTGAAGTGAAAAAACAGATCGACAGGGCCAAAAGAGTACCCAGGAGTCACCTACTACAAGACAGGCCCAAAAAAGAAAATAACAGAACACCACTAGCCGTCACCTTTAGCCCCCAACTAAAACCTCTCCAGCGCATCATCAAAGATCTACAACCTATCCTAAAAGATGATCCCTCACTCTCACAGATCTTGGGGGACAGACCAATCCTTGCTTACAGACAGCCCCCCAACCTGAAGCAATTACTCACCAGCAACCACACACCATACAACAAAAACACCAACCCAGGAACCTATCCTTGCAACAAAGCCCGATGCCAACTCTGTCAACATATCAATTCAAGTGATACCATCACAGGGCCTAATCACATCCGCCACACCATCAGGGGCTCATTCACCTGCACATCTACCAATGTGATATATGCCATCATGTGCCAGCAATGCCCCTCTGCCATGTACATTGGCCAAACCGGACAGTCTCTACGCAAAAGAATAAATGGACATAAATCTGACATCAGGAATCATAACATTCAAAAACCAGTAGGTGAACACTTCAACCTCCCTGATCACTCAATGACAGATTTGAGGACAGCAGTGTTGCGACAGATTAACTCCAAAAGCAGACTTCAAAGAGAAACTATTGAACTCGAATTGATATGCAAACTAGATTGCGTTGCCTCCGGATTAAATCGTGATTTGGAATGGCTCGGCCATTATGTTAATTGAATCTATTTCCCTTAAGTTAACGATCCTCATTCACACCTGTGTGACCATCTTGTTTATCACTTCAAAAGCTTTTTCTTCCCCTGCTGTCATGTTTCCTCTCAACTAATTAGCCTCTTAAGATTGGTCTATACACCTGGACCATCAGGTTTCTCTGACTGTATAAATGTCTGTCTGAAGTATATTTTCATTCCATGCATCCGATGAAGTGGGTACTAACCCACGAAAGCTTATGCTGAAATAAATTTGTTAGTCTCTAAGGTGCTACAAGTTTTTCTTTCTTTTTTGATGTTTACAAATTAGCCTACTAATAAGGCAGAGGGGGCAGTTAGTTGCAGTTGGTGTGTATTTATTCTTTAATATGTAATATATGTGTATGTTTATATTTTTAATTGTACCTCTCTTCCTGACCCTTGTCTACTTATATGACTGAGCAGTGCCCAGCAAATAATGAATAGATATTTACCTATAAGAATTCAGGATGCCCTATTGACATTTTATACTTTTAGACAGTATTTGACAAAACACAGAACTAATTAACAGACTTGCGTATTTGTATGATTTCCGCTCATCGTGATTCTTTTCTCGTGGCCTCCCACAAATGGAATAGGAATAGGCCCTCTATGAAGCAGAACTTCCATGGCTCTGCTGTACATATGGGCAAGACAAAGCATGAGCCTCCTTGGTGTGCCACAGAAGAGTACTCAACTATTTTCTTTACAGCAACATGGAAGAAGGAAAGTTGGGGCAGGCCAGAGCAGAGGTTTGAGTTGACCTGTGGGTCTGACGTGCAAACTCTCCTAGGAGATGAAGCCCAGAGGCTGTATTAGGCTAGGTCTACACTACCCCCCCCTGTCGAACTAAGGTACGCAACTTCAGCTACGTGAATAACGTAGCTGAAGTCGAAGTACCTTAGTTCGAATGAAAAAGCACTTACCCGGGATCCACACGCGGCGCGCAGGCTCCCCCGTCGACTCCGCCTACTCCGTTCGTCGAGCTGGATTACCAGCGTCGACGACGGAGCACTTCCTGGTTCGATTTATCGCGTCTTGACAAGACGCGATAAATCGAACCCAGAACATCGATCGCGCGCCTCCGACGGGACGCGTAAGTATAGACCTACCCTTAGTGACTGTGGAGTAGTTATGCTACTTCTCTTTGGCCTGTGTTGGGAAAAGTATTCTGTTTCTTTAATCCCTAATATTTCCTACATCAAACCAGTTTTCTTAGCTTTTGCATAAGGGATCCATATTTGCCCCTCGGTGTTTCATTTCTCTTCTTCCATTATTTCTATTATTTTACAACCATTATTTTCACTAATGCTAGGTTGCCTCCCCTTTCTTATCATTTTCAATGCATTTTATATTGTTCGTGCTGCCTTGTCCTTGTGTGCCATGAATAGCCTTCTCTCTGCCCATATCTCACAAAAGTCTCCCAAGCAAGATCCTGACCTGTTCTGGCAATTAAAGAGCCTCAGGCACTCTTCAGAAAATTAGAGGTGTTTGCTAGATCAAGGTGAATAATACAGGCTTTAATACAAAATTCAATGAAATTTGGCTTTATGAAACATCCACAAAACCATTCCCAGCATTTATTAATTCATTCAGTACATGAAAATATTCAGCAGATCTCACAGGTGAACAAATTATGGCAGTCTGCCAATTGTGTGCAGAGTGTGCAATATAAGTATTCAATATTCAAGCTTTAAAATTTGTCACTCAAGTCACTGGAGGAACAAAAACACATATTCCCCCCCACCACCATTACTCAGTTAGCTCAAGTATTATTCCTGGTGTCCTTGGCCAATTCTATCTGGCTAATTATATTTTACCTACTTAATTCCCTCCTTCAGTTTTAATAAGGTTGGGGGGGGGGGCACTGTGTAAACAGTGGTACATAGTGGTCAGGAGGGGGTTGGCGGGATGTCTCCCTGATGAAGAACAGTCCTGTCTGTCAGCAACTCTACCCCAAGGGTTTCCATTCCTCTCTTTCAGCATAGGGGTTTTGAGGGCTGAGCCCTTCTACACAGTCTTTTCTTGCTGGCCTCTCACTGGAGATGAAGGCTCTTGTTGTATTGTCCTCTCAGAGTGGGTAAGGGATCCTGGGCCCACCTTCTCCACTGGGCTCTGGTCCAGGGCCTAATGGTGGGCAGCTACACTCAACACCTAGGAGTGCTAAGCTGCTGCCCCCATAGACCACTTCCTACCCCAGTCTCCTCCAGCTTCCCAGAGTAGATCACTCTAATCAAGTCTCTGACTCACGTACTCTGTCCCCCGATTCTCCTTTCTGGGTTTGCACAGGTCTGTGTTGTCAGGTCGCAGGCAATGAGTTCCTGGGCTGTACATTCCCCTCAGAGCAACACTCTGTTCTCTTCCACTGCCTGCCTCTGAACTGCTCTGCTCCCATTTTCAAAGCCCTGTCTCCAGTTTGTGCTGGCTGTGGAGGAGTGGCTGCCTGGGCCCAGAACTGTTCCTTAACTCCTTGCTCTCCAGTGTGAGTTTTGTATTCATTTCGTATTCAAAGTATATACAAAGGTGTTACACTTTGTGTGATGATCCTGCATGTAGCAAAATTGTATCTCCATTACACCCCACAAGTGACATCATTTCAGTGATGGATGAAATGATTCTTAAAGTTTCTAAAGTGTTTTGGGATCCTTCTTGATGAAGGAGCGTGTGTTTAGAATCACTGTGAAATATCTTATTGGAAATTAATACAAATAATTTAAAATTTACAAGAAAATAAATTTATATTTGCAATGATTGAGCTCTGATTTTCTGGGGTCCCTAATTCTTCCTTCCCCCCAAATGCACTCACTCACCTCAGCAACACTACCCAACAAGCTGCATCTTTTTCCAGGTGGTTGCAGGGTATCTTTTTAAACTCTTAATACTCAATTATAAATTTCAATGGATACTTTGGAAATGAGGTACTGCTCCAAGGGCTTGATATAAAGCCCACTGAATTTAGTAGAATATGAATCCAGACCCTGTATGAGTAACTGGGCTTGAGGATTTTACTCAGTGCTATTCAGTCAGTCCCCAATTAGCTTAATTGGAAAGGCTGGTTTTGAAGAAAAATAAGTTTTAACCCTTGTAAGAATTATTAATTAAATGCAGACCAGTTTAACTGGATATCATTGCAAATAACTGATATCTTAAATGTAGATGTAGGTTAGAAAACACACTTCTGATTTTTTCAATGCGAGTCCGTGGTGAGGTATGTTTTTGTATATGTGTGTTGGTTTTTAATTGGTCTTAAGTCAGAACCGAAACAGATCTCGTTAATCCTGGTTTCTTGTATAACATGAATATGTTATGGCATCAGTTTTTCAGATTTCTATGTGATGCCCATTCAGATTACTTGGTCATTGAGATATGCTGGAAAATTGAAAGCTTGTCTCTCGCCAACAGAAGTTGGTCCAATAAAAGAATATTACCTCACTCACCTTGTCTCTAGAAAATCCAAACACACTAGGTGAGCTTTGCTGGAGATATATATTGTCCAGCAGTGAAGCGGTTAATAGTACTTTGTATTTAAGTGCTTGCAATTAGGCTTCAAAGTTAACACCCTCATTAAAATGAGTGGAGGATATTTGCATCTCTCTTGTTGCTAATATTTTAATATTTTTGGCTGCTAACTCAAAAAATACAATGATCTACATTGTGAAGCCTATTTTGTAAACAAAAAGAGCTAGAAACGTGTACAGAAAATAATACCTTACATTGATGCAGATTATCCTGGAGGCCTTTACTCAGTCTTTAGTCACCTAAGTGGTGGTAGGAGATATAGTATTCATAATGATGAGTCGATTAACCTGTCTGCATGTAACTAATAACTTGTATGTGTTAGATATTTTTTCTTCAAAAAGGAGAGATCTGTACAAATTTTTTAACCCACCCGCATACACACACACAGAGTTTTGTATTGTCCAATTTTTTATTAATCCATTCAAAACAAACTATCCTTCTCCAATTAGTTATAACATTTTAACTAGGAATGGGCAAGATAGTGCAGCAGGATTTTCTCAAAACCAAAACAAAGCTGGATTTTTTAGATAGCTTTTGGTAAAGTACCTATAAAAAGAATCACCATATAACAAAATTAATTTTCTCCTGCACCAGAATATACAGTAGTTTTGTGTCTCTTTGACAACTCCTAACACAGGAGTTAATTGTGGAGATCATAGCTTTTCAGATCCAGAATCATGACTACAAAACTGTTTACATACCAAGAAGGGGGTAGTTAAGGTTATGAAAGTCAAACAAAATGTGAGAGAGAATGTTGGTGCCAGCCTTACTAATGAGAAATTAAGATTTAGAGGAAAGATAAAGAAAAAATCAAGGTGAAAGATAAATAAATACCTGATAATAGTATACATAGTATAATAAATACAATAGATGGTCAACACTGTGCCAATATCTCAGCGTATAGAGTGAAAATTGAGAAATGATCAGGTTTCTAATACTTAAGTTGTCTGCATTTCCCTCAGTCCTAGAGACTATCAATAAGACAAACAGCGACCTAATTCACAAAGATTCATCAAGTGGGAATATCCACCTGAATATAAATGGCTTCTTATTGTGTGAATTATTGATAGTACCTGGAAGGATTTAAGACCAACATTTAAATGCCAAGAAACACTTAAAGGAAATGCAGAAAAGGGGAGATTCCAGGAGTTTTATGACACTACTGGAGAAATGCCAGAGATGGATTTATAAAGATCCTATCTACAGACTAACGGAATTATTCCAAGGAGCCTTAGGTAGCAGTGTATGTATTGGATCACATTTAACTATGTGATTGTTGTGTGGGTAAATTTTTTATGAGCTCTCTTATAGTATCTTACACGTAAAGCAAATGTAGGGGGGCAATATAACTTATGTTCTAATGAGGGATCAAGTAGTTTTTTTCTGTTGTACTTTACTGCACTGAACTGTAACATGCTGTGGGAAACTATACAATGAGCTTTCATATCTTGCTAACACATCCTAAATGATAAACAGATGGTGTGTATGTAGACATGCAACAATAATTAGTCCACAAACATAATTAGCATAAATTACTTTTTAAAAGCTCTGGGTTATTTAAATCACATGGTCTGATTCTTTAACACCAGTTCAAACTACTGATGGGTGAAATTTAAAGGGGATAGAAGTTTACTTCAGAGAACTCCACAAATGTTTGGATGCTGTTCTTAAAGGTCTTTCTCTTTCATCTTTCTTATCTAGTCTCCTTCTCTGTCCCAGACTAAACATGTCCTTTTTCATATTCCATGCTGCCATCCCAATTACTCTGTCCATCCACACCCTTTTTTGAAATTTCATCAATGAGGTTTCATTTAAAAAAACCTGTTTTCTAGTCCCTGATGTTTTTAAATCTCATATTTTGGTATCTCCTAAATCAATGATTTCTCAAAGGGATTGCCCACTTACTTCAGAGCAGCGGTGTCCAATAGAAATTCGATGCTAGCCACACTTGTGGTTTTGAATTTTTCTTATTTGCCACATTATAAAAAAGGATTAAAAAACATACTACAAACGACATTTCAAATATCAAAAATAAGTAGATATTACAAAAAATATATTAATAGGTACTGTACTACTAACACAAAATTACTATATCCTAGCCACATTAACAAGCTGTATATCAAAGCACGCAACCTGTCTTCCAGTACTGCTGTCTTCAATACACCAATGCATTGCTCATGCATTAGCCACAATTCAATAGCCTAATTGCCACATGTGGCTAGTGGCGAACGTATTGGACACCGCTGCTCCAGAGAAACCTCAGAACAGGTAAGATTTGAAGATGGCATATAGCAGGTGGAGATTGCTAGGGACATTAATTAGAAATCTGCTACTAAATTAATTGATTTTTAAGGCCTGAAAGGACCATTAGCTCATTTAGTCTGACTTCTTGTATAACATATCCTATAGAATTAATTTCACCCAGTCAACCTGCACTGAGCCCACTAACTTATGTATGACTAAAACATAGCGTATCATAGTATATGACTAAAGCATATCTTCCAGAAAAGCATCCAGTCTTGACTTGAAACCATCAAGGGATGGAGAATCCACCACTTCATTTGGCAGTTTGTTCTAATAGTATAGCCTCACTTATGAAAAAAAATATTGTGCCTTATTTCTCATGTAAATTTCTCTGGCTTTCATTTATAACCATTTGTTCTTATTTTGCCTCTCTCTGCTAGATTAAAGACCCTGTTAGTTCTCAGTATCTTCCCCCTGTGAAGATATTTGTACACTTTAATCAAGTTCACTGCTCAATCTTCTTTCTGATAAGCCAAACAGTTTGATCTCTTTAAGGCATCAAATCATTTTGGTGGCTCTTTTTCTGCACCATCTCCAAATTTTCATCATCCTTTTAAAAATGTACTATACACAGCACAGGTGCTGACTTTTATTTTTCCCAGTGGGTGTTCCACCCCCACTCCTTCTGAGGCCTAGCCCTCACTCTGCCTCTAGTGAGTTGCTAATAGTACGGGCTTAAGACATGCAGAGACCTTCAGCAGTTGGAACTGCCAGTAAAAGGTCTTGGTTTCTAATGCTACTTGTTAGGGCAGTACTAAACCTCTTTTAAGCAGAGGCGATCAGCCACAACGAATATTACAAGAGCAAGATCAGCCCGACCTAGAGCCAGCCATTGATTAGATGTAGGATATTGTACTCTGGGACATGACCAGGCTGAGTTTAATGGAGAAACAAGTCATGTTCAGACAGACGCTGCTGTTCTTCCTGTTTCTGCAAAGATGATCCAGGATGAAAAGAAGATTGTTAAATAGCAATAGGTCATCGATATACATTCAGTTGTGACCTGCAGTAGAATTTGAACTCCATTCTTCAATGGCAAAAACAATATTTTTGAAAATCTACTAATTCTTACACTATAAAACTGCATAATGAAATGTATATTAATGAATTTCTTCATAAAACTATTCCATTGATAATTTAAGTACCTAAAACAAGGCATTCTTGCATACCATTGGGAATGATTGATGATTGCCTAACTCATGTAATTTCTTATGCCCTGATGATTAATTTTGGTAGTAAGTATCACAACCTTGTTTATAAGGCCCACTTATCCCAAATGGCAACAAGGTTAATATGAAAAGCAGGGTCTGCAAATAACTGAAGTCTTTTGATTTGGAACTACTATGTCTTTTGTCACATGCTACTTTATAGTTATAGATTTTGCATTATTTTAGCCTTTATTCCAAAGGACCATTTTGTTAATCCCAAATCACCTTACTATATAAGGAGATCCTTTAAACTCTGTTGAAATGTTGCCATCTCTTGGGTACAAGCAGTTCTGTGCCAGAAACACTATGCAACAGGATTGTGAGGGAAATGGAGAATAATTTCTCCATTTGGGAATTAGGTAGCCGGAAAGTAATTTGGAATTTGGCCAGAATACCAGGGTTAATAGCCCTGCTCTTGTGAAAAGTGCCATGAGATCTTTAATGACAAGTTGTCAGGAAGGCTTCAGTTTTATGTGTCTTCCAAAAGATGCGATTGGTTCATGAAACTGAGATAGAGTTCTGTTGACTTTTACTAAGAGCGTTTGTACCCATTAACTGTTTACATTTATATTGGCTAAAATAGCATAAACTATAGATAATCCTTTCACTTCGCTCTTGATCTCTTTTATCTTACCACCAAAGAAAGTGAGAAGGCTTTTTAGAGCACTAAAACATGTAATTTTTATTAGTTCTTTAGAATACTCCACCATAAAAGAGCACTAAGTATGACTGGTGACCTGAAGGCATGCTTAGAAACTTTCTCACTATATGCTAATTCTTTGCCCTGTCCAAGGCCAGACACCTGAAGTCTAAATTAAAGAAAATCATATGTATTATATGTTCTCGATAGCAGCATCAGATTTGTAGAAGAATATAAATATGCACAAGGACACAAACAGCTATAAAAACATGCAAATGGAACTTTGGCTTTTTTTTTTTTTAAATGTGTTTTTATATTGCATTTATTTTATTTTTTGTTGAAATGTAGATAATTAGAATCAACACTAACTCTATATTCCACAGTCTCTAAGAAAATTGTGTACCTCAAGTTTGACTTTGCTGAGAATATATTTTTGTTCTGACAATAGAGTTCTTTTGGGCTGTGAAAATTGGGGGATGGCAGTTTATTCCTTATTTAGTTTCTGGCCATTTTGCACCGATCTTTGGTTTGGGAAGGAGTTTGAATTTTATGTAAACTGTCACTCGGGTGACTTATCTGCTATTCTTCTTTTCTGTAAATTCCCCCCCTCTCCCCTCAGTCCCTTGGCTTACTGTTATACTTCCCTAGCTGAGAAGTGAAAGTGGAAGAAGCAGAGGTTTCCACATGATTGTGAGATAGGATGCAATCTGTACACTCAGCAGAGAATTTTTCAACCACAACTACACAGAACCATTTTTAGAGCTTCTGGTGCCCGAAGCAAGACTAGATAATAGTGCCCTGAATGGGGTCAGAGTTGGTGTAGCAGAGATTTTCAAAACCCAGAATGAAAGCTTTAGTATTTCCGTTCAGAGAAAAGATACCATTAGAAGTACATCTCAGTGTCACATTGTTAAGCAGAGATGATATTATCGTCACTGATGTACAAGTGCAGTAAGCCAGAGGCACAGAACTGTTTCCATGTGGTTAAAATGTAGACACCTGGGCAATGCCAGTGGACATTTTACATTTAAAGGGACAGAAGTGACTTTTTGTGGGAGACAAATGAGCTCGAAGAACACTTGCCCCTATCAGTGCCCCTTCCACTTTGGTGTCCCATGTGGACACTTGTTTAGAGTTCCCTTAAGGCTGACCCTGCAGCTAGAGTGCGTACAGAATAAGATTGCCTACTGTATGAAAAGGAGGAGCAGAGGGTTCAGGCCCCTAATCAGCAATGACATTTCTGCTTCCTGACACTGCAGAATGAGAAACAAGGGGTCATTCAACATAGGAAACTCAAATGCAAACCTGCCAATTAAGGGAAACTTGTAGTTAGAAGGAATGTCACAACCAAAGGGAGACAAACACACATTAAGAACAAAGGCACTTTTAAAAGGAAAATAAGCAAGAAGCGCTGCCGGGGTGGGGGGAGGGTGGGCAGGATATAGTGTGGAATAACCTCAATGTACAATTCACAAATAGCTTTAAAATACCTGAGACTTTAACTGCCTTTACACACAGTTGCTTTCTTCTGTCGAGTATTGTGTTGACCAAAACAAAGGCCAGAGATTACGGTACATGCAAAACTTGATTACAGAAGGTTGAGCCTTAAAGATTTTAAATTTGCTTAAAATTCATAAACTGCTCCTAGGTTACCACTATCAGGCTAGAAAAACATGGAAAACTGCTGTTCTGATGCCATAACTATGAATTTCAATAGAGAAAACCCCATAGAACCATTTATACACATACTCAAATGGACATCTAGAGAATTTCAGAGGAAAAAAAATCCTTCTTTTAAGTTGGTAAACTTTCCATCACCTCTCCTGGACTGCTCAGCATATTAGTGAACATCCTTTTGTGTTATTGTGAATGCAGTCAAAATGAGCTTAAGAAATTTGAATGAGCATCAGTCAATTTGCTTATCCAAACATTTCTTAACACTTCATAATGAGACAAAGAATGCAAATTCAGAATGGAGGACAGAAAACTCATTGGTTGTGAAGTCATATTATTTGAAACCTAAAATCATGTGCATTAAAAAATTCAGCCCCTTGTAATGATATTTACATTTTGACTATATTAATAGTTTGCAAAACGCCAAAGGGAACACCCCCCCCCCCCGCCACACACAAAAGTGCCTATTTTGTTCCATAGGCAGTTTATAGTCCAGAAATGTCCCCTTTCAAGAACTTTGTATTATATGGGTGATTTAGTATTAAAACTTGTGAATTTAGATTTCCCATGTTTTAATACTAAGACATATCTACATCTAAATCAAATTACAAAATAAAAAATTCAAAAAGTTTGCTCAGATATAGAACCATTTTCGAATGAAAATAGACTCGGTTCCACTTAGAAGTGGCCTTAATTTGAGCAAACTCCCCCCCCCCCCCCAAAAAAAACATGAAATGAAAAATTTCATGAAGTCAGAATATGTGAACTCTCTAATTTCAAAGTTTTTGAATTTCAGTGCATAACCCTACACTGTATCCTGCATTCAAATTTATGCAGAGTTCTCCCTTTAAGGAGGAAACTCATGCCTAGATTGCTGGCAGGATAAGGCCATTAGAATTTTTTTTTTTCTGTAACACAGGATGTCCCTGTGTATAAAACTTGCCAACATTCCTATATAAAGCCCAAGACCACTTGTTAGTTAGGAACTATATAGGATGACTATATTCTATCCATAATAAATTTTATCCTTGGAGGAAAAAATGTAAAGAACTTTTCAGCACAAAAAGTAATGATTCCTTCCATTGGCTTTCTTCTGATGTTTAGAAAAAAGTTACAAATGAGCATGTAATTTATCTGACTTTTAAAGTGTTCATGGCCACTTTTTTGTTCCTCTAGGAAGTATTATCACTTCTGCCACTTTCCCAAATGATTAGCCTTAATTTTGGGGATTTATAATCCATATAGATCTATTAGTTAATCACTGTCCAAAATCAAATAATTCAGGAAGTATTTCTCCCTCTTTTTATATTCAATTTCATCACCAACTTTTGGCCTTAG
This sequence comes from Chelydra serpentina, assembly GCA_037349315.1. Taxonomy (NCBI): domain Eukaryota; kingdom Metazoa; phylum Chordata; order Testudines; family Chelydridae; genus Chelydra; species Chelydra serpentina. Next base: position 85,915,373 of record JBAIAC010000002.1, read on the forward strand.
GTAGAATTCAGTGTACAACTCCCTGCTGAACAATCAGTTTGCTATAGTCCTAAGAAGGGGGGGGACGGTCTTTGTCCCAGAAAAACAAGATCCACAAAATATGGTTTAACTAGAATGCAGTATTATTACTTAACTCATCTGGGAACTAAGCAGTAATAATTTGGACAGTGTAGGTCAGAATTCCTTCCACTGCTATCAGGCCCCCATCCATCCAGAGCTGGTCCCAGCCTATTACTGGAACCATACTGCTCTCCCCTTGGTGAGAGGGTTAAGAAGCTGAATAAGGGAGGTTGTCTCCTCCTCACTGTACCAGACATCAAAAGCCTCAGTCCTGTTCCCCAGTTTCTTTAGGGGATTCCTTCCCCCTGAGTCCACTTCTGCTTCCAGTTTATCAGACAACCGGCGCCCCTAAGGAATGACTAGCTGAGGGTGCCTGCTCACCAGCTCAGGTGATGCTTGCCCTCTCCCCGCAACCCTCCTCCCAACTCCCGAGGGAATGGGTACTTTTAAAGAAGCTATTGCTGTTTCCCGCGCACCCCCATCATTCCAGACAAAGCCACCTTGAGGTTGTGGAGGCTGGATTCTGAGCAATACGTTTGCAGCCTCTTCTTCCTCTTCAAAGACCACAAACACAGCCACCTGAAAATTTTTAGTCAAAATATGTATATGCCATAATGCAGACAATGAGTTTCTTACTATTGTCATTGACTTTCATTTGTTATGTTTTAAGATTCACTGTTGCTCGTATGAAGATTTCATTTATTCTGAATTAATTTGTGCAATTACAATTTTTTTCTTTGAAAAAATCATTAAATATACACAATAGAATCATAGAGTTCACAAAAATGCTTTTTCTGCATGCATTATCTTATGCATTTGCTTTAAATCAAAGTTCTATACTTTTAGTGACTGAGTCGCCTCAATTTTAGTTCATGGTATTGGAACTGCATATACCAGTTACGTTCATTTTTTGATTGATGATTGCTGTGAAACAAGTTATTCAAACACAATGCTTGTTCAAGTTTAAATAAACTGGTTAAGTACATATCTTCTGTGTCCTTTCATCACCAAGAAAGCTGTCTATACAGGAACATTAGAAAAATGAAGTAAATTTTCAAAGGTGGTAATTAAATGTTGCCTCTCATATAATTCTGAAGTTAAACATATATCACTCTAGATCAGCGTTTCCCAAACTGTGTTCCACCAAACACTGGTCTTCCGCACGATGTGAATAGGTGTTCCATGAAAGAATCGTAATTTTAAAAAAGGGTCTTTAAATTTGATTTTTATACTACTTTATACGCGCTTTCCAGTTAGAAATTGTTAGTTCAAGTTATTTTAAATTTGTATTTTTGCTTTGCTTTATAAAATAAAATATATTTGATCATAAATAACGCAATTTTTTATTTAAAAACCAAACGACTACAAAATAATATTATAAGTGTTCCATAATAGGCTAAAAAGTGTTCCGTGGCCAAAAAAGTTTGGGAAACGCTGCTCTAGATGAAAGCAAAGGTCTGAATTTAAATTCTAAAAGAGTGATATATTTCGGACAGCATTCATTTCTAGATACGTTAGTGGAGAAAAAAAGCAGCTAGAACATAGGCAGCAAAATCATCCAAAACAAAAATCTTACACGTTCTGTTTCTTCAGTTGATCTTTAACAGCAACAACTTGCATCTCTAGGGTCCCTTTCATGTAAATGGATATCCCAAAGAGCTTAGTGTTTAATTACTCATCAGTAGTAAAGAGTGTAAATACAGGAATTAAATGTGGCAGCCATTATAATCTGGCAGAAACATACACACACATGAATAGGAGCATTAGCAGCAATTGTGATACTACCATCAGAGTTACGAAATGTTAGTAATGGCACTGTCTGCACCTTCTTTATTCATAGACTACAGTGGAAACATTTTAATAACTTTCTACTTATCCAAAAATGCTTTATTTTATATGTATATAATATTAGGGCTGTCAATTCATCGCAGTTAACTCACGCAATTAACAAAAAAAATAATTGTGATTAATTACAGTTTTAATTACATTGTTAAACAATAGAATCCCGACTGAAATTTATTAAATAATTTGGATTCTTTTCTACATTTTCATATATATTGTATTTTGTGTTGTAATTGCAATAAAAGTTTATATTATGTTTTATTACAAATATTTGCTCTTTAAAAATAAAGAAAAAGAAATAGTATTTTTCAGTTCACCTCAGACAAGTTCCATAGTGCAATCTCTGTCGTGAAAGTGCAATTTACAAATATCGATTTTTTTGTTACATAACTGCACTCAAAAACAAAACAATGTAAAACTTCTGAGCCTACAAGTCCACTCAGTCCTAGTTCTTGTTCAGCCAATCGCTAAGACAAACAAGTTTGTTTACATTTAGATGAGCTAATGCTGCCCTCTTCTTATTTACAATGTCACCAGAAAGTGAGAACAGGCATTTGCATGGCACTTTTGTAGCTGGCATTGCAAGGTATTTACGTGCCACATATGCTAAACATTCATATGCCCCTTCATGCTTCGGCCACCATTCCAGACGATATGCTTCCATGCTGATGATACTTGTTAAAAAAAATAATTTGTTAATTAAATTTGTGACTGAACTTCTTGAGGGAGAACTGTATGTCTCCTGCCCTGTTTTACCCGCATTCCGCCATATATTTCATGTTATAACAGTCTCGGGTGATAACCCAGCACAGGTTGATCATTTTAACAACACTTTCACTGCAGATTTGACAAAATGTAAAGAAGGTACCAATGTGAGATTTCTAAAAAATCTTAAGAATCCGAAGTGCCTTCCAAAATCAGAGAGAGATGGTAGTACAGCATGCTTTCAGAAGTCTTAAAAGAGCAACACTACAATGCAGAAACTACAGAACGCAAACCACCAACAAAGAAAATCAACCTTCTGCTGGTGGCATCTGACTTAGATAATGAAAATGAACATGTGCCAGTCCGCACTGCTTTGGATTGTTATTGAGCAGAACCTGTCATCAGCATGGACACATGTCCCCTGGAAAGGTGATTGAAGCATGAAGGGACATGTGAATTTTTAGCGCATCTGGCACGTACATTTTGCAATGCCGGCTACAACAGTGCCATGAGAACACCTGTTTTCACTTTCAGTTGACACTGTAAACAAGAAGCAGGCAGCATTATCTCCTCTAAATGTAAACAAACTTGTTTGTCTAAGCGATTGGCTGAACAAGAAGTAGGACTGAGTGGACTTGCAGGCTCTAACATTTTACATTTTTTATTTTTGAATGCTGTTTTTTTGTACATAATTCTACATTTGTAAATTCAACTTTAATGAGAAAGAGATTGCACTACATTGCTTATATTAAGTGAATTGAAAAATACCATTTATTTTATTTTTTACAGTACAAATACTTTTAATCAAAAATAAATATAAAGTAAGCACTTTACATTTTTTATTCTGTGTTGTAATTGAAATCAATATATTTGGAAATGTAGAAGCATCCAAAATATTTAAATAAATGGTATTCTATTATTGTTTAACAGTGCAATTAATTTTTTTAATTGCGCGATTAATCACGATTATTTTTTTAATCGCTTGATACCCCTCTTTACTTCATTATATGCTAAATTATAACAATTAAAACAAATTATGGAGAAATTCTGCTTCCTTTGCTCATACAAGTAGCACAATAGACTTATAAGGGTGCAGAATTTCACCCTATATGAACTGCTCAAATCATATAATCCTTAAACATCAAAAATGAAAAGAATACTTTATCTTGACAACTAAGGCACTATTGGTGAAATCCTGGCCCCATTGAAGTAACTGGCAAAATTCTCTCAGACTTCAGTAGGGCTAGGATTCCACCCTATGGTTTCAAAAATTACCACTCATTATAAAGATATATATGAAGAAATTATACTTACACATAAATAGATTTATTTTCTAAGCAGACACTCGATTAAAAACACACATTTCAAAGTTTTTAGCACAAATCCTTTGTTTAGTCACTTTTGTATATGCACGTAATTAATATAGGCAACCACTTTAACATATCACATGACAATTGACCATATTCAGGAAGCTGAAAACTTACAAATATTTTCATTACTTTTATTAATGTTCAATTATTTGAGTGTCATTGATTTTAAGGCTGAAAGGGAAAATCAACTTGTCTGACCTCCTGTATACACATGATCATAACTGTCCCTTTGGCTACCCATTGCTTAGTTTGATACTGTCTGGAGCTGATTAGCACAAATCAGTGCTCCTACATTGGCTCTACTTGGCTCAGACATTGTTTGAAAAGCCACAGGACATATATTCCTTTTCCACCTCATCTCAAAGTATAAGAGTACCCCAAGGCACCCCACGTTTCAGTGCACCCCAAGGCATGCACCTCAGAGTGCATTTTAAATAGTGAGCCATAGTGGGACTCAGCAATACGTTTCTGCAACCTACTGCTGAAGGGAAAAGTTTGGGGCCAATGCTGAGCTGCAATCCGACCTTGCAGCCCTACTGCAGGAGAATGCCAAGTGAATGATCCTCAGGAGTCAAAAGGGATTCAGCCCCATTCCTGCTCCCAAAAGACGACAGAGTGAAGGAGGGTAGAAGTACACTCTGCCTCCCTTACAAAAATAGGTTAAAGGAAATTGATTAGTGGAGAAATATTCCATTATACAGATCAGATGATACTCATATCCAGGGTATCTGAATGTCATGAAAATGATAGGGCCCTTTAATATGACTATTATTCAGTTATTAGTATATTTGCCCATAGTATTAAAATAAAAAATTTGCTCTCTAGATCTTTTCACTAAGGCACTTGAACAAATGCTGGATTTTACCCCAGCCTAATATTGCTATGTATAGAATCTTTCCCTTAAAATGTGTTGTAGATAATGGCTGATATGTTTTGTTAGTTCTTTTATTTGGTTCAGGTATGATAGACTTTATATGTCAACAAGTAAATGTAAGTGGTTTAGAAGGAATTGGTATTGGTATTGGTAAGAGCAATATCTGACAAGTACAGTAATTGCAAGTTGTAGTGATTTAACTGTTACTGAATGACAAAGTGTAATGTTGAAAATGTTGAGATAATGTAAAAGATAATTTAAATATTTAGGAGGCTATGCAAAAATATTTTACTTTAAAAAAATACTGGGATAGAAGTCCATAAAGTCACTGGACTGACTCCAGATTTACACTGGTGTGACTGAGATCAGAATCTGACCCTCTTTGTTCAGTTTGTACAAATGGCTCTTAAATAACCCTGTTTGGTTGATTGAAATAGAGCGAGTAAATCAGACTGACATTTTGCATCACATGTCATTTATATAAGAAGACATTTTATACTCGTGTCCTACCCCCCTAAAATGAACAAATATTTCTGAAACAAAAAACTCAGCTAACCCCTTTGTAGGTTTAATAACAGATAAAATATGTATTCAGTAAATATCCATCAAGAAACAATTTTAAAATATTAGAACTGTAAACATTTTACTAGCACCCTTAGGAGCAATCATTTTAACTCAGTATCATGCTAGCACATGATGCACGGAAACTTCTCCAAATAGTGTACCCACTGACATATAGGTAACCCAGAAAATGTTTATCTGGGTTGACCTGGAGCTACTATCTCCCATTCTCCTCTTAATCTGGTCTTCTCCTAAAACTGTTTTCGGTTTACTTTAGTTTCTTCTTCCTGGTTGAGTCTAGTCTAATCCCACTACTCTCAGAATGACTGTAGTCTCCTTCCTGGGCACTTTTCATTTTGTACCCTTCCTTTCAGAACAGTTCCAATCTAGTCCAGCTTCTTCTCTCATGAGGAAAAAGTCTGGTCTAACTTGTCACAGAAGAATTTCTAATCAGTTTAGCTCAGGGCTGTAGTGTTTGCCTTTCCAGAATGTTAGACAAGAGAAGCCTGCATTGCCACTGAATGACAACCTCTTAGCTGACTTCCAGTTGACAGACTCAGTCTTTATTGAGCCCGTTGTAAATGAGTAACAACTAAACCTTCCCAAACACAACCCCAGACAGGTTTACACGCACACACACACAGCCCGCCACCATCACTCCCCTCCAGCCCCTCCCCCCCCCCACCTACGCCCAGCAACAACAACTTGGTTACAAATAATTTTATTAGAAATAAGAACACTTGAAAAACAGCTCCTGCTTCAGTGCATTCCCATAAACTTTCTTCCTCGGAGTTTCCTTTTATACTAACATTTTTGAGAAATGCAAGACAGGTTAGCAGTTCTCTTTCTTTATTTAGACTCTTATTTTTCATATTCCATTGTACTTGATGATTGGACACCTGCATTTAAGACTTGGAGATATGAAACTGACTCAGCATATTGCATACAAGTCAAATGATTTGAAATCAAGTGGTGAGAGCAAGAGTCATTAATTATTCACAGAAGTGAATGTATTGCAGTGCCTGCATTACGTTCACAAAGGAGTATATTTGACTGCAGTGGAGGGTGGAGTAACTGCCTTTGAATCTAATGAAAATGCCCCTGGGATACAATGGGGTGGCTCTTAAAGTGCATTGAGAATTTTAAATTAAAGCTATACTTTTCAAAACATGTAAGGGTTTTAGTTGCCCAGTTCCCACGGTCAGCCAATGGGATGTGGGCACCTAACTGCCTTGTGCTGTTTTGCACCGCCTGAACTAATAACAAAATCTTACCAATATCATCTGACTTTTATCTACCTACCTTAGGATTTACGTAGTGTTTTCTGTTGGTATCTAAGTGTGCCATGGTTGGAGATTCCCAAAGGGTATGTATACAGCTATGGCTATATTTGAGCTGGGAGGTGTGATTCCCAGCTTGGATAGATGTACCCATGCTAGCTCTGCTTGAGCTAACACATAAAAATACCAGGGGTAGCACAGGTGGCGGCTCAGGCTAGCTTCTTGAGTTCATACCCCAGAGGTACAGGTGGTTTTGTATTCAGACTGCTACTCAAGTTGCCACCCATAATACCTCCAGCTACACAGTTATTTTTAGTGTGCTAGCTCAAGTAGAGAGAGCCTAACCAGGCTAGGAAGCATACTTCCAGCTGCAGTGTAGACATACCTGAAGATTTTAAATAGGGAATGCCACCTCCAGCTGGCAAATGCTTTTGGGGTGGATGGATGTGGAAAAGTGGGTCCCCCACAGACTTCTGAGCCATATGTATTAATATTTATCAGTATATCCAGTGAAAAGCAATTATTTCTTCTTGGACCAGAGGACTAGTTCAGGTAGACTGATGATTCTCTGTCCATTTTTTTTTCTATTTTTCTTTTGTTTTTGTATGGCTAAATAAGACAAAGGTTTTCTTGGAATAGTATCTGTCTACACCTTTGTGGCTTGATATAATTTAAAATTATTGCTAAAAACATTATGAACCTTAAATATTTGGGATTATAAAAATTGCCTTATGATTAAAACCGACTGTGACAGTTTCTGGGGGTACTCAGGGTTGTGAGGAACCTCACTACCACCCACCCTTAGCGTGAGGAAGCCTTGTCTGTGCCTGCTAGGGGTCAGCTCCCAAACTCTACTTGCCATTTGCTAGTAGATGTTTGATTCATCTTGTAACTCTCTCATTTTGCAACTGGCTTAGTCTGCAAATAAGCTTAAAGTCCACTATATCCAAGGGGCCAGACAGGGAGGTTGGTGTCTGTTACCTCCTGCCTGAAAGGAATAATTTTGAGGTATGTCACCTTCTGGTGACCGGCCTTAACTCCAAAACTTTAACATCATTTTCAGTGTGGATACATAAGTCCTTAAATATTATCCATTGCATACATTTTACAAAGATTATTTTGACCATTGGGCTGCTGGCCTTCATTACACACCTTACACTCCAACCTTCAGTGAACTATTATGCATATATCCAACCCAGGGGCTCCCAGTAAAGCCCTATACTCTAGTACCCAGGGTTCTCTGGATCACACAGACCAGTTGTCCATTTAGTTCAGATGTTTCAGATGCAGGTGAATACATCTGTAAAGTATTATAAGTAATAGTATATCAAGAGGTATTCTCAGTCACTAGGAAAGGTATGCAACAAAGTCCTGAAATCCTACAACATAACCCTCTTAACAAAAATAAAACTCTACAAAGCTTTTGTGCTCACATCTCTCCTCTATGGCTGTGAGACTTGGACACCATACAAATGGCATATCAAACAGCAAGAGACCTTCCATATGTGGTCTCTGCGTGCCATTATGGGGATCCCCTGGCAAGACAAAATTACCAACTTGAAGGTTCTCCAAAAGTCAGTTACCACAAGCATTGAAGCAATGCTGATTAAAGCCCAACTACGCTAGGGTTAGGATGCCTGAACATCGACTCCCCAGAAAAATATGGAGAATTGGCACATGGACACTGAATCAAGGCTACATGGACAGCATCAAGAACAGCATAAACTTTGGTGCAATAAAACCGGATGATCTCGAGAAGGCTGCGTCAAATAGATCAGCATGGTGACATACAACACTCCAAGCCTTTGAAGCGGACACAAATAATTGACTGTTAGCCGAAAGGGAAAAACATCATGCCACTGCTATAGATACCAAGATTCTCAGCAATGACTTTGCCTGCCCGATCTGCTCATGAACTTGCACGTCATGCTTTGGACTTCAGAGTCACTCCAAAATCCACAAAAAGAGAGAGCATAAAAATGTCATCATCGAACTGATGGACTACATGAGATAACAGGAGGGAAATGCTTTACCAACCCTACCTTTCAGTTCTTGCCCCAAGGATTTTAACACCCTTGCCTTGTTAGTCGGATGTAGTGTACTTGCACTCAGTTATGTTCCAGGGCATTAAATACTACATGTTACCATTACATAATGATATTAAATATTATATTTTATAATTATAATATTATATATTGTATTTTCTTAGATTGTAAGCTGTTCAGGATGGCAATGCTATTTTCCTTTATGGACAAGATTGTGCCTTTAGATACAGCCCGTACCAAAGGATGATGAGTAAACTGTACCACTCAAGGAGAATCCCTAAGCATTATTGTGCCTCAGAGACACTCCTGCAAGGCATAATTCTATCCCTACTTCTGCCTTGAAGTGGTGGGGAGTGTGAAGGAGGCAGTAATTTGCTATATTGACAAAATATTACAATGCCCCTTTGCCAACTCAGTTGTGCTGGCCAGGATAATGGGGGAGTGGAGGCAAGGCTCCATTTATTCCTCAATCCTCCCTGACCACTTCCTACCCACTGCTTCAGGAGACAAAGTCAGTGGGAATACCCAAGGTCTGGATAGCCCACACACAGTTGTAAGGCAGGTTCTTACTGCTCCTTAATCCCCCATGTAATCTTACTCACAATCAAAAGCTCTGTTTGTACCGCACCTAGTAAAATAAAGCTCCAATCTAGACTTATGGACATTTATTGTATATAAATATTAAACAACTCTTTCATCCTTTTTAAATTTTGGATGCACATACATCTATTCACTGTGTGCCAGGATGTTCACATCTAACACCATGGGCCATGGCTATATGTGTGTGATTATTTCATTTACATTTGAGATGTTCCTTTGGTACAAAATGTTTTTTAAAATTAGCCAAAAGTGTCAAAGCTGATCATATGGACACGGACTTAATCACACATGCATTTCTTTCTTAATGAGTGAATTTAGGGAACTTTATTGACTGTCTCTTTTTTTTACTAGTGGTTCCTTCTTTGTTGGTGAAAGCATAATATACATAAACCATAATATGTGATACTAAATGCAGGTATCATAGCGGCGTTCCTTTGGATTGCAGATCGAAATGCCTTTGGTAATGTTTTTGTGCTGTGCTTTGAAAAACACTGCAAACAAAAATCCTCCTTGAGTGCTCTTATAACACACTGCTTTCAAGTTTCTTTTACTTCTGAGATTTGCAACTGTGTACTGGTAAATGTAAGGCTTACCATAACCCAATACAATTATTTATTTTCTTTATGGCTGCTGACAAGGTAAAAAATCAAAGAGGGGAACTTTTTTTGACCTAGTGCAACTGAACTGGTGCATTGTGGACATAGTGGAAGAGAGTTCACAATAGTGTTTTGCCATTGCCCTTATCAGTCAGTATAGGTGTAAATACCAGTTCTGGGGAAGTGAGAGAGGTAGGTTCTAAAATGAGAAAATCGTGATAAATATATTCCATTGCATTTGCATTCAACATCCCTGTTGATTGGTATTAGCATTAGATTAAAATATTTATCACTCTTGTTCTGGATAAATTGCATCAATATAATTTATTATTTAAGAACAAGTGTGAATGATCTGCTTCAATGAAGATAATATTGTTATTCACATTGTTCTGATGAAAGCCAGCTTTAAACAAGTGGAAAAATATAAGCCTTTGTAAATTCTTAATTTAGAAAACTGTAACAGTGTTATGATTTTAAATATCATCTTTTAATTTAGAAAAGGCCACTCAGAAAAGAGAAGGATTAAAATGTGTGAAAAAAGAGAAAAGGAATATGCCCTGCAGTCATTATAACAGGAAAGTCTGTCAGTGATGTACCCGTTTATTGATATTAAGTCAAACAGATGATCCCATGTGGCTTACCCATTCCTTCAGCTGTTTTGAATACCGTGGATGATTCTTTGCAAATACATTTTAAAACTATACCTCACATGAGGGGAGTATATTTGTTTGCATATATCTGTAAAATAAACATTATCCTACTATAGGGAAAAGGTGAGTGAGGTAATATTATGAATTTATTGGACCAACTTCTACTAGTGAAAGAGACAAGTTCTCGAACTACACAGAGCTCTTCTTCTACTCAGAACTCTGTGTAGCACAAAAGCCTGTCTTGTTCACCAGAAGAAGTTGGTCCAATAAAAGATATTACTGCACCCTCCTTGTCCTTCTAATATCCTGAGACCAACATGGCTACAACAACACTGGAAATGTAACTTTAATATTTTGCTGCTCTTATAAAGCTCATGTCCCACAATTTATAGGCACAGAGTTGAGTAGAATTAAGGATTTCTGACTGGTTGTAAGTCAAAATTTCATTTTTTGTGTATGTTTTGGCTTCAGCTTTAATATTCTAATTTTTCTTATTATTTTCTGAATATCATCAATGTGAATAGTGCTGTACAAACTTAGAGGTAGGGCCTTCCACTCCAATTTACTATGCACAATATAATCTAATTCCAGGTAGTGTATTTCAGTCACATAAAACACCATATGGTTATCCAAAGTGTTATAGGGTTTGTTTTTTGTTTTGTTTTAAATAGTGTTGCTCAATGATACTCAAATGTACAACTTTGTGGGAGAAGTTTGTGCTACAAAGGGACTTGAATGAACAAAGGGGAATGAATTTTAGGTGTAAAGGACAACCTGGAAAAAGGCATAAATGGAAGAAGGAAGCAATCACATTTAATATGGCAGTTTGGAAGAAATATAGGAGGTAGAAATCAGTGCAGGAGGAAATCAGAACTAAGATGCATGAAGGTCAGAAAGAAGGAGGTAGTCAAGAAGTGACCACAGCATGGACTATATTTTTTGTGATAGGAATGGAGAGGAAAAGATGAATTTGGGAGCATGAGAAGAAGGAAGAAGTGGTAGAATTTGACAATAGCCTTATGTCAGAGATGAAGAAGGAGCAAATATTTAAAATCAAGGAGGTTGTGAGCCTGGGTGGTAGAAAGTATATGGAAATTGCAAATAAAAGCAAGTGAATCAAGAAGGCTTTGGCAAATAGACACCATGTTTGGAGTAGAAACATGACCAGTTTTGTAATCTTTCCTCATGGACCAGGTTTTCTAAACCTTTTATCATTTTTGTTGCTCTCCTCTGGACTCTCTCCAATGTAGCCACACCTTTCCTAAAGAATGATCCATCATCCAATAATGATATTAGTTGTTTTCACAACTACATCACATTGTTGACTCATATTCAATTTGTGATCAATTAAAAGCCCCAGATTCTTTTCAGCAGTGCTGCTGCTGCCTAGCCAGTTGTTTCTCATTTTGTAGTTGTGCATTTGAGTTGTCCTTCCTAAATGTAGGAATTTGCACTTGTCTTTATTTAATTTCATCTTGTTGATTTCAGACAAATTCTCTTATTTGTCAAGGTGAATTTGAATTTGAATCCTGTCCTACAACATGCTAGCATCCCCTCCAAGCTTGGCGTCATCTGTACATTTTATAAGCATCCACTCCATTATCAAATTAGGAATTAAAATATTGACTGGTACTAGATCGAGGATAGATCCTTGCAGGACCCTAGTAGATATGTCCCCCAGTTTGAGAGCAAACAGTTGATAATTACTCTTTGAGTACGTGTAAAAGAAAAAGATGCAAGGGAAGAGCTACAGCCTGGGATTGGGGGAAAGGACTGAGTAGCAGAAAGAGCATTCCAAGGTATTGTGTAATAGAAAGAATGCAGTTGAAGTTGGGGACTATTACGGGCTTCTCTACACAGGACATTACTGTGTGGCAAGCTAGTTCACTGTAGTTTCGTGCCCTGGTTTGCAGCACGCTAAGATCCTATGTAGACAATCCCTAAATCAACAGCTTAAAGTTGAAGGGGAGGCTAAGAAAAAGAAAAGGCTGTAAAGAAGTCTGAGAGGCTGATGGATCGAGTACCTTTATGTTTAATATTTCTTTTGTTGTTGTTTATTAATGTTAGTGAAAGGTTCATTGATAATCTTTCTAATTCATTTGACATGAAAACATATTTTAAAGGCTTTCCACTGACATCATCTTAGGCATTGTTTTGGCATCTTAATACAAATTTAGCAGTTTTCCATCCACTTTGTTTAACCATCATGTTGAGAACAGAGTCTCCGCACACTTGCCATGTAGAGGTCTGCTCAGGGCTAATTTTTAAGCCTGATCCCCAGATTCAGGCCCACCAGACCTGAGCCCAAGAAGGTCAAGTCATTTTATGATCCAACCCAACCTGTGATTGTATTATTTCTGTAGAGTGGGTTTTTTTGTTTTGTTTTTATTTTAAAAGGGGATATTGTGCAGACTAAACAATCTGGTATGGGGTTGTGACTAGGAGTTAGCTATGAAGACAGGAGTGGCATCTGGTAATTGAGACTTCACAAGTTTCTTAATAACTGATCTCTGACTGTTTTGATGAAGTTCATAATTAGGCTATATAATTACATTATGCTCAAACTGGCAACCAATTTTATCATTGATCTACATTTATTTTCAGAAGAGATGACATCATAACACAAAGATGGCACAAACACAAGTGTATTGTGACAACTCATCCCTGTGTTAGTGAAGATTAATGCCTTATCTAGAATTAAGTTATTGTACGGTATGTATTGTTTATACAGCTGCAGAATTGAAAAAAGGCTATCAGTCAAAATGCTGATGACATTACAAAGCATTGAAATAAATAGCTGATGATGCACAATGTGTTGAAATAAACATATTTCAACACGTTGTGCTTCATCAGCCATTTATTTCTATACCATGAAACAATGCAGTGAAAATATTAGTTTTTTGGAAACAGTTGAACACTCTGTTGTAGAAATGTAGGTGTGTGAATATGAACTCTTGATCAAAATCTACTTGCTACTTGGAGCTCAAATCCTCAAAATAGTCCTGTAACCCTGTCTAATTCCAGCTGGTTCCCAAACTGAGGCTATGGCCTCTCCTCAGCCCAAGGTCAAGCTCTATGGGATCTGAGCTATAAACATATGGAAGCTACTCCTTGTTCTGAAGAAGGTAGAAACATCTCAAAGGCACTATGTAATGCTAGTTGTTCTTTAAGCAAGTACCCCAATATACCCCCTTCCCTGAAATGGAATCTATAATTCCATTCAGACCAATTATAGAAACTGGGCTAATGGAAATAGTTGGGCTGCATAAAGAGTGATCAGTGCTTTCCCCAATGTCTTTACATAGGAACAGCTTAGTGATAGCACAAGGAAAGAATTTTGAAGGAGTCATGAAACACAAAATAGATGCCTTCTTGGGATGAACTCTGTTTAGGATGTCAGTTGGGGAAAGAGATGGTATCCTCACTGCATTAATGATGGCTCGAACCCCTCTCACCACTGCTCTACAATAGAGGTGCAGGGTGGGAAGAGTTTTCATCTCAATTAAATATTTGTTTTCTTGTTTTAACAAAATGACAAGTGAGCACAGATCCTATTCACTACTTCCCTCTAGTGAGTCACTCTGACAGGTGGTGAGAGGTATTGTGATAACTGAGCCAACAAATGTACCCTAATTGTGAGCTCAATTATAAAAAGTATATGAAAGTTCAGAAGATGTTACAGTCACCTATAATAACAAATGTTAATGGAAAATAAATCAAGTTGCTTTCAATAATGAATGTTATAAAGAAGTGCACGGATCTCAGACAGACTAAATTAGTCCAGACAAAATGGCCATGTTGATGTGATTCAAGAACTGTGTGGAAATCATGCTTGGTAAAAACAGAAGATGTGGAACCGGGAAGTAATGAACCAAAATTGGTGTCTTGGATTTTAGACGCATTTGGTGGACAAAATAATGAAGGCGTGGACTATTCCATTCATCACTTCCCTTTTGGGTCTTTAAATAAAGAGATTTTTTTGGGGAGGCGAATAGGAACAAGTCAGAGCAGGGCCGGCTCCAGCTTTTTGGCTGCCCCAAGCAAAAAAAAAAAAAAAACCCAGCTGAAGTGCCGAAGCAAAAAACAAACAAACATGGCCGCCGCCGTGCCGAAACAAAACAAAAACCCCAGCCGAAGTGCCGAAGCAAAAAACCCCCAAAACCGGCCGTCCCAGAATCCCCGGACTGATGCCCCTTACAGGGCACCACCCCAGGCACGTGCTTTGCAGTCTGGTGCCTGGAGCCTGAGTCAGAGCCTACTGCAGCAAGCTTCACCATCATGGCTGCAACCCCCATCATTTCCTCAGACTCCGGGCCTTCATCATCCTAATCCTGAGTGATGTCTTCACCAGAGCAGCCAGAGAGAGGGCTCCAGATGATATTGCCATCCCTAACAGTTCCCACTGAATCAAAAACACCCCCTCAGATGAAGTGGAATGAGCAGCAGCAAGAGCAACACCTCCAGCCTATCTCCTCTAACTTCTTTTCTTTTCCCAAAAAGGACTGTTTCAGACCTTAACAACAGCAGCAGCAACAGTTCCAGCTCACCTCAACAAACTTCGCTTTTACCCAGGAGGGCATTTATTACCATCTTTGAGATCATCTAAGAGACTGTCAGACAAGGTGGTTTTTCCTTCTAAAACTCTCTTCAGCTAAAGGAAAAGGGAACTTTGGATGTTGTTAAAATGAAAGCCTTGTTTACTACTTTACATTTCAAACATTTTAACTGTTTTTCCTTCTTTCCTTTATCTTTAATAAAGGTTAAAAGGATGTTTAATGATGTGTTTGCCATGTTACTAAGCAGGCTGAGGTCGCTGTATGCCAAACTCCGAACGTTGTTAAATACAGTTTAATGTTGGACAGTGACTGGGTTATGTTAACACCTTTGGCCCATTTATTCCATCTAAATTAATACAACATGTTAGAGATGGTCAGCTAAGATAAGGAGCTGTGGGGGGGGAAGAGGGGAAATCTAATTTACATATGAGCAGCAACACGCTCTCAAGTGGGAACCTGGGTTTTTCTTTTTGGCATTGTGGCGTAAGGTAACCTTTCAGCAGACCAGATAAAATTTAATCTGAATACAGTCTTTTACTTTATTATAGTGAAATGTCTTAACTGCATACCTTTAGTAAGGTTATATATGACTTCCTACAAAATCTTCCACCAACTTGAACCTATATTGTCTCCACAAGAGACAATGATAGCTGGTTAAAAAAGGTGTGATCAGATTTGTGATCGGTGCTCCATTACCAGAAAATAACACAACTTTCAATGCAAGGTGTTGCTATAAGGATATACACTAGTATGCTTAGATTTTTTTTACAGTAAAAAATGTAGTTTTGTTTCTGTGGAATTCATTTGTTTAGATTAAACCACTATTTAATCAAGATTGGGCTGTAGTCTGCCTGAGCATCCATAGAATGTTCTAAGTAAGGAAATGTACAACACCTTTCAAAATCCAAAAGCAATAAATACATTCCAATTTACAGATGTCACTTCCCTGATTTTTGTATGGTAATCAATTAATTACTAAAATATGTTAAAAGACTTACTTCCATGCGCATACTGTTTTCATTCAATACACAAGTAGGGCAATTGATGTGAATCCCAACATCTGGCAATCAGAGTGTTTTAATGAGTTACTTTTTAAAGAAATGTCTGTTTGCCGGAGGGGGTCGACAATGCAATTAGGCACATTAGCACTTTCTTAGTCATTTGGGGGTATTTTTCATGAGAAAATGTGATTGGTGCAAGCTGTAAAATGTTTGCACTTTTGGAAGATGAAAAGTCCTCATACATTTGTATTTCAGCTACACAGAGAGGGCTGTGGCAGAATGACATGTGCAAGTTGCACGTACACATTTGTAACAATATCTCAATGTCTGTTTGCAAGATTTAAAGCTTTAGTTTTCTTAAGTCTGACGATGTCTACAGTAGTTTATGAAGTTTCTCTTTTTGTCAAAAATAATATTTTCAGAAACAATATTAAGAAATGGGTTTATGATTAATGTCAATGACTATCTTCAACTGTCCATGCTGGTTTGTGAATTATTTAAAACTAAAATATAAAATTAAAGAAAATGTTTTAAACTGCTGTAGTATAAATTTGTAATCTTTTGCAACCAATAATCGGACTTGTCAGCAATCTTGGTGTTTAAGGACCACCTGTTTTCAACTGATTTTATTACATATAACATAATTCATTGGGTTCTTTTAAGTACTTATTAATGCTATTGTAACAATTGAAGTGTATAGGTATCATTTCAGGATTTTTTTAATTAAACAGACTTCAGCAAAGCTGTCTAGTTCCACATCTTCATCTTGAGACTGATGAATATTCAGTAATAGGACCAAAAATAAATCCTTTTGTTTCGCTGAGAATTGTATTGCTATTAATGCTGAAAATTCTGCAGTCATGTTATGTTACTTGTGAATAATACCTAATGTCTTTTCAGAAAATTGGATGTCATGGTTAGGAATGAAATTCTTACAATAATGTCAATATGTACATTTATGCATTATTTGCATGGCTTTGCATGTACCAATTATATATGTATAAAATATGCTGGAGTGTGAAAATAGATGTATAAAGATAACTTATTTTCTCTTTACTCCTCTTTTACAAAATAATAAAAATTCTTTAAGCTTAAAAAATGAAAGAGATTAAATATTAGCATAACATAGTTAGCATACAGAAATGTCTAATTATTTTGTTATGAGACAAAACCATTGTCTACAAAAGTTATCTAATGTAATTTAAACTCTACTGTTGCAGAGTGGTTTATCATAGCATCTTAAAATAAACTCAATTGTGCGATAACTAAATTTAATTCTAAGTATTTTTCAGCAGTAAGGATTCTGAAGTATTAAGACTGATTTTACTGAAACCGTGAACTTCATGTGCTTTTCTGCCATCAGCCTATGCATATAATTTCTGCTGATTTAAGAATCCTATGTCAGGGCAGTAAGTATGCAATTAGCTTTAGTTTAAGTGATAGCAACATGCTGTAAATAAGATTCTTAATTGTGTTTGCAAGATTAAAATTCAGTCTCATTGGTTTTTTTCCCTTATTTCTTTGGTGGCGTTGTGGTATATTCGCATTGCTACCTCTAAATGAATGTCAACTTGTTTTACCTCGACTGCAGCCGATCGATACTTCATTAGGCTGAATTGTCTTGTGCCCATGCAACCTTGAAGCTGTGGCTTAATTACCACCCGTATTATGCCGTGGCTCAGAGAGCTGTGCTCAGCTGCGTCAGTTTTGAACAAAAGCCATGCTGTTGCCTGTATTTAGAAAAAATGGACTTTTGAACTGAAGAACTGTAATATTTTCTAAGTTAACAATTCATGATGATAACCACCTGTATAATGTGCGTGTAGCTTCCAGTAAGTTTACATTTTAAAATATTTCAACTGATTACAAAACTTTTAAAAGACTTTTGCTTTTCATGTTCAGCCTACCGTTGATTTAAGATAATTTTAAATTAATGGCAAAGTAACATTCATCTGAAAGAGAAGACAGGGGAAAGTGCAGTCAAATGGCAATCACGACAAATGACATCTCTTGTCTGAGAGTCATTTTTCCTCACTAGACTGATTTGTCATCCTCACTTTTGACATTTTTCATCCTGCTATGAAATCACATTGACAGACTAAGATATTTCTACACTTAACAATGGGCCACAGAAGATGGTTCCAATGCCTTCATTTATTTTTGTTTTACAGTTAAATTTTTGATTGGTAAGCAACTAAACTCCAGTGGCCAAATCCCACCCTCCTTGTCCAATGTAATATTAATAATGAACTATAATTGGAAATTAAAAGTTGTAGTTTCATTTGCATATGATTGTTATGCAACCCAGATGAACATTAACCCATCTACTGAGCAGAATTCTCCATCTGGGAGTAACATCCCATTCTAAGTGAGGGTTGCTAGGCGCAGTTGTAAGTGTGAAGAATTCCTACACATTGTGTCAATTGACTGAGGATCTTTTCCTGGAGATCAGGGCTTTGATTTCATACTTCTGAACACAGGCAGCAGGAATAGGAGTAGAGGGAGCTCAGAACTCCCCCACCCCCCTTCTGTCTCTGCCTTGTCATTTTCTCAGCCACCATACCACACACGAATGTGCCAACTCAGGAAGCAAAGCCCCATGTTCAGCGGCACTAGAGACAGGAATGAGGGTAGGGTGGGGTGGGGAAAGGGCCATGTCTGTGTGCTGGATTCCTGGCTCGTGGAGCTAGATTCCTCCGTCCCAGCACGGGGCTTGTAAGTGGCACTTTCTGGGAAGGTTGAAGTTTGAAAAGTGCCAGTTGTGGGAAGTTCTGTTGGGTGCGGAGGCTCAGTAGTTATGTCTGGAGTGGGCTACAGGGGAAGAGGAGCTGTGGTGTCCTGGGAGTCCCAGCAGGTGAGCAGGAGAATCCTGTCTGAGTGGATATCCTAGGGGAGTTTCCAGGGGGGGAAATGGGGCTGGGACAGAGCAGAGAGTAGAGCCTCCCACTGGGGATCAGGATGAATTTGCTGGGATGGGGAGAGGATTCCTGGGGAAAAGGGAGAGCTGAAGGGGACTGCAAGGGGAGGGGGAAGATCCTGAGTGGATGGGGGGTAAGAAGAAGGGGAGTCCAGGGGAGATTGAGAGAGAAGTGGATTCCCAGGAAGTGGGGAGAGATCCTGAGGAGGTTGGGTGGGGCCAGGGAGTCCCAGGGGAAGGGGGAGATCCTGAGGTGTTGGGGGGGAGAAGAGGGCGGCTATGTGTCCAGTGGCATCAGGACCAGAAAGTGGGTGGGTTGTCACATTGCGGGGTGGGGACACTGCATGCAGATGTGAGTGTCAAAGTGATACTGTGGTAGGCGCCTCCAAATCTGTGAGCAGTGAGCGACAACGGGCCGGAGTGGGGAACTGGACCCAGCCCCGTGGGACAGGAGCTGCCACTTCAGGGTGTGTTTGGGTTGGACTCAGCTTGCTCCAAAGAATATTTTCACCAACTGCCTATGCTTCTGAACCATAAAACAGGATAACAGCTCATTCATTCCTTCCCCCATACCTTGTCTCCTATGCCAATAGAGATAATCAGTTAAATACACTGTTTATGGCACAATCCATATGCAAGTTCCTAGCTTTTTTCTCTTAAGATAACAAGTAGGACTCCCTTGAAAACAATCCAAGGTTGAAGATTCTCAGACATCCTGAAAAATGTTACAAACAATAAGCAGGTGGGAATTTCCACAGGTGGCACAAACTCTGAAGCTTGGTTGCATTCCATTTTATCAGGTGTCTCCTTCTTCGGCTTGTGTAGAGTTTTTGGTAGGTAAAGACGTATGTAACCATTACTTTCACTGCCCACTGCCTTGCTGGGTGTGAAACAAACTGAAAAAATAGCCAGGGAAGCTGACCCTCTTAAATATATCCTCTTTGATATTCAGAGGTAATATCTCAAATGCCGCTAAATTTTTGACATGCTTCTTTAAGCCGTCCTTAAAATAGTAATTTAGCACTATTTCATTATAGGAAAATAAAGACCCCAACTTTTTGTTCAACTCTCTTCTCTATAAATTTAGCGTGCTTGATTTGCCCCATTTTGAGACATCTACCTAGATTAAGCTAGATTTACCTAATAAATGCAACATCTTTGCTCATTCTCACTAGAATATCAACCAGTGATAACATGCAGCACTGTTTCTAATTACCTACACATTGGGTTTAAATAATATACATTATGCATGCCTTTTCAGTCAGTGCAGTTTGGTGTACACTACCACTCTGTTACCTCATTGCAGACTATAGCCTTTGCATTTGCCAGCTCTTTCACCAGCAAAATTAGTCCACAGTCCCATGCCTAATGTTGTATGTTCCCTTATGGTACCTCTAACAGGAAAGTAAAGGCAAATAACTTTACCTTTCAATATTATTAGTGAATTGTTTGTTCCCTAACACATCTCTTGAACTTTTTAGAATATAAGATTGTGCTCACATTCAAATTCATATCTGGGTTTCAAGTTTTGGTTGCTCCCCTTAATAGCAGAGGTTTCCAATGTTCCTTTCCTCACACTCATCTCCCAACTGACTCCAGCCCAGATGCAAATCTCCACTGGGCAAAATGAGGATGGGGGACCCAGCAAAATTGTTATCTGTGATACAGGGAGTGCAGATACCCTATATGCAACCTATACAAATCCCGCCCCATTATGTGCCAAAAAATCACATCAGTTTTTTTCTCTTTTGTGATGTTTTCAGATCAAGACTGATACTCTTCTGGAAGACATGCTTTAGCCAAACACAAGTTTTGCTTTCGTCAAACACAAATTACTAGGCTCATTATGGGGTAAGTGAGTGAAATTAAATGCCCTGTAATATGAAGATCAGACGAGATTATCTAATTGTCCCTTCTGGTCTTAAACTCTATGTATCTCTGAATGACTCAAGATCCTGTATCTGCTGATTTAAATGTCTCACCCAAGGCCTAACTTTTGGCAACTGTAAGCTTAGAGCTTGATATGATGATGTGCATTGAACTATCTTCCTAGATGTTACGCTTAATTTTTTTTAAAAAGGGAAATATAGCAACAATCTTTCTGCAAATGCATTTCAGGAAATAAAACTAGACATTAAAAATGTCATTAGAAAATATTTTTATTACACAGGCACAGAAATGGACAGCAGTCATCTTCTGAATAAACAATACAAGTTGAGGAAATATAGTAGAGAAATATCTCTAGTACCAAGAACACATTTCAAAACTATTACAAATTGAAGAAGATTCAAGAACTTGTTCAATCCCTAGAATATTTGATCTAAAAGGAAAGCAACTCTGGGGATAAATATTCCTACCCTTTGTGGTTGTTATGAAATCTCAGTACAAAGTTCAATTTATTCTGACTGCATGTTAGCTGTAGGATGTTATCTGTTAAATGACTGGACTGTTTAGTATGAAATAATTCTATTTTTTCCTAGCTGTTACATTCCAAGTAAGAAGAACATTTTGTATTTCAGAAACAAAAGTTTGTTTAAATTCTATAGCCAGTGAAATAATTAAATATATATACCATAGTTTTCAAGTCTTTCTTCAAGCTTAAGTATTCCTTGTAAAATTCATTGGTTCATCAGTGCTGAGTGTCTTTTTAGAATTTGATTGAGCTAGATTGTTTGGAGCTATTTATTTGTTCTCTTTTTTTTTTAAAGTTGTCTCAACCTCAGTACTTAATTTTTAACATCACTGTTATAAATGTCACATGCTTGGAGACTAAACTGCTGTCTGTCATAGGCAGAGAACGGGAGGGAGAGAAGTGCCTCCAATGCCCCTGCAGTGTCAGGGAATTGATTACACGAGATATGCCCAGATGAGCCTAGTAGGTGATCCAAGCTCCATGCTGTAGAAGAAAGTCCCCTCCCCCCCCATCCCCTCAAAGTCCCTGCCAATCTGACCTGGGGGGAAATTCCTGCCTGATCCTCAATCTAGTGATCAGTTGGACCCTGAGCATGTGAGCAAGACTCACCAGCGAGGCATATAAGAATAAAGATTCTCTGTACTACTGTTCAGGGCACAGCTTCCTGTTCTCTTCATGATACATGAAGAGAAGGAATGTACAGATGGATTAGTAGAATCTAAGGCAAGAAGAGACCACCACAACATGAAGCCAGACCCCTTGCAAATACAGACCATGGAATTTTTCCCAGAAGCTGAATGAAAGCATATATTTTAGAAAGATATCTAATCTCATTTTAAAGACACCAAGTGATGTTGAGTCCATTGATAAACTATTCCAGTGTTTAATTACCCTTATTGCTAGGAAATTGCATCTTATTTCAAGGTTGAATTTGTCTAATTTCAGCTTCTAGGCATTGGTTCTCATTATGCATTTGTCTGAGAGCTCTCCCATTTTAGCTTAATTTCCCAGCACATCTCACTGTCATGCAAGTCTAACCCTGTTACACTCAAAACTTGTCCTGAACCTTAACCAGCTCTGATTTGGGGGGGTTAACTTTCTTTTCCTCCTCTTAAATTTCAGTCTTGTACACCTGCAATTTTCAGCGCTCAGGCATGGAAGCGGATCTGCTGAAAGCCGTTTGTGAAAAGCGTTCTTGGTGGGGAAATCCACTGCAACTCAGGGCAAGTATCCTGCTTTTATGGAAGTGGAGTGTAAATCAGATGAGATGAAAATCACCTCCTTAGGATCAGAGTATGAAGCTTCCCACTGTGAGCACAATTTCAGCCAATAGGTTTGAATAGAATTTGTATCTCCTCTGCCTGAGTTAAAGAGGTTTGGGACCACTGGACCCGTACCAGCATGGATCTGTGTCCCCTTCCTTATCCCCTTCTGTGGCATGACAAGAGTGCAGGGACTCATGTATATCCACTGCACCCCCTGAGCTTATTTGGTACAGAGGGCTTGTGCTGGCCCTCCATTCCATGGTTCCTCCTTATAAGGAAAAACTCTTTCCAGCCCAGTTTTAAAATCTCCATTTTTTTCAAAGATGTTTAAGAAAAGAACCTGAACTTTTAGGTGCCTTCTGGAGTGAGGTTCCAAACTCTAAAAATCAACCCCAAGCTAACTAAAGGGCTTTTTGAATTACGTAAATATTGATATGTTCAAGTGATGATGCTGAATTTGGCATTGTCATTGATACTGGAAAAGAGACTAAAATCAGGGTAAGTCAGAAGAAACTAAGGGAAATGTCTATGAGAACATAGTGCTAATGAAGAGTGTTTAAATCGTTTTTTGATGGACCACTCAATGCAGAGTAGTTGTACTTTTGTTTTCTCAGCATTTTCTGTCATGGAGATGAGGTGGTCATTGCTGGTGTTGAAACTGGTATATATTCAATATTCTTTATGCACAACATTTTAGAAAAAAGAAAGCCAAATAATACTAACAGACCCTAATAAGAAATAGGATTTCTTTAAAAATTGATGAAATTTTTGTTTTGAAAGTGTAATTCGTTGGGTAGATGGAGAATAATTACTCTCCTATGAATACCAGAGGCTTATTGAATTTGTTGATGCTGATTGTGGGGTTTTTATTGTCTCATTTTCTTGGTCCTGCTATATCCTGGCTTAGTTTGCTTTTGCTGATGTATAAAACAAATTCTAAAACCATTTTCAAATAGTTGTAAATAGAATTGTCTGTTAAGGTCAGTCCTGTAACGTTACCTGTGAACTCTTGCATTTAATTGGGCTGCAGGTGAATCTGTGCATAGGCAGTGGGGCAAACAGAGTCATTGGTTCTTTTTACATTGTATTTATCTTTCTTGTCTTAGCTTTTTATACAGGATTCAAGATATTGCAAATCTGAGGGATTGTGTTCCTATAATGGAGAGTAATATGATTTGTAAGCAGTGCTGGATGTGTTAATTCCAGGACAAACAGTCAAAGGAGAGTATATGTAAATGTAGTGTTGGCTTATACAACACCGCGATAACAAAATGAGTAGCATATCTTGTGAGTCAACTTGTCACACTATGCAAAAGTAAGAAGATAAAAGGCTCATAGTTTAGGCAATTATGCCCAGATTTTAAAGGTATTTAAATGTTGCTGTCCCTAATTGATTTAGGAGCCTCTCGTTTTCAGAAGTGATGTAGGCACTTAGCTCCTGAATTCTATTGACTGTCAATGGGATTTCAACTAGTAAATATCTTTTGAAAAATGATACTTAGGCACCTAAATCAGTTAGGCCTTGCAATCCTGAGCACAGCAACACCTCCTTGCTATGAGCTGATGTAACTCCATTGATATAAGTGACCTGTTTATGCAAAGGGGTTAATCTGGCATGTAAAGTAGTTATGTTTAAAAGCTATAGGGTATATAACATCACAGTGGAAATTTGACCACCATGGAAAGAGCCTCACATAGATTTTTGGGGAAAAGTATAAGGTATGTTAAAAGTCACAAAGCAAGGTTAGCATATCATGTATAGCAACTGTGACAATCAGGGTACAGATATCTCAAGGGGAGAACAGAAGGTTTAAACCCCCAAAATAAGCAGTTAATCACTGATGGCATGTGTTATTTCACTGTAAGAGTGAATTGAGTAAGATCTTTTATGAAAGCTTGGAACACACTGAACTCATAAGGCATGTATATAGGTTATGATTATGAAGGTGTGTGTGCGTATGTATAAAAATTGTAATTGTAACTATGGTGTGACTTAAGAGTTACCTACTGCATTAAAACAGTTTCCCAGCATCCCCTCTCAACAGGGCGGCAAAGCAATCACACAGGGCAGGGCAACCTCCCCAACTAAAGGAGACTGGCTTCAAACACCAAACCCAGGAAGAAACAATGAGGAACCATCAAAGCAAATTGGAACAGCATGAAACTGAAAAGAAAAGCCCACTCTCTGAAAACTAATCAAGGAGGGAGTTGTCCCCACTTTAAATTTCTATAGCGACTGAAGAAAAAAAACCCTGGAAACTCTTTTAAAATGGAAGGGGTTTGAACTGAAGATCATCCATTAGTTAGGGGACAGTCTCAAGACAGGAGGCTATCCGTGAACACTGAATCCGTTTTATAGCTAGGGGGTACGCTGGGAAACTGTTTTAATACAGTAGGTAACTCTCATTAGAAAAGTGTGTGTCAAGGTTCTAGAACGCTTAATTTTACAGCAAATAACACCAGAGTTGAAAAATATCTTGAATGTCAAGCAAGGAGGCTCTCAACAAGATCAAAGCATATACAACCAAGTACTTGCGCTGACCACATTAATTGAAAATGGTTTTCATGAAACCTGAAAATAGGCGTTATTTTCCTTTTTGTATGCATGTATCATTTCTGTATCTAAAGTTAGTAATATGGACTATGTAACAATTACAACTGGGTGCGTATTGGCTAGACACCCACCAGATGACAGGCCATCCAATTTGAAGAGCCATTATGAAGGAACAACAAAACCATGAAGATACTAATCTCTCTCCCTCCTGGGACCTAACTGTGACACTACCAGGTCAGGTGGTCTTGTCACCTGATATATTAAACATTATCTGGGACTTCTTGTAACTTTACACTGGAAGGGAAGAGGGGGCAAGTTTGGGAAACAAAGGATTCCCACCTTATGTAAATCCTATTTGAGGGTGGGGAGGAAGGCAAACTGGGCTCCTCCTCTCCATGGCCTGTCTGCCCAAAAAGAAAGACTGCTAAAGCCATCTGAAGGGAAGGAGGTGTGTGTGTGGGGGGAAGACTCCAGACTGAGACAGGGGTCCAGTCTGAAAAGAAATATAACACTAACTCTGAACCACAGAAATTTTGAAACCTTCCTAAAATAACATTAAGGGTAAGAAATTACATTTTGTAACGTGTTTCTTAAGTATATTGAGACTAGCTTGCGTATTTTGCTTTATTTGATCAGTCATCTGCTTTGTTCTCTCTCTTATATTCACTTAAAATTCACCTTTTGTAGTTAATAAAATTTGTTTTGTTTATTATTAAACCCTGTTTCTGTAATTTCCAACTGGGGGGCGGAGGGGAAGAAATTGTGCATATCTCCCTCCACATTGAGGGAGGGGGCAAATTTCATAAAACCTTTGGGGTTTGTACCCCTTAAAAGGAGTGAGCAACAGAGTGTTGGGGCAAGCCCCTAAGGCTGAAATCTTTCTAGAGTGGTTCTCTGTCTCTCTGTACAGGTACAGCTGGGTGTGGCCCTGCCTGTGTGCTTGGCTGGAAGAGGCTTGTGAGCCTAACCCAGCAAGGCCAGGTAAAGGGGACCCAGGCTGGCAGAATAGGCTGACTCAGTTAAACCCCAGGACATCAGGTGACACTCCAAAGGGCCCAGACCTGTCACAGAGATCATCTAAGCTGCTGGTGTGCTGCAGATCAAACAATGATACACATTGTTGAGGAACGCCTGCTAACCAAATTCAGCAGTGGGCTCTGAGAGCTCCACCTGGCCACTAAGAATGCTATTGCTTGTCTCTGTGAATAAGCAAACACTAAATAAATAAATAAATTAGAAAAAAAAAGGGATTGTATCTAGTGTGAAAGTGTAAAGCCTGAGGTTTATGTTTATTTTGTGTGTAACTTGTATATGTTTGCATTCCCCTTACTATGCCATCTTTGAATCTGTGTTTTTTTGTAGTAAATAAACTTTTTGTTTAGTTTTATCCTAAGCAGGTCTCTGGTGTGCAAACTGTGTGGAGTGTGTATGCAAAAGTGAACTGATAACTGTGAGAAGCTAGCTTCAACCCTTTGGGGGTGATCAACTAGAAAGGGACAGTTTGAGTGTTGGTAGTTAAGAACTCGGGAGGTGACATTTGGAGAAACTTGGAAATGGAAGCATTGATGGTGTCACCCTGCAAAGAGTAACTAAGCTGGTGAGTGTCAAGGTGAGACCTTATGCTTATTGGCTTGTGTCAGGGAAATGAACTATAGTGCACAGAACAAAGTTACAGGGCAGGCAGTGACAGAACTTCTTATGGGTCTGGGTAGACCCCAAAACATCAAACAAGTTCTTGTTTGAATTGAAAAAAAAGTTACCATCAAGAAAAAGTTACCATTTATTCTCCTTAATAAAGATGTGCAACATCGAGAAAGGCATGCCAGGGAAAAGAGCTTGCCCTTTTCTTTTTTTTTAAAGGGCTTCTAGTAGTAAGGGTGTTGAACTGAGTAATTTAAGATTATGATGGTTTAATGAGTAGTTTTCATTTCAAATTTTTAGTATGCATTATAATGCATATATATGCATATGCATAGTATATGCAGATACGTGTCACAAGTTGGTTGTTCAACAAAAAGAGAAGGAGGCATTCTAGATAATGCTGGACCAAGTGATAAATGAAGTACCGCAAACAGAGTGCCTGATTATCGGAGCAGATCTCAACAGACATGGGAGAACAAAGTAAGTGCTATAATGAGGATGAGGCTTTGGAAACAGAAATGAAGCTGGTCAGGATATCTTACAGTTAACCAGAGCCTGTGGTCTGATTGCTACCAATACATACATTGTAAAAAAAAAAAAAAAAAAGAACATTCAAGAGCGGTGCCAACAAGTCCCAGATGACAACTTCCTGACAAGAAGAAGAGATCGAAAAAATGTGAGAAACTGTAAAGTGATTCTGGGAGAGTAGATTGTGGAGCAACATAGATTGCTTGTAATAGACTTCTGGGTGACCAGGCTAGTGGGGAACAAAAGACAAGTTGTGGAACAAAGGATAAAGTAGTGGATGCTTGTGGATAGGGAAGTTATTCTGAGATTTGAGTATGAGGTTCTGTGGAGATTGGACAATGACCAAACCAACCAACTGATGCCAGTGAGGCTCATGGGAAAATATTTAAATATTACAGAAAATACAAAAGCTTCCTGTGGCCAAACAAAAGGAGGGAAATTTCATAGCATGGATATGTGGTGGTGGTCCAGTAATGTGCAGGAGGCAGTAAAGAAGAAGAAGCAACAGTGGCAGAAAGTGAGAATTGTGAAAAGGTGTGAGGAATACAAGCTGGTAAAGAAAAAGGTGAAAAGAGCAATTGCAGAAGTCAAGGATCAGTTACTTAAAGCCTTATATGCAGCACGACTTACAAAGGAAGGGGGGGAAAGGAACATGCAGATTAGCCAAGATCAGACAAAAAAGCGCTGAGGACTTTGGAGCTGTGACATATGTCAAAATTGAAAACAGAAGAGAACTAGTGGAAGATAGTGAAATCGTTAGGAGATGACAGATTTGTGAAAAACTGCTAAATGAAGAGAATCTGAGGAAACTGCTGAGGTGAGTATGTGGAAGCAATAAGACCTATCAGGGGCATAAAGATGCAGACAGCGCTAAAGATGATGAAAAGTTGGAAGGCAGTAGGAACAGATGGTGTGCCTATTGAGGTACTTAAAGCATTAGTCCATGAGGTGATGGTGGTGATAACAAACTTCTTCAACTGAATCCTCCAAACTGGAAAAATGCCTGAGGAGCAGAGGAAGATCACATTGGTATTTATCTTCAAGTGTAAAGGGGATGTGCAAGAATGTAGTAATTACTGACCCATCAAGTTAATGAGTCACCTGATGAAATGGTTGGAAAGAATTATGAAGAAAAAACTTTGTGGGGAACTAGATCACCAAAATAAGCAACAACTAATTTGGGTTTATGCCAGGAATATCAACAATGGATTCAGTGTTTGCAGCCCAAATATTGTGGGAGAAGTACAGGAAGAAATGCAAGGAATTGTATTTATAGTTTGTGGAGTTAGAGAAGGCTTGTGACAGAGTTCCTAGAGTATTAATATGGTTATGCCTGTGGTCACACAATGTGTTAGAAACATATGTTCATATGATCATGGCATTTACAAGGGTTCCACAACAGTGAAAAGCAGCTGCAGCTACAGTGAACCAATTACTGTGAAGGATCAGTTTTACGACCACTCCTATCTGTGATTGTAATGGACACCTTGATTCAGGGGTTAGAGAAAGGCTTCATGGAGCATGCTGTTTGCCAGTGATGTTTTGTTGTGTTGCGAAGATAGATGTGAACTGGAACTAGAATAATGGAAGGCTGCGTTAGAAGAAAATGGTTTATGAATCATGTTCCAAAAGATGGAATACATGCAATGTTTTGTTGAGAGGGACAATGAGAAACCAGTAAAACTAGATGGTTTAGAGTTAGTCTGTGCAACAATTCAAATACCTTGGGTCAGTATTGAGCTATGATGGGAGTGCAGAAGTGGATGTTAGGAGTCACATGAAGAGTGCTCAGTGCAAATGCAGGAGTTGATGGGAATTCTCTATGATAAGCATATGCCAAGTAGATGTAAGCAGGGTCCAAATGAGCTATCCCCTGACATCTACTGATGAGCTGGGGGAAAAGACTTCAGGAGCACAATGTGTTTGCATAGACATGCCTACTCTGCCTAGATGCGCAGCAGCTGGAGCTGTTTTGTGAAAGTGATCAATTTTGGCTGGTTTTGGGTTACAAATCACTCTTGTATTTGGATGCAGGGGTAATGGAATGTTGTTGCCTTTATTTTACAAGAGTAGCAGAACTGTGCTGAGCACACCTGATTGAGAGGGTCACCCTAAACTAAGCAAGGGTAGGAATTCCAAATCACAGTGAAGAGGAGTTGGTGGGGACAGGTGTTCCTTCATAATAGTGTGGACTTTGCCTAAAGAGTCCTTGACACCATATGACCTGCTGCTCTCCAGAGTTTGATAGAATTGATTAGACTCAATTGAGAGTCGTTGTTTCCAGTTGGGGATACCTAGAGCTAGACATTACTGCTGAGCAGGTCTAGGGACTAAGCCTTAGACATTATGTGGGGACAGTGAAAGACAACACAGAGCCTGCCCCACTACCTCCTGAAATCATTGAGAGCCGAAATGATTAAAAGCTGGGTTAAGTGGCAGAACCTCAGAATGTATGTTGTGGGAGCAGCAAACATTGGGGGCTAGGGGTAAAGAGTAGTGACAGAGAGACAGTGGCTAGTGGTGGCAGAGAGACAGTGGCAGCAGCAGCCAGTGGTGGCAGAGAAACTGCAGCAGAGGCAGCAAAAAGACACTGCCTAATGCACTGTGGGGTCTGGTTTGCTTATGGTCACATACTTTTTAATGTGATTGTGGTTTAATGCTTGGTCCCCTTTCCCTTTTAATAAAAGTTATTTTTGTTGTTGTTGTTGTTATGCACAGACTCAGTGCTTTCAAGTGAGGAATATTATCTCTTAGAGGTCCCTAGGGGTGGTGGTAAATTTTCCCAGATTACTGGATGGGGGCTTGAGCTGGCTTTTTTTATGATGTTAAGAGGAACCCCTGGATATTGAACCCAGCCCTTTTGGCTGCTGACTCCACCTGGCAGAAGCTTTACATAAACTGAAGAACAAAGTATAGAAGACCATGATTAGGCCAGCCATGGCATACGATCAAGCTGAATCTCTGTCTCTTGAGGGTTTTCTCTCCAGAAATATTTACTCTATTTTACACAAGTCTAGGTAGTCACCTGTCTACTAAAATATCCTAGCATCTTAGTAGTTCACGTATATCCTACCTGTTCCAATAAGACCTCCCAAAACCAGAACAGCCTAAAGCAGTTTAACCTACTGTCATAAATATGAAGGGAAGGGGGAGAGGGTCTGATGCAGTGCTATAAAATCCTCTTTCCAGTAAAGCGTTAAGAAATGCAGGTAGCCAGACTGACACCTGACCTGGCTGGCATCTGACCAATAAGGGGACAAGATACTTTCAAACTTTGGGACGGGGAAGGTTTTAGTGTGTGTCTTTGTCTGAGTCAGAGTGATCTTGGAAGACAGAAGGAACCTGCAGAAAATCAAACCTCCCTTTTCTGAAGTAAGTTTAGATAGCATAGCGAATAGATTTCTGTTTAATTTTAGCTTGGTGTATTCCCTGTGTTAGAAGGGGCAAGGGGGGGGGGAGTTATTCATGGTTTTCTGTAACTTTAAGGTTTAAGCTGAAATGGGCTTAATTATGTGCTTGTCTAAACCATGCCTAGTACAGTTTGGGCTGTTCGTCCTGCTCTAGTGGCTAGACCACATATAGAGGTTCATGAGTTTATTACTGCCTCCGTGATAATGGGCATCATTTCTCTTTAGCTCATGTGGTAGAAGCTGATGCTCTTAGCTCCAGATTTTCCCCCATAGATAACCCAAAAGGAACACAGTTACACTTGCCTATGCTGTTTGTAGCTACTAGACCATGCTCTGCTCCCATAGCCAGAAAAATAACCCAGAAATCCTGATACCCCAATGGGGCTTGTTCACAAATAGTTGTGTCATCCAGTGATTAAAGTATGCCTTGTTCCTGTCTCTATGGGCATCTTCTCATAGAGCATACAGCATGCCTCCTTAAGCAGTTCCTTCTATAGCTGACATGGTAGAGGTCTTTGCTATGCTTGAAGGTTGAAGATTTAAATTGCTCTTATGACTAGGCTCAGCAGAATTCATTTTTTAAAATAATTTAGATGGATAATATTGATGTTTCTTTTTAAGCATTTTTATGTGTATCTTTTTAATTTTTTACAGTTGTAGCAAATTATGGGAGAGGGTTAGACAATAGAGCAAATCAAACAATAATTATTTTATTGCAGTAGATAAGGATTCAAAAAGTTAAAGCTTTGTAACTGTTAAAACACAAATTGTCAACATCACATGTCAAAATATACAAAGTAAATATTCTTAAATCAAACTCTTACAAGTTCTCAAGCAGCATTGTTCTTTGCCTAACTGTAAATTTTGATCACTATAAATAGAAATATATTTTTGTCGGTTTGTGTGTGTGTGTGTGTGTATGTGTGTGCAATTAAATTATTGGCATTTACCAATAAAATCTAATCCTTCCAAGCCTACTCACAATCCATGTGGAAAAAAATATATATATGTTATTGTTAGTAGGGCACTGAAAAAATTCTTGAACTTATTCTACATTGCAAAACATTATACTTACAAGTGAATTTGTATGTTGTGTTAATATTTGTTTTACTATTGTACTGATAGTGTTTCTACTTTGGTTATTAGGAGTTGTGCCTTTAAGAATACAGTGGGGAACATACAGTAGGGTCTGTTTGAAGAAGCTAGAGCAGTGTATATGGGAGATGTTGCTCGTGTGTGCAGAAAGTGGAAGACCCTGTCTGCGTAAGCTTCGCAAAGGGCAGAACTTAATTTAATAAACTTATCTTCTCAGAAAACAAGCTTCACTTCTGAAGGTGTAATACACTGCTCTACAGCCAAAATGCTTCTGAAATAAATGTAGTCAAACTTTACTAATTCTGGGTCACTGAGAACGAAAATGATGCTTAAAATTGTTGATTGGCTCTAGTTTTCAAGACATGCTATTGGGTCAGTATATATGACCCTTGACTTGGGAATGGCGGAGGATAAGTGAGTTATAAAGGGAAGGGATCTCAATTTAAACCGGAAATTACTAAAATACATCTTTGACTGGATCTATGAATAAATCTATGACTGGGTTTGGACAGTACTTGCTTTTTAGGCAAAACAATGAAAGATGCAATCTGAAGCTGGTATTGCGTCATACATTATATGAATTGCATCCTGTTATTCCTAGAAGTCATGGATGATGCAATCATAACAAAGCTTACATCACTCTGCTGAACAAATTGCCCTATATCAGCTCTAGAAATCATACAGTGTTGTGCTCTCTTATTTGTCAGTGTTTGATTTTGCAAAGGGATACATTTCTGTTTAGCCAAAGTGAGAAGAGATGCCTCGTACTTGTGTGAACAGTGCAGATAACTTCTGCTATGTTTATGGTGAAGTGACTTTTGCATCACAAAAGTGCAGTATAACCACTATGGTTAAGAAAGCCTATCACCTCTCTTTTGGCTGCAAAATTGGAGATCAGGACAAGAGGTGGGCCCACACATATGCTGCAACACTTGTGTAAGAAATCTTTGCCAGTGGTTGAACAGGAAAAGGAAATCTATGCCTTTTGCAGTGCCAATGATTTGGAGAGAGCCAACAGATCATACCAGCAATTGTTACTTCTGCATGGTGCCTCCAGTTGGGAAAGGTGTGTCAAAGAAGAAAAAGTGGACTGTGCATTATCCAAACATTCCATCCCCTATACGCCCAGTACCCCACGGAGAAGGACTGCCGGTTCCTGATGCACCAGAATCATTCTCACTTGAGTCAGACGAGGAAGAGGAAGAGGATGAAACTTCTGGTCCTGAACCATCAATGTCACAGGACCCACATTTTCTCCCATCCTCCTCCTCTGAACCACACCTCATAACACAAGGTGAACTGAATGACCTTGTCAAGGATTTGGAACTACCCAAGAGTAAGGCAGAGCTTTTGGGCTCCAGACTACAGCAGTGGAATCTCCTGGCAGGTGATGTTAGGGTTTCCATGTTCCATGACCGGCAAAAGGATCTTGTCCCATTCTTCTTCATGGAAGGTGATCTTGTAGCCTGCAACAACATCGATGGTGTGATGGCAGCCCTCAACATCGTTCACGATCCAGATGAGTGGAGACTGTTCATTGATTCATAGAAGACTTAAAGCTGTTTTACTGCATAATGGCAATATTTTGCCATCAATTCCAGTTGGTCATGCAGTCCATATGAAGGAAACCTATGACAACATGAAACAACTTTTGAGGTGCATAAACTATGACCAACATCAGTGGCAGCTTTGTGGCGATTTGAAGGTTGTTGCTCTCTTGCTTGGTCTGCAGACTGGATACACAAAGTACTGCTGTTTTCTCTGCGAATGGGATAGTCGTGCAAGAGATTCCCACTACATCAAGAAAGATTGGCCACTCCGACAGTCATTGGAGCCTGGGAGGAAAAGTGTTCAGCATCCACCACTTGTTGAATCAAGGAAGATTTTGTTATCACCCTTACACATCAAGCTGGGTCTGATGAAGAACTTTGAGAAGGCCATTGACAAAACACAAGCAGCTTTCAAGTACCTCCGTGGAAAATTTCCATGGTTAAGTGAAGCTAAGATAAAGGAAGGTGTCTTTGTTGGTCCTGAGATTCGTGAACTTCTTCGAGATGATGCATTTGACCATGCACTGCGTGGCAAGGGAAAAAAGGCATGGAAAGCCTTCCAGTTAGTGGCAATACATTTTCTCGGAAACAACAAGGCAGACAACTACAGGTTGTTGGTGGAAAACCTCCTCAAGGCATACAAAAGCCTTGGTTGCAACATGTCACTAAAGATAAATTTTTTGCACTCTCATCTAGATTTTTTTCCACCAAACTGTGGAGCAGTGAGCGACGAACACGGCGAGCGATTTCAGCAGGACATTGCAACAATGGAGAAACACTATCAGGGCAAATGGAGCCCATCAATGCTTGCAGACTATTGCTGGACAGTGACAAGAGATGCTCCATTTAATGAATACAAGAGACAAGTCAAGAAGCGCCGAGTAGACACTGAATAGGACTAAATTATGGACATAATAGTTTTTTGCCTTTTGTTTTATAATAAATTTTATGTATATAACCCCTTTGCTGATTTTTAAAGTGTTACATAAACAGGACAGGTGAAATAGTATAATGTAAAGCAACCATAAACACATGAAAAGACCTAGGTTTACAATTTATGATGAAAACTCTACTATCTACACAATATACATAGACATAAAATGTAAAAACTTAAATATCTTAGAAACAGTAGCCAATCAGTTGTTTTAATTGTCATATTTGAATTCAGCACATCAAAATCCATACTAAATAGCACATTTTATCTCTGAAGCAGACGACTTCTCAAAAATTGTAGACCAGTATTATTAAGGGACTGGATGTAGCACAATGTTGCTAGTGAGTTTCAGAGCCCTTTGTGCCTATAGGTCACCAGTATGAATCCCCCTCCCCACAATCTCAGGAGAGATGAAAAGTTGTTCCCATCTAATGGATATTTGGTGACTCCTCTGTGGGATGAGTTTGGTGGATCTCAGTTCCAGTTCAAATTCATCAATATGGTTTGCAAAAGTGACAGAATCAGCAAGGACTTTGTGGACTACTGAACAACCCCTCTTTACCACTAGAGGTCAGGTGTGCTGGCAGGGCAGAGGGCATGGGAAGCTTGACATTCCACTGGCCTGTAGATAAACGGGGCTTCATTCACCAGGGATGTACGAGTGCTGAACCCACACAGTTTTTCAAAGGTGAAATTTACTGTTATATGCAAATTAGCTGCAAGTATGAAAATGTTGTACACGTGTGAAACTTATTAAATAATTGTGCAAAATGTTGCATGTGAAGCTGCACAAAACTTAGCAGCTATGTCACCTGCCACAGCAGTTGCTCTGGTGGCTCCCAGGCAGTCCCAGTGCCGTTTGTGCTAGAGCTACAGGTGTAGGCACTTTAGTACGTTCATATTCAATTATTATTTTGGATTGATGTAAAATAAATGTTTTCCTGAGAAACACAAGTGAGAGAAGGGAAATAATGATTTTTATTTATGTATGTAACTGTTTATAAATTAGCTTAATCTGAATGGAATTTCATGGGATCTAGAAAATAGGCACTTCTCTACCCTGAGGGCTTTCTCCCTGCTGAATTTCAAAGGCCTGCTGCAAGCAATGAAAAGTGTTACAGCTTCTTAAAAATGGTCCTAAGAATCTGTTATAATGGGAAGTGTTAGGCATCCTAATACAGGGTCACTACCTGCTTCACCTGTAATAATCATTAAATAAGTACCATATGTGAATCAATAAGGAAACCATTTTATCACAAAAGAAGTAGAGCAGGGGATCTTCAGCAGTAGTTCTTACCTCGGTTTGTTACTCTTTCACACACACAAAATAGGGAACATTTATTGTGAAATCTAGATTGCTTTAAAGAGATTGAAGAGAATAGACGGGAAGAGCAACCTAAAGAAAGGTTGGGATATAACTGAGATACAAGACTCCAGAGGAACTATAGGTAAAACCGAGCAATTATCTGGGTACACCCCAAGAAGGACAGGAGACACTTGTTATGGATTTTAATCAGGCTGCAACTTTATTATATAGATGTCTGGGACTACCTGGCAGATAAAGTATGTAGTGCAGGCAAATCCATGCTTATTCAAATCAATTCTCCGGGGCTTCCACCAGCCCCCCTTTGTTTCCATCCAGGTCCCCCAGATGATCCATGGCTTGGACCTTACCATCCACCAGCCTTGTAGGAGGATTAAGGTGGGCTATGAGAATGGGGGGGAGGGTGGCTGGCTCTCTGTCACACCAATCAGAGGAGTCCCCAACCCACTCCCCTGCTTTGTTACTTTACCCAGTACCTCCTTTTAAGTCCTTTACCAGGCCATTTATCTGGTCACTGGCTGCCTTCCCTATGGAATACCTGCACTGGACATCCGCCCAACCTTATGAAATAAGTTGCGACCTTTGGCCTACCACCTTTTCTTATCAACAGAAAAGGCCCATCCCCTCACCCGCTGTGGGGAAGGTGAAAACCTCACTCCACCGAAGCCAATTCTGGTGGTGCGGGAAAAATTCCTTCCCAGCCCCCCTTTAAAATGAGTGTCTAGTGTAATGCCCACAGCAGGTCCTACTCAGCCTGCCATTCGCCTCCACTAGGTGAGGGAGGGGGGATGCTGGCTTACTCGTTGCGTAGAACAAAGAGACTTGTCCCACCCAGGTTTAGTACCTTTATGCCCTTCGGACCTCACATTCCTGGGGGGGGGGATTGTGCATCATTGCTGCAAAGCTGACCCCTGAGCACCTTTTTTACAGCAGTTTCTGACCTCCTCTCCCTCCCCCCCATAAAGCAGAGCTGTCCTTCCCAGGTAAGCCCCAGACAAACTCTGCCCCACCTTAGTTGTGGTGCAGTCATTATTGCTCAAGAAATTGTAAGCAAAATAAAGCAAGGATGATAGAAGTACAATAAACAATGGAATTTTGCGATAGGCTGCCTGATCGGAAGAATCAATCTAATGATGAGGAATCATAATGTTTATGAAGCAAACTAGGACTGAGCAGTGTTGCCAGAATGATGTTTAGGGAAGATTTTGCATGATCTTCCTGCCCTACAAAAGATTGCATCATTACAGAATGATAAAATAATTACAGCAGAATGATAGAGTGCAAAATGACTGTACGTATGTTATTAAATATGCTACTTGGATATAAAAATTCAGGTGTACAACACATAGACAATGTTGCAATTTCTTAAGAGGCTTTTTTTCTCCTCTTTGGATAACTAAAGAGAGAAGAGAAAAATGTGACAGATACTTTTTGACAGATTAAAATCAGTGGCTATAAAATTTTTCAGAATGTGAAAATCAGGAAAGTAGAACAATGATGAGAATGAGAGAGAGACTTCAGAAGAGCTTGAAATAAGGAAGAAATATCTTCTATGTACCATAAGGAAGATTTCTAAGGGATAAATCTTGGCTCATGCTTCCCCTACAGCATGGATCACACCGTATCTCCATGGTGCACCCAGCCTCTCTACATCTTCAGAAGAGGAATGGAAATCTGAGGGAGAGAAAATCCTCTCAACCGCTCTCAAGTAGTTATAATGCATTTTCCCAAGCGCCCCTACCCTGAGGTGAAGTCTGCAACTCTACTCCCTGATTGCCATGAGATGAGGAGGTATGTCAGGACAAAGCAGTGGTTCTTCCAGTGATTTCCAGGGAGGTGACTCCTGACTGAGTGGTGGACAATGAGACTGTATGTGTCATGTGACGCACACTGAACAGGCCCAAAATGGAGCTATCATCTGCCAAGGAAAACCAAAAACTCCTCCTCCTCCACAAGGACACTTAGATGGAAGTGGGGAGTACACAATCCTATTAAAAAAGTCAGCTTCAGGCTGTGTTTCATGACCATATATCCAGAACCCCACCTCTTCCTCATGCCTCGTTTGCAAGGGTTACTGCAGTATGGGCCAGGAAGCCTGCATATAGGAAGGAGTTGGATCTGCGCAGGACTACTCTGGGGTTCAGGTCGCTCATTTACATGAGCTCCCTGTCCTCTGGAGCAGCTGTGTGGTTCTTTACTGCAGAGAAGTTGTGAAGTCCTTTCAAACTGCCTGACCATTCTCAGGATCCAGTCAGGTTGTTGGAGAACCAGCATATGTGTCAGTAAAAGGCTTACATGTCTCCTGTGCCCATGTAGAATAGGGTCAGGATTTTGAGAGGTGTTAAGGATGACCGTGAAGTAGTACAATAAATACTAGAAACAGTCAAACAGTTACTAAGAGAGAAGGAAGAAATTCTGAAGGAAATCAGGAATGTTTCTAGAAATGCTGATGACTATGTTGCAACATCTCACAATAAACAAACCCTGCAATGCTGGAAGAAATATATTTCAAAGAGGCAAAACAAATAGCCACTGTATTTTTTTAAAAATCTCTTTATAATTAGGAATGGTGTTACCAGTGAATCTTGAACTGGCTTGGATAGTGAAGTCAGAGATTACATGTGAGAGGAAGTACTTTGGGAGGTTACTAGTTGAGGTCCTCCAGGATCACTATTAAAATGAATTTTAGAAGGAAAAAACCATGCAGTAGGTATGGTGGCTCAATTCACTAATGATGCAAAATGTTAAGAGGAAGGCAGTCAATTGAAAGGCAGAGAATGATAACATTCAAAATGACAGGTTAGAAACATATACAGATAACTAGGCAACTCAATGTGATCATTCAAACTTCATAACTAAAGAATATGCAGTTATAGCACTTGAGTTCATTCATGGTTATAATGTCCAATTTTTGACTGACAAGATGTACAACGATTAGAGAAGACATGGATGAATTTGGAGCAGCTGAAAAGCTAGATGCTGATAATACTTAAGTGCAAAAAGCAATCTGCATGCAAAGTTTATTATAGTGAGAAAGGAAACTGTGGGACATCTCCATATCGATAAAAAATAATCTGAAACAGTAGTGAGGAATATTTACTCTTCACTCTCTGTCTGTATCATTGTTTCTGTGTCACGATGAGGATGAAACAGATAACATAGTAAGTACATACCACAACTTAAATCCAAAAGTGCAATAAAACCCTCTGGGGTTCATAAAACTCTAAACTTTGGAACAAAGGTCAACAGCAATAAGTAAAGCAGTATTAATATCTGAGGTGCTTGAACAGAGCTACTGAATATAAATCAGAAAAAAAATCAATCTATTGTATACAGAGTAGAGGAAATGCAGAAGAGTGCAACCAGACTTATATAACTCAGAATTTAGTTATTCAGAAAGATCAGAAAACATATATTTTTTGGGGGGGGAGAGGTGAGAAAGGAGAGAGAGGTTGAACATAGTCTTACTGAAGTATCGCAAACAATGAAAACACCAGAGGAGAATGACTACCTAAATCAGGGCCATGAAAAATGTGTCACAGACTGTGAAATCTGGTCTCCGCTGTGAAATCTCGTCTTTTATGTGCTTTTACCCTATACTATACAGATTTCACGATGGAGACCAGCGTTTCTCAAACCGAGGTGTCCCAACCCAAAAAGGAGTTCTGGGTGGATGTCACAAGGTTATTGTATGGGAGTTGTGTTATTGTCACCCTTACTTCTACCCTGCCTTCAGAACTGGGTGGCAGGAGAGCAGCAGCTGCTGGCCGGATGCCCAGCTCTGAAGGCAGCACTCCGCCAGCAGCAGCGCATAAGTAAGGGTGGCAATACCATACTATGCCACTCTTACTTTTGCACTGCCTTCAGAGCTGGGTGGCTGGAGAGTGGCGGCTGCTGGCCAAGGGCCCAGCTCTGAAGGCACCACAGAAGTAAAGGTAGCAATACCGTGACCCTCCCACAACCCTCTTTTGTGCCAGGACCCCTACAGTCACAATACTGTAAAATTTCAGATTAAAATATCTGAAATCATGTAATTTACAATTTTTAAAATCCTATGACTGTGAAATAGACCAACATGGACTGTGAATGTGGTAGGGCCCTACTCGTGGAACAAAGGTAGTATTGGGCTAAATCTGGACATTGCAAATCTGCATGAGCAAAATGTCAAGTGAAAGAAAAAAGGAACTTGAACTCTAGCTGAGGCAGTGCTAGGTATTGTAGGCATTTAGCTGGATTTTGTTTGGTTGGTTTTGTTACAGAGTAGTTATGCCTTGCATAAACTACCAGGGAGAACAGTGGAACCACTAGTATAACTTATTTAGGTTGTAAGTTCTTTGAGTCAAACAATGGGATCCTTATCTTAGTTGGGGCCTTGAGGTGCAGCTGTAATACAAATAATAAAAGAGTTTTAAAAATAAAGTATCTAATCTTTTAGGGGAAAAGCAGAGTAACTGATGACTCAGAGAATTTAGATGGGATTCCTGGTTTTGTTTCTTCCTAATGTGCTCTCTGTCCCTGCAATATGTAACAAGACATACAAGATGAGGTGCAAACCTTAAAGGACTTGGAGTTTGGATGTTGAGTCAAATTAATCAGTGTGTGTTGGGCTCTAAAATATGGCTAGAAAACTAGGCTCTCTCATGAGATTTCTGTACTTTCTGCTTTTAGCAAGCTCGTAAATACTGCTAGAAAAGCCTTTTCAGTGGTATTTCTGCATTTCTGTTCCCAGAGAGAACCAGGAGGGACAGAGGGACATGAAAATTAACAATAGTGAGATAGGGTGACCAGACAGCAAATGTGAAAAATTGGGACAGGGGGTAATAGGAGCCTATATAAGAAAAAGACCCAAAAAATCGGGACTGTCCCTATAAAATCGGGACATCTGGGCACCCTAAGTAGAGATAAAAAGTTAACCAAACAATTCAGAAACTTCCTAAGGCTAGTTTGATACTTGGGTTCACAGGGTTTTTCTTTCTTCCAGTCTGGCTCACTCATTCCTAATTATATATTATAATTTTGTCAGAAACTGCAAAGAAATATACTCTAATTTTGTATTCATACTTCACATGATGTATTTCAGTAGCTTACTAATGCTCCATATATATATTATTACATGTACCGTCCCTGATCGGTCCATCAGCCCTCACAGAGAGAGCGCCGATCACAACACATCGGATGCGTTGTTCAGCCAGTCCTCCAACTACCCGCTGGCCAAGCCATCAGTAGCACTGGACACCTGATTGACATAGCGCACAGCAGCCTAGAACCCCCGAGCGATCCGCCAACTACAGCCTCCCAAGCAGCTGGGATCACAGGCACGCGCCACCACACCAGGCCTATATATTATAACTCCTCTGTTTATTAGACTTTACATTATATTAATATTTCATATTTGGCTTGTGATCTTCTTTCCCCTGCCTTTCAGAATGGCCTCTACTCAACACCTTCTGATCTGTTAGGAGCTTGCCAGTGATGCTGTTTTCCAGCAGCAAAGGAGCTTGGATATGGCATGACTTTAACTCCTGACCGTGGAGACTGATAGTCCACAAGATATTAAGCTCCAAACAATTTCTATTTTCTCTTTCAAAGATTGCTAACCTCATCTCTTCAGGGTCTGCAATTCCTGTTAGCCTGTAAACCAGTGTGGGTAATATCTGTCTCTAATTTGTAATTACTGGGTCTACATCACAATGAGATGGATCAAGCATTTTTGGACCTGCCTTTATTTAATTAGTGGACACATGCATTTGTAGTGCTGAAGAACAACTTTAAAGTTATTTTTCCATTTCCACATTTTGTGTATCACTCACTTGCTGTATCCATAATATACAGTGGATCATTGTTACTAGCATTAATATCATTCAGTGTTCTGCATATTTTTCAACAAAATTTGTTTTTGTGAAAAAACAAGGACAGTACCTTGTAGAATTGAAACAGACAGTCTGCTCCTGAATTCTTGCCTCTTCCCTGTGCATACGCCCTATTATTAATGTATATTATTACTTCCAGTATGTCAGAAAAAGAGACAAACAGTCAGAGGCAGAAATTTCTCCCTAATTCACTCTGCCTAGCCAGCAAAATGTAACACAAAATTATTCAGGGGAAAAATACAATTTTCTGTCATCTCTGCCATACACTGATAACAAAGCTACAGGCTAATATGTTTTGATATTTTTGTCACTCGTTTATCATGTGACCTTTCATGCTATCATTAATACAGCTGAGGGACAGAGCAGATACACTGAAATAAGGGTGTGGAGAAGTCAGATTGCTTCTCCAACAACTAACGGTCAGTCACAGCAATTTATGCTTTTCTTCAGTATAGCAGTGACTGAAGAAGAGAAATTGTTATTAAAATTTGATATTACTGTCTAGGCTCTGCCACCTGGAATTTGCAACTTTTAAGCTATGATGGGAACCCTCTGAGGGAGTTAATAAATTTTACTTTGAATAATGATATTAATACAATACAATGTGCTTGCTCAGATATTCAAAGACTCTATATGTGGGAAAAATCATATTTGGGACATTTGAACATTAGTCGTAGTCATGGGTTGTTATATGCAAGCCACATGTTTAAATAATATGGATACAGTCACCTTGCATTGGTTCAGTTAAAACTGGTGACTTTTTGGTTTAAAAAATCTAAGCAACTAATAATGTTTTGCATTATTCAAGAATATTTGCAGGACACCCTAGGAAGTGCAGTGTAGCTCTTTTTTTAAAAAAATTATTTATTTTATGATAGATGATTCCTGGTTTGAATTTTGCATTTCAGACAATGGTCTAGATTTTTACGTTGCGTATAGAAGCTGGTCTGTTAAAATTCCAATATACAACTAATTTATATTTGACATTAATGAGTTAAGAAATGTTTTATACAGTACATCAGGGCTGAGAGAGAACTTTACAGTATTCTAGTAAAAGCAAATTACTTCTGAGGACTACCGTTATGTAAAAAATGAAAAATCTTTCACTAACCTAAGCTACTTGTCCTGTCAAGATCCTGTGATTTTTAATGTTTATATTAAGAAAGGATTGAAAATTTAACAAAGCCTTTCTACCCCCTTCCGGCTCTGCCCCCATTATACAGGAAGATTGTAATTTTACTACTTGGATGAGATCTCCTTTTTCCTTCACGTGCATGACTCTTCCAGCTTAGAATAAATCATTATATCCAATGATAACAGATTAAAATAATGTCATTATTTAAAACATTAAATACACTGCAAACTAACTTATTTAAGAATTAAATAATGTTTTTCTTGAGTTCTATCTCTCTTGGAAATATTTTTTTTAAATGCATTAGAAATGACCTTTGCATGTGAAAAAAAAAAGTAAGGGTGAGCTTTTAATAGGAGGATTTTTAAATAGGTCCCAGAGAGAGGCTGTATACTTACAATGAATTGTTAAACCTTATTTGAATATGCAAAGTGCAAGGTAAAATTTCAGGTTTCAAAAACAAAGGCCTGATCCTGCTAAATGTATGCACATGAGTGATTTCCCTTACATGAATAGTCCCATTTTGTTAACGAGGACTCCTCATGTGAGTAAAATTACACATGTAAGTGTTTGCAGGATTGTACCCCATATGTGTCCATTAAAAAAAAACTGGATAGAACAGTACCTCTTTGAAATGTTGTTTGCTGATCTTCCCATTACTAAACTCATATTGTGTACTGTATAATATAATGAGTGTATGTATTCATATACTCTGTGTATGTTTATATCAAAAGAATTCTTACATTTATTTTGTTTATGTTGTCTTGGTTTCAATATATGCATTTTAATGTTCTTTAAAAATAGGAAAGCTCAGTAAAGTGATATAAACTTTATACTTACAACACCCTACTCTAGCTGTACCTATACTGGATATAAAGACTTTGTTCCCAAGAATCTTTTATATTACAAAACT
Source organism: Chelydra serpentina (assembly GCA_037349315.1). NCBI lineage: Eukaryota > Metazoa > Chordata > Testudines > Chelydridae > Chelydra > Chelydra serpentina. The sequence goes on from JBAIAC010000002.1 coordinate 85,959,059, forward strand.
CTAAAACAATGTTTTCATTTTATTAATATATCCTCTAATTCTCAAATAATTACATAAATCACTATATATTTATGTTAACTTGAAAGAATGCTAGCAAGAATATTCCTATACACATAAGCACGTAGGTTTTGAAGATTTTGCAAAATCATTTATACAGTACTTAATAATATGGTTAAGAAATATATCTATAAAATGCCAGTTATTGCAATTATCAAATACAAATATTTTGCTTTTAATGGTTTTGATAGTGTTATTGATTAACTTTAATAAAAATAATATGCAAAATATGCATATGTCAAATACATTAACACAATTTAGTGTTTTCATAATAGGTTAGAGAAATAGAATTAGGTAGACTGTTCTCTTCTGCTCTTATTTGGTTTATTATAGTGTGTTTAAGCAAGGAATTGGCAAAGTGGACTTCCCTTTTGGCTCCCTATCAGTAACAGCAGCCCTGACCTAGAGGTGCAGCCCCTATCTAAGGATAAGAAAATGTGTCTCCATGCTTGCTTAGTCTTGTGCCACTCCTGAACAGATTATTTATCAAGCTGAATTATAGTGAATTCCAGTATAGGAGAAAGTGAAGGGGGGGGGGGTATGGGCTATGTGAGGGGTGTGTTAGGCTACTATCAACAAAGAATTCGGCTGGATTGAGAATACCCAACTCATTTCAGGCACGTTTATTGAACTTTAAGCATGTGATTCTGGAAAGAAAAGTCTGAAATCCATCTTAGACCCATCCAGGTTCACTATATCCATATTTTGCAATTAATGTTATTTTAGTTAATTCCTCAGAAATGAAGATGAAGAATGGAAGCAAAAAGTATAAATAAACTCAAACCATTATCACTTGAATTGCTTTCTATATACATAGAAAGGATGCAAATTCCTTCTGTAAATCTGAGTAACTATTAAAACACTGCTGTATATTATAAACACATATACATGGACAAAATGGTAGGATTTTGGTGATCTTTGTAACTTGGTCCAAGGTGTCTGTATATTTGTTAAAGTGGAAGTACATATTGCTTTAATTTTAGTAGTGATCTGATTATGAAACTATGAAATTGTCTTTATTTTCCATTCCAGTAACATAATGTTTAACAAAAACAGTGATTTTAAGCCTGGCATTCATGTTTGCATGTAAATAAAGCAAAAGCCACAAACAAAGCCAGCAATCTCACTTACTTGCCTTCAGTGGTAAAGGATGGAAAGCCTGCCTGCTACCAATCAGCAAGTGGTTGCTATGGTTACAAGGTCAGGAAATATGCCTTTTCCCCAGTTGTCCAAGGCTTGCACATGTCACTTCTGAAACTATGAATTTTATATACAGGTCAGGAGATGCATACCAAAGAAATAAACAGTGAACTGGACCATAATGACAGCTAACGTTCAAACGTCCTTGAATTTTTAAAATTTCTATCCAAACACATTTTGTCATTTTGAATGGGTTGGGGTTTTTTTCTGTATAAAATTGGAGCAATCCTTTCCTGTAATGAAATTTTGCAAAGTAGGTACAAACTATACCTCATTATTATAAGCTGCATCAATAACTTGTTTCAGAAAGATTCTTATGTTCTTTCCCTTTATTTTTTAAACTCTTTTAAATTACAGCATTGGAATATTATAAGAATATAATTTGATGCAACTTAAGAACACAGAGTAATAACTACTTTCTGAAAAACAGATTTAATAATGCTGTATTTATCTGTAGACAAGATGGTGGTTAAGCTGTTAATGAAATGCAGATGGTCCTGTTTTAAAGTACAAATGCTGCTTTGCTCAGTATGCTAAGCTTTGGGGGAGTTTTAGTATAATCTCTAAAGGTTGAAAAATGATATAGTATTTGTAAAATGAGTAAATTGTAAAGAAAACCTTGATTGTTTATGTGTCGTTGAAGAATTTACTAGGAAAATTAGTCAAAGGCCTCTCTGGGGACTTAGCATTTTGCTACAGATAAGGTAGGTCAAATACATTTAGTGATGGTTTTTTAAGGGTCTGTATTATTTTTATTTGAATTCTTAGTAGTACATTTTTCTTTCAAAACTCTTTAAAATGTAGATTCTGTTATTAATTTTAAGAAATATTGTAATTGTTTCTGAACTTTCAACTCAGAACTGCTTAATGGACTTAAGGAATGAAAAGTGGAGGAAGGTTTTGAAGTGATATGTAGAAAATATTATATGAAAATGTTAGGTTATGTTGCTTCTCCCGGAGTCGTTATTAAACAAATGTTTTAGCTATGTAATTATATCTTTTAAGTATAGATTCATTATTTCCTTAGTAACTGAGGAATATACAGTGGAAGTTCTGTGTAGCAATTTAATATGCAATACCCAGCACAGATAGTTTAGTACTTGTAATGTTTCTGTTTTTTCAATCTATGCAACATGTACATGACATAAAATATGAATACTTTAAAAAGATTGCTTCCTATTTTTTAAAAGAATTTTTTTTTATATTCGACATCTGTACTTTTTATCATGCATTTTCCCCCCTTTGCTACATGCTATGAATCTCAGATTTCATTCATTGATGTTAAAAGCCTAAAATAGATTGAAATGGGCATAAAACACAAAGGAGAAGATGTTGGTACCCTTTCCTTTTGGATTGCAGCTTTTGTTCAAATGAACTTTTTTTGGGGGGGGGGTCAGAAAAGATTAGTCTTTACCTTGATAATTTTTTTTAGCAGAAAGCAGCATTCAAATGAGAAACTAAGTACATTTCTTTTCAACAGGCAATTTACCCCATGATGAGATATGCTTTCACTTATTTTTCTTTGACATTCTAGCATCTAGCAGCACAGCAGGTATCCAGAGGTTAGGCTTCAAATAAAGGATAACTACATTCTTACATTAATAGATGTCATTGTATGAATATGTCATATTATGGCAGCATTTAGTTCCTTTAATTGTTTTTTTAAATTATACATGATAACACGGACTCAGACAAAGTGAGAAAAATATCACAAACTATTATTTTATCGTTGTTGTATTTGTGCACATTAGCTTTTTATATAGCAGAAATATTTTCCATACATGGGACACCGCTTGGAATTAAGAATGTTGGAGAAATGTCCCCATTTGATAGAAATCTTCAGTAAGCATATTCAATTTACTGTTTACTACTTAATAGTTTAATAAATTTCAATATTTTACCTACAAGACTGAAAAAACTATACTATGCATTCTGCAATACAAATATTGTCCCACAGAAATACTTGATATTACAGGTTTTACATATTAGATTGACAATTACAAATGAATATACCTTTAAGCATTGAGATTAATAACATTTTTCAGTTCTTACATAGTTCTACATGACTCCATATCATACTGGCTTGTGTGCTTTTTTTCCTTTGTGACCTTTTTGTATGGCCAAATGAGTCTAGGTTGTGTGTCGTCTGGCCTGTGCGCAACCTTGCCCATTAGCCAGTCCCCAAACCTTTGATGTGAACCATCAGCCCTACGATTTCTGTGGTTCATTCATTTTTGTGGTTCTCTAACGATCTCTGCCCTAGCTCTGAATCCTGCCTTTATTGTAGACAGAGCTGACAACAGGCAGCCTTGTCTTTCATTTCCTTGATGTACTTTGTACTGCAGCATGGCTTTTGTTAGTATTGATGCAAACATTACCATAAACCACCACCTAGGGACTAGAAACAATTGACTAACTGTTTTCACATCCAATACACTTAAGTTGATCAGACACAAAGTTTAAGTACAGTTCGCTATAACAGCACCAATGCTGTGTGGTCTCAGCCTCTACAGACTGAAAAATAAAGGTCAGTGCAACGTGGATGCTTATGTCAAGACAAACTGCTATGAAATTTATTCAAGGGGTGAATATTGGAGCAAGAGCTCATTCCTTCGGTTGTTCAACAGGAGAAATGCCAGTTTTGATTCCTGGACTATTTAAAACGATTTTCTCTTTATCTAATTTAAAAGCTCATTCTTAGCAAGAAAAAAATAGGATTATAAAAAGTAACCATTTCATGAGCAAGTTCAGATTCTGATGAGATGTGCATTTCAAATTGGCTAATGTTAAAATTTCTCAGTTAAATTCTAAACAGCAGGCTAACAATCAGTGAACTCATTATAACTGAATATTCCACAGTATATGGAAGAATTTCAAAGTTAGCTGTATTGTACATGCAAAACTGTGCCTGACCCTTTTTTGTGTAAGGAGCAGAAGCAGGGTCATTTGCTTTTTGAGCCTCGTTAGATCCTGAATTCAAGCCTTTGTAAAAAGGGCTATTCAGATTCAGTTTCCGTATGATGCTTCAAAGATGTCAGTTGCATCTTTGAAGTTTCTTCCTAAATTAAGCAGTCGAGAACTTGAGAAAGTGAAACAAAAAGATTGAGAAAATGAAGTAGATTCAGGGTTCTGTGCGTGCCTCATAAAATGCTTCATATTAAGCATACAGTAATATCGTTATTAATTTCCTGATTTGCTTTTTTAAAATATTAACATGATGGGATGTAGGCTAGTATTTAGAACCCAAAAATAAATGCCTTCAACAGCATCCAAAGATTTAGATCTTTATTTGAGAGTGGGCGGGGGGGAGCCAGGAGAATCAGAAAAGCAAGTATTAGCATTTCAGCTATTTGAGAGTTTCTATGCAGTCTGTTCATTTACTGAAGGCTAATTCAACAATAGTTGTTCTAAATGAGGACACGTTTCCCAGAGTTAAGTTGTCTGTTGCATTAACACATAATTTACTTCAGAAGTAAGATAATTACCTTGCAATGGATCTCTTTTATTTTTGACATTTGCAGTTCTTATATGTTTGCGATTATATGTGTCACTTTGCATTAATGTTTATCTGTAAATGAATTATTAATAGTTACTGAAAATTTTCTTGGAATATGTTTTTAAATGCTGATATTTCTTCTTTTTATGAGTAGGCTTTATGAGGCAGGGGCCCTTTCTTTCTTCTTGCCCTTTCTTCTTTGTTCTTTTAAAGCATCATGGATAAAAATAATAATAATGGACTGTGTTTGATTTTGTGTTCATATTTCAATTGTTCTATCCATATAAAATATTTACCATGTGAAAAACAAAATGCTATCCTCCAACCGAGTGGCAGGGAAGGTTGGTTAGAACGGCTGGAGAATGGCCAATATCATGGGGCCGGGAGCAGTGGAGTGGGGGAAAGGTGTTCATGCTTAAAGATGTTGGAGCCTATCGCCTCTCAGTGCCCTTCTTTGTTCATCAAAGTGGTGGGATCTTGAGGAGGAGGCAAAGGGTTTTCTGCCCCCCACTGGCCAGCCAAAGGGGTGGGGGAGGAAGATGGATTGTTTGTTCTTGATTGGCTAACTTTTCTGTCAGTTGGTGACCGTATTGCCATTGTAGCTCCACCAGCTTCCCTCCCTACAGTTGAAGTATTGTCAAGCTGTGCTTCCAGGATGCTGTGGGTCTGACCAGTTTGGCTGCTTTGGAATGAGTAAGTTGTGTTTTTGTTCCCCCCCACCCCCCCAAATATTGGCAGGTTATCTGGAAAGGGAAAGGATTTGCCTTCCTCGTAGCATTCTGGAGGCCCAGGTTTTGGTAAAGGGTGGGGGCGGGGGTGAGAATAGGAATTTTAATGTCCAGAAGTAATGTTCAAATGTTTACTTTGTTGTAAATTTTGGTCAGTGTCCAGTGCAGATAAAGGCTGAAAGGGCCAGCTCCCAGAGGTTAATCTGAGTAGACCCAGGATGTAGCTGGCGACTTTTTAGCGCATAAAGAGAAGGGCAAACCGTAAGTCTTCACAGAGTGAGGAACTCCTCAGAGGTACTCTCATCCTTCCTCACAGAGGAAGGAGAAGATGATTTAGAGATGGACTGAATCCTAGGGGCTAGTTGGAAGAGGGCTAACCGTGATTTACTGCTAATATCTGATGTCTGATGTCATTTAACCCCACACATAACCCAATAAAAACGTAGTATTTTAGGGCAGGAGGAAGGAATGGGATGCTGTCCACCTCCACCACTCTACCCACTGAATTGTTAATAAAGTTTCAGGCTGCTACTTTAAAATCTGTACCTGTGTCTTGTGTTTCATTTGCCTGTGTGTCCTTAGAAAAATATCTTTGCCTTCCATTTGGGGGGAGCAAGAAGAACATGAATACATGTAATAATAAACTGTATAGTATGATATTCAAATAAGATAATTAGCTAGAACAATGTTCAGTCTGTGAATATTATAATTTACGTCTAGGAATATTGTTAACTTAATTCTTAAACATTGAATTCTATAAATCAATATTCAGCCCAATCCTGGAGTTCCTACTGAGGCAAAATTCCTGTTGATGTCAATTCTGACAAGTTTGTTCAACATTTCAATAATTACAATATATATTGGAATAATTTTATAACTGGAAAAACATCTGTAATAATTGACTGTGAATCTTGAACAGGCCGCTTATCCAAGTTCCATTCATCCAACAAAGATGCTGGAGAGCCAAAGTGATTTAAGTCCTGAGTTCAATGTGTCATACCCTTCCTGACATCACTTTATTTTTAACCATCATCCAATGGACCGTATAAGATATATAGGGGTTGATGGCTTTGGCTGCTGAATTTATGTGTAGAATCCCTTGCTGAATTGTCACATAATTGGGTTCTTAAAATAGATTTTCTGAGACAAGTGCAATTGTAGTTGTGTATTGTAACCAAGTTCAAATTTTTGTGTAATATGAACCACCAACAGGAATTTATAGGGAAAAGGATAATGGCCAGTGATTAATAATGATCTTATAGATTTAATGTCATAATTAGACTGGCAAGAATGACTAGTAGGCCAACGAGGAAATGGAATTCTACGAAATTTCATTAATACTAGAAATAAGCCTTGTATCAGATCACACAATAAATTGTTTGTCATTAGAAATGTTGCAAGATTGTTCATTAATTTATTTCAGACTTTGCGTGAAGATGAACGAATTTCTAGTTAAACTTTGTAACTGATATGTTTATTTAGTATAAGATTTATGAACGATTTTATTATTAGAATGTTTCACTGGCTGGTTAGAAGATTTCTATATACAATTCAGAACCTAAGATGTCGTAATTAAGTGCTAATCTTTGTATATCCTTTAGATTTTCTCCTTCTAAAATGTAGTTATAAGATTTGATACAAATTGTATTTTCCTTACTTCTGCCTGTGTTTCAACTGTACCGATGACTTAAGAACATATTGTTCAAATAAAATAAAAATGTTGAGTATTTTACAAAAACTGGTCTTTCGTGTACTCTAATATAGTGTAGCTTTATTAAATGTTTACATTTTCTGTGAAAATAGAGGATCATTTCTGTATAAAAAATAGGACTGATATATACAAGACAGGTACATTATGTATTCAAATAGATCAGGATTGAAATATGCATTCTAACCATGGCTCCTGCCAAAGTACCTGAAGTAATCTGACATGCCAGTATTAGTGCTGAAAAAATGTATCTATGGTACCTGTTAAAAGTACCCGACAAATGGTAGTCTGTTACTGGTTTAGTATTATCTCATTTGCATTCAGTACCACTGCTGCAAAGTGAAACAGGAGAAAAATACACAGAAATATGAGAAGAGGAGGAGTTTAAAAACAGAGAAAAGGGAAAAAAGGCTTTTCTAAGTGTGGAGAGGACTTGATCTTTCTCAGGGATACTCCTCTCAACACACTTTATGTCAAGCAACTAGCATGGGTGAAGTTCTCAAGTTCTTCAGACAAATACATCACAGAGACACTTATGTTCATAAACTCTATAGCAGTGTATGACTGATGTATATGAGAATGTTTTTGTGTGTGATTGATATACATGAGTATATGAGAATGTTTTTTCTCACACTAACCAGAGGCTAAATATATTTTCTCTTTTGGTAGGGGTGGGGAGACAGATGGGGGCTGCTGGAGGATTAGGGGAGGTGGGAGATCCAGGCGCATTTATTTCACACAAAAGGGAAAGTATTCAGCCACTCTGAATAGATCATCCTAACTGCTTGTCTGGTCAGCTTTATCCTTAGAGGTTCACGTTACGGGGTCAGTGTATAATCTCGGAGTCTTGTCTAGCTTCCTCTATTAAAAGGTGAAGCACTCAACACCAGCTGCACTAAGCAGGGTGCCTCTATCTATAATAGTGCCAACAACAATTCTGAAGATACATGTAGAGTGTACATGGGATAGTAGGTTAGTCTGTTAGAGCACAGAATTTTTCCAGAACTGGCCACAGCTGATTTCATGCTAAATACACTAATCTGTTATATCAGCTTTCATCAGGAAGATATTCATCTACTGTTATGCTCCTGAAAAATGCAAATTAAGTTTTCTTTGCTAGTCCTACTCCCATCTGAAATAATTAGAAAAGAATGAAGAGCTTAATTCACACGCGGAGTACAGACAGATTTTACTCCTGCCAGTAGTGTTTTTTCCATTGTTGCTATTCTTTTGCTTTTATAGTGTTTTATAGGCAGCAGTCCACTCATTAAGCACTTATCTTCATGGTATGATAATGCACACTATGAGATGTGATTGCTAAAGCACACTAACCTATGGCTCATTAATTGGTCTGTGTAGACCCAGGTGATGTACTACATTAAAGCGCACTAGAACCTTTAGTGTCTACATGGACCAGTTAATGCACAACATGCCAGCATGCTTTAGTAATCACACACTCCATAGTGTGCACTACTGCTTCATATAGACAAGCCCTAAGAGTTGCTTTTGGCGGAGCATATGACATCTGGCAGTGGCTGCCTCTTGATTTTCAGGTGAAAATTTAGGTACAGTTTTGACCTATAAAGCCACAAATGCCTGGGAACAATCTACATGAGAGACTACCTCTGTTCCTACCACAGTAGCTGCAGCCTGTGGAGGGACTTCAGCTGGAGTCTCATAGATTTACCAGAGGGAGCTGGCAGGAGAGTGTGCTCCATGAGATCTCCATTTTTGAACTTACTGGCCACGTTGGTCTAAAATAGTCTGGTTCCGTTGATCTCCCAGGTAACTGCCAGGCCTCATCTATTTACTTAGGCTTTGGAGAAGTAAGGGAGGAGCTCAAAGGGGGCTTAAGTTTGTAGTGGAGGGTGGAGTTTGATAGAAGTTTCATTCTGGATTGAGCTTTGTGGGGAGGAGGCTGTGGGTAGGACTAGCAGCTGTATTCAATCACTTTGTCTTGGAGTTTATGTCAAAGGTATTTACAACTCTAGATAAGGCATTTTTTTATGTACTTAATGTCAATTTGTCTGGCATGGCTCTAGAGCATGAGTGCCAACCTGAGGGCAGACTGTTAAGAACCAGGGCACAAACCCCAAACTAGTGAGTTCTGTACTTAGATTTTACCAACCATTTATCCTACTTGAGCTCCTCAAGCTGTACAACAGCCTTAACATGGAGTCACAGACAGTTCCCTTGGGTACTCTGATCTACCTTGCCACCCAGGTAAGCTTGCCTTTGTCGTAGATGGTCCCTTATGCCAAAAATCACAACAATATTTACTTCCAGTCTGAAAGAACCAGTCACTTACCCCAGGTCAAATGCACTTTAGATCTGATACCAAAGATGTTTGTAGCCAATCCTATAATAAACTCACTATACATTTATTAACGAAGAAAAATACATGAGAATTATTTGCAAGGTTAAAGCAGATAAACATACACACACAAGTGACATACAGCCTTAGGTTCCAAAAGGTGGTAGAAGCTTGTATAATAAGTAAGCTCTATATGTGCTGTGACAAAGTTCCTCCTCTACTTCGGTGGGTCCTGTGCTTATAGGCGGATTTTGCTTGCCTCAGAGATCTTTCCTTCTGGTAGAACCCCACAGTCCAGGTCAACTCCTCCTGTGTCTGATCAGGAGTTGGGAGGTTTGGCGGGAACTCGGGCCCGCCCTCTACTCCGGGTTCCAGCCCAGGGCCCTGTGGACTGCAGCTGTTTAGAGTGCCTTCAGGAACAGCTGCACGACAGCTACAACTCCCTGAGCTACTTCCCCATGGACTCCTCCCAACACCTTCTTTATCCTCACCACAGGATCTTCCAGCAGTACGCCCTCTCACTCTCAGCTCCTAGTGCCTCTTGCTCCCAGCTCCTCGCACGCACACCACAAACTGAAGTGAGCTCCTTTTTGAACCCAGGTGCCCTGATTAGCCTGCCTTAATTGATTCTAGCAGCTTCTTGATTGGCAGGAGGTGTTCTAATCAGCCTGTCTGCCTTAATTGTTTCCAGAAAGTTCCTGAGTGTTCTGGAACTTTCCCTGTTACCTTACCCAGGGAAAAGGGACCTACTTAACCTAGGGCTAATATATCTGCCTTCAACCACTCTCTTGTAGCCATCTGGCCTGACCCTGTGACAGTGCTTAAGGGCTAACCCAGGCCAAGCACTGGGGAGCTTTTTGTTATGCTGAGTAATCCTTGCCCCTGCGAGTACAAGCAGCATATAGATACAGTTTCTTCTTGTCAGGGATTTTTATTCCCTTCTCCCAGAGTTCAAGATGATGAGATGAGTCTACATACACTTGTCCTCTTCCTGGGTGTGAAGGGGAGCAATCAACAAAGTCTTTTGTCCTCTGATGTTGCACAGTGGTTTCTCTAGTGTCTATGGGCCTTCTTTTGTTGGTCAGGAGTCAACACCTTCTTTGGAAAACTAGTATTTCACACCTGGTAATGCTTCTCTCCTGACTGGTGATTTACAACTTCAGAGCAAACACTTGAATACCTTATAACGTGATACAGCTGTTATAAGTGAGATTAATGCATGCAGCAATTTACAAGCATTTCATAAAGTCTAAACACGGAATACATTTTTATAAATCTAATATCCATTTTAACAACTCTAACACACAGGTGAGCCAGACTGGTTTCCAGCTATGCATTTGTTAGTATTCAGTTGAGGCCTAGGGGCCTTGACATGAGCTGGCATCTGGTCTGCCAGTGTCACACTTAAAAAAAACAAAAAACCTTAACAAATATGTAGAGCTACAAATTTGTCCTGATCACATTTCAATAGAAAGTTGTTTTGTGACAAAAAGACACCCCCTGTATCCCAGGGCTTGAGAAATTCACTTGTTCAGGATTTGGGGAAATGTAAAGTGGGCTCAGTGGGGCTGTAAAACCATTGATGACTTTTCTACAGTATTGGATGATAGAGAGCAGAATTACCCAGGCAGAAAAGGATGAGGCACAGAATGGCTGAAGCTACTACTCTTTTAACTAAAATGGAGAGGAGAGGCAATGGAGCAGAGCAACTAGTGCTGCTGATTGTTTAAGGCACATGAAGGGAAGATCGACGAGATGTGCCGTTTCTTTAGGAGTGGGGCCTTGGGGGAAGAGGCAGAGAAGAAGTAGAGACGTGGCAGGACCTCAGAGGTCCACTTATCAGCAATTAGAAAGGTGACAACCCTAGAGCTAGAGTCAGATCCACTGCTCATATAACAAATAGGTAGTATAATTTGGGATGGGAGGGCATGTGTGTTTATGAATGGGGGTGGTGCCTTGGAGACTGGATGGCTGTGTGAGCAGATGTGTGGGAGAAAGGGAGAGATTGAAGGGATACAATATAAAAGAAATGGTGAGTTAGAGAACACAAGGTCAGGAGAACAAGTGAAAATGGGGTTTAAAATGCTAAGTATTTCACAGGAATATATCACTATAGGTGTATGTAGGAAAGATAAGGAAGAAAAAGTGGGATGAAGCTAAGAAAGAAGAAAATGTATAACCAAAGCACTGTGACAGGAAGTTATATTACTAATGAATTACATAGATAGTTAATAACAATGTTACAAGTAAATACACTATGCAATAAACAGACCATCTGTTTTATTTCTTCGTATTTCAGGGTCATAGCCCTGGGTTAAAAGTGTATGGCGATGCCAGTCTTTTACACTCTGACTAGCATGTTTAGTCCTTGGGCTAGCTGGTGTCAGGTAAAATTTCTAAGTCATGTCATAATGAAGCTATCTAATTTCTCAAGAGCATTAGGTGTACAGCTAATATTAGAATCCATTCTGTAGGCTCAATTCTACAGTCGTTACTGAGGCAAAACATTATGGTCCTGATCCGGCGCACACATGTGTTCATCTATATGCATGCACCTTCGTTAATTTTGATTGGGCTATGCATGTGCATAATGTTAAGCATGAGCATATTTGGTTCCAGGATCAGGGCCTATTTTGTGGGAATTTTACTTGAAAAAGAATAGCATGTTAGATACTAATTCACTGTTCAAATTCCCACCTCTCTCTCCAATTCGCTGATATTATGGTAATGTGTTTAAAAGCTAAAGAAAGCTTTAAAAGATAAGTCCAACATAAAAATCACACACTTGCAAGTATTTCATCTCAAAGCAATAAAAACAAACAGTAGAACAATAACTATGGGTCTTCTGTTTATTCCAATGCCTTCTTTAGGAATGTACTAATTATCAAAAATCATTTGGAGTTCTCCATTTTCACCAACAGGTGGCACAAGCAATTTTCCCATTTGCTTCAGTTAGAATAATTTGTAGTTCTAAATTTTAAATGCCCAGAATGCTTGCCATTTTTCCACCCATTACAGCATTTACTTTTGTTTCTGCTACTTTAAATGTATTGTGTTATATGTAATGAAAATGGATTCATTGGCCCCAATGGTGCCACGTAGATGTCACTTCATGTTATTTTTAAGGGGAAAAAAAAGTTGAGGGTCACATTTCTGTTTGAAAATTTTGTATCTGATGCACTTTCAAGTAACCCTAAGTTAGCAAGAAAAAATTCTCTATATTTTCGGGTTTTGTATCCTCAATTTCACCATTTCCCCTGTATAGTTAATTTCTGTTTTGATCAAAATGATCTTTGTACACATCAAAAGAAGAGGGCGGGGGGGAACAGGCCATAACTACCTAAAGAGCTCTATGTTAGAAATTGGAATTAAATTTTTAAAAATAATTTTAAAAATCAAGACGGCATTATGTCTTTAATTTTCTGATACAGCTTTTGCTGTCATCTTCATTTTGCCATCTGCTAAGCTGAAATGTATGTGGTCCAATTTCTATAGCCCAGTGCCACCTTCTTCACTTTCATCCAAGTTGATATTCATCATTAAAAGCGACAATAGTCTGTTAGTCTATAAGGTGCCACAGGACCCTTTGTCAATTCTACAGATCCAGACTAACACGACTACCCCTCTGATACTTGATTCATCATAATGTTAGTGTTTAATTTTATTTCACAGCATTTTTTCAGGGGTCCTTTTTTTGCATTTTTCTGTTGATGTTCAGCACAATATTCTGATTAGAAACCAAATGTTATACATGTGATGTAAAATTTCTAGCCCTCTGGATTATTGTTTCCTCGGTATATTTGAATGGGGCTTCTGGGTTTTTAATCATGCTATTTGTGTTTTTGTCATGTTGCCATCTTAAGGATCAGAATTTTCCTCAGGCAGTTGTCAATACTGTCTAGTTTTTTTCTTGCATGTTAGTCATTGTCTGGCTATACTGAAAGAAGGACAGGAGACATTTGACATGGATATAATCAGGCCGCAACTTTATTATTAGATGTTTGGGACTACCCGGCCGATAAAAGTGTACAGTGCAGGTAACCCCATGTTTATTCCATAATTACCTTGGGGGCTTTTACCAGCCTCCCCCCCTCTTTTCCCCTCCAGGTTCCTCCAGCAAATCCATTGCCAATACCTTATCATCCACCCCGCTCCTCGTAGGAGGGTTAAGATGGGCTATAATAATGGGGCTTGGCTCCCAGCCATACCAATCATAGGAGTCCCCAACTGCCCCCCAGTCACTCCTTTACCGAACACCTCTTTTAAGTCCTTTTCTAAGCCATTTATCTGGTCACTTTATACCTTTCCTATGGAGTACCTGCACTGGACATCTGCCCTACCCTTAAATAATGAGTTGCAACATATTGCCTACTGCCCTTCATGCTATGCATGAACAGAGCCCACCTGAACCTGTTGTGGGGAAGGTTAAAAAAAAAAACCAACTCTACCTAGGTCAATATAGTGTCAAGGGAAAATTTCTTCCCAGCGCCCCTCAACAAAGGTCTAGACCAACCCTGGTATTTTACCATCTATAGGGGAGGGAGGGTGGGTGCTGCCTCAGCCTGCTCTATGCAAAAGGAAGTGTTAAAGCACAGGACTGTCCCTTTTAAACCCCTCATTCCCAGGGGATGAGTCAGTGACCATGTTGACCCTTTTGCAGCAGTTATCTCCTGTCCCCCAAGCCATAAAGCAAGTTCCTTTCATTCAGCCAGCAAGCTAAATACCCCCCTGCTTAAAGGTATGGGATGGTCAATTGTCAGCACTAGCCTCTATAGAACAACGTTCATATGGATATGAGACTTGACAGAGATACTGTAGTTGCATCTTTATTTTCAAACTGATTTAATTTCTATTCTATATTTTATCAAGGTTTCTCAATGCACCCATTAAATTGCTTTTACTTAGGAAAGTTCGGAATCAATTTTTGTGTATAAGGCCAAAGCCTGTAGTCCTTATCTATTCAAAGCTAACTTCATTGGACATTTTATTTGAGCAAATATTAAAGGATCTGCCCCACAACAACAATGGTATATTAAAATATATTCTCTTAAAAAGAAGAGAACTCCACCAGAAACAATCCAATAGCATTTTTCAGTAAAATGAACTACTATGGAAGTGATATATTGTAGTGGTTATTGCAGAATTGTTATATCCTTGGACTGATGTATGGTGGCAGTTAAAATGATGTCAAAACAGGAAATGTACAGTACCAGAAAATATCTAGACAAAATATGCACAGAGCGTTTTTTTTTATGATTGTTTGGTTTGGCTCTGGTTTATGAGCTCTTTTCATTAGCCAGTTTTACTTGCATCTCTTGAAACTCTCTACAGCAGTTCTCATGAATTTGGGATGAGTAATGCTAAAAAGTGGCATGCAAACCTTCAATAATGCCTCTGCTTGGTTTGATCACCAACCTGAAAATCTGGCCAGGTTTACCAAATCTTGACTGAGTTTTGAAATCTTCAGTTAATCCATGGTTTTGGGAGGGGGGGAGAAACCGTGTGAAACTCGATGGATTGTGTCCAGTTTATCCTGAAACTAGACAAAAAGTGGCTGCTCACACAGACTGAAAAAACAGCAGCTCAAAGAGGATATATGAACTTTCACAAACTGAAATTGCAGACTTTTGAACAGCTTTACATATAAAGGTTACAGTGGTCAAGTGGAGATTCAACTGCTGCTGGCCTCAGATACTCCAGAGTCTATGAGATGTTTCTGCTTTTTAGACAGAACTTTGTAGATATTTCTCTTCTGAACACCAGGATTATTTATACCATTTATTTTCAACTAATGTAAAACACTATCACTATGATTGGCTTTACACTCTATTATTGTGAACTGTGGGTAAATTTAACTCTTTAATGGGCATCCCTGCAGATGGATCAACTAATGATAAATTCACCAAATTAAAGGTATTTAATCCCTGAACCACTTGCCTGCCTTCTATTTTTAAATATCTTTCTGTATGAGCAATTTTGCTCTTGCCATCCTTAATGACCCCACAGACAGAAAACTGAATGTAACACCCTCTGGAAGCAACTATTTTTACTTAAATACAAATTAATCTGGTGTCTCTCGTCCCAGTGGTCCTACTTAACTCCATCAAAGTTCCACCATCAGTGGTGTCAAGGGGGTATTAGTAGTCCTTTAACTTCAACTTCCAACTGAGAACTTCCCCCAAAAGGAAAGTGCCTTGTATCTGAGCTGGATGTTAAGTCCGGGTCCTCACTTCCTATGCCTCAGCCTCCTGGTCATACCCAAATCTGCACCCAAGTTTTGAACTACTGCCCAATGTAGTTATAAAATAAAGGCAAAAATCATTCCAAACATTTCAGCATAGGTGAAGTCACAAACCAAAATGTAATCAAAACGGACCTATGGCATCACCTGACTATTTGAACCCCCATCAAATGTATTAGATGAAAATCAGAAATAATAATACAAATACTCACTGCTGGGTGAATACACTGTAAAGGAAAAATTCCTTTGTATCCCCAAATATTGCAATCAACAACTCTTTGGGCACAGAATTGACGATTAAGGGGTTCTGAAATTTAAAATTACCCCATGTCTGAGCTACAAGCCACAGTTTTAACTTCCAGAGGGAGGGAGGGGAACAAGACCCCACAGCTGGAGCCCAATAATCAATATCCCTGGCTAAATTTAGGGAGCACTCTTCCATGACATTAATAGAAGATAAGTAAAGACCATCATGAAAAACTCTTATAATAATTTCTAATATGTTAATTTGTATGTTGAGTGCATTGCTGGCCCCTTTTAAAGGTAAACATGTGGGACTTTCATGGTCACATCTACATGCAATTGTCTGATGGATAAATTTGGCACTATGTTTTTTTATACTATAGATTGCTTCTGAAGGTGAAAGATGGCTGGCAGATATTTCTATTAGTTTAGGTTAGCTTTGTTAATATCCACTAGAATTGGTTTGATTCTTGCTATTTCCAACAACTTTTTAGTGTGCTATGAAACTAATAAAAACATTTATCAAGGAGAAAAACATGTGTGCCTTATCTCTGTTATAGCATTGAGGGCAGAGCATGTAGAAAGATGTCTTGAAAAAAATGTGATAAATACCATTTTTGTACAAGTCAAGCACTTTAAAACCCACAAATGCTTAAAATAACAATTTCTAGCATAATTAAATGTTAAAACAGAATGGAAATCTGGCATTGAAAGGCGAATGGATAATGTTCCATCTGCAAAGAATGCTTCCTGAAATTTTGGATTCAGATGCACAGTTTAATAGATATTGTAAAAGGCAGGAGATCACAGTTCAAATATTGTGTTCAATCCGCACCTTCAAACTCCAAATGGGGGAATTGTGGTTTTAAGCTACTTTTCCACACTCATGATTTGGGGCTGACTGGGAAGTCAAATGGCTCCGGTGTAATTTAGAGCAGCCTCAGGACCAAGGAATAGGGCTTTTAACTGAGCTATGGGACGGGCACTTCCCATGGGATTTATTCCACAAGCTAAGAGGTGTCATTATGAAGATGTTTTCCTGTACAGCCAGTCTAAACTTTCCAGCTTTTAATATCATCATACTTCTGTTTAAATTATGCTCTCTTTCATTATGCTAAATAATTATTTTCCCTCTTGGGTGTTTACTCCTTTCAAATACTTGTGGACTGTTATTTTGCCCTCTTACTCATCATTACAGCTGGACAAATATCTCAAAAGCATTTGTGTAAATATTTGTGAAGTTTTTAAAGGAGTTCTGTATCTTGGTTATTTCTGAGTCATCATTAGCTTCATCCCCTTCTTCATTTAATATAAAGAACCTACTTTCCCCCAGCACTTCTCCCTGCCCCTGCGCCTCCCCTCCTTTCCCCCACCCTGCTTTCCTTATGTATTAAAGCCATCTTTAATCTCCCCAGCCCCTATGGCTAGCATGAACCCATTCTCCTATTCTTCTGCTCTTTTGCATGCCTTAACTGACTGTATAATCTTGGTTGCTTCCTCTCTTTTCCATGTAGAATATAGGGGTTTTTTTAACCTGAGATCTTTGACCAGCCCCTCATGTAGCCACATGTTCCTTGTAGCATCATTTTTCAGAGGAATTGAACCCTAACTGTGGTGTCTTAAATACGCACTGGTGCATGTACAAACACAATTTGCTTGTGCGATCACAGTAATTGTGCCAAAAATGTGCATTTCAGTGCATGCAAGAGGGATCCGTTTTCTTGAAAATATGACCATTAAACTGTAAGTGTGGTTATACTAAACCCTTGTTAGCAGTATTTATAACTTCACCTATCTTTGGGATGACATATGATTAACTTGACCCTGATTATTACATGATAATAAATTCTTAGAATTCAAATGTAATTTGAAATTATATAAACAGGCTTGGGGATTTTTTGAGTATTTGGTTTGTGTGCTTGCACAGGGTGAATAAGGCAGGCCGCAGGTGAGGTGGCTTAATGCAACTTATAGGCTAGTAACAAGGAAGCCTTTCCATGTTCAGGTTTCAGTGTAGTAGCCATGTTAGTCTGTGTCAGCAAAAAGAAAATAAGAAAGAAATACTTGTGGCACCTTAGAGACTAAGAAATTTATTTCAGCATAAGCTTTCGTGGACTATTGTTTTTTAAACAGAATTAAATAAAGTGTGTGTGTGTGTGTGTAGAAGGTGGGGGGAGTGCAGCATGCCTCTAGCTGTACTGTATTATGTTAGTTTGTTTGCTTTGGGGACTCAACAATCTCATCATTTTTTTCTTGATTCTAGAACACTACCTATTTCCTCCCTAAAGCAAAATCTAGCTACAGTCCAGTAGTTTCAGTTCTAAAATGCATTGTGTTATGCTCTGCAGTGAGGATCACATCAAGTGCCACTCTCCACAGTGAAGAAAGCAGTAAAACACAGGCTCCCAGGGCTTATCTTTTCTCCCCAAAAATATTGAATTTCTATCTGTGGCCCAAAGCCCTTGCTTTCAAATCCTCTTCATGCCTCTGGCAGCAAATTCCAATAGGAGGAATATAGTCTAAGCAGAGGCTTAGTACAGTACTAAGAACCTGTTCCTCTTTGGCAGGAAGCCATCATTCCCAATGGGGTAAAGAGAATTAAAGGGTCCCTAAACTGCTCCTCTTAAAAAGTTGAAGGATTGTGTGGCTTGGTCAAACTGACACTGGAACATTGGGTTTTTTTCACCTTAAGTGGATCAATGTCCTGGGAGATATTTGCAGTCTTTATACGCCTAATGGCAGTGCACTGCTGTTCGGGCATTGCATTAGCACCACTTTCACACAAATGGCAACTGGCAAGAAATAGATTTCTAGCTTTCTCAATTGGCACCTGACATTATGCTGATTTCCTTATAGGAGGTATTTATATCCTGTATTAAGTCTTCATTAAAAATGTTAACAGCAGAAACATATATATTTTTAGTACTTTGATACACACCACCACTTACCCACTTTAACTGCCCCGACAGCCCACACACTTTTATCCAAAAATTAAAGGGGTATGACTCGAACACACTGGACCAGATGTTCAGCTTTCCTACAACCCTTCTGCACTGCACTATTCTACACCATCCTCTCCCCTGGCCCATAGAAAAAGGGGCATAGTGAGGGTGCCATTGTGCTTTGCTGAGCCCCAGTATTCGGAATAGCTCCAGCCTTGAAGCCATATGGAATCAGGCTCCAATTAAAACAACCGTGAGGCCAGTCAAATCGACCTGAGGGTAAAACTATTTCCTGCCGGCTCCAAATGTGGTGCAAAGCCAGCCTTCCTGTGTTCCACCCATCCCTCTGGTCCGGTGCTGAGCACAGTTTGGCCAGATCAGAGAATCAGGGCTTGCTTCTTTAACCTAGTCCAAAAGTAAAATTTCACCCAATCACATTCAAGGAATTGAGGCGTCTGAACTTTGGATTTATTTGAAAACATTATAGATTCTCAATTCACTTTTATTTTTTTAAAGCTGTTGCTGTCATTTAACTTTATATGAGGATCAGGCTTAGAAATATTTTACTCGCAAACAGATGGACGTTTTCTTCTGCACATATACAGCCCTGTGGGGATTTGTTCTAATTTTAACAGTGGTTTATATTTACTCATTTTACACCCTGGTTTTATTTAAACAACGCCATAGGACTGATTCATTGTTGTAGGATGGACTTTTTGCGGTGCTCTGCTGGTGCAAAGGGCTGCAAAGCTGGTATGTCTAGCCACAGAGGCTTTTTTCCTGGGTTCGGGGAATTTCTCGGTGAGAAAGAGGCAGCGTCACAGCCGCTGGCATAGGGAGAAGACTTTCCCTGAGAATATAATTACTACTAGTGGGTCTGACTCAGGTTTATGTCTCATCCAAAAGTCTCCTAGTCTAATAGGTCAGGAAAAAGGGTTGTGGTAAATATCCGTGTGTTCTCTGAAATCGAGTGTTTATGATGTTGGGATTTTGAAAGGGTGTCTCTGCGGAGGTGCCTTTCCAGCTTTCTTTCAGAGAGCGTCTGCATATTGTGTAGAGTTAACACGTGCCCCCCGCCCCCTTGGTGGGTATGGATCTATTAATAAGGAAATGTAATAATTGTATAACGTAAGTTAGTTTCTTTCCAGGGTTAGCTACTCTTCTGTTTTTTCCCGTAAGACTGTTCAGCCCAGATCCTATATTCTGTCTCACTAGAATGCTATTTTCACCTTGCTATTATCTTGATAGGGCAATGATCCTCTGCTTTAGTGAATCAGCAGTGGCCATTTAACTCTGTAGCAGCAGGATCAAGACCTGCTAATACTGTGGCATATTTCAGGCGAACAGCATGCCTGTTAAGATGCCTGAAGCTTTGGGTTTTTTATGCATAATAATGTCCGGAATCTGCCATCCTTATTGGTGTTCAGCAGTACCTTACTCTGTAAGTAACCCCACTGAAATCAAAGGCAGCACTTGTAACTTGGAGCAAGTTACAAATCAATGTGAGCAAGTGTGGAAGAAATGAACCCTAAATGTTTAACAATAAGAGTAAGCAATGTCTTCTATAATCAGTTTTTCAAGTTTATAAGACAGTATATGACAAGTCAACATGTTCTCTACATGCATTTGAGGTCAGAGAGTGGCATGGATTTGAAAGCTGATCAGCTGGAACCTGTGGCTGGTGTTTGCGTTTGGTTTTTAACATATTTTGTATAACGACTCCTATCAGATGAGCTGGCGAACGTCTTCTGTGAATGGAGAGGCAGGGACATTTTCCTCTCTGAGTTCAGTTGGGTTATATTTTATGAGAGAAGACTATTTCTTTTCAGTCACTTGTTTTCATATGGACAGCTACCATTTCAAATATCTTTTAGTCATGTTAATGATCACTTTGTGCACTCCCATTTATCCGAAACCCTATTATCCCAACCTCCACATTACCCAAATCCCTTTCTTATCCCCCCAGCATGAGACACATGAGATACAAACTGCAGAGGCCCTGTGTCTCATGCTGGGGCACCAGAACGGATTTGGGCGATGCAGAGGTTCGGATAATAGAACAGAGATCCCCAGGGAGGACTGCAAGAAGGAGGCGCCCCCAGCTATGGGGGAGGCCACCTTGGCCACTGAATGGCTCCTGTGATAGTACCGGGAGCCCTCTGTAGCCCCTTGCCATGGGAGTGAGTGAGCGAGGCAAAGCAGAGACCCCTGGCTAGAAAGAGGATGAGCCCCTGGCCACATAGGAGGCCACCCCACTGCTGAATGTCTCCTGCCCTCTCAATTATCCGAAACCCCAATTATCCGAAAAAATTCTGTCTCCCCCATGCAGTTTGGATAATCAGGAGTCTACTGTGGTTCTGTATTGCTAAGCTCAGTAAAAAGGAAGTTTAAAAAAAAATCTTGACAGTATTGATGCTATTTCTGGTTTTGTTTAAAAGTTACAGGGATTTACACGGAAAAGGGAAGGAAGGGGATGTCATAACTTCTGTTCTAAGAGAAAGGTTTAGTTTGTATAAATCACAGACTGTATTCATCATGCTGAAGTCAAATTATAAACATTGTGTTTCACCAATCTCATAATATTTAAGAACCTGCTTCAATAAATGCTAATTTCTTCAGCTGGACTGGCTGTTTCCTGATCTCTTCACTGCTTTCTTTGCTTTGAATCATCAAGTTGCTGGACCTTCAGTGCTGTTAGTTCCTGTTGCTGTTTTTCTACTAGGGTGACCAGATGTCCCGATTTTATAGGGACAGTCCCGATTTTTGAGTCTTTTTCGTATAGACTCCTTTATGCCCCACCTCCTGTCCCAATTTTTCACACTTGCTGTCTGATCACCCTATTTTCTACCTTTGTATTTTTGTCTAACTTGAGCAGAGTGCACTGGAAAAGCCCGATTTTTCATTTCTAAGATCCAGTGTATTTATTCCTTTTCTGCTTTTTCTGTTTTCATTTCCCAATGATGTTATCATCGTCCGTGGAGTTATGATGAGCAAATCTGTACCATTTATAGATTCTGGGATTGTAGCCAGCTATTTTCATGCCTTCGGTGCTATTTAAATATATTGTTCCTTTTCGATTGCAGGGCAGCTTCCTCTCATTTTGCACCTATAGCTGTGAGGTTCATGGACCTAGCAAAAAGAAAATGGTGGTTTTAGCTTCCATTTAACAGTCCCATAAAATGGAAACCACTGAAGTTTTTGGTTCCTTCATTTTAGTTAGCATATTTGCTATCTCTTGATCTTGGATTTCAAAGGAGTGTTTCACATTGGGACTGATAACTAGATATGGCCCTTATAAAGTTGATTTCGGGGGGTGGGAATCATTTAGTAGATCTTTCCTTCTTTTATTTGAAAAGCAGCTGTGAAAACGTGTAGTAATAATGACATACTGTAAAAAAAAAAAACACCTCTAGACAAATAGGAATAAATATTCAGCATTCTACATGGACAATAGCTGCTCAGCTCCCTGTATTGTTAATATAAAAGTGTACCTAGTCCATTGTACAATGTAGTGAAAATGTACCCCCTTAAGTTAGGGGTTTGGCTCCTGCCCTTGTTCTCTCAGTGTCTGAAAGGCCTTTCATTGAAGGTTCTCACTTTTTGTCTGATTATGGATCTTTAAAACAGAAAAAATAGAAGGGTTCACAATATCACCTCCTCAAATTAAGTCCTTCATAATACAATGAAGACATAGTGCAAGGTTACTGCTGGTACAATAAAGCTTTTCAGTTACCTTGAACTATGCACCGACACTCCATTTCTAATAGATTAGATAGAAAAATATTTTAAGTTATGTTTGTAACCCAAACTGCTGAAAACAAAAGATTTGAAGTTTAGGGTGACATGCTGTCATTAAGCCACAGACTGGTGTGGCTGTACATTGAGTTCTGAGGCGCAAACGCATGAGTGAAGAATGAAGTATGGTGTGAGCTGTAACCTTGAAGCTTAGTCTCTTTTACTTTGTGCCTGTACAATGAATAGCTGGAGAAAATCTGAATATTTGCCTGATTTGCACCTGCAGTCAGGTGGTTGCAGGTGTAAACCCTGCAGTTATCAAAGATGAGCATAAATTTGACCTGCACAAACAAAGGGTCACCTTTTCCAAATGAGTCACAACCTCAGATGTTATTTGAGGGTGCATATTTGTATTTAATTTACTTTGAAATGGAAGTTTCAGCCAAATACTATGTAACTAATTGGTTTTGTAGTTAATATATTTTTAAATGAATAATGTATATAAATTATTGCAGACCTGATTTTTTTCCATTTGTGCCATTATTTAAAATATCACAGCGAAGCATGTCATTTCTGAAGAAAAAAAAATTCTTTGCTCCCTATCTCAGTTTTGTCTATTCCCTAATATTGAACCCAAATCCAACCTAAATTGTGAGGAAATCAAATTGTGTTCTATACATTGTAAAGTAGTTGGAGCAAAAGGTACGCCCAATGGAGAGGTCGCTGTGCCATGCGGCAGAAGATTAAGTAGAAGGAGAAGCAGATTGATCAGAGGGATCGGGTGGTGGAAGGAGTTTCCTGGCCAGTCCAGTGAAGAGGTTACTTGTTGCCAGTTCAGGATAGAACAAGCTACTTAACCATCCTTCCAACCTCCCAATACACACAGAGGGAGAGCCCCTGTTGGGAAAGGAGGATTATAAGGAGAGGGAGAGAACTGGATCTAGTGAGAGGCTTCCCCAAAGGTTTGTGGTAAGTCATTAGGGGTCAATCCTGGACTCAGGCAGCAGAAAGGCCAACTACAGAAGAGGCATGGAAATGGTCTGGACCCCAGATGTAGGCTCTTAGAATCATAGAATCATAGAATATCAGGGTTGGAGGGACCTTAGAAGGTCATCTAGTCCAACCCCCTGCTCAAAGCAGGACCAATCCCCAATTTTTGCCCCAGAACCCTAAATGGCCCCCTAAAGGATTGAACTCTCAACCCTGGGTTTAGCAGGCCAATGCTCAAACCACTGAGCTATCCCTCCTCCCACTGATCCCTCTTCAGATCAGTGTTCAAGTATAGTGACAGCAGACTTTTCCTGCCCATACTAAAACTTATTTCCTGGATAAAGGTTTTCCACAGCTTTTAATCTGTGGAATCTAGCACCTTTCACTAGCATTATATTCGTGCAGGGTCAGGTTTGCCGAAAAGGCCATTAGGGATGTGCAAAGCTAGCTCCTAACGGAGTGAAACTGCAGCAGTTTCACTGTATAAAGCTTTTCAGCAGTGTAGAAGTCACACAGGAGCATGTCATTCAACCAGTATATGGCAATGCTGGACTCTGCTTTAGTGCCATGTAGCTCAGCACAGCATGAATGGCATTACATCTGTGGCTACTGAGTCTACTGTTAAATGAATGGATCCACTGGCCACAGATCTATTGAAGGCATTTTTACAGTACCCATCATCTGGAGTGAGTTTACAGAGGTTGTGGCTGCTGTTCCTGGTCAGGGACTGGAGTAACTACCATGAAAAGTAAGGAGGAAAGTTTCCATCCTTCCCAACCTGCAGGTGGTTTCTCTACACACAGTCAGGTGAAGGTTCGTCTGGCTTTGTCTGGAAAGGCAGGGAGACTGAAAATCACCTAGAGTACACAACCCTTAATATACTAGTGGGCACATATGAACATGTGATATCCTATCATGCAATTCCTTGAAAAAACATCCCAAGGTAGGGCTATATTCCAGCTTATATGCGAGGAGCGCGAAAGTCAATGCAGATCAAACTTTCAGCCACAAATCACTTTCTGAACTGAACCAATATAATCCAAAGTTTTACAACAGTTACCAAGGGAGGAATGATTGTCTAATGTTTAGAATAGGGGAGTCAAGACTAAGACTAAGTCAAGTCAAATGGGGAGTCAAGACTACTGGGTTCTGTTCTAAGCTCTGGCATGGATTTACTTGGACTTTCTTCTGGTCACTGTGGCCTTGTGTACAGTGGAGAAATTTACACACATGCAGAAATCCCCAGTTGATCTAACAATTATTAGAACCAATGGGAGCCTGGCCCCGTAGACAAGTTTCTGTGTCTGGAGCTTTTGTTTTACCACCATGTTAATTAAGTCTTTAATTCAGGTTTAACTAACTCAGTGGGGAAAATGCTGGAAGCCACTGGAGCCTGGTCACTAGAGCTCTCATAGCTCATTCTAACAGCAGTTTATCAGAACCAGTGTGAATTATTTTGTAAATTTCTCCAGTTTAGACACAGTATTGGCCCCCTATATGTCAGTTTATATAACTGTAAAAATGGGTATAAAAAGTCTGCCTCATTGGCATATTGCAACTTTTGAAGCTTAATTAATTAATGTTTGCAAAATGCTTTGCAATCCTCAGATGGAAGAAGCAATGTGTGGTTATGAATAATTAATTTTAAAGTGTTGTGTGGGATTTTGTGCCATGTGATTCACATTGATTTTAAAGGAAGTCACATGCTAAAACCCATTCACCACTTTGAGTACATAGTGGTTAGGGACTATAAACAGAGATCAGAGATTATGTATGTCAGTTACAGTAAATTAACTAAATGTGTTGTTCTGAAGAGGAGGGTAAAATGAGGGTCCATCTAAAGCAACAAAGTCAAATGCTGCCAGCACACGCACTGGTGTTGCTCCCATTAAGGCTTGTATGCTTGTTTGATTGCAGAATGTGCCCCATATTGGTGACAACTAGAACTGAACAGAAATTTCCTGTTGAAATATAACTTTGATGAAACTGGAGGGGGAAATAATGCAAATGTTCACAAATATATAAACTATTTACTGACAAGCTGTAATGAAAACTTACACAAAACTTCTTACACTGGTTTGGAATGCCAACTACACCTTTAAAAATGGTCAACTTCTTGGACACTCAAAGCATATTTTTTGCACAAATGCTCCTTCTTTGAGTGGGGGCGGAGGAGGGTGGGCAGGGAGATCATTGCTGGAAAGAGAACTGTCAAACACTGGAGAAGTGGATGTTGAGTGTTGCTCAGCAAGACAGGAAGCAAAATAATGGGCAAGTCAAAAGGTCTGCTGCTAAGCAAATCTTTGAGACTGGCAGGGGACCAGGGTGGGAGGACTGGGAGCTACCAAGCATCTGGGAGAGAAAAGGTAAGGGGAGTTAGTGAACAGTGTGTGTAGCCAGACTGGGACCTGAGACATGCTAGGGAGGCAGGTAAGCACAAAGGGAGCAGGAGCTAGGGCTCCTCATGCCTAAGAAGCTTTGAAATAGTTCTCCATATCCCTGCTACTTCACTATCTTCCTGCCCCAGCACTGCCCAGGTACTAATATAGCCCTCTGTCCTGAGCAATCCACTTTCCACACAACTCCTCCCATGGGTGCCTGCTACATCAGCTTGCTCTCCTCTTCAGACCCTTGCCAACCTGATCCTCTGGCTCTCCCAGCCCTGCTTAGTGCTCACTCCACAGGCCATTGAGCTGCTCTGCAACTGAGCTTCCAATGTACTAATCACCTTGATCCCCTACTGCCCCCTCTGACTCCTCTCAACCCACTCAGTTCCCGAGTCCCTGTCCATGGCTCCATCTCCCAACAATTGCTTCCCTGCCAGTCCTTCCACACCCCACTCCTCATATAAAGGAGGGGATCTCCTGCTGTAGGACTACAAACATTGAGCATTCATTGTCCAGACCATTCATTTCTCCCAGCTGAGACATTGCTGGCATTTCCCAATGTGCAGTTGATGAAAATGCCCCCATTGTCAAGGTAATAGGAACTGTCTGAATAAACCTCTCTATTGCACTGCAAACATTTCTCTTGAAAGGACAATTATTCACTGTCTTTGGTACAAACTCTATAGTAGCTTAAGAAACTCAAGTTGAGGTCCTCTGGATGGGGTACACCAACCAGAGGAAGATGCCACAGCAGCCAACTTAGGCTAGTGTTGCTGCAGGGCAACACTGTTTTGAAGTCTCGTCCATGGATGTAAAAATCCTAGCTGCAGCCCTGCCCAGGTTACAGGGAAAACAAATGATTTTATATTGTCCGTCCACCCTGGAAGAAAGACAGGAGGCCATGAATGTGGTTTAATTAGGCTGCAACATTATTCACTTATAATATCTGGGAGTACCTGGCAACGTATTGGACAGCGCATGGAGAAGGGCATTGGCCCCTGGCTGATCCAGACATAGGAGCTCCAAACTACCTTCCTCAGCTCCCTTCAAGGGGGCCAGGAAAAGGAGATGGTGGTTCCCTGCTGACGAGACAGAGGAGCCTCAAACTCCCATTACTCACCTTCCATAAGGGATGCTTTCCTTCAAATCCTTTTCCAATCCAATTTATCTGATAACCAATCCTGGGAAAAAGGGGTTTTCCATAGCTGCATGCTTTAGAAATATCCCTCCCACTCTTCCAGGCAGGCAGAAGGGCAATGCAGTGACCTTACCCTGGACCCAGCTGCATCCAGCCCTTACTGTCCATCCCTGTAAGTTTTCCCCACTTCTTCCCCTCTTCCAAGGGTGCCTTTCCCCTTTTCTTCCAGCTAGCTGGACAAAGGCCCACTCCCATAAAGGTTGCGATGGGCACAATAAGTTTACACTGTCTGTGCATTAGGGGTGGGACTAATGCATCTGGTGGGAAAATAGTCCTATCACCCCAAACTTTTGTCCATCTCCAGAACTGAACTAAACCTTTCTGAGGGCCCTGAAATGTTTGGTTAACTTAATAATTATGATAATTAAAAATAAATAATTTTCACATGATTTGGCAAGA
This sequence comes from Chelydra serpentina, assembly GCA_037349315.1. NCBI lineage: Eukaryota > Metazoa > Chordata > Testudines > Chelydridae > Chelydra > Chelydra serpentina. Next base: position 85,986,697 of record JBAIAC010000002.1, read on the forward strand.
CCAATGCTAGAAACACCAAAATACTTTGAAAGAAGTACTGTGGTATTTCTGACCTAACTAAAAAGAAGCAAGTACAGGAAATCTCCGAGAGGAGACTGTTATAGTGTGATTTCCAGGCAAATAGTGCAAGCTAAATAGATCTGAAAAGCTTGAATGTGCTTTGGAGTAGGATCCAGACTGTTAGATGCTTCTGTGATCTCTGAACCTCTGAAGGTTGCCCACTGCTAGCATGTATGCTTATGTGTAATGGTGGTGGTAGGAGGGGAAGCATTCAAGATACTGGTCACACAGTTACATTGTTTATTGCTGGCCAAGACAGGGAACAGTATGCTATGGAGAAATTCCTGCTCTTGCTCTCCTAGCCCTGGTAAATGCTGGCTGTGAGAATAATGAAGATCAAGTTAGAGTAAAAATTCTAGTTTTCAATTTGTTTACCTAAAACGGTGGCATTGCTGTGGCCTGAAGTACAGTAAATGTAAATTACTTTCACAACGGAGGTTAGCTTAATGAACACTTTTGAAGTACTGCAAATTTTTATATTACAGAACCACCACTGTGTATGTGATCAGACATAGAACTAAGGAGAGTGAAGCAACCACTTCCATCAATAAATGCTCTGAAATTGGCTATCTTGCACAGGTGGATTAAATATTTGATATTTCTGGATACACCTGCTGGAAATCAGGTTTTCCTGCTGAGTGTTGTAGCAATCATAGGGATGGATGATGTGGACCAAAGTTTCTCTACATCATTAAATTATTATATATCTATAGTATATAACCACATAAAATAATACTTAAAAGATTAATTAGACAGCCATGTAATAGTCTAGTACTGAAGGAATATTACAGCCATGCACTTCATTTACTGTACCAAAGTTTCTTCTTTATATTTTCACACACAAACATTCTTTCACACAAACATATGACACAATGTAGTTATGGCACTGTATTGATTTATCAAACTGTCCAAATAAAGAAAATTTTAGTAAAACTCTAAGTAAAGATTACTTTTTTAACCAAAATAAGATTCCTCCCCTTTGGAATCTTTGAAATGGTTTGTAATTTAAAAATTTAGGGAACTATTTTATACTTTGGTCCAAATTCTCTTCTTATATAACTCCATCAAAATTGGTAGAAAAATTAACCCTTTTATATATAAAAAAGGAAAGAATGTTAACTGAACCTTATTAAATACATACTATTTCAAGTAGATTTCAATATATTCAAAATTACTTAAATATATAAACTTAGAAGTTAATACTGGGAAAGGAACGAACATTTGATTCAACAGCTTAGTCCCATCTCAGCCTTTCTTCCCTGTCTTGTGACATTTACCCTAAAATACTTCTTTCCCTTCCAAAAACATGTATATAATCATTGCATTACTTTCTTTGGTGCTCAAACTTTGCAACTAACTTCCATATATTTGACACCCTTTGGAAAAATCTGCATGAATTTTCTATGTGGTCTTAATTGTCTAAATTTCATAAACCTTACATTTCATCGACTTTATTTCCTGATATCCCAGAATTTTAGCTTAGCTGCAAACAAAATTAATCTAAAAAAGGAGCAGACTGCCAGAATACTAGGATATCAACCCTTCCCATCTTTATAGGAGCCTCACTTTGATATTGATTGTTCTCAATAAATGTAACAAAATTACAATCTGAAATCCAGCCTTTGGAGAACATCAAGAAAATAAAATGTTTGTTTCACAAGTATTTTGTATCATATAAATTAAAAATTGTTTCACGTGCAGTAACTCATAAGACTTTAAGTTTTATGACCTCTGAGTCATCCAAAATACAAGCTGATTGCTTTAGGGTACATTCAGCTGTTGTAAAATATAGGTTTGTTTCATGGAGAGATAAGAACCATGAAAATGTGTGAGATTTTCTTTTTTATGTTCTGTATTATTTAAATTGGAAATTTTCCAAATGGACTGTATATGTTTGTCATTTCTTCTTATGACTCATACTAAACAGCAGTTTGATTATTACACAGGTAAAATACTCAGTGTTATGTTATGGCTACTGCAAGCATTGATTAAACTCTCTCGTGTTCATGAAGGCTGACAGGGATTCAAAGGAGGAAATGTAAAACTTGAAGGTACAGCAGAATAGTGACATTTCACTCTATAAAGCTGCCAATATTTTAATCCTGCACGTAAATCATTTTCATCAGTTCAATTCCATATCTTAATTTGTGTAGCAAACAAAGTATTGGATTGCATTATCTTTAATAATTAAGCATGGGATATCAATTTCTATATCTTTCAATATCCTTAGTGAGAAACAGAGTTAGCATTTTTAGCTTCAATTTGTTTGCTTCACCAGATAGGAATTATTAAGGATTAGGTCTAATTTCCATGCTGTGATCAACCTAAGTTTCATTATTTGCTTTTATAGAACCTGTGGTTTCTCTGTTAAAGTGATGTCTTCGTCAATGATAATGTTGTATTCATTTAGAGTGATGATTGATATGGTAATAGATACAGTGTGATTGAAAGCAACCTTTGTCAATAGGAAGGCCAAATACTCAAACAGTGTATTGGTCTGAGTTTGCTCATTATTGGAGACCTTTCATAGTCATATTGACTTGCTGTCCAAATGTTGTTACTTACCTGATGCTTTCATTGTTTAAATGGTATAGACATTGATATTGAACATGGTGTTTCCCAATATTTGTCCTAAAATACACCCATAGCTCAATTATCCACTGAAAATGTTAAAGTATATTTTGTAGGTATTAAAAATGGCATTTTGGGAACATGAAATAAAATTTGGCTGCAGAGAAAAATAGATTCCTGTATGGATGATGTTAATGCAATGCATTTTCTATAATGACACAATGTTTTCCTGATTTTTTAAAACATATACAATTATTCTTTCTGCACTATTCCCTGCATAAATGGGAGGCTGTAATATTTACCCTTTCTTGCCTGCAGGGACAACAATATAAAAGGGTTGAGCTATCAGTATTGCCTCTTTACTGAATTTTTGTTTGTCTCTAGCATAATGAGAGACACAGATCTCTTCACTTTAGGGGCAAGTGCTGTGGCAAATACATGTATCAGTAGGCATGAAGGGACCCATGTCAGTTTAATCAGATGTGGAGGTGGGGCTGCATTTGGGTCAACCACAAAGAGGTGCCTACCAATGCAGGGTCTTGCTTTGTGGCAGCAAAGAGGGTGGCAGTGGGGTGGACCCATGGCCAGTCCAGAGAATCTGTGGGTCTTCTCTCCAATGAGAAGAGCATGCTGGGATCACAAGGATACTGCAGCTCCATGAAGTGGTGAGACTGGTGAAACAGCCTTTGTGGGAAGATTTGTCTTTTTCCTCTGCTCCCAACTGAGACATTCAGGCTGGGGAGTGGAGATTGCAATTTGTACCTCAGTGCATCACCTTCTTCTATTCCTCCATGACAACTCACAAAAGATTACTTTCAATGAACAAAACTGATTCCTCCCCACAGGGTCATGTCAAGTTGGATTACTAATCCATATAAACTCCAAACTAGCTAATTGTGTATGCAGCTAGTCTGTGTAACCACATGTTCCTATCACTAGTAAACTTGTCTTCCCTCCCTGTCCATTTGTATGTTGTCCAGCTTGTTACATCTTGTCTTTAACTGGACTGCAAGCTCTTTTTGGCATGGACTGTCCTTTTCTATGTGTTAGGTCAATGCCTAGACAATGGGGCCCTCATCCTGACTCGGACATCTGCGCACTTCAGAAATACAAATAAAAGATACTGTGTTTCTGCTTTGTGGCAGAGGGCAGGGAGGTCCAAGATAGATGTTTATTTAATTCATTTCTTAGGATGAGCAAACTCCCAAAGTTAAGTGTCCAATCTAGACGTGAGTGTACGGAGTGCCCATCTAGGATATATGTCCTTCAATACAGAATCAGTTCATTTATTTGAGTGTGCAGAGTTGCTATTGACTTGAGTAATTCACATTCCTGTTCATTCTAATTTCTAAACATAAATAAAAAATGTAAAATGCAGTATCTATTTGCACAAGCTGTTACAGGTTTTTCTTTATTTTTTGTATTATTCTTTTAATTAAAAAAACAAAACAAATTACAGACTTGTGAGTATTTTTTTAAAAAGTCAGACAAGAGGACCTGCCAAGTGCCCTGCAGAATTAAAATTACAGAAATTGAACACCATGCTGTACTATGCTGTAGTCAGCATATTTTTCTGGAGAAAAATATGTTCCGTTCTAGAGAAGTGCAGATAAATGTAAGTCTGTTTGTGAAGTAGTATGGTGTCCCTCATGAACTGTGGTAATAAGAAAATCTTTTTTTACATAGTAAACAAAGTAACAGGCTCTTCAGTCCCTCACTTCTCCAGTCTGGTCAACTGCCTGGTCCATGGGATTTATAATAAGAGGAGTCTCTTGATAGAATGTGGGCAGTACATCAATGTTGCAAACCTCAACTTCCCCATTTACAAAATATGAAAATATACAGGATTTAAAATGTCCACAGCCAGTAGTAAAATGGTATACTAGATATTGGTCCTGTTCTTCATACTTGTACATCAAAATTGCCCATTTTACATCTTAGTTGTGTTGTACAAGTTAGAGCGGTTGTCAATAAATTGTCAATATTTACTACTGGTTATCATGCAATGACATCTGAGATAGCAGAGCCATTCTGTATGCTAAGTAAATGGGAAAACTGCTGTATCACAAATACCAATTTGTGGTAGCACCAAAGACTAAGAAGAGAGGATGAAAGACAGAATATTTAGGGAGAGGATGAAGAGATACCAAAGCAAATGCTGTGAAAGAGAGATCAACCTTGTAGAAAGTGAGCCAGGAGAGCAGAAGGTCATCGAAGAAAAGGAGAGGGTATACCATGGTTTGTGTCAAAGACAACAGATTGATAACACTCAACTTTCCAGCTGTAAAACAGGGGTTATAATACTTCCTGTCTCCACCTGTCTATTTAGATTCCAGTTTCACCAGGACTTTCTCTTATCTCACTAAATATATGTACAGTACTGAGCACAATGGGGATCTGACTTTGGTTGGGGGCTCAACATGCTACAGTAGCACAAGTAAATAATAACATAGCAATGACTTAGATGGGACAAGATAATTAATTACCTTGCTGAGGGCAGTTTCAACAGAGTCAAGATGCCAAAAGCCAGGATAGAACTGATGAGAGGAAAGTTGGAGTGGAAGGTGTTTAGAAGAGAGGACATAGGAGCATGTTTTTATTGTGACACAAAGAAGCAAGAGAAAAATATGGTTAAGATAAGGAACAAGGAGGGGATAGAGAGGGAACAAGTGAAAGTATGAGTGAATCGGGTAAAGGGAAAAGTTGAGGACTCAATAGCAGTTAAGACGAAGGCCTAGGAATTGATGTCTTGGGTTAAAGAAGTCATGGTGCATCTAGAGATGAAGGCATGGGAGAGCAAGGAAGAAAGTTCTTGATGGATAGGGCTGTTACTGAAGAACTGAAACAACTGACCAAAGCCAAGCAGAGAGAGGCTGGGAAGAGCATTTATGGAGAAAGTTTGAAGGTTGCTAGGAGTCAGTGGAGATTAGAAGCAAAAGGCTATCAGAGCAGAAAAAATAAGATGGTGTAGGAATGGAAAAGAACAGGGCTGAGTGAACAGAGAATGAACTCACAATGGAGTAAGCTAGCTTAGTCCCTAGATTTTTTCCAAAGTGTGGAGGCAGGAGTAGAAGTAGTGACTATGGGGGTAGCCAAAGCTAGGAAGTAGAGGAATGGACAGAGCATTGTGGGAGAGAGGCAAAAAAGTCAAGAATACAGCTGACCAACCTTAATGAAATGAAAAAATATTTTACTATCTCATGCACTTTTGCTTCATATTCAAGTCTCTTAATTGCAATTCTTTAAACAGGGCTACTGCTCTCCCTTCAATTTCTTCCTGAGAGTTTCCTCTGCATACTCTATTAGGAAAAAAAGATACTCAAAACAACTGTCATGAATATCACTAGCCAAAGAGAGGTTTCCCCAGCAAACAAAGGGGTAATTTCATATAAGCAGGCTAATTAGCTAGAGTTTACTTTTTTGTATTCTCTGAAAGTGCTTAGAAAAAAAAATCTCCTTGGTGACTGGCTATCTAGCTGAGCGATCCAGCTCCACCTGGGTGCTAATAATGTTTGCGGATATCTTTTCTTGATGGCACATGACTTTAGCAATTTTCTGAGCATATCAGATCTACTTAGTGCTGTCCAATATATAATGGCATGAAGATATAAATACTAATGTAGAAAGTGCACTGCCGTAGGGAACACCCATCACGACAAGTAACTAATTGCTTTCTGTACCAAATGAAGCAGCTTCTACTTTCTGCAAGCCATCAGCACCTTTTTTTGTGCCTTTCTAAATATTACATAATCTCATGGCATGTACTAGATATAGAATAAAACCCAAATTGCTGTACTCTGCAAATAAACTAAAGAAAATTGAAGGCTGAACATCCTAAAACTGTTAATTGAGTCTTCTATGGTTGGGTGATTTTATTTCACTTATGTCTAACCCTTCAATATATTTGTCCCAACTATGGACCCTATTCTAGAGGGACTTAAGACAGGCCAATTTTGATATACGGATAAGTGGCACAATGAGACTCACACATCTAATATGAAGTCAGTATTTGTGCAAACAATAATTCTCCTGCTACAATCTACCTACATGCACCATCATCATAGCCTCTGAGCACCTCCCAAATGAGTGTGTGTTTAATCAGAGAGACAGGAATGTCCCAAAGGGATTAGAGAAAAAATAGGAGGAAGGACCATGCAAAAGAACACAAAGCTGAAAGACAGTTTTTGGAAACCTCAAGTTTTCGTATCAAAGATAACTTTTAAAATGTAGTATTACACGTTGATGAATGTTTCTTTAATGCATGTTTCTTGGAGATGATACACTGTTATTAGAGAGTTATCATGCATGATGTGCAGTGCAGAGGTGTTCTGTTTGATGAATTGGAATTTGCTGTCATGAATCCCATTGGCAGCAAAGAGATACTTTGCTACCACTAGCATCAAGGGGTTTATAATCATAATTACCCAATGTTAATACATATCATTGTAAACCGGGCAGAAGCAAGTCCTTATATCAATTTGTCTTCCCGTTGTAATTCGTAGAATTCTTAGTTGACTCAAGCGGTTTGTACCATCGTGTTTTAAAGTTAATTCTGCATATCAAAAACAACACATTATTTATAGACGTGCTACCTATTCAGATTGCTAAACATGTACATTATTCTAGTCCTCTTATTTCTGTCGGATTTATCCATTATTTGTGGTGGGGGAAAGCATAGAAAAGGTGGTGGGGATGGAAGGGGGGTTCAGTGTAAAGCATGTAACTTCCCCCTGAGTGTAAAAGGCCTTTTTTCTGTTTTAGGTATGTGAGAGGTGTGCATCTTCAAAAGGGAATAGACTAAGCTGTAAAGGTGGGATTCTTAATGCTAATACACATATTCAATAAAAATTACTGAAACTGTTTCAAAATGGAAGGTGTGTAAGTTACAGCAGCTCTGGGGCTACTATAATTTATCATCCAGTTACTCTGATGTTCAGAACAAAAGGCTGACCTTATTTATGCTGTTTCAGGGACTCTGAGAGCCACCTTAAATAACAATACAAATGCAGCATGCTCAAAGTGTGGGGGTCAAAAGGAAAATAACTATTGTAATTGGTGCAGTTTTCCAAAGATTTAAGGATCTGTTTAGAAAAATTTGTGGGGAGTGGATATAAATTGACTCACATCTTTGTCCTTAATTCTTGAAAAACAGAAAAAATGATGAATGACTATACAGGACAGTGAATCTGTGCCGTCATTTTGTGATTTTTTTGAGGGGATGGGGAAGAGGTGATGCATTTAAACAGTGGCTTTCAGTGTTTAAGCCGGTTTTCTACAGTCTTGAGTTTTTTACAGTCTAACTATTTATGTACCTCTCATACCTAATCCTCCTTTTTAATGTTTTGTCGTACAAATCACTACTGAAAATGATCGTCCTTAAATTTTGAAAATATTTAGCACATATTTAGCAATTCAAAGCATCTTAAAACAGTAACAAATTATTTATTTGTAGTTTGGTTTTCCAAGCTAATTTCAAAGTTGTTTTCCTGTTTCACAGTATGCAAAATGGTTTGACTGAGCTATTGTATATTTTGGGGATTTTTTCATCTTTTCCCACTGAATATTAAGTGTGTTACACTACCTGTGTTGCTCATTCTCGACATGTTATACCTGGTTCAGTTTCTAATTTGTCTGAGCTTGTCTTATCAGAGTGTAGTCTGTTATTGATTAAATAATTCATTTAGCTGTCCCAAGATGACAGATCTGCTTATTGTCACAAGAAAGTTGATATACTATACTTTGTTTACAAAGGTTTGCAGCAGTCAGAAAATAATGTATAACTATAACAGTTTTATAGGTTTTACATATAATGTGCATTTCATTAACCATTACATCCAGCCAAAATATTTATATTTATTTGATAAAAATTGAAATTGGCATTAAAATAACTCACATTTATTAGCTGTGTTCAAAGCTAGGTGGTAGTGAATTAGCTTGTGCACCTTTTTAAAAACCTCAACAGGTTTGCTAAACTCTTACATTTAACCCCTTCAGCACGATTTAGTGTGTGCATTCAGGGGCGATGAAATTTCCTACAGTGCTGTGAAATGACATCATTGCAAGGAGAACATAGCTATATGTCATATACCCATAGGCACATATGGATGCTGCTGTTTCGGATGAACTCCCCAGATGCACGGAGCATTGAATGAGTTAAAGAGAATTTATTCTGTAAATCCTGTACTTTAAAACATAATCCTGTTCCTACTTTGACACAACATTGAGGTAGATATATTTTAAAGTGACAGGCCTAAAAAATACTGTTCTCTCTTAGCACTCCCCCTCCTAGCCCAAGAATCTCATCTTGAACCTGGATTAACATATTGATTTTAAAAAGTGATCTTCCACTGTCAGCCTCCTTTCCTGCTACAGAATTCCAATCCGCTGCTATGTTTAGCCCCAGTTCACAGAATCAGAACTCTGCTCGGTTTCAATAGCAGAACTGAATAGGGGTGAGTTTGAATATGAGGGGTAAATAACAGGAAGCTTGTAAATTTGGAGGGATTGCTCAATAGCTCACTGGAATCCTACTGATATTGCTGTATCCCAAATGAATTGCACAATGAAGAAATGTTTGCCTTATTACTAGGAAAGAGTGAGGTAGTGATGGGCTTTTCCATGTTATTTCAAAATGATTCTTTCCAATGAGATGGCCAAAAGTATAACTGGATTTAAAAAAAAAAGAACAAGATAAGTTCATGGAGGATAGGTCCATCAATTGCTATTAGTCAGGGTGTTCAGGGATGTAACACCTTGTTCCAGGTGACCCTAAGACTCTGACTAGAGGGGAAGGACATGGCTGGATCTCTCCAAAATTGCCCTGTTCTGTACACATCCTCTGAAGGTCTGGTACTGGCCATTGTCAGAGACAGGATATCTGGCTATATGGACTATTGATCTGACCCAGTCTGGCAGTTCTTATGTTCTTACACCAGTTTAACATTGGTGTAAAGGCACTGATTGTTGGAGAGTAACACCAAGGAGAAATGGTCATGCACTGGTCTGTCAAACCCTTTTAAGTTTTTCTAATACTCAAGGGGTGTCTTGATATGAACGTTTTCTTCATTTGCTGAGTTCCTTCTAAGAAAAAGCTAAAGAAATTAGTAAATATGCTGACTAGCCAAATAGTTCTATTAGAGATAAAGTCCGCTATAGATGCATACTTTTACGTATATATGTACACAATCATTTATAGTCATTTCTATATGATTAGAAAGATAGTTTGGGAAGAAACTATATAGAACTAACGGTAAATGTTTAGAACTTCAGGATATCTTGGCTACTCTACTTTCTATTTCAAAGGTTCACTGAGATTTGTTGTATGCAACAACTAGCAATTTAAATATTTATTTTTGACAGAGGAAAAAAACAAATTCTCAATTGTGATGTTCAGTATTGCATTAAACTTCTCAAAATAATGTTGATGAGCACTTTGTTTTCCAGGAGGAATTTAGTCAAGAGATTTTGAATATTTAAATTCTGCAAACATATATGCATAGAGTGTGTGTGTATATATATATATATATACACATATATATATGTATGTACGCCCATACTATATGTAGTAAGTAAATAACATACATGCTTGTATATGCGTACAACTTTTATACAAACTACTCTATATTGGTAGAGTAATTTTCTTATTAGTTTTCATTTTAAAAACTTAATTGAAACTGATGCATATCATTCTGTAAAAATCAACATTGAATGCATACAATAAATGCATACAATTAATCGTACATAGTGTGGATTTAAAATCTGTATGTTCCTTGGTTTTTACAATACTTTGTACACTGTTTCATAGAAACAATGATTTATATTATCAAAAAAACTTTAACAACACATTTTCATAAAAAGGGCAAAAATTATTGATAAACACATCTAAGTTTGCAGATTGGTTATTTCTCAGAGGTTATTTGGGGTCATAATTGTAAATCTCATTACCTTGCTTGAAGGAGAAGGTCTCCTTCATTATTACAGTGCCGAGGTCCATATCCCTGAAGCTAATTGCAAGGTATTGCTGCAGAGTTCTAATTGTTTGCCATCAAAATAGCTGTGTAAGCTTGATTAACAGTGTTCAGCAACATTCATAATAGTCCAAGCCTGGTCCTGCATAAAATAGAAACTGGGAAAAAATCAATAAGATTTAATAAGATCAGGAACAATCACTTACAATAGTACATCAATCACACAAAGTAATAGGTGCAGGATTTGATAGGGTCCTGAACTGCCTGAGAGATTCATAACCAGCACTCGTTAATGATTTGTTCATTTGCATTTTATCAATCCAGCTACAGCTGACAAGCAGAAGGAGCATTAAGAAATATGTTGACTTAAACTCATCAGACTTTGCAATTAAAAAAAACAGATAATAGCAAATAACTTGTCATATGGAAATCTGGCATAGCTAAGGATGTGGGGAATAATGCATATCTTTTTACTGTGAGATTTATAATGAATTAGCAGAATACAGTGGATATTAGTGTGCCCATAACCCCTCAGGAAATCTGATTATATCTGAAGAAATGTGCAACAAAATATAAAATTTTAAATTCTGCATGGCTCTTCATGATCTTCTCTCTCACACACATGTAGTATAATTCCATAATAATATTTAATATGAATATTGCCTTGTTTTTGTACCCTTTTAAATAAATAAAGCCCCGGGCTTTGCCTTGGGCCAAACCCATATCAAACACAAAACCAAGAATAATGAGATGGCTTTCTAGTGATTATTATTTAGCATTATATCCTCTATCAGCAGATGTTATATCTTTCTAAAGTAATTAGTTATGTTTATTATCTGTACATTTTTAATTGAAAGGATATTTAATGAATAAACATCAAATTGTATTTAGTCAGAATCCTGAATATGTGTAATGCATCAATCTTTTGTTTAAAATAAATAATCCTGAGCCAATTCACTATAGAAGTGCTACAGAAGCCATAAAAACTCTTGCATGGGGTAAATTATTTAGAAAGAAGTCTGTGTGGGACTATTTACAGACAGGTTTGTTGGGTGCCTTTTATGGATGTCTCCTTTTATGCCTGTTGTGGGTGCTTTCCTGTTTTGGGGAGTAGGCTGCTTTGTTAGAAACAAACAGTTATTCTAGCTACTAACTGAAGTAACTCCATTTCCTGCCACACAGGTTCTTGTTTTCTAGTGAAAGGCCTCAAACATTATTTCATGGTTTAAGTTTCCTCTTCACCTCAAAATTTGAGAGTTCTTACACGGGTCCTTTTGCTGTTCAATTCAGTCAGTGTGGTAATATTTTTAAAGGAAAACAGACAAATTTCAAATCAACATGAGCTGCATTCATAACATCTTGTGCTATGGGTCAATAGCTAAGCAAGCCTTGACATTATTTGTGTGAGAGGCCTCCAAGCAACAGCTTTGTGCAGCGAGAAGTAGCTTTGGTGATTTTGCATTGCAGGTAGCACTTACAACCCTGAGACAGTACTGGAGTAGTTCCCCAGCATGAGGTTAGGGGGCACTGTGCTTTTGGAGGCCAAAGACTGACCTGACTTAGGGTACGTCTATACTTACGCGTCCGGTCGCAGGCGCGGGATCGATGTTCTGGGTTCGATTTATCACGTCTTGTCTAGACGTGATAAATCGAACCAGGAAGTGCTCCGCCGTCGACGCTGGTAATCCAGCTCGACGAACGGAGTAGGCGGAGTCGACGGGGGAGCCTGCGCGCCGCGTGTGGACCCCGGGTACATGCTTTTTCATTCGAACTAAGATAGTTCGACTTCAGCTACGTTATTCACGTAGCTGAAGTCGCGTATCTTAGTTCGAATTTCGGGGCTAGTGTAGACCAGCCCTTAGAGACTGCGCTATCTTCTCACTCCAAGGTTCCTCCAGATCATTGACAGGAAGCTTGCAGTGCCACTGTCCATGCTGTATATGTTTCATGGATAGAGGAATGTGGCTTCCTGCATCTATCAATACAATAACACCGTCACTAACTTCACTTTAAAAAATGCATGCCCTGTTTAATCTGCTAAACCAGTACACTTAGAAACCATTGGCTGGCATCTATAGAAATTGATTAACCATATTCACTACTGATTTTTATAATCAATTCAAGTATTTTTTTTTACTTTAAAAGTGTCTCGTGAATCTGATAAGCAAATCCCTGAGCTATATTAAAACCATATTATTAATAAAAGCAGGTGAACAATTTGCAACAAATAATTATTTTGGCAATTTTAGCTCTTCTTCCTGTTGATGAATTGTCCATGAACAGGCATCAATTTTTATTAATTTGTCTGTTTTTTAGAATTGCTAAATATTTGTTTTATTCAAATGAATGTCAGGCTATGAATTGCTCACGAATTTTTAGCTGAAAGTATTACTTTGAGTACTAGAAATTTGTGATTCAGTATTTGTTACCTAAGTCCCAGGGTTTTATTTCTGTTCCCTGTTTGGATAATGTTGGATGATGTTTCCAAAATTAATTTTATTCTACCATGAAACAAATTTAGTTTTGTGACCAAATATATCTTGATTGCAGGCCTAGTTTCACTGCCTGCAAACACTGTCACACAGAAATTTAGAAGTCACTAAAATGATTCCTTAAGAAATAAGCCTGCTATTTAAAATGTCTAATTAGTTACTCAGTCAAGTTTTCTGTTGCTCATTCTTAAAGTGCACTGCTCCCTGATATAGACACATGTAAATAGCTTCTCTATATGTACAGTGGAATCAATCTGATAACAATAAAATTGGTTGCCTTCTGTATATGACCATACAAGTATGTCCCTACCTGAATCTTTCAAGAGGCCGTAGTTAACATTATGCCCTCTAACAGCCAGTTCAAAGGACAGGAGTTTCTAAGGAAGCTCTCATCCGACCAGTTCTATGACTAGCTGAAAACAGGACAAATAAAGGTTGCTTGGAATGGTGAAAGACTAAAAACGTATCTGTTCCTTATGAAACTACTATGGAGGGGAGCTAACACATAGATATATGAAATATAATATTGAACAGAAATGTAAATATATAAACAAAATGGCTTACTAATTAGATGGACTCTGAAGTGCCTAATAAATAACGATACATTATATGCCCTTTCAATTTTCATTTATTCTGCTATAGGAGAGAGCTACATTATTTACCCCAAGGTGAGTCATAAAATCTAAAAATACTGTGTAACAACAATTTTTTGTTTTGTTTTTGTTGTTGCTCTGAAATTGCTGATGGACACTGGTTCTAAGACAAGCCCGCTGAGCCCTTCAAGTCCCAGGAACTATATTAAAAAGTGCATTAATAATGCTGATGCCGCATCTCTGGCAGAGACATGATTACATTGTTCTTGGTTTTGGAATACCTAAATTAGTCTAGCAGGTACCAATTTTGTGTTTCTTTGTAGAAGAAGGCAACTATTAACAGTGAGGAAGCTCTGGTATGTTTTGGTTGAATAAGCCGTGCTAAGAAGCAAAATACATTGAACTGGGTGTTCTTCCATTAAAAATAAAAATGAAGGCAAAATCTAATTCTAGGCAACAACTGCAGTTCAGTAAAGACAAATCACACCACAATGATTTTCACCCCCAGAGAAGGGACAGGATGGGAAGAATCTTTGCAGTATGGAGTTGGTTCATGTAAAGTAAAGACGCATGCAATAGCATTATGGCGTGTGGCTGACAGTTGGTGATCTGTGCATTGGTTGTGATGCACACAGAAGCAGCAAAAGAGGGCCATGGTTTAGAAGGGTTGCAAAATAGGTGTGTACTAACAAAACTGAAACAGGAAGCTCAAGTCTTTAAAACCTCCTAATGAGCTGGCATTTATTTCTCAAAACCAGGGTTTAAAATCAACAGATTAAAAGTAACAAAGTCTAAGGAGGTTTTTCTTACATAGTGGAAATCTTGCCCAATGCCTGAAATATTCTCTGCCTTCATATGAATTATTCTAGTTTGGAAGGCTTTATATTTTACTTCTATTATTTCAAGCTTTTGCATTAGAATATTAAAATATAGGTTTACATTTTTTCTTCTTTTTTTTTAATGTGTCACCATGTTGTCATTTTTTTGTCATGTATATTATTCCAGAAGGATTTGATGTCTGGAGTGATTGCATAAATCAACTCAGTCGTGTCACTACTTATAAGTTTGCAATGTGTTAACTTTCTTCATAATTTACATAATGTTTAAATAATATACCTTCTTTTTTTCTTATCCCTACATTAATGTGATTAGAATCAGTTGAAGCGCTGTAATTTTCTTGTAAGGTGTGCTTTCCACCTATGCTCACTTATTATAAGGAGCATCATTTCTAAAACTAGCAGTCCCTGATCAGTTTAGCTGTCAAAAAAATCTTTTTCTGAGAACAAAAAATACTTTATAAAATATACTGTTGTATCTTTATAATATTCCCACTTAAGTAAACAAACAGCAGAAAATTGTTGCTTTGTCTTATTTATTTTTATGCTCCCATCTAACTGTAAGTGGTAGTGGAATACATCTTCTGATATATTATGCAATTAAATTGATGGATGGTTAATTGAGTCAGTATGGCATACCATATGTGTACTCATGACCTGAATGTCACTGGTCAGATTAAGGCTTCACACATTTGGCCAAAGAGCATATGCTGTTATTGAGACTGCAGCACTAGATGGGATGGAGATTTCAGTTTATGGTAAAATCATCCTAACTGGTTTTGCTTTTTTGGATAACAAAACATGGAGTCTTAATGAGTCCATCTATAAAAGACTTTTAAAATAATGAAAGATATTAATTAAAAGCTCACTGACATCATGGGCATTAACTCTGTCAGCCTTTTTCATTAATTTATTTGATCTCTCTTATCACATGACATGTTCTGATCACAATATTTGTGTCCTTGCACATCAAACATTAGCTGTCATTGAACTTTAGTCTTTATCTATTTTTACCAACAAACAATACTTTTACAAATAAAATGTTATCCCTATTGGTGGGCATGATTTATGCTTAAGAAAACAGCAGCAGAGTGTAGGTAGCTCATATAACTTTAATGACAGATGCTCAGAGACATCAAAACACATACAAACACCCACACAGAAATATGCATGCATAGGTAGTTAAACTACAATTGTAAATAATGGGTATTTTTAGAAGGAACTCACTAAAACATTATTGTTTTCACAATGATTAGTCTTATTTTTTGTCAGATTTAGTATTTCTGTTTTATCTTATTTATGTAAATAATATTTAATAACATTCTACTTTTTGTCAGCTCTTTTGCGTATTTTTCCTTCTAAACCAGCTATTAGGGGAGCTATTTTAGCTTCACAAATGTTTTAAAGTAAATTATGTTATTTTACAAAATTATTGCCATAGAACATACATCTGAGCAATACTGTTTTATCTTTGATATCGCTTTGATGACTCATCCATTTTGACAGGTAACTGTCGCCTTTAAAGCTATTTAGTTTACATCAACACTGAGATAAAACAAGACCTAAACAATATGTACTATAGAAGCAAAATAATGTACAATCCTTGCATTATTAAAAAATGAAGATTTGTAATGGGCAAAAATAGCTAATAGAGAAATGTCTTTGATTCAATCATTGATAATTGTTGCAAACTTACATATCCTTCGTCCTCTGGTTTTAATCTATAAAAAGAGTGGTACTGTCTGTGCTGCATAATTTGTTACTTCCACATTGAGGGGGATTATGATAACGTACATGTAATAAAATTGACAACAATGGAGGAGTCCTGTAATTGTGAACTAAATTCACGGAGGCTGCTTTGAGTATGAGAACTAACGATGTCTTCATTTTGATTAGCTTACCTTTTCAAGTGTTCTGCTAGGAACCTCTATCACGCAAATTGAGGTAGGAACTTTATTATCATCACTATAGCAACTGCAGGGAATTTTATTTCAAAACAGTTGGCTACCTGAAAATTTTCTGGTGATGGAAAGAACAGCAGATGATATATACATTTGAATTCATTTTCATTTAATCCTGTTTTGAAGTGTTCCATAAACCAGTGTAGTACACTTTTTTAAAAAAAGACATGGGCAGCTCTGTCTTAAATTTCTTCTTTAATTCAGCTGTTTTCTATTATGAAAAAAGGGCTTGTAGACCTGGGTTGTATTATTACTTGTAATGTTAATTGTGCTAAGATATAAAGCATATCAATTCTATGCCGTTTTAATGTAAAATTCCTTTCACTATTTAATTTTTCAGCTTAGGTGTTGCTTGGCTTTTCTTGCAACTTTGATCTCAAATCATATAGCCTCTAATCAAGAATAGTGATGTATCCATTTTTGTTTTTCCACTATACTATGTATTCTGTGCCCAAAGGAAATTAATATTTACAAGGATATGTATGTAGAGGTTTGAGTGAATTGTAGAGGCACAGCGAAATTTAATACATATTCAAGGAAGCATCTTTCACATGTTCACAGCTGGAATTTTTGTGTAGAATCTCTTCCCCTAAAATTGCACTAGCCCCCTATTGTTGTATTTCCTTAATAGCAAAACTAGCATCATATGGCAGATCCACTGCTCCTGATACTGGCATGTGTCCTTTATTCCCACTACACAACTACTCCCTATTTGTATTCCTTTTTGCACAGTAATATTCTGATTTTCCTTAAAATGAAGAAGGTAGAAAGGAAAATGTTTTGAATCGCAAGTTTGTTTAAATGAGCAGGGAAAACTGGAGAAGTATTTCAGTTCACTTGCAAACCTATTTTCCCCATTAAACATAGCAAGAAGCACAAGAGGTCCCATTATTTATGCATTGGTGAGAGTGTTTGATTATGGAAGTGCTGTGTATCTCAGAGGAACCACATATACTACGTTTCAGTTATTGCTCTAACAAGTATCCATTTTTTATTGAAAAATACAGTACAAAGTTGTCTACAATCTGCCTTAATGAGCAAATCACATGGTAGGAGCTGCCTGGGCTGTCTTTGACATTTGCATCTTCCTTTTAGCGAAATTTCTCTGACTTTTTCCTACTAAATTGTCATATTTTCTGTATTGGCCATAAATGCACTCTTTCAGACTGACTTTAAAGCAGTTTTTCTCTTCCTCCTTTTAGTTTAAAAATGGAAATTTGGCCACTTACGAGCATGTGAAGGGAGGTGTTTAAGGAATCAGAAGAGCAGACACTTTAGGTTAAGGACCAAACGTTCAAACGCAGCTTCTAAAGTTGTGCATAAAAACTTTTATACCCATACCCATCAGTGTGGAAACAGATACTTGCACACACAATTTAGGTGATTTTGTTTCTGCCAAACAGTAGCTAGATGCTGGACCCCTTGGGAGCTTTCTCATTGACTCTAACGGGGCCAGGTTTTTACCCCTTGTGTGCAAATTCAGGGACAATTTTAAAATTGGCCCTAAGGCCCTGATGCTGCAAACACTAATGGGCCTACTTACGTGCACAGCTACAGAATAAGGGTCTACATGTGTCTGCAGAAAGGAATGGGAAAGTGTGTATGGTATCCCATAAAATGATGTATGGCTTCTCTGTGAAACCAACTGTCAGAGCTTTGGAAGTCTAACTACAAATGGTCAAGTATCCATTGTAAAATGTTTTTATGTTTGCTTTTTTAAATTTAATTTTTGTGAAACTGAAGCTGCTTTACAAAACTTCTAAATTTGGCAGTGAAACTTAGCACCACATATTTTTCACTTCTGGATATTTGCAAAAACGAACAAACAAACCAACCCCAACAACAACAATACAACCCCAAAACCACTTTTGAGCATCTGAATTTGAGAGCTGCTGGGAGAAAATGTGTTAATATCCTACAAAGTCACTAGGTGAAATCCTGGCCCTGTTGAACACAATACATTTGAATTCAATGTGCCAGGACTTCATTCATCATATTTAGTGAACTAAGTGCTAGACTGAGAGCAAAGAGGTGCTGAATTCTACTCCCATATATGTCCACAAGGGACCATAACAGTACTCTGCCTTTCTATATGCAGTGTAGTAGTACCAGACATTTTTAATTTTTTTGCTAATACACTTTTTCATGGAAATCACTTATTAAGAAAATGTTCATGCATTAGGAACATATGAGAGTGAATAATATTTTATTTATATGTAATTGAAAAATATGCATCAAAGGAGTTCAAAAAGAGGAATGAGGGACGTTAACAATTTTTAGGATTTGTTAAAGAATGTAGTAAAAGAAAAAATTCAATATGTTTTAATCTAAAGAGTCAGGGTAAAATGTATCATTTTATGGATATAGGGTCATTTTTTCAAAAGTCAGAAATCCCTTAGGCGCCTAAGTTCCATTGACTTTCTAATGGATTGATATGCTTTGAAAACTGGACATAAACTCCTAAGTAATTTAGGGGATTTTGAAAATGTTACCAATATTATTCACTCCTCGGTGTATGTTTGTAACCCCCTCACCTTAGAGTTAACAGGATCAATGTACTTTTATGAACAGGGGCTGGAACCACTGGCATCACTTTAAAAATAAAAAGTGAGGGTCAGAGTGAATAAAATTATAATCTTCAAATATATGTAAATTTCATACTTTCAGAGACCCAAGAGCCCTGCCTCCTTTTTCTCCCTAGAAGCCCTGTCCTCTGCTGAGGGAGAGCAACAGCAGAAGGCAAAGTTAGAAGAGGCTGACTGAGGAAACAAGATAACTCAGGGTGGTGTTGCTTGAAGCCACTGCAACACCCTTAGTGGTTTGGTTGGAATACTGCACACCAAAAAAACCTTGCCAGCCGAGGCTGTGTGGATGTGGGAGGAAGTTCCCCCAAAGAGGGCTATGGCTGTTGAGAATGGGCGTGACAAGAGCACCTATTTTCTCCCTTCCCTCCCACCACACACGTCAAAGAAACTGGCATCCTGGTGTGGAGCTATGGAGAGCCATCTCCTCTCCTGGAGAGAGAGCGCCAGCTGTTAGAAAGGGCCAACAGTGTCTTCAGGGCCAGCTGACATAGAGCTGGCCCTGCAGAATGCTGTGCAACTCACTCAAGTTGCTTACCTTTCACTCACCTCTGCTCCCCTTCCTGCCAGCTCAGAGGTAGCCTTTTGATCTGCCAAGAGAGAGGGAAAAGAATTGCAGGGGAAGGTGGACAGGTATGCATAACTCTCCCTCAGGATCCCTTTCTCCTTCATTTGCAGTAAGATGAGGAAATATCCCACTGTGAGAGCCACCCTTGTAGGGATGAAACCTCACCTTCCTTCACTCCTGGCAACAAATTAAAGAGCACCAGGCAGGCAGTAAGAGAACGGCATTTTCAATATAGTCAACCTTGTTCTTAGTGTTCTTGTTATTTATGGTATTCTGTTGTTCCTGATTTTTAGATATTAGAACGTAGTGAACTTTACAGGTAGGCACAGTGCATACAGGTACATTACGGTGCATACACCTTTCCCTTTGAGATATCTTAGTTTAGACATTGACAGAGAAAACCATAAAATGTGGCTGTCAAGATTCCCTCCCCACTCTGAACTCTAGGGTACAGATGTGGGGACCCGCATGAAAACCCCCTAAGCTTATTTTTACCAGCTTAGGTTAAAAACTCCCCAATGTACAATTGTTTCCTTGTACATGGGATAGGTACACTGCCACCATCAAGTGATTAAAACAAGAACCAGGGAAAGGAACCACTTGAAGTTCCCCTTCCCCTCAAAATACCCCCTCAAGCTATACCCCGCCTTTCCTGGGGAGCTTGAGAATAATCTCCTAACCAATTGGTTACCCAGTGATAAAAAAAAACCACCCCGGGATCTTAGAACAATGGAAAACAGTCAGCTTCTTAAAAGAAGGATTTTATTAAAACAAGACAGGTAAAAATCATCTCTGTAAAATCAGGATGGCATCTCTTTTACAGGGTACTCAATTTCCTAACTCAGAGAGATCCCCCCACCCCCCGGGAAAACCTTCAAGTTACAGAAAAATGCAACAAAACCAGGAATACACATTCCCTCCAGCACAGCGAATTTCCTAAGCTAAAAACAAACAGAAAAATCTAAGCATTATCTAAATACTCACTAACTCCATAGAAGATGGATGGTTACTTGTTGAGCTGTCTCCCACGGACAGAATCACACACAAACAGACAAAGCCCCTTTTCCCCCCCCATCCCAAGATTTGAAAGTATCTTGATCCCTTATTGGTCAGATGCCAGCCCATCTGCATTTCTTAACCCTTTACTGGTAAGAGGATTTTATAGTACTGCATCAGACCCTCTCACGCCTTCCCTTTATATTTATGACAGTGGCAGAATGGTCAGCACTGTAAATAATGTGTAACTGTAAATATAAACACTGATTGTCATGTAATCTGCACATGAGCAATGCTAGGAATATAATTCAGAACCTTCTGCTCTAAAAACGCAGGCCTTTCCAACTTACCCTAATCCATTAGTGGTTGAGATGGGCCAAAAATAGAACAATAGGACAAGGATCTGAACCAATTTTCGTTTTATAAAACCAAAACTTAACCAAGGTGATTTTCTAAACCAAAAATTGAAAACCAAACCAACTCTCACTGCTCTCTAGATAGCTCTCAACAGTATTAGGTAGAGCTGTGCAGAATTTAAAAAACAAAATTCAGAACCAGGTAAAATTTTCATCATTTCAGGTTTTGTTGCAAACCACAGACTTGGTACAGATTCATTAACCTGCAGTAAGTATGGCTGCTGGGAGGAACTTATGGTTTTCCATGGAAACCACCCTAAAACTGCAAATGCCACATTATTTTCCATGAAAGAGACAAAAAATGCAATTCTGACTGAGTTTTGCTTTGTTTTTTGGTGTTCATTTAATGAAAGAACCACAAAACAAAGCTTGAGGACTAGGAAGACATGAACCCATGTAAACCAAACTCAGAAATGTGTGCGTTTAACATCCTACAACCCAAACCACCAAGGTTCATATTATCATAGAATCTCAGGGTTGGAAGGGACCTTAGGAGGTCATCTAGTCCAACCCCCTGCTCAAAGCAGGACCAATCCCCAATTTTTGCCCCAGATCCCTAAATGGCCCCCTCAAGGATTAAACTCACAACCCTGGGTTTAGCAGGCCAATGCTCAAACCACTGAGCTATCCCTCCCCCGAGTGTCTTCTTCCTAAGCCAATCACTAGAGGTCAACGTTCACACACACCTAAATATGTATGATTCCCTCCTATAGAGAACAGTGGTGCACATAGACCTGTAAATTCATCTCTGCTCAAGAGAGGTCCAGGACAAGCAGGAACTGTACAGAGCAGGTCTAAGATACATATGGAGGACCGTGTGGAGAAATGTGCAAATTTTCCACTATACCTGAATCAAGTCAGGGATAATATTTTCTCGTATTCATGAGCAATATATTCCTTCACTGTAACAGGAAAAGACAATATTTCTCTGAATCATAATAGAAAACTGTCTCACAATTATTATAGCAAAGAATATCTTCTCATTTACTGGATTTAAACATAAGTAGCTGTACTGCATACAATTTCATACATTCTACATTAGTTTATATTCCAGGCTATTTGCAACTCTCAGTTCTTTGGCAAATATACTAAGCCTACAGGGTCTACAAGCAATCATATGGTAAAGGTTAGAATAGTGTTTAGTTGTTGATTCCAAAATCTAGAATGCCGGTTACTTAATGAACCCTCTGGAGATGCACTCCCATGTGGAGCAGTTTGTGTCTGTGCTTGAGGAGGTTTAAATTAGTTATTTCTTAGAATAACTTGTGATGAAAGCCCTGCTACCAACTGCTTTTCTTGTCACTAGCTCTTCAGCGCAATAAACCAATTAGTTGCTGCTGCAGTAAGGATCATTTCTTACCATTTTAAATGCATGTTAGGGATATAGAGCTCTTTGTGTGTTTTGGGAGTCAGCATTTCCAGTTCATTATGATTGCAAATGAATGTATTTCTTCACAAAAGCAGTTTTGGTGTCAAAAGGACTTGTTACTTCATGGTTAAAAAGTGGTAGCATGATAGGGTTTTTTTTCTGATTCTTGAAAAGATGTTTTAACCATTCTAGGTTTTTAATGCTGTTTTCCAAAAGTACTCAGACCTCAGTCACAAATGACCATCTTCTCTCCCCCGATTCCCCCCACAATTCTAAATCCCCATTTTCAAGAAATACTTTCGATCAGATGACTATAGTTCATAACCTCATAAATGTTCAAAATCCCTATTATAAAACTTATATCCACAAAATTTTGACTTTTCTCCACACAGAACGTATATCAGATTGTGTCTTTTGATTTGCATAGATGTGTGCGTGTCTTTGTGCCTTTGAAAGAGGTCTTCAGAAACTTGTTTGTGCCAGATTTGGAATCTGATGTTGCAAAGTGTTGGGTGTCTCTTGGGAAGGTCTGCATATGCTTAGCCCCAAATTGCTTGCCAAAAGAAATTCCCCATGCTCAATGCCATGCAAGATCTAACCTATAGCCAGTATTTAGTCCATGTTTACATTTAGCCCACAGACAACTAAACATATATGTATATCAGCCAAACCAGTTAAGAAACAATAGCTAGCACTAGTAGTATCTATCCAAATCTCAAACCAAAATCAAACCTATAACATTTTTTAGGTTAAAGTTTGAATTCTTTATATGTAGAAAGCATGGCTGGCCAGAGGAGCCTTCTTTAATGTGAGCCTACTGGGTGGGGGAGTCAAATATCCAGGGAGTTCTGGGGGTTAGGAAAAAGAACTGAATATTCAAGTATTCTTTTGGGAATTGAGTGTGAAAGTTGGGCATAGGGACAATGGAAAGAGGAATTCAGCAGGTGACAGAAACAAGAGCGGGAAATAAAGGTATTCTGTAAAATATTGAGATCAGATTGTAAAAGCATCTGAATTTTTCAAGTCTGACCTTATGAATCTGGGCCCTCATTATGGTTTATCTGCAATTTCCCTGC
Organism: Chelydra serpentina; assembly: GCA_037349315.1. Lineage (NCBI taxonomy): Eukaryota > Metazoa > Chordata > Testudines > Chelydridae > Chelydra > Chelydra serpentina. Next base: position 86,010,184 of record JBAIAC010000002.1, read on the forward strand.
AATATGCATATTTTTTCAATAGATTCTTATCTGGAAGGAGCTACAAATATCAGTGAGGACAGAGAACCAATACCAACGGTTTTAGAGCAACTAATTAACAGGAAGTCTAGGATAACTTTCCAGAAGCAGACCCTAGCTGATATCTCCATCCAACCAATTCAGAAATATATATTTAATATAAGTATGTCTCTGATGTGGCTGCCTTCTGGTTTAATGCCAGGAAATTTGCCAGTTAGAGCTTCTTTATTTCATGTATCTTTTCCTCCAAACCAACAGGCTGTAGCCAAAGGGATTTGAGAATGGATTCAGACATTCCTGGAGTAGTTCTGGATGACCTGGAAGCACCCATAGGTAACATACTTCCAAGCTTTTGAGGTGAGAAAAACATGGTTTTCTAGACCAGAACAGGAGCATTGGTGGAAATTCCACCAAATCTAACTCCATGTTTGTAATGAAAAAAAATATTTAAATTAGAATAAAGAGTACATTTATCCTTACTGGCCCACAGTCAAATCCATGAGAATAGAAGTGAGGAAGACTCACTCACTCTCTATGTGTAAGCAAGGTTGTTGCAGCAGATCGTCAGATAATGACAGGACTGTTGGAAGACGTTTTGGATCAAGATCCACACATCTGGGACTAGTTTCTCTTCATCAGCTCATTTGTTTAGGAATGTGTAGTCTGAAACACAAAAGATCAGTCTCATCTCTGCCCTTCTGAAAGTAGGTTACTGTTTATGCCCTGCTCAAGACATCATCAAAGTGGGGATAAAAGTGGCTCCTGCCTTGATGGAGGCTGTCCACTGGTACCTCCATACTTTTCCAAGTAACCTAGATGCCAAAAGCAGACACAAAAGGCAAAGTGCAAAAATGAAAATGAGTCCCATTTCTCTCTTTCTTTCTTCATAGATAATGCCAACAGGAAGAGATTAAGAGGATGTGAAGGTAAGTATCATTCAGTTCCATTTAACAGAGAAATTAGTCCTCTGGAGATTAGAACCTAATGGTTTTTCATGTGGTACGTGTTTCTGATGTGATGCCTCTAGAGATGTTGCAGGACCAAAATAGAGAAGAAACTCTGAGTCATTTTGTGAATGAGGAAGTAACAAGGGAAGAAACTCTAAACAGACCCACCCTTTGGTCCCTCTATGATCATCTTTTTAGTGAAAATCATCGGGATGACCTATTTTAGGGCTTGCTTCCATTGAAGCTCCCTGTGCCTGTTTGCCACTCCAAGAAGTCAAATGTGAAGTCCTGAGCCCATGAGTCCACTGCAGTTGTTGTCTAATACAAACACTTTTGAAGGCATCACAGATATACTACTATTGGAGGGAATAGTAAAATCACCCTAATTTAGGAGGGAGCTGACCATCCACTAGAAGGGATTCTTAGCACAATGACTTCATTGAGATAGGAAGGAGAGAGGTGAAATCACTCTGCAGTGTTTTTACTTACCACACATGGAAAAGGTCCCTGTTGACATAAGGCACTCCTGTAAATAAAGAACAACAAGAAGGGCTTGGTGAAGGGGAGTAGCTCCTCCTCTGGTTCCCACCATTGAATGCAGTGCGCTTTGGCTGCTGGACAATAGGGCATTTCTGTGATTAAGACAGCTTCTCTGTGATGTTATCAAAATCCTTTCCAAATAACCTTGGTTCCTGAATAGACATTGGAAAAGTCTCTCCTGCCTGAGGACAAGTTGTTGCTCCAAGCTCCAAAGTTCCAGCTGTGAGGTCAATTGGTCCTCCCTGTTGAGTTTAAGTAAGGTGAGGAACAGGCCTGTCGAACAGATACTACTGTTTTTTGGTAGGAGCAAGGAGGGCTGATGAAGTCCTTAGATTGGTCAGGTGTCACTGTTCCTTAGCAAAGGAAACAGCAGATGAATGGTCAGCATAAGGAGAGTAAATCTTAGCCCCCTGTATCTCATGATAGAGGGTGGTAGGTTGGAACAGAATAATCTCAATCTTTCAAATTACTGCTTGAAAAAAAATGGGAGGAGGGACAGTGCATGGGACTCTCATCCTTTCCAGATTCATGCTTTAAGGGACTCAGGTGGAGCAGTATATTTCCACTAGGTGGAAAAACCAACTCACTCCAGCACAGTCTAGTGGGAGAAGAAGGACTGCAACCCTTCCCAGGGATATGAGACTCAGGCCTGAGGCATCTGGCTGGCACTCATTACTCCCCCCACACTCTGAGCAGAAACACTAAACTAGACCCACTGAGTTCCACCAGGGTCGAAAGGGCAATAGATATGGTGCAGGAAGGGAAAGTATTGCTCTGCAAGCAGCGCCACCTCTTTTGAAGAAGAGGATTAATCCTGAATACATTCAGGACACAAGATCTGAAAGGGAGGCTTAAAGGGAAGTAATCTGCTCAAGGCCCACTCTTCCGCATGGTTAAAAATAGCTACTGGATCTGCCTGGGTTTATCTGCCTTTTCTTTAATTTCTCTTGACTACTAACTTGCATTTTATAATGCCTTTCACTGTAGTGATTGCTAAAATGCAATACAAACTTAACAAACTGATATATAAACTATATACAGGGATTAGTTCATCTACCACTGAAATGCAGTCACCACCGCAATTATTTAAGAATGAAACAGTACTGCACACTGAACATAACTGACAACTGTTTTTCCCTTTTTGGTACATGGTGACATACAACTGTCTGTGAAAATGTGCTTTTTTAGGTTAGCACAGAGTTGTAGGCTCAAAACAGATTGAGAATTTGAGTCGTACCTATCTGTATACCACCACTGTGAATAAGTGAAGCACTATGACTTGCCCACTCTATTCAGAGAGCTCCACTCTACTGACAGGCAATAATTTACAGATCTGCATAGGCTGATAAACCTGGGCCAAATGTTGACCTAGAGGCTGACTGGGTGCGGAAGTTGGCCAGAAGCACTGTAGCTTGGCTGGGTTTTGAACTTGCAGTGCAATAATAGAATCGGGAAGAGGAAAGATCACAGAGGTACCAACTAGTCTCTTCCCTGGAAATTGATAAGTGACTCTGTCTCACCTACTGCTGTACATGACGTTGCGGTCACTAAAGATTTTGAAGGAGACAGTACCTCCTAACATCCCAGTGTAAGAGCAATCACTCCTTTGCTGAATGACAGCCAGGTAGTTGATGCGGTGGCCAAGTGGTTCCCTGCCAGTAGAGCAGAGAGTTATCAGCCGGAAGTGGCAGGAACCCATTAATCTAAAAGATGTCTTCCATTCCCATGGACAACTGGGAGTGGGGAAGCACAGCAAGGCAGTGCTTCTCCCAGTCTCCACCCACAAGTGACATTTCTGAGTCTGAGCTCCTGCATCCCTAGCCCCATTGTTTCCCCTTTCAGGTCAGTCCATGGGCATTTTCTATATCCCCAGGACTGCATTAGCGTCTGTGATGCCTGCATAAAGGAGAAAGGGATGGAAGGAGCAGGAAGTTCATTGCATTAGCTTTCCATCTGCTTTGTAGCTCTTTGGGTCCAGATGATTCACTCTCCCTCAGTTCTACTGCACCAACCTAATTCTCCTCAAACAATGTGGAGGTGGCCACTTTTGAAAATTTGGCCAACAGTAGCTAAATCAATCTACCTTTGGTTAGATCATGCCCTTTCGGAGAGAGTGATGATTAGAAATGTCGAAGACAGGTAGAAGTACTGACGCCATTTGGGGAATCGAAGAATCTTGGCAGATCAACAGTTTATCATGAAGGCTGCTGGCAGCTCATCTAACATACATATTATTCTAAATTTTGGAGCTCTGCAGTGCAGATCTGAGAGCAGATTCCAGAGCTATGAATTTTAGGCTTTGCTGTTGTCATATGGGTAGATGATCACACCAAATATTTGGTCTGGAACTGAGTCTGCTGCATATTTATGCATTCAGAATCTGAGCCCAAATGGAATGCTCAAATCATTTATGAATTTTTAGTAACCTTCCTACTGTAAATGTTTAAGTCTGTAGCTTGGTAATAAGATATTTGATAGCAGTACTCAAAAAGGCAGCACTTGAGAGTTATTAAAAAGTCTACAAAGCTTAAATGTTTTTAAGGGGGGGAAAATGATCTGGCCATCTTTCCTTCTCTCTTAGCATAACACAAAAGAGACAGATAAATAGAGATGTAAACTGAATACAGGTCTGTCACGTCTTACATGGGGGTTATGTTCTGCGGTGAGCGCGTAAAGCGAAAACCGCGTATAACCATGAAAATCCCTTAAATCGCCCATAAAGTAGTTTTGTGTATAACACCCTGTACAGTACTATATATACTATACAGAAATGTACATTACAGTATATAATAAAGAGTATACATACAAAATATAATTTTACAGTACTTTATTTTTAATAACCTAACAGAGACAGATGGAAGAATGAAAGAATAAAAAATAAAAACAGTACAGTACAGTACTGTACTGTAAACTTGAACAGTTACCAGTCACCCTGGATATTCTTGCTATTCTTGTACTGTACTGTACACACTCCAATTATTAGTCTTCCTCTTCCTCTGACAACACTATTAGGAGGTCATCATGGCTTGATGTCGATCTAGGACATGATGGGCCAGGCTCAGGTGACAGAGAGCAAGTCACAGATGAAGAGGTTGGCTCTGGTTCAGCTCGAGAAGTTGCTGCTGGTTGTTTTTTCTTGAAAAACATGGTGATTGGCAACTGTCGCTGTTCTCTCTTGAGCTCCTCAAACATTTCTTGGTACGGTCTCAAATCACCCGTAATACTACGTGTGATTTTGAGGCTTCGTTCCATAGAGGGATCATAGTCAGAAATTAAATCATTCAAGTGTTTCGCTGCTTGGAACACTTCAGAAAATTTATGAAGAGTCCAAGTTGCTGGTTCTTCCTGTTTGTTGTCATCATCTTCGTCTTCTGTAGATGATTTTATCAGTTCCTCTAACTCTTCGTTAGTCAATGTTTCTCTATGGCCCTCAATTAATTCCTCAATTTCTTCCTTGAGGATGTCGATGAAGCCATCACCACCCACTTGCCTGGCCACCTGAACAATGCATTCCACTTCTTTGTCAATGGCCAGGAAACCCTTAAAATCATTCACACAGTCTTTCCATAGGTTTTGCCAACATGCATTGACTGTTTCAGGCTTGATTGCATCCATTGCCTGTTTAATATAAGTGATGCAATCAGCAATGTTGAAGGACTTCCAACACTCCATCACGTTAACATTGGGATTAGCATCCATAGCGGTAAGAATCCGTGAGAATGTAAGCCTCGTGTACGTGGCCTTGAAACAGCTAATGACACCTTGGTCAAGAGGTTGGAGGATGGAGGTGGTATTGTGGGGGAGAAAGGCGACTTCAACGTTGTCATGCGCAAACCGGAGTGCATCAGGGTGGCCAGGAGCATTGTCTACGAGCAGCAACACTTTAAAGTCAAGTCCTTTCTCTTCAAGGTTCTGCTTGACCTCCAGAATGAAACACTTGTGGAACCAATCCAGAAATGTTGCTGCCGTCACCCAAGCCTTTTTATTTGATTGCCAGAACACAGGCAGGAGATTTTTGTTCTTGCCTTTTAGGGCGCGGGGATTTGCAGACCTGTAGAGCAAGCCCGGCTTTATTAAATGCCCAGCCGCATTGCCACAAAGCAACACAGTCACACGGTCTTTAGCTGCTTTGAAGCCAGGGGCTTGTCTTTCTGATTTCGAAATGTAAGTGCGGGTGGGCATTTTTTTCCAGAAGAGCCCAGTCTCGTCAGCATTAAAAACTTGTTCTGGAAGATAGCCCCTTTCCTCTATGATTTCCTTTAATTGTTCAGGGTAGGCTTTTGCTGCCTCCTCATTGGCAGATGCAACTTCACCAGTAGTCTGCACGTTTTTGAGGTTGAAGCGGTTCCTAAAACTGTTAAGCCAACCTTGGCTGGCTTTGAATTCCTTCTTGTCAGAAGGCTGTCCCTCTTCGGTGGGAGGTTTGAACATCGCATAGATGCTAAGAGCCTTTTCTTGCAACATGGTGCCATTGATAGGCACACATTTACGGTTCATGTCTTCCAGCCATAAGTTTAATGCCTTTTCAGTCTTCACTAAAGCCTTGTCATGCACTTGGCTCGTCACCTTAGCAGTTCTTGGAGCACTTGATGCCATGGCTTGACGAATTTCTGTCTCTCTAATCTTGATGGCACGGATGCTAGATTCATTGCGGCCGTATTTACGTGCCACACTGGCAACTGACATACCGCCTTTCAATAAGTCCAACACATCCAGTTTTTCCTCCAGCGTTGGAACAGATCGCTGTTTCTTTGGTTGAGCACCAGATGAAGTAGCTGGCTTGTGTTTAGGGACCATGTTGCACTCAGTGCGGCGAGATGCACACAGAATGAGAGGCACAGGGGGACTGAGTACAGTACTGTATGTATTGGGAACAGCAGATTCATGTCTCACGCTCACTCCGGGTCATACGCTGCTGGAATCGGCCACACTACAGGCAGGCGATTAAACTTTTTTTTTTTTTTCCAAACCGCGAACCGCGTAAAGCTGAAATCGCGCAAGTTAAATGCGCGTAAGACGCAACAGACCTGTAGTTAGAAAAGTCAGCTTAAAACTTATACAAAGCAGAATGAGGGAATAGAATGCAATTTTATTTTAGTACTAAATGAAGTACATTATTTGTTAGAGATTAAAGATGAACATGCTTTAAAAAAAGTAAAAAGCTTGTAGGAAGCTCAGCAATGCATTGTCTTATGCTGCATCCCATTTCGTCTGTCATAATTTGTGGCACCCCTGGCAAATGTGATTTTAATGAAATATTGTTTATAAAAATTACTATTGTACTACAAACAGAACTAATTTACTGTTTGTTTTAAATAATTGTAATAATTGATTGTGTGCAACAGATTTGTGTAAACTTGTAATATGAAGAAACCATCAAGAACACACTATTTATTTTCCTTGTCTAATGTGCCATTGTGTTTCCAAGTTTGCAGTGCTGCAAATAAGAGTAATGTTTGATGGGGCACAGTGAATGGTTCCCTGGAGACCCCAAAAGGACAGCATGTGATAACTTTCAGAGCTACATTTATAGCAGCAAGATGTTCTTTAATGTTTGTGCGTAACTAATACAGACTTGGAAAAATGGTAACAAACTGTATAGAAAGGTATTTTGTCTTACTGCACTAATTTTAATTGGCTTTTGTTTTCCTTCACTAATATAGTATTTTCTTCCCTCCAGTAAGATGCATAAATGCTTTACCTAGCATAATTATGCATATACATCCTTATTCCATTAGTATTCCTGGCTTTAATTATATTTATCATTTGGTGAACTGCATATTTATGCAGCTCAGACAGTAATTTAGCAGTTTTTCATTTTCACAGGTTTCCACTGTTTTTCTATAGATAAATTAGGAAAGCTGGGGAAATTGGTTACTGAAAATTGAAATGAGGACTGTAGAATCCATTTTGAGACCTGCCTTTTGGTGTTTACCTCAAAGCATGCTTCTGTGTGTTTGCCTGATTTACATTTAGTAATATCTAAGTGCAAATAGTAATCTTACACCAAAGTAAACTGGACTATATGCAATTGCTTCCTCTGTTTCTTCTATTGCAGTTGCAATCCCATAGATTCCAATCTTGACAGGTAGCATAATTAGAAAATTCTCTTTGTCTTATTAAATGTGACTCTTCTCAATAGAATTCACTTCATTGCAGGCAAAGAACAGAAAATATACTTCAAATCTAAAATGGGAAATCAAGGGGGACTGTTTTATTTTTATCTGTCTTTGTGCAAGCGACATTATTATCAAAGGATATTGTAATGCTGAAAATGTACTTTTGGGATTTAAATCACGTATTAGCCTGGAAAGCAAAAAGTGCTGTAGGGCCCATGCAATATATTTTCTCATTAATCTGATTGAAAGATTATCCTTCCTATAGCTATGAAAAGTCTAATACCCATATATCCATCTTTCCTGCTAGTAAAATTCAGCTTTGTGCGAAGTCATTGTCTCTGGTGTCTGAGATCCTACACTCTTCTTCATTTCTCTCTATAAGCCTATCTGTATTAAAATAAATTCAGAACAGGCCGCCATTTCATGCACACATTTTGATTATTTTATAAGCTGCTGAGGAAAATGGAAGTATCAGCAAGTCATGCAGTTTTCTGGTAATGTAATGCTGTCATTACCTCAGTGGTCATGTGAAAAAGTTTAGCTATAATATCTTTGACAAATGTTCAGTGAGTCAAAACAGTGCATTTAAATGAAATGCAGATATGAATGAGCCATTATTACAATCACAACTCCAGCTTAGAAATTATTAAATATGAATATATACACTTGCACAGTAACCTGACATTTGTAATACATAACTAGCTGTGCATTTCTTCCCCCTCCTTTCCTCACCATCTTCCCCCAGATTCAGAATAAAGGAAGTCATTTTGATCAGAGGCTGCACACAGTAATTGAAGACACTCCTGATGATTTCATGCAATCAGAGTGGCACATTATTTGTGATGAAAATTAAGTAAAGAAGGAAAGCAGATTTATAGGTTGTCTTGCTTATGGTCAACTGCCTTTACAAAAGATTAGCAATTCTATCCTAACCACCCCAACCACATACATACTTTTCCACACCGTAGATTTACTGAAATTTTCATATAACCTTAGTCATAGCTTGCAGTACCTCATGATTTTAAGCTTTTAATGAAACTACAGAAAATGTCTTAAACTGAATGATTTCTATTCTGAGCTCTTTGAGTGCTGATAGCATGAACAGTATAGATGGCTCCAGCCATAACTGTCACACAGATAATATTCTTTTATGCCTCAAGACACTAAGATGGTGCTGTAGATAACCAAAAGGAATAAGCTGCCACCATCACTAATCTGCAGCTTTGAAACACTATAGCTTTTGCATGGTTAAGAGAAGGTAAAATCACCTAGAAGTGTAATATAGGAGACATTTTTAAGCGAACATAGGACAGAGGACTAAAGATTTTCATATTTTGTCATTTGCACCTACTCTGAATCAAAGCAACCATATTCACCTTTTTGTGTGTTGATGTATAACTATTGAAAATGCAAAATAAACGGAAACCTTAGAAATCCTCCCCAACATGGCTTCTACTAATGTAGTGAAATTGAAATATGGGGAATAGTTAGCCCTATTGGTCCCTTTAGAGTTTAACTTTCAAGATGTTTAGTATAGTCTTTCAGTTGGTATTATAATACAAGAAACAGATTCTGTCTGCGATTAATCTCTGTTTCATGCCAGAGGAGTATAATTTCTGTTGATTATTTTTCAATACATAAAAGTTAATGCTATTGAAAATTTAATAAGAGACTGAGAATTTATTTATATATGTTTGCTGTATAATTTAGCATGTTTAAATGCGTAAATCTTTATGTGGGGATATTTAGTAATGAATAATGTGAACATTTTGTGACGTCTCCTCCACTTCAGAGTGGAATTACCTGCAAAGAGTCTTGTTTACTTGATTCTTTAAACATGTATCTTAGCAAAAGATTTGTGATCATTCTGACAGTATGCAATTATTTTTATCATCTCTCTTGTTTTCTATAGCGCCTCGTGCATGGTCCCATTAAAAACTGAATGAGAATAAATAAATAAAAAATAAGGAACCAGAATCACTTCTGGTTCCTAGATTTTAGATTTTTTTTCCACACTCAGTTTAGAAATCCCTAATCAAAAATCCTATTGTTCTGAGAATACAGCCTGACATGAAAATGTCAGGGAGGCAGCGAAGGAAAAATGATGAACTAAACATCAGCTGAGTTGGACCCACTATAAAAACCATTTCCTGGTGGTGTGTTTTTTAAAAGACTGCCGTATGCTTTCCAGAGAAAGAGAAATTCCACGTGAAAATCTCGAGCAATATGCACAATTTATTTTTATTGAACATGTGAACTATCAATACGAATCTGTTAATTTGTGCCCCAAAATACAATCATATTGTTGGGACAAAAACACAAAGCATGCAGGAAGCTATTAAATGCACAGCAGTATTTGAAATCGAACCACAGTGACTTGTTGTTATGGCATGCTGACATTATTGGTTCTTGTATATAGTTACATAATGATCTCTGAAACCAGCTTTAAAAACTATTCTATAAAGCCAGTTAAGAGATGTCAAAATCGGGCTCCATAGTCAACCTTTTAGTCCCATATAAAGCACTGCTTAAGATTCCTATATGTAAACAAAGAAACCAAAAGTTAAAACTGAAATACAGTGATATTCTCGCCACCACAAAATATGTGTTGCACAATAGAGAATTTTGTGTTTTACAACTAATTAAAAATTGAAACTTAGTCCCTGATGCTGCCATGGGATTTACTAATGCAAACCCCTGCAGGTTCCCATTGATTTCAGTGGGGCTCTGCAAGTGAATGGGGTCTGCATGAGCTGATCCTATTGTAGAAGCAGGTCCTTAGTCATTAGGTGATCAAGAAATGACATACAGCAGCGAAAATTCCCTTTATTTTAGGGAAATATTGAGGCAGGGAGGAAGCAACCCCTCCTTAATTCTATAACAACTATGCCCATATCCCACTGTAAATATACTGTACCAATATTAGTTCTGGAATGATTTTAAACACCTAGTTCACTACAAGACATGCTATTTCACATAAAAACATGCAAAACCTCACTTTTAGCTCCAAAGCATTTTTCGTAGAGGTTTTTTGTTTTTTGTTTTTTAATTTTCTCTTGGCATGTTATGTCATGACTGACTATAACAGTTCGTGGAAGAGAACACAGATGATATACCATCATCTGATAGCCTAAAAGAGGGATATAGGACTATTAGAATAGTTTTCTGGTCCGAAAGACTAGAGGATATCTCACAAATTTGACATCATGTATTTGTTAAAAAATAAGGGATTCTAAAATATCTACAAACTTGAAAAAAACAGTTTAAGCTACTGTATATTTTCAGCTCTTAAATAAAGATAGTATCATAGGCAAAGAATTATAATGTCCAAATTGTGTGTATGTACAATTATGTATACACATACACAATGCAATCGCAGCATTAATGTTTTTGTTTGTATTCTGGTTCTAAGAAGCTCCTTGCTCTGTGCCCCTCTCTTCCCCCTGGCCCAAAGCAATTTACTCCTACCATAAGTATGAATAATTGGTTGTGGATGAATGATCTATGCATGGAGTCTTTGCATACTGGTTGTTGATGTATAATGGAGCATACGATTCTCTGTGATACCACTGCCCCTCCTCCCTGGTTTTAGTAGTGGAGGGCATAGGAGTGGCATAGCCTTCATATTTCAAAGGGCCAAAATCAGAGTAGTGAACTTCTGCCTCATGCGGTTTCTTACTGGTTTGCTGGACTTATACCTATTTGCAGCCAGCCAGGATTTGGATCTGCATATGCACTATTTTGTTATGTTTTGGGAGTCAGATAAAATGACATATAGAAATAGAACTTCCACAGCAAAGCTTATTATTGCTCTTCTTCGGAAAGCACCTGCTGCTGCAATTCTTATAAGTAAAACTGATGCATCTGCCTTGTATGCTGCTGTTTTGCTTTTGCAGCTCAAGGCAATATACGTGATCAATTGTGAAGCTGGATTCTCATGGGCTACAACAAGGGAGCCCGATCTTAGTACTTAAATGACCTAACTGCTAATGAAATCACAAAGCAATACCTACTAATTGTACCAACTGTATGTCACCGGACCCTGGTTTAGAATCATCTACAGAACAAGAAGACCCTGTAACCCATCACTTGTTGCCTGTGAAAAAGATGCTGAAAAAGCAACAGGGTGAGAAAAAGAAGTTTCTGTTCAAACAAAGGTGCTATTCCTTCAAAGTTCAGCTCAGTCAAGTCAACCACTCAACCTCACTGTTAGTCAAGTGACTCACAAAAGAGATGTTTTCAACACAGGTCAGAGCAGAAAAAGTTTTAAACAAGAAGAAATATAAATAGGCAGCAGAGTTCCAGTGGAACAGTTAACGTGGAATTGCATAGAGACTAAAAAAAAATAGCACTCATGCACAAAAATCAATTGTGCTATCTCCGGTTAAGCACCAGAATTATCTGCTTAAGATACTGTATTCATAATTTCACTTGCATGAAGATTCTTGAAATTTCAGAGGATACTTTCCATTCCATTATTACTGCTACCCACTAGAAGGAATGGCATGCAATATTTAAAATATCTCTGAAACATTACAAGTGCCATATGAAATTTCCCAAGGAGTTTCATCATATAATTTTGTACTGGAATTAACACAATACTAACATTGTACATATTGGAGATGTAAGTACTGCATATTTGAGCTCATTTCCCAGTGCTAGCATTATGTCAAGTATTACAGTCTGATATTCTATGCACTAGTAAAACAAAGATAAATAAGTCAGATGGTAAATATAAGGTTATGAAAAATATGACTGCACAGCTCATCAGTTATATGTCATTTTGCTACTTTAAAACGTAGAATGCTTATATAGTGTAGACTATAAATACTACAGCTGAATTTTTAAAAAGGGCAGATAAATTTATGACCAATAATAACATTTGAAGTTATATTGCCAAAATAAGGTTGATCAGATCTCATGCTTCAGGGCATAGACTGATCACTGAAAAGGTCAGGAATTAATTTTTCTGCACACATACAGCTTTTTTTGTTTGGCTAGGAGGTTTTGTTGTTTGCACTTTACTTTTTCTGGTGCAAGAGGAATTCACCAGAAGCAGGATACTAGACTTGATACATTCAAATCTTATGTATCTTTCTTAAACAAGTTTCAGAATATAGTTTTCTTTATCCACAGGAATGAATGACCACTATGACTTGGCAAAACAAATTATCAATCATTGCAATTCTCTCCCAGTTAATCTGCAGCTACATTTGAACTGTAACACCTCTTCATCAGTCAATATGGAATCCACACCCTACCCTTTGAGATTATGAAATATTAGTAATTAATTTATTAATAAATACAGTGTTCTGGAATTGTAAACAATATTAAGTTACAATAGGTTGCCAGTGTATGGGGGGATGGCCTTTTTTTTTCTTCTTTATAGGCAGAACTGGCACAAATGACTATTATAGGTGGAGCTTGTGCATATGCATTATGGTATAGACTTAAATGACATGATCACATTCTGTGTTTTTCACAGGACTTCAGGGAATTAATCAGATTTTGCAGTGAATTAAGCTATTTTCCATAGGACCTTGCCTTATTTGTTGCAGAAGCTGGCAGGTGGGTATTGAATGAGACATGGGACGGAAAAGACAGTCTTTGATGTTAAGGCAGTTGCATGCCATCATACACAATTGGATTCTATCCCTGTTTCTACCACAAAGTACTTGTGTGATGCTGGGCAAGTCATTTAAACCAAACTTTTCACAATCGGCCACGAATTGTGTGTTTCTCATTTTCTGGTTTCCCATTTTGAGGCACCTGGGGTCTGATCGGCAACATATCTGAACACTCACAACTGCAGCTGAAGTCCGTCGGATCTGTGCTCTGAAAATATAACTTATTATAATAATGCAAAGTACTCTACAAAATTGGGCCCTCAAGTTGAGCACCCAAAACTGGTAGACATTTTTGACAATTTTGATGTTAATCTCTCTGTGCATCAGTGACAAACTGTAAAATGGGGATAACAATACTTCCCTACATCACTGGGGAGCTTCATGAAGCATTCAGATATTCATTGATCTTTGTGAAGGATTCATGTATTACTGTGATATGCACTATGGAAAAGGCCATGAAGAAATTCATAATTCTGTATTCAGAGAAGGGTTTGGGTGATAAACAAGGCTCTGGTCCACAGATTCAGTGAGGAAGATAAAAGAAATATTAAATTGTTTCCCTTTCCTTGTTATCTTGTGTGCTGAATAAGGCAAGAGTGTTATGGAAGAATAGAGGGTGATCACATACTCTTAATTCATAGGCACATGACGGCCAAATTAAGGTTGCCCAGAAAACCTTAATTCTGGCATTTCCTAATCTTTGAGTTGTCTTAGGCCAGGTCTACACTAGGACTTTATGTCGAATTTAGCAGCGTTAACTCGATTTAATCCCTCACCCGTCCACATTAGGAAGCAGTGTATTTCGACATAAAGGGCTCTTTGAATCGATTTCTGTACTCCACCCCGACGAGGGGAGTAGCGCCAAATTCGAAATGGCCATGTCAAAATCGAGGTACTGTGGACGGAATTCGACGCTAATAGCTCCGGGAGCTATCCCACAGTGCACCACTCAGTGGACGCTCAGGGCGGTAATCTGTACTCGTATGCTCTGACCTGCCACTCAGAGAAATCCCCGGGAAAATTTGAATCCCTTTTCCTGTGTGGCCATTTTGAATCCCATTTCCTCTTTGGACATCGTGGCGAGCTCAGCAGCACTGGCAACGATGCAGAGCTCTACAGCAGTGGTTTCCATGCCATCGCAGAATAGAAAGAGGGCTCCAGCATGGAGTGATCGGGAAGTATTGGATCTGATCGCTGTGTGGGGAGATGAATCAATCCTAGCCGAGCTCCGTTCCAAAAGACGGAATGCAAAGATTTATGAAAAAATATCCCAGGCTATGACGGAGAGAGGATACAGCCGGGATGCTACGCAGTGCCGCGCGAAAATCAAGGAGCTGCGGCAGGCGTACCAAAAGACCAAGGAGTCCAACGGACGCTCCGGGTCGCAGCCACATACTTGCCGATTTTACGAGGCACTGCATGCCATGCTCGGTGGTGCTGCAACAACTACCCCACCACTGTCCGTGGACTCCGACGACGGGGTCTTATCTACGGCCACGTCGGAGGAGGTTTTCGCGGACGGCGAAGAAGAGGAAGGAGGGGAGGAGGACGAGGCACTAGACAGCGGTCTCACTGCTGATTTCCCTGACAGCCAGGAACTATTCCTCACCCTGACTGAGCTGCCCTACGAACACTCCCAAGGCAGCATTCCTGACCAGGAATCAGGCGAAGGATCATCAGGTCAGTGTGTTAGACATTTATTTGCAATACAATAGGTATGGTGTGTTAGCACTGTGTAACTGTGGCTTAATTGGCCTTATGTGCTTCAGCTTGGAGTCGCTTTCCCGTGCAACTATTCGAAAAGTCTGTCAATATGTATGGGGATAGAGGTGTAATCCCCATCAGAGATCTCCGCGAAGCTCTCCTGGAGGTACAGTGAGAGCTTGTTTAGCATGTTCACTGGGAGAGCGGCCTTATTGTCTCCTCCATGGTAGGATACTTTCCCGCGCCATGCAAGCTGCAGGTACTCTGGTATCATTGCCTTGCATAGCATGGCAGCATACGGCCCCGGGGTTTGCTGGCATTGACGCAGCATGCAGTTTTTCTCTGTGTCGGTAATCCTCATCAGAGTGATATCAGTCATGGGGTCCTGGTTTGAATGAGTGGTATAATTAGTATAGTGAATGCTTCCTTTTCCCTTTAAAGACAGACACCCGGCTGTTTCCGTTAACGCGTGGTGGTAGGGAGTCGGGAGCCAAACCATTACTACTTAGCGGTGCGCGGGCAGGGACAGTTCCGGGGACCGGCCACGCGAGGCCGGGGAAAGGGTATGCGAGCCGTTCAGACACAGTGGATCGCTGGCAATCTTGGTTCCCGGGAGCGCCCATGGGAAGGGGGGGGAGGGGTAGGCCAGCCGTTCAAACACAGCGGTTCACGGGCGATCTTGGTTCCCGGGAGCTGCCACGCGAAGGGAGGGGGGGAAGGGTAGGCGAGCCGTTCATGCTGAGCGGTTCGCGGGCATTTTGGGTTCCATGGAGCGACCACGCGGAGGGGGGGGGGAAGGGTGGGCGAGCCGTTCATGATGAGCGGTTCGCGGGCACTTTCGGTTCCCTGGAGCGACCACGCGGAGGGGGGGGGGAAGGGTAGGCGAGCCGTTCATGCTGAGCGGTTCGCGGGCATTTTGGGTTCCATGGAGCGACCACGCGGAGGGGGGGGAAGGGTAGGCGAGCCGTTCATGATGAGCGGTTCGCGGGCACTTTACGGTCCCGGGAGCGACCACGCGGAGTGGGGGGGGTTAGGAAAGCCGCTGTAGATTAGCGGTTTGGCCAGCAGCAGTTCCTGCCCGCCGCCAGGAACAGTGAGTGAGACATGGGAGTAGAGCACTGCTGTGAAGCAATCTCTCAGCAGTCCTAACTCATCACCTTACCATGGTCTTCAGAGAGGTGATTTTCACTGTACGGCAAGGCTTCTGGGATCCATATACCGGGACCCCAGACACTCAGCATTAAGGCATACTATTTGACCTTGTACTACGTTTACATGTGATAGGCACTGTGTTTGGTCCTATTCACGGTGAAAGAGTATGGTCATTGTTCTGGAAAAAGTATCTTTCTGAGGAATTCACTCCCTTTCCCTCATCCCGCAGCTGCGAGTGTCTCCCGCCCTTCCCGTGTTTCTCCCTCCCATGGGCTGCTACAGCTAAGGCGGCGCAAGAAGAGAACACGGGACGACATGTTCTCGGAATTGATGATGTTGTCCCAAAGGGAGGCGGCACAGCGGAGAGAGGACGTCTCACGGTCCGAGCGAGCAGCCAGGGAACGGGAGCAGAGGGCTGAAGCGCGCGAGGACAGGTGGCGGCAGGAAGATCAGCAGGCGACCCAAACAATGCTGGGACTAATGAGGGAGCAAACGGACACGCTCCGGCGCCTGGTGGATGTTCTCCAGGACAGGAGACAGGAGGAAAGAGCCCCTCTATATGTTCTTTCCAACCGCCCACCCCCGCCACCAAGTCCAGTGGTTTACTCACCCAAAGTCACTAGGACGAGGGGAGGCAGGGTGCGTGGAAATATTCACTCCACCCCTGCAGACTGCTCCAGTAGCAGAAGGCTCTCATTCCCCAAACCTTAGATTGTTCCTTCCCCTCCCTCCATCCGCACCACTCAACACCCCCCTTCCCAGGTTCCATGTTAAAGAAATGTTCTGTTTTATAAAACTGGTTTTTTGGTTCATTGATGTTTCCATGAGTGCATTAAACAGGACCGTTTCTGTTTCGGGTTATTTGGTAACGGGGTTTGTTAGTGCAGAGGGCTGGAGCACAACCCAGGGTACAGACAGGGTAACAGATCAACTGAAACGCACAGTAACAATTGCATGCAGTAAGCACACTTGTCATTCTGTGTGTGGGTTTTCAGGTTCTCTACGTGGGGTTGGTGGTTGGGTGGTTCGCTGTCTGGTGGAGGAGGGTGACCGCAGATCTTTAGCGGCTGGCAATAGCCTGCATGATAGAGTGATGCACGGGGGGATCCGTAGCCAATATTCACAGCGAAAAAGTCACAGAGACCGCACCACACACACCTGCGATTAAGAGAGGTTAATGGCTCCCTTTAAACAAGCAGTCCAGCACTTAGGACTGCTCTGGGAGCAGGAGCATGTCATTCCCCAAGCTTTGAAGCGTACTTTCCCACACCCCACCCGCTCCCCAACCGCGGTATGCGTCCACGGTTAAAACCGTAACCGAGAAACCAGTACAGGAGACGGTCCAAATAAAAAAATGTTTCCTTTATTGTGCCTTTAAAGCGTTGAGCGAAGGAGGGGGAAGGGGGTTGGTAATGCGAGAGGATGGGCAACGGAAACTGTGTAAAGAAACAGGGGAAGGTTCAGTATCTGTTTAAGTAAGTTTAACAGTCACTGGTTACCCTGCTCTGTCTGGAAGCGAGCTTTCAAAGCTTCCCGGATGCTCAGCGCGTCCCGCTGTGATCTTCTAATCGCCCTGGTGTCCAGCTGAGCGTAATCTGCTGCCAGGCGATTTGCCTCAACCTCCCAGCCCAGCATAAACGTTTCCCCCTTGATCTCACAGAGATTGTGGAGCACACAGCACACTGCAATCACAATGGGAATATTTTTAGGGCTGAGGTCGGAGCAAGTCAGTAAGCTTCGCCATCTGCCTTTCAGGCGGCCAAAGGCACACTCCACCACCATTCTGCACTTGCTCAGGCGGTAATTGAAGAGCTCCTTTTCAGTGTCCAGGGCTCCCGTGTATGGCTTCATGAGCCATGGCATTAGCGGGTAGGCAGGGTCCCCTAGGATCACTGTTGGCATCTCCACATCCCCAACAGTGATTTTGCGGTCCGGGAAATAAACCCCCTGTTGCAGCCATCTAAACAGACCAGAGTTTTTGAAAACTCGAGCATCATGAACCTTGCCTGGCCACCCAACATTGATGTTCGTAAAACGTCCTCTGTGGTCCACTAATGCTTGCAGTACCATAGAAAAATAGCCCTTTCTGTTAATGTACTGGCTGCCCTGGTGCTCCGGTCCCAGGATAGGGATGTGTGTCCCATCTATGGCCCCACCGCAGTTTGGGAATCCCATCGCAGCGAAGCCATCTATGATCGCCTGCACGTCTCCAAGGGTCACTACTTTGGGGAGCAGCAGGTCAACGATTGCATGGGCTACCTGCATCACAGCAACCCCCACGGTAGACTTGCCCACTCCAAATTGGTTCGCTACTGACCGGTAGCTGTCAGGAGTTGCAAGCTTCCACAGGGCTATGGCCACTCGCTTCTGGATAGTCAGGGCTGCTCGCATCCGGGTGTCCTGGCGCTTCAGGGCAGGGGACAGCAACTCACAAAGTTCCATGAAAGTGCCCTTACGCATCCGAAAGTTTCGCAGCCACTGGGACTCATCCCATACCTGCAACACTATGCGGTCCCACCAGTCAGTGCTTGTTTCCCTTGCCCAGAATCGCCGTTCCACAGGATCAACGTGACCCATTGCCACCATGATGTCTAGGGGCCGGGGTCCAGTGCTTTGCGAGAGGTCCATGCCCCTCTCAGAGTTCAAGTACTCCCGGAGCTTCCGTTGCCTCCTCTCCCGATTTCTCTGCATCTGAGTCTGGAAAAGGTGCGCTATAAGGCGCGAGGTGTTGGCAACGGACAGAACATCAGCGATAATCGCGGAGGGCTCCATGCTCACTGTCCTGTGGCGTACGAGCTATCAGCCACAGGAAAAGGGCGCGAATTCATTACCCGCCGGCGCTTTCACGTAGGGAAGGCGGAAGTGTGGGTCGAGTGACGAAATTTACGTATAACGACCCTTGACACAATTTCGGTCCCACAAGGCACTGGGGGCTACACCCAGAATTCCAGTGGGCAGCGGGGACTGCGGGAACTGTGGGATAGCTACCCACAGTGCACCGCTTGCAATGTCGATGCTTGCCCCCTTACTGTGGACTCGGAAATTCGAATTAAGATCCCTGATGTGGATTCGAACAATCGACCTGGCAATATCGGGTTACCAAGTTCGGTTTCACAAAAATCGAACTAGTCTCGTAGTGTAGACATACCCTTAGCATCTTTAACATTCTTTCAACAGTGAGGAAGATTTGCCCCTTTGGGAAAAGATCAAAAAAGAAATCCTATTGGGAAAAACAAAATGAGGACCTGATCCTCAGAGGATGTAAATCAACATAACTCCTCTGAAATCAATGGGGCTAAACTGATTTACACCAGATAAGGTTTCAGCCCTGTCAGTAGTTTATACATTGTACAATGTGATATCGTTAGTCTTTTAAACCTCAAATACTGTATATGAAACCACTGCTAAAATGAGGTAAACTATCAGATTTCCAAAATGGCTATTTTATTTCTTCAACATGTTCCTAGATCAGGTGTATGGAGTAATTACTTGAGCTGGGGAAGCCTCACAAGCAGGTATACAAGTGTGTTGAATATATGGGCTACTCTCATGCCAAACCTTCCTTCTGTAGTTATTCTCACTTATTATTAAATATTCTCTGGCTGGTTCCTACTTGGAGCTTTTTGACCCAGATTCTCAAAGGTATTTAAGTGCCTAACTCCCGTTTATTTCAATGGGAGTTAGGCACCTAATACCTTTGAGGAGCTGGGCCTTTGTTGTCCAAGAAATGTTGTTGCTCAGGCTGCTTAATTCTGTCTGGAAAGCCTTTGAAAACTGGAGGAGTTCCACTACAAACCCTAGTCAGGTTAACCAGCATTGCAGAAAAACTAAACTGGCATTCATCTAGTGAAAATCTCTGCAGAATCCAGCAAATCTTCAATTAGGTGAGAGGATAGTTTAATGTTTTGAATACTTGTTGTTGTGATTAGAATATGCAGTGAAATCACATCAAGACTCAAAACCTGGGAAAACAACATCAGGAGGAATGTCACCTGTCCTGTTGTTTTCATATGCATTTATTTAAAAAAATGATATCTATGGATCAGTTTACAATAGAATATGAAAACATATGCACAATATAAGCTCCAGAGCACTTATGGTGGGATCCACAAAATGACGTAAGTGTTGCAATGCTGAGTGTCGTGACACCTGACTTTTAGGCACCTAGAAAATCACAGTAACAACACTGAGTTAAGTACATGCCCCACTGCAAACAAAACAGTGGTGGTGGTGATGCTACTCCACTTTATAACTTAACAGTGGAATAGTGTTTGGGTGGGAGATGAGACACCCCGGATCCAATCCCCCTGGTCCAACCACTCTTTCATTATTTATCCAAAGTGGAACAGGTTCAACAGGAGAGATTGAGGAAGCCCTCCCCCACACCCCTCTGCCAACAGAATATCCCATAGCTCAGTGGTTAGAGCAGAAACATTGGTGCCTAGGAAACTTTTAGTACTACAACTTAGGCACTGAGTGAGTTTAGGTGCCTGCAGGGTTTGGCGGGAGTTTTGTGGATCATAGTGGGGCCAAATCTGGGATTTAGATGCCTAAAACAGAGATTTAGATGTCTAAATCTGGGGTTTAGGGGCCTAAGTACTTTTGTGGATCCCACCCAATCCTAAGACCCAATCTTGAGAGATGGCAAATACCCTCAGCTTCCATTATACCCAATGGCAATTGAGGGTGCTTACTTTGCAGGATTGGGCTATTAATGAGGAAATTTCATACATTATGAATGTCTCTGGAATTAGCAGAAGACATGTAAGACTATATAATATTTGCAGATATGAAATGGATGGAGAAAGTGTCATAGAAAAAAATAATGTTTTACCAAGGTTCTGGTGAATGAACAGTAACCCGAGTAAGAGTCCTAAAGACCAACTCATTCACAGTTTGTGATTATAATGGAAAATTAGTTAAGAAGCAGAGATAGCTATGCATAGATATCAATATATTCTGAAACAGTATGATGTGCTGTTGGTTGTTGACAGGTTCATGTGATCCCCTGAGAGGACAAAAGTAGGGCTGTTGATTAATCACAGCTAACTCACGCGATTAACTCAAAAAAAATGAATCACAATTATTAATCGCAATTTTAATCACACTGATACTCAGTAGAATACCAATTGAAATGTATTAAATATTTTGGATGTTTTTCTACATTTTCAAATATATTGATTTCAATTACAACACAGAATACAAAGTGTATAATGTTCACTTTATCATTTTTACAGTGCAAATATTTCTAATAAAAATAATATAAACAAAATAAATAGTATTTTTCAATTCACCTCATACAAGTACTGTAGTGCAATGAAAGTGAAATTGCAACTTACAAACGTAGGTGTTTTTTTTTACACAACTGCACTCCAAAATAAAACAATGTAAAACTTTAGAGTCTACAAGTCCACTTAGTCCTACTTCTTGTTCGGCCAATCGCTAAGACAAACAAGTTTGTTTACATTTATGGGAAATCATGTTGCCCGCTTCTTATTTACAATCTCACCAGAAAGTGAGAACAGGCATTCGCATGGCATTTTGTAGCCAGTATTGCAAGGTATTTACGTGCTAAATATGCTAAAGATTCGTATGCCCCTTCATGCTTCAGCCACCATTCCAGAGGACATGCTTCCATGCTGATGATGCTCATTAAAAAAAGTGTTAATTAAATTTGTGACTGAACTCCTTGGGGGAGAAAGGTATGTCTCCTGCTCTGTTTTACCCGCATTCTGTGATATATTTCAGGTTATAGCAGTCTCGGATGATGACCCAACACATGTCATTAATTTTAAGAACACTTTCACTGCAGATTTGACAAAATGCAAAGAAGGTACCAATGTGAGATTTCTAAAGATAGCTACAGCACTTGACCCAAGGTTTAAGAATCTAAAATGCCTTCCAAAATCTGAGAGGAATGAGGTCAGCGGCAGATTTAGAGTTAGTGGGGCCCTGTGCACAGCTTTTTTGGGGGACCTCGCCTCGGGACCAAGCCAAGAAAAAGAACATTCTCTCTTATCTCCTCCCCGCATTTTTCATTGTTTTTTTCTTCATCCTCTTCCTATAGAAGTAAATGAAAATAAAGTGAGGTACCTTGACTGGGGCAGGAGGTTGAGGTGTGGGAGGGGTGCAGGCTCTGTGAGGAAGTTTGGGTGCAGGCTCTGGGCTGGGACATGTTTGGGGTGAGGAGTGCAGGCTCTGGGAGGAAATTTGAGTGTGGGGTGCAGCCTCGGGGCAGGGGTTGAGGTGTGGGAGGGGGACAAAGGGGCAGCACTTACCTCAGGCGGCACGGCTCCCAAAGTGGCCGGCACACACGCCTCTGGCAGCGGCTCATAGGTGGGGGGTGGGAGGAGGATCTCCGTATACTGCTGTCCACAGGTGCCGCCCCTGCAGGTCCAGTTGGCCACAATTCCCAGCCAATGGGAGCTGCAAAGTCGGTGCTCGGGGCGGGAGCAGTGTGCAGAGCCACACCCCTACCCCCAGGGGCTGCAGGGACATGCCAGCCACTTCTGGGAGTGAAGCTGCATGGAGGGAGGGAGGCAGAGCGGGCATGGAGCCACCCTAGCTCTGCTGCTGGCATGCCCCTTGGGGGAAGGAGGGCAGCGGGTCTCTGTGCCCCCTCCCCAGGGGCACGCAGAGATATGCGTGGGGCCACCGGCCACGGCATGCAGGCAGCCTGCCTGCCTGACCCCTGCTGCGCCACTGGACAGAATTTAGGGGCAGGTTGTAAGATATTTGTCCTGCATTTTGGGGGGCCCCTATCATTGGGGGCCCTGTGCCACTGCATGGTTTGTTTCGTGGTAAATCCGCTCCTGGATGAGGTGTGGAGCATGCTTTCAGAAGTCTTAAAAGAGCAACACTCCTATGCGGAAACTACAGAACCCGAACCACCAAAAAAGAAAATCAACCTTCTGCTGGTGGCATCTGACTCAGATGATGAAAGTGAACATGCGTTGGTACCGCTGCACTGCTTTGTTTCGTTATCGAGCAGATCATCAGCATGGACACATGTCCTCTCGAATGATGGCTGAAGCATGAAGGGACATACAAATCTTTAGTGCATCTGGCATGTAAATATCTTGTGATGCCAGCTACAACAATGCCAGGCGAACACCTACTCTCACTTTCAGGTGACATTGTAAATAAGAAGTCGGCAGATTATCTTCTGAAAATGTAAACAAACTTGTTTGTCTTAGCGATTGGCTGAACAAGAAGTTGGACAGAGTGGACATGTAGGCTCTAAAATTTTACATTGTTTTATTTTTGAATGCAGGGTTTTTTTTCCACATAATTCTACATTTGTAAGTTCAACTTCCATGATAAAGAGATTACACTACAATACTTGTATGAGGTGAATTGAAAAATACTATTTCTTTTGTTTTTTACAGCACAAATATTTGTAATAAAAAATAAATATAAAATGAGCACTGTATACTTTGTATATATATTTGAAAATGTAGAAAGCATTCAAAAGTATTTAAATAAAAGATATTCTGTCATTGTTTAACAGCATGATTAATCACAATTAATTTTTTTAATCATGGGATTAATCATTATTAATTTTTTTAAGCGGTTGGCATCCCTAGATAAAGGATTTCTTTCTTTTGCAAGCCAACACTATTTGGTCACGCAATGATTATATGCAATTTCTGATAATAAAGCCCTGTTAATATTTGGGGCAGAGGAAGGAATGGAAGGTTTTTAAAAATTGGACCTTCTTCCCTCACAAAAAAATACCCTAAACTGGTGGCATGATTATTTTTATTATTGGTACTTTCTTTCCCTATAATAGTGAATTTATGCTATCGCCTATTTATAGGATAATCTGCATTTCTGCTTTTCCTCCCGGGGCCACAGTGGTATTGATACATTTCCTAAAAAGTACTTCATGAAACTGAATTAATTTTCTTGAACAATATATAAGAATTAATGCTTTAACTATGTCTTTGATAGTGAGTTATGAAGATAACGTATACTATATGTTTCATATTGAATTCCACCCATTAGATTTGTTAAGGTGGAAATACCATATGATTTCACTTATGGGTTTATAAATACATAGCATTTTCTGTCCCAGTCAAACCAAGCATTAGTCACAAAAGCAGCACTGATTAATATAAAGAAACATAATTCACTTTCAACAACAAAACCCTAAGAGAAGAGTAATCTTGCAGAGGCCTCATCTTCAGTAATAGACATTTCTTTGCATTTTTATTGCAGTGTTTTTGTAGCTTTGTTGGTCCCAGGATGTCTTTGTAAGTTTACGGAATTTGTTAGGATAAGAATCAGGCGAGAAGGTATATACTGAGCAGCTACAGTGCATGCTTCCCCACAATGATCTGTCAGTTTATCAAAACTTGACCTGGGAATTATGACCTTTAGGAATGAAGGGTTGTTTAGTCCTCATGCCCATTCACTGTTTGGATTCTTTGCTGAGACTAGCAACTCAGATGCTAGTTGTAATGGGTTTTCTTGTCCACTAAGCTCTGGACTGAAAGCAGAGGCCATCAAACAGGTGTTAGGTTGTGTGCCTCATAACCTGAGCTGGATTTGATCTATCAATTAGAATTGAAAGTCTCCATGCTCTTTACCAAATCCCTGAGCCACGTGATCTAGCAGTTCGTATAAGGGAAATCAAGCAATGGTCATTGACTCCCTCCTCAATGCAAAGCTACACACTTAAATGAAGAAACAACCTAATATATGGCAAAAACCTAATATAAAGCTCAAGGGGTAGAGGGGTCTTTTTTCGTGGGTGAAAAATTTCAAAGGAAGCAGGTTTCATATGTTTGTAAATCTCCTAAGGAGGGAATCCTCTCAACGAAGTGATAATCCTTAAAAAATTAGAACTCCTCTAAAACAGGAAATTCTATAATGGAAGCATCGCCCCACTCAGCAATCTGTTGCTCTTTAAAATGAAAATCACATATAACAAATTCTCTTGTGATATAATGTGACTATCAGTATTAAAATTATGACTAAGGAACAGCTTCTCCCAACTCAAGCCTATATTAAGCCTTTTCTATGAAATGCTAAATTTACTGGAGAAATACAGCTACAAAAATATACCCTAGAAATATGCAGGCCTGCATCTAGCTAAGCATACCTGTAGCTAAAAGACTGGTCAATATTAGGGAATGCCCTACTGACCTATATTGCTAGTAACTGCAAAAATCTAAATCTGACTGGGTCAAAGACAGAACATATATCAGCAATTTGAGTAGTATACTATAAATCATGTTGGGTGACTGCCAAAACCTCCCAGTAAAACTGTATGATGGAGTATTTTGTGTAATAGTATGCAAATAAAAACAGCAAGCCAACCTAACTGTGAAGGCATGTATCTGGCCCTTTTGGTAGCAATCCTATGTCACCCACTATCGCTTTGATATTTCTAAAGTAATTGTCTTGAAGACAAAAATATAAATGCTATATTTATTTGTAAACCATTTCTGTTTACTCTGTTATGGCTTCAACTCCTTTGGGAATGCTGTTATATGCAAATTGTAAATTTATCTGCTATAAATAAAGGTCAGTATTTCTGAGGCAATTTTTCCCCTTGTTCTTTTTGTGAAATTAAATATTTTGGCAAGTGAATAGGATCATATAAGGTATCTTATCTTCGGGGAAAATCTTGTGAGCAACCAATCTTTCCAGCACAAAAATGTTGGAAGTGAAGAAATTTCAAATGATCTTCTTGAGATATCAAACATATAGAGCTTTGTCAGTGTATAAACAGTCTCCAAGCAAGAAGTTTCACTGTCATAGAGTAAGGTAAATGTCACATCAATTAATAATTCAGTAATATTCCTTCACCTACTTCACAATAAACTACTATGTTTCCCCACATCTTTTGCAAGAAAACAGGCAATGGAAGGATGATTTATTACTTCATTCAGATAACTGAAAGTCATCCTATTCTTAAGTCTTTGTCTTTTATTGCAGTATTTTGATAGTTGATCCTATTGTATAATCAGTAACTACAGTTGGTACTACAGACGAATGTTCAACTTGTTTAGTCTCACTGTCTTGATTTCATGGTGAGATTGTGATGAGCAGCTCCTATTTACCCTTCAGCTCAGCATTAAGATAATTGCATAATAAGCCACAATCAATGAGGACCCTTAAAGATTGCCACTTTATTTTCAGATGTTATTGTTTCTAAACACAAATCTTGCCATCAATTTTGGCTAACACACATAAAGTGGTATTCAGAGCAGAAAGGAGATTTGTTTGTAGGCATGAAATCTTAAATCTGATTTATCTTAGTCATTAGGCATCTTATAAAGGGAATATTTATATTTTCTAGTCCAACAGTAGGTTAACACGCAGGGAGATCTGTATTTAATTTAATAAAAAAGTAAACAATGGATCATTAGTTCATATTTCACATTTTACTCTTTTTGTTTATTTTATTGGTTGCTCTCGATTCTCATAGCCTTGTTGAGGCTTGCCTGAAAGAAAATATGCTATATGTGTGAGCCAAACCACAGTAAAATGATTCTGCCTAACCCTGAGAGTCCCAGCCATTTCTTTTCATATCTTATAATAAAATATGACATGTCCATTTAAACAAAATTCACAATATTTGCTGACTACAGTAAAAAGCAGATATTAAAATAATGTGTTGCTGTTAAGAATAGATAATTGAGCATGCAGAACCAGTAGGTGCTATCTGGCACAGCAAATGCAATAAGTAAAACTAATGTCTAGTTAACAAGAGGTACTAATGTAGATAACATTTGGTATATAGAGTGTTATACTCTCTAAGTTTGACTGTTTAGGGGGAATCTATTAAATAAATATGTTTATTCTTCAAATCTTAGAGAAGGCGCAGCAAATATTAAATAGTTTTGGTTTTAGAAAGCATGGCAAAAACACTGGCATTTACTCTTTTTGGACAATACATTATTTTTATTAAAAGTCTTGTTCTCATGAGTTGACTCTTCTTTCCAAATTGAACCCTGTCAAGCCACCACCTCTTCTCTCTACTTGCCGCAGAAAGAACATGATGCTTCCCAGAGGTATCCAGGGCTGTGAGGCACCATGTTACCACTTGCCCTTAGCATGGGGAAGCCATGTCTGTGTCTGCCAGGGGTTAGCTCCCCAACTCCAACAGCCAGGGGCAACACAAGCATTCCCCTGTAGGCCTATACAGGCCTCGCTCTCTCTTTACAGGCTAGTGATAGGCACATTCCAACCTCTGAGCCCTCCAAGTGACTCCCTGGAGTGTCCAGCTCCTGTTCCATTGGACATTCATATTATTCACATATTCACTGCTTCTAATGAAACAATACACCCCAGCTTACCAGTTTCACCTCAGATCACCTTGACACACACACACTTAAATATGTTTATAGTGTAAACAAGTAAAAGCTTATTTATCAAACTATAGAGATCCAAGTGATGGCAGGTAGAAGTATGGAAAAAAATGGTCACATAACACACCTTTTGGAACCTAGATACTTAACCAGATACTTCCATGTCTTATAGAGCAAAATCATGCCAGGCTTGGCTGTGAGCTTCCTATCCTGAGACAAGTCACGCTGTCAGCTTGTCTTGGTGAAAGTTCCCACGTGCTTTTTTGCACCCCCAGATATATCCGAACAATCCATTTTATTCATAAACATGATGCCTCCTGCTGGTTGTTTTTTCCTGTATACGCCTCTCTTGCAGATTTCATAATCTCTTAATCAGCATCTAGTTTAGCATGCAAATAGGCATTCATTGTGAGACACACAATAGACGATGACTAGGAGGAGAGATAAGTCTGTGTTATCCCCTGCCTGAAAGGAACCTGTCCAAGATATATCACGTCCTGGTTGCCAACCTTAGGACCATAATTTTAAATAAAGAGACAACCCATTAAATATTATCCATACATACATTTTGAAATGATTATGATGACCAGTGGGTTACTGACAGGGCCGGTGCAAGGAAGTTTCGCGCCCTAGGCAAAACTTCCTTGCACCAGCCCTGCACCGCCTCCCCCTCCCCCGCAACGCTGCCCCCACCCCCCAGACAGCTCCCTCGCCTCCAGGAGCTCAGCCTGCCCCCCCCCCCCAGCCTGCGGGCCCCGGAGCTGAGCGTGGAGCCGGGAGGCAGGGGGGCGGCTCGCCGCGGCTGACTCCTGCCTCCCCACTCAGCAGCAGGCAGCCGCAGCAAGCCGCCCCTTGTCTCCCCGCTCAGCAGTGGGTAGCCGCGGTGAGCCACCCCTTGTCTCCCCGCTCAGCAGCGGGCAGCCGTGCCAAGCCGCCCCTTGTCTCCCTGCTCAGCAGCTCAGCCGCTGAGTGGGGAAGCAGCGGGCAGCTGCGGCAAGCCATCCCTTGTCTCCCCACTCAGCAGCGGGCAGCCGCGCCAAGCCGCCCCTTGCTTCCCAGCTCCAGGCTCAGCAGCTGAGCGGGGAGCCAGGAGGCAGCTGCCTGATGCCCCCCAAATCTTGGCACCTTAGGCGACCGCCCAGGGTCGCCTAGTGCAAGCGCCGGCCTTGGTTACTGACTTTTGGTAGAGACCTCACATGCACCTTTTAGTGAATTAGTATGCATATATCCAACCCGGAGGATCCCTGTAAAATTTTATGCACCCCCTCTGGCAGTTGGTATCAAGAAGTTTCTGGGTCACAAAGAATAAATAAGGTCACAGCTTTTACTACAAAACATAGTACAAAAATTCCACTGTGAACAAACATCAGATCTCCATGAACAGCAAATTTTACTGTAATATACCAATTGAAATGCCAGTCCAGCATCCTTCACAAGCCAAATGAGCTACAGTCTTTCTCAATATCCTATTTTTCTAAGCATACCAGCCTTGTTTACTTTTATAGACAGGCAAAGTAATTACATCTGCCAATTTCACCTATTAAGAAGGAGATCACAAATGTAGATCATCAGTCGGGACAAGAATGAGTTAGCACTTGCACCTATTCCATTCTCTGTCTGTCGAAAAGTATTTTCTGCACCAATCCTTCTAGTATCTAAGAACCTCACTTTCTATATTGTTTTAACCACATCACATTCATGTACCAGTGGAATCTCCTGTTAGAGTCTCCCTTAATGCTAAGATGATTCTAAGGTGCTAAATTAAATTGTGGTGCTGTAACTAGTAATTAATTGCAGAAGAAAATGAGCATGTAATTCAACATGTGATTACAGGATGGCTAGGAAGTAAATCATGGCCAGAAAGCAGCTGACCTAGCCCCTTTTTTCTAAATCCACCTCATTTGTCATACTATCCCACCAAATATTGTCACTTTCCTAAATACACAAGACTATATCCTTCCCATCCCAGCCCCTGCAATCAACTGCAGAAGTAAGCTACGTGGGAAAGATGAAGAGGAAGGAGACTTTATGGCCATTTTAAACCCTTGGGAAAGAAGTCTCTTTTGATGTTAAATACCATTCTGTAAGGATAATCAGGGGCATAACAGATCCACTGCTGGTCCTAGATCCTCAGCTGGTAGCACTGGGTCAGAGAGACATTTTCCATTGTAGGCTGGTCTGGATGCTGTGATCCTTTCTTTTTTGGTTTTCCTCGATGGTCTGTGCCTTTGCCTTCCTCCAGGCAAGGGGATGAGGTTTGTCATAAGAGTTTTTAGAGAATGGGTCTGGAAGGGCCTATACAGGTTGGGATAGCTTTGTTAAATAGCCAGCTTTTCGCATATTTATCTAAACAAAATTCCAAAATATTTGGAGGCTCCCCCATCTCTAGTTATAGATACTTTCCCCCAATTTTACATTTATTTTCTTTGTGTTCTTATATTTAATACAAAGTAGAGGGTGATTTAGTGTGTCCTTTTGTATGTAGTTTTATTGCAAGCAGTGTTGCTGTGATTTACTGTGAACTTTTATATGTAGCTGGGCAATGGGCAGGCTGGTTTACTGCATGCTCTTACATTCTTTGTGGGGTTTTCATTTTTTAAATTGTATTTCCTTCTTAGCAGAAGCAGGGTAAGAATTATTTATTGGACTGGAAGAGAGTATTATTTCAACCTATGAGTAACAGTTAATGAGAAGAGACTCAGAACATGTGAAATACTCTATTCCTGTGGCTCATGGTTCTAAAAAACAGAACCTCAAATCAGACAGGTTTTTGCCTTTTTCAGGCCAAACCAAAACATGACAGTTGAGATATAGCCAAAACCAAAACAAAATCCACCTCCCCCATATCATTTGTAGTTTTTGTGCAGTGGAATATTTGTATTTGGCTGCCCTTAGCTAAGTAAAAATAAACTTTGCATGGGTGGGATTGGCCCTGTGTTCCTTCTGGTCCTCTGTATTTCAATGCATCTGATTTGCCTCTGAAATTCACTTTCTTCTCTGAAAAGTCTGTGGTAGTCTGCTGTGGAGAAGGCCACCTTATCTGCTACTATTCAACATGGTGACAGTGTATTAAAGCTTTTGTTTGCTAATCTTTAACCTTGTAATTTTTCGCAGTGCTTTGCCAGCATAGGACAAGGTTATTAAGGCTTTGGCTACAAATTGAAAGTGGTGGAAAGGGAACCTAGTTGAGGACCAGGCTGGGAAGTCTCACTAATTTTGTCACTGCTGCCATTTCACTTGCTGCTACTGGCTCTTGAGGGAATATAGGTCTGTCTGGGTGATATTGAGGTACTATGTTTCTTATGTGTAGCTCAGAGTCGTGGATCATACCTTCTGTGCATTTACTACAAGCCACATGCCTCATTCAAAACAAATACACATATTCCCAAACTTAAACTCAGTTTAGTCTGTGGCCTTCTCTTCCCTTCTCTCCTACTATGTCATAAAAAGAATATATGCAATAGCTGAATCCAAACCAAATTCCCAATTCCAAATGCGCCCAAACTTTCTGCATGCTGGAATCCAAACCCATATCCAGATCTGAATTACATGTTTGATCTCAGTCCCTCTAGTAGGCTCATTCAAACCTAGATCTGAACATCCCAGAACTTGGGAAGTTTGAAATTCAGATCTGGATTCTGTCATATTGTTTATAATTTACACGTGTATTTTTAGAGAAATTGGATATACTTAAGTTGCAGTTATGTTTCTCTGAAGATATGCACTCCTTCTGCCCCTCATCTCCCGTCAAAATTTGCAGAGGAACCATTTCAAGGTTAGTAGTTATCTTTATATGTTTTTATTTGAAACATTAATTTTCAGTCATTTTGTTTTGGGATTTGCTGTTTATTTTTTTAAGGAGCCATTGCTTTATGTACTGCCCAGAACATACTGGATTGTTCCAAGTGCTATGGCTAGAGTCCAGGCAGTATGTGATTATCAGTAGTGGGATAGGTGTGCCCTAGCTTTAGAGACCAGAAACTTGAGCTCTGGGAGATTCATCTGTCTTATGTTGGGGAAGCACATGACCCAGGCTGAGAATTCTGCACAGTAATATATTCAGCGAATCAGAATTACAAGTAAGTAATTCCCCTTTAGATAACAGAGTTAAAATAATTTTACTGGGCCATTTGAAAAAGTAAATTTTCTGTGGTAGTAGCCTAACTAAAGAACAGTATCCCAAATGAATGGTTTCCTATTAAAAAATAAAGTTGGAATGACTTAGCAGTGGACAAATACTATAGGACCGTCATCTGGTTGTGATGAAGTGTATAGCACAACAGGGAATACTTTGGTTCGGGTTATGACAGTTGGTCTAGCAGACACAGACTTAATAAGTCTGGGACAGGATTTCCAGCTAAAATTACACAATAAAGAAAGAAACTCCAAGTGCATGCACTGGCAGATTGGGCCACAGAAGGGAACTGAGGGCTATGAACATGAGAAGGATAAATAGAAGCTGGAGAGTGCCTCTGGGTACTGAAAGTGCATAACTTGTAGACATTGGCTAGGTCCTTTTCCTCATCATCACACCTATGAAAGGCTAGGGCCCAGTTTCCTCACAACTGTCTCTTAAAGTTTCTCTCTATGACTGTTATGCTCACACTTCAGCTGACAGAGTACAGGTTTCATGTTGTGGGGAGAATGTTCTCAGTAACAAGCCCACAGTTGTTAAATATACTTCCTCAGGAAGCTGATTCCAAACAAGATCCCCCAAATCACATGACCTTCAAGCACACTTGTCGGCACACCTGTTTAAATGATGATTTTCCTAATAATCTTGTGATAATGAGGGCTCAACCACTAGAACCTTATGGTAAAGAAACAGCTTTAAAGCAGGGAGAGAAGAGTTGTGCCCCCTCGGAATAATTTTGATGTATCTTTAATCATTGTGAGGTGCTCAAATAAGCCCATGATTAGTGCTTTATGTATGCCTATAAATAAATAAATGATAGTTGGAGAACATTTGATATTAAAGAAGTCATCATATGAAATGCATATGGGAAATATTTAATTAGCTATGACGAGTGAATTGACATGCAAGTATTCTATATTAAATTGTACAATTTGCTCTGAGGAACACAGGATCTTCCTTACTGCACAAAAATGAAAGTATCTCTAACAAAATAAGGTCCTCCTCCTGTTTAAATCAATAGAAAAAATGCATTAACATCTGTAAGTAGCACCTACTACAGGCTCTAGAGTAAAGGTTCTGTCATGGTTTTCATTATAAACCCAAGTTTTCAAGTATGATAAATTATTACTTTTTCAATATTAGTCAAGTAATTGAAAGAAAGATGATAAAGAGAGAAATAAAAAGAGGACAGGACTCTAGTAAATGTTTCAAAAGCATATGGACATAAATAGAGGAACAAGTGAAAACAAGGGAATAAAACTGCTGGGAACTAGAAATATTGTCATGTGGTCCATGTAATAAAATATTAAGGTCAATATTGTCAAATTCAGTACTGTAGTCTAAAATAATGAGGAGGGGGGCTGAACCATGATCACTAGCTAAGATTGAAGAGATCCTCAACTCCTGTAAGTGGAACAGAGCAGTTTTGTGCTATGCCAGAGATGAAAAATCTATCCTAGTTGGAAACAATCAAAGAGATTATTATTAACAAGGTGTTTGGAAAGTTAAGAACAGAATATTTTTAAAGAACTTTACCAAGAAATAGAAGGTTAGAAAAAGCATAATAGTTAGCTATGAGATTTGAACTGCATAACGACTTCTTAAGGAAAGGTGAAGGGAAAGTAGCCACTTTAAAAGCTTCAGGAAATGTGTCGCTGAAAAAGAGATCATTAATAATAGCTGTTATGTGGAGGGAGAATCAGAAGACAGAAAATCATCAAACATGAGGTAGAGTAAAGGTTCTAGTGTTTTTATATAAGGTGAAGATAATCGACTCATAGGTAGAAACAGAGAAACTGCACTAGATAGTAGGGAATGATAATGAAAATGTATGGGGAAAAAAGAGTGCACAGAATTAACAGTGATCTGATGTGCATTATAACAATTTTTGTAATTGAAAGTTTCACATTTATTAATCACAAAAACAGTATATTCAACTTCATTCAAAAACAAATGGTGTGTGAGGAGAAAAAGATGGTTGGGATTATCAGCACCTTGCAAGATGATAGATACATAAAACAGGGATTCAACTTGAGAAGGATTTCCAAATTTCAGAATGCACAGTAAGTCCCAAAGTATACCATATTTCAAAACTAAGAGGTCTTCGTGTCAGAATGATCAAGAACTTAAATAGACTTTTAGGGGAGGAAGGTCAATAGAAAAAAACAGAGTTATAAACATCTACATATAGCTCAAATGGATCAAGAATCAGTGAATGGTGACATGAGGACATCTTAATAATATGATAATTGTATGATGGAGTGGCAGGAGCCATTTCATAGTTTCATTTATAACTTGATTTCCATTATAAGACCGATTTTGACCATAACCTAAAATCCAAAAGTCGTGGGTCTCAAAATTGATAGGTTATATCTGGAATTGATGTAGATAGAATTTTTCTACCAAATGTGAAGTGAAACAGACAAGAAGTTCTTTGAATTATGACACCCTAAAACAGAGTTTTGTAATTTTTCATCTTTCCTCCCCACTCCTCACTTTCTAGCAAAAATACTGCAGACCTGCTAACTCTATGGGTTTTCCCCATAGACTACAGGTTTCAGACCCTCCTATGGGCCCGCAAGGAAAACGATTAGTCTCTAGGGAAGTCCCTGCCATATTAGCTATCCTTCCTCATTTCTCCACATCTTGCGGAGAAGCTCTGAATCAGAGGTTGCTGCATAGGCTGGTAGACAGACCAGTTCCTCAGCAGGGTGGCAGAGCTGACACCTGCTTAGCTGTGCAAACAAAGTGCAAATTGCTCCATCTATGGTTCCTGTTCAGGGCCGGCCCACAACATTTTGGCACCTGAGGCGGGGAGCTCAAATGACGCTCCCATGCCCCCTCACTTTGGCCAAAACTTTGAAAGGTCTCAATTCTGCCTTCTTCCTGTTCTACTCCTCTCATGGTACTGCTCTGCTACCTACCCCAATAAAGGAGAACTAACAACTTAAAATGCCTGTTAAAAAATTTTTTAGGAACACTTAACTTTCAAACGCCTGAACAGCAAATGTAACTTTTCTTGTCTGCATAGTAAACACTGCCATTTTTATTTGTTTGAATAATCAAAGTGGAGCTTTCCGTGCTTTCCTTGGTTGCAAAGATTTGAACTGCTTCCTGAAGGTCCATAGTCTGGGCCAGCTCATGCTCTATTGAGATGGTTGCAAGGCTGACCGGCCTCTCCTGTGTCATTGTGGAGCGTAGATGTGTTTTTATTAACTTCAGCTTGGAGAAGCTGCGTTCTCCACTGGCAACTGATACAGGAAGTGTTAGAAGTATGCGTAGAGCAACAAAAGCATTTGGAAAGAGGGTGGTCATCTTATTTGTGCACATATATGCCAGAACAGCTTTTGGAGTTGATCCTGTTGAAATGTGTCTTGAAAGGGCTTTCAGTTCATCCCCTAAATCACTCACATCAATATCATGCATGTCATCATGTGTCAACAATGTCTCTAGTGCCCTGCATTGCTGGTGTAGCTCTTCTTCAGGTATAGTGAGGAGTTTTGGAATATCATACAACATCCCAAATATACTGCTGTGTTCCTTGAGCTGCATGAAACGTTCTTCAACTGACTGTATTGCACAATCTAGCACCTGGTTAAAGAATTCAACTTTGAATTGTTGTTTGGGATCTCTTATGGGATTATCCCGTGCCTCGTAATCAAAATGTCGTCTTCTTCTGGGTGGGAAAATAGCTTCAGTGTGAAGTTCCTCTGCCAACTTCTGTGCACTCTCAGAATGTTTTGAAATCCCTCATCTGACCAGTAAGACTGTAGGTCTGACTTTGCTTTCTCCATTTGTTCCATTGCTCCAGATATATCAAGGTCAGCACCTTGGAGTCTCTTGCTTACAACATTATTTCAGATAGTATGTCATGCCACAACACTTAGCCACACAGAAATTTGAAGTTATGTATGTTTCTGGTGATTCCATTTCCCTTTGCCACTGTTCTCCCACGAACAGTTCCTGTCATAGCATTATCCTCCATAATGGCAACTATGGCATCATCTATCTTCCCAATTTGGTGTTTGATAGGCTTTATCGCCTCCACTCGACTTTCCCATCATGTGGCACTCAGTGGTTTCAGCGTCAGAGAGGCTGTTCCCAGATGTTGCTTCAAAATTTGCCATTGATGAGTTGATGCAGAGAAAAATACATAGATGCTTTGAATTACATTAAAAAATTCAGCAACCTCACTAGAAGCTGATGCTGCATCACTGACCACGAAGTTCAATGAATGAGAACTGCATGGGACAAAAAAAGCTCGAGGGTTTAACTCTCGGATCCATGTCTGCACTCCTCTGTTCTTTCCTCTCATGTTGGCACAGTTATCGTAGCCCTGACTTCTCATGTCAGCTATTGCAATTCCTGTATCTTCCAGCTTTTTAAGAAGCACATTTGTCATACCAGCTCCTGTAGTATCATCAATGTCAATAAATTCTAGAAAATGCACTCTGACCGTCACCATTGCATGGACATTTTCACTAGGTTCTGTTGTTACAAAATGCACCATTAAAGTCATTGTTCCGTATGGCTGATGTCAGGTGTGCAGTCCAGAATAACAGAATAATATCTTGCTGACTTCAGATCTGCCACAATCTTCTGTTTGACTCTTGTTGCCAGTAACTGTATGATCTCATTTTGAATTGTTTTTCCAAGGTAGTGGTGTGTGTAAATTTCTTGGGTGGTGACTCTTCTTAGATGCTCCTGGAGTACAGCATCAAACTCAGCCATCAGCTCCACAATTTTAAGGATGTTTCCATTGTTTGGCACATACAGATGATCTGAAGTGCCACTCAGTGCTAGGTTTTGGGTAGCAAGCATTCTCACAATGGCAATGAGCCTTTTCAGAACATTTTGCAAGTAAAGAGACTCTGATGCAATCGTCTCTTGATGCTGATCATCTATGGTGGCCTTTAATCTTAGTCTCATCTCAAGCTCTTTCCACCTATGGAATGCTCGCTGGTGATTTGCTGCCTTCTCATGGCATGCCAGATTTGCAGCTAGATTTTTCCAGTCCTTTGTTCTTGTAGAACCCAATGTGGCTGGAACATTAGACTGGACGAGTTTGCAGCATTCTGGATTTTTTGAGTACCTAAGCAAACCTCTCCACATTGTCACCATTGGGAATTTCACTCCAGTAATGTGTTGGATGGAAACTTCTATTTTCATTGTCTTTGGGGAACATGAAGTTTTTCACTTGCTGTGGCACTTGCAGTACAAGGAAGTCCCTCAGGCTACTGCTCAAGTGGGATGATCCAGTCCTGGATCATCTTGCGCCTCCACCACACTCTTATCTGATCTACACTTTTCTTCGGGAATGTGCATGGTTACATCCATTTGAGATGAAGATATGAATGCTGCAGTAGCTGCCAGGTCACCTGCACTCTGACAAACTGGAAGATCAGGCATCTCCTCACCATTCACATCCTCACTGGGGCCGGAAGGCTCACAGTGAACATTTGTGTCTATGTATCTCAGGAGAGCTCCTTTCTGCTTATACAGAAAAGCTTCCTTTGCTTTCTTTTTCTGAATGCTGTTCCAGAGGGGCGTTTTCTTCTTTCACTCATGACTGCTGTACTGAGCCAGCTATAGTGGCTCTCAACACTCAATTGAAGGGGCCAAATAATCAGGCTGTTAGCAGGGCCTGAGTGAGGGAAGATATAAGCATCTTAAGGGCCTAACTGGCTCCTACTACTTCAGTTGACTGCCTGTTCTCCTCAAGTGGGTTCAGGGAAGCAGTAGGAAACAGGATGCTCCCTGAGAAGCTGGTGTTAATCATTCCAGGCTCCTGGGGGTGCTAGAGAGGTTCATAAGAGGCTCACCCCCCTATCTCTCCCTGCAGCTCCTGCTGCTTTCTGTTATTCCCTCTCACCTTTTCTCCTGCCTGCCTGTTATGTCTCTTGTGCCCTCCTTCCTCCAGCACAGCACTCCACCATCTCTGTGCATCTAGAGCAGAGAGAATACATATTCACCAGCAGCAGACACAATTTTCTACACTCTGGGTCCTAGTGGTTCTCCCCCTCCCCCCACACATTCACACACACAGTCTGGCACCTGAGGCAACCGCCTCAGTTCGCCTCATGGTAAGGCCAGCCCTGTTCCTGTTGCCTCACCTCCCCTCTGCTCCGCAGTGTCCCCATATGCTTTTGTTCTTTCTGGTCCAATACTCCTAACACCCAATGACCTGGCTCTGATCTCCTACCACAAGACATCTTCTGGTAGTCTTTTGGGCAGGCCCAATGTATTCTTTCCATCCCACTGTTTTCACTCTTCCCCAAGGAGACCCACTGCACTACAGTCTTACCGAGCACTAGCAACATGGGGGGAAGTATCACTGCCCTTCTATCACCAGCCAGAGCCAGGCCTCACTGGCAGACTGAACTAGTCAAACCTCAGAGATCTCTGCGTCTCTTTAATTGTCTGGATTTCCCTATCACAGGGGGCATGGAGCTTCCCTCACCACAAAGTAGCTCCCCCCACCCCGGGTCATGTTTCTCCTGGGTCAGACACTGCACATTTCAGTTGCCTGTGGGGCTGGGTCCTACCTGATGGGCAAAGAGAAGCATCTCTTTCCCTGATGAACATCATCTTCTCTGTGAAGATTGGGAAGGCAGTTGCCATTGAAGGTGTCCCCCGTGAAGATGGGGGGAAATAACTATCACTGAAGACAGTGGGAGAGAGAAAATAGGCTATCAGCTCCTCGCCCCCTCCAAAGAGATTCCTCTGGTCAGAGGAGCTGATTCCTAGGGGTTTAGTATGAGAGTTGGGATGGTGGTGGGGAGGTCAGGAGAGCACCATAGTGGGAGGGAAGCAGATGGGGAAATGTGGGCATGGAGTTGCCGAGTCTGGGCTTGTGGGGAATTGGAGCTTGAGGTACAGAAGAAGAATAGGTTGCCAACAGTCCTGAATTTTGTCAGACAATCTTTATATTCAAGAGATTTCCCCACCTCCCTCAGTTATGGAAATTCCCCTGAGATACTCTAGCCAAGGATAAGATACACTGGTCTGGGCACTAGGTGTCCATGAATTCAATTTCATTTCCTTCAATAACTGCTGTTAATATTTCTGTGCATGTATCCTTCCCAATGAAGCAGACAAGCAGCTTTTCCCTTTTTATGCTTCTTGTCAGCTTGTAGGAGGAGAGAAGAAGATATCTACTGTAGGGGCCAGAGCCAGTGATCTTGGGTGGAGGGGGTGTGAATTGTGAATTAAGAGGCTGGCTTGCATTTAGCAGGGAACAGAGGATGGAGCCATGGCCTTGGAGGGAGGAGTGAGCAGGGAGCCTCGTTTGAAGAAAAAAGGGGTTGAAGTGAGGCAATCAATTAGGATCTGGGAGATTTGAGGGGAAATGGGATGCACTGATACCTTTGTTGGTAGGAATAAGGAGGAGTTGGGGCATTGAGGAAAGGCTTTCTGGCTAGAAGAAAGGGAGTCAGATATTAGAACCAGGGAGACAAGAACATGGGAGGAGCCAGTTGCATAGGGATTAGGAATATCAGGATATTTTCCCCGCAGAAAGTAGAGACAGGTATAGGAGCAGGGAGCCTCTAGCATTTCTTCTGAATGCCAGGAAGCATCAACCTTCCCCTGGGCTGAGGGTGCTCAAAATCTCACAGGCAATGCTCAGAACTTCACAAGTATGGGAGACATGCAAAGAAAGGAGATGGTGAGCTGTGAACCGTGTTCACAGGATCACAGTTAAGTAGTTTGTGTGCTTTCTCCACGAAGTGCAATTTTGTCTGTATATTTCCTGGGTTTCTGATGTTTAAGGACTGTTTTGTTTTATAGGTTTTTTTTAAAAAACAAACAAACCAATAATGTCCTTGAAAAATAATAGATACTCAGCCCAATATTGAAAAATAATAGATACTAGGTACTTGCAACTTTAACTTCACCTTAATGTCATTTTTTGTGTTGTGATAGTAGCAGTGAATTCAGGAGGCTGATTAATCATAATTCTTAAAAATATTTAGGCCAAATGCAATCAAACATAAACCAAACAGAAATCAAACAGAAAACCATCAACAAAAGTTAGAACCTAGTTATTAAACTAAAGAGAAAAAGGGGAAAAAAACTAAGAAAAAGACAGAGAATTGTGTGCTAATGGATGGGGAAATTAAAAGGTAAAAGAAACAAAAGAGACAAACTTTGAGACAAATTAATTAAATGAATTATTGATGCAAATGTTGAAATCTCTAATAAAAATATTGGCTAAAGAAAGTTTGTGGAAAGATTATTAGAAAATTCCATTAAAGCAGGGGGATTTAGGCTAGCTAGTAATTAAATGTCAGAGATGTTGAATACATTGTCTGGAGAATGCAGGTTGAGTGAGGGAATGAAGGGGGTAAAAGGCATTCAAGACAAATAAGGAGCTGAATAGAAAATGTAATATTGGCCCTAATAATAATTGCAACAGCTACAAGAGGGGACTTTTCAAAGTACTTGCAGCAAGGATGAGGTGCTTCGTATTGGAGAAAGTACATGAAAAGAAGGATGTCAAACTGAAGTCCAGTTAAATATATCAATACCATTAGCAAGAATAATGTCATATTTTAAGTGACTTACTGCTTACTGAACATATATGAATTTTGCACAAATTTATAAGAAAGGCATCAACAAGCAGTGGCTGCAAGTACAGGTGGAATATAATTATATAACCAGAGTAAATGATTAAGAGCAAAAGAAGGAAGAATAAGACAAAAGTAGTTATGAAGATCTTTAAAGAATGGAGTGCACGTGATGGGGAAGAAAATAAAAAACAAACAAATAAAACCCAACAATATAATGGATGCATTGTAACTAGACAGTTACAGGATAATTAATGGGGATAGGGATGATTAATGGAAGTTGAAATTAAAAGAAGTGATGTAAGAGCAAAGAGTACTACAAGGTCATCTATAGCAATGAACTATATGAACCCTGACATGTTTACAATGGGTTTTAAACAGAGTGAACTGATCCTAAATCATAGCTTCTTGAGTGGGACAGAGGATAAAGAAAGAAAAGGATGTACCACAGCATGATGGGGAAAATGGCTGTCTTAAAAAATTAAGTCTTTTCAACAGCTTAAGCCTCAGAGAGTTCTTCGGTAACATGTTTTGTCAAATGGATTTTTGTCCTTCACTCAGTATTTTCATTCAGTACATTTTCAAACCCAAAATGTCATTAAAATATCTTTAAAATTATATTAAAATGCAACAGAGTTTAGATGAATATCTGAATTAGGCTGAGTTAGGTTGCTCTGTCTACTTAGTATAAATGTCTCAAGAGTAATTTAAGGGTATGTGTGTTCTGGTTATTCAAGGCAATTTGAAGTTCCCAAAATCCAGCAAGAGAATCCAGTTTAAAATATCATTTCCTACAGCTATGGATTTCAACTTGAGATGGTATCTCAAAATCACTTTTTGTAGCAACCTAGTGCTTTACTAAATGTTGGTAACACAAATCAATCTGGCATTCCCAGAAGCCCAGGGAGCATTCTCA
The DNA here is from genome assembly GCA_037349315.1 of Chelydra serpentina. Taxonomy (NCBI): domain Eukaryota; kingdom Metazoa; phylum Chordata; order Testudines; family Chelydridae; genus Chelydra; species Chelydra serpentina. The sequence continues at coordinate 86,051,230 of JBAIAC010000002.1, forward strand.
CACAGCTTTCAGAGTAAGAGCATTCAGCCTGCAATGGTTAATCTAGAATCAGGGATATTTCATAAGAGCATACAGTAAAAAAAAAAATCTCTTAACAGAAGTAAAGGATTCAGCTACAGAATTGTTCTGTCCAGGAATGCGTACATCTCTCCGAGTATTTTAGACAGGAGATCAATGAACTCCAATCACATTATGGTGTCTGAGAACAACTTGCAAGCGATTTTTTAAAATGTATTATTTAATAATAATTAATTCAGGAATTAGAGTTGTGTGCAAACGTTTTGTGCAAAAATTAAACTGGCTATTTTTTTTAAAGACTAGCAAATTTTGCTCCTTTTGTCAGCTTCATAAGGGCTACAAACATGTGCCTTTTTCCTTTCAATTTCACAAGTTTTTTCAATAAGTGAAAACAGTTTTTTCCTAGTGATGTTGTTTACACTTACTGAAAATGAAATATGTGTGTCATGAACTGGTTAATGTTTTTTTTCTATACATGCATTTGGAAACTGAAGATCAAATTGCTTTGGTATATTTTACAAGATGAATCTTGGGAATGAGTGAATCAGTTCAAATTAAATAAGAACTGACGCAAACTTTAGCTCACCTCTGAAGGTGTGAGTGCTACCATAAGTCAGATACATCACACTTCCGAAAATGAGTCCTGAACTCATAAAACACTATTGCAAAATATTTAAGTAGCCTAGAGTTCAGATTTTGTAATTTCCAGTCCACACCTAACATCCTAGTGAGGTGGAGCAGTTTTCAGGAGGCAGGAGATCTGAGCAACACCTACAGCCTTATCCAATACCCATTGAAATCAATGGAAAGCCTAACTTTAACTTCAATGGTCTTTGGATCAGACTCTCAAGGATTAATTGGGTGACTCTGTTTGTGTGTGAAAGGGGACATTTCTCTCTTCTTCTTCTCCCTATAGCTCTAGTGTGGGAGGCAAAGGAGAGCACACAGTCTTGGTTGGGAATTAACATACATGAAGGGCCCACCACACCAGCTACAAACGAGAAGGGAAGGGAGCTGCTGAAAGCTGTTTCTGGCCCTTGTACAGCTTTCTGGAAAGCTGGGGAGCAGTATGTTATATTCATGGCATACAAAAAAGTTTAATAAAAACATAAAATACTCTTGCTGGAAGGTTACACAACTTTATTTCTTAGACTTCAGAATGATAACAAAAAGAAACCACAAAACAGAGACAAAGCAGGCCGTGCCCCAAAAAGGCACAACTGAACCCACCTTACTCTAAGATGACTCACTTAGTCTGACTGTTGAAAGATCCAAATCACTTCCTTCCCTGCAGGACCCCTAGCCTGCAAGCAGGACTAGGAAAACCCGTATATATTAGAGTGATGGCTTTTCATTTTAACACAAATTTCAATACGCCACACAGAAGAAGGAGTTTTTGCTTCTCTGGGGCCTTGGATCTTCCCCTTGGCTATAACTGATGTTGTTTACTTAACTAGCTGACCTGGTGGCTTCCTCATTCACTTTGCTCCCCTTAGATGTCTGCATGACGGAGGAGGAGACTGACACCCTAAACATGTCAGAGTTTGGGTGGTATTGTATTTATTTAGAATATTTTGTTGTTGATAACTGGAAGTTAAGTCAGTGGCTTCAAAGAATGCCAGGGATAACCGTAAATACATGTCATTATATTTACTCTGCACTAAAAAGTTAAAAATTCCTTTTAAAAATGTGGGGCATCTGTCACAAACAGTAATCTGAGCTCTAGAACACTTCAGGGCTTTGTGTGAGGCCTCTGTTTGGTCAAGCCTTTGAAATACCTTTGTTTAAATTTAATCAACGGGATTGGGGAATATTGTTATGGCCAGAGAGAGGGAGACTGTTCTATTGTCGGGCCTTTTAGCAACTTGAAGGATTTGTTTTTTGCTGTTTTACAATTGATTGTTTTTATTGATGTAAGGCGTCCGAGTGCTTGTCACTCACTACCAATCTAAGGGCCTCCTTCACACCAGTTTTACACTGCTGTAACTTCATGGACTAAAAGAGTAGAGAATCAGGCCCTATATTTCAAGATAACTTTAAATGCCAGCAGCTTACCTGTTAGTTTGTTTTGTTGTATTAACTAAATATGAATGGATGGGTGAAAGAGTCCTTTGTACCTTTCCTTTTAAATTGTGTTTTTAGGCAATTTAAAAACTAGTATCACTGTGACGGTGAATGCAATTAGTCAGCTTATTCCCACCAGGAAGACCCATTTCTTCATCTGTCCTAGGATTTTCTGTGGTTGACCTCTTTCTCCTCTGTGTAATTTATCTATTCAGAAAGGAAGGTTTATCTTGTGGTTAAAGCATAGAAGTGGGAGTCTAGAGAGATTTAGGTTCTGCCGCAAATTTCCTGTGTAACCTTGACAGTTGTTTATACCAAAATTCTCAAAAGTGTCCACTAACTTAGGGTGTTTCAATTTTGGGGTGCCCAATTGGGTATCTAACATGAAACACACAAAAATAGTGGACACACTTGAAAATGTTTTCCTTCATTTCTCTGTGATTCAGTTTTCTCATCTGTAAAATGGGGATAATAATACCAACCTCACAAGGCTGAATCCACTAAAGTTTGTAAAGTGCTTTTATAACTGTGGATGGAAGGTGCAGTGAATATTCAAAGTATTATTAATAGTGCAGCTAGTGAATTTTCTGAAAGGTGCTGGGCTTAAGTCTTCTAAAACATCTTATTTGAGCTTTAAAAGTTCAGCCAGGAAATGAACTATAGGCTATTCACCAGGCTCAAAGACTTATGCTGCTATAGCATTTAATCAGCAAGGGATACAATCTCAATTCAATTCAGGTTTTCCAGAGAAAGTACATAAGTTGCTTATACATTGTAAATAACACAGTACAAATACACAAATATTATTCAACTGTATTCAGTAATTCTGAAATAAAAAATACAATTATAATAGCTGAAAGTGTAAAAAGAGAAACTATAATTCCTGTGAACTTCCAGAGGAGCAATATGGCTTCCATTTTAAAAATAATAGATGCTCACTTGCCTCTATTCACTTAGATATCATCCATCCTCTTTTCCTCTGACTTGCCTCCCACCCCAAGTCACCCTCCTCCAAAACCGCTACAGTAGTCGAGGGAACTAGTATCCAGGTGAGTGCATAATGCGTTTTCATTTTGCACATGTACATTATGGCTTTTTAAAAACTTTCTTCCCATTGGCAGAATTCTGGTTTAAATTTCTGGTTAAATACATGGTTTAAAGAATTTGTAGAGGGAGGATGTGCCAAACCCCTTTTTCCATGGCAAATAAGCTAAACTTTTTGTCAGGCTTTCTGCAAGTCTTAAAAGATAACATTCACTCTTTCTTCCAAGGTATTTCTGAACATAAACAAAACACACACTGTCTCCACTGACATGGACAAATAAGTCATACATTTGTATTTATATTTATAATACTCTGATAGCTAACAGAGAAACAACACAAGACACATAAAAAGGGGTGAACGTAACTGCTGGTCAGCAAGTGAAGAAAAGAATAATGCTGTTATAGTACAAACATGAAAGAAAGAAAGAAAGAAAGAAAGAAAGAAAGAAAGAAAGAAAGAAAGAAAGAAAGAAAGACATATGCATATGCTAGTTAATGTAGCATCTCCCAGGGTACATATGGAGGGGTGGGAAAAGGAAAAAGCAGCGTATGTCTCCCACTTAAGAAATGTTCTTTTTCCCACCACAAGAATCCTTTTTCTACATATTAAACAAAGAAACAAAACAAAATCTAGAAGGGAGATCTATGCCTTCTGTTGGCCTTAGTAAGACTCTGGAAAGGCTTAGAGTTCTCTCTGAGAAAACATACCTGATTTGATCAACAGGATGATAGGGCTAGGTATCAGTTTCTGAGAACATATTCATTTTTTTTCTTTCTTCCAGACTGGAGGGTCGGAGAAACAAGGCTTTTACTCCAGATCCCTTTTTCAGCACTGTCAGTTACAGCAAGTAAAAAAGGGTGCTGAAAGATGTTGTTTTACTATTCCTCTTGTTCAATGCGTGTGTTAATGTCCGAGATAGAGAGATATCAATATGCCCGTGACCCTCATCTCCTTTGCATCAGATCTATTCAGTACAATCTCAAATTTCTGATGTTTAGATGATATTGGAACTTGGATAAGGGCTACTTGGGTGTAGCTCAGTCCAGGCAAAACAGAGGTAATTCTGTCCAGTTGGGAGAAGCATCTGGAGGAGATAGGCGAGCTGATATTTCTTTCTTGATATAGCGGTTTTGCCCTACTTTTGCTAGTAGGGTGTACTACTAGCAAATGTGGGTCTTTTTTGATCCCCAACTGCTTTTAGATGGTCAGTTAGCAGCAGCAGCTACCCTTTCTAAATATAGCAAGAATATGACCTTTCTGTGGGATGCAGACATTGCCACAGATATCCCTGCCTTTGTTTCTTCAAGACTGGATTACCATTGTGCACTTTAATTGAGGTGACACTTTAAGGTATGTCTGCACTTTGAGCTGGAGGTGCAGTTTCCAGCTCAAGGAGACATACCTGTACTAGTTCTGCTTAAGCTTGTGTGCTAAAAATAGAACATAGACTGGAGGTGCGAGTGATGGGAGGGGCTAGATGCCATGAATATGTACCTACCATCTTGGTGCTCAGTCAGAGTTAGTGCATGTATCTCTCCTCAAGCTGGAATTTACACCTCCAGCTTGAAGTGTAGACATATACTTTAGGTGAAATCCTGTCCCCATTGAAATAAATGGGAGTTTTCCCATTGACATCAGTGGGGCAAGGTTTTCACCCTCAAACTGCGGCTAGTGCAGCTCACTTATTTAAAGGAGTTTATACCAGGGAGTTTAGCAAACCTGTGCTTTGTAGTCAATATTAGTTTACAAATAATTTCTAGGTGCAATTCAATGTGTTGGTTTTGACCTAACAGATCCTTATGGTTTGGGTGCTGGCAGCTTTAGAAATAGCCTCTTTCCTCACTGATCCTCTCAGGAACTGAAAATTAGTTGAGGAACTGAAACTTAGAGCCTTCAGTTATAAGCAACTGGTGGCCGAGGACAGGACTTTTTGAGTGAAAGGCAACTGTTCTTATGGGGCTGGAGTTTTTTGACCTTTAGGAGATGCTGAAAGGCCTAACTATTTACACTGGCTTTTGCCTGATTGGTCATAGGGAAGGGGTTATGAGTTTTTTTGGCGTGGTAGTTTTTACTCCTTTAATTGATATTGTGTCCTTTTGTTAATTGTTAACTTTATTCCTTAAACAATGTACATTGTACATGGACTGAGAGAGCCTAATCAGTGTGTTTTGTAAATCCCTTAGGCAGGGTGTGCCAGAGAGGTTAGATTGCCTAGCAGTTGCTAAAAACATTCTTGGTTCCTATTTACAAGAGTGCCCAAGTCCCATTGATGTTTGTTTATTTATTTATTTATTTATTCGTAAATTCATTCCTTTATTTTGAATTTAAGAAAATCAGTAGCGACCCCTCTTTCAGTGAAGAAATGGGTTAATTTCATAGCTAACTTGAAATGTTGTGAAAGGCTATGGTATTCTCTTATGCCATTATTACAGTACTAGTAGAAATAATCCCTTGCAGCTGTGGTAGCTCATGATAACACACAATAAATACCCATCAAGATATCTCTTGACAGCAATGAAATTAACTCGTGTCACCCCTCTGTCTAACAGAATGTGGTCCCAGTTTCTTCTTCGTATGCTGTTTCAGATACCAATAGGTTGATATATGAGGAAATGCATCAATTAGAAACTACAGCATATACTGTTTAGAGACCAAATTTTCACTGTCCGTATTGTAAATTTGGTAACAGGTGTTTGAACGAAGGTTGCGACATTATAGGTGAGCAGTCAAAAAGGAAAGAATTCATACTTAATGCCTCTTTTTCAATCCCTTCTACTTTCTTTGAACTTCAACAGGGTCTGTACAACTTCCCTGCATGCTAGTCATCATTACTCACAATAAATTGTTGTTGAGGTTGCAATCAACACCAAAATCCCCTGGTTCAGAATCATTTCTTGACTCAGAGCCTAAAGCCACTGCAAACTCTGCTGCTGCAGGGAGCTGTTTTGAAATTACATGATGATGAAGAAACTACCTGTTACTTACACCTACATTCTATCTCCTACCCTAATACTTAGGTTAAAGTATTTCCAGTTATACAGCCTTGAGAATATGGTATTGTTCTTTGTGATTAGTTGGAAAAAAAGGTGATCTTTGGGATGACAAAAATGGTTTTAGAAACAGAAAATGTCTATGCAGAACTAAAAGGGAAATCAATCCAGAAGAAATAAATGCTGAGCCATATTTTAAATTGTCTTGTTTTAGACTTTTTTTTTAAATGAAAGTTTCAAAAAAGCAATCAATTGAGACCAGAGATAAAATCCCATTATTTACCCACATGCAAAGTCTCAGTCTCTGGTTTGGAAAACTTGAATGTTTGAGTATGTTCTTCTAATCAAACAGATCTCACGTCACCAGCATGTTATCCAAACACTTTGTAGTCCCAGCGCAGTATGTGTTAGCCCCAATGCTGCTTTCAGTATTGCTTCCCTTGTGACAAGACCACTTTTGACTTTCATTTTTTATTTTAAGAAAAGCTCAACCGGAGTCATGGAATACCCTCAATTTCGTTCTTTTAATAAAATGGAAAAGTTAAAAGCAGCCCAGTCACAAGGGGAAGTGTTACTGAAAGCTAGAGTTTGGCCATCAGCATTACAGAAATAAAAGGCAGCTTTAAAAATAGAGGCTACTGGCTTTGCTGCTGCTCTTAGTGTTGCTTCCCCTGTGGTTGGGCTGCTTTTAGCTTTAATTTTTTATTAAAAAGCCAAATAGGATGCCTGAAACACCTCTGTTTTAGATAGAGTTTATTTCGGGAAACAAAAGCTAATAACCATATAAAAATAAACACAATATTTAATGTGCAGAATGTGTGCCCCAGCATCTGTGAACTAGAACAAATATTAATTCATCCTTTAAATAAAGCATATATTTGTTGTAAGGCCAGTGGACATTCCATACAGTGGATGTACATCTGACTCTAGACTTAGGCTTGTATAGCCTAGTGTTTCATGTAGTGTGACATTATAAATTGTAGCCGTACGAACTACTGGATTAATTGTTCAATATTAATTATTGAAGATGTCAGAAAAGGTGAGGCTCTGTCACAAACTAATGAAATGATATCTTGCTAAAGATGGGTTATCAACATTAGGACTCTAACATCTATGTTTTCAAAGTGGCAAGCAGGATTTTAACGGTGTGTCTACTGAGAAGCTAATACCCTGTGCAACACTTTGAAAGCATGAGGATAAAGGTTTAAAAGTCTGAGGTCATTAGAGTAAAGGTGTGTCAGCTTAAGTGTATGGTTCTGTAAGAGTTTTGATTGCATAGCCTTGGGATTGCTTTCTGGATCTTGGCTTCAGAACCTTCTGGCACCTCTACTCTCCTAGACACTGAACCTCTTAACTGATACATTGATTTAAAGATGTTTTAGAGACCCCAGCTGGGATCCAGCTGAAAAGGGTTAGAAAGCCTAGACCTATAAAAGCAAACATGAGAAAGTATCCTTGCTGCACTGAAGAGGCTCCCTCCCACTTTTATTTTCTGGCCAAGCTCAGTCTGTTTGAAAGTCTCCATCTTTGGCCCCCTTCCATAAACTACCTGCTACAATCTCCTACAGCTGTTCTGCTCTTGCTGTGGGGGAAAGACTGGTGTGTGACAGGAGAGGGGTAGATCTAGAGTGTACATGCGCAGCCAGTATGTATTTTAAACTCATCATACTTAGTGTCCCAATGAAATAACACCATCATTTACCCTGTGTATTGCATCCCCTCCCATTCCGTCATGTCATGTGGACTAGTATTTGTTTCCTTCCTCCACCTTTTTAAGTGTGTTGCCTTGATTGTAAGCACGTTTATGGGACAGAAATTGGTCTTATTCTATGTTTTGAAAGGGCCTAGCCCATTTGAGGGCTTATGTAAGTAATTAAAATAATTTTAAAATACTTAGTAAAACTATACCTACAAAAGGATACTTTGTATCTTGAGGAGCACATTGTCTGAAACCCATGAGGTTGGACTGGACAAGAGAGATGGAAAAAGAGGCCACATGCCAGTGGCTCTGGTAGGTATACATAGAGTCGTGGTTTCTGGATAGGAAGTGGAAGAATGGTGCCCTTGTTAACAAAAAAATGAAAGGGCTGAACCACTGTGCCTTGCAATGTAAGGGCTGAGTTAAGAGAGCTCTGGAGACTTTCATTAAATATTGCATCTGAAAAAGTGGGGTTTTTACCCACGAAAGCTTATGCCCAAATAAATCTGTTAGTCTCTAAGGTGCCACTGGACTCCTCATTATTTTTGTGGATACAGACTAACACAGCTACCCCTCTGAGACTTTCATTCAACATTGACTCACTTTTATAAACAGAGAGACAAGGTGAATGAGGTAATATCTTTTTATTGGACCAACTTCTGTTGGTGGAAGAGACAAGGTTTTGAGCTTCACAGTCCTCTTCTTCAGATCTGGAAAAAGTAACCAGAGTCACAGCTAAATACGCAGTAGGACAGATTGTTAAGCATAAAGGTTTAATACATATTGCAGGAAACTGCTTAAATGAAGTGGTAATTAACACTCTGAAGTTATAGGACAAAGGAAGGTTAGTAGGTTACAAATTGTCATAATGAGCCATAAAACCAGTGTCTCTGAGACCATGATTTTTAATACCTAGTTATGATACCTAGTTTAATATCTAGTTAGAGTTATGAATTTAAGTTCTCATGCTCATCTTTTGAAAGTGCTGTGCAGATTTCATTTGTGGATGAAGACCGATAGGTCAGACATGAAGTGATCGCTTTGTGAAAAGTGTTCACTCATAGATGATAGGGTGTTTTTATTTATTATTGTTTATCTGTGTTAGTCCATTTGAGAGCTTAGTCATTGCTAAGGGGGGAGGGATAGCTCAGTGGTTTGAGCGTTGGCCTGCTAAACCCAGGGTTGTGAGTTCAATCCTTGAGGGGGCCATTTGGGGATCTGGGGCAAAAATTGGGGATTGGTCCTGCTTTAAGCAGGGGGTTGGACTAGATGATCTCCTAAGGTCCCTTCCAACCCTAATATTCTATTATTGTTTGGTTTCATCCACATAGTTGTTGCAGGGGCATTTAGTGCACTAGATGAAGTACACCACATGGTGTGATAGGACTCATGGATCTTGAAAGATGTGTTGTGGGGGGGTGTTGATCATTGTAGCAGTGGAGAGAAGTCTGCAGGTTTTGCATCTGTTGTTCTGGCAGGGTCAGGTGCTGCTTTGAGTTGATGTGTCCTACCTAGTCTGTGGAGAGTTTGCTTATGATGATGAATATGGCAAGATTGTGGGATTATATGAAGGCCAGAAGAGGAGGTTCAGGAAAGATTTCTTTCAGGATTTGGTCCCCATCAAGTATGAGTTGTAACCGTTTGATGATACCCCGTATGGTTTCCAGTGTGGGGTAGTAGAAGACAACTAGGAGTATGTGATTGGTAGATTTTTTTTCTCTATTGAAGCAGGTTCTTTGGGGGTATTTGGGCAGCCTTTTCAATGATGCAATCTACTTGTCTGGTGGAGTGTCCTTGTTTGGTGAAGGCAGTTTTAAGTGTGTTAAGGTGTGTATCCCGGACTTCCACCTCGGAGTATATTCTGTGATATCTGAGTCTCTGGCTGTAGATAACAGATTTCTTGGTACATCTGGGATGGTTACTGGATCTGTGGAGGTAAGTGTGGTGATCCACAGGTTTCTTGTATATAGCTGTCTGTAGGGTCCCATTGCTAGTGCTGATCGTGGTGTCCAGGAAGTTGATGCTGGTGCGTAAGTGTTCCAGAGAATTTGATGGGTGGGGTGGTGGTTGTTGAAGTAATGATGGAAATCTATGAGGGAGTTTCTGTCATCTGTCCAGAGGATGAAAATATCATCAATTCATCTCAGGTAAATCATTGGCTTCTGTAGCGGGGTGGCACCCCGCTCAGGCCCTGAAGGGGCTTGAAACAGCCCAGGAGAGAGCTGTAGCTAGAGCAAGCAGCCCCAGGCTGAGTGGGAAGGCAGGCTCAGCGGGGGCCATGCCCCAATTAAGGCTCCGTTGGCCCTTATAAGTGGGCAGTGAGCCAAGAGCAGAGACACACTCTCTCTGCCTTTAGAGGGAAAAGGGCCTGGCTGCAAGGGCTAAGCAGGGTACCTTGAGTGGAGCAGGGCTGGGGAAAGGCTAAGGGAGCTGGGGAGCTCCGACCTGAGAAAACTCCAGGCTGTGGCCAACTGGGTACAGGGGTTGCAGGGGGCAGCCCACAGGTAGGCTGAGGCAGCAGGTCCAAACCCTCTTTGCCTGTGATGAGTGGCTTATACTGCAGTCTGCCCCAGGGCGCGGGGGCTAGCTGGTGAATGGCAGTAGCCTACGACTGAGGCGAGGTGGGGATAGTGGGTTGGGGGTTCCCCTGGGGAGGGGAGACCCAGATCTGTGGGGTACTGCCAGGGGGCAGCCCCCCAGTTAAAGGGGCACCGGGTCCTGGGAGGGACACGGGGCCAGAGCGGTCAGGCGGATCACCGGCCTGCAGAGGGCACTCCAGAGGCCAGACAAGCTAATTCCCGGAGAAACCAGCAGGAGGCGCCGCAGGGGTGAGTCGGAACCTGTCACAGCTTCATAGTACATTTTTCCAGAAATTTTTGCTAAGGTGGACCATGACGAAGTTAGCATGCTGGGGAGCCATCTAGTACCCATGGCTGTTCCCATGGTTTGGATAAAGCAGGCAAACACCTATCACCCATTGGTGAAGACTTTTCACATAGCAATCATGCCAGAAAGTATTATGATCCCCATTTTACAGTCATCATCCTCAGAGGAAATCTGCACAACACATTCAAAAGATGAGAATGGGCATTTAAATTCATAACTCTCCTAGACACTAAAAATCATAGTCTCAACAGAGACACTGGTTTTATGACTCATTACAACAGTTCGTAATCTATTAACTCTCCTTTGTCCTATGACTGCAGAGGTGTTAATTGTTTATTGGTCCAATAAAACTTATTACCTCACCTACTGTTGTCTCACTTGCAACATGTGTTAACCCCTTATTCTTAACATGCTGTCCCACCTGGTATTTAGCTGTAACACTCTGGTTACCTTTTCCAGAAGAAACTCAAAAGCTTGTCTCTTCCACCAACAGAAGTTTGTCTAATAAAAGATATTACCTTACACTCCTTGTCTTTCTCATATGCTAGGACCAAGACAGCTACAACAACATTGCAAACAACTTTTATAAACAGTGCATTTTGCTAAATTAGCTCTGGACACTTAATTTAAAACAACTATGTGAAAACAGAAACTTTCAGTTTGTATGGTAAGGCCCCAATAGTTATTGGACTCATATAATGAGTTACCTGAAACCCATATAGAATAAACAGAAAGCAATTGCTTTTACTTTATGCCCAAGGCAGAAAAGATGGAAGATCTAGCTTCTGAGCATATTGAAAAACAGACTTTATTTTTTAAACTATAGCTTATAATTATATAACTTTCCCCAGTACCCAGTTATTGGTGAAATAAGATTTTTCAATAATGTTAAAATCTAAATAGCATTATCTCTATTTTAAGTTCTTTAAAAGGCTGTAACTGATCTGATCCAAACTGTAATTTTTGGCAAATAATTTTGCCTATTGAAAGGTTCCCTTACTTGCATTTCTTAATTTTCTTTGGCTTGTGCCCTGCATAGAAACCAAAGGATAATTCGAAAGGCATTGCATTATATTCCTTATAAAATATCCAAAGGAAGGTTTAATTCTAAAAGTGCAATAAAGTTTTCCTTTGGAAATGTAAGGGAGACAGTAAATATTCTTCATTGAAGCTCCAATCTAGTCTAGTCTCATTTCCACTGCTTGCATCCGATAAAGTGGGTATTCACCCACGAAAGCTTATGCTCCAATACCTCTGTTAGTCTATAAGGTGCCACAGGACCCTTTGTCGAATCTAGTCTAGTTTAATTTGATACAAAGTTTCAAAATATGGTGCAAGGTTATGATGTAGATTTTTAAGTCATTTTCTGCGTATGTATGATAGCATCTACCCATTTTCAGGATTTGTTAAAATGAGATTTCCCTTTATAGAATTTAAAATTACAAGCTGTGAAGTTTTAAAGTGTACTTGTCAGAATTTGTAGGAGATGTTAGGCTTCTATTGCTTGTCTTTTTTTCCTTCTTGCTTGAAATGTAGGGCTATCTTGCAGTAAAATGTTTCTTACAGTATGTCACCCTATAAACATTCTCGGTGTGTCAGCTACTCAATCCAATCTTTCAGTCTGCATGGTTAAGGTATGTATGTGCATGTGTTTAATTTGAAAATATATTTCTTCACTGAAGGAACAAAAGTGAGAACTGACTGAGCTAATTGTGGGTTGATGATGCAGATTAGGGGATATGTTTTTCTCTGATTACTAAATATGTTTGATGAAAATCAAATTCATTAGTAAAGAATAAATGCACATGCTGTAATTAAGCTGTATTTACCTTTGACATATATCCATGTTAGCTGTAAACACCCACACCTGGTGGTTATAAACTTTCTGATGAAAGTGTCTCCTGCCAAAACACTGCTGTTCCATTGTAGATTAAAGCAAATGAGTTGTGGTTTATTATAGCTGGCTCATGCATATATAAACTGACAGAAAATTTCCATTGAATAGATGGTGTTTCAGGATTTTGCTAGTGGTGTACATGCATGTTTAGCAAAGGGGAGTGGAATTTCAGTTTGAACAGAGGATCATGGAATATGATTTGTAAAGGTGTATAAGAAAGGTGTCCTGACTTCATCCAGAGTACATAGAAAGGTGAGTCTGGAATGAGGAGGCAAAAGCAACTACCTATTGATTTCACACATTATTCAATAGAGTGAGCAGTTGTCTAGCAAATCGTAGCATTTCTTTCCTGCTTCATTTTTTTAAAGGTAAAAAAAATCATTTAAAAACCTAGTTCAGAATAATATTAAGGACTCAAATGGCAACATTAAAGGTTGCCCAGGCAATCTTACATAGTGTATTCATTATAATACAATCTTTTTTACAGATTCTTTTTTTGGGGGGGGTGGGGGGAAAGCGGGGGGAAGAGCCCTGCCTCATTTAGTGCACACACTTAGCAGTGACTGAGGCAGGGATGTCTAGTGAATTGGTATGATATCCAGAGCATCCCACCCTATTCACTATGCAGGTTGCATGATGTGCTGTGACTCAGACTGATGTCCATTGCTTCATTCATTGTGTAAGTTGTATGGTGTGAAGTGAATGAAGTGGGGATCTGCGGGAAATTGAAGATTAGTCTTGTATTCAAGGCACTAGACTGGTACCCAGGACATCTGGAGTCTATTTATCTCTTTGCCATAGATTTCCACTTCTCGCATAACTTTAGGAAAGTCCACTATTCGTTCTATGCCTCAGTTCTGCATCTGTGAAATGGGGATCATAATACTTCCTGGCTAAACAAGGATAGTGGGATAATTTATAAACATTTATCAGGCAATCATATACTGTTGTGATTGCAAAGAAAAGCCCAATAGAGAATGAAAAATCTTTATTCAGTGCAAGGTTTGGATGATGTAAAGTAAATAAGACATGAAGCTACATCCATGAGCAATAAGGATAAGAAGGTATATTGAACATCTGCCACATTCCCAGAGTACTTTCTACCCAGTTCACTCAATGAGGAGAAAAGTAGTAAGTGCTCATGTAATAATAGTGTAATACAAGTTACCTTAACTTTGTCATTTCCTGAGTTCTGAGTGCTTCACTTGCAGCCTTAAAGATCTTTTAGGTAGTTTTTTGGATTGCAGTCTATCTACATTCCCTCTGTTATAAATATTTGCAGGTACATCATTTCCTTTTAAATCAAATATGTTTACTGACTGCTAGGTGTTTTGAAAGGCAGTATAGTTTAGTGGAGAAAAAACTGGATTGGGACTCAGTAGACCTGGGTTCTGTTATCTGTCATATCATTGACCTGCTGTGTGATCTTGGGGAAGTCACTTCCCTTCTCTGTGCCTGTGTATCTAGCACAATGGAGCCCCAGTCTCGGTTGGAGCATTGAGGTGCTACCAAAATATAAATAATAACAATAATATTTGAATTGACAACGTGCATCTAAAGATGGCTGTTAATCAGAACGAGGCAACATTTAAGCAGATATCTTAAATGTGCCCTTGTTGCCAAGAAGGCTAATGGCATTTTGGGTTGTATAAGTAGGGGCATTTCCAGCAGATCGAGGGACGTGATCATTCCCCTCTATTCAGCACTGGTGAGGCCTCATTTGGAGTACTGTGTCCAGTTTTGGGCACCACACTACAAGAAGGATGTGGATAAATTGGAAAGAGTCCAGCAGAGGGCAACAAAAATGATTAGGGGGCTGGAGCACATGACTTATGAGGAGAGGCTGAGGGAACTGGGATTGTTTAGCCTGCAGAAGAGAAGAATGAGGGGGGGATTTGATAGCTGCTTTCAACTACCTGAAAGGGGGTTCCAAAGAGGATGGATCTAGACTGTTCTCAGTGGTAGAAAATGACAGAACAAGGAGTAATGGTCTCAAGTTGCAGAGGGGGAGGTTTAGGTTGGATATTAGGAAAAACTTTTTCACTAGTAGGGTGGTGAAGCACTGGAATGGGTTACCTAGGGAGGTGGTTGAATCTCCTTCCTTAGAGGTTTTTAACGTCAGGCTTGACAAAGCCCTGGCTGGGATGATTTAGTTGGGGTTGGTCCTGCTTTGAGCAGGGGGTTGGACTAGATGGCCTCCTGAGGTCCCTTCCAACCCAGAGATTCTATGATTCTATGGTCTGCATTCATCCAAACCAACCCCTGTCTGCATATACGGAACTTGAGCATTATGGCAGCCATTGCGTTGTGAAGAACCATTGCAGTTTCACCCCGGAAGAGCCTGGATTCCAGGAATCCATCTCCAGTATAGATGGCAAAAATTATCCTGGCCTTCTCTCTAAGCTTTGGAAATTGACTTATAGAGCATAGGACTTTTCTTAGCTGGCTACCTCCCTTGTCACTCTCTTGGTTCCTTTCCAGGAACACTTGAGCGACGGCTTTTGGACATGTCTCAAGTGGAAAACCCTAAAACTGAGGCTCCAGAATTAGCAGTCACCTTTCAAAATGTGATCCTTAACCTCTCTGTGGCTTAAAATTTCCAGCCGCGAAATAGGAATAGGAATACTTCCCTACCTTACAGAGCTGTTGTCAGGCTTATTTCATGATTAGAGAGTTCTTTGAAATCCATGATGGATGGCACTACAGACACCCAAGTACTATGTATTTATTGGTATGTATAGTGGCTCTTTGGATCCATTCCATTCAATCAGGTGCAATGGAATTTCTGAAGAGTTTTAGGCCAGGTCTACACTAGGACTTTATGTCGAATTTAGCAGCGTTAACTCGATTTAATCCCTCACCCGTCCACATTAGGAAGCAGTTTATTTCGACATTAAGGGCTCTTTGAATCGATTTCTGTACTCCACCCTGACGAGGGGAGTAGCGCCAAATTCGAAATGGCCATGCCGAAAGCGAGGTACTGTGGACGGAATTCGACGCTAATAGCTCCGGGAGCTATCCCACAGTGCACCACTCAGTGGACGCTCAGGGCAGTAATCTGTACTTGGATGCTCTGACCTGCCACTCAGAGAAATCCCTGGGAAAATTTGAATCCCTTTTCCTGTGTGGCCATTTTGAATCCCATTTCCTCTTTGGACATCGTGGCGAGCTCAGCAGCACTGGCAACGATGCAGAGCTCTACAGCAGTGGTTTCAATGCCATCGCAGAATAGAAAGAGGGCTCCAGCATGGAGTGATCGTGAAGTTTTGGATCTGATCGCTGTGTGGGGCGACGAATCAATACTAGCCGAGCTCCGTTCCAAAAGACGGAATGCAAAGATTTACGAAAAAATTTCCCAGGCTATGACGGAGAGAGGATACAGCCGGGATGCTACACAGTGCCGCGTGAAAATCAAGGAGCTGCGGCAGGCGTACCAAAAGACCAAGGAGTCCAACGGACGCTCCGGGTCGCAGCCACACACTTGCTGATTTTACGAGGCACTGCATGACATGCTCGGTGGTGCAGCAACAACTACCCCACCACTGTCCGTGGACTCCGATGACGGGGTCCATTCTACGGCCACGTCGGAGGAGGTTTTCGCGGACGGCGAAGAAGAGGAAGGAGGGGAGGAGGACGAGGCACTACACAGCGGTCGCACTCGTGATTTCCCCGACAGCCAGGAACTATTCCTCACCTTGACTGAGCTGCCCTACGAACACTCCCAAGGCAGCATTCCT
Organism: Chelydra serpentina; assembly: GCA_037349315.1. Classification (NCBI taxonomy): domain Eukaryota; kingdom Metazoa; phylum Chordata; order Testudines; family Chelydridae; genus Chelydra; species Chelydra serpentina. The sequence goes on from JBAIAC010000002.1 coordinate 86,067,566, forward strand.
GACCAGGAATCAGGCGAAGGATCATCAGGTCAGTGTGTTAGACATTTATTTGCAATACAATAGGTATGGTGTGTTAGCACTGTGTAACTGTGGCTTAATTGGCCTTATGCACTTCACCTTAAAGTCGCTTTCCCGTGCAACTATTCGAAAAGTCTGTCAATATGTATGGGGATAGAGGAGTAATCACCATCTGAGAGCTCCGCAAAGCTCTCCTGGAGGTACAGTGAGAGCTTGTTTAGCACGTTCACTGGGAGAGCGGCCTTATTGTCTCCTCCATGGTAGGATACTTTCCCGCGCCATGCAAGCTGCAGGTACTCTGGTATCATTGCCTTGCATAGCATGGCAGCATACGGCCCCGGGGTTTGCTTGCATTGACGCAGCATGCAGTATTTCTCTGTCTCGGTAATCCTCATCAGAGTGATATCAGTCATGGGGTCCTGGTTTGAATGAGTGGTATAATTAGTATAGTGAATGCTTCCTTTTCCCTTTAAAGAAAGACACCCGGCTGTTTACGTTAACGCGTGGTGGTAGGGAGTCGGGAGCCAAACCATTACTACTTAGCGGTGCGCGGGTAGGGACAGTGCCGGGGACCGGCCACGCGAGGCCGGGGAAAGGGTACGCGAGCCGTTAAGACACAGCGGGTCTCGGGCAATATTGGTTCCCGGGAGCGCCCACGGGAAGGGGGGGGGGGGAAGGGTAGGCCAGCCGTTCATGCTGAGCGGTTCGCGGGCATTTTTGGTTCCCGGGAGCGGCCACGCGGAGGGGGGGGAGGGGTAGGCGAGCCGTTCCCGATGAGCGGTTTGCGGGCACTTTAGGTTACCGGGAGCGGCCACGCGGAGGGGGGGAAGGGTAGGCGAGCCGTTCCTGATGAGCGGTTCGCGGGCACTTAACGGTCCCGGGAGCGACCACGCGGAGTGGGGGGGGTTAGGAAAGCCGCTGTAGATTAGCGGTTTGGCCAGCAGCAGTTCCTGCCCACCGCCAGGAACAGTGAGTGAGACATGGGAGTAGACCACTGCTGTGAAGCAATCTCTCAGCAGTCCTAACTCATCACCTTACCATGGTCTTCAGAGAGGTGATTTTCACTGTACGGCAAGGCTTCTGGGATCCGTATACCGGGACCCCAGACACTCAGCATTAAGGCATACTATTTGACCTTGTAGTACGTTTACATGTGATAGGCACTGTGTTTGGTCCTATTCACGGTGAAAGAGTATGGTCATTGTTCTGGAAAAAGTATCTTTCTGAGGAATTCACTCCCTTTCCCTCATCCCGCAGCTGCGAGTGTCTCCCGCCCTACCCGTGCTTCTCCCTCCCATGGGCTACTCCAGATAAGGCGGCGAAAAAAGAGAACCCGGGACGACATGTTCTCTGAATTAATGATGTTGTCACAGAGGGAGGCGGCACAGCGGAGAGAGGACCTCGCACGGTACGAGCGAGCAGCCAGGGAACGGGAGCAGAGGGCTGAAGCACGCGAGGATAGGTGGCGGCAGGAAGATCAGCAGGAGACCCAAACAATGCTGGGAATCATGAGGGAGCAAACCGAGACGCTCCGGCGCCTGGTGGATGTTCTCCAGGACAGGAGACAGGAGGAAAGAGCACCTCTATATGTTCTTTCCAACCTCCCTCCCCCGCCACAAAGTCCAGTGGTTTACTCTCCAAAAGTCACTAGGACAAGGGGAGGCAGGGTGCGTGGAAATATTCACTCCACCCCTGCAGACTGCTCCAGTAGCAGAAGGCTGCCATTGCCAAAACCTTAGATTTTTCCTTCCCCTCCCTCCAGCCGCAACCCTCAACACCTCCCTTCCCAGGTTCCATGTTAAGTTAATGTTCTATTTAATAAAACTGGTTTTTTGGTTCACTGATGTTTCCCAGAGTGTCTTAAAGGGGACCGTTTGTTTCTCTGGTTATTGGTTAACGGGGTTTGTAAGTGCAGAGGACCGAAGCACAACCGAGGGTGCAGACAGGGTAACAGATGAAGTGACAGGCACACTTTAAAATTGCATGCAGTAAGCACACCTTTCATTCTGTGTGTAGGTTTCCAGGTTCTCTACGTGGGGTTGGTGGTTGGGTCGTTCGCTGTCTGCAGGGGGAGGGTGGCCGCTGATCTTTAGCGGCTGGCAATAGCCTGCTGGATAGATCAATGCACCGGGGGATCCGTAGCCGATATTCACAACGAAAAAGTCAGAGACCCCACCACACACACATGCGATTAGGAGAGGTTAATGGTCCCGTTAAACAAGCAGTCCAGCACTTAGGACTGCTCTGTGGGCAGGATCATGTCATTCCCCTTTGAAGGGTACTTTCCCACACTCCACCCGCTTCCCAACCGCGGTATGCGTCCACGGTTAAAACCTTAACCGACAAACCAGTACAGGAGACGGTCCAAATAAAAAAATGTTTCCTTTATTGTGCCTTTAAATCGTTGATCGAAGGAGGGGGGAGGGGGTTGGTAATGGGAGAGGATGGGCAACGGAACCTGTGTAAAGAAACAGGGGAAGGTTCAGTATCTGTTTACGGAAGTGTAACAGTCACTGGTTACCCTGCTCTGTCTGGAAGCGAGCTTTCAAAGCTTCCCGGATGCACAGCGCGTCCCGCTGTGATCTTCTAATCGCCCTGGTGTCTGGCTGAGCGTAATCTGCTGCCAAGCGATTTGCCTCAACCTCCCAGCCCACCATAAACGTCTCCCCCTTGATCTCACAGAGATTGTGGAGCACACAGCACGCTGCAATCACAATGGGGATATTTTTAGGGCTGAGGTCGGAGCGAGTCAGTAAGCTTTGCTATCTGCCTTTGAGACGGCCGAAGGCACACTCCACCACCATTCTGCACTTGCTCAGGCGGTAATTGAAGAGCTCCTTTTCAGTGTCCAGGGCTCCCGTGTATGGCTTCATGAGCCATGGCATTAGCGGGTAGGCAGGGTCCCCTAGGATCACTGTTGGCATCTCCACATCCCCAACAGTGATTTTGCGGTCCGGGAAATAAACCCCCTGTTGCAGCCGTCTAAACAGACCAGAGTTTTTGAAAACTTGAGCATCATGAACCTTGCCTGGCCACCCAACATTGATGTTCGTAAAACGTCCTTTGTGGTCCACTAATGCTTGCAGTACGATAGAAAAATAGCCCTTTCTGTTAATGTACTGGCTGCCCTGGTGCTCCAGTCCCAGGATAGGGATGTGTGTCCCATCTATGGCCCCACCGCAGTTTGGGAATCCCATTGCAGCGAAGCCATCTATGATCGCCTGCACGTCTCCAAGGGTCACTACTTTGGGGAGCAGCAGGTCAACGATAGCATGGGCTACCTGCATCACAGCAACCCCCACGGTAGACTTGCCCACTCCAAATTGGTTCGCTACTGACCGGTAGCTGTCAGGGGTTGCAAGCTTCCACAGGGCTATGGCCACTCGCTTCTGGATATTCAGGGCTGCTCGCATCCGGGTGTCCTGGCGCTTCAGGGCAGGGGACAGCAACTCACAAAGTTCAATGAAAGTGCCCTTACGCATCCGAAAGTTTCGCAGCCACTGGGACTCATCCCAGACCTGCAACACTATGCGGTCCCACCAGTCAGTGCTTGTTTCCCTTGCCCAGAATCGCCGTTCCACAGGATCAACATGACCCATTGCCACCATGATGTCTAGGGGCCAGGGGCCAGCGCTTTGCGAGAGGTCCATGCCCCTCTCAGAGTTCAAGTACTCCCGGAGCTTCCGTTGCCTCCTCTCCCGATTTCTCTGCATCTGAGTCTCGAAAAGGTGCGCTATAAGGCGCGAGGAGTTGGCAACGGACAGAACATCAGCGATAATCGCGGAGGGCTCCATGCTCACTGTCCTGTGGCGTACGAGCTATCAGCCACAGGAAAAGGGCGTGAATTCATTACCCGCCGGCGCTTTCACGTAGGGAAGGCGGAAGTGTGGGTCGAGTGACGAAATTTATGTATAACGACCCTTGACACAATTTCGGTCCCACAAGGCACTGGGGGCTACACCCAGAATTCCAGTGGGCAGCGGGGACTGCAGGAACTGTGGGATAGCTACCCACAGTGCACCGCTTGCAATGTCGACGCTTGCCCCCTTACTGTGGATTCGGAAATTCGAATTAAGATCCCTGATGTGGATTCGAACAATCGACCTGGCAATATCGGGTTACCAAGTTCGGTTACACAAAAATCGAACTAGTCTCGTAGTGTAGACATACCCTCAGTCTTAAACTTCTTTATTTGAATCTGTCGATTGGACATTTATAATTATGGGCTTTTACAGCTTTATATTTTAAAATTGTCCTGTATTAAAGTTCTAAATAGAGTGGACAATTTTTGTTACCTTTATGCCATCCTACCCTATAAGGTTGTAGGGTGTAAACTTTGATCTTAAGGGCATGTAGGAAAAAGAATAAGTATAGATTATATTTTTGACTTGATGGTCCCTAGTTTGTGGCATGGCTAGCTTCCTGACATGAGAATTGACACTTACGATGGCAAAAATAAAATTTTTACACAAGTTTTGAGTTTAAAAAACTTTGTTTCCTAAATGTAAAGGTGTATTGCAATTAAGGAAAACTTTTTGTTTGTGTCTTTTTCTTCCTCTTTTGTGATGCATAAAATGTGTTTCAGAGTATTTTGGTTTTGTGTTTTAGAGGGTTTTTCTGTTTGTTTTTTGACTCCTCATTTTTGCTCAAGGTAACACAGTCCTCACTCAACAGAACCTAGCCAACACTCCAGCTGTCCCACCCACAACTGGGCATTATTTCTTGTGAGGACCATATTAACATGATGTTTTGTGGCCAAAAGAATTGTGGCATTTGACCACAAAAGACAATGGGATGACAAGAAACCACAGCTGGTTTAGGAAAAGTGTACAAAAACCCCAATCCAAGAATTTAAATTCAGTGGACAGAACATATTATTGTATGCACTGTCAATGTTTTCCAAAGAAAGCCTTCTGCAGGTTCACAACAGTGGGCAGACCAACATATCTGATAACCTCAAGCATTCTCTCACAGTCATTTATATAGCAAGTGACAAATACAAAAGAGATGACCAACCTTAAGGACACCAGATATGAGACTTTCAGGTTGACATGACTCCAGAAAACTAACAGGTATCCATTTTCCTTTTCCAAACACCTTGTTGCTTTCCTTTCTGTGAGATCCCAAAGGTTTAGGTGATAATATGACTATTATTAAAATCAAGAAAATATAAGATGATACTTGGGGGGCATAATTATAACCATTGATTGTATCCATCTGGAAAATGAACCACAGTTATTTTTACATACACATAAGGGATGTTACTGTAAATGAAAATTAATAAAAATAATAATTAATAATAAAATTGTGGAGACAACCTTGCACCCTCAAAGAAGAACTCTGAAGGGCTTCTCATAGAGTTTGTGATTGCAGAGCCATTGGCCATTATCTTTGACAAATCATGGCAATCGGGGGAGGTCCCGGATGACTGGAAAAAAGCTAATGTAGTGCCCATCTTTAAAAAAGGGAAGAAGGAAGATCCGGGGAACTACAGGCCAGTCAGTCTCACCTCAGTCCCTGGAAAAATCATGGAACAGGTCCTCAAGGAATCAATTCTGAACCACTTAAAGGACGGGAAAGTGATCAGGAACAGTCAGCATGGATTCACCAAGGGCAAGTCATGCCTGACTAACCTAATTGCCTTCTATGATGAGATAACTGGCTCTGTGGATGAGGGGAAAGCAGTGGATGTACTATTTCTTGACTTTAGCAAAGCTTTTGATACAGTCTCCCACAGTGTTCTTGCCATCAAGTTAACGAAGTATGGGCTGGATGAATGGACTGTAAGGTGGATAGAAAACTGGCTGGATGGTCGTGCTCAACAGGTAGTGATCAATGGCTCCATGTCTAGTTGGCAGCCGGTATCAAGTGGAGTGCCCCAAGGGTCGGTGCTGGGGCCGGTTTTGTTCAATATCTTCATCAACGATCTGGAGGATGGTGTGGACTGCACCCTTAGCAAGTTTGCAGATGACACTAAACTGGGAGGAGTGGTTGATACGCTGGGAGGTGGGTAGGGACAGGATAGAGAGGGACCTAGACAAATTAGAGGATTGGGCCAAAAGAAATATGATGAGGTTCAACAAGGACAAGTGCAGAGTCCTGCACTTAGGACGGAAGAATCCCATGCACTGCTACAGACTAGGGACCGAATGGCTGGGCAGCGGTTCTGCAGAAAAGAACCTAGGGGTTACAGTGGACGAAAAGCTGAATATGAGTCAACAGTGTGCCCTTGTTGCCAAGAAGGCTAACGGCATTTTGGGCGTATAAGTAGGGGCATTTCCAGCAGATCGAGGGATGTGATTATTCCCCTCTATTCGGCACTGGTGAGGCCTCATTTGGAGTACTGTGTCCAGTTTTGGGCCCCACACTACAAGAAGAATGTGGATAAATTGGAAAGAGTCCAACGGAGGGCAACGAAAATGATTAGGGGGTTGGAGCACATGACTTATGAGGAGAGGCTGAGGGAACTGGGATTATTTAGCCTGCAGAAGAGAAGAGTGAGGGGGGATTTGATAGCTGCTTTCAACTACCTAAAAGGGGGTTCCAAAGAGGATGGATCTAGACTGTTCTCAGTGGTAGAAGATGACAGAACAAGGAGTAATGGTCTCAAGTTGCAGAGGGGGAGGTTTAGGTTGGATATTAGGAAAAACTTTTTCACTAGTAGGGTGGTGAAGCACTGGAATGGGTTACCTAGGGAGGTGGTTGAATCTCCTTCCTTAGAGGTTTTTAAGGTCAGGCTTGACAAAGCCCTGGCTGGGATGATCTAGTTGGGGTTGGTCCTGCTTTGAGCAGGGGGTTGCACTAGATGACCTCCTGAGGTCCCTTCCAACCCTGAGATTCTATGATTCCCACCCTCCAGATGTAGGGTTACAAACTGGCCAGTATTTGACCAGCCTGGCTGGTTTTAATCTGTTGGGGTATTTTTACATGGGTCTAAAGATTTGCATTATTGTCGCAATATACTGGGATATCTAATGTTAAAAGTTTCTGTGTCCAGCTAAAGATGTTGTAATGTTATCACTTCCGCAGTTTAAGTAAGAAAATGATGTTATCAATCTTATCTATATGTGCTATCTGATGAAGGCAGGCGGGGATTGTGGAGTTGCGTTGTGGTTGGAAGTTGGGGTTCCAGGTTTGCATTTCAAAGATGGTAACCCTATATAGATGCCATCCCATGTGTACTTCTGCAGAAGGGAGTGTTCTGATCATGGTAACAAAAGAAAAGTTGTTTACCAGTTACCAAGAAATTATTACAATCATTGTAGAGCAAAAAGTTAGAAAAACTAGCCCAATCACTTTTAAGAAAATTAACAAAATAAATATTCATATTGAAAATCATGTACCATAAACAGATATTAGAGGCAGGAATGAGTGAGTCTACATTTGAAGTGAGATTTGTTGCACTTCCAGTCTAAAAACTGAAAATAAAGCAAATACATTTTAATTAGAAAATAAAATTAACCATGCTAGGGAAAGAGAATGGATATAGAAAGTTGATTGGGCCTTAGAAAAATATACAAATGTAACTGATTTTTCCATCCCTTTTCGGTTAGAAGGTGTTATTAAGGAGTGTTATTTATAGAAACTACAGGTTCCAGATCAGAATGTAATTGATTATTGATACCAATTTAAATTTCAGAATTCTTTCATAAACAGAAAATGTGTATGATACAATAGAACCTCAGAATTACGAACAACAGAGTTACAAACTGACTGGTCAGCTACATACCTCATTTGGAACTGGAAGTACACAACCAGACAGTAGAGACAAAAAAAAAAGCAAATTCTGTACAGCATAGTACTGTGTTAAATGTAATCTACTAAAAAAATAAAAGCAAAGTTTAAAAAAAAAAGATTTGACAAGGTAAGGGAACTATTTCTGTGCTTGTTTCATTTAAATTAAGATGGTTAATTTTTCTTCTGCATAGTAAAGGTTCAAAGCTGTATTAAGTCAATGTTCAGTTGTACACTTTTGAAAGAACAACCATTACATTTTGTTCAGAGTTACGAACATTTCAGAGTTATGAACCTCCATTCCAGGTGTTTCTTACTCTGAGGTTCTACTGTATACACCTGACTTCATCTACACATGAAAATACATCTATGGTATACCCAATGAGCCACTAGATGTCAGAGCCATTACATACAAAATCATCCAAAAATGTATGTATCTGATTGCAGAAATGAGAGCCCAGAAGAGGAATATTGAATATCATTGTTTCAGAAGTGATAGTGTACTATAAGTTAGTTTGTCAGACTGCTGAACTAAGTAGGTGATTAAATTTAAAGACTTTTCAGTCACTTAAAATATATTTATTTTAGACAGGTCAGTTACTGTACTGACATAATACAGTTGATTCCTTCATTTATGCATCCTCTCCACTAGCAATGGTTGAGAGGTCTAATTGCATGAAGGACACAGAAGTTTGGATGCTTATCCAGTTTATTGGAACCTCTTGATTCTGTAAAACTGGGTCAGAAACACCATAGGAGCAAGCTGTTACATGAGACTTCTGCTAGTTTCTGCTTCTATTAGTGCTAGAAATATCAAAGAGAGCCTCTTTTGCAACTCTTAAAATATTCAGTTCACGTTTTGAGAAATAGTTGATGGGAATCATATTTCATCCAAACTAGTTTGCTCATCCTACTGTCTCCCCACATGCTACTATTTGTGTGTGATGTTATGCTGAGAACACCTGATCCAGAAAACAAGATGGAAGTATTGTCTCTAGTCACCTTTAACATCTGACAGATTGATGACATTTTGTGCATTAATATTATGATATTACTTATATCGTGAGAGGCTCCTTCTCTCCCCAGTCTGCCTCTATACGAGAACTTTGCATTGCCCCCAACAAACAACAACACAGTGTGTCTTCTCAAGAGTCAAAACTTGCTCGCACACTAAGAAAAATAACTTGGAAGACTATGAGTTACAGTGACAACTGCAAAAACAATAAACATTATGATCTAAATTCTATGAGGTGACAAGCTACCTCAATACCTACTGGAGTTTATCAGTTTATGTACTTGTATAACCCCATCATTGTAGTTTGAATTTGTCTTACCACATGAGAAGGCAAGGAAGAAATATTATCCCTGTTTTACACATAGGGAATTGAGACATAGAGGTTAAGTTGTATTTCCCAAGCTCACAAACAATAGTGAAGAAGTGTGAACTGAACCCAAACCTCCTAAATCAATTGGGGTTGAGGGAATTCTGTCCCTAACATCTCATCCTAAGTGATTAAGTCTTTCCTCTGTGAGATAGAAATAGTATGTAGCATTATCCTCATTTTACAGATAGAAAAACTGAGGCACAAGAAGGTTTTTATGTGCTGAAACTCACTCAGGGAATCAGAATCAATATCTTTAGAACCCAGGTTCACTGAGCTAGGCTCGAAAGACCTGCGTGCCAGTTCACCACTGTATGGGGATTACCAACTCTCATGTTATTTAATCAGTATTGCGATTGTGCAAGGCAGGAAGGGGTTATTTTGTTTCTATTTCTCACTGTCTCCTGGCACCTCAGAATTACTGGCTGGGGCTAGAACTGAGGCTGCACTTCTAGCTTCAGCCACTCGATGTCGCTGTGGCGAGACTGAGCTGCAGGCTTTGGGCTGCAATTCTGGCTGTGCCAACAGATGCTGCTACACTATCTACTTTTGCTTCCCTCCCCACTTTGTAGCTGTGGCATGAGCTGCTTGAGCAGAGCCAAGAAGCAGTTGCAGAGGGTGCTCCTCCTCCTTGTTCCTGTCACTCCCTTGCCTAATGCTGCACTGGGGAGGGGAAGAGGCGTGAAGGTGAGTAATAGAGGGAGGATGAAGAAGAGAATGGAGTCAGGAACTTTCACCCCCAACCTCTCTAGCCCAAAGGTTTTCAAACTGTGGGGCACAGAGGAAAGTTCAGGGTGAAGGGGTGAGAGGTAAGGATTCCAAGCAGCTCGTGCCAGGCCCATGTGGCAGGGCCCCGGTAAAATTGCCAGTTTTGGTTAAACATATTCCTGGAGGTTTCATCACATGGCATAATTTTTAATGAAAGATCAATTTTTAATTCCTGGAGGGCTGGCAACCCTAGGCCTGAGCCAGCCTCCATATGGGGTGGGGGGGGGGAAGAGGTAGGGAGGAAGTGCCGCCTCCACCCCCGACTCACTTCAATGGGCCACCCAGCCCTTGGGTCAGTGTCAACATCCGCCACAGCTGCACTGATTTCTGCTCCCAGCAGCCTCTGCACCCAGCGCTGGCTCCGCCCCCAGAGCCAATCGCATGCGCCTTCCTCCAACCTGAAAACCCGAGGGAGATGGGCAGGGGAGCAGGTAATGGCCCTGCCCTAGCAGTGCAGCCTGGCTGTAAGGCAGAAGCAGCCTGCTGCTGAGGAAGCCTTGGCTGGGCCATTGGTAAGTATCTGTATCTGAAACTTACAGGTGTAGGTAATGTAATGAAAGTTGTGTTAAGGTCTCTGTTCCGTTTATAAGTAGGCTATCTAGCATACTTTTGCATGTGTCTATATTTATCTGGGCTAGGGGAGCAACCAAAAAATGTCACCCAGCTCCTTCCATGGGGTAAGGGAGAGGACAGTGACAAGGAGTGCAGCAGCGGTGGGGAGGTGAACTAAGAAGGAGGTCCCTGGTGTGTAGAAGTTGGTCTGGGCACAACATCTGGGGGAGAGAGCAGGGCATGGGGCAGAGAGCCAACCAAAGAGCTGTTGAAATTCCCCATGGTGGGAGCTGGGGCTTGTGTTGGGGAGCTTGCCTAGAGGATAAAGAAGGGGGCTGGTGATGAGTCCTCACCATCAGTCAGAAGTAAAAGGAAGGAGATCCCTGCATGGGTATGCTTATTTTTTTGGACTTTCAGACTGAGTTCCCTGAAATGCATGTGCGCGGACACCCACTTCTACGTGCACAACACAGACCCTCTCACAGAAAACAAAGCAATTGCCCTTAAGACTTCAAAAATTAGAAAACAGACAAAAAAGCTGCATGTTTTTTGGTCTATTTTATTAATTTGGTCTATTTGATCATTCTTAAACTTGCAAGGTTGGCAACACTTCTGTACAAAGTGAATGTAAAATGCTAACAAATCAGAACACTGGCATTTTGCACCCGTTTTGCACAGGCATAAATGACTAAGGCAAGGCAGTGGAGAATCAAGCCTCTGGCCTCTCTGATTGTGTAAGAGGGTATGCTGATTCCATTAGGTTTGGATATCTGGCTTTGTTAGATTCTCCTGTGCCCTCTTTTAGCCACTGATACCTCTCTAGTCTGGTTTGTACAATATGTCTCTGCTTCAATTACAGAGTATTCAGCAGCAATAGAGCAAAGCTTTCCATTTCCCTACTGCACAGTGCTTAGGATATTGCAATCAACTCACAGTGTCTCCTCTAGCTTGCCTCCCCTATTCTATGAATTTACACAGATGGCAGAATTTTCTGAGTAGAGTGGCATACCGCCTCCTCCCCCTTCTTTCCTATGGTCACATTTCCAAGCCACAGCCTTGCAGTCCTCCCCCCACACCTCCAGTCTACCCCCACTGTGCAGTTTTTATTCCCATGTTGACCTTTAAATGACCCCAGTGCTCACTCTGTGCTTGTGCTGATGTGGTTAGCACCAGACACTTAATTAGATTTAAGAATTTTGTTTTCTGAGATTCTGTTATAAAGCATTGTTTTGATTTTAAATTCTTTAACTACTTTTATCTATACGTATGCACCAGGATGTCACAACTTACATACCAATATTTATTATCATTTCTTCAAGCACAAAACTGGCAGACTTTTTCTTCTTTAGTTCCTGCTTCATTACTTGTGATTAATCTTTTCCAGTGTTTTGTTCTGATAAATCTTCGCCACAGTTTCATTTTTCTGCCATTGTATCGTGTCAGCTAGCTCACAAAACTGGAAGAACAGTTATTAAAATGTTCACGCTTCACAAATAATATTTTGACTATTGGATAGATATGAAAGCCAGTAGGAAAAAATATTCTGGCATGATTTGCAACATGCTATCTGTCAAATGGCAAAAATATCATTGAACTGAAATAATTGAAACACCCTGGTCATGAAGTAATCCACTTTCCATTTTCAAATGAATAAAGAAAGGATACAGTATGTGTTTGTCTATGAATTTTCAGGTATTAGACCTGCACCATATACTTACCAAGGCAGATGGGCAACCAACTTTTCATAAAAGAAACATGGACAAACACACTTAAAATTATCATCATGATAACAGTTATTAAACCGTAATCCTACAAGCACTTATGCACCTGCTCAATTTTAAGCATGCGCTTAAAGTTGGGCTTTTCTGTGAGTGTTTCCAGGATCTGGGCCATCAAGTTTAATGGAATGAGGGGTGAAGGGTGAACTGGGGAAAACACAACACTCCTTGTTAAAATGAAACCATTAGCTTAATACAGGATGTAGAAATTGGGCAGAAGAACTGGGGAATTCCCCTTGTTAAATGTTTACGATGTGAGCCTTGTTTGAAAAGCAGAATAGCTGTACTTAACTATACGTCCACTTCTTTAATGTATTGACCAGAATTCTCTTCACAAACTCCTTTGGGGAGGGAAGCTGCTTTGTGCAATGAAAGATTAACAAAATATGTTCTGCATGGCAAGCTGAAATTAATGGGAAAATATATAGCATGTACATACCTTATGTACAAAGAGTGAGAGACAGCATGGAGCTGTGTGTGCTTGTGTATATGCAAGTGAATAGAAGTGTGTGTGTGTGTGTGTACGCTTTTATTTGTTTTTGTTTTATCCCTGTAAAGTTAAGCTGATTAAATCAAACTCTTTGGTTTCTGTTTCATTCATCCCCACCAACAAATAGCAGAAACCGTATTCACCTTCAGGAATAATTTTTGTTTTCATGATGTGTGAAGCAGAAAGAAAGTAGATTTTAATTTAATCAGGTGGATTGACTTTACAGACATGATAGTAACAGAATGGTATTTACTATAATGTAACCTGGACAAACATGATGTGGAAATCAAAAAGAGAATTTGTAAATAAAACACTTAAGCCTCACTTTTACCAGACCCTTTTATAAGGACACTTGAACAAGCCACCTCATATTACAGACAAATTTGCCATCTGCATTTTTTCCCCTTTATTTATCTTTTCACCTATTCTTTATTAGCTTTGTGTAAGCTTCTTTTGATGTAGATGCTCATATTATTTAGTGATCTCTTTCATTTGGTTTCAAGTAAAATAGAAGATGCTGAACAGCCCTGACGTGTTTTCATGTATGCTGAATACTCCATTGCTTTAAGACCCCTATTAGTTTGCACTTTAGTTTTACTCTGGTAACTATATTAGCTATAGTGCAGGTCAGGACTGTAGCATGATCATACTTTTGAATCTTTCAACATTTTTTTAATTAGTAATTCTGACCTTTTTTTTTAAAAAAAAAAAGCCTTTTCCATGTAGATTGTTTTGGTTTTGGATGTCAGCATCATTTAGAGGGAGAGGATATTTCTGAGTGTTTTAAAGCTAGAAACAGAATATCTTTCTTTGCAAATTAACATGAATGATAAGTTAAAGAAATTAACATGAATGATAAGTTAAAGAAATTCCACAAAATTCCAGCCTTATTCTCCTGGTTAGAACTCAGTTGTACTGTGTAATCCTCTGAGAAGAAAGGTACAAATACTTACAAGATTATATTTATCATTAAAGAGACATTTATTCTTATTAGAAACACATGCACAAAGCATTTCACTTCTATGACTATGGATCAATTTCAACCTATGGTGTGAAGTTAAATGACTTAGTAGTTTCAGCTGATTCCCTGATGAACAAAGGTCCACTCCAAAGAAGCACCATATGTAACTACAAATCTAATAGGCTATCTCTAGGAGAAGCTCATAGCTAATGTAGCCATGAAGACTGAATTGCATTTTATAGGTACTGAGAGTACAATTTTGTTCTGTTCTTAGAGAGGAAATGGGCTGTCTTCTGTTGCCTATGGGTTGCAGTTCCAGTCAAATCTCTGCAGTTCAATATGCTGCAGCCCCACTCCCTCCAGCTCCTGGCATGTGTGGACATAAGCTACCTTACAAAGATGTAAGCTACCTTACAAAGACTGTGCCAGGAGGAATTCTTCTCTGGCCTGGTCCAGGGCTGTTACAGCTCTTCTGTGCGGCCACAGCAATGTTAAATGATTCCTGCAGAGGGTAGAATCCTTCCTTGTTAATTGTTGAAATTAATGTGTGGGTATGAAATTATAGTTTGACAGCATCCCGAATTCACTGCTAGAAACACATCATGGCAAAATTTCTCACTCAACTTAATCTTAGTATTTTCAACTAATTTGTTTTACATGGTGCTTACTTGTCATGCTGCTCTACCATACCTTTAACAAAGGGTTTCATAAGAGACAATTTCAAGTGCTTTCACTTTAAGTACAGTTGTCACCGCTTATGAGATCATCCTGGGTATCAGTGAAAAACGTTCTGAAAGCAACAAAGTGCAGGAAGAGGTACCGTTGTTCTGTAAAATAGCCTATGAATAAACCTTATCAACCAAAGTTATAGACATGAGAATATGACATTGTTTTCAATGTTAAAAAATGGCCTACTGATTAATAGTAGACTTCCCTTCATATATGGCAAAACTGTTAGTAAAGCAAAATTAAACATGATAAAAATGGGTGTTTAAATTTTTATGGTACACTAAGTTCTTGTGAGCAGGAACAATCACATTAATTGCTTCAAGAAATTATCAAACTCACATAGTCTGCTAAGGACCGTTGCGCCAGCCACAGTGACCACATTTGATGGCATCATAGAATCATAGAATCTCAGGGTTGGAAGGGACCTCAGGAGGTCATCTAGTCCAACCCCCTGCTCAAAGCAGGACCAACCCCAACTAAATCATCCCAGCCAGGGCTTAAAAACCTCTAAGGAAGGAGATTCAACCACCTCCCTAGGTAACCCATTCCAGTGCTTCACCACCCTACTAGTGAAAACTTTTTTCCTAATATCCAACCTAAACCTCCCCCTCTGCAACTTGAGACCATTACTCCTTGTTCTGTCATCTTCTACCACTGAGAACAGTCTAGATCCATCCTCTTTGGAACCCCCTTTCAGGTAGTTGAAAGCAGCTATCAAATCCCCCCTCATTCTTCTCTTCTGCAGGCTAAACAATCCCAGTTCCCTCAGCCTCTCCTCATAAGTCATGTGCTCCAGCCCCCTAATCATTTTTGTTGCCCTCCGCTGGACTCTTTCCAATGTATCCACATCCTTCTTGTAGTGTGGGGCCCAAAGCTGGACACAGTACTCCAAATGAGGCCTCACCAGTGCCGAATAGAGGGGAATGATCACGTCCCTTGATCTGCTGGAAATGCCCCTACTTATACAACCCAAAATGCCATTAGCCTTCTTGGCAACAAGGGCACACTGTTGACTCATATTCAGCTTTTCGTCCACCGTAACCCCTAGGTCCTTTTCTGCAGAACTGCTGTCCAGCCATTCGGTCCCTAGTCTGTAGCAGTGCATGGGATTCTTCTGTCCCAAGTGCAGGACTTTGCACTTGTCCTTGTTGAACCTCATCATATTTCTTTTGGCCCAATCCTCCAATTTGTCTAGGTTCCTCTGTATCCTATCCCTACCCTCCAGCATATCAACCACTCCTCCCAGTTTAGTGTCATCTGCAAACTTACTAAGGGTGCAGTCCACACCATCCTCCAGGTCGTTAATGAAGATATTGAACAAACCTGGCCCCAGCACTGACCCTTGGGGCACTCCACTTGATACCGGCTGCCAACTAGACATGGAACCATTGATCACTACTCGTTGAGCCCAACCATCTAGCCAGTTTTCTGTCCACCTTACCGTCCATTCATCCAGCCCATACTTCTTTAACTTGCTGGCAAGAATACTGTGGGAGACTGTATCAAAAGCTTTGCTAAAGTCAAGAAAGTCATCACACTAGACATTGTGTAGTGAAGTTCCCAGATCTGCCTCAATCCTGAAAATCCATTAATCTCTGTGGCAACCCCATAGACAGCACCAGATAGGCTGAGGGCATGCATCCCTTCGCGTGTTGATGGAAAGTTTGAGAGCATGGTGTTTTAGAATATAATGAGGGATTGAAGAAAGGCCAGATCTCTGACAGATCATGACATTTCGCACAAAGTCAAATCACTTTATGCTCAGGATTTGATGCACATATAGGATGCTTCTAGCTGTTCCAAATCTGCCTGTAAGAGGGTCCAGGTGTATGACCGATAAAACAATACAGGTAGTATACAGATTTGATAGATCCTGAACTTTGTCTTAGTACCAACACGTTTTTGCATCCATGAGTGAAACATGGATTTAATCCAAGAGCCAACAAGGCCTATTTGTCAAAAAAATGTATGATTTGCTGTGACTGTTTGAACTCTGCTTGCAGCATAGGTGGATGAATTCATCAACACTTTTCATGGGGGGTCTGGTGGCCCGGCTCTGAGGTATTTACCTCAGTCTTTTCTCATAGGACATACAACCCGCCTAGTATGGGTGGCATCTTGGAAAGCTTGTAGGCCAGAACTGAAATTGTCTAATTTCTCCACAAGAAAAGCAGCAGCAGCAGCATAGTCTTGGTTGATAAACATTTCTTGACCATGTGGACTAGAAAGTTTTAATATCCAGTGAATAGCTTGACAGAATAGTGCTTGGGAAAGAATGCATCTCTGCTGCACAGCTGAGGTTGAGTAGAAATGAAGCGAAAGGCATGAATCAACGTGTACTCTCTCACTGGTACCCAAGTGAAAATCACTCACCGTATTTAGCAGAACATCTGGAATAACAGCTCCTTTCAGTGTGAACCAAAGTGCTGACCTGTTGACCGAATCAAAGCTGTTTTGATATTGATGTATGCCACATGAAGTGGGTGTTTAAAATATCGGTGCAGCTCACCCAGAAGCTGGAAGGTAGAGAACAGCATCCATTGTGGAATGCCCAACAGTGAATCCTGATTGTTGTGCATAATGACATCTGTTAAGGAGAAGCTGCAACCTACAAAGCAGAATATGAGCAAAGACTTTCCCAGAGGCTAATAACAATGAGATTGTCCTTTAGGTGCCATATTCAGTGTGAAATCCTTTCCCCTTGTATAGGAACACTATGATGCTGTCTTTCCATTCTGCTGGTACTTTGCCTGATGCCCACACTTTTAAGAACAGCACAGGTACTTATAATGATTCAGTGGCTGCATAGGACTTGTCAGTGACCTATTCCATTTCCTTTCATTGCACAATTTTACATACTGTGACCACATGGACTTCACACGTCATAAATAGGAACAGAACAAGGACTTTCTGCTCCAAAAACAAAGTACTTGTGACTGGACAATCTCCAACAGCTATATAAGACTATTAAAGTTGCATCCTCTGTGGTCCAGCCACTAGAAAGAGAAATATTTACACGTAAGCATGTCTGACACTATAGCCATTAGAGGACATTACAGTATCCAGTACATTATATAGCCTGGAAAAAATGATATTACAACATGCTATCCATGACTGTAAGAGTATTAGTAAACTATGTAAACAAATAAGTGTTAGAATGTTGGTTACACACGCACAGAGATGAGTAATGGAGAGTGAGAAACAATCTTACATGATTTTCATATTGTATTTTTTATTGCCGTATATCTATACAACCCTGCATGTGGTACCCACACCTTGGGTCTGGG
Source organism: Chelydra serpentina (assembly GCA_037349315.1). NCBI lineage: Eukaryota > Metazoa > Chordata > Testudines > Chelydridae > Chelydra > Chelydra serpentina. The sequence continues at coordinate 86,085,265 of JBAIAC010000002.1, forward strand.
TGGGCTAGAGTATGTGGGTGCTGTGCACTTTCCTTCACATGCACCTGGGGCAACAAAGCAACATGTATTGGCTTTGTTATTGGGATACACTCATGGAATCATAGAAATGTAGGGCTGGAAGGGACCTTGAGAGGTCATCCAGTCCAGACCCTTGTGCTGAGACAAGACCAATTATACTAAGACCATCCCTGATAGGTGATTGTCTAACCCATTCTTAAAAACCTCCAATGATGGGGATTTCACAATGTCCTTTGGAAGCCTATTCTAATGCAGAACTATCCTTATATTTAGAAAGCTTTTCCTGATATTTCACCTAAATCTCCCTTGCTGCAGATTAAGCCCATTAGTTCTTGTCCTACCTTTAGTGGAATTGGAAAACAATTGATTACTGTCCTCTTTATAATAACCCTTAACATATTCAAAGACTGTTATCAGGTCTCTCCTTCTTTTCTCAAGACTAAACATCCCCAGTTATTTTAACATTTCTTCATAGCTTAGGTTTTCTAAATCTTTTTATCATTTTTGTTCTCCTCCAGACTCTCTTCAGTTTGTCCACATCTTGCTTAATGTGTGGCACCCAGAACTGGACACAGTACTACAACTAAGGCCTCACCAGTGCTGAATATAGTGGAACAATTATCTCCTGTGTCTTACATACAACACTCCTGTTAAGACACCTCAGAATGATAGTAGCCTTTTTAGCAACTGTACCACATTGTTATCTCATATTTAATTTGTGATCCACCATTTGCACAGTGGGGATAACAGCCCTGCCTCCCAGGGGGGTCGGGAGCTAAATCCATCATAGGCTGTGGGGTGCTCGGCTATCGCCGTGATGGGTGCCATATAAAGACCATAGATGGATTTTCCCTTGGGGGGTCCGCAGCAGAGCTGGGGTCAGAACCCAGTCTCCGGACTCCCAAGCCAGTGCCCCGTCCGCATGCTTCTTTCCCTTGCTGGGTGGGAGATATTCAGCGCTCGGCTCACGCTAGGCTGTGTAACAATGCTGGTTCTGGCGGGACCTAACTGAGAGTGCCAGTTCAGGACAAATTGCTTCAAACAGGGCAACTACAGCCCAAGGTTGGGGTTTTCCATCTCTAAGGCAAACCAAACCAGCCAGACGGAGGAGACTTTGGTTTTACCCCACTGGCTAACCACAAGTCATCCCAAGCAATCCCCTAAGACACTCCAGTTTCCCAGTCTCACCACCAGTGCCACTCGTTATGGGGACAACTGGTCATGAAAACCAATGCCCCAGTAAAAGAAAAAAGGTCCTCCCGATCCCAATGGACCAAGCCCCCAGATCCAGGTCAATATACAAATCAGATCTTACCCACAAATCACGCTGTTGCCAATCCTTTAGAATCTAAAATCTAAAGGTTTATTCATAAAAGGAAAAAGGTATAGGTGAGAGCTAGAACTGGTTAAAAGGAATCAATTACATACAGTAATGGCAAAGTTCTTGGTTCGGGCTTGCAGAGATGGAATAAACAGCAGGTTCAAATTCAAATTAAGTCTCTCGATTACATCCACAGCTGGGATGGGTCCTTCAGTCCTTTGTTCAAAGCTTCCATTTGTAGAAAGGTTCTTCCAGAGGTAAGAAGCAGGAATGAAGACCAAACGGAGATGAGGCAGCTGCCTTTTAGGCCTTGGCTACACTCACGAGTTACAGCGCAATAAAACTGCCTGCAGCGCTGTAACTCACTAACTGGCTACGCTCGCAAGGCATGTGCAGCGCTGCATCTCCTCGGGTACAGCGCTGCATGTACTCCACCTCCCCGAGAGGAATAACGTTTGTTGCGCTGCTGCTGGTGCGCTGTGGCTACAGTGTGGTCACCCAATGCGCTGTTATTGGCCTCCAGAAGTATTCGGAAGTATCCCACAACGCCTGTTCTAGCCACTCTGGTCATCAATTAGCACTCTACTGCCCTGGCCTCAGGTGACCAACCGCCACTCCGACCCTTTAAATTCCTTTGGAATTTTAAATATCCCCTTCCTGTTTGCTCAGCCAAGCGTGGAGTGCTCTCAGCGCATCTTTCCAGGTAACCATGCCTCCACGTGCGAGGCGAGCCCCAGTATGGAGCAATGGCGAGCTGCTGGACCTCATCGCTGTTTGGGGGGAGGAAGCTGTCCAGTCCCAGCTGCGATCCAGCCGGAGGACTTTCGATACTTTCGGCCAGATATCAAGGGCCATGATTGAAAGGGGCCATGACCGGGACGCAATGCAGTGCAGGATAAAAGTAAAGGAGCTGCGGAGTGCGTACCGCAAAGCCCGCAAGGCAAACAAGCGCTTGGGTGCTCCCCCGAAAACCTGCCGATTCTACAAAGAGCTGGATGCAATACTTGGGGTTGACCCCACTACTCTTCCGAGCACAACCGTGGACACGGGAGAGCGGGATGAGGAGGAGGAGGAGGAGGGGGAGGGAGAGGAGGAGGAGGAGGGGGGGGGGTTGAAGAAAACAGAAGCGAGGGTGCTGTGGCTGGGGGAGACACCCCTGACTCCCTGGGTGCATGCAGCCAGGAGCTCTTCTCGAGCCAGGAGGAAGGGAGCCAGTCGCAGCAGCCGGTACGCGCTGGGAGAGAAAGAGAAGAACAGGTTCGCGGTAAGCAGCTTTTATTTTCGGGAAGGAGTTTTTTTGGTGTGGGGTCCTTGGGCGAGGAGGGTTTGGGCTGCATGCATGCCTAGATGCGGAAGAGCGCATTGATGTGGTCTATCACATCGGAGAAATCAGCCACTGTAATCTCTTCGAAAGTCTCAGCCAGGACGTGGGCAATGTGCTTGCGCAGGTTCATTGGGAGAGCCGCCGTGGTCCTTGTCCCAGTCAGGGTAACGTGTCCGCGCCAGTGTGCTGCGAGGGGCGGGGGGACCATTGCTGCACACAGGCAAGCTGCATATGGGCCAGGGCAGAAGCCGCATTGCAGTAGAAGACCCTCCCTTGCTTCCCCGGACACCCTCAGCAGCGAGATATCTTCCAGGACGAACTCCTGTGGAAAATGTGGGGATAGTGTTCAGTGTAGGTTCCCCCTGCAGCTGTTGGCTCTCCCCAAGGCACAGAAACCCGTCGGACAGTACATCCGTGAAACAATCAGTCCCCCTTTACCCTGTGTTTACTCACCATTTTGGGGCTCCCGTGGGTTCTGTGCGCTCCATTTGGGACAGGAAAATTGTGCTGTTTTGGAGACTGTGTGCACCCTCCTTAAGTGTGGGGGAATCATTGCTCTGTCTGGCATAAAACAATGATGCCTCTGTTAAATGTTGCATTTTGCCTTCCAGATGCAACCTTGAGATCTCCGCCATCCTTCTTATCACCGGCTGAGAGACTACAAAGGCTCAGGAAGAGGCCCAGAAGAACGAAAGAAGACATGCTGCAGGAAGTTATGAAACAGTCTCTTAAAGAGAATCAAAAGGCTCGGGAGTGGAGGGAGAGTGAAAGCAGGCTCCGCCAGGAAAACGCAGCGCAGCGGCAGCAAAGCATGCAGCTCCGGCACGAAAGCACAAAGGAGCTGATTAGCATCATGGCGCGCCAAGCGGACTCTATCCAGGCGCTTGTCGCCATGCAGGCGGAGCAGTACCGCATCCGCCCCCCCCTGCAGCCAGTGTCCCAAAACACTTGTGCCCCCATGTCACCACCTGCCCACTTCACCCAACATCCAGGTTCTTATTGCCCACACCAGATGCCCCCAACACCTGTAGCTTCACCAGACAGCCCTGGAAACTATGACCCTTACCCACTGCACTCAACTCCCATCCCAAATTATAGACATCCTGAGGTCCAGCACTCACTGCACAGCACTCCAGACAGGAAGCCCGAGTATGAAAGCAGGACATACCATACCCTGTGATTGAACCCTTCCCCACACCACCCACCACCCCCTTGCCCTTTCTGTCTCACAAGCAGTTGTGTTTCTTTTTAATACATGTATTTTCTCTGTAATAAACGGATTCTTTAGATGTGCAAACAGTCTTTATTATTGCATAAGGAAAAAAGATACCTTAGCCCAGGAAAGAAACAGGCAACGCAAGTGAGCTGAGCAAACACAAATCAGCTTAGCAAAGACAGATAACTGATAACATTGGAACCACTTCACCTCAGGGTTATGCAGGGCAGCACACATTACTGGTGGTTGTCAGCCTCAGATTTCTCCCTCAAGGCATCCCTAATCCTTGCAGCCCCACGCTGGGCCCCTGTAATAGCCCTGCTCTCTGGCTGTGTAAATTCAGCCTCCAGGTGTTGAACCTCTGAGGTCCACGCCTGAGTGAACATTTCACCCTTCCCTTCACAAATATTATGGAGGGTACAGCACGTGGATATAACCGCGGGGATGCTGTGTTCAGCCAAGTCCAGCTTCCCATATAGAGATCGCCAGCGGCCCTTCAAACGGCCAAAAGCACACTCCACAGTCATTCTGCACCGGCTCAGCCTGTAGTTGAACCGTTCCTTGCTGGTGTCAAGGCTCCCTGTGTAGGGTTTTCATGAGCCATGGCATTAAAGGGTACGCGGGGTCTCCAAGGATCACAGTGGGCATTTCAATTTCCCCTACCATGATCTTCCGGTCTGGGAAAAAAGTCCCGGACTGCATCTTCCGGAACAGGGCAGTGTTCCGAAAGATGCGTGCATCATGCACCTTTCCAGGCCAGCCTGCGTTGATGTCAATGAAACGCCCACAGTGATCCACAAGCGCCTGGAGAACCATGGAGAAATACCCCTTCCGATTAATGTACTCGGATGCTAGGTGGGGTGGTGCCAGAATAGGAATATGCGTCCCATCTATAGCCCCTCCGCAGTTAGGGAAACCCATTTGTTCAAAGCCAGCCACAATGTCCTGCACATTACCCGGAGTCACGGTTCTTCTGAGCAGGATGCGATTAATGGCCTTGCAAACTTGCATCAGCACGATCCCAACGGTCGACTTTCCCACTCCAAACTGGTTCGCTACTGATCGATAGCAGTCCGGAGTTGCGAGCTTCCAGATTGCAATAGCCACCCGCTTCTCCACCGTCAGGGCAGCTCTCAATCTCGTGTCCTTGCGCCGCAGGGCGGGGGCGAGCTCCTCACACAGTCCCATGAAAGTAGCTTTTCTCATTCGAAAGTTCTGCACCCACTGCTCGTCATCCCAGACTTGCATGACAATGTGATCCCACCACTCTGTGCTGGTTTCCCGAGCCCAAAAGCGGCGTTCCATGGTGCATAGCATGTCCGTGAATGCCACAAGCAAGTTAGTGTCGTACGCGTTTTGTGTGACAATTTCATCGTCATTGTCATCGTCGGACTCCTCGCTGTCACTGTGGATCTTAAGGAACAGCTCGACTGCCAAACGTGACGTGCTGGCGAGACTCGCCAGTATTTTGCTCACCAGGTCGGGATCCATTTTCCCGCTGGCCAAAACGGAGCACAGATCGCGCTACAAAGAAACCGTTGAAAGATGGCGCAAATTGTGGCCGGAAACACAGGGATTGCTGGGATGTGAAGCGATGCATCACGGGGCGTTGGGACAGGACCCAGAATGCACCATACCCCACGCCCCCTTCCCACAACCCACGGCACCAGAATTGGAAGAGGTGTTCTGTGGGATACCTGCCCATAATGCACCTCTCCCAAAACCGCTGCAAGTGCCGCAAATGTAGCCACATCAGTGCTAGTTACTGCGCTGGCGGCTGCCAGTGTGGACAGGCTGCAGCGCTTTCCCTACTCAGCTGTACGAACATGGGTTTAACTAACAGCGCTGTACATCTGCAAGTGTAGCCAAGGCCTTATAGTTTCTTCCGGGTGTAAAGACACCTCTTTGTCCTTACTGTGGAAAATCACAGCAAAATGGAGTTGGGAGTCACATGGGCAAAGTCCCTGCATAATTTGCTGAGTCACAGGCGTGTCTGCCTTCTCTCAATGGATCCATTGTATTGCTAATGGCTCTTAATGGGCCATCAGCAGGCCTGGCAGAGCTGATAGCTTGTCCTGGATCCCAGAAGCCCAGCCCCAGTTTGAAATACAGACAGTATAAAGCCAATGTTCATAACTCCAACTACAAAACTGATACATACATATAAATGGCATAATCATAACCAGCCAAGCGTAACCTGGTCTTAGACACCTAATTTGACCCCCTTTAGATAAGATTTGGTGCCACTACAGGACCTTGGTTGTAACAGTGATCTATATGGTCCCAGTTATTGTCAATAACGTCACAGGCTGCGTCCGGCTTCCCACGGTGATCGGTGGCAGCTGTGTGGTTGGCTTCAGTGAGCGCAGGACCGGGGTCCTCACGTTCTGCTTTGGAAGGTTTTAAGCTGCGGCAGCTGCCGCCGGTAGCATGGGGGGCTCCCAGGCATTGCTTGAGGGGGCCATTTAGGGATCTGGGGCAAAAATTAGGGATTGGTCCTGCTTTGAGCAGGAGGTTGGACTAGATGACCTACTAAGGTCCCTTCCAACCCTGAGATTCTATGATTCTATGATTCTATGATAACCCCAAGATTCCTTTTCAGCAGTAGTACCATCTATCCAGTTATTCCCCATTTTGTAGCTGTGCATTTGATTTTTTTTCTCCTTAAGCACAATACTTTGCTCTTGTCTTTACTGAATTTCACATTCTTGCTTTCTGACCACTTCTCTAATTTGGCACAGTCATTTTTAATTGTAATTCTGTCCTCCTAAGTGTTTTCAACCCCTCCCAGCTTGGTGGTATCCACAAATTTTATAAGCATACTCTCCATTCCATTATCCAAGACATTCATAAAAATAATGAATAGTACCAGACCTAGGAAAGACCGTTGCAGGACCCCACTAGCTATATCCTCACAGACTGGCAGTGAATCACTGATAATTGCTCTTTTAGTACAGTCTTTCAACCAGTTTTGAATCTACCTTATAGTAATTTTATCTAGACGAAATTTCCTTATTTTGCTTATGAGAATGTCATGTGGGTCTGTGTCAAAAACCTTACTAAAATCAGGATATATCACTTCTATTGTTTCCCCATCCACTAGACTGGTAACCCTGTAAAATAAGGAAATTAGGTTGGTTTGGCATGATTTGTTCTTGACAAATCCATGTTGGCTGTTACTTATAACCCTATTATCCTCTAGGTCCTTACAAATTGTTTGTTTAAAAAATTGTTCCAGTATCTTTCCACGTACTGAAGTTAGGCTGACTGTTTTATAATTCCCTGGGTCCTTTTTGTTCCCTTTATTAAAGGTAGGTACAATGTTTGCCCTTCTCCTTTGGGACCTGATCCATCATCCATGAATTCTCAAAGATAATTGCTAATAGTTCCAAGATCACTTCAGCTAGTTTCTTAAGTACCCTAGGATGAAATTCATCAGGCCCTGCTGACTTGAATACTATCTAACTTATCTAAATATTATTTAACCTATCCTTTCCCTATTTTGCCTTGCATTCCTTTCTCCTTGTTAATATTGATTGTATTAAGTATCTGCTCACAATCAACTTTTGTAGTTGAGTATGACCTATCTTTGGGACTGCTTCTAAGGTAAAATATTACTCAGTGTGAGTAAAGGTGGTAGAATCTGAGTTTTTATAGCATTGTACGTTAGGAGCATTGTGTCAAAGATAATGCATTCCTTTTACTACAGTCTAAAGGCATAGCAGATACAATTCAGTGACAGGTATGGCATGGTCACAAACAAACACAGAAGGCTCATGGTGCAAAATGCTTCATGGAATAAGTGGGCTTTTTAGCCTTCTGTAGGAAGAGATGGTGTACATTAACTAGGAACATGTGCCAGGTGTATGTGCCTTGGAAGAGGCATGGAATTGGGAAAGGAAATTTTTGGGCCTGATTCTCCATTGTCTTCTATCTTGTGTAGTCATTTACACTTGTGTAAAGTAGGTATGAAACAAATGACTACACAAAATGCAAGGTAGTGGTGAATCAGGCCCAGAGGCTCATATATGAGAAAAAGCATTGTCAAGACATCAGGATGCTGTTGGAGAGAAAAACAGAAATGCAGACATATCAGAATTAGTACTACTAGTATTAATATTAAGGTACAAATGTAACACAGGATCAGGATAAATACCTAGGCAGTGAATTCTAAGATAAATTTTCTAGTGCAGCTAATTTGATCGTGACAACTGTTCATATCAAATGCTCATGACACCATCTTAAACATCCTCCTCTTCAACCAAAGTAGCAGGAGATGGGAAGATCCTAAAGAAGATGAATTATCTTCCTCTTTAGTACTGACATGTACTGCTCAGCTGCTAAAGTTGCAGGAGACTGTAAAATCAAGAGGCTTAATAGCTTTGGTGCAAGAGGTGGCAGAACATCAAATGCAACAAGATTCAAGAAACATATAGCACATTTGTAGCTCCAGAAACTGCATATCTACACATAAAGTGTCTGGAAGCTACATATGTTTAATATCTAGGGTGCAAGGAACTTTAGCACAGATAATTGTAGAGATTTCAGAATATTTTTCCATGTAAAAATTACTTTTTCAGTTTTGTGAAAGATTTGGATCAAGTGAAAAATTGTTTCACATTTTGCAAACCTATCAAAAACAGATTTGTTTTGCACCAGTTTTGAGTACATGGTTCTGATGTAATGCTAAAAAAACCCTTTGCTTTCATACTTATTGCCCTGTATTTTGCTTTCTTTTATCACTGGACAGTTTAAACAACTCTGGGTGTGGGACTCATTAGCTTACTGTTCATAGAGTCTGTCTTTCTTTCTGTCTGTATGTCACTCTTCGTTCTGCAGATTCTTACTTGTCTGGTAAATAATGAGCCCCTTATGTTTTTATCTTTTATGCTATTTGACTTTGATAGTGTAAGACAGTTTATATGCCTAAGGATAACGAGACAATTTTGTAAAATATATTGGTGCCTATTGTTCTCTTTTATACAATGGTATTGAATACAGAGTCCCTCTTTTATTGCTGGGAGCACAGAAGTTAGTCAGGAACAGTTATCAAAAAGTCTTCTTCACTAAATGTTTTGAGATTTTAAAAAGTAAGTGTGAGGAGAAATGTATGAGAGCTTCCATTTTGAGTGTTACAGTAATAAAGTAAAGCTGTGAACATTTACCCAGGCGAATAACTTTATGCAGATGAGTAGTCACATTTCTCCTTTCTACCGAATATTTTAAGCATACCAGGGATATAATTCTCTGTTATATTCTATAAATTATTAGAGACACTTCTAGAGACGTCTGCTTAATTTCTATAGAACTGTATAGATTTAATTCCTATTACATTTTTCTAGGAATTTTCCTGAAGGGACAGCAATGCAGATTGCTCCAAGTAAAGGGTATCTATCAATTTATCATATAAGTCACTGTACTATCTAGACACAGATCCTTACTTAGAGGGTACACAAATAACTAAAATAGCCTTCAGTGTAGTAGCCGTGTTAGTCTGTGTCAGCAAAACGAAAATAAGAAAGAAAAACTTGTAGCACCTTAGAGACTAACAAATTTATTTCAGCATAAGCTTTCGTGGGTTAGTACCCACTTCATCGGATGTATGGAATGAAACATACAGTAGACAGATATTTATACAGTCAGAGAAACATGATAAAGTGGAGGTGCGTAGACCAACCTTAAGAGGCTAATTAATTGAGAGGAACCATAACAGCAGGGGAAGAAAAACCTTTGAAGTGATAAACAAGATGGTCACACAGGTGTGAATGAGGATCGTTAACTTAAGGGAAATAGATTCAATTAACGTAATGGCCGAGCCATTCCAAGTCCTTATTTAAAATAGCCTTGTGTATCTTCACATGGCCTAGAGACAAAACTAACTTTCATAAGCATGTATATGGTACACTTAAAAGTTTTTTAGTAAAAATGTATTTTGTACATTTTTTCCAGGAAACTTGACGTTTCTTGTCACTGTTGTTGTTTGGCAATCTTTGGGGCACCGTATGTGCAGAAATAGAGAAAGCCTTTATTTTTATATAGCGTCATCCAAGTGCCTCATAAACAAAAATAGATTAAATGGATTAAATACTGTCGTGTAATTGTTTGGATAAAAGCTTTGCCTTTATTTGATGGTGGTTTCCCCAATCCCTTTAATATATCGCCCATTAAACAGACACTCATCAGGAATATACTTTCTTTATCAATAATCATACATTTGTCTTGCACCTTTCATTGCAAATGACTCTACAAGCTATAAAAATACATGTACAAAAATAATTTTGTTTATCCAGCCCTGGGGACACTGTACAACATAATCAAAACAGGATACACTTCACCCACCACTGAAATGTTGCCACCTCCAGGTTGAAAGGAGGCACCTTTTTAACAACACAAAGAAAACTACTGTATCCAATTGAAACTGGAAACCAAATTTACTTAGACAAAATACAGTTATCCAAATTGAGATCTTATCTCTATGCTTTCCCACATACTTTATAATTCATCCCCCTCTGTGGTTTATCATGACAGATTTTTCCACCAGGAAACGGGGAAGCCTGCTCTCAACTTGGACCTTTCAGTCATCCTCTGCTGTTCCACAGAACTATCAGGACTAGTTGAGCTTGATCCCTCTGTGTTAGCTGTGAAAGAATCCCACAGCTGTTGCTTCATCTGCAGGATTTTTTTGGGGGGGGTGTCCTTTTAAACTAATTCCTCAGGCTGTTCTCAACCTGGACCTTCCCCTTTAGATGTCCCCTGCAGCTCTCTAACACTTTGGGGATTCTTTGAGCCAGACCTGAGCTGCCTTCCTCTCCCAATGGTGGCATTTTCTCTTCAAAGAACCATTTTTTGTAGCCACTCAGTTCTGTGCGGGAAGAAAAAAGCCTTTGAAATTGATGTGGCTCCATGGCACAGCCAGAGTAATGACCATTTTAAAAAAAAGTATACAATTCATTTGTTAAAAACGTTGCTAGATTCTGTATAATTTAAACAGCTGTGAGCTAATTTTTCTTTAACCCGGCTTTATTTGTATAACCTGTGCAACGGAGCAGCATCTGTTTCGAAGATCTCCACTCCCTGCACAGAACTGAGCTGCCATAGCAATAGCCTTTTTGAAAAGGAAATGGCACCAGCAGGACAAGCAGAGAGGTCTGGCCAGGCTCAAGCAGTCCCAGAAGTGCAAGTGAGCAGCAGAAGACATCTGAAAGAGGGTGGAGGGAGAAAGATCTATTGTCTGGGTATACCGCAAGAAGGACAGGAGACTTGTTATGTATTTTAATCAGGCCACAACTTTATTATATAGATGTCTGGGACTACCCGGCAGATAAAATGTACAGTGCAGGCAAATCCATGCTTATTCAAATCAGTTCTCCGGGGCTTCCTCCAGCCCCCCTTTGTTTCCATCCAGGTCCCCCAGCCGACCCATGGCTTGGACCTTACCATCCACCAGCTCGTAAGAGGGTTAAGGAGGGCTATGAGAACAGAGGGGGATGGCTCCCTGCCATACGAATCATAGGAGTCCCTGAACCTCCTCCCCCGTTCTGTTCCTTTATCCAGGGCCTCCTTCTAAGTCCTTTACCAGGCCATTTATCTGGTCACCGGCTGCCCTCCCTATGGAATACCTGCACTGGACATCCACCCAATATTACAAAACAAGTTGTGACATATGGCCTACCACCTTTTCTATTCACCGGAAAAGGTCCATCCTCACACCCACTGTGAGAAAGGCGAAAAACACACACTCCACCGAAGCCAATTCTAGTGGTGAGGGAAAAACTCCTTCCCAGCCCCCCTTTAAAAGGGACAACTAGCGTAATGCCAACACCAGGTCCTAACCCAGCCTGCCATTCACCTCCACTAGGGGAGGGAGGGCGGGTGGGTGGGTGCTGGCTTCTTCGCTGCTTGGATATAGAGATTTGCCCCACCCAGGTTTCGTGCCTTTATGCACATTCCTGGCGGGGGGGAGGGGAGTGTGAGTCATTGCTACAAAGCACCTTTTGCAGAAGTTTCTGACCTTCCTCCTCCACCCCGCTCAAAGCAGAGCTGCCTTTCTTTGGGTAAGCCCAGACAAATTCTGCCCCACCTTTAGTTGTGGTGCAGTCAACCTCAAAATACAGCAGTCAAAAGAAATAATTTAAAAGGTCATCCCCATCCCCCGAAAAAAGCAGCAGCAGTTGAAATTAGAGCCCTTTGCAGATCAGTGGTGTTCAGCTTGAGCACACTGGGAGTGCCTGGCAGCTGGAGAAGACAGTGCTTGAGTGGTAGTGAGCTTCTAGATTTGTACAAATAATTTAATACCGGTTATATAAAACATAAAATAAAAAGCATGCATTTAAATTAGATTATTATTTGTTTCAATGAGAACGTGGTGTATGGATTTTAAAATCTATTTTCTAGCAGTTCATTTATTTTTAAATGTAAATGACTATTTTAATAAACTTATTCTACTCCTATGTGTTCATGTTTGTCAGTCAACATACAATATGCCCACCAGCATGTATGGAGACGTTAGGCATTTCACACACACTTTGGCTTGTGCTGTTGGCCAAGCAGGCAAGGCCATACACTCATCTTGATGGCATTCCTGTGTTTGTCACTCTGTCTGTATGCACTCAACAAAGGAAGATGAGCAGGTACTCGGTTTCAACATCTCATCTTGAAGAATATATAAAATATTTAATTTTAAAATGTAAAAACCTTAACTAAAGATATATTCAAATAATAAATAAATAGGTCTTGAATTAAGATATTATTTTTATTTCTTAATCCAGAAAACTGAAATTTAGAATAAAGATTGTCAATCCAGAAAAATGTATTTGTCTATGTGAAGCCTGGGCAATGTGGATTTTACATCGTGTTATGCCTGATGATAGAAATAAATGAGTGGTGTTTGTTCGTTTTTCCTTTTTGTTTGTTTGATTGATCTGATTTTTATTTGCTCGCATCTACCAAGAAATAATGGCCGAGTTTAAAAATCCTAGTAAACAAACAATCACTTTAGGATGCATGGTGAATTAGTCACACATTTCTCTTATTGTTAATAGGAATTGTGCATCTAATACCTTGCTTCCTGCAGTGAAAATATACTTGTTGATTCTCACTCTGTAGAGGTACTTTTTGAAAAAATATATTGTTTTGATACTTTTAGGGACTATTGTGAAAACAAGAGCTGCTGAGTATTGGCCTAATCCCAAATCAACTGAAGTAAATTTAAAGACTCCCATTGGCTTTAGTGGTATTAGGATCAGGGCCCATATCCAGAAACTGCTGTTCCTAAACTTTTCGTCATATTAATAATTTGACACCATCGATCTAATACAAAGAACTGAATCAGTTTTTCTCAAAGACCACATTTATCTTTATTTCCGCCCTGAATTATGGATTTCCTCAGACTTTTACAGAAAGCAAGGCATCCAAAGTAGGAGGAACTACTGTCAATAAATATTAAATAGACATCATCCATTGTTGTTTACAGTGTTTTAACTGTGTTGGTCCCAGGATATGAGAGAGACAAATTGGTGAGGTAATATCTTTACTGGAGCAACTTTTGTTAGTGAAAGAAATAAGCTGTGGAGCTCAAAAGCTTGTCTCTTTCACCAACAAAAGTTGGTCCAATAAAAGTTATTATCTCTTCCACCTTATCTCTCTTATGAATAGGTAATACTTTATATTTGTGTTTCTCAGAAACTCCCCTGCAGATTGATGACTCCCAGGCAGTAAAATTAATATTTGTGGTATTTTGGACTACTTTTGTTCTTTTACATTTCATGCTTTAACTGAAAACCTTCATTAAAATGTTCAAAATGTTACTTTAAGTGATATATTGTCAACATATTTTGCAGTGTCTGCTAAAATAATGTGTCTTTTTTAATCCTACTTGGTATGGAAGGGCATACTATGCCCTTAGGCAAGAGTTTACAAATGTGGGTACCTAAAGTTAGGCACCAAATTATGACCTAGTTTTCAGAGGTGCTGATCATCTACAAATTCCCATGAAGTTAATAGGAGCTGTACATATTTAGAAACTTGGAAAATTAGGCATTAGGCCCCAAGCAAAGCACTTAAACAAATGCTTAACTTAAAGCATGTACTTAAGTTCCAGTGGAACTTAAACACATGCTGAACTAAAAGCGTTTACTTAAGTGTTTGTAGAATTAGGATGGTTTGCTGAATTGTTATATGTGGATTTAGGAGCCTAAATTTAGGCACACAGATTTGAATATGTTTATGCACTCTTTCATTTCATTGTCTTTCTTAGATCTCTTTTATTTCTACTCTACTATTTTTTAAATGAGACAACCAAAATTGCATGAAGCTTTCAAGGTGAGAGTATGCCATAAATCTATGTGATGTTATTACATTGTAACTCTTTATAAATTATCTCCTAAATACAGCCTATCACCTTATTTATCTTTTGACCATAATTCATCATTGAGTGGACTTCTTCATAGAGCCGTCCACTATGATACCTTGATCATTTTCCTGAGTGGAGAGGTTACAAATATGTTATAATCCATTGATGCCTGCAACTAGTTTGAATCATTCCTTTTAATGCGCATATTTGTGCTTGCCTACATTTAATTTCATTTGCCATAATACTGTTCACTTACCTGACTTGATTATGTTCTTCAAGAATTTCTCAAATCCTCCATAATCTTGACTAACCTAAATTATTTTGTGTCAGCAGAACTTTTTGCGATTTCTCTATTCTCCTTTTCTTCTAGCATTTAGTCTGCACTTTAAAGATTTTTCAGATTAACTTGAGTTTTTCTGAAATAAATTGTCTTGTGTCTACACATAATTTTTGTTTTTGTTTTTTTTTCTGAATTTTCTAGTGTCTCAACCCACATTAATTAATCTACTTTGGAAGCATGTTTACTGACATTTGCGATGAGTTTTCCTGCAGCAATGTAAGTGTGAATGCATCCTCATTTCAAATCAATTGTTCTACCTCTGGCAGTCCTCCCACTACTATTGCACACTGCTTTCCTGCACGCCTGGGTCAGCCTGTCTTTTTATCTCTGTGCCCTCTGCTCTTCCCGGGTCATCTTGACTGGATGTCACCTCTGTGTGTAAATGCTGGGATGTGGCCATGTGTACCTCTTTGCAATTCCAGCTCATGGCAAGTTCACACACAAGGAGTCATATGCTAATTATACATCAGTTGCCCCATGTTCTTGCATAGTCCCATGCTGAGGTCCTGGATTTCCTTGCCCTTTGGGAAGAAGCAACAGTCCACGCTCATTTGAATAGCAGTAAACAAAATGCTAAGATATATGAGAGAATGTCAAATCAAGTGAAGGAGAGGGGGCAGTCCTGTGACCTGATCTAGCGCAGCTACAAGGGAAAGGAGCTCCAGCAGGGTTATAAAAATATCAGCAAAAATAACAGTACCTCTGGGAGAGCTTGTATGGTCTGCAGCTATTATGAGGAACTGTTTTGTGGCTTTGCAAAGGACACCACCACCAAACCCTGGCAATTTGTGGACATCACCAAGGACACACATGTGGATGATAAGCAAGAGGAGATTGACAGTGACAGCCAAGATCTCATTGACACAGAAAACCCTGAGGCAGAAACAGTATCAGAGACTCAGGAGACCCATAAATTCCAAGCAGAGAGCAACTTAACTGTGCTGAGGAGGAGATCTTTCCCAATAAGTATAATGTGCTATATTTCAATAAAACTGTACAGGGGGATTTCGACAACTTTCTTCCAGGTACTATCAAGGCACCATCATGTTGGGACAATGCAAGCTAGGAGATTTTGCCTCCCCCCTGCCCGGGATCCTCAAAATGGCAGCTGCGCTTCAGAATTTAAGCTCCATGCCTTTTCTTTACCTGAGATGTCAAGTTCCACAACCAACAGGAAAATGTGCCTGGTCCCTCCTCATTCCCCTTCCTGTATGGCTTAATGTTCCCTCTCCTTTCCGGTCAGCCACACTGCCCCTCCTGCTCAAGATGGTGGCAACACATAGTTAAAATATCAGTTGCTTTGTACGGTGGGCATATTTATTGTAACAGCAGATACGGAAAGAGAAAAAGCAATAGAAAAAAATATGTTGGCTCACAGTTTCATTAATGCCTTCAGCATTTAGCTAACTTGAGATTTTATGAGGTAAATTACCCAAATCCATCGACAGAGTCATTTCCACTCCTGCACCAGCACTGGGAATATCCTAGCACGTAGAAGTGTGGCATATCTTCTGAATTTGACCATTGCCTTTTTGAACAAGATCCTTTGGGGACATACTTCAGGATAACACCTTCCAACATAATGACAGCTTGCAGAGCTGCAAATGCAATTACTAATTTGCCCTGTGCTGCTCCCCAACATCCACTCTCCTACACCGCAGCCCCCAACCAAACCAGCACTGGTACAGGAGGTCCTGTACAAGGGGAAAGCAAGGTGGGAAATGTTTTATCATCTCCAATCTGACCCCAGAATGGGAAGAGCTCATGGGAATGGAATTCCAAAATTGAGGGAAAAACAACATTTTTTTCATTCTTGGCATGTACACTAGAAATGGGACAATGGGACTTGTGCTGTTTCTCTGCTGCCCCTTTAGTACCTGACATGCCACAGCTTCCATGGATAGGAACATTATCAGGGGCTGGATTCCTGGCAAATCTTCAGGGGAATAAGAGGACAAGAGATGACATGTTCAGCAACCTTTGTGGCTGAATCCCAATAGAGACAGAATGTAACCAAAGAAGGGAGGGAAGTTTTCCTTTGCTGTGGTAGCAAGGAGAGGGAGAAGCACAGGGAACTGTCAAGGAAGCACCTCAGGAAAGGAAAGGAAAGGAAAAGACACATGGGGGGGTGCTATCTCAGTGGTTTGAGCATTGGCCTGCTAAACCCAGGGTTGTGAGTTCAATCCTTGAGGGGGCCATTTACGGATCTGGGGCAAAAAATTGGGGATTGGTCCTGCTTTTTTTTTCTCTTTATGTTAGCAACAAGAAGAAAGTCAAGGAAAGTGTGGGCCCCTTGTTGAATGAGGGAGGGAACCTAGTGTCAGAGGATGTGGAGAAAGCTAGTGTACTCAATGCTTTTTTTGCCTCTGTCTTCACAGACAAGGTCAGCTCCCAGACGGCTGCACTCCGCAGCACGGTATGGGGAGAAGGTGACCAGCCCTCTGAGGAGAAAGAAGTAGTTCAGGACTATTTAGAAAAGCTGGACGAGCACAAGTCCATGGGGCCGGATGCACTGCATCCAAGGGTGCTAAAGGAGTTGGCCGATGTGATTGCAGAGCCATTGACCATTATCTTTGACTGGAAAAAAGCTAATGTAGTGCCCATCTTTAAAAAAGGGAAGAAGGAAGATCCGGGGAACTACAGGCCAGTCAGTCTCACCTCAGTCCCTGGAAAAATCATGGAACAGGTCCTCAAGGAATCAATTCTGAACCACTTAAAGGAGAGGAAAGTGATCAGGAACAGTCAGCATGGATTCACCAAGGGCAAGTCATGCCTGACTAACCTAATTGCCTTCTATGATGAGATAACTGGCTCTGTGGATGAGGGGAAAGCAGTGGATGTGCTATTTCTTGACTTTAGCAAAGCTTTTGATACAGTCTCCCACAGTATTCTTGCCAGCAAGTTAAAGAAGTATGGGCTGGATGAATGGACTGTAAGGTGGACAGAAAACTGGCTAGATGGTCGAGCTCAACGGGTAGTGATCAATGGTTCCATGTCTAGTTGGCAGCCAGTATCAAGTGGAGTGCCCCAAGGGTCAGTGCTGGGGCCGGTTTTGTTCAATATCTTCATTAACAATCTGGGGGATGGTGTGGACTGCACCCTTAGCAAGTTTGCAGATGACACTAAACTGGGAGGAGTGGTTGATATGCTGGAGGGTAGGGATAGGATAGAGAGGGACCTAGACAAATTAGAGGATTGGGCCAAAAGAAATATGATGAGGTTCAACAAGGACAAGTGCAAAATCCTGCACTTGGGACGGAAGAATCCCATGCACTGCTACAGACTAGGGACCGAATGGCTGGGCAGCAGGTCTGCAGAAACGGACCTAGGGGTTAGAGTGGATGAAAAGCTGAATATGAGTCAACAGTGTGCCCTTGTTGCCAAGAAGGCTAACGGCATTTGGGGTTGTATAAGTAGGGGCATTTCCAGCAGATCGAGGGACGTGATCATTCCCCTCTATTTGGCACTGGTGAGGCCTCATTTGGAGTACTGTGTGCAGTTTTGGGCCCCACACTACAAGAAGGATGTGGATAAATTGGAAAGAGTCCAGCGGAGGGCAACAAAAATGATTAGGGGGCTGGAGCACATGACTTATGAGGAGAGGCTGAGGGAACTGGGATTGTTTAGCCTGCAGAAGAGAAGAATGAGGGGGGATTTGATAGCTGCTTTCAACTACCTGAAAGGGGGTTCCAAAGAGGATGGATCTAGACTGTTCTCAGTGGTAGAAGATGACAGAACAAGGAATAATGGTCTCAAGCTGCAGAGGGGGAGGTTTAGGTTGGATATTAGGAACAACTTTTTCACTAGTAGGGTGGTGAAGCACTGGAATGGGTTACCTAGGGAGGTGGTTGAACCTCCCTCCATATAGCTTTTTAAGGTCAGGCTTGACAAAGCCCTGGCTGGGATGATTTAGTTGGGGTTGGTCCTGCTTTGAGCAGGGGGTTGGACTAGATGACCTCCTGAGGTCCCTTCCAACCCTGAGATTCTATGATTCTATGACACAGTTATGGGGATGATGGAGAGGCTGACAGTTCTGTTGGAGAACATAGTGGCAGTATGAGAGAGCATCCCTCAAAGCCTAACCACTCCTGCAGCCACGTGAGAATGCTGCATAACAGGAACAACTCTTCACTTTCCTAGTTCCAAGGAACAGGCCCTTCCCTCACCAGTACATAACAGAAGACAAGGAGAACAGTGGCTACTGGGAGACCCCCTTAACTCCCACAACTACAAGGACAGATTCTTCCATCACCATCCCACATCCCAAGACGCAGATAATATTTTGACCCCCACATCTACACAAGTTTGTGACCTCATCAGCACATAAGTGTGTTCACTCAGCAGTTTGTTTCTAACTGTGTACTATGGATAGCTTTTCAGTGTTATGTTCAATAAACATTTGTCCTATTTACAACTTGCTTGATTATTTATTATAAATGCATGAAATCAGTTGCAAAATTTCATAAGATTGTTACACTGTGAGGGATCATAGGTCTTGAAACCAGGTCTGTAGAGCCCCAGGTAGTTCTCAGACTACAACCACCACTCAGCAGCTCACTGGTACTACTGGAGAATGTGGGTTGGTGGACTCTAGCTCACCATAGATTCTTCCCACAATGTTCCCAATTGGAGGAGACACCGAGCCTCTCTGATTGGCTCAGACTCACTATTTAAGCCAGAAGGAGCGACAGGAAGTCACCTGTGTAACTAGGTGAATCCCTGGGGGGCTGCTATGTTGGACCCTGCCTTGTTCCAGATCCGTGCTTCTGTGCCCCACCCCTGGCTACTGACACTGGCTCTGACTTTTGTCTTGTTTCCTGACACTGTTTCTGATCCTTGGCTCAACTCCTGATACTGTCTCCATTGCTGATCTTTGAGTCCTGACTCCTGCTCTGACCTCTGGACCTGACCACCACTGCTCTGGCCACTAGATATGACTACTTATGTCCTAGCCTGTGATATACACAAAGTATAATAAAATCCTTACACAAATGTATATCCAATTTTTCACAACAATGTGCTAGCCTCAGAGTAGGAGCGCAATGTGTCCCTTTGCTGTAGTGGCATTTAGTAAAGGCCTGTTCCCTGGCTGTCTATAGCATCCAGAAAGTCTCTCCATCACCTCCTCTCACTACTGAGGCTTTGTAAAATGCAGCAAGCAGCTATTTTAGAAGCCACATATTGGTATGATCCTCCAGCCTTGTCACACCCTTCAGCCTTCCACATTCTCATTCCACTGTCATTCTGAAGCTACTCGGAGTATAATTATACAGCTCCTTTCTCCTATCCAAGTGGCCAGAAAAAGGTTCACAAGCCAGGGGAACAGAGGGTAAGCTATGTCTCCCAGAATTATAAGAGGAATTGCAACACCACTAATAGCCATATTGATCCTGAGGACAAAAGTTCCAATTCTCACTGTGGAAAATAGACTAGAGTTTCTAAAGATCCTGACATGATGGATCTTTCCAGACTACCCCACATTAATATTGGTGAATCTTCCACTGTGATCAACCAGGCATATGCCATAGAGAAACACCCCTTTCTGTTGATGAAAGGCCTGGTGTGGGGGGACAAAGAATAGACACATAGATCTCATCAATGGTCCCGGTACAATTTAGGACTCCCAACTGTGACGATCCATCAATAATCTCCTGTGTTTTGCCAACCTTTATGTCCTGGTGTATCAGCATCCTCTTGATAGCAGCTCACACCTCCTTGAAAACATCCCCAACAGTTGATCTGTCAGCACTGAACTGGTTAGTGACTGGCTTATAGCAATCCAGGGTGGTCAGCTTCCAGAAACCGATGGCTAGCAATGGACACATGCTTCCCCATGCTAGAGGGAGCTCTAATGCTGGTGTTCTAATGCTGCCGCTCTTGGATGAGCTATGCACAGATTTCTAGGATTTGTCATCTGAAGTTCAGCTGACACTCCTTGGCATCCTAGGCCTGCATTACTATCCCGTCCTGTCAGTCATTGCTAGTTGGCTGAATCCAGAAGCAGCAGATCACTGAGTGAAGCTGCTCCAGGAAAAGTTAACGCAGAAGTAACTTTTAATTTCTTCCTGTGCCCATATTGCCGCCGCACTGCCATGGCTGTCTGTCAAGTCATCCAGAGCTATCCGGGTGCACGACTGCCAATAACTGTTCATCAGCTTGTTCATATTAATGACACTTGAGATTTCAATGCTCAGCAATGTTTCCTCCATGCTGCCTCACAGTAGTTTGAAAATAGCACTGGCTCACAAAAGCCTGATGAATGATGAGATGAAAGGAAAAGAATCATGGGAATTCTTTGATTTAACCCCAGGTCTCCGAATTCAGCAGTTTCTGGTAGATATCCCACAGTTCATCACAAGAATGCATAAAGCCTAGTGCTGGAATAGTGCATCATGGAATGTCTGCCCAAAGAAGAATACTTAGATTCAGTTAAGGATTGGTGGAATATAAAATATTGGAGGAGTGTAAACATGAATAGGGGAAAGGAATTAGCATAATCAAAAAAGGGTCGTTAGGAGCAGTCCAGTGAAATTAAGAAAGGAAATTAACTTCTTGCTCGCAGGTTTTGCCAAGAACAGCTCAAACAATATGGGGAGCTGGCTAACATAGACCTGAAAGCTTTGCTAAGCTATGCTGGAGGAGAAAAAAGGTTGTCTGGCATTACGTGGGGGTGTGGCACGAGGCAAGGATTTTCCTAATGGGCAGATGAATGGGTTAAAGATCTTTTCATCCTTGCCCACCTGCAAATGTATACCAAGAAAAAACTTCCTACGTGTGAGATCTATTAGTTTGTGAAACAACCAGCCAAGGAAAGTGGTAGAAGGAACATTGCTTGCCAGATTTAAAACTAAAACATACAGTAGGGGGCAGTCATAAAATGTTAAGGAGAAATCTCCCTATCTCTGTGGATTGGAATGTGGGTGGCCCTGAGTGGGTGCACAACAAAGAAAAGAGGTAAGGAATCCTCCCCTGCCCTGGTGCACCCTGTGCAAAGGGCAGTTACAATCCCAATCCTTCAGCTCCATGAGCATAAGAACAGAGAAAGTGTTAAGGCCACCAGCAATGCAAGGTACTCCACTGGACAAAGGGGCAAGGTGATGGCCCAATCATCCTCCTTCATCTGCTGATGAACAGAGGGCAAAATGGGAGGAAGAGAGGGGGAACACATACCACATCTCCAAAAAGTTGTACCAGCAAAATGCTAATAAATTCAGGTGGTGCACTGGGCTCCAAGCCCTATCCTACCAGCACAGCTGTGGCTTATAATAGTAATTCTAAGAAAATGAAGAGAGAGAGATGAAAATGGATAAATTAAAAGGGATTTACGTAGTGGCTTCTGAGCTGTGTGATGTGGTGCTGGGCTCCCCCAACAAGATATTACAGCAATGGAACTGGTCATAGTATAGTTTCATTTTGAAGTTTTTACACTGATGTATTAAGTTAGGGTTTGGTTTTGTTCATACTGTGTTGATTTTTCTGCATATCCTCAAATACAATTGCTTTTGAAAGGTAATGAGAGCAAACAATAATTCAGGTAGATGCAGTGTGAAGGTGAGGTTGTTACTGTTACACTATTACACAAGTCCAGCTGGCATCAGTGAAATGACAGTGTTTCACTATAGGCCTAAATTTGCCTTATTGATGATTAGGAGCTCAGACTAAATGCTCACAGTGATCCCTTCTGACCTTGGAATCTATGAAATTCAGGCCTAAAGATTTTAAGTTGTTATCATGTTGATATTGACACACTATTTTGTAGAGTAGTTTTAAGAGCATATTTTATGGACCTTAATCTTTGTGAGCATGTATGATATTAGTCTGAAACTAAACTCCATATGCTTCATGCCTGAATATATTCAGTTCCATAAACCTAACCAACAGCCACAGTGATCAGCAATTGTAAGTGAGTGGTTTGAGTTCAAAGAACAGGGTTTTAAAAATGCGTCCCGTTTTGCATTCAGCAGATTTTGGTTATATTGCGTAAATAGTATCTAACAGCTGTTTCACTGAACTTGCTCTTTTACATGCAATTAAAGCAGATTAGAACCTGAATGGAAACAGTTCAAAGCATTGAACTGGGGGCAGCATTCAGTATCAGCTAGATGAGAAAAGCACATCAAGACATAACAGGATATTTCTTCATAGATGTAGTTTTAATGTTTTGGAACTGACTAATTGCAATTCAAAAGTATTTAGTACTAATGAAGAATATCAGAGGGTTTCAGGTTAATTCTACCTTCACTGACTCCCACCTTCCTGATTTGTTCAGCATTAAACCTGAAAGTGCATTACTGGGAAGTAGAGTGGGACTCAACTAACCTATATATTAGCAGAGTGTGGTAGCAGAATAGCAGCTATCCACTTTTACTTTGTTGACAGCAGCTAAATACTCACAGGGTCATGTACAATATATAGACTGCTTCCTGGTTGGAATAATGATTCTTTAAATCCAGAATGAAATGTCCAGTAGATACTAGCCAATATAGGAGGCAAAATACCGAAACTGTGTACAAATGAGTCAGCCAATACCTTTGGTTCAATAACAACTGAACTAATGGAGGGTAATTTGGCACATCTTCAAGATCTACTCTGCTTACTGTTTCTGTCAGTCTGTAATATGTTGATTAACATGTTTAGAATATTTAGACCAAGCTTTACAATTTATTTGAAACATGTCTGTAAATAATTGCACTGGGTAGGTAGACATGGCATCAATCAAAAGAGAAATAAGTTCCACTTGAATGACAAAAAGGATACAAAAAGGTTTGTGATCCTTAAAATCTTTTACTTAGAAAAACGTGGATCTGTCTCTCTGAATTACTGGAATTTATTTACTCCCTCCCCTTCCTTCTTGTCTTTTCAGATACTTTAGATTATTGGTATACATAAATGCACCTTGCTGTTAAAAAAATCTGTGCATAATTACTCTTCTCTATAAAGAATTGATTTTTCTATTAATACATTTTAGGTAGACAAAAGCTACAATATACAATGGGCACCACTAAAAATGAATATTTTCTGTACTGGTCTTTACCTTTATCATTGTATTTGCAGTATGCCTTATACTTAAAGTGGGAAATACTTCAAATCTAAAAGGACACTGAAATTACTGTGGTGTGAATGCTCAGTTTTTAACAGAATTTGTGCGTGTGTGTTGTGATGCATTTGTCTACTTGACTACAATATTCTGGGTTCTCAAGACAACAGATATATTGGAATATAATTCAACTCTTTTAGCCACCATTGTTATATTGAATTTGATTTATATTCCTTGATCTGTCCCAATGACAACAGTACATTTTTGAGGGAAAATGGCCATCAAACATAACTCCATCTCCTTCATTTCTCTCCTCAACTCGAACATCCGGTTTGCCTCCATTGCCTTATCCTTGATTCAGAATTTTCCTTCTCCCACAACTCCTACATCTGCAAATCTTTCTATCACCCCATTTGCAACATTGCCTATATCTGTCACTGCCTGGACACTATCTGCTGAAATTCTCATCTGGGCCTTTATCTTCTGCTTTGACTACTGCAAGTGCCTTCAGAATAGTATTTCCAAGGCACAGCTCTTTCACGTCAACATATCCAGAACATCACTTGAATGCCTTTTTACACATCCAGAAATCACACCTATGTCACTTATCCTTCATTCCCTGGTTTCCCATATACTTTTTGGACCTTATTTCTCAGGATTGCTCTCTCCATTAATTTAGCAGTGATCTCCTCTATCTCCCGCTCTATGGTATCACTACTGTTGATGCAAGATCCTTTTCTACAGTTCCTGGGATATCTCTGCATCATCAACTTTTCGGCTATTTTCAAAGCTCGGCTGAAAACATCTTTCTTTTCCCTTATCTCCAACCCTTAATTCTGCTTTTCCATTGCTATTCATTTTTATTTAACTCCCTACATTTTAATTAAGCCTATAAATATTGGTGATACAGTTGAAATACACTATACAGAATTAGGTTATACTGCATTGTATTCATGCATTGATCATTTACATTTTACAGATTTTTTAAAGCATGTATCTTTACCACTCATGACAATACCTATATAATATCTACCATATTATAAAGTGCATATGCTATCTATAAGCTACAGAAGTCTTTCTTAGAAAACCACACAACCACATATTAATACAGTATATAAAACTTTGATTTTTTTAGAGTAATTTCACAGAACATGTGTAATAATGAATGCACATGCTTTTCTAATTTGCCAATTATTTTTGTTGTTTAAACTTTTGTAAACTATATTGGGAAGGAAAGTGGGTGGCAGAGATAGTGGAAGCTGAGTGATGTAGGGTTTATCTTTTATGTCTTAATTTAAAAAAATATATTTTATTATCAAAAGCAAGAAATGGATGTGCCTGAGTAACCAACTTTGATGTTACTCCGTGTAAAGTCAATTTCTCGCCTGGTGACTGGAATGACCAGTTTGTCTTAAGCGGAAGCAGATGGTTCTATCTGACCATCTGGCCCTTATTTACTCTCTCTAAAATCCTGCACTCACCCATGTAAGCAGGAGATTTTTTTCTCTGAATTATACCAGTATCATTGTCTGGTACAGGTATAGTATAAAAGACTGAAAATAAAACATAGCAATTATAGAAAACATATTGTAGGGATAGGACATGTAACAAGGATTCCTTGATCCAGCAAATCCTTCAGACTGATTTCAAATAAACTTAACTCAAATACATATTTTTTTCATAAAACACCACACGTAATACAGTTTAGTTTAAATCAGAATATCTGATCTAACACCACAAAAACTTGGAGAAAGTTCCATTCTGAATCTGAACTTTTTATCGTGGACCCAGGTCTGTAAATTGGCACTGAGCTGGAACATCAGATTTGAACTGTCTTGAACTTTGGGGACATTAAGATCTGAATTAGAGTCCAAATTTCATAAGTTAGGCACATTTCTAGTATATACAATACCTACGTGAAGTTTGCCTGTGTGGGGGGAACCTATTTTCAGAGCTTAAGTGGGTTTAAAATGGTGCATAGGCTTGTATTAGCTCTCTGTAAGGGGGTAAATTTCATCCTTAATGAGTAGTGTTTTCATCATCTCTGTAGCCGCTTTGTATATTTTAGCAAAAACCTTTTGATCTCGATTTAGCTAGATGAATTGTAATGATGAGAATTAAAATGGATCTGAAATTCAAGTGAGATCAAATCTGCCTAATT
The DNA here is from genome assembly GCA_037349315.1 of Chelydra serpentina. NCBI lineage: Eukaryota > Metazoa > Chordata > Testudines > Chelydridae > Chelydra > Chelydra serpentina. The sequence continues at coordinate 86,111,033 of JBAIAC010000002.1, forward strand.
TGGCAGGTTTAATTAGTCTAGGATACTTTGTTTTACTTTAATTTACAGATATTTTGCAAAACAAAGTTATAAATGTAGCTCGTTAGGATAAAATTGACTATACATATGCCAGAATACTAGCAGTTTCTTAAAGAGAAAAGGTGGGTGAGGTAATATCTTTTATTGGTCCAAGCTCTTCTTCGGGTCTTACACATCCAGTTTGCTAAAGTAATTTCTATGAAGTTCAGAACTTTTAAAAATTGTCTTCCTTCTCCAACTCCCACAAAGCAGCATAAACAAATGAAGGTCAATCGTTAGAATTATAACATCAATAAACAGCTTAGAATACTCTTTATAGAACCTAATTGCAGCCCACCCCAAAATATATGTAAATTTCTGAGTCATCTGAACCCCATTGATAAAATTGTATTAGTTATTATAAGCCAAGCAATTTGCTGTGAGACCCAAATCTTTCTGCCTCTCCTTCACAAAGCCTAAGTAAAATGAGCTTTGTGTTGCAGAGACCTCAATCTCACCAAGCGTAAGTGGAGCTGTTCTACAGCTGCTACTGCAATCCATTGGATAGGGGAAGGCCAGTGGATTCATCTACTTTAGTCATGAACCTACTAGCTTGTCCCAGACTTGACTCCATACTAGCCACATGCCTTCTTGTGTGTCACCATGGATAGAGCAACGCAGAGCAGAGCTCCAGAGCATCTGCCCTCCACAGTCTGCCCTACCAAGTAGAAGTGCACCAGTTTTACCTTTCAGGCTTTATGCATCACCGGAGGGGAATGAGAAGATCTAAATGCATATTCCAGCCTCTGAAAAGTCATATAAATGAGTAAGAGCATGGAGTGTTGTGTCCAAGTTCTGCTATGTAATTAAATGTGTAATATTATGCAAGAAAATAAAACAACGTAAAGCTAAAATGATAGGCCACTTTCAACTTTGCCATTTAGAGGCTCACTTACCGTTCATAACTCTTATAATCGAAGCCTTATTATATTATCCCAGTGCGTAGTATTATTTCCTGTTATTTGTCTAATGCTTCTTAAAGAACGGTAATTTAATAACGGTAGAGTTGTTCATCCTTGGCTTTTAGCAAATGTGCTATTTCATGAAGCTTGTTTATAAAACAAATTTGCTTGCAACAAATGCATCTTTCATTTTCCCTGTCAGATGATTTTGTAAAACATAAATTACAGTACAGTGACTGCATGAGTCTTGATGCATGAGTGTATATCAGAGCCTGATTTGATTGTGACAAATAAATAATATTTAAAGGCATAGCCTCACCTCCACTGTACAGTGCAAAAGGGAGACAACTGCTGATCCCCATGACCCACAAACCATTGCAGATGTACACAACATGAAGTCCCGCCTGAGAGAACCAATTGAAAGTGGCCTTAGAGATTCCCGATTGTTCCCTTGCCCCCATATAAGCCCACAGGGTGTACCAGGAAGAGTCCAGGCAACAATGTGGTCTCTAGCAAGCTGCCAGGACTGACTCTGCTTCCAAACTCTCGGCATCAACTTTGACATGGATTTGGATTCTGACCCTTACTCTGGACCTGGAATCTTGACATAAGTCCTGACCCCAGCCCGGAATTCTGACCTTGAAACCTCTTGAGCCCAGCCCCAGGACCCTGACAGTTTGCCTGGACCACCCCTAAACTGCAATGAAGGACAGCCCTGAGGGAACATGGAGGCAGTGGGTCATTGCCTACCCAGCATGTCTCAAAGGTCACCAGAAATGCTTGAATGGGTTGACCATCCCCAGAAGGCACTCTCCATATTGAGAGTACAAGTGTACTCTCATCAGAGAACCAGAGCCTGCATGTTCAGACTACCTAGCTACATGAAGAAAACAGTGCTGCAGACAACTGGCACAGTGTGCGGCCAAGAATTAGTCCCTGAGAGAGCAGACTGCCCACCTTCAAGGTGGGAATACTGCACTCCAGACATGCACCGTGCCCCTGGACACCCATAGGTGTCCCTAACCTCTGTTTGCCAGAAGCTGGGAATGCGCGATAGGAAATGGATCACTTGATGATTATCTGTTCTGTTCATTCCCTCTGGGGCACCTGGCACTGGCCACTCATGAAAGCTTATGCCCAAATACATTTGTTAGTCTCTAAGGTGCCACAAGGAATCCTCGTTGTTTTCACTGATACAGACTAACTTGGATACCCCTCTGAAACCTGTTGGAAGACAGGATACTGGGCTAGGTGGACCTTTGGTCTGACCCAGTAGGGCCATTCTTATGTTTGTCTGGATGTGGGACCAACAGTTCCCCTCCCTGAATGCTTCAGCAGAGAGCACCAATAATTCAGGAGGTTTTTAAATCAATGTTGTTTGCAGTTCCTGCTCCATGCCTAGTCCTACCCCACTGATCAAGCTAGAGTAAGATTTATAATGACCCTTTTAATGGGTGTAGTGTTAGATTGGGCCACACTCCTGCTAGAACAAGAAAGCCTGAAGCTGATGAAGGGGGACCTTCCTTCATGTGTTTTCCATCATTTTTAGCAAGCCCCACCACATTCACTGAGCCCAGGCAGCCCTGCAAAAACTCTGACAGGGCCAGGGATCAGTAGCTCCCTATGCTGCCCACTTCAGAAGACGCTTCTCTGACACAGAGTGGAACAAGGCAGCCCAGCTGTACCAGTTTTTGTGGGGATTACAAGGAGAAGTTAAAGGTGAATTAGCCCATATGGAAATCCTGATCCACTTGGATGCTTGTGCTGACCTCTGTATAAGCATCAACAAAAGACTAAGCTAATGATTTGAAGAAAAGAAGGGGTCAGTGCCACACCCCAAATGGTACCCCTCAGTAACAGTCCCTGGCCTGGTCCCAGAAGCCATGCAGATGGGAGACTGCCACGCACTTGCTGGCTGCCTGTCACAGGCCAGAATCCAGCAAAATTCAAGGAAATGACTAGGCTCGGGCTCATTAAACGGTGCCAGGCTGGGTTGACCCCAAGCCATTCATCCCCTTACTGAAGCATGCCCAAGGCATGACGAGTTGTCATTACTTTTGCAAATTCAGGTCCCCCTTTGTATCCCAGGTGAGCCTCCACGAGTTCTTTGCTATGGGCACTCAGGGACTTTAGGGCAGTGGACAGCTTCCTGAATGCTGACTCCGCACAACCTTTGGGCATCCCAGTGCAGCCAAAGGTGACTTCTGACTACACAGAGACTATAGATGGCTTGCTCCTGTCCTTGGTGACACAGAATACTATGCCTTTGGAAGTTGTTATCCAGAATCACTGAGACTCCTTAATGTTTGGAGTGATCCACTCATTACACTTGCCCATAAACCTCGATGTCTTGTGATCCATGACCCATATATCTTGTCATAGGAATGGAAAATCAGCTTCCACTCTGAATTCTGCCAGCAGGTCTGCATGTGCACACTGCATGACGGGACCTGGCCAGAGACTGGGAAACCCCCAGAGCCTGGCCATGGGTCAGGTAAAACCATTAGCAGAATCAATCCCTGCTTTTCTCACTAAGTACTGTGAATATGCAGACATCTGGGCGGGGGGGAAACACAGCGGTCCTACCAGCATATCGGGACTATGACTGACTGATTGAGCTACAACCTAGGGCTAAAATACACTTTACCCTCATCTGTGCAATGTCAGAATGCCTGTCAGGGCACCTGTTCTTTTTGATCTAGAGAGAATAGCGCATTTGAGGTCCCTAGTAAAGGTGAAACCATTTTGTTAAAAAGGCATGAGACTGAAAACATAAAATTAAGAATTTTTTTCTTTTTTAATGTGCTTCTTTGGAAACCTCATGCCATTTAAAAAATATGCAGTGTATTATTTTATTTATTTAATTTTGATTTTTACAAGAGTACCCATCCAATGCCCTAAGACAATTTTTAAAAGGGATATATATAAATAAATAGAACTGTCATTTACCTCACAATCAAATCAAATATACCCACAGTAACATAGCTACCATATATTAATTAACCTCCCCACACAGTCCCCACAACTGCTGTTCAAGCCTACCCCTTACCCAGCTCCTCATAGTTTATATTGTATTCATGTGACAGCTTGAGTTTAAAAGACAGTCATTCAATAAAAATACCCTAGATATGACTGATAGTTGCAGTATTCTTTATATAGAATATTCACACAAACTTAATGTAACATTACAACTGTACAAAGTGAAAAATACAATTGACATTCAGTTGCTGATACTACATTTTCACTGGCCTGTCTTTTAAAATGTTATTTTTCGGGGTCAAATTCTGCTCCCTTCTCCACAGTCATATAGGGTCTTGGACCAACAGAATCAGTGCAACAGGTTCTGGCTATCTCCTGTCATACAAGGGGACCTCTCCTGGGTGTTACACAAGCTGTGCTCCACAGGGAGGCTTGAGGAAGCCGATTCCTGATCCAAAGCCCATTGAAGTCAATGGAAAGGCTTTCATTGACTTCAGTGGCCTTTGGTTCAGGCCGTCCTTGGGGATGGGGATGGTAGAGCTGAAACTATTATACAGAGAACTAGTGACCTGTTCCCTGTGAGAGGGAGATGTAGCAGCTGTGGGGCCTACTACAGTTAATAGGTGCTGTAACTTCTGCAGAATACTTCTTTCCTCTCTTCTATCCTGGGGCTGTGCAGTGGGAACCAACTAATAGGCAATAAAATGTCAACATCGTCATTGTATTATAGTTCTTCTATGTTAGTCTATCTTCAAAAAATGGGTCCTGAAGGCAAATGAACAATGTTCTATGTTTAAAATAGCAAAACAATATGCTGCTATGAAGCCATGACTTCTATTTTTTTCTTTGCACATGCTTATTCTTGATCATCTTTAAGGAGCTGTACCACTTGCTTTAGCTATGGTTTCCACTGGCCTTCACTTGCCAGTAGTGACCAACGGCAGAATCAGAATCAATCTTTGTCACGCTTGCAATTGAGCACTTCCCTAATTTATGAGACAGCTTTGCCATTAACAACAAAATCTTGAGAATTAAATAAAAACAGACCTTCAGAAGTGCTGCTGCATAGGTGAATAAGGTAAAAACATTGATAAATGTACGCCCCTTCTCCCAGGCTGACTTTGAAAAATTCTGTGTCACAGTTCCAGGTCACATTCTGACAACAATTAGGAACACTGAAATAAATAGTTGGCAATTCTTCTTTGTTATGTCAGAGTATGCAAAGTCTTCTTTACCCTCGAATCGAGTATTTTGTGAATAGGAATTATATGATAACAGGTGCCTGCCATGGCTAATGATCTGATCTATCTCCGCTGAAAATACCACTTTCAGGGGTGTGGGATGGCGTGATAACATGTTTGTTTCAAATCTGATTCAGCTGAAACTGGACACAAGATTGCTAGTGTGAATAGAAATCTATTTTTCAAAGATGGATAGAAGTTGGTTCAATTGCTGAACCAAACATTTTTCAAACTTTTCCAAAAATTTCAACCTGAATCTTTTTACTTTTAGGAAGTTGTGGATGCCTCATTGATTAAGACATTTAAAACTAGACAAAATAAATCACTAGAAAATACAAGAACAGTGAGAGATAGATGGATGAGTTATCTAATAAGTATTTTCCACCTCTAAGGGCTGGTCTACACTAACCCCAGAATTCGAACTAAGATACGCAACTTCAGCTACGTGAATAACGTAGCTGAAGTCGAACTATCTTAGTTCGAATGAAAAAGCACTTACCCGGGGTCCACACGCGGCACGCAGGCTCCCCCATCAACTCCGCCTACTCCGTTCGTCGAGCTGGATTACCAGCATCGACGACGGAGCACTTCCTGGTTCGATTTATCGCGTCTAGACAAGACGCGATAAATCGAACCCAGAACATCGATCCCGCGCCGCCGATCGGACGCGTAAGTATAGACGTACCCTAAGGATCCAATCCTGCAAACCTTTGTTCACGTGACTAGACTGATTAACATCAGGAGCATTGTTTTTATTAGGGTCCAGGATCAGGCCCCGTCTTCTATGATTTTATTAAGTTTGAAAAACTTTCGTTAACTTTTTTGTTCATTTTTTCATTTTTGCATATTTCGTCAATTCCAGCTTCTAACTAGGTCGAGAATTGGGAAACACTGGAAATCTCATTACAGATCATGTCTGTGTGAAATTTCCAAATTAACTTTGCAAACCAAAAGGGTATAGAAATTCATGCAAACCTTTGGGTGTTTAACTGAACTAACCTCAAAAAGTTCAGAATTTGGGGTTAGTTAAGGTAAACACCCAAAGGTTAACTCATTATTCTTATGGATGTTGCACATTATCTTACTTTTTTGCAGAGTACAGTTTCTGCAGTCTATAAACTTGTACTGACAATATATAAGGGTTAAGGCAGACAGTCTCTGAATCAGCTTGTGACTAGGCTTTTAAAGACCATAGATATGTAGCTAGGTGTGTATAATCACCTGTTGTAGTACCTAGGCAAATAGGGGGATTACAGAAAATGGATTACAGATTTTAATCTGATTTTTCTATCCACTTTAAATTAAATCCTTAATATTATACTGGATTTTTTAATGTATTCACTTTGGTTTTTAAGAGTCCTAGAATTAAAAAGTAAAAGCAGAAATGTTATATATGTGTTGCTATATGTTTATGGTAGAGAAGGCAAGGCCAAAGAAATGCCCTTTGCACTTAGAGTGGAAGGTGCTGAGTATTGTGATGGTCCTTAATTCCTGTGGGAGTTTATTACACAGTCTCCGTCCACACACACACACACACACACATGTGCCAGATAGCTCTGTCTTCTGCACAGACAAGCTTTATTCTTACTGTGGAAAGTTGCACTGTACCATAGGAGCAAAATCTACCATGCTGTTCATCTGAGTGCTTTAATAAATCTTTTTGATACCTTCGGCCCAGGCCATTAAGTGCCTTGAAAATAAGGATTGAGACTTTAAACTTGATTTGATATTCTATGGGAAACCAGTGTGGGGTGTGAAAGACAGTTTTGATGTGTTCGCGGTAGCCCATGTTGCTGAGGGGACACGCTGAAGTCCTCTGTTCCAGCTGGAGTTTCCCAAGGGCTGAAGGCCTCATGTCCAGGTATATTGTGTTGCTGTAGTTTATTACACAGTCTCCGTCCACACACACACACACACACACATGTGCCAGATAGCTCTGTCTTCTGCACAGACAAGCTTTATTCTTACTGTGGAAAGTTGCACTGTACCATAGGAGCAAAATCTACCATGCTGTTCATCTGAGTGCTTTAATAAATCTTTTTGATACCTTCGGCCCAGGCCATTAAGTGCCTTGAAAATAAGGATTGAGACTTTAAACTTGATTTGATATTCTATGGGAAACCAGTGTGGGGTGTGAAAGACAGTTTTGATGTGTTCGCGGTAGCCCATGTTGCTGAGGGGACACGCTGAAGTCCTCTGTTCCAGCTGGAGTTTCCCAAGGGCTGAAGGCCTCATGTCCAGGTATATTGTGTTGCTGTAGTTTATTACACAGTCTCCGTCCACACACACACACACACACACATGTGCCAGATAGCTCTGTCTTCTGCACAGACAAGCTTTATTCTTACTGTGGAAAGTTGCACTGTACCATAGGAGCAAAATCTACCATGCTGTTCATCTGAGTGCTTTAATAAATCTTTTTGATACCTTCGGCCCAGGCCATTAAGTGCCTTGAAAATAAGGATTGAGACTTTAAACTTGATTTGATATTCTATGGGAAACCAGTGTGGGGTGTGAAAGACAGTTTTGATGTGTTCGCGGTAGCCCATGTTGCTGAGGGGACACGCTGAAGTCCTCTGTTCCAGCTGGAGTTTCCCAAGGGCTGAAGGCCTCATGTCCAGGTATATTGTGTTGCTGTAGTACAGACAAGAAGTGATGAAGATATGAATAACTGAAGTCAGATCACTGTCCACCAGGATAGGATGAGGTCTTCTGGCCAACCAGAGATGACAGAAAGCTTCACTTGTGGATGCTGCTATGTGGTAGCTTAGTATCATCAAGGAATCCAGGTGTATTCATAAACTATGGACTGAATTGAACAACTGTGGGTATGTGCCTTCAACCAAAAGAGACTGCACTATGGCTGCAAATTCTTCAGAATGCTTTCCTCTACCCACCAGCATCATCTGTCTGGCTTGGGTTCAGCTTCAGACAGCTGTTCTTCATGCAAGAGCTGATCTCATCAAAGCACTGTGCCATTTATGTGATGATGGACAAGCAGAGCTGTGTGCCATCTGTATACTGCAGGCACATGAGTCCATGTGGTCTGACCAGTTCATCTAGTGGCTACATGTAGATGTTCAGTAGGACCAAAAAGAGATCTGATCCTTGTGGGAGTACACAAGTGAGGTGTCTAGTAGTGAGGTGCAGTTTCCCATCACTGCTTGTTGGGTGCATCCCTCTAGGAAGGAAGGACTCAAACCATTTAAACTTATTACCCTATACCCCTACCACCTTTCTCAGGAGACACAGTAATATTTTACAGTTCACAGTGTCATATGCTGCAGACAGATCCAAGAGGCTGAGAATGGATATGAGACGGGGGGTGTACCCCACACAGGCCCAGAAAGGGTTCAGGTGGGCCTGAGAGGCCAATTAGCATACCTGGCAGCACCTTCATGAGAGAAATCCAGGCTAAATTGATAATGAAGCCCAGCTGGGGAAGGGCTGGGTGGTGGTTATAAAGCCAGAAAGTTTGTAGCAAAAAGGGGTTGCAGGAAAAGAGTCTGCAATTGCTCTCTGGGAGATAGAAGAGATAGGAAGCAATTCAGGGAGGCAGCAAAGATTCCTGCTCTGAATCCTGGGTTGCACATTTTAGTCAGGAGTGGCGCCAGTTGTTCGTGATTCTCTTTCACAAGCCAGGAAGCGCATGGGTTGGATTCACATGTCACAGACTCTGTTAAGGTGTTGAGAATGTCTTGATTAATGAAGGCACTAAACTGTAGGAATGTGAATGGACTATTGGTTGGTTGGTGCAGGCAGAGTGGGTCCATGCTACCTGGGAAGTCTTCCTCCACGTGCCTGATCTTTTCAGCAAAGTGGCATGATAGCTCTTTGAAGAGCTATGTGTTCGGTTCTGATGCAGACTGTAGGCATTCACGACTGAGGAAGCAGTTTACCACACTGAATAGGTCCTGATGGCAGGATTTGGCAGCTTCTGTCAGGCTGATGGGAATGTCTTCTTGGTTAGTAAAACAGCCTCAGCATGGGCTTGGAGGAATTCATCATGTTTCATTCTTCATATCAGCCTTTCTTTTCTGCCATCAGTAATTGAGTGCTCACCTTTTTTCCTTCATCTGACACAAGGGGTAAAAACCAAGGAGATCTCTGTGGGTGATGGGGAGGGAGAAGCTGTTTGGGGCCAGCATGTCCATGTTTGAGGCTCATGTGCAATATAATGATTCACCAGATCTTTGACTCCTCATCCTGTGGGTGGAGTGCTGTTGTTCTTTGACATGCTTTGAAGTCCATGTGTCTTTGATTGAATCAGGATCATGGGTTTTTCTTGTCAGCTAGGAGGTGTCCAAGATAGTGATTGGGCCGAAGGTGAAGTGCACGGTTTTACCAGTTGTGTTGGACCAGACATAACCTGTGAAGTTCTAGGGAGGCAAGTGTGGGACTTTTAAAACTAGACTAGACAAAACACACAAAAAATGTAGGGGTACTATACTCCATTGACAGAAATGGTGTGGATGATCTATGTGGTCTTTTCCATTTATCACTTGTATGTTTCTATACTGTTTACATTTTCCTTTGTTTTCAATTTAAATGTTTCTTTTCTAGCGGTGACTGTCATATCATATTTGAATGTTAATTGCTGTAAATGAAGTGTTTAATTTACACAATAATAGGTGCCATATCAATGAATTAAATGAATAGGGTTTTTTTGTTTGTTAACCACCATCAATGTGCAAGGAGCTGTACAAACATGAAGGAAGAGGATAGTCCTTGCCCCCAGAAACTCTGTCTCTCTCCGGAGCCCAATCCTGCAAACACTTACACATGAGTACTTTTGTGCACATGACTAATTCCATTGACTTCAATTGATTTTTATGCTGGAAGTGATTGTGGAATCAGGGCTTAAATCAGGCAACAGAGTTCAGCATACACACAACCTCCACTCAGAAAGAGATGCAGATTTTCTAAAATGTATCTTGTCTTTGGTGGATCAATGACTGGCTTTTCAGTGGTGTATGTGAAATGAGTTGCTGGTCTCATTTCAGTTAATAATGGGCTGGTATCCATATCACAAAAACCAAGACCAGAATTGGATTTGATGGGCACCCTGGTTGGCATTCTCATCAGAGAGGCGAAAGGCTGAATTAGAACAGAGACTTACTCCTAGATTTTATCCCTTCAGGTCAAGGTTTAGGCATTCTGCTTCTGCCTCTGCCGTACTCATTCTTGGGATAAACAGAGGGCTTAGGTTTCCAGGGCTGTTAATCTGGCACCTTTCACAGCATTAAATTGATTTAAAATTTTAAAAACAATTATTCATACATTGTATGAGACAGTTTCATTGACATTGCATCAGAGCTGCTTGTCCTTTGGATATGATACTATGTCAAAAGAACCATTCATGCTTTTATCATAATGTTTTATCAATGTCGTATGCAATGGAGATTTTTTTTAAAAAGCATTTGAAGCAGACACGTTATGAAAAGTAAATGTTTACATTTATAACAAAATATTTCAAAAGCTACCAGTCTTACAAATTGTGAGTTTTAAAAAGGGTCAAAAAGAAAGGACTGAAATCTCTTGCTCCTGATCTATTTATATAAAATTAAATATATATAATTGCATCAACAGCATTTTTAAAAGGGCTTTAACTGACTTAAACTAATTTCTAATAATATATATAGATATATTTGAATCCAGGCTGACAAAGTATATGCCAAGTTTTAGCCTGATACAAATTAAAACAGCTAAGGCATAAACCCCTGAAAAATGGGGTTTATAATGGAAATGGCAACTGACCCTTAGCTGTAGCGGTGCTACCGGATGCCGCTATAATAAGCTTCCCTAGATGCCATGGTGTAAATGTATTAGCTGTACTAAGAGACCCACTCCTGGTATAATTATGTTAGGAACCAATAAGACAGCTCAGAAATCAATATGCTAAGACAGATAGAGTAAAGGACCATGGCCGGCAAACTGGGAATAGATTAGTCTGGCAGGTCCCTAGCTGAGCCATGAAGAAGGGGATATCTCTGCTGTTGTAAGAAAGCCATTAATTGTAAATTTTCCTGAACAAGGAACTTGAAGGGAGAGCTTAGGCTGTTGTTCATACCACTCAGCATAGACTGCAACTGTTATTGATCAGCAGTTAAGCTTTTTTATTCTTATTTCAAAATCCAGCAATGAAAAAAATAAAAAAATGTTCAGATTTTGTCTTTAAAGAAGCAAGCCTAATGGTGCTGCTCCAACTTTTCCTTCCCCTTTTAATTTGGTTTAATAATTCTACAACTGAGGGTCATGGTACAATCTCACTAGGCGTCCTTCCCCAAATCCAAGTAGTACTGTAGTAACGCACTAATTGTCTAGTCAATAAAATTCTACAAGTGTGATATGATGTGCTGAAAATAGATAGCTACTCTTAACTGCACTTTTCTGAAGTGTTCAAGCAAATTAACCCAAACTATTAAATATTATCAGGTTCTCTAATAATTAAATCCATGACTGAGAATTTTGTTGCTGCTAGTATTAATGAGCTCTGGTTGAATTTTTCTCTTTTTTGCCTTAAAAGAGTAATTTGCTTAATAAACAGAAACATAGTGTAATTTAGTAACAATCCTAGGAAAAAAATAAAAGAAATGGAAAGAAAACAAAGGCCAACCTTTTGTGCTTACAGTATGGCACATCTGCTCATGTCCAATCAAGCTTTCAAAAGCATAGTAGTAAACAAAAGCAGCCATCAAGCAGGGACAAAGTCAGAGACATAAGTGGTTTGAATGAGTGTGCAATTTCTGCCCATATGACCATCCTGACACAATTGCTCTAATTTTCTTTCCAGAAATGACTGATAAAAGATTTAGGTAATTGCTATGGAGACAGACTTCCTTCCATCACGGGGTATCTTGAATAATACAGCCTCAGGGTCATAAGATGGAGTGTCAGTTTCTGCAGAGTCCTAAATTAATACTTGTCCCTATTTCAGCTATACTTCCTGTACATCTAATGAAGTGAATGTAATTTATTTTGACAATGTATTGAAAATCACTTGATCAAATGACTATTCTGTAATGAACACAAAACACCATATAGCCTTGAAAACTTTACCTAAAAAAAGACATAAATACACATCAGTTTTTCAAAGCACATATTCCTTTCCTCCAGGAAATGTTGCATGTGTTCAACATTAGATAGAATAAAATAGTTTCAAAAAGCACAATAATTCATGTGAATGTAAAGAATAAATAAAAAATATCTTCCTGTGGCACCTCAGTTCGACCTCTGTCCATTCAGCTTCTGACCTTGGCCCCTGTACTCAAACTTAATTTATCTAGGTGATCTCTGTATTCCCAAGTATTGAGTAGCACTCAGAAAGAAATTCAGAGAGCCACCAACAAGCTAATGATTAGGAGAGAACTCTGAAAGCACTGTAGATCAGCCCTGACACAAATTAAAGTTTCGTACGTGAACAGTCCATGTAGAGGCAAATCTTAAACACCAAACACTAAAACTTCATGGCTTCAGTCTGTAGTTTCACTGTCCCTTGAATGTTATGACATATTCAATAGTTAATGAACTCAGATGGGTGCAAATGAAAGATGCCTGTGCAGCTGTTATATATTGTTAAAGATTACAGAAGCTACCCAAAAAGCCATAATTTGTACCACTCTTTGTGACACAATTTTCCCTCTGCTGGGCTGTGTCTGCACTTTATGTCATGTTACTTTAAAGCCCATGAATCTTTTAAATAAAGGGTAAATTTGAATATTTTCTAACATTGAACATGAACTGGGGAGCTTGATAATTATTTCCTTTGTCCTTTTATTTTTAAGGAAACATGGCTGTATTCCAGAGAGGTTAAGAAAAACAATGCATTTGAAATGTACATTGAGTGACTGAAGACGTTTTGAAAACCAAGTAAACCTGTCATGAACTTGGCAAGGCTGCCAATGTAAAGGCAAACAGCTGTACAATGGCAGCAAGAAAGGCACTGTGTTGTGTTTAAATACAGTCAGGCAGAAGCCAGTGGATAATGCTCAGTAATGGGTTAATCAATACTTATTATGGTTTTATTGGTTCACTAAAGAGAGAACAGAACCTAGTGAGCACAGAGTCGAAAAATCACTGCATCTGATCTAGATAACATCTACTCTCCCTTAGGGATTTCCCTATTCAAGAATCCAATTTACCATGCCTGATTGACAAGGATTGGATCCTAGGGAATCACATAACTCTTTTTAGGACCCAATAAAATCCTAATGGATTTGTCTGACTGGTCAGGAGACTTCAAGTTTTACTAAACTGAGGTGGTTTGTTGCAATTAGCCTGTATTATACTTGCAGTTGAAAAACTAGGCTATTAGGAGTCATTCCCCTCTGTAAATGCCGGAGTTATGCTGGGGTGTGAATGCCTGATAGAGTTACCATACTTATAAAGGGAGATTCTTATAATAGATCATAACATTCAAAAAGCTTAAAGATAAATAACATTGAACTTATGACATATATGATAAAAAATGGGAACATCCCAGTCAAGGGTAATACTTCTTCTTTTACATGTTGTGCTATTAAAAGATGTACTATAGACCAAATTCTTCTGTCATTTAAAAACATATGGAGGGATGTAGCTGTCAGTTAAAGTGGTATTTTAATACATTTAAAAAATATATTTATGTAATGGTCTGAAAATCCTTCACTCTAAACCCGTATTGATGGTTCAGGAAAACGTTGAAAAACATTCTTTCTATGCTGTTTTCTCTGTCTATTCTGCTGATATTTCATATTTTTGGTATTTTTTATTACTATGGACATTTGTATGAAAAAATAATCTTCATTGCTCAGGAGTTCTATTCCTGCTTCCCTTAGAGTGGAATGATGCCATTCTGTAGACAAAGAGACTGATATTCACTGATACAAGAGACTGATATTCACACACAAAAATAAATGCAGTAATGATAAAGATGTTGTAAGCAGAGCCCCAATGACACAAACTAGTAATTTAATTATGCTATTTTCTATGAAGTTTGCAAAGTTTTCAAGGGTAACAAGTATTGGGGCAGCCAATTCTGCCACAAGGATATATATTAGCTTTTCCCCTACAGCTAGAAACGTTGACGAAAGGTAGGGAATACTTCATTTGATGATCAGATCTGTTATTACATATCACTGAGCCTCTCTCATCTACTGCAGGGCTATTTGTAGTTCTTTCAGAAGTAACTTGCTACTTTCTGTTCCCCTCCACAGTATGTGGGCAGTGGAAAGGTGTAGGTGTAGCCCTTAGGATATAATCCTCCATTTGTTTGTTGCTGTTGATTGCTTTGGAGATAGTTATGAAGTCAGAAACAGGATTATAAATTGAAGTGAAAAATAAGCAGCAGAAGCAGATGAACATTTAAGAAATAAAAATCTTGACTCAGACTATCCTCTCCTATGGGAAAGGATTCGAGGAGAGGCAATCTCAGCAAAACTCTTTCCATAGAGCTCCTTCTCTATCATTCCTTTAGGACTGGCCCCATGTGAAATAGGCCAGTGATACCAGCCAAATCTGACAGATCCACAGACATCTGCTTCAAGACAAGATCCTCCACACTGGGCCCTATGCCTCCACACCTGCACTGTCCTCTAGCACCTTCCTCAGTCTCTGACAGCAGCCTTCCCCAGAATCCCTAGAATGTGCCCCCACAAAATAAATAGCGCCTGAGGCTATATTATCTGTCCTAGTGACTCTCAATTGGGCCAGGGAAAGCATGAGTTATGTCCTCTACAGCCCCAGTTCTAGTTTAACTTCACCTTCCTCCAACCCTTCCAGTCTCTGCCTCATGTTTTGTATGGACACCTTAGGGTCTGGAGAATGGGGGATGATACTGCATTGACTGAAAATACCTCAGGTAATATTATATCAACAGAATTTTCCTCAGGTAATATTACATCAACAGATCTTTTTTAAAGTAAATTATTTAAGTAAGATGACTCAGTCTCTTGTGCACGCATACATTTAGGCACCTGGTAAAAATCCTTATGAAATGTATCTGGAAAAGCTTCTGCCCATACACAACAGCTATTTTTCAATTAAAATACTATATTTTAAATAATTGTAATGCTCAAGAAAAGTTTGTGTTTGATAGCATTAGAGACTGAAGTATTGTATTTCTCTAAGGAAAAAATGCAGTATGGGCAGTCAGGTCAGTTGTCCCAATTTGTTGCAACATTGTGCTTGTTATGTAGCAAAAAAATTTTCATTGCATGGACCACATTGTACGTAATACAGAGATTATTTTATAAACCACCTCCTCATTGATGATTGCATAGGCCAACTTCCTTCCCTTTGATGATGGCATAACATTTCTTTGGCAACTACAGAACTTGCTTACATGAAAAATAATAGTAGGGAAATATTTCAAACATGATTTTCAAAAGTGAGGATTGATTTTGGGTGCCTATCTCGAGACATATAAGCAGCCTGATTTTCAGAGGGTAGATGCTCATCATTTTCTGAAAATCACACGATTCTAGTTGCAGATTTTGCAATGTGGTTACTTTTCCAGTAGAGCTGGTTGAAAAAGGGTTTTTTTCAATTTCAAAATTGAAACAAAATTTCAAAATGAAATGAAACAAAATATTTTCTTTCAATTTGAATTAAAAATTAATTTAATTTTGATGTTCAAAAACCAAACTGAAGTGAAATATGCAACTTGAAACTGAACACACATTTTCATTTTGGGTAGAAATTCGCTGTTGAAAAATCTATAACTTGTTGTCACTGTCCTTAACCTCTTCGGTCTGGTATTGTTACACAATTGGACATAATGTTGCATCTTCATCTCAGATGCCTGCAACAGATAGAGTCCAACAGGGAGAGTGGAAAGAAATTAAAGAATGAAGTCAAAATTTTCAAACAAGGGTGCCTAAAGTAAGGATCTAGAATCTATGTTTTGACATGTAAAAAAAAATGCATATATTGAGGATGCTCAGTGCTTCTAAAAATCAGTCCACTTTTATTTAGGTGCCTAAATGTGAATTTAAAAAACTAATGCAGACACCCAGATTTATAAATTTTGCCCTGAGTTAACCTGCTGTTTTTGTCAATTTGTGGGATAGCCTTAATATTATTGAAATGTAGTTTTTTGTCTGTGACTATGAATTAATTGAGTAACTTTCTAATTTTCTGACATTTAGATTGTGTGGCCTATGTTCACACTTTCTCAGTATATGTGCTTTTCATAATTATGGTTTGGAAATTATTTTTTAAAGATCTAAAGTTTCAATCAAAAGTGAGCTGTACATTTTTGTTCCCTATGTCCATTTTTCCTGTGTAAAAAGTAGATTTACTCAGATATAGTGAACAAACAAAAACATTTTTTTATTTATCATCAGTTGAAAAGAAAAGAAAAGAAAAGAAAAGAAAAGAAAAGGTTAAAAGTTAGTGGTTGAACAGCAATGTTTTTTTAATATAATATTCTGGCATGGACTTAATAAATACAATGTATAGGTCTTGCTGGCAAAAACTAAACAAATACAGAAGACATTATACATTATAAAGTAGCCTGCTGTTTTACTGTATTGACAATTCATTTATTTTTCTTTCTTTTCTTTAATGGCAGCTAGTTTAAAGAGACTATGGCCATTTTAAAGCTATTCTGTATAGTTTATGGCCGTGTACTCGAAATCTCTCACTACTTTGCTATGTTAATAAATGAGATCACGTAACAACAACCCTTTTTTTTCCTCCCACCTCCCCCGCACCTTAAATTTGAGCTGCCATGACTACTTCAGATACCTTTGCCTTCCAAGCAAATGGCATAAAGAAAAATACATATCAATGCTTCACAAGGAAAGTTCAATTTTTGTCCTTTTTTCTCATGCCAAAGCACAGGTTCTTTAGATACACCTAATTATAGCAGTAATTAAAGTTATTACCTTACCTGTTTATTCAAGGGCACAAGGGCTTCTAATGGGAACAAATCAAGATATAAAGACTTGCTGTCAATTAACCCTGAAGGCTTGAGGAGATAATGAAGGAGGTTTGGAGTTGGATTACAGTTCTGTACAATTACAAAAATAGTAATTCAGCACCTCTTACTTTTCCTGGAACCAACCCAACAGTTCAGGAGAAGAAAGACAAGAAGATTACCTGAGTAACATGATCCTAAGAGTACCAGAGAATACTGGTATTCTCCCTCGACCTAGTCTGTGGTAGAGCCTGCTGCCAACAAAAGATGGGACTGCTACAAATGTAAGCAACAAAACCGGTCAGCTTCTTGTCACAAATCCTGTCAATACAGTGCAGGCCAGAGGACAGTTGAAATGTGACTGCTGTGGGCAAAGGACTGCTCTTCAGTACTTGTCTTAGAAAAATGGCATGAGATGATTAGCACTACTTTCAGCGAGATGTAATTTTGGACTGATAGTACATTTAACATATCCTTTTGTTGGATGTTTTCTTAGGCAGTGAGCCTCCATTAAGGTAAGAAAAGAAGAACTACAGCAACTGTGGAGCAAGATAAGTGATTTACGGAATATCTAAATCCATTCTATCATTAATGTATTCCTCACAGGTTCAAAAACGTATGTCAGACAGACTTGGAATATTCCTATTGGATTCCTTATTGATCTTAATACTAATACAGCATCTGTACTTATGATTTGGGTTCTAAAAATATATACACCATTTGCACATTACTATCCAGTTGCCAATATCAAATGTGTACCATTTAGTGAGAATGGTCATTTACACGTTTTTTTATATTTTGTTTTCTTTTTCTGTTTTCATCTAATATGTATAAGAAAGCAGTAAAGTACCACATGCCATCTTAGCTGAGTTGGATGGCTCTATGTTTTGGTTATGATCACCATATGTTTTATACTTTAATAGCACTACTTCCAAGTATTAATAAAAAGACATCTTAATAATTGCACGTAACAAACTAAAACATCAAAAAGTGACACAATATTTTTCTTTTTTGTTTCAATAATTAGTTATTTTGGGGTTTCTGCAGGGAGAAATAATTAAATAGAGCTACCTGGAGCTTTAAAAAATTCCACATGTCCTTCAAATAGTATAAGAGATCCTGTAAGTTTTTCTGAGTTTCAGCATTTATGGCAGTGAAGAGATGGGATCTGGATAGAATCTATGGTCACCTAGTATGAGAGAGGCATTTGAGTCTGGAATAATAATACTTACTTAGCACTTTGCATTTTCAAAATGGTGTGCAAATATTAACTAATCCTCACAATACCCCAGTGAGGTAGAAACCAAAGCATTATAGCTCTCATTTTACAGACAGAAAAATAAGACACAGAGAAGTTATGTGTCTTGCTAGTGGCCACACAGCAAACCAGTGGTTAGAGACACAATTAGAACTTAGGAGTTCTTTACTTCTAGTCTCATGCTCATTCTTCTAGACCAGGTTGTCACACAAGAAAGTATGAAAAAGCCAATAGGACCCTGCAAACAGATCTATTCAAACAAACCACATTGTTGTAATTAATTTGCTGAGTACAGCCCTTACATGGGTACAGAATGTAGGCCAAAAGCTATCTAGGGACTTTGAGGAAATATAGAAACTAGAGCTGGCCAGGAATTTTTTGACAAAATATTTTTCCATCAGAAAATGCTGATTTGTCAACACCAAAACTTTTCACAGAAATGTATTGGTTTCAACAAAATTTTGATCAGAAAGATACTCCATGACAGCCAATATCCCAGTGTTTAGGATGCTCATCTGTTCTGTGGGAATCACAGATTCAAGTCCCTGCTCTACCTGATTTGGAGCAGGAACCTGAACCTGGATTTCCCACATCCCAGGTGAGTGCCCTAACCACTGGATTGTTGTCAGTTTGGGGACAGAAGGTTGGTGTCTCTATTTTTTAACAAAAAAACATTTGCCAGGTCTGTTTTTTGTTGCAATACATAATGAAACCAAATGTCGTAACCTCAAAATTTTTTGCAAAATGGAATTTGTGTCTTCTGGCCAGCCCTAATAGAAATGCTTTCCAAGACTAGGGTGGGTGTGAAATAGGTTTCTTTTTTCAAACTGCTGTAGCCCTTCTGATGTTCACTAGGTCACACGAAAGAATGGTAGAACCTGAGGGAAAACTTTGAAAAAGCATTTTATTTACAGATGATTCTCCTTGTCTTTCAATTATTTTCTTTTACTTTTCCTTCTGCCACACCTCTGTTTTTTTTCCTACTACGAGCATCAGCATGACCAAAGGACCTTTGAAGTTTCCTGCTGATTGCTCTGTTTACCAATGTCCTAATCCTCTGTTTATTACCTCACAAGGGGCTGCTGTAAAAATTACTGAGGCTATAAGCAGGGTTATGACTTTAGTTGTGGAATAAGAAGTAGGAGCATGTGGGCTCTAAGTACATATATGTAACCCTTGTGGGATTTATTATTTCTTTGTGAAACAACAAATTTTCCCTGTAGAACCAGATGGGTTCATGTAAATACAGTCAATTTTGCAACAGTGACTCCAGGACAATAACTACCTCAAAGCCTTCTGATTCAATCACGGGTTTGGGCTCCAATTTCCATGACAATGGAGGCCTTCCTCTTCTAAAAGTAGCTAGTGGAAGCTGGGAAATGTCACTTGGGATTTTCTGAATGAATCAAAATCCAGAGGTTTTCCCCAAGGGGTGAGGCAGTAAAAGGCTGAGCAGGGGCAACACTGAAGTTTGGGAAAGTCATCAAGATTCTAGAAAATTTTGACATTAATGGAAGGCTCAGTCCAAGTTCTCTCCTTATCCTCTGTAAGCGCCAGTCTTTTCTGCTGACACAAAGAAATCTAAGAGCTGGTATACTCTCTCTAAGAACTTACAGAAAATGCCTCACCAGAAACTAAGGGTAAAATCCTGGCCCACTGAAGTCAATGGCAGTTTTGACATTGACTTCAATGGGGCCAGGATTTCACCCCAGGAGGAGACCATTAAAAAGGCAGAGGGACTCCCTGATCCTGCCATCTTCAGCAGCACCTGCTTCCAGTTAGGACAGAGTTATGTGTATGGATCTGAATAATGTCCTACCATGGTTTAAAATAGGCTACTTATTCTCACCTGGATGCTGAGAGATTGTGTCCCCTCTCTGATTGCGCACCCCCTCTCCTAGCCAGCATCAGAATCCCTTACTCATGGCAATGAGCTGCACTGTCTACAAACCAGCCATCATATGTGCATTGATTACCCGGTAGTCCTAGCTAACAAATAATGCATAATGTTGGGAATTAGTCTTTGTGTAAGGAGATCCATTCGGTGGAGTTTGGTAGGGGGAGAAGGTCAGATTGTGGGGTTTACACTATTAGTCCATTTGCTATAGAACTGTTTAACCAGCCTCTTATCAATTTCCTATTTGAAGTTTCTTACCCTTTGTTGGTTTAAATAAAACCAGTCAGGGTGAACATTCTGTGCCTTTAATGCCCACCTGTGTGTCACTGACTGCTTAGACTGGAAGCATTATTTCCTTCATTATAAATGGGTTGCTCTGGATTTCCCTGCACAGTTTCCAGAAGGAACGATAGTCTGCACTCATGGTGTCAAAACTGTTTTCCCCATAATGACACTGCACATTCTTTAATCTGACATTGTACTCCTCCTCCTGGAGAGCCCTTGCAAGCTTCCATTAGGTCCCTGTCTCCCTGTGAAAGCCTCATAACTGCTTCCAAGAAGGTAGCAGACTTGCTTAGATGCAAGTGAATAGAGTCATTGTGAGGGAGATATTACACTTAGATTCTGCAAACAATTCACTTTCCTCCTTCAAATCCCTCCTCATAGTTCACTGCTTTTGTTTATCCTCCCTTTGCAGATTTCCAGCCTGCTCTTCATTTCCTATATATCGCACTCATTTTAATATGCAAGTTTAACCTTTAAAAATGTATCAAAGAAAACCTAACAAATTATTCACATAATATCTCAAGATCCTGCGTAATTGTAGTCCTTATCCTAACACATCCCCTTCCCAACCTTTTATTTATTGTCATTTGTCTAAGTATTATAATGTTCCAGCATTGTGGGATCTAGATATTTATTTATTTATTTTCTTGCCATAGCTCATTTCAATTGTAAGGTCCTCAGGACAGAAATCTGTCATTGTTTATATATCTGTAAATTCTCATACGTACCTATGGTGCTTTAACATCTCTAGAGCAAGGGTAGAAAGGAGAGTATATAAGCGATACTAGGCAGAACTCTTTCCAACCAGAGGGCCTGATCTAGCAGTCTTTTTCTACTCAGGCTAAAAACTCCCTTTGAAGGCAATAAGACATTTTTGAGTGAGTAAAGCTCAAGCCTAGAATATTTTCTGTGCAGCATATACAGCTAATTAACTGTGTTATTTAAAAACAGACTCTTTTTCTCATCTCTTTTTAAGTTAAATATATCAGGGTCACTCTGTTATGTGAATCTACATAAAAGATCAACAGCTAAGTCTATTTTCTATTGTTCAGAAACATTTAAGAGCTCCATTCCATTGCCTTGTGTCAGATCTTGTGACAGAGAATAATAACATTATTTGTATTGATAAATAGTCAAGATGAAAAAACTACCCCAACTCTGTTTATTCTCACTTTACTTGAAATATGCTGTGTCCACTTAGAAGATGATTGTGCTCTTTCAGTGGTAGAGGGATACCAGGCAAACCTGCCTAAATTTGTTTATAAGCCTGCATAACAAGTGCCATTCCCTCTGGAGGAAATCCCTTCTTTGTGAACATACTGAATTATTGGCATCATATGCCTCCTTGATGACACCTATTCCTACTTTAGTGCCAAAAAAGAGAATGGAGGATAGTAAGACATGACGTCCAGGGGCATGTACAGCAGACATCATGACAAATTATGGAACATCAAGCACCTGGGAAACCCACAGTGACTGTTTAGAATGTCAAAATTTCTATAGGCTCTAACAGGAAAATGCTGCCTGCTCTCTCACTTTGTTTTCTTTAAATATTCCATACACTCTTTGAAGGCAGTCCCCTGACAGCAGACAACAAACTGAACTTCAAAGAAATAACGGAGACTGACATAGCTCAAGATATTTTACACTTTCCTTGAGCAGTTTTTACTTTCCAGTTTTACACTTTCTTGGAGCAGTAGGCCATCTGCCAAAAGGGCACAACTTGAACTGGTCAACAACTGTGTCTGTGCTTTCCTTTCATGTTGAAGAACTGAAAGCAATAGATTTTATGCTCTTTTCAAGTTAGAAACACTCTTGATTGGTGCATGCAAAGGTACAAAGAGCAAATGGAGAGTGTCTTTCTCCTAGACACTCATAGTCAGTCAGCAGGTAGATGGGAATAGACCATTATAATGACCATCATGTTGCTGAATAATCTTTTTTTTAACCAAACATAAACAACCTTCTCTGCTTCATAAGAGTGAATGTTGGCATTTAAAAAAAAAAAGAAGAGAGGAAAAACACTCTTTTCTGTTAGGGAAAATAGATTGCAACAGTGCTGTCAATCACCCCTGAAATGTCACACTTGTCCATATGTGGGCCCAATCCTGTGAGGTGCTGAATGCTCTCAACTCCCATTAATGTCAGCATTTCACAGGATCAGGCCCTTTCTGAGCAGAGGCATAGGTACATCATTTCATTCCACTGCAATAGGTCAAGGATTACGGGCACAGGATCAAATTAGCTTTTGACTTCTCAATCATTTGCCTATACACACATCAGACACTAGATGTAGGGCAAGAGTATGGTTTGCCCTACACACCCACACAGGGAGACTACGGGAGCCTACAGTGTCCTCTTACGTTGTGTGAACTACTTGCAGCACAGGTTACAGCACAGGAGGCAAGTAGCCTCTGCGAAGCTGCTATTCCCACTCCTTTACACATGCATGGGGAACATGCAAAGCCTTAACTCTGCCCCCTCCCCACAGAGTGCAGCACAGCTGAGCTGGTGCAGAGAGGGACGTACCCTGTACTAGATATAAGGCTGATGATGCTTTCTCGCTGGAGCAAGGAGTAACCAGGGACCAGATTGTGACTCTCTGAGTCACAAATTAATCCCTAGTCTGCCAAGCAACTAAATGCTGCCCCTCACTCAGAGCTAGTGTCAACTCTACAGTCAAGCGCTTTGAAAAGATGTTAAAATATAAAATCCTCCTTGAATATGTTTATATATGTAATATTTGGTCCCATGGAAATATATGAAAATACACATACAAAATATTCCACTGTGCATTATATCTTTGACTGATTTTGATCTTTTATAATCAGAATGTTCTATGCAGTCTCCCTGTTTCCACATTATTCCACATAACTCTCTCTATAACAGTCAGACAAACTTTGATCTTGCATACAACTGTATTGATTGCAACTTGCACTAATTATTTTTCTAATGAGAGTTTTCAAGTTTTTCCACAAAAATCAAAAGATTGTCTCAGCTTTAACCATTTTAATCAGATTGCTTTTACCTCATTTCAAATAAACCATAGAGTTCTTACACTGGTGATATTTATCCAATATAATCTTCAGTAGCACCAAAGACTTTGTTAAAATGGCTCTGTTTGTCTATGAGTAATTATTTTTTGTGGTTCTGGTGTGCTTTAAATTTTTAAGTAATGCATTTTGCCAGATTCTGATCTCTATAAGAAAGATCTTAGTTTATACATGATTCTATAAAGCGACTGTGTTGTTCTTATTTGTAGGTGATGTAAATATTGTTTTTCAGACATCGTGTACAAAGAAATTAACTGAAATTAAATAAAATCTCCTGACAGATTATTTCTGACAACACTCACCTGTCTTAATGTAGAAACTGAGGATTTCAACCCTGGGCATGCAAGTTGTCCTCACTCACATAAGCAGTCCCACTGCCTTTAATGGGATTTCTTGCAGGAGTGAGGGCTTCTTGCATTATTAAGGATTTTCAGGTTTGGGATCTCATTTATGAAGTAATATCATGTCCAAACAAAGTTGAAATTGTGTGTTGGACAGTGCTGTATCCCTGTCTAGATGTACAGTATTGATCACCCAAGTGTGCAGCTGTTTCAGCCACATGACAGAGTGCTGTCACCTTCCCTATTTAAACTACAGCAGTTACTACCAGTATCACTGTTTCTAGATGAACATAAACATAGGAAGATTCAACCTAGCAGCTGCAATATCATGTCTAATTTTCTTAATATGTATGTCAGTCAGAATCATTTTGTTGTTGATTAGGGATCAGTCAATCAGAGTTTCTCTCTCTGACCTCACTTCATTGGAGGTTTCAAACATACATATCACACTTTGTCTGAACACCAACCATAATACTGTCACGATTCGTTAAGCTCTAACAAACCTTCCTAAGGCAGCCATGAAAACTTCACCACTTAATATTCAAAACATGAAAATCGGGGCTTGGATTCTAATTTGCTACTGATGTAATATTAAAGCAATATATGTATAAAATATTAAGGCCATATTTGTTCTGAATTTATTTTATTTAATTTTTTACACAAGGCATAAAACCCTGGGGCCTTAAAACAACATGTCTCATTTTCAAGGATGTCCTGAGGGGCAGACAGACATGACATCTATACACACATGTTAGTATCCTGAACAATAGTGTGGTATAGGCACCATATTGAAATATATACTCTTTCATGAGAAGTAAAGGTTTTGCTGATAAAAATAAAAATGTCACCTTATCTGCTGACCAGTAGATAGAATGTAATTTCTGATACTACCCCTTGAACCCATCCACAGAAAGAGAGAGGCTTGGAGAAAACTTGGAGATAAGGCCTCCTTCACTTATTCCTTTAATATCAGGGAAAACGCCGATTTAGTTGTCAGACAGAGGATCACCTTTCAGTATTCAGATTAAGTCATTCTTGAGAAGTTGTGTGCATGCTAATTACCTTGGTAAGGAAAAAGGGTTTGTGATACCTCTGGCTTCTTCTGTAATGCCTTCAGGATTTGAAGGTTTAAGGCTAAGATAATTGAACTCTAAGAATCAGAATTAGGTTAATCAACAATGTCTCAATTCAGTTCAGAGTGTGCTAAGATCCTATAAATGTTTTTAATTTTCCCCTTCACAAGTGCAAGGGGAGGATGCTCTGTGCCATGTTCAATGTTTGGACACTGCTTAACATTCAGAATACCTTGTCCCACTGAACACTGATGCTTCTGTAATGATCTGGGGAGACATAAAAAGGTAGTTTAGTCTGTTCAGCAAATCTCAGATGTTTTGTATTTAACATTTGATTTGTAGAACAGTTTAAGAATCCTATAACTAGTTAGTATTACAAAAGCCCTTCTCTTCTTGACCAAGGTGACTATTACTCTTTTATCTTAGCATGTGGATGGGGCATAGTTGTTAGTATAGTGACACAGATGTACAGAGCACTTTACATAATACTCAAAACAAAGGGGCCCTGTCCTGGAAGGCCTACTTTCCAACTCAAATGAATATGACATAGCAGACAACACTCCAGGCAAACTGCTTTGATTATTATGGCCTCAATTCAACACAGAATTTATGTTTCCTGGTAGTTAGCTGTTCTCCAGAGTAATAGGAAAGTAAGATGTGCTTCATAACATTTATTTTTTTTCATTTTCATTTCACAGTATTTATATCTTTTATTGTATCGATCTAACCAAAGAATCTGGCTTGTCTGTATTAAATCATCTCTGTATTTTTTTTCTAACATATTGTTGGAGTAAGTGTTACTTTCTTGTCTGTCAGATACTGTTCATCATCATTTGGTAATTCAGTTTCACTTAGTACGAGAGCCATCTTACACATTGCTATGTGCCTGTTCTAATGCCTTATCATATCCTAGATGTAATGATATAACTACATATATTGGGGCAAATGCTCCTCCAGTGCACAATGCAAATAAATGGGCACTGTACTGGGAGTTCCATAGGGCATGGAGTGGACTGAATTAAAGCCCATTTCCATTACCACAGAATGGGCAGCAAAACTACTCCTGATTCACTGCAACCTCAGGTCACAGCTAATCTCTGCTACATTGTCACCTCTTCTCTGTGAGGGGGCACAGCCAATAGATTCACACACTGCTTCCATCCCTGTCCAAAATCTCCTTTGCTGTACAGAGAGCCTTCGTAGTGCTGGGCTTTCCAGTGCACTGTGTTTATACTCACTGTACAGGCTCTCTTTGGTTCCCTTCGCAGAGAGGAACTGCACAAATGGCACTGCAAGAACGCCTCCGGAGAGGAGAACAGAATTTGCCCCTTTTTATCTAGTACAGAAGCTACTCTGGCTGTGTGTTTTCTTCTTTGCTAAAATGTAATGAAGTATTCATTATGGGAGCAAATATTATTGAAGAAATTTTACATTCTGATGCAGACCCTGGTTTTTAGAAGGGCCCTTGCAATTCACCTAATGGTCAACTTGAATTGACAGAAATGTAAGCAAGTTAAATAACATGCACGAGGTCACTGGCTTAACTGGGATTAGACTAGTAGGGAAGCACTTGGCTTCCCATCCTTGCTTTAACCATAGAGCTTTATAACTTCCCTCTCCTTTCCTTTCTCTTCCTCCCATCCATTTTTCTCCTTTCTCTTCTGCTCCCTTTTCTGCTATTCCTTGAGGTGCAGTCAGTTTGGTAAATATGAAGGGTTTGTTCCCTATTTTGTAAACCCCCCTCTGGAGCAAGAGTTTTTTCATCTTGTATCTCTGCTTTTTTAATTCTCTCTCACTGCTTGTTTCTCTCTAGGTATACTTTGTGGTTTTGCTTTTCCTTTTGCACCCATTTCTGCTTCTCCTGGATGATTTGTAATAGAATAGTTGTATTTTGCTTAGAATAAGCTGTGTTTAGCAGTATGGTGGGGACAATTCCAAATTCTGATTAGTAATTAGCTCATATGAGAGTCCCTCTCCCAGTGAAAACTGAACATTTCTAAAATGAAAACAATTTGTCGACACAAACAAACCTTTTCTGTGTGTATGACTCTTGATTTAAAATTGTGCATAGGGACTCTCTTCCCTTGTGAAAAATATTTTTTGGGCAATTTCCAGACAAAACTATTAATGATTAAATGACGCAAATTTAGAAGTTTCAGCTGAAATAATGAAAAATATATATGGAATAGTGCAAGATGTCTAGAAAAAAAATCTGTGAAATTAACTCTCTTATATAAGGATTCACAGCTTTGGTGGCAAAAGAGTTAATTATAAAGCCACCAAGCATAATCAGCAGACACAAGCCAGACAGGCCTCATGATAAAGAAGCAAAGAGGTTTGATCCCTTTGGCAGAAAGGTGCATTCCTTGGACTGCAGCAGTTCTAAGTATCAAACTGCCAATCTCTGATGTCCAGATATGATTTTATCATCTATGACAAGCTAGCCAACTTCACCGATAAGGTGCCTCAGGATATTAGAGACCAGTTCTAGGCTCTGATGAAGAAAAGTGGTAATAAGATCAACACTTCAGATTGCCCTAAGCATCACGCACACAGCAGCGAGATCCATGGCCACTGCAGCAGTGATGAGACTTTTGTTGCGACTCTCCTCCTTGGGAGTCCCAAAGGAAGTTCAAACAATGGTGCAGAACATTCCATTTGAATGCGATAAACTCATCGGTGCTACAGAGGAGTCTTTCCACTCTTTGAAAGAGCCTCGAGCCACACTTCAATCACTGGGTATTTACACACCTACAGCCAAAAGGAAACCCAGTAAGTCCCAATTCAGATGAACAGCCCCACCTGCCTTTTATCACCAGTGGCAGTATGAACCACCACACAGGTGTAACAGGACACTTAGAAAGGGTGTCCAAGGTCAACTACCTTTCACTTCCCAACCACCACCACTCTTAAAGCCAGCATTTTGATGGGATCTTCAAGAACTGCACAACTACTATCCCTCAGGGTCCGTACAACCCCTTTGTTTTTTCTCCTTCCTTTGGAGGCTGGTTTTCCCACTACCTGTCTTCCTGGACAGAATTCATGATGGATAGATGAATACTACAGGAAAACTATCCAGTTTTCTTCTCTCCCCACTCCACAACCTCTGTCATGAACCTCTCTCATAAGAGTATTCTTCTGGCGGAAGTGGAGTTGTTTCTTTAACAGGGGGGGATAGAACTATTATCTTCAACAGCAAGGGGGAAGGGGTTCTACTCAAGGTACTTCCTCATCCTCAAGAAGACAGTGGGATGGAGACCCATTGTGGATTTCAGGGAACTGAACAAGTTCATCTGCTGCCTAAAGGTCAGAATGGTGATCCTATTGTCCATTTTCCCCTTCACTAGATCCAGATAAATTTGTTCATGGCTCTCTATTTTGAAGAAATCTACTTTCATATAGACATTCATCCATCACATGGGAGATTCCTGAGATTTGTGGCCAATCAACAATAATATCAGTACAGGGTTCTCCCCTTTGGGCTTTTGATAGCACCTAGGTACTGTCACTTGTAGTAGTTCACTTTCCTTAGCGAGGTGATGGTTATCCCTACTTAAACAAGACAGTCCCTTCAGAAGCCACTCATCAAGCAACACAAGAACCTTCTACATCGGTTTGAGAAGCCAGGACTGAGGGTGAACCTGGGGAAGTCCACCCTGGAGCCTTCACGGCTAATAGAATTTATTGGAGTGTGGCTGAATATTAATATAGCCATAGTTGCCTTTCCTGACAATCTCTTCCTCTCCATCACCAGGCTCGTATAGCAAATCCGTTTGGTCCCAGAACATTCGTATGATCCTATCTGGCATTATTGGATAATATAGCCACAACTGTTATGTGATACTGCATGTGAGACTTCAGATGTCTATCAGTTTGGTGATAGACTGTCTACACTGTGGGCAAGCATAGTCTTTACTTACTTGTCAGAGTTCCCCAGAGGATCTTAACCTCTCTTACTTGGTGGGAGAACAGGAAGAAAGTATGTTGGCGGGAGGTACCATTCAACCCCCCACTTCCAACAAAGACTATGATGACTGATGCATCCCTTTTACTCACTGTCTACATTAACAGCTAGGGGCATGATTCCCCTGCTTGTGTACAGATACATTATCTCTCATTGAGCTAGCGTGAGTATAAATAGCAATGTCACTTCAGTAGCACAGGTAGTGGCAGCAGAGACATGGCTGAGCTATAATGAGTACAAACCCGCTTGAAACATATGGTTATGTACTGGACATGGTTCAGCCAAGCCTCCACTGCTACTGCCCATGTGACTGTGGCCACACTGTTGTTTGTACTCAACCTAGCTCAGAGTAATGCAAGTATGTGTACACAAGCAGGGGAATCATGCCCCTAACTCATAGTGCAGATCACCTTAACCAAGAATGCTTGGTACACAGTTCTTGAATGCTTTGTCCTGGGCTTTATGACCTACATTTTCCCAGAAGAATGTAACCATCTCTGTGATTTAGTTTGACCTTTAAGATAGTTGATGGCTGATCCATTAATTGCTTTGAAGATGCGGATCAGTGCCTTAAATAGGCTTCTGCAACTGACTGGGTGCCAGTGAATGGACTTGAGCATGGTGACCTAGACAACCGAGGTGGAGGGAAGATGCATTTTGTACCAGATTTATACTGTGCTGCATTGAGATTACCTTCATGTAGCATTTTTCATATTAGAATCTGTGTGTTTGATAGTTGTCAGATTACTGGAGACTGAAATATTCTGTTATTTACAGAGCAGATGCAGTACAGGTTTCTCTGATGTAAACTTCCCCAAACTGCCCTGACCATGTGCCTCTATCATGAACTGGAGGGACCACTTCTAAGCATAAAGTGTTAGCCAGTTTTTCATGCCCATTTCATTCTTGTCTTGTGCTAAGATTAACAATAGGAGCTCTTTTCTACTAAGAAATGGACTTAAACTAGCAGTTCATTGCATATACAGTGGTTGCCCCTAAGATATCAATATTTACCATTCAATCATATTGGGCTTCATCATGTTAGTTTGGTATTTCCTATATTTAGAATAGGAAATATAACAAAATATTGTGTAAAGTTAAATATTGTGTTGTGAAAAAAATTCTATATTTAATTGTTAAAATGAATTTAGGATTACTATCTAATATTCAGACTCATACAGATGTATAGCAGAACCACCTAGCCCCCTGTAAGCATGTACATGCTTTAAATTAAGAGTTTTGTGACCATACTGCTGAAACTATTTTATTTCCTCCCTTCTTACTGCTGGTCACTTGTTTCATATCCGCAGTATATGTTGTAAACACATTGGGACAGAGACTGGATCTTTCTAAGCCTCTATGAAGCACATAGCATACTTTGTGGCATGATATAAAAATAATAAACACTACAGGGCTAAACCGAATAACTATGAGTAAGAAGTTCCATAGTACATTTGTAACCCCCTGAAACACCTAGTGACACAAATGAAGAAAGAAATAATAATGAGATAGCATTTCAAGCTATGGCTTCTGCGCATGTCTGAGTTTGAGATAGGGAATCTAAAAAAATACAGGGACATTCTATTTCCTCATTTAGTTATTCTCACTTATTGTGATAAGTATTTTAAGTCTTCTGACCACCAATAGGAGTCACTGTAACACATTAATATTTGAGAACTGCTGAGCCTGTGCATTGTAAACTTTAATTATAACTGCTATATAAATGTTCGAAAAAATACTGATAAAGAGAAACAAGCTGTTAAATTCTTCATTCCATCAGTAGATGTTTTGTCGCTAACATTTTTTTATGTTGTTGTAACTGTGGGAACATACTTTTTGTTTTCATGGTTTAGAAGGTTAGCCATTGGCTATGAAAAAAGTCAATAAATCAATAGCAATTTTTATGATAACAAGAAGTGAGACACAGTTGTGATGACAGTTGTAGCATTATGCATGAGAATAGGCATGACTCGTTTGGGTCTATTAAGCTAGTGTTTATCTATGATTATATAGGGAATGAAAGCCAACAATGATGATCTAATAATCAACGTACCTGATTATAACGATATAATAAAATTAAGAAGAATCAATCTGCAGCTTTGCACAGTAGCAAATAAATCTATCAATAATATTAACTGTATTTTTAAACTTTTGAATTAAACAGTGAAACATAAAGTATGTAAAAATGTATCTAGATACAGACATTTTGAGGGGGATGGGAGGGAATGTTAAGTAAATTCGATGTCCCTGAAAGATGTTGAATTGAGAGTCATAGAGAATGAAGATGTTTTTCTTTTTCAGAGAACACTTAGAATGTATGCAACTGTACACTTCCCTACCAATACTCTTTAGTTCTATACTGGAGGCGCCTCCTCTAAGTATGAGTGGATAGATCAGTCTCCACTCAGTGTTGCCATGCCTAATTTTTATGCACCCTGCTGCCTAGTGGAATTCTCAGCCTGGAGTTAGGCAACCAGACTCCCTCTATAATGCAGAGTGAAAGTTAGGTACCTAAAAAAGGAATTAACAGGAGCCAGCAAGCTGAGCAGGGAGACATCTGTGGTAGGCAAAGGTAAATTCCAGAGGTGTGTGGGGGGGTGTAATTAAGTTCTGTCCCTCAGAGGTCGTTAGGTGTCTAACTCTGATCCAGAAGGAGGCACTTAATTCCTCTGGGAATTCACAGCCATTAACTGTCTACTGGAGTTAGCCACCTAAGGCAGGTCAGCACTTTTTCCCAAGAAACCAGAGAGAGAAAGAGACAGAGACCAACACACCCCATTATAGCCAACGTTATAGCCAATGGTCAGGTCACTCAGCTGGGATGTGACAGATCTGTTCAGTTCCCCACTTTGCCTCATTTGGAGAGATCTTAGGTCTCCCATGTCCTGCGTAAGTGCCCTAATCACCAGGCTTTGGTATTCTGGGGTGGGCCTTTTAATACTTCCTGTTGAAGCTGTTCAACTTTGTATAAATAATTAAATATTAACAGGAGCAGGGACTTCAGTTTGCAACTCCCACATCCCAGGGCGTTCCCTAACTGCTAGGGTAGGCTGTAAAACAAATCTCTGTCTCTCTATGGCCCAATGAATATTGAATTATATAAAGTGGAACAGCTACAATAGGAGAGAGATCCAGCCCAGAGTACTCAATACCTGGTGGTTAGGAGCTCACCTGGGAGGTGGGAGATTAGGATTCAGGTTCCTGGTTACAAATGAGGCAGATTGGGTATTGAAAACAAGTGTCCCACATCCCCAGTTAATGCCCTGCCCACTGGGCTATTGGATATTCTGGGACACACACCCAGAGCCAGCCCTCAAAATTCCTGAGCTCGTCATCCCCAGTTGTCATCTGTGTGAGGCCCAATCCAGTGGGTGTGCTTGGTAGTTAATTACCACATACCCTGAATTACATATAAGAAAGATATATTTTACATGGTGTGAAACTAAATTAGTTTCATAGTTAACTGCCTCATCCCTTGAAAAGCAGCCTATGCTGCTGATTGAAAAGAAATTGCATAGTGCATATCTGCTGACTACTATATTAAAATGCATACTGGTATATCAATGGGATTCATAGATTCCAAGGCCAGAATGGACCATTGTGATCCTCTAGTCTGATCTCCTGTATAACACGGGCCATAAAACTCCAATATAATTTCTAGAGCAGATCTTTTAGAAAAACATCCAGTCATGATTTAAAAATTGTCAGTGATGGAGAATCCACCATGACCCTTGTTTAAATGATTAATTACTCTCACTATTAAAAATTTACACCTTGTTTCCAGTCTGAATTTCTCGAACTTCAGCTTCCAGCCACTGGATTGTGTTATACCTTTGACTGCTAGATTGAAGAGCCCATTATAAAATATTGACTGTAAAGTCACCCTTTAACCTACTCTTTGTTAAGGTAAATAGATCGTAAGGCACGTTTTCTAATCCTTCAATGATTCTTGTGGCTCTTCTCTGAACCTTCTTCAATTTAGCAACATCCTTCTTGAATTGTGGACACCAGAACTGGACACAGTATTCCAGCAATGGTCACACCAGTGCCAAATACCGAGGTAAAATAACCTCTCCTACTCAGGATTCCCCAGTTTATTCATCCAAGGATTGTAATAGCGCATTTGGCCACAGCATTTCACTAGGAATTCATATTCAGCTCATTATCCACCGTGACCCCCAAATCTTTTTCAGAGTCACTGTTTCCTAAGATAGAGCCCCCTGTTGTGTACATATGGTCTACATTCTTTGTTCCTAGATGTTTACATTTACATTTAGCCATATTAAAACGTGTATAATTTGCTTGCCCCAAGCTTACCAAATGATCCAGCTAGATCACCAGTCCACTTCATTATTATTTTTTTTTATCATTTGCAAATTTTATCAGTGATGATTTTATGTTTTCTTACAGGTCATTGTTAAAATGTTAAATAGAGTCGGACAAAGAACTGATCACTGTGGGACCCCACTAGAAACACACTCATTCGAAGATGATTAGCCATATTTTAATCCATTTAATGTGAGCCCTGTTTATTTTAGATCTTTCTGATTTGTAATCCAAATGTCATGTGGTACCAAGTCAAATGTCTTACATAAGTCGAAGAATTCTATATCAATACTATTAGCTTTACCAACCAAACTTGTAATCTCATCAAAACAAGGTATCAAGTTAATTTGACAGGATTTACTTTCCATAAACCTATGCTGATTGGCATTAATTATATTTCCCTATTTTAATTCTTTATAAGTCGAGTCCTATATCATCTGCTCCATTATCTTGCCCAGGATTGATGTCAGATTGACAGGACAATAATTACCCAGGTTATACCTTTTACCTTTTAGAAAAATTCAGACAACATTAGCTTTCTTCCAGTCTTCTGGAACTTCCAAGACTTATTACAAATCAACATTAAAGGTCCTCAACCAGCTGTTTAAACTTTTGGATGTAAGTTATCTGACCTGCTAAAATGCCTATTTAACATCCTCCTAGTGAAATGGAAAGAGTGTTGTCGTATGCTATGACTACATCATGTGTTTTTCCCCAAATACAGAACAGAAATATTTATTGAACATTTGATAAATCTACCATTTCCATCTAGCAATAGACCAATACCATGGTTAGGATTCATTTTGTTCCTCATATACTTTAAAAACTCATTGTCCGTAACTTGATGGCCAGAGATTTATCCTGGTGTCCTTTGCTTCCCTTATCATTTGTCTATAATTCTTAGCTTCCAATTTATATTCATTACTAGCAACTTGCCCTTTCTTCCATTTATTTATCTATTTTTTTTTTTTATTATTTACGGCCTCTTCACTTCCCCTCTAAATCAGGCTGGGTTTTTAACCATTACAGCCTTTTTCCATAATTGTGAGATTGTGGCTTTTGGGGCATCTAGTGAAGTATTCTTAAACAATTCCCAATTGTCATTCACATTTTTCTGATTAAATTCTTCTTCCCTGCTGATTTGGTTGATAACTGTTTTCAGCTACATGGAATTGGCTCTTTTAAAACACCAAGTATTTATACCTTTGGTCTGGCCTTTATTCTGTTTGCACATTATAAGTCATGATCACGTGTATCTTAGTTCTGTTGTCAATTCCTCTTTTTCTGTTAAGACTAAGTCTAATATAGAATTTCCCCATGTTGGATGCAACACTTTTGCCATCTATAATATTTAGGAATTCATAAAATGTTTTAGTATGGGCAGCACGAGTCCTCCATCATGTCACTCAAATTGAAGCTCCTTGTGATCACACAGCTTTTTTCTCTACATATTATAGACAGTTGCATAAGAAACCAGTCATCCTGCTCTCTGTAGTAGACACCAGCTAATACCCCATCTTGTGCTTTATCTGTTAGGACATTGATCCATAAGCATTCAACATAATTTTCTTCTGAGTTAGCAGTGACTCAGAAACAGGTAATGCCATTTTTGACATAGAATGCCACACCCAGGCCTTGCTTTTGCCCATTCGATCCTTCCTAAATATGTTATAACCATTGATTTTAACATTCCAATCATGGGAATTATCCCATCAGGTTTCAGTAATACCAACTAGATTAAATTTATGCTCATAAACAATTCCAATTCCTCTAGTTTGTTTCTTAGGCTCTTAGCATTGGTGTATAGGCAATTTAAACATTTCTTTTCATTTAGTTTGGTTTACATGTGTGAATAAAGTTACTTACAAAGGTAAGTATTTGCAGGATTGGGTAATGACTCAGTAAAGATATAAGGGACCAATATGATAATGGAATAAATTGCAAGATTTAGAAAAAAATTCTATGATAATTCATTGGATTTGTGAAATAATCATAGTGCATTCTCGTGAGGGAAAAGAGTTAAGGTTGTGCATGTAACTTTAACTGTGTCATTTCCTGATTTCTGAGTGCTAAACCATTAAATCCTAATGTTCTTTATGCAGAGTTTTAGTTATGGAAATATTATTTCTTTGTTTTGAATGGGTTACTTATGATTTTGGAGGCCAGAGGTCTCTTTGCAGATACATTATAGGAAACCTAATGTTAATATTTAATATAAAACACTCCAGAAAGAAGTGCAGAAGTTTTTGAGATATTTTTAAATATTGAATTTTGTAAGGAATGATTCTATCCTCTTCCTTTCTTGTCACAACATTTTGTATCCAAACATTTTGAATGGTATAAAGAGGCAGTATTATTACTTAAGTAATATAAAAGGTGTCCAGGTTGCTTGTTTATTTCTTCAGCACTAAGTATTGATGTGTAGTCTAGGTGCTTTAACATAAATTAAAAATAGATACCGGTGAATGATGCAACTATCAAATTGATAGCAGAGAACCCACAGACAGCTGCCACTCCTGCTTCCTAATAGCAATCCCTATCCCAATGACAGGAAAAATTAAATAAAATATCTTAGAAACTCTGGCAGACTGTGAAAGGGAGGAGGCTGCAGTGACAAAGCTCTGTTTGTCAGTCCTGGACAATTCATTTCTAGATATCAACAGCAAAATCATTTTTGTCAATCTTAGCTGCCATTATAGACTCTAAAATAAGAGGCAGCATAATTGGGAACCAAATGGTAGCTGCATGGTAGAGAGTTTTTCAAGAGAATGATCTATAATAAATTGTGAGTGTTTTACTTAGTTAATCCATGTTTCAAGAAAGTGCTTAATTGTAAGCATGTGCTTTAGTCCATTGACTTTGATGAGATTTAAGCATATGCTTAAATATCCATCCTGAATAGGAATCCTATAATTTTACACTTATGGCCAAATCCTTAGCTGTTGCAAATGGGCATACCTTCACTGAACTCAGTGGAGTTCCACCCATTTACAAATGAGAGGATGACTATTGAATATTAAACATATTTGCACTAAAATTTAAAATAATGGCAAATTTCAACCTCTTCAAAAACAAACCTGAAAATTGACAGGTGCAGCAGCTTTGTAAAAATACATTGGCTCTTTTTTTCTTTCATTTTCAGTCTTTTTTGAGTCTGAGACTAGCTGGCTGGTAACATTTCAGTATTTTGGCACACGATACAATCTAACCTCCTAAGTACTATTCCTTTTTCTCCAAGGTTTCTTTAATGAGTTCCACATTTTTACAAGTCCTCAAGTTATGGAAGAGTGGGTCTGTCTATCCACAAGTGCACTGCATAGTGAATAAGGGGATGCTTTAAATGGTAATACATGCAATGTATACTTTAGAAATGCATCCTCTGATAAAAGAGAGATTTTTTGAGTGGATGGTGATTAGACTTGGTAGCCCAGCTTATTTATATTTTAGAGGAAATCATTAAAGTATCAGCATGTATGGTATGCTGTATATGCATCTAAGTTAAGTGCATTGTAGAGGGTTCTTCAGTCTTTTTCATTATTTTGTGGTATTGAGGCTTATCTAATCTGCAGATGAAGGAATTCTGCACTCAGTATATCTTGCCTTGATTTTTAGGCTCTAAAAGTTAAAAAAGTAAAGGAGGGGTTTATATTTATTAGGAACTGGTGAATCTTTTGGGAAGGGATGAGCCTATACAAGAAGAATGGGCTCCACCTAATCCTAAAATTGAAAAGTTGTAGAGGAATTTTTAAACTAAGGGCTGTGGGAAAACTGACAGGTGCAGAGGAGCACACAGTTTGGGCAGAAATATCCCTTAGGGGAGGATCTCTTAATGGGGATTCTCTATATCCTAGTAAGGAGAAGAGGATGGAAGTTGGTAAAGTACAGGCAGGAACTGAAGAGAAACAGTCAAAGGAAATAGAGTCCCATTCAATTACATCAGATAATGGCAGACAGCTAAAAAGTGACAAATTTTATAAGTGCTTGTATACAAATGCTAGAAGTCTAAATGCTAAGATGGGTGAATTTGAGTGCCTGGTATTAAATGAGGATATTGATATAATAGGCATTACAGAAACTTGGTGGAATAATGATAATCAATGGGACACAATAATACCGGATACAAAATATAAAAGAATGACAGAGTAGCTTGTGCTGGTGTGGGAGTGGCACTATATGGGAAAGAAAACATAGAGTCTAATATGGTGAAAATCTTAAATGAATCAAACTGTACTATACAATCTGAACGGATAGAAATTCCATGCTTGAATAACAAAATTAGAGCAGTAGGGATATTCTACCAACCACCTGACCAGGATAGTGATGGTGATTGTGAAATGCTCCAGGAGATTAAAGAGGCTATAAAATAGACAAATCAATAATATTTTGGGATTTCAACTATCCTGCTATTAACTGGGTACATGTCACCTCAGGATGGAAGGCAGAGATAAAATTTGCAGACACCATAAATGACTACTTCCTGGAGCAGCTAGTCCTGAAACCCACAAGAGGAGAGGCAATTTAGTCCTAAGTGGAGCACAGGATCTGGTCCAAGAGGTGAATATAGCTGAACCGCTTGGTAATGGCAACCATAATATAATACAATTTAACATCCTTGAAGGAAGGGGGAAATAACGAAGAAATACATCCTTTAAAAAATAGAAAGTTAAATCCTAATGAGGAAAATAGAAAGGAGCATAAACTCTGGTAAGTCAAGTTTAAAAGTATAATTAGGAAGGCCAAAAAAGAATTTGAAAAGCAACTAGCCAAAGACTCAAAAACTAACAGCAAAATTTTTTTTAAAGTACATCAGAATCAGGAAGTCTACCAAACAATCAGTGGGGGTCACTGAACAATTGAAGTGCTAAAGAAGCACTCAAGGAAGATTAGGCCATTGAGGAGAAGGTAAATGAATTATTTGCATCAGTCTTCGCAGCAGATGATGTGAAGGAAATTCCCACACCTGAGCCAATCTTTTTAGATGACAAATCTGAGGAACTGTCCCAACTGAGTTGTCAATAGAGGAGGTTTTGGAACAAATTGATCAATTAAACAGTAATAAATCCCCAGGATCAGATGGTGTTCATCCAAGCATTCTGAGGGAACTCATATATGAAATTGCAGAACTATTAACTGTGGTATGTAACCTATCACTTAAATCAGCATCTGTACCAAATTCCTGGAGAATAGCAAGAGTGACACCAATTTTTTTTAAAGGGTCCAGAGGCAATCCTAGGAACTACAGGCTGGTAAGACTAACTTCAGTACCAGGCAAATTGGTTGAAATTATAGAGAAGGACGGAATTATCAGCACATAAGGACACGATTTTGGGGGGAACAGTCTACATGGCTTTGTAAAGGAAAATTGTGCCTCACCAATCTATTATGATTCTTTGAGGGAATCAACAAACATGGACAAAGTGATCCAGTGGATATAGTGTACTTGGACTTTCAGAAAGCCTTTAACAAGGTCCCTTACCAAAAGCTCTTAAGAAAAGTAAGTAGTTGTGGGATAAGAGGGAAGGTCCTTTCATGGATCAGTAACCAGTTAAAAGACATAAAACAAAGAATAGGATGGAGAGAGGTAAATAGTGGTGTCCCTCAGGGATTTGTACTGGGATCAGTGCTGTTCAGCGTATTCGTAAATGATCTGAAAAAAGGGGGTGAACAGTGAGGTGGCAAAATTTGCAGATGATACAAAGTTACTCAAGATACATAAGTCCAAAGTTCAACTGCGAAGAGTTACAAAGGGATCTCACAAAACTGGTGACTGGGTAACAAAATGGCAGATGAAATTCAATGTTGATAAATGCAAAATAATGCACATTGGAAAACAAAACCCAACTGTACATATACAATGATGGGGTCTAGATTAGCTGTTACCACTCAAGAAGGAGCTTTTGGAGTCATTGTGAATAGTTCTCTGAAAACATCTGCTCAATGTGCAGAGGCAGTCAAAAAATCAGACAGAGTGCTACAAACCATTAGGAAAGGGATTGATAATAAGACAGAAAATCTCATAATGTTGCTATATAAATCCATAGTGCACCCATATCTTGAATATTGTGTGTAGAATTGGAAAAGGTACAGAGAAAGGCAACAAAAAATATTAAGGGCATGGAACAGCTTCCATATGAGGAGCGATTAAAAAGACTGGGACTTTTCATCTTGGAAAAGAGACTATAAGAGGGGATTTAGTAGAGGTCTATAAAATGGTAGACTGGTGTGGAGAAAGTAAATAAGGAAGTGTTATTTACTCCTTCACATAACACAAGAATCAGAATTAATTACATTAATAGGCAGCAGGTTTAGAACAAAAGGAAGTCCTCCACATAATGCACAGTCAACCTGTGAAACTTGTTGCCAGGGGATGTTGTGAAGGCCAAAACTATAACAGGGTTAAAAAAAACACTAGATAAGTTCATGAAGGATAGACCCATCAATGGCTATTAGCCAGGATGGTCAGGGATGCAACCCTGTGCTCTGGGTCCCTAGCATCTGATTGCCACAAGCTGGGCGTGGACGACAGGGGATGAATCACTTGATGATTGACTATACTGTTAATTCCCTCTGAAGCACCTGGCATTGGCCACTGTTGGAAGACAGGATACTGGCCTAGATTGCCTATTGGTTTGACCCACTGTGGCTGTTCTTATGTTAAATTAAGCCTGAAAGATATCTGTGCATTAGTAAAAAAATATTTTGCTAGAAATAAATATTCCCTTTCTTGATTAAAGGAAGTGTGCCATTTTATGCCAGATCAGGTGGTGTCTGCTACCTTACATCATGTGGCTGATGAAAAATAATAGAAGGTGTGTTAAAGCACAAAGATAGGCAAATAATAAATAATAATAATAATATAATAATATTATTAATATTATTCATCCAGTATGCTTAAAATTGTTATAATGTGTGCTAGCAGAGTATTTCAGATGTTATAGACTGTTTGAGCTGCATTCTTGAGATTGTCTTTAGCATTTACATTTGAAAAATACAGGATGTGCTTGCTTTTTATCCAGTCAAATTAGATTTAGTGTACTGTTCTGTAATGCTTCTCTTAACTGGCTCATCCTATCCCTCTTGCTATGGAGCTCTAGGAATTGGCGCCAAAGAAAATTTCAAGAAGTTAGTCTTCTAACTTAAGTATGGTGTGATATGGGCAATATCTAACTTACCACATCATCACCCCTTTACCTCTTAGCAGCCTTGTTTCCAAGGAAACAATTTGGACATTTAGGGAAATTTATGGATATTAAAAACTGTGCGTGCACATGCATATATATATATACTCATAGCTATAAATGGAAAAAAAACATGTCCTTTCTGCCATACTATCGGCCAGATCCTTTATACATTCCAAAATCCCAGTGATTACAGTGGAATGTAGAAGTGTGGAAGTATTGCAAGATTGGGCCCAATAAATGGAAATTTATGATATGTCATACATTGTATCCAGTAAAAAATGATCACTTTTCAAATTCTGTTTTATTTTTACTGAAATGACAAGAGAAAATCACCAGTAATACATAATAATGCCCCACCACCAACTTATTAAAAGAAGAAAATAGTGTAGGTTTAATAATAATAATAGTGGTTACAAAATGATGAAAAGGCAAATAGAAAAGTTTTAGTTTTATTTATGAAGAATTAAAAGTAACTTTTAAAAAGGACAAAACAAACTCATTTTGCATCATTTTCCCTTCACCTTTGTTTGTGTGTTGTTTGTTTAGGCAACAATTCTGCAAAATCTTACAAGCATGTTTAATTTTGCACATGAGTAGACCCATTGACTTCAGTGGGACTACTCACATGTATAAGACTAACGGCTGGTCTACACTAGCCCCGAAATTCGAACTAAGATACGCGACTTCAGCTACGTGAATAACGTAGCTGAAGTCGAACTATCTTAGTTCGAATGAAAAAGCACTTACCCAGGGTCCACACGCGGCGCGCAGGCTCCCCCGTCGACTCCGCCTACTCCGTTCGTCGAGCTGGATTACCAGCGTCGACGGCGGAGCACTTCCTGGTTCGATTTATCGCGTCTAGACAAGACGCGATAAATCAAACCCAGAACATCGATCCCGCGCCTCCGACCGGACGCGTAAGTATAGACGTACCCTAAGTGTGTACCTAATAGTTTTCAGGATCAGGATCTTTCTTATTAAGTGTCTATAAAGTGCTTAGCACCATTTGAGATGTATATAAATAATTAATAATAACAGTCATTAACAAATCCCTTTTGCCTTTTACAATACCTCTCACTATTCTGGGAATGCCCTTTGTATTCTGAATCACCAAGCCACTATCCTCTCCACATTCAAGTCCTTAAAGATTCACTTCTTTGAAATGCGCACAAAATTGAGTGAACAAACAAACCAACCTAAAAAGGACCCAAATTATGATTCTGAGCTGGGTGAAATCTTGTTAGGAGTTGAATTAAAACCTCTTTGAGATTGGGTGTGAGCTCAACCTTCAATTAACCTAATTGTCAGGATGAGTTCATCAGAAGACCCCTGTGTAGTGCCTACTTTGTTCTGGTGTTTGCGAAGGCACAATCGTGGCACCTCTTTTCATGATAGGGCACAGCCCTGGCACCTCTTCTGTCAGTGGCGTGCAAGGCGTGACCTCACACATACAGTGCATGCAAGGTCACATGGTGTGGAGGATACCTTTTTGGTCTTCATATGGCATGAACTCACATGTGACATTATGCTGTGTAAATGACACCATTGATATTGTTTGAGCCCCGGCACCTATTCCTTTACAAATTAAGCAGTGCCCCCAGCCAAGACAAAACGGCATTGTGAACAGGCCTTTAGTTTGCACTGAGTGGGTGGAGGATTTTGTTGAGTAGTATTTTGGAATGGTGGGGGGGACGGAGAAGGCAGAACACACAAACTGGGAACATACTAGAAGAGAGAGGGGCACAGGTGTGAAAGCCAAGCAGTAGCTGTGAGCACCA
This sequence comes from Chelydra serpentina, assembly GCA_037349315.1. NCBI lineage: Eukaryota > Metazoa > Chordata > Testudines > Chelydridae > Chelydra > Chelydra serpentina. The sequence continues at coordinate 86,153,267 of JBAIAC010000002.1, forward strand.
TGGAAAAAAATAGAACAAGAACTTTCAGATCTGTTGGTTAAAGAAGCTTGGAGCTGTAAGATGAGAAACTGATTCTTTTGTTCTTGGTTCCTCCAGCTTTCAGAGAAGCAGGACTTTGTACAGTCTTTGTGAATAAACAAAAATGCATCGAAGAAATACCTGACTCTCCCCAGTTTCTACTCCCAACTGGAACATCTGCAAGGCCCCAAACTTTGGTTAGCTACGTAGGTTGAAAAGCAACATTATAATCTATAGGCTTCCTAATGCTTTGTTTCTTCTCTGTGACTCTCTTTTACATTGTGAGTTCTGCTGGGCAAAGGCTTTTTTCTTTTTGGATTTTTCACTAAATGAATTGGCCTCAATTCTGCCACCTCTTCTCATGCTCAGTAGTACCTTTCTTTGTGAGTAGCCTCTTTGAATTGAATTGGGACTATTTGTAGAGTAAGATGCTATTCTAGATGAGTGAATGTGGTAGAATCAGGCCCACAATAAATAATAATGACTGGATAGAAATGTTAAATTGATCCATATTATATAGCTAAATTATATATCACTAGAGACTTTCTGAATGAATGAAAACTAGGCACTTTTCCTCATAAGGTGAGGAAGTAAAGGGCTGAAGAGAGGCAACACAAAAGTTAGGGTGAGTCAGATAGGGAATTCTGAGGTGAACTGAAGGCTTAGTCAGAGCTCTCGTTTACCCTTTGCAAGCTCCATTGCCACCTGATGACCCAGGAATCTAAGACCATATATACTCCCTGTAAAGATTTATGGAAAATGCCAGGCCAGACACCAAGAGGAGACATCCTTATCAGGACCGAGGGACTACCTGAGCCTGTCCTCCTCAGAAGGAAGTGGGTCTTGAACACACAGTCAGGAGGTTGGAAATTTTGTGCTTGTCTTCACTGCATTGTTAGCTCAAGCTATAACACAGGTTTTACCCCTAATCTGACTCCTGTCCATGCACAAAAATCTCTAGCTCGAGTCAAATTGTGCTTAAATGCGAGCTAGGTAGCCTGTCAAGGGAGTGGGTTGAAGCTCAAGTGCTGCTGACCACTGGAGCTAGTAATTCAGTGGGGATGCAGCAGTTCAAATTACACTAACTCATCAACTGCTAATCCCATCACTGTGCTAATCCAATCATTCCGTGCTGCTAATCAAATCACTCTGCTTACCTCAACTGTTTTTGTAGTGTGGTTGCTCTTAGCTGAGCTAGGAAGTAACTCAAGTGTACTAACTTCAACTGATACAGTAAAGACCAGCCCTGTGTGTGGCTTTAGATCAGTGATTCTCAACCTATTTACCATTGTGGGCTGCATACGCAGCTGGACTGCATCCACACCATATATATATATACTACCTGTATAGTCCTGAGGATGTCACATAGGCCACAGCTGGGTGCTGATTGGGCTGCAAGCGGCCTGCGGGCCGCTGTTTGAGAACCACTGATCTAAATAATCTGTCATTCTGAAATCCCCTCCTCTTACTAAGAGCTGGCTACCCTCATTGCCTTGTTTTGTGCAGTCACATCACTGAAGTCCTTTACCGATGGCAACAAGCCTCATGTTTCCAGGCCAGTTAACATTTGTTCACTTAAGACTACTGCTTCGTAACTGTGACCTCAGTAGTCCTAGTTAATACAAGATGTGTGTTAAGAGCTAGTCCTTACAAATGGGGGATCCATTCAGTGGGGAACTGGAAAGTTGAGTTTGGGGAATTGTTTTGCTAGTTTATAGGCAGTAGAATTGTAAAGCCAGGCTTCTTCTTCAACAGTTTACTATTTTCAGATCCTTACCTCCTACTAATTTAAATAAAGCAATTTAGAGTCAACTGCCCACCTTCTGTATTTTTACTGTCCTATTTGTATATGTTATTGGTTCCTTTGTAAATATGTTGGGTAAATGGGTTACTCTGGGTTTCCCTGCAAAGCTTCATAGAACGACAAATCCTGCACTCATGATGTGAAGGTTGTTTCCCCAGGGGAAGGCACGAGGCACTTTTCAATCTGGTACAAGATTTATTGTATCCTCTTGGAGAGTTCCTCGTGTTTTCAGGACTTAGGTTTCCTGTTTAAAGTCTGAGTACTGCTGCCTAGAGGCAGGCGTCCCATGTGGCAGGTGTTAAAGAGAATTTTCATCACAATAATTTATAGTGGAACCTGCTCCAGAAGTGCAACAGTTTAAAGCCAAGTAACATTTCCATTTCAAATTCTCTTTATCAACAATGTATTTCATAGCCATTTTTGACCTTGTATCCAAAATACCATCCCCTTGTGAAATATTAGTCTCTGCTGAGATCTTCTTTGGGCCTTAAGTCTTTGTTAAAGCTTCTTACAGGGACCTGGGTTGCTCTACTAAATAGAGGTTTCAGATGAAACTCAAATAAGGTAAAATCTTGTTCATTTTGAGAAGGAATCCCTAACAGACTTAATCCAGTAATTAACAAACATCTTTTTTTACAATATTTCACAATGCTATTTAATTAAAAGAGGTAAGTTACACATACATTGTAGGTATCCAAGAGCAAGAGCCACTGTAACCGGCAGGGCTCCTGGAATTCTGGAACTCTATGGAATAATTTTCTCTGATGAAGAAGTGTGTTTTTGTGGTGGATTTGTATAGATTCCACAAACAGGTTTTCTGTGTGCACATTTGGTCGGCAGTTTGAGACTGGCTCCATGCACTTTGGGGTATCTGAGCTCCAGATTGTTAAAGGTAGAGCTGAGTGGATAATTCATAACAAATTTGTTTGGTGAGTTTGTCCTCTTTATATTCACAAAGGGCCATCCGTTAGTTTAGGTCTTAGTATGAGTTTTTTGGGGAATGAATACTTAAGTTTATGAATTCCAACACTGCTTTCATTAATATTCTTCCTTATTGACTTAAAAACGTGCTGTTTCTGCAAATATTTCCTGCTAGTATACTCATTCACTAGAATATTTGCAAGTGTAATTTCCTCCCCTATCCCCATACATGCTATTATTTCAGCTCTAGTTAACGGGCCAGCAGCAATGGGGCTGGCAGAACCTTGCCACCTACAGAGCTGTGAGGTATTGGTCACGGAGGTGATGGGAAGAACAACTGGAAAATTTAGCTGCTGTTCTGAAAATGGGTGAAGTAGTATGTAGGAAGGCAGCAGAAGAAAGGCATGAAGTAGAAGGCCACTAGGTTTTACTCTGACCCCTAGAAAACAGCTCCAGCTAACTGGGGAGAAAATACCATGTCATGTGACAGGACGAATATTTAGAATTCTCATGTCTTCCTTTGGGATGGTATTTCAGTACTTCTACTTTCCAGCCATCCAAAACCTGGAAGAGGAAATTGGCATCTCCAGTTTCTGGCCAATCAGAACTCAACAATCCTTACCTATATTTTTCAGAACCTCAGAAAGATTCTATATGAATTTTAATTAATTCTAAAATGGCTGGAAATTCAGGAGGACTTTTATTTTATTCTGTTTGTGCATGCCTGATATAATACTCTGACTGACTGTTTCAACCCAACCAACCCAATCTTGTAAATGTTAATTAAATATCCTTAATTCATACATATTCATAAAGTGTTAACTATTTAATTTATCCAAGATGGAAATATTGTGGTGGTGTTGCTAATTCGTCTATGGCATTCAAAAAATTAACCAGATAAAGTAGTTGGAGAATTTTGAAACAATCATGGAGATTTTCTTCCTTAACATCTTTTCTCTCTTCCATTTTCAAGGACAATAAAACCATCTGGTATTAATTATTTGTCTTTTATAATTACCACCAAATTCTCTTGTTGAAGTCTGACTTTCATTCAGATGGATTCTTCAATTTTTACTACTTGTTAGATTAATGAATACAGTTAATTAAAGTTAATTTCATGCCAATTTTTCTAGCTTCTGATGTGTCATACTCAATTTCCAAGAGCATTCTTCTTTTCTCATACCTTTTCCTATATCTTCTCTTTAAGTATCTTCTTTTTTCTTAGCTTTCTTGTAATCTCTGATGGGAGACTTCTCATAAATGGATGATAGTCTAATTCTTGAAATTGCATGACAAAACTATTGACAAAAGTAAAATGTTTCTTTTAGATATTATAGATTTAGTATTTTGTTCCCGAGGAAAGTATTTTCTGGTCATATCAGTAAGGAAAACTCTGAAAACCACTTCATTTAAAGACATGTTTGATTATATCACACTTGTTTGTATTTCTCTTTTTCTGCCTTTATTAATAATAGTTTTGATGAAAATTGGGCACTATATTCTTTAAAGTTCTACTCTTGTAATGTATTACTCTCTCAAAGTTGGGATGTCATAAAACAAACTCTGATCACATCAGGTAGGTCGGAAATAAGCTATAGGAGCAGATGGAACCCGAAAGGAGCAAAGTTAATGGGCAGATTTTCAACGGCATCTAAGCTCTGCTCAGAGACAGTGAAAGGGACCTGTCAGAGAATCTTTAAATAAAAGTAGCAGATTTCTAATCCCAAGGTGTCAACTCCAAAGCAAGTTGCTGGGAAGCACCACTAATTTACATCATAGGACACCTAATACCAGATTCAGAATAATGTGTAGCAGAGCTGTGCTCTACCACACTACTTCTTTGCCCCAACACAACCCAATATGTCTCTCTCCCCTCCTATGCCAGCAATGGAGGGGCAACTGGCGAAAGAGGTGGCTATGCCAACTCTGCCTGCTTTCCACTAGTGAATTGTTCCCTGAACAGAGGGGATTCTCCACTGGCCATCTCTGGATGAATCTGGCCCTCTATATTTATGTAAGTATCCTTAGTAATAAAAAGGGGGAAAGTGACATATAGAAAATATCCTAAACAGAACAGACATTAAATAAGAATAGGTTTTCCAAGAGGAATCAGCATCAATTTGAGTAAGGCATCTACAGTCTGTTCAGAATGCAGTTCACCTCCCACCAAGTGCAATAGGCCTGAGCTAGTGTTTATATAATTCCTTATGATTCAGAAATTGTAAGGCCAGAAGGGACCATTATCATCATTTAGTCTGATCTATTGAATACCACAGTCCATAGAACCTCACTCAATAATTCCAGATTCAGGTCCCTAATTTCTGTTTGAACTGTAGCATATATTTTAGAAAGCTACCCAGTTCTGAGTTGAACATTTCAAATAATGGAGAAGCCACATTCAAGAGATGGAGAATCCATCACATCCTGCAGCAGTCTCTGGCAGCTCTGATCATGTCTTCTTCCATTTTGAATCTCTTCCCTCTGCGTACAGTTCAAGTTTCTCTCCCTCACTTTCAAAGATCACCATACATCTCTCTGTTATTGATCTATGTACTCATCTTCCAAGCCTATACTGCTCACCGTGGTACAGTCAAGCTTTCCTTCTTTCCCTCTCAACGTTTGTTCATTTTTGTGCTACTGTTTACAAATAAACCACTCCCATTCCATCTTCAACTTCATGAAAACCCACCTGAGTGCCAGCAATAGAGACTATACAACCACTTTGTGTTTATTCATTGTATAGCATCTGTTCATGCCTTAAGATTCTAAACTCCTTTGGACAAGTTCTGTGTTTGACACACTTACATATTGTAAATGTAGTACCCTGGAAAAAGACAAACTTCTATAAATGAAGAAGATTGTTTAAATTAATGTATTTCATTAGTTTTTGGAAGTGTAACTTGTTTAATGCCATGGATCTTAGGAGTTTACTATCTACCTATGTGGAGAGCCCATTGAAAGAAGTTTTGAGATATCTTGATGAAATTAGAACTCAGATAAAGCAAGCAGTGCTGAGGGGGAGAGAGGAATTTATCTGCCAGATGGATTGTTCAAGTTCATTGTTTTGCTCAGTTAAATAGAGAGAAAAAATATCAGGGAAATATAAGGATGTTGTAACTATGATGTCCTCTCCACAAAGAAGATAGTGAATTGTGAATAAACAAAAGCAGAATAAAATGGGTAATATAAACAAATTGTACAGTTATCAGGGGGTGCTGGAACACTTTTTATAGTGGGGGTGCTGAGAGCCATTAAACCAAACTGTAAACCCTTTATATAATGGAAACCACTTCAAACTTGGGGGTGAGATAGCGCCCCCAGCACTCCTAGTTCCAGCACCTATGACAGTTATGCTCTGCCCCACCAGAAAAGTCCTGTTCACAACCAGTTCATACTAAAGCATTATCTTTAGCTTGATTAGAAAAATAAATCTTTTCCTTGAGAATTAAAAGCTGTCAAGACTTTATTGTTAAGGGCATAGTGACCAGTTCTAGAACTGTACAGATATTAACAACGTTTTGCTATTGAATGTGTTTTGCCAATGCAGTCACGTACAGTAAAGTACCTACTGGCAGTTCATTTGAGGTCACAGTTATTTCGACTTTACTTACAGTACATTCTAGTCCTTCAAAAAGAAGTTTGAGAAAATCCTAATTGAACAATATTAAAGGGATTATTTGAGGTCAAAACGCTTAGGCTTCTAGTTATGAAAGACTCCCTCAGTAATCATATGAGGACATGCAGTAGAGTCCTGAAACTGTTGGAGAGCTGATCCAAATCTTTCCAAGTTCACTGTCATAGAGCTGGAAGGATAGCTATGCTTATATTGCCTGCTCTCTAGTGAGAATTTCTATAGTGAATTGACAATCAGGAAACAGAATCCTGGAGTTACTAGGCACCTAGTTCATTTGGGAATGCAGTTCATCTGAGCTGCATAATCATTAGTGCCCTTGTGTGTATTAGGTATCAGTTGTGAGGATGATTCATTGGTGTTACGAGGTGGGAAAAGCTTGTAATTACTATGTCTAGAGAGAGCAAAACTTGTGTAGTTACTAGTTGCTGGGTTTCATGGTCCAACAAAACATTAAGACACGCTCAAGTGAAGATTTTTTCAGTCAATGTCTTTCTTTCCTTACAGAATTTTTATTCAGTTTCAGTTTTTGAAGTCTCTATCTGAAAGCAAAATGCCCTCTAATAGGAGAATCTATATAGTCATCCTTCATATTTTGCTGGCTTTTCTGTCACTGCCTTTTAGCTAAAGTATTTAATTTTTGGAATAGGCATAACTGAAGATGAAAGATTCAGCCTGCCATTAGCCATTCTTATTGTCTGGTTAAATCTTATTGAGATGTAAAATATTTGTATAATGACCCATATTTCATTAAACATAGAGTTGTGTAGGGAAATACCACTTACCACGAATACCTTTTGTAAGCATTTATTTACTGAGGTTAAATGCTCCTGAAGCCATGTACAATAGTATAGATAATAGAGACTACCTGTGCCTGTAATCTATTGATTTGTAATAAGCAATCATAAACCAGTTTCTAGGTGCCTTCTTCAGGCAGTTGGGAGTTGGTATAAAATAAAGAGCAAACTCTTGGCTAGCCCTCAGATAGAGGTTATAACCTGTAGAAGAAAGATTGCTTTTATGTGGTCTGATCCTGATCACCAGTACTATGATCAGTGTGAAAGCATATTCGCTTGTTTCTGCACTGAAATAGCTACTGCGTCAAATTCGCAATCACAAAACCAGCATTTTAATATTTGGAGAATGAATGGTACTGCGGAAAGTGGGAATAAAAAGTGGGGAAGGAAGAAAATCATCAGGGTTCTGAGTGGTGTTTGAAAGATCCCCAGACAGGACCACATTAAGGCAATGTAAGGATATAGCCTCACCACAGCAGTCAAATCTTCACCCCTGTAGCCTCCCATGTGCACTATATCCCTGCCCACAGCTTGGAGTAGCAGTAACGAGTGGTCCATTTTGCTCCCCGGGACTTGCATTAGGGCAGCTCACCCCACAGAGGCAGCAGCAGGGACCCCACAGAGGCAGAGGTGACAGCATGGGGAGTTGGGTGAATAGGCCAGGCTTACTGCATTTTTATTCTCCTGCTACATAGAGTCTTCTGCAGGACTGGTGTTGGCAGGGGTCTCCCCAAAGCAGAGGGTCTTGGTGTTAACACTCCATTGAGATATGTGGGGCAGTGCCTATGTCCAGAACTATTGTTTCAGACTCTCTACAGACTCAGGCAAACAACCTTGAACTGATTACCTCTTGGTCACATTGTCAAGCTTTTTTCACAACCATAAGGAATAGACAGTTCCTTTAAAAAAAAAGAAAGAAAAGAAAGCTGAGAGTCTAATGTAAGCATATGATTCCAGGAGCTGCGGCCCTAGGAGCCTGATAGATCACACTATCACTTTGCACTTGATAGATCACATGAAAGCCTGGCCTCTCCACTCGTCTCTTGCTTCTCCCTGGCAGCTTTAATCTGGGAGTCCATGCTGCCATAGAATGCCTCACCTCCGGGCTACATAATAGCAGAGCTAGAGCTGTCCAGAGGCAGTTAATGCTGCTTCAGTCAGCATTAACATCCAGTGTGGAATCAACAGGGCCCTCGGGGTGATTCTGTGGAGAGCAGCTGGTCCCCTGTTCCATTCTCCTATCCCTTCCCTCAAACCATACAGAGCTCTGACCCCAGGGAGCTCTGGTAAAAAATACTCTTGTGGAGTCCTAAGAGAATGGGCAAAAGTGAGCTGGATGGCACATTCTAACCCTGTTCTATGACCCCATGTCTAGATCTACCATATCTATGTCCTCTCCAATCAAGGGAGCACATGGGAAAGTCTGGCTCTAAATGTGAGAACTGCTTTTAGATTGGGCCCTCCCTAGCCTACATCCTGTTTCTCTCCTTGTATTCCCTGTATTATTTAGGTAACCATAGCTACTTTCTTATAACACGACTGATGTGGCCTGCCTTCCCAGAGCTATCTTGTATCTTGTTACTGCCACCCTAGCCAACCAAACTCTAAGGCTTTCAATCAAAACATGGCTCCTTGGCAGCAGCCATTAGGGATGGAGTAGATGATTAAGATTTTTTATTTTTATTTTATTTAATTCACTACAAAAAAACAGTTATTTTCATCCATTCACATGGCTTAAAATTCTTTCACACTGCCCTTTGCACACGAAGACACTTTAAGTGTGCACACACTGACTGATCAATGTTCATTCTGTTTCTAGTTGTCTGCTGAAGTGAAGTACTTCCTGGATTCATAATACAGTGCCAGAAATTCTTCTCGGCTGCTGGTTCTGTAACTTTCTTGAAGATAGTACTATGTGAAAGCGGCTTCATGTCCAAGAAGCACGAGAGGCTACCAGACATTAAAATAACTGTCTATCCCTCTGGTGATTTTAAACATTCCTAAGTCACAGCACTACTGGCAAAGAATAATAGGTAAAAACCCTGCCATTGCCTTCCTTCCGTGGGTACCTCTTAGTCCTTTGGCTGCTGCCTACAGCCTTAGAAACTATATAACTCAATTCTACTTTGACCAATTTCAATAAATGTAAGTAATATACTAAATAAGCAGGAAAAATTGTTTGGTATTTCACTAGGAAAACGTGCTGGTAGAAACGTATTCTTTAGATGGGATTGGATGCAGCTTGCTTTTGGGGCTATTATAGTTCCACTTAAAATTCTCTTACAACTTTTGTCCAAAAGTGACCTGTTCTGTTTCATATATAAAAGCTGCACATTAAAAGAATATGAGGTAGCAAATATCTTTGCTGAAGCACTGTTGGCAGCTGAGATCACTGACAACTTCCTGGCTGTGATTCATAATCTATATTGGTGCCTTTGAGACAGCAGGCTATTGATTTTTCCGAGTCTATAATCCAAGACCATATACGCAGCTTGTTAGACATCTGTGGGAATATAAACTGAGTTTTGATACAATTTAGGGAGCTTCTGTTAGCGGGGCACTTAGTTTTTGTCTTTGAGAAAATCTTTACACATCTGTGTAATCTTGCAGAGATTTTTAACAGATAATTCAATAGAGCTTGTTTTTTTGGTGAGCTGCTTTCCTGGGTGGAAGTGACACAAAGTAAATTTCAAGTGGACAATAATAATACAAACAGGAGACTGTTTCAGATACTGTGGCGGTTTCTCTTCTTTTTCTTCCTTTGATTTTTGTTGTGTCAGATGGGCACCTGTAATAATATTCCTATGTATATTGCTCAATTTAAAGAACTTTACCAGGCAAACTTCACTGGCTTTGGCTGGATATACATGATACATGAGAGTGGATAAAATTCAAAAGAACAGTCATATTAACTACAGGGTAGAGCAGAATAAAAAGGATTTAACTGAATCTTCTTAAAGCTACACAATGCTAAAAATATATCTCCTGTGTCCAAAACACTGCATGTATTGTCTGACTTATTAAAGTAAATACACGTAGAGTTGGTTTTTCTTTGTTGAGAATAAATGTGAGCTGAGAAAGGGAAGAAGCAAGGTACAATTTGAGGTTTATGAACTAAGGTAGTAATCCACTAAGGAACAGTCTTAGTAGTTGTTCTTTTAAATAGTATTTAATTATTATTTTGAATATTTTGAGACCTACCACATGAGGATAAAACAACTCTGAAGATCTCTGTGTATTGCAGATTGTCCATCAGGTAGTGAAATTGTTTGTACAAAATTCCCAAAATAAATATATTTTTGGCTATAACATTAAATTAAATTTGTCAGCATTTGTATTGTCCAGATAATAAATGTAAATACATATATACATATACAGAGACATGTATTTGGATAGCTATTGGATATCGGTTGGTTTTGTTTCATATGGCAGATAAATGTACTTATGCAGATAAAGAAAGCCAAAAAATCATAGGTTAGGTATATGACAGCAAAATATTTCTGGAAAGACTAGACTAATTCTAATATGTAGAAGCACAGAAATGAAACCCGCATAAACAACATGGTCGAAAGCACAGGATCTTCCTAAGGTGGTATTTTTGTCCTCTTGGAATGTTGCAAATGACCTTTTAAAGTATTTTAAAAGAGACAGAGATTTTTTATGGATTGGGAGGACTCTTTTTCTTTTTATTTATTTATTATTGAATTGATTTCTATGGAAACAAATTTAGGGCTTCAGTTCTACCTTTACCCATGAACTTTACTTTAAGCACAAGAGTAGTCCCACTCATGTGCTAAAGTTAAGCACGTGTCTTTGTGTTTGCAGAATCAGGACCTGAGATATTGTACTATGTAAAACCCTGACATCTCAGATAATGGGAAGGTATCATATGTAAAAGGGAGTCTATTAATTTTGTTGAATTAGAAAATTTAGCACAAGAAATGTTTCTACTAAATCATTCCAAGCAGACCATTTTTAGTTTGGCCCTCTCTTTAAAAAATGTTTACTTAATATTAAGATATTTTTAAATTGTAATAGTTTTAAATTATTCAAAACTGCAGATATTATTTTTTTTGGCTTATATACTGCAAAGAGCGAACACATTCAAATAAAATAGAAAATACCTAAATAACATCTGTTTACTAAATCATACCATCCATGAAATTTCTGGAGTTGATACCTCCAGGTATAGATTTATTTAGTCTGAGGTTTTGGGAGTCTGCATAAATACCCAACTGGACTTAGTGGGAACCCCTGGCAAAGAATTAGAGGCAAACAGAGGCACTGATATATGACCTGCATTCAAATACTGCAGAAACAGGCTCCAGAGTGAAAAAAGAAGGTAAAAAGAGAATATGCAAGAGCTTTTGGGTCCTAAATGTAGATCATCAGGTTAGTGAGTCAGACTAATTTTAAGAGACAGGCCAAGGGGCTAGTCCTCCTATGCTTTCCCTTGCATGTCAGAGTGCTACATTTCTAATTTTACTTAAAGTGTGTGGAATTTGTTATTCCTCCTTTTGGGAATCTCAGAGATGAATCCTTCAGTATAATCTAGGTGTAGATTTCTTTCATGTCAAAAACAGATAGACCATCATTGCATATAAATGTGAAGCTAAAAAAAAGTAGAGTGAGTCGATACTGTGGTCCTGAGCACTTTACAAATGCATGTGATGATGAAGATAGTAAAGTAGGAGATGGAGTGTTGTTACCCATGCCAGACAACACAGTTTTGCCAAACATAGTGCTGTCCCTTGGAATTAAGTATTTTCCAAAATTGTACTATTTACATACAGATACACAGTTCAGCAAAAGTTCATCTCATTCAAGCTAAGACACATTTTTAAAAGTGGTTACATAATGAAGAGCAAGGTCACTGCTTAGTGTGTGTGTGTGTCTCTCTCTCTCTCTACATACTTAACTACAGAAAAGAAACAGAAACTGCAGAATGACCTGGTAGTTTAACTTTCCTATGTCTTAAATTTGGCATTGTAATAAATCTGTTTTTTCTGTGTCAAAATAATAGTATTCTTATGTTCAGAGCTCACAGTTGGAGAGCCATATCCTGCCATCTTTACTCATTTTCTGCTTAGGCCAAACTCCCATTGACTCCCATCTATTTTTAACTGGACCCCTTATCATAATAGTCACAGCGCACTTTTAAGGGACATCCCACAACGAAAATTAAACAGCCTCTCTTAAAATATGTATAGATATTTGTTTTTGAATGTGTGAATATGCTTGTGAATTAACTCTAATTAATACTCTCTCCATCACTTAGTCAGAGACAAACAAAGATGGGTGTCTCATCAGATAGCTGTGAAAGGGTCACTTCCCAAGTAAGGTCATTCCAAAGCCCTAGATTTTTTCAAAGTTCTGTTTTTTTCCATACTGAATTACTTTGTATTAGATGCAGGTTTCACTCAGTCCCCAAATCATCCAGATAAAGTGGATAAATCCTACACACACTGAACGGTGTCAAATGTCTCCATAGCACCCTCTTTTACTTAGATTGTAGGCTTTTCAAGGCAGTGACCATCTCTTTGTTATGGGTTTGTACAAATGCATAGGAAAAGGAGGTTCTTTCTTTACTTTCTTCTCTCTGTATTTTCCCTAGTAGGGCATAGTGGGGTGCCACTTAATTGTTGCTGTTGTTCTTGGTGTGGCCTGGAAGACCTAGAATAAACAGCTGATTGTCCCTTTCTGGTTCAGTGCCAGGGTCAGATGTCAATTAAATATATACTTCTAACATCATAGGTACGGACTTCATTATTGGTAGCTGTGTCCTTCTAAGAGGTGAGGCACTGTATGTCTAAGTAAATTTTGAATTGAATTCACTTGCCGTTTCCTCACTCAATAAGAATGCAGTGTAAACTGGATTATGACTTCTGAGTAAAGTGATACTGCCTCATAGTGAATAAGCGGGAGTACTTGAATGTAAAATGACTGTGAATTTATCTGCATCATCTGTCTTGATGGAAAGGTAAATCTTGATTTATGTCTGCTGTATCTCTTCTCCTTCTTTCTCCCAAGAGCTAAGCTTGATTGCAGTCCTGTTTGGTAATAAATGCTTTCCTGCTTATCAGGAGCTTTATTTTTTGGGTTGCTTTTTGATTTGGTTTGATTTTTGTCTCCTCATCTTCTGGTTCAGTAATTTTGATGCTCGTGAATTATTGCTATAAAATATGAAAATCTATGCAAGACTGGAATAATCAGAGACAGGGTAGCTTATTTTTAAAGATAATAAATTTAATAAACTTAACATAACCCATACTAGCGCAGTATGTGTTATGTCCCACCTCTGTCTGGTCCCTAGAGGATAAAAGCCTACTATTGCTGTCAGCTAATTTCGTTTCTTTTTGTTTGTTTGTTTAACACCAGAAATAGAGGTCTGGCTATGGCACTGAAGATCCTGGATTCAAGACCCATGTGCATCATCATTTCACTAAGGCCTGGTCCACACTGGGGAGGAGGGGTCGACCTAAGATACGCAACTTCAGCTACGGGAATAGCGTAGCTGAAGTCGACATATCTTGGGTCGACTTACCTCACGTCCTCACGGCGCGGGTCAACTGCCCCCGCTCCCCCGTCGACTCCGCTTCCGCCTCTCGTCTTGGTGGATTACAGGAGTCGAAGGCAGAGCAATCGGGGATTGATTTATCACATCTACACTAGACACGATAAGTCAATCCCTGATAGATCAATCACTACCCGCCGATCCGGCAGGTAGTGTAGATGTACCCTAATAGAGTAAATCATTTCCATGGTTAGAAAAAACAAATCCCAAATAAACACTGAGTTTAGTGTTCAAGGATTACAAATAAGGATCAATTTGAGAGTATGTCACAAAACAAGTTTAATTTTAAATTGTTTGAGAAAATAGAAGCTATAGATAGCAGATGTCTCAAGAAAATATATGGTGCTAGATCTACTAAAGATCCACAAAGCCAGACTTCTGCAAGTTATGAGTTTGCATTTACCAAGAGTGGTTGCATTGATCTTTAGTTCTTTATCATGTACCTCAGACAGATTCTAACCTATTATCTAAGGGTGCATATTTATTTTGATAAGTCATCACATTCGATTGCTACCATGTGAAAGCATCAATCACAGCTGAGAGTCAAAAATGTTTCTGATTTTAGGATTCATCTACTTCAGTTGCCAAGTAGATGGAGAAAAATTTTTTGAGACCTTATGGCTCTTGTGAGAATTAAGATATAACTCAGTCTTAATTGTATAGTTTCACTGAGAACCTCTTTATTGCCTAGAGTTAGCTGAAATTGTCCAGTTTTGATCACAAACCCTGATTCACTAAAAGGTTGCTACCAAAGCAGGATTCCTCTCTACTGCCTGATTATCTGTGGATAATGGAAGTACATAGGAGTACTTCAGAGAGAAATTGAGTGAGGGTTTTCATTTGGATTCTGATATCAATGACTACCAAACTATTGAAGATCTGCCATGTGTTCCTTTAAGAACTCATGATTAGTTGGCCTATTTTCTTTTGTTCTTCCGAAATATTTTTCTACTCAAATTTGGTAAGCAATAGGGTTCACATATAGACCACAATGTCCTGAATCAGGTAGTTATTTTCATGAAATGTTATAGTATTACTATTTGTAATTACGAGTACTTACATTTAATGTAAAACATGTTAGGGTTTGTGTTTTAGTGGGTGTCTAGTTTTTGAAGGATTCATTTTTCTTAGTAACTCCAAGAACTCCCATTTACTTCGATGGTAGCTGCAGGTGCTTAGTATTTCTGAAAATCCATCTGAATGTTCCATATTGATTGAAAATTTGCAGTGGTCTTTCTCTCTCACACATGCTCACACATGTTCCTCCTTACCCTTCCCTCCTCCACTCCCTCCACCCAAGATTAAAACCGTGCTTGCCAGACTGTATTATACAGTGGGATATGTATGTTACAAAGAAACAGTTAAGTGACTGAAAGGAAGAGAGAGCTGAAATTCATAAGCTTTTTTTTCAGAACTAACTTAAATAAAAGACAGCCTTATAATGAGGGATGTACGTTTCCTAGATAATTAATTGGGACTTGAGCCCATTTAGGACATGTAGAGGAGCTAATTCTTTTAGGGGCACTGCTAATGTTTTTTTACAAGGGCCATTGTGTTTTACAATGTGACAAAAAAAAGAAACTAAATCACAGTTTTACTAGACCACAAGTAAAAATAGGCAATTGGAAATGCATTGTAAACAGGATTATTCAAACTCAATTTGCCTTAAGATAGAAGCAGCTTTTAAGCAGGCTGTTACATAAAGGTCCAATATTTCTGAGATTTTATGAGGGTAATCTAATGCACTGGTCAGACAAGGTTAAGAATAATACCCTTGCAGTCTCCCTAGATGCTAGGATGGTATTTCATAAGAATGAACAGGCTTGATTTTCTGGGTATTGAATAAGTTTGGGTTACAGTAGGCGGCTCTGTTGAAAGATGGGTGTGGACTATTTACTGTTCCCTGAAGGAAATCTTTGTAACAAAATAGCCATACTGAATTCTGAATCTTCTGCAATGAGTATACACTACACATGGTTGTCCACTTTTCCTCTTTTCTTTACTTTAGCTTTCAAAACGCTTCCTGAAGCTTTTAGAAAGGCCTTAAACTTACTGTATCATTGCTGATGCACATAACCAAGAACATAAATTAATACTGTATGTGGATGATATTCTTCTTTTTATAACCCATCCTGATATTTCAATCCCAGCTATTACTGTGCTCATAAATCAGTTTGGGAGCCTTTGTGGCTTTAAAAGTAATTATAATAAATCCAAAGATATGTTTATGTATAGGAGGCCAATTGAACCCTTTGCTTTTCAGTCTCCATTTAAATTGGTCTCTAGAGGTCTTAACCCAGGTTATTTATTCGTTCTCCTTTAGATCTGCTGTACAGATTTAATCTTGCTCCTCTGTTTTGTAAAATTCAATAGAAGCTGTACAGGTGGTTTTAGTTTTTTCTTTCTTTTTGTTAGTAGAATGAATCAACATTAATTAAAAATTAACTCACTCTCATATATTTTGTACTCTTTCCCTAATAATTAACAACCTTGCCCAGAAGTTGCAAAGACTTGCTCATGGAATATTTCTATATTTTTTGCAAGCAGTCATTCCACTCATTTGTTTATTCTAATATACCACTACGTATATCAGTATGTTAGACTGTGCTGCAATTTTTCCATTTGTCTGGCTGTTAAAGGTAATTCAACTTCTAAGTCCTTTCCTTCCTCATCTTGCTGACTGATGGAATGCTCCTACAGAAGTCAGAAACAGGCAAGCTTGCATGTCAATAGCTGTGAACCACCGCAACAGAACTGAGTAGCTGTAAAATACACTGGAACTCTATTTGATCATGCAGACTACTGATCTCACAGAAAATGCCTACAATATCTTCAGAGGGGTCTGTGGTCATTAAGAAGCAGTACAAGAAATAAAATGATTTGTTTTTACAGAACATATAACCTCTGGAACTCACTGCCACAGGATTGTATTGGACTCTCTTTTGTCCCTCCTTCTCCAATTCCATAAGGGACAAAAATAGATGAAAATATCTGCAGGTAGCATAAAATAGCATATGTTTTACAGACTATATTTATGAAATCAAATATTAACTCATAGAACTCTAGATATTAGTTAAAATAGTCATTTCATATATTATAGCTCATACACAAATGTAACATATTTTAAGAATTTGTTACATACTATCTGCATTTGAAACACACGTTGTTTTCCACATGGGTCCTTCCATGCCCTCACCTTATTGAATGTTTTCATGTCCACATTCTCCTCTCTTTCTTCTAATGGGTATTAAAAATGGTACCACAACTGCTTTTGATCCTAGAATAATTTGCACAGAGGAAAACCCTGTTTCCAAAGCAAGATTTTTGCTGATGCAGCTCGATGAGGAGAGAGAAAGAGGAGCAGCCTAGTGTTGGCATTAATATCCAATTAAACTATGTACTTCCAGGAGCTGGCAGATTGCAGACCAATGTCAAAACTGCAGAATCCAGGGTTTTCCAGTAGCCATGAATATAACACGAGAGATATTAAATATCTATTGTATAGAAAGACGTTGGTAAATTTCCCTAGCAAGATTGCAAACCCAGATGAAAGTTGTCTACACTGAAATTGCCTCAGGAGATAGTATTTCTTTTTCAAATTTGCAGTTTGACAATTGAGACACATTAGAGTGTATTTTTCTGCAATGCATGAGAATAACTGTGAAGATTTAACCTATAAGTTGTGCCTATAGTTGTTACAGCATTGCCAGTCCCGAGCATTCAAATATCATATTTCATAACCTAAAAAGTCATGAGATCGCCTTAAAAATCATGAGAATTTTCCTCAAAGTAAGTCCAACAATATTCTGTCCCTCCACCTGGGCCTTTCTTCTCCGTTCACTGCTGTAGAAAGAAATCAATGTGAGAACTGGAGAGGCTTATTTTCTTCAGTGTCCCAGTGGTAGTTACAAGTATAAAACTTGTCATCTATGAAAACAGAAGAGAAGAAAATGACCCTTGGCCCCATTTTCTCTAATAATTTTCAAACCAATTTGAGATCAGTATTTCTACCTCTGTTGAGCAACATGCTATTGACTATTTCGAATTTATCTCAGATATACATGCTTATTGGGAGGCTAAACTTTTATGTCCAGTTTTTCCCATAAGCATGCTAAACATAACGGCCTAAACCCTTCTTGGCTTATTCAGGCAAGTAGTCCCAGGTGAGCAAGATTTGGCCTTACAGCAGCCATTTTTTCACATTATTGTCCAAGGAAACTGTAAGTACAATTCCCATTAATATAAAGGGGGAGAAAACCATGCAACACAAAAATGTACCCCAGTATATTAGACTTTGTTAAAAGGTCTTTCTCTTCAGTACTGTTAATGATGTTGGGGATTCTACCCTATTGCTGGTTTGTTGGCTTCCAAACAATAGTCTTTAGAAATGGCAATGTAATATACAGGTTTATGTTTGCTCCTTCCTTACTCATGTGCTCTTATCCTGATCTTCTTAGGGAAATATAGGCTGAGGATATATTCATTGTGTTTGGAGATGCACTAAGATCAAGGCTTTCTGAGACCAAGTTAAAATCCATCTTAAGTATATCAGAAGCCTTCACTTGCAGCTGAATCTGTCTTTATAACATCAGATTGGTCTTCACTTCCTTATTCATCTCTGTGAATCATCTGTAGTTTCTTACAAAACTAGGTCAGTCATTTCTGATCCATTCATTTCCAATTGATTGAAGTCCTCCTTGATATCCCCCTTCATGGAATGAGCTCTTTGTGATGTTGAAACAGAATGGAGACCCTGAAACTACCAAACTCATTTTAATTGTGATTACTGCTGTGCAAACACATTTTTCCACAAGTGAAACCAGTGAAAGTTCAGAGGGGAAAAAATATTGTCTCTTAAGCCTTAGACTATGGCTTCTTTATAGTGTTACATTGTGAGATCTGCACTAGTTGCCAGTCATTTCCCAGGTAAAATACAAGGCACTGATTTTGACCTCAAAAGCCCCATATGATTTAGGTCCTGGCACTCAGCCTGTCTCCTTATATAATACCATTGCACACATAATCATTGGAGGCAGTTAGCCCACCACCCCGCTCATTTGAAAGGCTGTTATGAGAGGGTTCTCTTTGAGGGGCCCTCAGCTGAAATTCCTTTTCCTCCGAGGGTGTCTGGACTTGCTGACCTTCAGAGCACTCTGCAAGGCTCATCTGTTTTATTAACCTTTGCAGATAGAATACGGGCTTTAGGGTAGCTTACAGTAAGCACTTATCTATTGTATGTGTTGAGGTTTTCAAATGTGATCGAGCTCTTTATATTATTATACACAAGTTTGGATGGTAAATGGGATTTGTTATGGAGGATATTTATCCTTGGATGTAATTTTAAAGCACTAAGTGTCTAGCCATATTTTTTAGGGTTTTAGAAATATTAGTGAGGGCCCATTTTGTGTCTTTGGATTCCCTTTCTGTTGCTTTTTACATTCTATATTTTTTACTTTGATTCTATTAACCAACGTAGGCAAGCCACCAAAGGCCTGATCCAAGTCTTATTGAAATCAATAAGAATCTTACCATTGATTTCTGTGTGATTTGATTCTGTGTGACTGGTGATTACTACTAGACAACTGTCTAAGGGTATGTCTACACAGCTGACGTTAAAGCGCAACCGCGGCAGTGCTTTAACATGGCTGTGTAGTCGCGGCTCTAGCACTGGGAGAGAGCTCTCCCAGCACTGTAATAAAACCACCTCCACGAGGGGAATAGCTCCCAGCACTGGGAGCCTGGCTCCTAGTGCTATAGCACTATCTACACTGCCACTTTACAGTGCTGAAACTTCTATCTTTCGGGGGCGGGGGTCACACCTCTGAGTGAAGAAAGTTTCAGCGCTGTAAGTGGCTGTGTAGACAAAGCCTGATTCTAGTAAAGCTCTACTACATAAATTCCAGTAAGGTATGCTGGGTTTGAATAAACAAGCTGTGTGGTGAACAACAGAGATATTTTGTATAGTTGCAAATTTGTGTGAGAAAATCTGGACAGCACTCACCAGCTCCATTTTTATTATTTTAATGTTTCTAGCTGCTCCTTTTGTTAGTGTGTTTCCTTTTGGTTAACATACAGAGTCATTGTTAGACACCTATAAAGACACTAGGCTCCTAACTATCCCATCCTAACTGGTTCTGTACTTTAAACATTCAAAAAGCAAATAACGTATTTCTTCCAGTCTAGTGAAGCACAGAGGTGTTGCTTTATTGATTTCTGTGAATATGAGTCATGGATTCAACAGCAAAGTTCTTTTCTTCTACCAAGATTTTTTAAGAGTACATTTCAACACCCTTAACCATTTGGTTGAGTCATATCCTATTATATCATATTTAGTATGCATTATACTGTGTTATTTCACAGATTTAGAATTCTTAACAGAATCTGAGTTTATTGACTTGCTGTCATACCCGTAGCTGTGAAGGTCCTGTAAACGCAAGGGTAAATACTTCTGATACATTTCCGGATTCCATTTCTTAATACAGTGGAACTTCTATTTTGCAAACTAATTGGGTACTGAGGAGTTCATAAAATTGAAAAGTTCATAAATTTGAACATATAAAAATTACAGTATATATGGAACATAAGTTTCAGCGTGGTACAGTGCATTGCTTTCTTCTTGTCCTTCAAACCACTGCAAAGTGATTTCCAGTGCATTGAAGCCAAAAGAATGTGAAGGGATGTTGACTTGTTCTTCGTCGGCATCACTTTTGTTCTGTGATTTTTTTTTAATCCCATTAGGAAAAATGTTTTGTATAACTGGTCATTCGTAAGATTGATGCTCGTAAAATCAAAGTTCTTTCATAGCTAGAAGATATACAATACCATGAATATGAGACTAAGAGAGGACATGATAGAGATATATAAATAATGAATGGAATATTGAAGGTAAATCAGGTGCTCCTATTTAGCATCTCACAGAATCAGAGTCAGGTGAGAATCAATAAAATTGAAAGATAATTTAAAAACTGATAAAATGAAAAAAATGTATGCAATATATAATTAACCTATTGAACCCATTCTATGAGAGATCATTGAGTTCAATAGTTCAGCAGGATTGAAGAAATTATCAGACTGTGAGGGAGTTGAGGTTCCTCTGAGTCCCCGATTCAAGTTTATAATGTCCTTCTCCTGTTTGTAGCACGAGAGAGTTCTCCAAACAAAACAAACAAAAGAAAGGTCCTTTTTTCTCTTTTTCCCTTGAGAGAGAGGAGGATTCAAGTAAAAGAAAAGAAAGGCAATGCTGGTCTGTCTCTTAGGCATTTGTGGGGTTGTGCTTTGGGACTTGTTACAGGTCTGGGCCTCAATCCAGCAATGTTCCAAGTGCTTATCAGATGGTAGAGTGTCTTTAATTAGGGTCTACCTACAGCCCTTCTCTTGGGACACCCTGCTTTATAGCTGGTCCACGTAGTTTCAGCAGCAGTGAGGACTGCAACTGTCTCCCTTCTTGCTGTTCTGTCTCTTTGGTCAGCAGTCCTTGATGTAAAGCAGTCTTCTTCCTGTTCACTGCTCCTTCTTGTGGCAGGTTTTCCCTTGTTAACCTCCCCTTGCAGGCAGAGCCAGCCTCACAGGTACAACTGGCTAGTGCTGAATGAGCCCAGAAGAGCTCATTCATCTCCTCTGTACTAGAGTGAGGGTGTACACCTTCACAAAGACATTGATTATTTATTTTTGTATTTATTTAAAATTCTAAAATAAAGGTATAGATAGACAATAAGAACATTGACAGCAACACTGGAAATTATTTCTATAAATAAGAGATATCAAACTTCATGCTTCAGGGCATAAGTCAATCATTAAATGATGCACGGTAGAAAGAAACTTATGAAAATTTGTTCAATTTTGATGCTCAGTTAATGATGTAGAAATATTATTATCCATTTAGCTTCCCTGACAAAGTTAAAAAGATATATCTAAACATTAGCTATTACATTAACAGGAAAAGAAATGAGCCAATCATTAGTTTCTCAAAAAATATAATGTACCTGAAAACAAGAGTCCTTATTAATTTTACAATATACCTAGTACAACACTGAGCCTGAAGTCTCGCCTCCCCATTTGTTACAGGTCTGGGCCTCGATCCAGCAATGTTCCAAGTGCTTTTTCTGAGGTGCCAAGTCCTCAAATTGCTTTGGATCAGCACCTTCCTGAATTGGTCCCCTTAGTCTGTAACTGCTAAGAAGGTATCAGCACAATAAACAGAACATCATGTGGGAACGTGCAGT
This sequence comes from Chelydra serpentina, assembly GCA_037349315.1. Taxonomy (NCBI): domain Eukaryota; kingdom Metazoa; phylum Chordata; order Testudines; family Chelydridae; genus Chelydra; species Chelydra serpentina. The sequence goes on from JBAIAC010000002.1 coordinate 86,175,234, forward strand.
CCAATTTTTAACTATTCCATACATAAAACAGTATTTTTCCTTTATTTTTATATTTTCATGGCTTACAGTAGCAATGATGACCTCCAGATTGGTCTTTTCCTGGCAGCTAATAACAGATTGAGTTATGTGACCTTGGCTTCACCTGCAGCCCTTAACTTTCCTACCTGGTCATTAATTTCTGACAAACGTCCTCCCCGTTCGACATTATTTCTTAAATATACATTTTCAATAAGATATTCTGTATTGCAGTAATTTTGTATTTTTGAATGAATAAATACTGCTTTATTTGCATGTTCAAGCCACATAGATCCTTTGACATCTTGCACACCATTTAAGTTTCTAAGTAAGAGGTCATCATTTATGCACTGGCAAAGGGGGAGAAAGGAGGCTTAAAACATCATATTTTACACAGGAAGAAAAGGCCTTGCATCTTTCAAGTTAAGTCTACGGAGCATATTCAGAAATGCTGAGGAATTCATTTTAGATCCGGCATTTAGATGTACAATGTATGCCACAATACCAGCTAGAAAACCCTTAGCATTAATAGTAAAGGTGACCTCTAAGTTATCCCTCCTGACTACTGGATCTTTAGACAAAATGGTTAGTAATTTCACTGGGATTAATTTGCCAGCATTTTGCAGACCCTTATCTGGAACTCATAGAAGGATCAGAATCCACATGATATATTTCTCTTATCTGTCAGTGCAGCAACATAAGATAAAAGAAGATTCTTATTGAATGGATATATTTCTCATTGTCCTTGGTACTATAGATTAAATGAATATGTCCTGTATGATTTTTTTGTTCTTGAAACAGTAAGTCATACTTCTGCATAAACAAGTTCTGTGTAATTTGAGAAATCTCATGACCAGTTCAGTAATCAATTTTTTTAGATGTCTTAATTAGTGCCCTCACCCGGATCAAAGAACCTAGTTGTCTTGGTGAGTGACTTGAGGTGTGTGTGTGTGTATATATATCTATAGGTATGAGTAACAGCAGACTGTTTTTAATTCATTTGTTCTTGTAACTCAGACATACAGTTGTACTCAAGACACACATCGCTAGCAAAGTATTCAGCCCTTTGCATAAGAAATTTAATCAGCAACATTTCTAACTAGCATAAAATACCAATAGAATATTTAAAAGTATGAATGTTTCCTGGAAATTTTCTTTAATAAAATTGTTTTTGTTATTTTTAAATTGTGTCCCCTGTGTACTAGAATAATCAGTTTGTCCTAATTTTGAACAATATAAGACAAAATATTGAGAGAGATGAGCAAGGCCAAAAGAACGTAAAACAAAGACTCTGCAAATCTTGATAAATGCAACTCCACCAGTAAGTGACAATATAGGTGAAACATTTCTCTTTTAAACTTTTTTCGATTAGTTTTTTGACAGGAGTACACTAGTTCAGCTTTAATGAGATTCTAGTGTAAAAACTTCAGGGCTAAATAAAAGAAACAAATCAAAAGGACCGGATGATTGCCATTTAATGTGAAAGAATGAAAGTGCAAACAATCATTGTATGACATCTAGCTGTGCTAGTCACTGCAGAATGACAGGTAGAACAATTCAAAGTTACTGATCTAAAGATGGAATAACAGCTCATATGTTTGAAGTGTTCAGAAGATGAAGAAATAAAACAGACTCTAAGATAAGACATGGTTAAGCCTTTTAAATTCCATGCCTTATTGTCAGTATCATTTGAACGCTTTTGTACACATTTTTTTCCCTCAGAAACTATTTTATCGAAGGAATTACTTTTAAGAGCTGATGTTTATTATTATGCTCCAGGCTGAATGCTATGCTTTGTTTTTCAACAAGATGAAAAAAATGTACACAATGAAAAGTATTTTACTAGTTTACTAAGCAACAGTATTGCATATGTTCGCACCTCTGCATTTTGGGGTTATATTGTCAGACCATGAATTTTAAGCAATCTCAATAACTCAGATGCTGATTTGCTGGCAGATAGCCTGACCTTTTTTATAAGATGCAGTCTAAGAACCACATTATGAATTTTTGTTTATAGTTTCCTCTTTTATCTATTTCTTTATATTATTTTAAAACTAAGGAAAATCACCTCTTCCTTTTTTTTCAACAAGCCTTTTTATCAGTGAAATAACCTATTCTAGTTACTGCTGGAAACAATAATCTGTAATTGCTGCTTTCAGTCCTAATTTGGCCTGTCCCTAGTTTTTCATCTCAATCTAATCTAAACCTATTTGAGCAAATAAAATGATATTTACCTCATCCTCTGTTACAAGCTTTCAAGATTACAGGCTTCAGGAAAAATCAATACAAAATACCAGCTTAGCAGCAGGTTTGTGCTCAGAAAGAATGCTAACTTTTCTTTCCTGCATTTTCTGGCTCTCTGCTCCCCTGGAGTGAAAGCAGAGCTTAGACCATAAGAAAAAGAAGAAAAAAAATTACTTCAGTGATGTGTTTGGTTCATGGTTAGTAGCCACTTTTGAGCTTACAAGCCAAAGTGTAGTGCATGGTCAAGCTTCTAACCTTTCGCTCCTGTTTCCGCATTACACATCTTACAGAGTTCACAAAAAGGAAGGATCTTGACATCTCAGATGATTTTTCAGACTCAAATACCATCTTCATTTATTATTTATTTCCTTCAAGCAGTTGGGAGTGGAGGTATCATCATACCTGACTGACTGATTTAAGGAAGTGGCCACCTCTCTATGGGGAGATCTCATGAGAATAAAATCCTATTACTTTCCAAAAAGATTACTTCATTTACTGCCTGGAATAAGCTTTTGATGAAAACATTTGAATGTTGAGTTTGTAAACAACCAAGAATTCTCAATAGTGCTACCCTTTTATATATATATATATATATATATATTTCAAATGCATTGTTTGTTTGTTTGTTTTAACTAGGAAACCAGTCAATATTTATAAAGAGAATGCTTTATAATAATCAAACCATTCCTACCAAAAACTTTAAATGATATGTCTTCCATCCTCTGCAATGGAAGACAAAGGTGACTGGTTCTTCCTTTTAAAACTTCTATTGGAATTCCCTTTTATAGCCCTCGCCACAGTCTCCCTCTCTCCTCCCTCACATTGTGAATAGACTCTGATTTGATGAAATATGAGGAGCTAGTTGGTCTCTGTTTAGACCCTGTGGGATGCATAATTGTGCCAAATTCAGGTAGCAGTTGAAAAACCCATAGATCTAGTCAGGCATGTAATTTAATCACCTTTTTTAGAGAGAGATTTAATTCAAGACTAAAGTTTCCTCAAAAAGTCACTGATAGCAATGGGAATGTCATTTCTGTGGCCATTCAACACAGAGTATAACACAGACAAAAAGTAAACCACTTAAGTTTCCATTGGTCCAAGTGTATTGACAGTCATATATCAAAAATTTAGGAAAATTCACTATAAATATTCTTTTCAACAGAAGACTGATAGTGATGCCAGCCAATTGAGCCATCCAGAATCATATTACATCTGCAGGACTGAAAACTTCAGGGGTTGAATTGAGGAGGAAGAAAAAGGTGGTAGTACTCTTCTAGCCTCCACAAACAAAATAAGCTCATGAGACTCAGCAAATGAGACATCACTAATAGTATGCATATTTTCCAAATATGATTGTGTATGCTCGTGCTCTGTGAGTTCCACTGGGCTGCTAGCGCTTGGGTCAGTGGAACTTAAATATACTCATGAGCTCTCCTGAGAACCTGGGCCTTGCCCTCATCTTGACTGGGGGGGAAAAATTAGAGGTGGTTGTCACAACCTGGCCCAGTTTCCTTCATACAGATGTATCTGCACCAGTTACACTTGGTTTACATTTTTGAAACAGACTGTAATTTGAATGAAAACTGAAATTCCGATTCACTACGTTCCAGCCCCCTCTGAGTTGTTGCAAAACTTTATCACCATCCTTTCTATTTGAACTCTCATTTTCACTGACTATGACAACATCACTTATTCCTGGACCTGACTCTGTAAATTAAGATTTTTTAAATACATTTTATACCCTCTGTCTATTTTCACTCTTCCTATTATAATGAAAGTTTTGCTACGATTCAGAATTTGAGGCTGTTTCCTGGCTTCCGAAAGAGGAAGACAGACCATTTTTATTTGAAGACCCAGTAGGACCTAACAGATCTCCTTTCCAATTTTTTGGTCTCCTTGAAGGATCTCTCTGCACTTGGGGCCAGATTTATAGAAGTATTTAGACCCTAGAAATGAAGTGAGGCCTTAATGGGATTTATAAAACACCTAAGCAGGTTAGGTGCCTAAATTACACTAACGACTCATCTGCGTCTTTATGCATCTAAATATCATTGAACATCTGGCCTTTGGGGACCAAGTTAGATAGGCTTTCATGATAGTGGCCATTTTATTAATAATAAGCTTGATTTGTGAAGGGGCAGCACTTTCCTTTTCTTCCAACCCAGTGGCCATTTTTGCACACAAGGGATTTCACCAAACGATTATATGTTTTATTCTAAGGGCTTGTCTACACACACTTTTTGTACACTTATAACTCTGATGACTTGTAAACCAATAGAGTAAAAGTCAGGGCCGGCCTTAAGGATAATGGAGCCCTGGGTGAACTTGTATTTTGGTGCCCTTAGCCCGTGCTGCCTCCCTGGGCTCCCTGCCCACTCACCCACCCTCTATTGCCCGTGGCCCTTGCTGCTTCCCTGGGCTCCCCACCCAGTCCCCATCACCACTGACCCCTGATGCCTTCCCATCCATCCCCACATCACCCCTGGACCCTGCTGCCTCCCCAGGCTCCCCACCCCCACCCCCTTTGCCCCAAGCTCCCTTCTGTGGCCTCGCACCCCAGGCCTGCCCCACTCCTTTTCTCTTGACCATGGCATCCGCCTCACTGATCACAGTGCCCTGGGTGGTCGCCTACCTGTAAGGCCAGCCTTGGTAAAACTGGTGCACTCCTCTAATGTAGACACAGTTACACCAGTATAAAGTGCTTAGATTGGTATAGCTTGTTCCTCAAAAGACACGGGAACTGAATTCAGTGTGAGTTTTGCTATTCACTTCAATGCAGCCATGATTTCATCATTACCATCTAAACAAGAACTTAAAATAAACTAATGTCCAGATCACTATGTTCATTATGAAGAAGAGGCATTTCCCCAAATTGTCACCTTTTCTTTCATGGTTCCTCAAGACCTTTCAGCAGCATATATTTTGTGTTCTTGTTTACCAGTAACTCTTGCAAACCCACAGGGGTTCTGGATTCATCTTTAGCAGTTTGGGCAGGCTTCACAAGTCAAGATACAAACCCCAAATCATACTCACTAGGCCTAAGCCCCGGGGCATTAGGCAGTAAGTTGCTTTGGAAAATTCCACGAGGCACATATCCTCGTCTTTAGGTGCCTAAATACCTTTTAAAATCTGTCCTCTCATGTTCCAGTTCATTCTGTCATTTTAAGACATATAAAAACCAGCGATGAAGAGTGGGCCATATACTATAACTCTATCATCAGTTCAAACCAGCTTCAGAAATTCTGAGGCAAAACCGATTTGAACTGAAAAATGATGAGTTCAGCTGCTTCACAAATTAGATTAACAATTTCTAATCTACTGCATTATAAATCATTTTAAGGGGAGGCACAGCTACTGGGTCATATTCTCAGCTGCATCCAGCTTCCACTGGGTAAAGCTGGGGACTACAAGGGAGCCGTTTGTGGCTCCCAGTTTCTGGAGCCAGCTCTACACTGGCCCTCACATAGAAAAGAGCAGTGTGGGGACTATCCCCAAATTGGGGATGCCAAAGCACAGTGCCCCCATGCCCCCAACAGACCATGTAGGGCTGCCCCCATGCCCCCTTAGCCATGCCCTTAGCCATGCCCCCAACAGACCATGTAGGGCTGCAGGGAGGTGGCACAGGAAATGGAAACTCTAGAGCCACTGGGGAGATCTGGGTTTCTTTTAGCCTGCTAAGCAAAGAGAACAGAGTAGGGCTCAGCTTTGAGTCAATTTTGTCCAATTTAAAGTGAGAGAAATCTGATGTGTGTGGTACATGTTCTATCTAAGACACTTATCACCATGGTATCCCTAGTAGAAGATAAGGGAACACACAAACAGTGGGTTAGATTGAGATGCCCTTACTCGGACTAAATAAGAATATCACGGGAGAACACACTCAACCAGTGAAATACCAGGTTAGAAGAACTACATAATCAAAACTCATTAGCCTCCTTCAAATTGCACCTTAAACCTCTAGTGTGCCAGGATGCCTATGACAAACTCTACAATTGTTAAGCAAGCGATATACTGTGACCAACGCTTATCATGCTGACCATCATCACCTCATTTTCCTTCTGTTTCCCTACTCTATTTGCTTGTAATCGTATACTTCAATGATAAACTCCTCATGACAGGGATATCTTTGTTAAATATTTATACAGTTCCTAGTACAATGGAGCCCTGGCCTTATAATCACTAATACCATATAAATTATTATTAATAATAATAATAATGAAGCCAAACTCTCAATGACTGATCATATCTCAAGAATGAAAGCATTTTAACATCATCTGCACACTCCTGTTTTTAAAGAAGTAATATGTTTGTAAGGATTAAAATGTTAAATACTCACAATTATAAGTTAAAATGTGGGGGGATTGCAAGAGACTTTTAGAGGTGCAGAGGCAAACAGGACAAAGTGTTTCTGGAGGGTAACTGCTCCTTCTCGCTTTTTTTTCATGCTTCAATAAGAATGACAAAGGAAAAAAAAGATACAGCAATCCAGAATTAATTGTAGTGGTCCCACACCTGCTAAGAAGGCCATGTCTTTTAGAAGTTGATGGTCTGTCCATAATTTGAAATTCCCAGCTAAAAGAAAACAAAGATCTAGAAGGTGTTAGGGTCCCAGATATGCAAAGGTGTTTGGATGCATAAAGATGCCAATTGGCATCTAGTGGGATCTTTAAAAATCTGGCCTTAGGTCTAGATTCTGACCCCACATATACCAATATAAATCCAGAGTAAATGAGATCTGAAATCAGATTTTGGGCCTTACTATCACACTAAGACACAATTCTCTGAAACTAGTGAACCTCATTAATTCTTCCTCCTTATGATCTTAAAGTATTGAATTCTATCACAGAGTCCATCTTGGAACCTCAACAATACATACCTCTCTTCATTCTTTACTATGAAAGACTCTTTGCTGGTAGGAAATTGTTTAACCCAATAATGTAAGTTTCAAGTTCTTTATTGTGCACATCCAATCTTGCAATTTTATCCAATCAGAGCATCATGTGGGTTTGATGTAATAGGTAGAAGACTAACTTCTGAAAGGAGTTATCCCCAGATGGATTAAGTTCTGAATGGGAAAACTATACAAATGCAAAAATATATTATATACAAAAAATAATCAATACTCATTCAGTAGGCCTTAATGTGTAAGGCAGTAAATGTTAAAGAGGCATAGGATCTTGCAACACTGGACTTCCTTGCACTATCTTGTACATTGTCATAGTCAAGAGAGGTGGCTGATGGACCTTTGGGGCAAATTTTGAAAGACGGGTGAAATGGGCAGTTATTTTCTCACTGTCATCATTAGAGGTGATTATTTTTGAAGTACCACCTGTGGTCCTGACTGGCCACTGTAGACAACAGAAGGCTGGCCTTATGTGTGTTAGTAAATTTCATTATTGTGAATTTCCCTGTCATTTAAAAATAAACTTCCTAAGAGGTGGGGGAAAGAAAAAGAAATAAGAGCTGGGTGAGTGATAGTGAGATCACGATAAACAATCAGAATGCTGCATGGCTCTACTCTTAGTTTTTCAGTAAGGTGTTATTTTTGGCCAAAGTTTGGAATGGGTTCTTCCAAGTATTTGACTTTTATTTCTTTCTCTGAAACAGTTATTCTTTCATATTTTCCTCATGTTGCTGGGGAATCAGTCTCAACTGGAGAAGCCAAGGATTGAGGTCAAGTTACAACTTTAAAAAAGTTCAGTCTCTACCTCAGGGAAGAAGGAAGCATAAATCCTATGGTCCAGATAAATGCAGAAACACAGAGGAAGAAAACTCTGGTAAGTCCAAAGCCTAACTCTGTCCCAACTAGTTCAAAAGATATCACAATTATTATGAAGAATACACCTAGTATTTTAAACAGATTGCCTTGGCTGTTTATATTTATAAATATGCAGTAATATTGGATTTATATGAAATGGGCACCTGCATGCTGCAGCAGAAATATGATCTTAAATATATTTTGTAGTCATTTTTATGTTACATTTTTTGTTGTTAGCAATTTTATACCCTGTTTAAGTGACCAAATTATAATTTTAAAAGCGTTTTTGCTAACTAATCTACAGTAGTTCTTGCTTTTAAAATTAATGCACACAGTATGAGCTTCCCAATTGAAAAAAATTATAATCGTACAGTGTAATGAAAGATTTTTGTGATGCCAAAACAATATAATTTAAAATAGAGTCAGTTTAATGTTCTGGAATATAATTTTGCTTTTGTTACAGTTGAAAAATGAAGGTTTTTTTATATACTGTATATCCCAAGATGATTTCAAAGTATTTTCACTTAGAAAAGCTAGCTGCTATTACATATGAATTTTCAAAGCTTGCCAAGGCTTTGGAAGGAATGATGAAAATTACTATTGCACGACCTTCAGGTTTTCTTTGTTTCATAAAGGGCTAAGATAGCATTTTTGTCATTTTTCTTTCAGCTCAGGTCTTTCATCATAAATATCAAAGCATGCAATTATGCCTTCTCATATCCTACCATATTCTGCCTGTTTTCTATCCATGGTGATGGTGTTCTCTTTTAGGATATCTTTTTCTTTTGTTTTTCACAAATCTGAAAGAAATCCCATGTTTTTGTCTAGTTTCATAAATTGTTCATGAAATGGATGTTGTACTGATTAAAAAGAAGAAGAGTTGATTAAAATTACTGTTAGTCTTTTATCCTAAGCAAAATCTCGAAGTAATGGCTGGGTGTCAAATCTACCAGATTCATAGTTGACTAATTTGGCCTACAGGTGGAATTTTATTATTAATGTTTATTATGGGAAAGAGGTTGGTCTTAATCTCTGGTAGACATAAAGTCTACCCTTTTTAAGATTTGTACTAAATAATTCCTATTGTTCTATCTTACTTTTCATATACAGTATATTGTCCTGTCTTGTTCTGTGGGTTCATACTGAACACCCACAGCTCCCGTTGATTGCAATGTTCAGCATGCCTGAAAATTAGGTCATTCTTAATTCTTGTAGACTCAGAAATTATTTATTTTAAGTTGTGTTGGTTTATTGCATTTTGTATGATGTTTTGACATAGCACAAATGCTAATCAGAATTATAATCTTTAAATCTCTGGTTCATTTTTCCATGGGACATTTTTCCGACAACCAGAAAATTAAACACTAATGACATTTATTATACACAAAAGAATTAAAATTATGTTAACTGGCAATTGAAAATAAATATAGACTTTTTCCTGACTTAGTTGTAAAACAGAACTAATAACTATTGTTAATGCTTGCAGATGGGTCATTTTTTGTTTTTGTTTATTACACTCAGATTTTTATCAAATTTACAGTGACACAAGGAATGCATTGTTTTCATCAATGTGAACTGTGCTGTCACATGAATGTGAACTTACTGGCTATGTCTTAAGTTAAATGTCAAGAGATGTACATTTTCCACATGGAAATAAAATTGATTTCAAGTTCCTGTTAACAGTAGTGGAGCAAAAAATCCCCATTGTATTGTTAGACCAAAATAGAAGTGCCCCAGCATGTGTTAATAAAAATGTATCTTCCTAAATAGTAGCAGTATTGCATATAATAACAACTGACATAGAGAAATTATTTTTAAGCTATGATTATTTGAACTAGCAAAGCCTCATTGTTCTGCAGGTAAGATTTGCTGATGCTAGATTGTGATAAAAATGTATCAAACTCTAGATAAAAAGGTTTAATCAATTTCATTAGGAGAATATTTAAGCATTTTTCATCCTTCTAATATAAAGAACACAGGAAAAAGAATAATTACAAGGGACAAGCTTTTTAAGCTACAGTCTACATTCTGAAAGGCCCCTTGCTCCCTTCCCCAGCATATAAGCCACCACTAAAAAAACCCAGTACAGTGGCTATGCGTATCAATGTTGCAAGAGAAAGGAACATGACACTCACCATAAGAGAATTCATTAATTCTTAAGACTTTTAAAATATTAATAGGACTTTCAAACAAGCTTGTTCATTTATGCAGAGCATCCGTTCTCTTCATTCTGAAGTTGAGATAAGTTCAGATTCTTAAGATTGCCTTGTTTCTTCCCCCCAAAACATTCCCAGCTCCTTTATTTTCCCACATTGTATGATAAATGCACTCAAAAATTATTGAACATAAAAATAACATGTGATGATAAAGTATCTGAAAGCTCTGAACGAAGCAGCTGCATGAAAGGGTTTTCAGGGTCTGTAGCAACTCATAGAAAGTTTTTGGCCTCTGTCTTTCTGAAATCCATTTGAAGCAACTTGGCTCCCACAATGTTTTCTTGTATCAGCCAAAAACTGCATTTAAAATGTTAAACCTCAGTAATAAAGGCATCCTATATTGAATAGCATTTTAAAATGTATTTTATTCTCCATCCATAAAACTTAGACTGCAGATCATTTTCAAGTATAGTCAAAAGAATGGTTTATGCTAAATTTCCTTTTAATCCATTTTTGTATTCTTTATACTTACCAGAGAATGGCAATAACTATGTTATTTTTACAGATTATAAACCTTCTTCTGGCAAATCAGTCCATATATCATCCAGATTTGAAGATGGAGTTATGTTTCTAACTAATAAAAGTTTGGGTTTGTCTTAGTTATGAAAACCATAAAAATGAATGAAAAAGTATCCAAACTAAAAGTTCAATCAAGGACGACTGTTTCAAATATTCCCTTTGCCAAAGGCGCACACCATTAGGGACAGGTATAAGTGTAATTTTTATAATTATGGCTGAAAAGACCACAGCTTTATTAATTAAATTAAGCAAGATAGCTCCAAAGGCAGAAGGATCATGCACCTGTAGAAAGTGCTTTAACCAGTAAGTGTGTAAGGCATGAAAAACTGAAATGAGGACTGGGCAAGGTGTGAGGGGGAAACTGGTGAATGGAATAGTTAACTGAAAATAATAAATAGAGTTTTAAAATCTCAATACCGATAGGACTATGGACTCCAGGGGCAGACAAGGACATATGTGGTGATCCTGACCTATCAGACAACCTTAGAACGTTTCAAATATGGGCTCTGAAAAGCAAAAACAAATGAACTAAAATGCCAAGCAGTAGAAAGAAACCCAAGCAATGGAACTAAAACATAACAAACAGTTTTGAAACATAGTGGAATCATAATTATCAATGCAATTCTGCAGTAGTTGCCTACAAACAATATAGAAAGAACATATTGGGTTGTGGAGAAGATGATGATGATGAGGGTTGGTGGGGTGGGGAGGAGCACAGGTCCAGAAAGGTTCTGTAGAATCTAATCTAATCTTCTTCTTCGTATGTCTGATGGAAATGTAGAGCAAAAACTATAATTTTACATTTAGATGGTTAAGCCAGATAACTGCATTTGGAGTAGCAGAGTGTATTGCTATTGGAGCATATGCCTCCTTTGTATTTGTGAACTGGGCATTGAGTTTTATATATTCCATGGTCTGTTCTGGGTGACCACAGTTGCACACCGGAGAGTCTTTAATTTTCCATTTGTGCAGCACTTGCATCTACCATGGTTTGTACAGATATGATTTAGGGTTGCCCGTGAGCTTGAGATTGAAGCCAGGGAATTTCTGCGTCGGGTCTTTCACAAGGTGTTGGTTTGCGACTTCTTGAGAACTCCATTCGGTTTTCCAAGATTCAGCAGGGTTGAAGTTGCATTGTTGAAGGTTAAATGTGTGGGTCCAAAAGGGCTAATGAATCTAATGAAATGAAATATCTGAATGGAGAGGATCATATGGTAGAATTTGAATGGATACAGATCCTAGCTTATACAAATACATTTATATGAGTGGGGCTATAGAATTGACCTCTTTATGAGAAAAAGGACACTGAATGCTCAATAGCGAGAGAGATCAAAGAGGTTACTAAGTCTAATTAAACACTTATAATGGGTGATATATATATAAACTAGTGCAATGGCAAAACAGGACAAAATTTACTTTAATTGAATGCATGAGAACTGCAGTTCTAGAGCACACAGGAGGAGAGCCTTTTCTCAACTAAATAATGCACAGGAGATGGATCAAAAAGCCACCCAGTAATAATGACCGCAATGTAATTGATTTCAGCATACTTGTGGTAAGAATCATACAAAAATTAGCACTAGAGATAGCAGGAGTTTATTTTTAAAAAGTGTGGTAGGTAGTCAAAATTACTCTTAAATCAAACATGGGAAAATTAAACTTAGACTCAGGATGGAGACATGTAAACAGTGCTGTGACAGAATCACAGAAAGCATACCTACTCCTGGACAAAAAAGGAAGCAAAAAGGCAAGATAAAAGCCAGCATGGGTAAATGGCAATATTTGCAAGATTGTATGAGCCAAACTGATGTCCATAAGTAACTGGAAGTCCTATCTTAGTGAAATAGATAGAAAAGATTATAAACCATGGCAGAGAAGATGTAAAATTGAATAAGAGGACCAAGAGGAACTATGAAGAGCTTATAGTCAAAGACTTAAAAACAAATAACAAGAAATTGTTTAAGTCTGCAAGAAACAGGAAGCCTGAGAGAGAATCTCTGTTTCTCAAGACCACCATGACTGCTTGGAGCAATTATGGAGGGCAAGGACATTGTGAAACAGCAAAAGTATTTCTTTGCATCAGTATTCTCTTTAGAAGGTAGCAGATATCCAAAAGTGCCAAAGGAACTTGCTCCTTCTGCTGTGCAATCTTTATATATCTCTGCCTGCTAAATCCTCATTTCACCAGCCAGAGAAATAGTGGGAGCTCTAAGGGAGCATGCCAGGAAGATGGTAAGAGGGGATGGGGTGGGGCTTTCCCTCTGCTTTTAGCAGAAGAGGGGGAAACTCTATTCCCTCACTTCCTCTTACTTTATTCCCTGTTGGAACAAATCAGTCATCAAGATTCAATTGTGGAGCCAGGAGCTTTGCTGCATCTTCAAAGGACTGATAGTGCATGGGACATGCCTTGGGTATGATTAAACATAGCACGAGTTGGTAATTCCTGGGGATCTGTTGAGGAGAGCACTCAGAGGTAAGAACATAAGATGAAGTTAGACGAGAATGGGGAAAATATCAGTAATGTGAACAGCAGTTAATTATTCTAGATTTTCACTTTCCAATATGGAGTTCTGCCCACTCAAGTGTAAGTGCTTGAAGGCAAATGTATAATAGTCTGAAACTACTATGAAACCGTCCTAAATGTATTTTATCTTCTCTGTTGGCTAATCCCATAGCAACTTTCTTGTGACTATCAGTTCAATTAGTGTAGAACCTCTTACTCTTGGAATTGAAAACTTTCTAATCTAAATGAACTGTCCTTTCTCTTCTCTGAGCAACCATTATTTGGGTGGCATTAATTAGGAGTGATGGAATAAAATTAAGAAAGGGAAAAAAAACGGAAAAAGTTCCTCAAATGCAGTGTAGCATGGTAGGATTTTTCTGTTATTTCTTTTTCAGATAATGTTTATTGCCTCATTATGAGGAGGGGTTTTAAGTTTGAAAATCTATATTTTTAACCTAACAGAAAAGTTTAAACATTCCTTGATCGAAGCATAATGGCAGCATATGCAAAGTCACCTCAGCTCGAGTGTGTGAGGAATAGAGTGTTGTTAAAATTGCCACCATAATGGATGATTGCTTGATTCTCAGCACAGGATGGGTGGTGAAGCTTTGTTGGCATTTTATTTCAGATTCACTAATTAGGAAGGGGCTGGTTTCAAATTAAGCAATAGGGAAAAGCTGCCTTATCTCAGATGGCATAGCTGATGATATCCAGAGAAGAAGGTGGGTTGAGAGTTTAAGGATCCAAAGGTTTAAAGAAGAAAAGGTTTGCCCTGTACAAGGTGTAAATAAAAACTATCCCCACATTTTCTAAAGGGACTAATAACTTTGGGTGCCTCCAATTTTGGATGCCCCACTTACAACATTTTAAAGGTGTTTGATTTTCAGTGGGTGAAAGCTCAGCATTTTCTAAAAAATGGGGTCCCACTAAGTTGTCTTAAACTGGGCCTCCAAAAAGTGAAGCACCAAAAATCACTAGTTGTTTCTGAAAATGTATCATTTTGTTGAGTTTCTTGTTTAACTCGTTGAGTCCATTTAGGGCACCTCTGTTATGGGCAGATGTCTGCTCTTGTTTAAATCAGGACAGATTGGAGAGTGCTGAATTACAGCTAAAGTAGAGTAGACTTCCAAGGAAACCCCATTCCTGTGGATCTTTAAATCTGGACAAATCAGTGATAAATGTGCTATCGGGAATAATCCTTCATCAGCAGGGGGATTATGTTAATAATCCAGTATGTCTTTCTCCACCTTGAACTTCTGTGATTCTTTTCTATCTCCAGCAAGCACTAGTCACATGCTGCTTTCTGAGTTCATGAATACATTTGCAAGAGGATGAGTTTAGTATTAGTTATCATTCGTACTGTGGTAATGTCCAAAGGTCCTCCTCAGAATCCATCATTGAGCAAGACTGTTTACTAACTCACAGGAAGAGACAGGACAAGGACCAGCTATTCTTTAGCTAGCTCCGGCGCCTACTAGGGAGAAGTGGGATTGACCAATGGCAGCATGTCTACAGGAAAGGGCAAGTATTAGTGGCTAGTTGAGGACTGCTGTGCTCACACATATGGGTCAGGTCTTCCACCATGATCCATTGCAATGCAGCTTTGGCAGTAAAGGCCAAAAATGTGAACAATCCTGTATAATCTTATCTTTCAGAAAAGTACATACTATAGAATGAATATTTTGTATATATCTTTAATTTCCCTCATAATAGCATTCCTCAATATGTTTTAGAGAATGCTTCAGAACAGCTGCTTTGGCTTGGTGCATCATTTGATGACAAAAATATCTGGGTATCATTTATGTTTTAAGTAGAATGATTTCAAATAACTCCTCCTGGATACTTAAAAGCATCAGCCACTACACAACCACAAGAAGGCTTCTCCTGTTTTTCTGACTTATATTGTACCTAATCTCAGCTACCAAATCAATTTCAGATTTCCATAATTGTGTCTTAAAAGAGTGGTTAGAAGATGAGATTCCCTAAACAGTCACAAGAAAGATTTCTCCTATTAAGTGAAATGAAAAAAATCTATGTAAAATTTAATTAAGGATCCGACTTAACCCACAAAAAAGGAAATGAATAGTAAATGATGGAGTAGTCTTCTATGAACATGACTTCAGGACAAATGTCTTTTTCTTCATCCTTAGCTCACCCTAAGTGCACCTAGAATTTTGCAACTCATATTCTATGTTATATCACCAGTGTTGCGAGGAGGTGTTCCCCTATGGTGGAAAATGTTGAGCTACAGTATGTAGATACAACTGGACAATATAAGGTTGAAGGAAGAAGTTTAAATCTTTATGTGAGGCCATCTGAAAGAGTCCATCTTTAACCCTGAATTTCTTTGCTTTGGTGATATTAAGAGAGATTCTTAATACTACTTATTTAGGGCCAGATTTACGCTGCCACACATGGATATCAGGGAGAGTACGCATCCTCTTCTCCCTGCTCCACCCCACCCCCCAAGATTGCACTAGGCATAAACTGATTAAGACATTGCTTAGTGTCCTAAGCAGCTCAAAGGGATTCCCTATTAATTATTAGGGGGGGGCATTCCTGCTTAGGGCCCCCAATGGGCTAGCACCAACACTGATTCTCCCCCACTGACACTCCTGCATAGTTTCAGTAACCATGGGTCTGGGTGCATAATGGTAAGCAGGCACTTCACATGCATTACTCCCCTGCCTGAGCAAGTGAGAGGAGATGATTGGAAAGTAGGTGGACCTTCTCCATCCTGGGTAGACAGACTTGTATTAGTGGGGATCGACCGAGTGCACTAAAAATAGCAGTGTGGATGTTGTGGCTCCAGCAGTCTTTGGCTAGCTACCCAAGCTCAGGCCCAGGAGCTGAGTGGGCTTGAGTGCCTGAGCTGCTGCCCAATCTGCAATGTCCACCCTGCTATATTTAATCTGCTACTTTGATCCCCGCTAACACAAGTTTGTATACTCGAGCTGGGAGCCTCACTTCTAGCTGCAGTATAGACAAACCACTTATCCACTCCAGGTGGGCCAGCACGGGATGGAGTGAAAGTAGTAACTTGGTAATGGAAAGGACCAGGAAAACAGTGCTATGCCCCATGAAACAAGGGGATAGTAGGGAAAGAATAGAGCCTGTCTGAAGCACTTTCCTTCCCTGTAACTGCTTTTTGAAGCAGAAGGGATGGACACACCCCTTAACCTGCGCAGAATGTATAAACACAACATAACCCATTGCTTGTGTCTTTAGTTTCCTTTCTTTTCAATGGTAATATAAATGTAGTTAATAAAATGCAACATCATCAATTTAGTCAGATTACAAATTATTCTTGCCAAGAATATTGAAATGTTGCAATATTGTTGCCCATTGTTCTTATTCCACCGTGTCCTGTTGTAATCAGTGGAAACATCCCATTTGTGGTGGCAGGATTTAGCACAATGAAGAAGGTTCAGTGGTAACTATATGTCACTTTATAGAATATCTTCATGGCCCATATTTATTTTTGATTTCAAGGAGGAAAAATCATTAAAAGGTAAGGTACAAAAAACTGAAATAATTGACAATAATATATTCATCTCTGTTACACAGAACATAAATAAAGTTCATTCTATTTTATTACTCTATATTTAGCTTTTTTAGTTACGGAAGCTGCAGATGTATTCTAGCCTCTGTACCTAGCCTTCAAGGTGATACAGTGTATTGATTTAATACATCTTGAGACCTAATAATCAAGTACATGTTTTTATGATTGGCTGTTGTTGCCTAGTGTCTAGCTATATAAGAATGCTTAGTTGACTAAGGTCATCTATAGCCTATAGATAATCTACACAACTAATAAAAATGTTAATGCTAACTAGAATGTCAATCTTCTTTCCAATCATATAGACCTCTTAATATAGTTTGTAATTTTAGAGATTAAATTAATCTGAAATAAGATTTTTAAAAAATATAAATGTACTAGTATAAACCAGGCTAGAATGTCATGTTGCTGCTTTATGTCTAGCTACATTTTAACATCTGGGCTTTCTGTTAGTGACATGATAATGAATATCAGAGTCAGGTCATTTTTGCACAGATCTCTCTGGACAGAGCAATGTAGCAATGATCACTATCTAAAGTAAAAGATAAAAAAACTATAGCTGAATCTCAGATATATGGAATGTGTTACTGCATAACTTTAAAAATCCACTTCTTTGCTTGCTTATGAGATATTTTGATCAGCACCTTCATATCAAAGGTTAGTATCTGTCCCAAAGTGCTTATTATACAAATGATTGTAATATTTGGTACTGTGCGTATTCAGCCCAGATAATTTCTATTGTTGATATAGTAAAAATAATGTGTATCAATTTAATAGCTTTAAAGATAAGAAATGTATAGGTTGGCATCATGACCTAGGAGTGGTGTCATTTCAGAGACTTGGGTTCAGTTCATGGATCCAGGACTCTCCCTTTTTGTGCCTGCACAGCCTAACAATGATTGTAGAAACAGAATGGTCATTCTGTAGGAGAGTAAGTATTTCAAATATTGTCCTGCCAAGACCTAGATCTGAAGAAAGTTAGCCATTTGGAAAAAAATTAATCCAGTAACTTCTTAATTCGGTTTAAATGTGGTTTAAATTGGCTAAAGTGTGTTGGTGTTAGGGGGTTTCACCAGTGTATCTAGATCAATTTGAAATTGAGATAGTTACACCAGTGCAAATTTTTAAATATAGGCAAGGGCATAAAAGCTATTTCTAAGCATGCATTCCTACTGCTGGCCCTTTAAATCTGGAAGAGTCAAGCAGCTGCAGTCCTAATGAGGCCATTTTACAACTGACTGCTGCTTGATGGTATGTATTGCTAACTCCTGTTACATTTACTCTTAGTTTTCCTTTTTAAGCCCTGATTCATGGCAGCACTTAAGCATGTGATTAATGTAAAGCATTTAATATTAATTCTAAAATTTAATTAATTTCCTACATAAAGCTAATTCCAAAACTTCAGGTAATCCTAACAGATGAGCATTACATTATTTGACATTATTTTCCAGTAATACAACTATATTTTTTTAAAATCTATTGAGTTGAGCTATTAAAGCTATCATTCTATATTTAACATTATGCAATACCACATCCCTGTTTGTTTGTACATTTACCAACATATTCTGGTATCTTTTTGTTTGCCTGTTGTTTCTGAGTCTGTAGCATACACTCAGTTCATATTTTCAGGTTTTCCCCTGCCGCCTTGAGGCTAGAAATTTACTTGAAAAAAAATGAAAATTAAGAATCTCTTATAATCATTTGCCTCCAGGAGCTGGGGATTAAATACATACATTAAATAAATTGCAAAAATCACGATAAAATCATGAAAGTTGGCAGCACAGTGTGTTTAATTATTACAAACAAATTCCTTTTGCTGTTTGGATTTGAATTTCTCCCTAACACTTCCACGGTAGGCAGCAGCAGCTTTTTATTTGTAAATGTACTTGTAATTGTGTACCTGACTGGACAACACTCTAGTCTGTGAGTGTCACAATTTTACTTTTGCTACCTAAGTTCAGCACCAGTGTGCCATATCTGTGAAATGAGTTGTAAGTGGCTGATGCTGTATCCTACTGGATGCATTTCAGCTTCATTGACTTGACGGAAAAAGCGCAACAAGAAAAATTAGATTAAAATAGCTGATAACTATTGTATTGTGTTGGAGTAAAATGGCTGCTATATTTCATACAGGACTTGCTTTCTGTGCTTAATGTTTCATTTGGAGCTCAATTGTAAGGTATTTACAAAGAAATCAGAAATCCTAGAGGGGGAAAAGCTCAAAATAAATAAATACAGTATTCAGATAACATAAAGTGAGGAAGTTAATCTCCAGCCTCTGTGAGTGGCATTGTAGCACAAGTGAACTTCACCATTACAGTTCTTATTTACAAAATGGAATTACTATAATTCTACTTAAGTAACCTTTAAATGTGATTTCTGTTGCCTAGGTTGGGTACCTTAGTTTCTGTGCTTTTTGTGCGATACCCGAACATTAGGAGTATTGAATGTTAACATCCATTATTACTCTATAGTTGAACTATTGCACATATAGTCTCCTAGAAGAGGGATCACTTTTATAGGACTATACTTTAGATAAAACTAAAATGCTAGAGTAAGCTAATATGTAATATCTGGCAAACTATGTTAACATGGAACTTTAAGGAAGATGTGATATGTTGTGTAATGTTTTGCATATTGAAAATATGTTAGTCACTTATGGCTAGACTGTCCCTCACCCTAACTCAGCAGTGCAGGAGAGCAATCCCCGTCCTTCTTTCTTCCCTGTGTGGCTAAGTAAGGACTGATAATTTATGAATTCCGTTGACTTATTACTCTCCTCTCTGAGCAAGTTGTTTGAGAAGAACAAAAGAGGGGTAGCAAGCATAAGGGGAGGTGGTGTGTGGGAGGGTCTTTGGCTGTAATCTACTACTTGATAGAGTAAAGTTGGTCATGTATATGAAGAAGAATAAACTGTGCCCCAACAATGAATGAAATAACTTGCTCCCACCTATACCAGAGTAAAGGGGAGGAGGGAAGGAATTGTACTTCAATGTGGGCAGGAGCTAATGGCTCAGTCTAGCCTGTAGAAAGTCATTCCTGTACTAATACTGATTTTGTAGGCAACAGCATATTCGTTTTTTTCTATGCGCAGTAAGATATATATACCCTCACTCTCTGCAGGAAGGGGGGAGTTTTACCACTCCATTTTATTTTTATAAAAGTAAAGTTGCTTACCAGTGTAATGCCGAACAAAGTGGTATGTATGTGTCAAAGGAGTTTGAGTTCTTGTTTAGTCTGTAAAGGTGAAATCCTAGCCCCGTTGAAGTCAATGGCAAAACTCTCATTGACTTCAATGGGGCAGGATTTTACCTCAGGCCTTTAAGGCAGGGAGTGTTATTTTTTATGACTGCAGCAAACATGTTTTTGGCACTTGACAATTAATGTTAACAATATTCCCAGTGACCATGTACTGGATAGAATAAAAGTACTGGATCTGTATTTTGTAATTTTTACAAAAGCATTTGATTGACTTTAGGATGCTGATTAGAGAAGATAAGACTATGATGCTCTCAAGGATAAGTCACTTAACTCAGATGTATGACTGTTTAACAAGAAGAACGCACACATTTGTTGTACAAGGCAAGAAATCTGGCTTGGCTGAAATAGACTGTGATGTCCGCCAAAGCTCAATATTCAGACTATGTTTATTGAATTTATTTGTCAATGATTTATTCTTAGTTTGTGTTAAATCTGTTTTACAGCTATATAGATGATGCAATGTTACAACATAGTTCTAGTTCATTGGCCATAGTAGAGAAGGATTTTGATAATCTACACTGATGGCTTTAAAAAGGAAAAGAAAAGAAAAGAAAAGAAAAGAAAAGAAAAGAAGTCCTCTAATGAGCAAGAAAACCACTAGCTGTTAATTTCTAAACAAACCCCAAACAAATGGGCCACTTCTGCAGTCCTTATTGAGGCAAAACCTCCTGGTGAAAGAAATGCCTGAATCGTGGCTACAGGATTGGGCCAAAACATTTTAGTTATTCATTGGAAAATATGTGTTGAAATGTTAATTAGAAGCAGGTATAGAGGTTTAAGGGGACTGAACTTTACTAAATATATTGTGCTTAGGCAGTGGCTAAAGCAACAAACAAAAAGTCTGAAATCAGATGAAAGGTTGTTTACATTTAGAAGCAACACATGACTGAAAGTCAGATTTTTATATCAGTATAGAGTTATGTAGATTTGTTTTATATTAATACTATTGACAAATAAAATCCAATTTGCCTTTAGGCAAATTTGCAGATTTGTAACTCAACTGAATATAAGAATACCTCACTGCAGTTTTTATATAAATAAGCTCGCTTGCTTCCTCCTGAGTGAGGTCAAAACTATGCAAATGTATTTTAGTGCATTAAATAATGTTTGTAGAGGCCCCTGGTTATATGAAAACAATGGGGTTTTTTTTAGATTTCAATTTAATATTCTGAGCCTAAGAGGAAGAAATCACCATAGACTCATTTACCCTGGAGTCAGTGCAACAATAGGTGAGAGGGCATTTAATGCCTTAGCAGTCAGCATTTCAAACAAGCATCCAAAGTTGATAAGAACTGAAATGGGCTTTGGTAAATGTAAATGTGGGTTAATTGAATATTTTAAATCATTCATAAGGTGTAATTGTGATTAAATTATATAATATTATGCTAC
This sequence comes from Chelydra serpentina, assembly GCA_037349315.1. Classification (NCBI taxonomy): domain Eukaryota; kingdom Metazoa; phylum Chordata; order Testudines; family Chelydridae; genus Chelydra; species Chelydra serpentina. Next base: position 86,196,698 of record JBAIAC010000002.1, read on the forward strand.
GAGTAATATGATTGTACAGTGCTTTCTGCTTAAAACTATGGCAGGTGTGTATTATGGGGGGGAAGTGTCTTGCTGCAAAACTCATTTGAGATACAACATGAAGCATTGTATGTTAATGAGGTTGTATTATACTGTATTCAAGTTATTTTCATAAAACAGAAAGCATGAATATTCACACATCTGCGTGCACTTATAAGCAGGTGGTACAGCTCTTCATTTTGTATTAGGCTTGTCTGTTTTTAACCTTTGTATTTTAATATGGACATTTAAAAAATCTAAGAGTAGTGAACGGGATGGTTCAGATGTATGAGAATGAGGTACAAAATATTCCTTCCCCAAAGTAAGGGTTCAGATCCAGTGCAAGTTGATAATGGCCATCTCCCTTTACTATCAGATTTAATTTTTTTTGTGATCTGTGATTCAGTTCAGTTCCTAGTGGACAAATATCTATATTATGAAAACACAGTATTATATTTGGCTCTATTTTTGACAGAGCCAGCAGGATGCCATGGACATTGAAAACATATTTTGCCAATGGCTGAACCTAGTACAGGTACTCCAAATATATACTTGCACTTGTAGTAGGCTAGTAATAAAAAGAAATACAAGTTAGTTTGGAAAAAAAGATGAAATCCTGCATGTAGCCACCTTACCCTCTGCTACAAGGCACCCAAACAAACTTAACCCCCCGCCCCCAAGAGAAACAGGCTTTAACACCAATTCTAGGATCATAGAAATGCAGGGCTGGAAGGGACCTCAAGAGGTCACTACAGCCAGCCCCCTGCACTGAGGCAGAACCAAGTAAACCTAGACTATCCTGACAGGTGTTTGTCCAATCTGTTCTTAAAAACCTCCAGGTTGTGGGGATTCCACAACCTCCCTTGGAAGCCTATTCCAGAATTTAACTTCCCTAGTACAGCTAGAAATTTTTTTCTAATGTCTAATATAAATCTCCCTTGCCACAGATAGAGCCCATTACTTCTTGTCCTAATTTCAGTGGAGATTGAGAATTGATCGCCGTCCTCATTATAACATCCCTTAACATATTTGAAGAAGTTATGAGGTTCACCCTCAGTCTTCTTTTCTCAATGTGCCCATTTTTTTAAACTTTTCTTCATTGGTCAGGTTTTCTAAAGCTTTTTTTCATTTTGTTGCTCTCCTCTGGACTCTCTCCAATTTGTCTACATCTTTCTTAAAGTGTGGTGCTCAGAACTGGACACAGTACTCCAGCTGAGGCCTCACCAGTGCTGAGTAGAGCAGGACAGTTACCTCCTATGTCTTACGTATGACACTCCTGTGAATACACCCCAGAGTGATATTAGTCTTTTTTTGCAACTGTATCACATTGTTGACTCATATTCAGTTTGTGATCCATTATAACCCTCAGATTCTTTTCAACAGTACTGCAGCCTAGGCAATTATTCCCCATTTTGTAGTCGTACATTTGATTTTTTTCCTTCCTGCTTTGCATTTTTATTTATTGAAGTTTGTCTTGTTGATTTCAGAGCAATTCTCCAATTTGTCAAGTTCATTTTTAATTCTAATCCTGTTGTCCAAAGTACTTACAACCCCTCCAAGCTTGGTGTCAAATTTTATAAGCATACTCTCCACTCCATTATCCAACTCATTAATGGAAATATTGAATAGTGTGAAACCTTCCCAGTTTGACAGCAAACCATTGATAACTACTCTTTGAGTATGGTCTTCCAACCAGTTGTGCACCAACCTTATAGTTATTTCAGCTAGACCACATTTCCTCTCATTTGCTTATGAGAATGTCATGTGTGACTGTGTCAAAAGCCTTACTAATATCAAAATATATCCCATCTACTGCTTCCATCGTATTCATTAAGCCAAAGAAGTAAATTAGGTTGGCATGGCATGATTTTGTCTCTACAAATCCCTGATGGCTATTCCTTATATAATCCTCTAGGTGCTTACAAACTGATTGTTTAGTTATTTGTTTCAGTATTTTTCCAGGTATTGAAGTTAGGCTGACTGGATTATAATTTATTGGGTCCTCTTTGTTCCCCTTTTAAAAGGCAGCTACTTTGTTTGCCCTTCTCCAGTCCTCTGAGACCTCACCCATCTTCCATGAGTTCTTGAAGATAATTGCTAATCATTCGGAGATTGCTTCGGCTAGTTCCTTAAGTACCTTAGGATGAATTTCATCAGACTTGAATACATCTAACTTTTTAATATATTCTTTAACCTGTTCTTTTCCTATCATGGCTTGTGTTTCTTTCCCCCCAGCAGCAGACACTCATATCTCATCATAAAATGAAAATATGAATAACATTCTTGTAACACATAGAAACAGGTTAAATAATTAGCATTCCAGAGACTCAGGGTGAAATCCTAGCCAAACTTAAGTCAATTAGAGTTTTGCCATTGTCTTCAATGGAGCAAAGATTTTGCCCTCACTCTCCATACTATACTTTTCATGTATGGGAGATTCACACATCCATTCCCTTAAAGAGTTTGGCAGTGTGACTACTAGCTTTCACTTCATATACATTTCACCAATGTCAAAGGAATTGTGTAATTAATACTAGTAGTATGCCAGCAAAATACTAATCTGGACTCAAATTCTGATCTGATTTATGTGCTAGGCAAAAATTTGGCCTCTGGAGTTGGAGCCATGAAAAATAGTAATCAGTTCACCAGTTCCTTCTTGGCTTCTGTTGTCTAATATAGCAACAGAACTTGAAACTCCATCTGGAAAGGAAAAACATATAGTTACACCCACCAGAAATAAAACTTAATCTAACTGAAGACAAAAGCACTTCATTTTACTTCCAGCTATTTAGCAGAACCCACCTTTGGGACATACAAAGCTAGCAGTACTGGGTCCCCTTGATTGAAAGATCTGAGCTATTATCAGCTTTCACTTTCTAAAAACAGTAAGTTTTGAGACATTTCCTTTGTTCAGGTAGCCTTAAAAATATAAATCAGTCACTATTGTTGAAGGTTTGCTACTGATTGTCCCTAAAGATTAGTATTTAATATTTATATGATGGTAGTGTCCAAAGGTATCAGTCATTGTGCTAGGTGCTGTGCAAACATATATAAAGACACCTATGTATGGTCTCTGTTTCAAGGAGCTTGCAGTCACAGGGTATTCACGGTCATCCTGCCTCTTCTCCTCAACTGCAGTGCTGGCCTTTGGATAACAAAAACTTTGACTATACCTCCTGAGACGTTTGAAAAGATTCTAGACTATTTTGGCTGAATGGCGAGGGGGCACACTACCACCAATGTGAGCAAAGTGAATCCCTTAAGAATAAAGTAGGCTTTCATAGAAAGTGCTGTGTGGTAACTAATAACTGTAGCAATTACATGTATTAACAGTCTCTGAAGAAAAAGCAAGCAGGTGTCCTTGGCACACCTGTCTAATTTATGAAATACACAGTGAAGACAGGAAACTTGTGCAGCCTGAGAATATAGTGGTCAGAAGAGAGAGAGAGATGTGGATCTTCACCCAGGCAGTGCTGCGAAGCTGGGAGCCTGAGAGTGGTGCCTTTGGCTGGACCACTGAGGGGGAATTTAGGGAATGCCCTGAACTTTGCCAGCCTCTGCTTCATCATACTTCTCTGGGAGGAGAGGGGGGGCTCCTGCCACTGTACTTCCAACTGGAGGGAGAGGTCATGGGTACAGTCATACGGGAAGCCCCATGTTCTGATGTGCCTAGGACACTGATTGCCTTAATCTGATCCTGAATATGCAGACTAGCATTGCAACTGGGCATAGTCCCTTTTAGTCACTAGCTATCTTGAGAATCCCTTATGGATTCCAATTTAGGGGGACTGAGAGGCTCCATCTGAAAAAAAATCCACTTTATTCAGTAGTTAAACCCTCAAGTCCATCCTCATCTGGCTATCTCATCATAAGGCCCACAATTTAGAAGTTTCTAATTTAAACACAAATGTTCAATTTTTATTTGTTAATATTAGTTGCTATCATATCATGTTCTTTGTGCCCACAGGTAAAGGGAATTTTTTGCCTTCCAAATCGACAATGCATTTCCTACATTTTAAAACTTGTTTTTTATCTAAGGATGATGTGTCTTCCTTTAATTCATTCAGATGTTTGTTGACATACTTGTTAGCTTTGCCAGTTACCCTGAAGATCTTCTGAAAGGATCTGTCTTCTGGTGATAATGAAGATAAAGGCACATAGAGTGAGATAAGCTGCTGTTTAACCATTCCATGCTTTGGACACTTTCGCTACTCAGGATTAGCTGCCACAGAGAAATTCCATTTTAAACTGAGGACAAAATTTTCCTCTTGGATTCGCATGATGGAACTTAACTTTGTTATTCTGCCTTTCTACACGTGCTGATCTCCTATATAGCATCACTGTGCTTTTTGCAGATGTATGAGGGGAGAGTATTCAAGCTGTAGAGATCTAAGAGAAGAAGTTCCCTCTAAAAGAACAATTTAAAACAAACTTTTAAAAAGGAAAAAAACCTAAGAGCTGATCTGACACAGAACTACCTGAAAATACATCTTGTGTGAACTAGTTTTGCTGTTAAATTTGTACTTTAATTTATATTCTGTTCAACAATTTATCATTACTATGAGAATCTTAACTTTTGCATTTCCAAACTTTTGAGTGTTTAAATCAGTAACTTCAATGTTTTACATTAATAGAAAATTGGACTTGGAAAAATCCTGTATGCTATAAATTATTCTTGGTATTTGTAGTGTGCGAGACTGATGAGGATAGCTGGCACTTACATTACCTATTTATAATATTTTATACATTTGCAAATTTATATAAAAATTGAATGTCCTCCTCTTCCATACTTTTTCTGTCACTTGTCTTCATAGGGCTTTGTCCAAAACCCATTCAAGTCAATTAAATGAGCTCTGGACCAGCATCTTACGTTTTAAGCTTATTGGAGCAGGGACCTCATATTTGCAAATCCTAACACCATACCTGGTGTTTCTGGGTGCTACACTAAATAATAGTAAGTGATGGAAATCACTTCATGCATATACTATTCAAATACTAGGTTTCAAATACTGTATTTCCTTCGGTACTGCTCTCCAGAATCAGCAGGGCCACATCATTTAATATAAATTCTATTTCTGACTTAGTGCACATGTCCAGTGCCTCTAGAGTATTACACATGTGCTATTGCACTGCTGAACTTAGAAGCATGACTAAAATACTGAAGATGGGGTGCAATCTTTGTATTCTTGCGGTCACATTAGGGATTTTGTGAAGACAGGGTTATCATGTGTGTTGCGAGGCCTTGTGAAAAGCCCAAAATGGAACTCATTCCACCCTATGGTAAGGGATGCTTTTAGTAACAGTAGGAGCAGATTTTGTACCTTTTCTTTTGCACCTCTTTGTCATCAAGGAATATCACTTACATTGGCCTTCTGATCTAGTGACCCTGGCAGTGGGTGAATACTACACAATCTCAGCTATGGGAGACTCAGGAGGGACCATATATGGGAATTTGGGATGTGGGACGGGGGGGAGGTGTTTGGCCAAAACCTTCAAGTTTTCTTGCTTAGTTTATTACTATACTTTCCTAGTCACTGTTCAGCCCAGAAATAGGAGTGCAAGTGTGTGTTCCTTCTCCAATGTCTTGGTTGTTGTTATGTTGTTAGTAAGAAGGGAAGAGTTGTTCTGGCTCAGCTGATTGTTGAAAGGGTTATATTCTTATAACTCTGGTTTTCTTAAACTATCATTCCAGACTGGTGGGGCTTGAATGCTCTTTAGAGCAGGCCTGAAACTCATATCTTACTTTCTTATAATATTTTTAAAATAAGAAAATGCAAATCACCACTAAGAATTTTTTTTAGATTTCATATTTACATCCCTTCCCTGCAGATCTAAACATGATTTTTTTCCTGCAGTGATTCCTCCTGGCAACCTGGTGCTAGAGTATTGTTATCATATTTCTTTTGGCCCAATCCTCTAATTTGTCTAGGTCCCTCTGTATCCTATCCCTACCCTCCAGCGTATCATCCTCCCAGTTTAGTGTCATCTGCAAACTTGCTAAGGGTGCAGTCCACACCATCCTCCAGATCGTTGATGAAGATACTGAACAAAACCGGCCCCAGCACCGACCCTTGGGGCACTCCACTTGATACCGGCTGCCAACTAGACATGGAGCCATTGATCACTACCCGTTGAGCGCGACCATCCAGCCAGTTTTCTATCCATCTTACCGTCCATTCATCCAGCCCATACTTCTTTAACTTGCTGGATGTTGTGATGGCCAAAGTATAACTGGGTTCCAAAGGAATTAGATAAGTTCATGGAGGATATATCCATCAATGGCTATTAGCTAAGATGGTCAGGGATGCACCCTGGTCAGGGCGACCCTAAACCTCTGACTGTCAGAAGGGGAAGATGGGGTGGATCAATTCAACTATCCTGTTGTATACACTTCCCCTGAAGCTCTGGCACTGGTTACTGTTAGAGACAGAATACTGGGTTAGAGAGACTATTGGTCTGACCCAGAATGTCTTGTCCTATGAAGTTCTGCTGACGCATAGCTATATTATAAGCTTCTGGAAATTTCCACTTACTCTCCCTCTCTCCTCCTTGTGTTCCTCAAGAAATTGTTAGCAATGTATCGAAATAATAACTGAACATGAAGATTCTAAAGAGGTGTACCAACTCCACTGCTGACACTACAGCAGGAGCTCCCTTGACTCCAAGCCCTAAATATACTGAATAGACTTTGGAATTTTCTGTTTCCAACTTTGGTGATTTTTTTTGCAAGTCTTGAGATATTTGGTGATTTTCTTAAGGTCCCAGTTCCTGAAGTCCTGTGATGAAGAGATTTTCAAATTTCATTTAAGAAAAGGAAATTTCTGCCTCTAATGACTGCAGAGAAAAAGTTGAAAATATTAATCATAAAGACTCAAAAACCAGAAGGCAAACAGAAGGAAATAAAAATCGTCTTTTTAAAAAAATGTCATGACTTTTAAACAAATGTCGTGTGTTTGGGGCCTGACTGGTGATTTTTGAATGTTTGGGGGTGGGCAATACTATATTCTAGTATTTTGTTAAGAGTTGAACTATATCAACATTGTATATAGTCTATCGATTTTCAGCGCGGGGCTTAGAAACAGGTGCCACCACCCTGCTTTGCATATATTGCTAAATGGGAAGGGGGTCCTGGGAGGGCCTTTCATAAGCACACATGAAAATGGGGCTTGAGCCTATTGCTCTGACAAAAAAGGAGTGGGTTTTTTTTAATGAGAACCAGTGTTACTACTGCTCTTCATTTTACTCATATATCCTTTATAGATTCAACACATTTTGAACCAACAACGCCTTAAAGATCCAATAAGCTCTTGTTTTTCTAAGTATATACTATATATTTTAAAAAAACAACCTTACTAATCAGTGGAAAACAAGTACTCCACAATGAAATTACATTTATTAAAGTGGCATGTACTTATTCTTTCTGGCACATAGACATGCATTTCTTCTCTTGGAATACGTGTCTTCTAAGTATTCCAAGCATGTTGAAGCAAGGCAGTGTTTATAAAGCTGCAGCAATGTACATATTTACAGGATTGTTTATTGTTAGTGATCTTGTTCATTCAAAAACAACATCATGGACTGGTTTCATGATTTTTTTGTTATTTTGGACTTCTCTGTGTACAAATGATACCACTGTTTTGTCACTTTGGGAAGATTATGTTTCATCTTTTGAAAATGTTAACAACAATGGAGTTTCCTTTTGCAAGTAGTATGTGTATTAAATGTGGGAAACAGTTATAGTATGTTAGTAATATATTGCTAAAGAAGCTACTTATATGTTTAATGAGCACATTATTGTTATTGATATTTATTATGTATTATTACTATTAATACATATTTGTTAAGTATTGAATAATACTTAAATAAAAACACTGTTCCTTGCCCAAGGAGTTTACAGTCTGAAATACTGCTTGTGTTAGTTTTATAGATAATTCATTAAAAATAATTCTGTTTTAAAAGAAACTCTGTCTATGTTGAGGTCATGAAATCCCAAGCCAAGGGCTAGATCCTATCAATGGACCTGTGTGGGCACAGGTACCTAGCCTCAAGGACCAGTCTTAATTTCACTCTCAGCTCAGAATTTGCTGGATTTAAGTTAGGTCAAAACATTCTTTTTAATTTTGTTTTTATGTGCATACTGAATGTAATGTTGTTTGCATCACCTTTGTTTTTTCCTTTAGCATGTATTACACACAAGCCTGGGCATACCCACATATACCCTGAAAAGGATGTTTCACAGTACTGTGAAAATTCAACAGTTTTTAAAAAAAGGCATATTATGTTCCCATATTTAGGGAACTTTTGATGCTGTATGTTGTAGTATTACTGACAGGGTCATTACAGTTCATTGTATTTGAAATTTGAAATATTAAATAAATAGAACTAAGTCACTGTGCTGAAAGTCCTTCAGAAACTTCATAAATGTTAAATGAGTGTCATGAGGTCTACTGTTTGTGTTTGCATTGCTATTATCCAGCACTCCATATTCAGGCAAAACTTCCAAGTGCTCTGGGGAGCTTTGCCTGAGTGAGGAATAGGGTCTGAATATACATAACATGAGAGCCAATGACTATCCTTACCTCGGTGTTCTAGGAGGGCAAGGGCCACAGGGAACCCTGTTCTCTCTGATGGTCCAGTGCAGCTGCTATATTTGTACCTCTGCTCCCTCAATACAGCACACTAAAGACAGTGATCAATATTGCAGAAGGGTTGTGTCTAGGTAGGATGAGTCCACGGGCATGGCCTTGCCAATCCTAAATGCCAGGAAATCTCTGCAAGACCGCTTCAAGGGAAGGAACCATGCACAACATCTCTTCTATAAGGTATCTTTGGAAGGTGGTCTTTGGAAGGTGTCTGACTGCTCCCAGCTTCTGAAGTCATAATGCCTCCAGACATAGCTGTACCTCCTGTACCTTCACACATCAGCTCAGACTCTGAGACAAAAATGAGTCCAAAAAGGATAAAATTAGGGCTGGAAGTATCCCGTGGAGTTTAAACTAGTTCAAGTTGCTGATTCTTTTGCCCCATACCTTAAACCCTATTTTTTTAACATGAGAAATTTTAAAAAGATAGAAATTTATTAAAAGATAAGCAAGTCTTTCTAACTAAAGCAAAGCCTGTGTTATATCAACCATAGAAAAATTGCTACAAATTCTACCATGGCACAAGCGTTTGTCCTCTATAAGGTATATATGAAATGCTGTATTTTTTCATTATTTTTTCTCTTTCCTAGTTCCTGCTTCAGTATTTGTCAGTCTTTTTGTTTCTTTATTTGTTTTCTTCTCTATCATCTCCCTGCTCTGTTTTTCACCCAATCCCTCCCTCTCCCCCCATTCTTTTTCACTTTACTTCCTCTTTCTTTTTCCAGTTTTTCCTATATGGAACGCAAAGCCAATATTCAAGTTGAACTTTCAAACCCACAGTGTTGAAGTGGGTTGAAATCAAACAAAGTAAGTTCACCTGTTGCTAGTTGAAATCTGAGTATTAATGTTTTAGTTATTAAATGGATATTACATGTACACATATCCTTGAACACTTTGGGACATGAGCTTTCGGGCACCTTTTCCTGCTATCTTTGACTCTGTCTGTAGAGTGCAAACCCACAACCTCAATTTAACTTGAATGCATCTTAGCATGAATGAAGTTTTTCAGACAGCAGAATATCATATAACATGGATGTGAGATCCCAGTAATGTGTCTCGCTAATTTAAATAACACCCAAACCCCAGATGCTTGCGGGAAAAGTGACAGGAAAACAGGACTGTCCCAGTAAGTTATTACCAACATAGTCTTCTTCTGTGATATATGGAAACTCTAAGGAAATGCAATATGTTTGGGCTAGGATTGTCATGGCTCTAAATTATCTAAGTTAATCTAAAAAATTGCTTAAAGCAATTCAGTGATACAAAATGTTTACAAAATGTTTATTGATAAAAAAGGGAATCCTGAAAGCTGAAAAGAAGCCGACAAAAATCAGAATAGGCATCTGAAGACTTAGCTGTAAAAATCAACAAGAATCAATTAGTGTTAGCCAAAATAAATGTCTCAACAGTATGGAAGGAAAAGCAATATATAAACAGAATAAAATACAGTTAATGTACCTAAAATTGTGAAATTGTTTTAAAAAGTGCCTTTTCTCATTACATCTGAATGTGATTTTCTAGATAGAGGCATTGTAATATGACCCTGTGTGCTGTTCTGTGTGTACAATAAAGCAAGCAAAATTAATCCCTTTCCCTGATGACCTCTAGAAATGAAAACCCATTATAGTAATAATATTTGTACTTAGGCCTTGATGTTTTTGTGCTGAATCTGAATGCCATGAAATGATTGTATACAGTGGCTGATGAGGACACATGTAAAGATAATTACATGAATAATCCTCTTTATATAGGTGCAAGGTGACTTTTTAGATCTGGTATGGAAACTAGTTGAAGCTTAATAAAACTTGTAATCATTTTCTTTACTGTTAAGACCTGAATCTTATGCTGAAAGTTCTATTAGTAACGTTTCCCTTTTTAACATGGAATGTATGTAACTAGATCTTGTGCACAATTGTCCAGTTTGTAAAACTTGAATTAAGCATTGAAATTTCTGCCTGAGTTAATGGTTTTGGTGTTTGCCAAAGCATATATTGTATCATATGCTATAGTACATCTTTGTTACCAGTCTGTGGTTCAGCTAGTGACCACCACTTAAAGGGTAAAAGTTCTCTTAAAAAACAACATTATTTAGCTTGGAACAAGAATCAATACTACATATGATATGGTAATGAAACTCGAGACTTTGTAATATATTGATGTATACTGAAAAAGTGTGTGTGATGGGGGGAGCAAGTGTATCTCTATGCACGTTGGAGGTATTGTTATAGTATTAATAGCCTGTAAAGAAGTTTTCTGACATTTCTGCAAACATGTGACAAATGCTAACATGTGCATGTTAGCAACTACTGGGCAAAATATATATATATAGCATATAGAAAAGTAGGTCTGAAAAGCACCTCAAGAAGACATCTAGCCCCTCCCCACATTGTATGCATAACTGAAGAAGCCCATTAAAATAACTGAGTGCTTTCTTCCATTAACAATATTTTTTTTACAGTACGTAACAGCAAAGCGTCAGAGTTCCGGAAAAAGTACAATTAAAAGGCATCCACGGCTAGATTTTTTTTAAAGATATTTGTATGTCTTTTTGATGCTGGTCATATATTCAGGCCAATTTGATTTTGTGCAAACGGTCTGGCTTCCTATTTGTCTAAGTGGCAATAAATTCCCATTGATCAGAACTTAGTGGAAATTAGAACACTCTCCAGGAAACTCAGCCAATGAGATTGTGTTTCCAGCAGGCTCTAACTCATGTTAAAAGCCCACTGGAATGTTTCAGATTGGTTAGTGTGTTCGGTATTTTAAATTGTATATTACTTTGCATTGTCGATACCAGGAAGACTATTGATTTAGATCACATTATTTTAAAAAAGATTGAATACTGTAAAATATTAAAAATGGCCATCTCCTATGGAAAATAATATTGTGATTGTCTTTCTTTGTTACAAGGTGTGCAATTAAAGAACAGATCTCGATGCTTTCAGCTCGGGATACAAAATTTGCATTATGGCCTATTGTCAACTATTTATAAAAACATAAATCATATGCTATGATGTCAATGTATTGATCTTAAAGGCACATATTTATGGTCTAATATGTTGTATCCTGCTGTAGAAGAAAACTTGAATTTACTAATTGCATTTAATTTTAACTGAAGATAATGAGATTCATCTTGAAAGTGATAGCTAATAGGGTAATTTTGAAGAGACTGACCTAAGAGAGATACAAATTCATACAAGATTTATCACTCTTTTCAATCTGTACTTCTCAGTGTCTGTGAAGCAGCATTGACAGTAGAGATTTGGAGAGATCATTAGCTCATCATACCTTCCTTTTTAGAGATGATTTCCATGTGAGTGCCAGCAAATGGTTAAAAAATGAGAGAAAGAGAGAAAGAGAATGTATGAAAGTAAAAGGGACAGATGTGAATCAGGAGATGACATATGCTATATTAGTGTCTATAGCCATGAAAACACTTTATAACTGGTAAACACCTAAATGAGATTCTTAAATCCATAGGACTTAGGAGTCAGGACCCATCTGTATAAAATAAACATTTCCAATAAAGGCTTTTTTTCCCAGGCTGGTTAGCAAGGCATCAGAGTGTGGGCTGGAACTCAGCCACATATCAAAGCATGCCATATGTCAAGAGGCTCTTGCTTCTCCAGAGCTGTGACTTATGATTTAAGGGCATTTTCAGCATTATTATCCAGGTTTTCTCCCACCCCTTCATTTTGGGGTACCATTTTCTCCCTTCTTATCCTACGATATGTTCAACCCAGAAACTTTGTAGAGATCATTCACTTTGTGAGCCCTACATTGCTAGAGCAGTGCACAAAAAGCCCCTTTTAAAAGATGCTGCTTCATAGCGGCTGGTAAGACATACTTGTGAGACAGATGTGACTTCTCCTTGGAAGTTCTCTTACTATGACATTCCCAGTCTCTACAGTTTGGGGATCAGTTTCACAACTCCAGCCTTGCTCTGTAAGAATCCAGCTTTCTCTGCCATCTTGGCCACAAAAGTCTCATGCAGAGACTGTTAAAGGAACATTTGTATTCAAATCGCTTACTGATTATGCAAAACAAGTCCGCCTGTTATGGTACACATTCGGTGCAGAAAATTGCTGTGTTAGTTGGACTGCCGTGTTAGTTGTCACCGCAAAGCATACATCTGCTTACAGCTAAAAGTCCAAGGGCCTGATTTACTAAAAATTAGTGATCCATCAGATTGATGGGCAATCTGCACTGTTGGCGCCTTGAAATTTCTTGCATCAGTCACCAGATCATGATTTACTAATAGGGTTTCAAGGCTTGCAAAATAGCATAACTCTAACCACGTATTAATATTTAATCTGGCATTTTAAGTGCACCTAACAAAAGACCCCAGAGCTGCTGACAGGACCCTAAATTGTGAATTTTTTTTAAAAAAAATTGAGTATTTCCGTAGTGGTTTCATGTGGAAATATAAAATAAAAAGAAATACAAGTGTTAAACCCCATTCAACCAAATTCTTAGCTCACAAATACATTGTTCTGAAAAATTGTTTATAGTTTGTTTTTAATATTCTGGCTAATTAGTATATTGCAAAGCTTACTCCGGCAGCTTGGCAAGCCAAAGTTCCGTGATGGCAGAGGAGTTTTAAAATACATTTCTATATTATGTGTAATTAGACAGTGCGCTCCTTAAATACTTAATCCTTGTGGCACCTCTGAAAAGGTGCTAAATGAGAGTAAAAATAACAGATATAAATCACACAGACCTCTTTACTACCTTGAATATTAGTAATTGAATCTGCACACACTTAGCAAGTTGGGCCCTCTGCGTTTTGTATAGTATTTTTAAGAACCAAGATAGAGGTAAAGCTGAAAACCACATTGGTAGGATTTCTACAATGTCAAGGTTTAAATGGAACAATAGAGTGAGTTAATAAGCAACTTTTTCTGCTGCTGTCAGATAAATATTCTAATTTTACCAAACATATATAGTACGTGCATATGAGGGTTTTATTTGTTTCTTTTTTTTTCATATGTCATAATTTATGAAAGATGTTCCCAACACCACCTGTAATAACTGAATGTTTATTAGTGTGCAAATAAGGGTTATAAATGATGTTGCTTATCTATGGAACAAAACACAAAAGACAACTTATTAGCGAAAGACAAATTGCTCAGTAAGTTTTCAATGAGATGCTACGTTTGTCATGAAAAAAACAAAACTTTTATTTGTACAGATCACTGCTTTTATAATCCATTTAAAATAATATACTTGCCACTAGGTGGCTATTTCTGTTCAGATCATTTTACCATTTTAATTACATTTTTAATATCCTGGCTGCATAAACAAAGATAAATTACAAGCCTTTCACAATCTGGCTGCTAGCTCAGGCACAATCTGTAATAATATCAGCTTTTGTTTGTGTCTCCTCTAATTAGATTCTGAAATCTAGGCTTTATCAATCAATAATTTTAATTTCAGAATTGCCTTTTGATCTTACATTTCATGTTTGTTTGTGGAAAATGATCAGTAGGACAAAGCTGATAATTTATGCAGAAACAATCTCTCAGCAGAGTTACAAGCACATTCCTAGCCATCAACAGAAGCCTGCAGACTAAGCTTGACACAGGTCTAATTAGCATGCAGATATGTGTCGCCTCATTGGCAATTCAAATTGCTTTTTTATAATGTACCTCAAATTGTGCTACTCAAACATTGTATTTGATTTCCAAAGCCCCCTGGGCATCCCATAATGTATCCCTTCATCCTGGGTATGAAGCATTTATTGAACAATCTGCTACGACTCGGGCTATCTTTTCGAAAACACCCAAACATTGTAACCCTGGGACCAGCTTTTCTTCTTGTCAGTCAGCAACTTGTTCTTCTGCGGAATTCCGTATGCCACAGTTGTAGGTTTAGCGATGATATGTTACCTTCTGAGTTCCTGCTCCCACTGTGGCTGTTCTATAGAGGGCTTCATTCCTGTGCCACTCATTTAAAAGGGGGAGGATGTCTACAGAGCACACATTAATATGCAGCACATAACCACGTCTCTGAATGCCAGCCTTCCATTCTTCATTAAACAAAATGGCTGGATTGCAGTGATTGTTTTCCCCTACACACACACAGTCTCTCACTCTTGCTCGCTCACTCGCATGCACACATACACGCATACTTTTTCTTTTTCTCACGCACACAAACCCACACATATGGCATTCTCTGTGATGGCATATCATTGTCAGTGTGGTCAGGTATGTGTGAAAAGTTGTCTGTGGCATGCATGACACACAAGGAGATTCCTGCCAACATCAGGGCCTTTTTTTTTTTTTTTTTTTTTTTTTTGCCATGCAGCAACAAGTGGCAGAATCAATGGTGTACAGTTATGCAGCAGTGTAATTCATTTCACTGGCTTTGGCTTCTAGCCAGGTCCGCCATCTGTCTCTTGCTCTCCCTCTCTCTCTCTCGCTTGAATTTGTCCTACATTTCGTAATGTTACGTGCTTGCCATCCTTATTCTATGTCAGGGGTATAGCACAAGTCTCACCCCCATTCCGGCATGGAGTTCTCTGAGTTCAGTGGCACTTTGGATACTCCATTTCAGTGCCATGAGAAGAAAAGGGTGAGCAAAAAAAAAAAAAGGGGGTATAACTGCAAGAGAATGGTGTTGTTGAATCGGATTGCCACTGCCTCCGCTTTTTATTTAAAGCATTGATATGGATCTGTCTCACATGGGAACTTTTCCTGCTTCGTTAGAGAATCTTCGTTTTCTTTATCGGATGCTGGCACTATACGCCACTGCACAGCTTCATGGAGTGCCTGCTGTTGGATACTTGCAGATCCCTGCCACCAAACAACCTCCTGCATTGGAAATCGGGTAACTACTCCAGGATCTTATGCGTGCTTGCTGTTTGAAGCTGCAGAAAAGTGAATAATCAATTAAGTATTGATTTCTTGTAAGATTTGGTAAATTTCAAAGGCAAGACAAAGAGGATGGCTTAAGGAAAGCACTGCAGGGACTTGGCGTAAATTAGACAACTAACAGCAGTGCAGAATAAAATAACACCTCAACTGAATATTTCCTTGGAAGAATTAGCACTAGATATTGGAAGACAATGGTGGATTTAATCAAGACGGCAGGGACGCTTGAGTTTTAACCGTGAACCTGAAAGAGGAGCTAATTATAACCACCTTTTTATATGGAGCTAATTTGACTGAATGGATGCAAATGTGCTTTATTTATGGATGAAGAAGCAAGCCTTACAGCATTGACTTTGGGATCATCGCATATACTAAGCTTTACAGATTCTCTAAAAGTCAAGCCTACAGTACATTTTTATTTACTGAGAAGGTATTTATATGTGAACAAAAGCTAACAGTGCAAAAGATTCATCAGAACAATGGACTGTATCGTACAGGATCTAATTATAATTTTACAGCATTTCATGTTTCCTCTAATTTGATGTTTTTCAGCCTTTACTTGTGATGGGCTACAGCAAACAATAAATGTATACTTTAAACTATTATGATTTTCAATGTGTAATTTATTAATTGTACTGCAGTTTTCTTAATGTGTTTCTGAATTATTCACCAGTGATTTATAATGAAAGAAGGAGAACTGGTGGGGTAGCTTTTTTATTCATTTGTAATCTTGCAGTTTCTACCAGCCGATGAGCTCTGTAATTATGAAAGAATGTTGAAATTTTCAGACAAATGGGGCACTGACTTTACAATGGGCACAATATTGTATAATCAGTGAAAGGAGGATTGTTATGTTTTGACTCTGTAGAGAATGGTCTTGGTTAGTTAACTCCTTCTCTGCTGATGATGGTAAGCAAATGTATGTTAGAAGAGAAAATAGAGAAAAATTATACTGTATTAGCTTGATGCTTTGTTATTCTGCATTTTCACATATCAGACTTTAGCTTATTTTTTCCATTTCTTTCCATTTCTATCATTTTTCTTTTCCCTATTTGCGTCTTTTCTTTTTGTCATTTTTTGCTGTCTTGCAATCTACATTCCCTAAGCAACCACAGGAACCAAGTTACATTAAGCTTCAACACAAAGACGGTGTAAGAATAATGAATCCTCATTTGCATTGACATTTGTATTCAGATTTGCCAGGCTATAAACTTGGCAGATCAAGCGGAATATTAAGTAGAGGCTTCCAGGGTAAATTGTGACTCCTGCAATTGCTGAGTCGTTTTTTCTATTTGTGTTTGTGTGTATGTGTGTCTGTGTATCATCTGTGGTGGCAGGTAAAATCTCATGACTACTTGATTTCTAAGAAGCGCATTGGCCCCCTTTCTCTATTAGTATATGATGTCAGTTTGAACCAAAACGAACCAGGAATACACCAGTAGTAGGGAATTTAGCTGAGGATATAGTATGACATGTGACTAGAGTATTAACTCTTGTGTCTGGGGACCATATGAAAGAATTCTTTAAGCAAATAGATAAACACTGTTGTAAAAGCAAACAGATCTCCTGTATCAGCTGGAGATTTGATTTCACTGCTTTACTTGAGAAGAATCCAAAGCACAACATGTGAAATAGCACTAAAACTTAAATGCTGTATAACATGATATATTATTTTACTAAGATAATATGGCATTCTTATTTGTGGTGTTGGAATGAGAGTGTGTATATGTGCCTCCGTTAAAAGCTCATGGCCTTATTCTACTCACAGGTACTCAAAATTGATTTAGTTAGACTTACTCTAAATTATGGCAGAATTTGGATCTTTGCTTCTGGGGCTGGCCACTGAAATTTGCCTTTAGCTGAAGTTTACCTTTAGCTGAAGTTTATTATAAAAGAGCTTAACATAGGAATATGTTTAACAATTTCCCCCCTACCCCTTCAGATAAATCTAGACCTTTTTCAGTTAAGAAGTGTGCAAGTGAAAGAAATGTACCAGTCTAGTTCCAAATCCTTCTTCTTAACTTTGTGGTATTCAAAAATGGCTTAGGTTTAAACACTGGGGAAAAAACCAGGATACACACAATGGACCATTTCATATCTTCATACACAACGAAAAATTACTAATGTGGTCTCGGTGCTAGGAACACCTTGAAGATCACATTCTCAGTCCATCCAGATCAGGCCTTTTTATATTTAAAAACAGTCTTGAAAACAAAAACAGTCTTGTAAACTGACAGTGGGAGATCCCATCCAGTACTTTATGTCCAGGTAAATGGCTGCTGTAACACAGGGCCTTGAGTTTGAAGTAGCTTGAAGCAGGTGTCTTTGGGTCTTCAGCAAAGGTGTGGAGGGCCTTTGGGGGGTAATGAACTGAAATAGTGAGGAAATAGAGGTACTTTATATTCTCACTAAACTCTTTCAATTTTTCATGTCTTTTTTACTGCACATAGGTCACCTTCTAATATATATGTAAACAAAAGATCGGCCTAGCCCTTTAGCCTATCAGATAGTGTACGTTTTGTAACAGTCATTGCCAACACGGCTTACAATACTTGTTTACCTTAAAGCGGTATCATATAGCAGGAAAACCCTAAAATCTTTCAGTCATTCATGAAACAGCATTGTAAACATTTTAAAAAACTCTCCTAACATATTATGAAAGGCAAAAAGTACAAGGCAATGGCTAACACGGCCCTTAAATTCTACTGTTGTGCATGTATATTGGCTATGATTTTTGTTAAAGAAGGGGCATCAGCACTGTTTCCTCGATCAAGCTGGTAAAGTACACAAGCCCTTAATGTTGTTAAAATCTGGGATTGTTTTTCACCTGGTATTAACATAGTATGATGGAGTAGAATGCTCAGCTCTAATGTATAGTGTATACAAAAGCTAGAGACTGATGTGTTACTTGGAAAGAGTATTAATGCACGCAAAGAAAGACACCAATGAATCATTATTTATTTGCTATTCTTGCATATCTGAAATTCCGTCTGATGGAACCTTTAAACTGGATATATTTTATTATGGGAGAGAAAAACATCAGGTATTATATGTTCTTTCTTTGTAAAGTGAGAACTTGAGCAGTTCATTAGGAGCTACAGTTTCAAAATGGTGCCTGATCTTGAGGGGAAAGGTACCAATCTTATCCATACTATGCCTCCCCCGACCCCTACATAATTTTGAAGGTGTCTCATTTAATTAATGTTAATTATTTGTTGTTTGGATTTAGGGATGTACCTGTCATGCATTGTTTAAAAAAATTACCACTTGATCAGCTAATGAAACAAGTTCTTTACTGGAAAGGGAAAATATAGAGTGCTTCATTTGCTTTCCAACAAAAAACCTTATGGAAAAGCATCCTTGAGATTTAAGTTTCAAATCCAAACAGAATAACAGATTGATAAAACTTGATGCTTTTGTAGGACATATATTCATAACATTCTTTCACTGCAGTACATCCTTTGAAAAATTAATATCTGAATTTTTTTCTTTATACAAAATTCTCTAACTTTCTGCTGCCTGTGAATAAAGAATCTGAAAAGGGGAGGCAGAGGTGAATGAAAACTGCTTTAAGCTCCAAATACATTCATCATATTCACTGACAAAAAGATAAAAACATCTAGCAAAAAGGGAAGGTGTGAAACTAATATTTCCTGGGAGCAACTCCAATCTGTTCTCTGGCCTTTTATGTGTACTGTGCTGTTGAATGAAAAGCTAGAGTGCTATTCATAGTGAATATACTCTACATGAGGGGCATTCTCCACCATTGGGCAAGGTGTATCACTGTAGGCCTGGGGAAAGCATATAGTAGCTTCTGAAGGCCAGCTCAAGGCCCATTACACCATTTCAGTATAGCCCATTGTATTTCTAAAGATTTCAGATTCCAACAGTGCACAGCTCACTATACTGTAAGGGTCAGATACTGCTGGCCCATTTAATTTAAAGGGACACTATCAACTTAATAATCACACTTCTGTCAGAAGACTTTTTTCTGCCTACTTTATGTGTTTGACGGCAGCTTGTGTTTAATCAGTTTCACTGTTTCCCCTAAATAGTCAATGCGTATGTCTACAGTGCAGCGGGGAGCATGCTTCCCCAGCACAGGTAGACAGACATGCACTAGCTCTGCTCGATCTAGTGTGCTAAAAATAGCAGTGTATCTGGGGGTAGCACAAGCAGCAGCTTGGGAGAGATGTCCAAGTATGTATCCAGAGAGTCCAGTTGGGTTTGTACTCAGGCGAGTAGCCCAAGCAGTCACCTGTGCTACCCCCAGCTATACTTCTTTTTCAAGCATACTGGCTCGAGCACAGCTGGCGCAAGTCTGTCTACCTGAGCTGGGAAGCATGCTCCCAGCTGCAGAGTAGATATACCGAGCAAGTCATTTTCCCTTCCTTTTTGATTGGGTCTTTTATATGCCACAAAGGAGAGAGAAAACATATTAATAGCAGGAGACTTATTACAAATAGGAAAATGTGAATGTAAATTTGCAAAAATAGGGAGGGGATCTCAGGGGCAGGTGTCATGTAGGAAACAGCTTTTTAACTTTTTTTTTTTAATTAACAAAATTTAAAGTGGCAGTCCCTTTAAATCAGTTGCTTTCCTAGATCATAATTATATGGCTTCTCTACCTGAGACCTAAAATGCACTGACTACCAATTGTGCACTCCACTCTAGCACTTTACATAGAAAACATAGTATACCTTTGGGTTATAAAAAAGACTTAAGGTTTTGTATTAAATTTTTCCTATTGTATTTTTCCTACTTTGTGAAAGATTTTCTTTAGAAAGTGAAACCAACCGAAATATGCCATTTTTGCTACTTTCACAAGAAACCTCAAAAGGTCAGATTTTTTTTTTCTTTTATGTAGTTTAACAACTTGTGCTTTCAGTATTTTCTTACTTGTTCTTATCTCTGGCCACACTTTACAAATATGTAAACACTGGTCCACTTAAAAAAAAAAACCACACACACAAAACAAAGGAAACCCCAAAAGCTTACCGGTGTTACTTTAGAAGAGGATTACCTCACTATTTTCAGTATTGAACAATATTTTGCTTACTACAAATATCTTGAATACTGTAAATATTGAAGAAATGTTATTTAGATAGCTAAAATCAATTGAAAATCCATTCCATATCTGCTCCTCAGATAGTTAAGATGTCCTCCTATTGTTTGTTACACATTTCATCTTGTTTTAAATTACACTGTAAGTTCTCTGGAGCAAGGACTGAATTTTTACTATATATTTGTATGGCACCTAGCAGAATGGGGCCCTCATTCTATTTGACATTCCTGAGCCTACCACAATATAAATAATCATCATAAGGCTTTATGTTAGACAATGGACAATATTTTAAGGGTGACCACTGTATATGCAACAATATCATCTTGCATAGTTAATTGCTGCTAGGAAAATTCTGGGTCCTTAATTGCACAAAGCTCTCAGCTACTTGAATGGGGATTTTGCTTAATTGACCACAACATTTGGCCCAATGTTTGTACAGTGCTTTAAAAAATATAACCTGCTATACCATATCAGTGCTAAGTAGTAGTAGTACTTTTAGGTATTACTGGCTGAACCACTTTACAAACATGAAATCACTTTACTGTGCACTGAAATATAGCCACCTCTGGGGTTGAATTCAGCAGTCATTTAGCAGAGCTCAGCAATTGAAACTTCAGTTGGGGATTGAAGCAGGCAAAATCTAACTTCTGAATTTTGAGTGTATTGCAGCAAAAGGATGAGGGGCAGTGGGGAAAGGGATTCCATGAAATGAAGTAGGGACTATTGTATTTTGATAAAACCTGTAAGAGGGAAAGGAAAACTGAATACCACTTTTACTACTAACACATCCTCCATAGTTAAAGGAGAAGAACAAGAAGCAGGAATACAAATTCTAGCCATTGAAGCTTGCATTGTATAACCACCAATTTTACATGGATCCATAATTTATGTTGGATTCTGCAATGAATCATGCCACGCAGATGTAGTCCTAGGCTGTGGAAGATAAATCTAATGGCATTTCAACTATTACTAATTTAGGGCCACCTGCTCCTACACCCAATGGTGTAGGTTGGAATTTTTCCATGGATTTCTTTGGAGCTGCGTTGGGACTTTATTCAGTATATAGTAAAGTTCCTTTTGCCACATCATCCCACAAAAATAAATCTTAGACCTGGATAGTGGAGGACATTCTAAACATTAGATATAAACTGAATCTTGTTTATTGATTTGCTTGATGCTTGGTTTGCTCAGTCCACTCTATTTCAACTTTTCACTATTACTAGTTTACATAATTACTTACCACTAGAGCTGTGAGAAACAGATGAATTTGGCTTAATTGGAATGAATTAATTAGTTTTTGAAATAAAGAAATGGAAGTAAAACAGGTAAAATAAATCCAAAAGCAGTTCCTGCTTTCAGAATCCCTGTACTCCCATACCACCACCACTTCAATAACAAGAAAAAGACGTGGGCTGACAGAACTAGAGAAAAGCTTTCACTAGGGATTCCATTCTCCTGAGGTAACAATTTGCCACCATTTCCCACATTCCAGTTGACCAACCTTTGGGTAATCAGTCCCTTTGTGTTCTCATCCAGCTCACAAAACCCCCGTAAACATCACTGAAACTACAGAAAACTCAGAGGCTGATATGACCTATGGTGCTCACTAGAATTGTAGCTAAAGCAGGTGAATGAACAGGCATCCTGTTGGCATGGGATATCAAAGGAAGTCATTAGGAATAGATAGGATCAACTAAACACAAGGAATAGTGTAAGGACCTCCAGTGACTTCTTGATTTACCTTCACTCTTAGCAAGACCAGGCCTCCAAAGCCTAGAGAGACAGCCTTTGGTAGCCTTTCTAGATGGGGGAGAATAATATCACTTCAGTAAGATAACAAAATGCAAAGAAGTTCCGTCGGTTTCATGGTGCATGATAGTTTTATTGCTCTTGTTGAATCTTAAAGAAAAGAAAGATTGTCATCTGGATCCTTCAGTGTTTGGATTCTGGTCATGTTAAGTTCATCACTTGTCCAAATTGGGCCATTCGAAGCTGATGCTGGCCTTTCCCTTGATTCCCTTGATTCCCTTTAACGAATGGTATTATACATTATCCCTGATCTTCCATGATTGAAATCCCTCTCAATTTTTTTTACACCCTAATACATCAGTCATAAATCTTTTCTGGCATTTAATGGCACTTTATAGCTAGATCACCTGTCAAATTTTGCAGAATTTTTTTAACATAACCAAAGTTTCTTTTGAAACAGCACATTAATTAGCATGTAAATATTATATATTATTAAAACCAGCCTATGCCCACTTGAAGGTCCAATCATGCTTTCCTTGCACACTCAACACCCCTATGCAGGTTTGAATACTGTTTGGTATTTTTGAATGGTGCTATAATATTCATGCCTTTTTCCTTGTGTTTTCTTTCCTGGACCTTTAATGTTAAAGAAAAAGAAACTGTTTCTGGGATATAAGACTAAGAGTTTCAAAAATAACTACTGATCTTGGGATTTTCAGTTTTTGGGTGCCCAACCTAAGACTCCTTGAAAAGGCCTGATTTTCAGAGGGTCAGTCTGTTCAGCACTTTCTGAAGATGAGGCCCCTTTTGAGACATCTCAGATTGGGCACTGAAAAACAGGCATTCAAAATCACTAGTCGCATTTTGAAAAGATTGGGCTAAATATTTATATAATGCATTTGTAAGAGGATGTCTCATTTCTTTAAAAATGAAATGTAATTCGGAGTGAGATTATCCAATATTAAATTATAATTGATGGGTTTTCAGTGCTCAAACCAAGAACTATGTGAAAACTTATATGTGAGAAACACAAACAAGATCTCTGTTAACTAGAGAGTTTAGCATGGCAGGAAGTACAATGCAGAGACGAGTAGTAGTGACAGTATTGGCTTCTGCCACTGAAGGGTAGTAATAGACAGAGCTGGCTTAAGCAATGTTATATACAATAGGAACAGGGAGGAGTTTACTCCAAATAAAAGAAGAAAAAATATTCTCTTTTTATCATCAAATCATTTAGAAAAGAAACCACAGGTGGGATTCATGAAAGCTTACACAAGTCAGGAGAGGTCAAAAACCAATTTCTGACTCGTTGAAGAAACCCTCCTGATTCTTTGAAGTGGGATTTTTTTTTTTTTTTTGTATTCTTGGCCAGCGAGCAGTTTAATAGACAGTCAAACAGCTGCATTTGACTTCTCCGATGACTGCACTGGCTTCCTATTTGCTCCTGGATTCAGTTCAAGGTTTTGATAGGGATCTATAAAGCTGTATTTAGTTTGGATCTTGGTTATTTCTCTCTATGTGCCTGTCATGACTTCTGGGAGCTAGAAGCAGGCTATTTGCTGGGATGGACCATCAACTCTGGAATACATTTCCTCCCAGTAGTTCCAACCGAGCCTGGCTCTGTGGACCTTTAGAAAATGATGTAAGGCCCATTTATGTATGCAGGCTTTTTCAAGAAGGTGGAGAATGTATGTAACCACATTCAGGAGTTGGAATTTGTTTGGTTTGCCTTTAGTCCATGTACCTGAATAGTGTGAGATGGCCCAATCTATAAATCTAATTAAAATTATAAAGTAAAACAAATCCTTTCACAGAACAGATTCATCCAAACTACAGCATCACTTTATTTTGTACAGTGTGTCTCATACAAATTGTATCCCAAAATGCTTTGCAGATATTTAATAATAAATAAGCAGATGGAGAGAGAAATTAAGTATAGGCAAAGAAGAAAATATATGATGTTTACTCTGAACACTTGAGAGCAGACAAATTTCCCATCATAGTAAAATGTGATAGCTTTTCTCAAATAAATTACTTGGAGGTTATTAAGAATGAATTACAGCTCCTTACAAAAGAAAACCTTACCTGGTAAAAGAAAGAAAGAAAAGCATGATGCTCACTAACCATAGGAATATTAAAACCTGGATTTAAAATGTACCGGGCATTTTTTTTCTGCATCTTAATAGTTCTAGCAGCTACTTTTTTGCAGCTAGCCCTATAGGCAGCAGTATGATTGTGGTTAGGGCTGGGCAATAGTCCAGCATACAGTGCTAAACCAACGTTGTTCTGAAAAAGGAGTATGCATTTTCCCATCAGAAACAAACCCTCCTTATCTGGACCTGATTCAATCACTCAAATTATTTTCTCTACTTGAATATCCTTTTGTGAAATTGACTTTTATCTTGAAGCAGAACTATGTTATACTTATGAGAAGGGAAAAAGTGCAAATACATAACTACAGTTCTAGGATTCGATTTTTGATATATAAGGCATTCAGAGATGTGTCCGTATTCATAGCTTTGGCTGTACTAAGACCAGTCCTTGAAAATATGGTTCTTCATATTTTTATTCTAGTGCATAATAAATATCTAGTGTAGTAGAAGCTGTGTTAGAAGAGTTTTGTACTGCATGTTATACACATTAAAACATTGGCAATGACCCTACACTGGAACAAAACAATAACAAAACAACAAAAACGAGACCACACTTTCTGCAGTGTCCCAAATTGCCGGAAGTGCCATGAATTAATGCACTAAGACTTAGTATTTAAGTAAGTTCTTTACTGAATATGTCCACATCATAAGTATCTACTTATGTTGATTAAAAAGCTTGATCCTGAAAACCCTTACACACAGAAGCCAGTAAAACTCACATGAGTAAAGATCTGTAGGATCAGGCCCTAAATCTCCTACAGTCCTGTCATAGATCTTGTTTAAAAACTGTGTGGATTCTTTCTTTGGGAGAAGTTTTTTCTTTAGTTGCTCTAAAGTGTCCGCCAGAAATTTGAAAAGGGGAATCACTCTACAACTTTATGCTCTGTGTGACTAGGTTGGAGTCACTACCAAAGTTCTTGTGTTCACTATCAAAATTCACACCAAACTGTTCTCTGTGGTTGTGTCTAACACTAGAACCGGTTAGACAGAACATTTTCAAGCACAGATTGTTCATGAGTGCACCCCAGCTATGTTGAATCTGTTGAAAACCCTTGTGCTTTTGCATTCCATCCTCACTAGCACTATTCCAAGTCATTTGAATTGCAGTACCATTTGATCTCACTGTTCTTACACAGTTTGCAAAAGCAATGGATTTCTTGGAGATTTCCAGTCTACTGGTGCACCATAGAAAAGTAGAGAGAAGACTAGTTGAACTGTTTCAGTTAGTCAGCATGCAGATTGGTACTAAAATGGTTGAGGATGGTACAGTTTAGACAGAACACATGTAAACCAGCTGGAGCACATTTGTTTGTGGACCTGATGTATTTCAAAGGTGCTTTAGGGATATGAATGGTTTAAAACTTAAGATTTTTCTATCATTAACAAGGTTTAGGAAATAAATAAACACTTATTTAAAGAGTGACCACAACTTGATAGTGTTGAGGTTGTAACATGTCAGGAAGCAGGCCAGGGCAGGCCACAGCACCAAGTAGTGATTTGTGTTAATAGGGAAAAAAAATTAAAATTTTAAGCTGGCAACCCCAACTCAGAGTCAGAATGGAAAATTTGATAGGGATCCTATTGACTATTTTAACGCGGTAACTGCCACAACATTAGTGAATGCCAGGAGATTCCTGTCTATGTGATTGACAGGTGAGCTGCACAGGATTTTTAAACATATCCATAAACCTCTTTTGTGAGACTCCCCAGGAGGAAAATAGTTTATTGCCTTTATATATTTTTAAAAATAGCTGTGTTTTGACAAACTTGAAATAGTTGCTGACATCTTCAGGTCACGGTGAGCATTCTGTTCCCTCCAAAAACAAAAAAGAGGCTGAAATCAATATACCCTCATCTACAATAGGCCTTACCACAATGTGACATGATTCTACAGCCATGCCAAATACTGTCGGATTTGAGGCTCACTACATAAATTTAGTTAAAAATTGCTTTTTTTCCTAACTGTTTTACCTTTTCTCCTCCATTTTTGGTTTAGAGACAATTGGTCAATACTCAATAATATATAAGAATTTTTTTTAAAAAACCAAACAGGAAGGTAGGAGACAAAAGAGTGGAAATGGTAAAGGGAGAGACATAAGAGAGAGAAGCTGTGTGTAGAGGAAGGGAAAATGAGTAAAGAGATGAAGACTAGCATGGATTTAAGGATAAAGATGCAGGGGGAGATTTTCACAGACACAAATGATGATTTTGCCTAATTTCCATTGGTTTTTAATGACATTTAGAGGCCTAACTCCCATTTTGTGACTTTGAAAATGACCCCTTCCCCACAGTCAGCAAATGAACTGGTCTTCAAATGCTAGAGATCTTGATTAAGAGTCCCTCCTCTGTACTTGAGGTCATATTCTGTCTGGGCCTTAGGAAGGTGCAAAGTTTGGGTGAGGAGGGCACAAGGAGCCTTTCTTTCTTCTGTGTGGCATATGTAAGAGTGAGGCAGAAATATAGTGTATGAAATTTTGGTGTTGAATTCTCTTAGCAATCTGAATTGCTCTCTCCACCAGTACATTCACCTGTGAAAGAAGGGGGGACTGAAAGCACTGAACTTGGAATCATCCTGTTTTCCAAAATCTTGGAATTCTGCCAGATGCTGCCAAACTAGGACCCTGTGATTTTTTTCTACAGGAAACCTGAAATGAGAAAAGATTTTTTTAAAAATTGTCTATGACCTGTTGACTTGTAAGTCTAGTGAGAGATAGATGCTGTACAATCCTAGAAAATGGCTACCAGATAGGCATGAATCTAAGAGGTCAACATAACTGTAAACTAAAAGGAGGTATACTAATAGTATTTCTCTATATGTACTATTATAGAGAGAGTTTCAATAAACCTAACAAACAAATATGGCATCTATTCCAATCATGGCCTTTGTAGTTGATGCCAACTGAAAAGGGTTTGCTATGTTTCAATCGCACATACAAAATACATTGGCCCAAATTCTTCTTCTCCCAGTTAAACCCATGTAATCCTACTGAAGCTAATGCAGCCAAGATCAGAAGTTGTACCAGTAGGTTTTCTAGGTGGCTAAATGTGAAATGTATCACTTAACGGACCATAGTTTAGCCTTGGACACAGTCACATGCTTCACACTGAAGCTGATGAGAGCCACCTGGCTGCATTTGAGCCAAAGAGATTTTGGTAGCTTTTAGTTTATATTTGCTGCCTGAAACAGACATTCATTGAGCTATTTTGTTATTTGAGTTTGTTTAATTTGATGAGACAGTTAACTAAGATTTTTTTTAAAAATCTACTAAGCTAAAACATTTGCTGTCATTTACCTTCCAGTTCATTGCTCTTTCATAGAAACACAAAGTTACCAACTATGGCAACAAAGAAAAAAATCTGAACAATGTGCATATTGAGCTCTTCTCTATTGGTTATCAAAAACATGGTTAAATAAAGTTTCTCATAGAGCAGGCTATGATACATGTAATAGATAGACAGACAGACACACATAGGTAATATATTTAGCAATTTTTAAACATAGGCATCATTGATAGAATATTTACCTATATGGCTACGTTTTTGGTTCTCTATTTAAAGTATTAATCTGATATTACATTCTATGGACAGGTGATATGAAAATATGGACAGATAAAACTAGAGATGTTCCAGTTCATTTTGAATTCATAATAAAGTGCTTTGCATCATAGGGTAATCATATATTGCAGCATATTCTGGCCATGATATAAAGGTGTATCTCAGTTGTACGGCAATTATTTACTAATGAAACATTGTCTTTTGCTGTATGACACCAACGTACAACGTCACCCCCCAAAAAAGAGAAGCATAAACCATTGGTGTTTCTGAGCTTCTAAAACAGAACCTCAGAAATACCATTAAAAGTATTGCTTCAATTTAGTTCAGATTTTTTAACCAATGAACTTTGGGCAGGTTCACTTTTTTTCAGAAGAGTTCAGCCAACCATCATCAAAATGAGTTGTAATGAAAAGAGCTGCAATATATATAAAAAAGAAGCTTTGAAAGGCCTTAAGTTCTGTAACTTTTGATCCAACACATGTTGTCCACAGAACTCCTTAAAGAGAGTTCCAAAAGGGGAAATATATCCTTCGAGTTCCAAATAAAAATCTGGAAAAGAGGTCAGGAGGGGAGCATGCACCTTCATAAAAACTGAAACATTTAGGTCATTTTCCCACAATATGATATATTTTCAGTCTACTACTCATTTTTATACTATTTCGTATTTCATGGCAATTTATCTTTCATGTCACATATTAAAAAGAGGATTCCATGTCTTAACAAATTAAAAAGATGTAAGATTTCATCCTTGGATCACTCCAAGGCTCATCATTTTATGTAGGATTAACATACCCAATGGCACAAAGATATTGAGCTACATAGTAGTCCTCCATAAAAGAGAACAGATTTTTATTTCATGAAGAATTAATAACAAAGTATACTATTTCTTTGTTTTTCTTTTAATAATTTACATCCACTTGTTTAATGAGTCTTTTTTCTCCTTTCTTCCTCCAATTCTTCTCCCTTCTCTACTTATAAACCTAGGAGGAAACATGACTTTGATTTAGCTTTGTCATAAATGTTGCAAGTTTCTTACTCTCGAAAAGATATGCTTGGACTAAAGAATTAGCAAGATTCTCTTAGACCACTCCCTACTGACCCGATGAATAGGATACAAAACCACTCTCACAGGCAGTCCTTTACCTTTTCCACTCATACTCATTGCTAAGAAATAAGCTTGCAAAATGCAATTCTGTTGAGATCTGCAGGTGGAGAAAAGGAAATGGGGAATACAGTGGCTTTAAATGGTTGCCTTGTTAAAATCATTCTTCACCCCCTATTTTGGTATCACTCTAGCAAACAAGAAGCAGCTAGAAATTGATATCAGAAAAGGGCAAGCGAGAGACAATATTTGAGTGACTGGGGATCTGCCATACAAATAAACAATCACATTTAGCTTAATAAAAAGTTGACTATATTACTATATTTGCACTTCATAATAATAAATAGTAAATCAGTAAAAGAGAATGTAATGAGTTATAATGGAACCTGACCATGAACTGTTGCTAAGTGTCCATCAGTGTTTTCATTTTAGACCACTCTTTTTTTATTTTTTTCTACTATTTAACTATTAATTTTTTTACATTGACAATATCTGAGCCATATTCTGCTCTCATGTGCTTGCACATAAGTACTTTCTATTAACTGGAGTAGGATAACTAATAAAGGAATAATACTAGTTAGAAAAGCAGGTAAAGAGAAGGAGCCTTGAGGGGTGACCTGCACTAGGGTAAGGGATCCGGACACAATAGATGAGGTGCTGTACTGGCCAGTTGAGCAACAGAAAGAGATGCAGAAGACCCAGCAGGCAGAGAGATAAGCCCTGCTGGGTTGGCAGGTGGAGCAGCAGTGGTTGTTGCAGGAGTTTATCAAGAAACAGTCTCAGGTACAGCCATAGCTCTTGCAGAAGCAGGTGAGTTCCAGTGAGGGAACTGTAAATTGGATGGTGGGCCTGGGATTATGTAAAATGGCCCTGGGGAACGACCTTCATGCCTTTTTGCTGACATTTGAGTGGCTAGCAGTGCCAGATGGAATAAGCATATTGAGTGCTATGACTAGGCTCTTATCTGACCTGCAAGGCTCAAGTAGCTCATACAGCCCTGAGCAAGCACCAAGCCAAAGATTATGATACATTGAAGGCCACTATTCTGGACAAGTTGGATCTGTCAGGGGAGAAATATTGGCAAAAATGTAGAGCAGCCAGACAGCATGGTGAGATACATCCCAGGGAGTGTGCACACAAACCGTCAGATTGGGCTGCTCAGTGACTGAGGCCAGATAGGCAGGACATAGCATCCCTGATGGACTCAATTATCCTTGAACAAATTCCATAGAGCCTTCCCTAGGCTACTAGTGTCTGGGTCTGCTCAGGTATCAGCCAGAATCATTAGAGACTATGGTAAAACTAACAGAGGAGTACGTGGAAGCAGACTTCCCACAGATAGAACTCCATCCTACAAGCAGGGAAAGGGGAAAGAAGGTTGAGGAACCTCCTTTGTCAAAACGCAGGAAGAAGATACAAGGGTGCCCCAACTGAATTTGTGAAGGGTGAAAAAGGGTGCCCCAACTGAATTTGTTACCACTATAGGGGAATGGACTCATAAAGAAAAACTGCACATATATGGACTGCAGTCGTGAAGTTCTGTGAGTGTGCAGATGTAAAAGGCAGGTCTGGGATAAAGACATTTCCCATCAGAATAGGTGGGATATCCACAAGGAGAGTGATAGACTCGGCAGCTGCATGTTCCCAAATCCGAAGCATCTGGATTAAGCCCCAGTGGCACAAGAGAGGGGTGATAACCATCCACTCTGTATATAGGGAAAATAATATTTATCCCATGGCTGTTGTCCAGTTGGAGATGGGAGTAAGATTTAAGTGGGAGAGAGTAGGAATAGTAAAGGCATTATCCTGTGTGGTCATGATAGGAATGGACTGGCCACCATTTCCTTTGAGTAAGAAGGATAAGGGATGTAGGGAGAGATGCCAACAAGGAGGTCCAAATAAAGTATTTCTGAGTATAGACCTCTGAAGATAGCCATCCTCGGGTAATATGAAAGCATCCTAGATGTATATTAACAATCTCAGAAAGAACTGACATGATGGAGGACTTGGGGGTCAGGACTGGGAGAGAAACTCAGGAAGGGGGCAGTGGATCAAGAAATACTAGAGCAGGGACACCTAATAGAGAACAAGGGTGTAGGCTTGGCTGACTCCCAAGAGGAGCAAACTGTGGGCAAGGCTGAGAGAAAGGGCATGCTGAAGAGAGGAAGAAGGATTCTGATAATGAGACCTTGATGGGCAAACTTACCACAATAGTAATGAGCCAGGGGTGAGAAAAGCCAGGAGGCTGATATTGAGGCTCTGGAGACACAACTTACTTTGGTGTGTACAAGCCAGGGCAAAATTAAACTAGGTCAAATTACAAAGCATAAATATAAACCAATAACACAAGTATGTAGGGACTAGAAAGGCCAAGGCACAAAATGAGATCAAACACGCTAGAGACATAAAGTGTAACAAGAAAACATTCTACAGATACATTAGAAGCAAGAGGAAGACAAAGGACAGGTTAGGCCAGTTACTCAATAGAGCGGGGGGGAATAATAACAGAAAGTGATTGGACGTCTAACATAGTGAATGTCAGTGAAAATGAAGTAGGGTCAGAGGCTAAAATAGGAAAAAAACAAGTTAAAAATTACTTGGACAAATTAGATGTCTTCAAGTCACCAGGGCTTGATGAAATGCATCCTAGAATACTCAAGTTGCTAACTGAGGAGATATCTGAACCATTAGTGATTATCTTTGAAAAGTCATGGAAGCCGGCAGAGATTCCAGAAGACTGGAAAAGGGCAAATACAGTGCCAATCTATAAAAAGGGAAATAAGTACAACCCGCGGAATTGCAGACCAGTCAGCTTAGCTTCTGTACCCGGAAAGATAATGGAACAAGTAATTAAGAAATCAATTTGCAAACATCTAGAAGATAATAAGGTGATAAGTAACAGTCAGCATGGATTTGTCAAGAACAAATCATGTCAAACCAACCTGATAGCTTTCTTTGATAGGGTAACAAGCCTTGTGAATAGGAGGGAAGCGGTAGATGTGATATATCTTGACTTTAGTAAAACTTTTGATTCTGTCTTGCATGACCTTTTCATAAACAAACTAGGAAAATGCAACCTAGATGGAGCTACTATAAATTGGGTGCAAAACTGGTTGGAAAACCATTCCCAGGGAGTAGTTATCAGTGGTTCACAGCATGCTGGAAGAGCATAATGAGTGGGGTCCCACAGGGATCGGTTCTGGGTTTGGTTCTGTTCAATATCTTCATCAGTGATTTAGATAATGGCATAGAGAGTACACTTGTAAAGTTTACGGATGATACCAAGCTGGAAGGGATTGCAAGTGCTTTGGAGAATAGGATTAAAATTCAAAATGATCTCAACAAACTGGAGAAATGATCTGAAGTAAGCAGGATGAAATTCAATAAGGAAAAATGCAAAGTACTCCATTTAGGAAGGAACAATCAGTTGCACACATGCAAAACAGGAAATGACTGCCTAGGAAGGAGTACTGCAGAAAGGGATCTGGGGGTCATAGTGGACCCCAAGCTAAATATGAGTCAACTGTGTAACACTGTTGCAAAAAAAGCGAACAGCATTCGGGGGTGTATTAGCAGGAGTGTTGTAAGCAAGACACAAGAAGTA
Source organism: Chelydra serpentina (assembly GCA_037349315.1). Lineage (NCBI taxonomy): Eukaryota > Metazoa > Chordata > Testudines > Chelydridae > Chelydra > Chelydra serpentina. Next base: position 86,229,458 of record JBAIAC010000002.1, read on the forward strand.
ATTCTTCTGCTCTACTCCATGCTGATTAGGCCTCAACTGGAGTATTGTGTCTAGTTCTGGGCACCACATTTCAGGAAAGATGTGGACAAATTGGAGAAAGTCCAAAGAAGAGCAAAAAAAATGATTAAAAGGTATAGAAAACATGACCTATGGGGGACAATTGTAAAATGTGGGTTTGTTTAGTCTGGAAAAGAGAAGAGTGAGAGGGGACATGATAACAGTTTTCAAGTATGTAAAAGGTTGTTACAAGGAGGAGGAAAAAATTGTTTTTCTTAACCTCTGAGGATAGAACAAGAAGCAATGGGCTTAAATTGCAGCAAGGGAGGCTTAGGTTGGATATTAGGAAAAGCTTCCTAACTGTCAGGGTGGTCAAGCACTGGAATAAATTGTCTAGGAAGGTTGTGGAATCTCCATCATTGGAGATTTTTAAGAGCAGGTTAAACAAACACCTGTCAGAATGGTCTAGATGATACTTAGTCCTGCCATGAGTGCAGGGGACTGAACTAGATGACCTCTCATGGTCCCTTGCAGTCCTATGATTCTATTAAAAGAAAACAGAGCTAAGGTCAGTGAGGTGTGATTGGTGTGATGACCTGTGGGCCAAGACAGAGCTGCGGGGAAAACCTCCGCCCTCAAGGTCTACTTTTTGTGAGTGGAAGGTAGGAGACCCTCACCGGTGGTGCATGGAAGGCTAATCTGAAAGAGTATGCGAAATCCCAGGAAAACCCCAATCCTAGAAAAAGAGTAGGACTTGAACAATGAATAAGACCCCTCCCCAGGAGGCAAGAAAGGGTCTCAGTTGAAATGGGGGAGGGGAAAGGTATGTGACAGAGTGCTAACTGCAGCACCCTGATCACTGACATTGTTGCAGCACAGAAAAGGCTGCAGGCTCCGCTGGAAGCAGTTATCCACTTTCTACCGGAGGATTATGAATACCTGAGTGGTAATTCCTGGGCTAGTGATATGATTAGTAGTAACTGAGAATATGTAATGCGTAGGAATGGGTTGGGTCCTGGAGGAGAGGGGGTGGTTATGTGGTCCCAGAGGGACCGCTGCTGCAATATCTTGTTCTGTTTGCAGAAGAACTGTGGAATAAAAGGTACATGTGGTGAAAGGAAAGCAGCCTGGGTGTAGTTATGACCATAAGGTGATGGAAACAGGCAAGGTAGTACAGCATATCATGTAGCTGAGGGTTCACCCTGTGAGACCATTTACGAGACCAGTAACCCTGTCAAAGAATGAAATTAAGTTGGTTTAGCATGATCTGTTCTTGACAAAACTATGTTGGCTTATATGTATAATCACCCTATTGCTTTCTAGGCGCTTATAAATTGTTTAATAATTTGCTCTAGGGTCTTTCTAGGTATTGAAATTAGGCTATAATTCCCTGGGTCCTCTTTGTTCCCCTTTTTAAATACAGGTACTATGTTTGCCCTTCTTCACTCCTCTGGGACCTCACCTCTGCTCCACAAATTCTCAAACATAACTGCTAATGGATCCATGATCACTTCAGCTAGTTCCTTAAGTATCCTAGGATGAATTTCATCAGGCCCTGCTGAATTGAATACATCTAACTTATCAAAATATTTTATGCTGTTCTTTCTGAATTCTAGCTTGCATTCCTCTCCCCTTGTAAATATTAACTGTATTAAGTAGCTGGTCACAATTAACGTTTTTAGAGAGACTGAAGCAAAATGGGCATTAAACACCAGCATTCTTGAAGTCGTCCCTTATTAGCTCTCCTTTACTACTAAGTAGTAGACCTACCCTTGTCTTCATCTTCCTCTTGCTCCTAATGTATTTATAGAGCCTCTTATTGCTTTTTATGTCCCTTGCCAGATATAACTCATGTTGTGCCTTAGCCTTTCTGATTTTGTCCCTATATGCTTGTGCTGTTCTTTTGTACTTATCCTTAGCAATATATCCATGTTCCCACTTCGTGTAGAATTCCTTTTTGATTTTCAGGTCATTAAAGAACTCCTGATATAGTCATATTGGCCTCTTACTATATTTCCTATCTTTCCTTTGCACCTGCATAGCTTGTTGCTGTGTCTTCAATACAGGGGTGTAGCCAAGGATGGGCCTGGGTGGGCCACGGCCCACTCACTTAGCATCCAGGTCCACCCAAATCAGGGCGGAGTCCCCCAAATCCACAGGCTAGGACTCCTGACCCCAGCTCAGTGTCCTTCAGCTTGGCTGCATCCACCTCCTGTCGGCGCTGCGCGGTGCTGCCCCAGTCTTAAGCCTCATGGGGGGCTAGCCCCACGGGGAGTGTGTCTCATGGGGGCGGCTCTGGGCAGGCTAGTGCTGGGGCCAGAGACTGGGGCAGCAGTGTGCAGTGCTGGCAGAAGGGGGACATGGCCAGGCTGAAGAACACCAAGCCAGGGTCAGGAGGGGCAGGCGGAGCTTGAACACCTGTGGGGCCCCCCTCTGCCCCATGGGTGCGCCTTGCAGCCTGTGTGCCCCAGGTGCCTGATGAGTAGTAAAGGGGGGTTGGGGCCCCACATCCCTCCTGCTCCCCTCCTTTCTGCTCCCAGGCACTGAATCCCTCTTGCGCCTCCTCCTCTTCCTGCCCCCCTCCCCAGGGCCCCCATACCTCCTGTTCCCTCTCCCCACCTTCCTGTCATTGCCCACCCACCTAGTTTTCCTGTCCTAGCTACAATATTGTCTTTAAGAAACTGCCAACTCTCCTGAACACCCTTGTCCCTTAGCCCTGGTCTACACTACGAGTTTAGGTTGAATTTATTAGCGTTATATCGATTGATCCGTGCACCCGTCCACACGACGAAGCCATTTACATCGACTTCTAGATATTCTTCCCATGGGACCTTACCTGTCACCTATCACTTCCCTGAGTTTGTGAAAGTCTGCTTTTTAAAAATCTGTTGTCTTTATTCACCTGCTCTTAGTCCTTCCTGTCTTTTCATGTCACTTCATAATCACTTTCATCCAAATTGCCTTCAACCTTCAGATTCACAACCAATTCCTCCCTGTTAGTCAGAATCAAGTCTAAAATGACTGTCCTCCTTGTTACTTCCTCTGCCTTCTGAAACAAAAAGTTGTCCCCTCTATATCCTGATAAGATACTGAACATTGTGTGTTTTGCAATTTTGCCGTTCCAACAGATGTAATGGGGGATTTTAACTAGCAGACTATCAGGTCTTGTGTTTTAGATACTTCTGTTATTTGTTCTAGAAATGCCTCATGCACCTCCTCCTTGTCATTTGTCCCGTACTATGACAGTGTCCTTATTTTCCCCCTTTTATCTATACTTAGAGGCTTTCAACTGGTCTGCCTCTCGCCTTCTTCTGTACCTCAGAACAAGTGTATATACTCTTGTTGAATAGTGAAATATAGGAGACAAGATCCAAGGTGTAGGTTGAAGTACAGTTGTGTAGCTCCTTAAAGACAGAGACAAGTTTTTGACTTGATGCTTTGGACCAGGGGGAGCCAGTGGAAATATTCATAGAGAGATGACCTGGTCTGATTGACAGATGAGACAATTTTAGCAACTACTTTTTAGAATGGCTGGAAGGGAGCAATGTTGGTATATAAGGGGCATTCAGAGGTTGCAGTTATAGCCCTGCAATCTCCCTTTCCAGTTCCCAAGGAGTTTCCTTGCACCAAACCAAGCATTCAGGATTTCTGAGGGGTTGTAAGGGCTGAGTGAGTCCTAATGCATAGCCAAATTTGTATAGTATTACTTATAGCTATCATTCATTATGGTCCATCCATATTATGTCAAACAACTAGAGTTTAAATGATCTCAAACCAGTGGGTAATCTGAAGTAATTAGCTTGAACTACTAGATTGAGATCCAGATTTTGAATCAACCCAAAGTGTAGAAGTGTTTGTATCTATAATATTCAGAAATATTTATAACATTTGTGCACAAAAAGGTGAATTTAGAACAGCATGTCAGCCCTATCTCATAAGTTGCTTTTTTTGGTCTAAGTCACACCCTTACCATAATTGTAACATAGCATCTGTATTTAATTATACTGTATATGGGAAACACCCTGGACTTTATTGCAAGGCTGGATATAACTTACACCTTGAATGCCAACGGTGTTAGTGCTTCCATAGCCAGCAGTGGGTGTCACAGCAGGAAAGTCCAGTTTCTGGCAAACAGGATAAGAACTTTTATAGGTATAGTGAAAATATACATATACTTGTGAGTCAGTGGGATGAGTCACAAAAGCCATGTTTTCACTTGAGAGGAAGCAACTTTACCCTAAATTACTGAGTCTCGGAGAGGTCACTTTTATATTTTTATTGCAGCTGGTTCCATGCCACCTTCTTCCTACTTTTCCTGTACCTGTGCTGTGAATTCTGCTCAGGGCTACTTTTGATCTAACTGCTTGTATGTGGGAGGAAGCTGAGTGTTTAGGGGACACTTTTAGCTCAAAGAAAAATGATTTCCTTCAGGAAAGGGAAACAAAGTAGTGTAAATCAGAAAACAAATTGTTACAGAACAAACATAAAACTGGAATAAGGGTCTGTTTCTTAGAAAATATTTATTGCTGTTGAAATTACATTTTGCCCCTAAAATTTCAAAATGTCGAACAGGAATTTAGCCATGTGATTCCCATTAACATGAATGGGAATGGGCTTGCTAAAACCTATTATACTGCTTTGAAAATTTAGGACTGACATCTCTGTTTCTTTAAAAAGTGTGGGGCCGCTTTTGGGAATCCTGTATAAATACAGATTTTAAGTGGTAGTTTGATCTTTTGAGCAGGACATGCTTTCTTATAATCTAGCTCCTGTCTCACTGAGGCTGTCAGTTTAACCTTTGCAACATATGGGAATGCTGGAGAGGTGGCTGGATACATACAAATAAACAGAGCATTTATAAGTTCCATAAGTATACAAATTAATTCCTTGATGTGGATTTGCACCTTTTATAACTGAATGCCATGAAAAAGCTTATATAAAGGCCTTGTAACTCTTGTGTGAATTAGGATCATAATATTAACCAGTCATGAAAGCCACTTTCTTTTTCTATCATGGTCACATAAGGTGTTTAACCAAGGTTCCATAGTATTTCCTTAGCACAGATTTGAATACCAGCCACAGGAATTGTACACGACTTTGGTGCATAAGTAATTGTTGCCATGAATATACCTGTTTTTTCAAGAAATAAACAGTGCATAAAAGTTTAGTTAATCAGTCCCAACCTGTTCAAGAACATATCTCAGCTCAGTCAATGGAACTAGTTTTTTATTCAGTAGAGACCCCTTAAATGCATTGCCTAAGCACACAATAAATCTATTCTTTTAGCAGGTTTATTCCTTTATCAGGTAATGAATTAAGTGGGGTTTCATGAAATGTAGCATTGACATAGATTTGTGAAGAAAGATATATTCTTATAATTTCTCTAGCAATTGTTAGGTTTTAGCATATGTTATTTAGGAGAGTTATTTCTTAAGCAGGTTTATGCCTTTGTCAGGTAATCATAATTACATTTTAAGCATAGATACAGGTTCTGTAGTGAGTGGAGCGCATCATGTTCTCCCAGGTGTCTTGTTCTGTTTTTCCCACAATGAAAGAAGTGTACACTATCCTAGTTTTAATTCTTTTCCTCTACTCTTTCTAATTACAATACACCCAATGTATGAAAATGCCATACTTGACATAAGCATTACCACTTAATGTTGCTAGACACAGAACCACAATAAATGTATGGTTTAAAAATGTAAGCTAAGCTTCAAATAGAACATTTAAAAATTTACTAGCATTCTATTGTTGTTGTTCAACTCTAGAGAAACTTCATAGGCTAAATGTCATAAAGGACTTTGATACACTTGTGGGTGACAGAATGTAATCAGACTTGTAATGTTTCCGAGATTAGTTTCTAACTTTTTGAGCCTTATGAAGACTGATGGCTCGCTCTCCTTGCTGAAAAGAAATAGAAAAAGGACAGCTGATTCTTTTGCCAAATGTGTGCCACAGAAGCCTAATTTTTAATTAAATTTTCTACAATTTATTGTTCATACAAACCAAATAATTGAAATATTAGATTATTCTAAAATGTAAACTTTATTTCTAATGTGAGCATTAAAAACAACCATCTTATACTTAATTGAATTTTATAAAATCAACATTATTTAAGAAATAATAAATGTACTAATGGAGTTTGATAAGATTAGTGTAACTGAACACTGCTACAAGCTCCAAATACTAGGAACACTGCATAAACTACAGATGAATTAGCTGTTCTTAAATTAAGGAATATTACAGTCAGTAATGGTATGACATTCTTTTTTATGGCCACGGTTTGGGTTATAATGTGACAGAAAAAAAATGTAATGTTTCCAAAATGACAGTTTTTAGATTTGTGTTGCCTGAGGTAGTTCAGCTGAACAATAAACCATAATTTGATTGATGGAAAATTGAAGTGGTTCATCTAACTTGCCAGCCTGTCTTACCCAAGGCTTTGGTTTTGCATGTATGATGATGTATCACAGTTTTAGAGATAATGTTGTTTGTATTATACATGAGATTTTTTTACACATAAAAATGAAGACTTCATTATACTGTAAAGATCAAAATATGCTATGGATTAGCATGGAATCAGATTTGTTTGAGGATGGATTTGTAGATCTAAATGTGTTCCCTTTGTGAAACCAAATGTTAAATAACATTTAGGACCAGAGAATCTTTATTTTTATGGGTAAATCGGCCATATCACTGGATAGGAAATTATTAACTTAAAGGTAAGATGATATCTGCACCCAAGAGAAACAATCAGAGACTAGTATCTTTTCCTTTATACCAAATTAATGCGGCAAAATAAGAGACTGGTCAGCAAAAATTCTTTTGAAAGGCCAATAATGTTCTTTATAGATTTATAAGGTGTTCAGGGGAAAGAAGATCTGTAGGAAAATAATAAAGCAGCTATTAAATATATATTGGTAATATTTATATAGGGTTGGGTAGTTTTTCAAATTACTAATGCAGTTACATGTGCAGCAGCAGTTTGAGAAAAATTGCTATATAGTAACTTTGTTTAGCAACTGCATGGACAAGTTTGAATCAGGGCTCAAAATTTTCAGTCACTATCCATTTTTATCTTGTACAGTTTGCACAGAGCAAAATCTTTGTCCTGTGTTCCCCTTCCAGGAGGTTGGGAAGATTTAGTCAGCTAAAAATTAGGAATGGTATCAAGTTTCAGATGATTGATGATTTCCTCAAATATCAGGACATCTAATTCTTAGTAGGGAGTCATTAAAGACTTGTTTCAATTGTTTTTTTCCCCTTCATTTTCATTAGAAGAAATTACTGTTATAACATGCCCATTATTGCAGCCATTTTGAACTGGGGTTTTTTTTCCAGGCACAAAATAGAAAATATTGATTTTCAAAGTGAAATTATAGCACTTGAATTTGAAGAATCAAGAATATTATGTCTCACTCTGCTATTTGTTACCCTGACAAACAGTAAACAAGGTTGTGATCAAACAAATCTGTGGTAATCCAGTCTGGTGGAAAAATTAATTGGCATTCTATACTCTTGATTTGTTGTACAAAATATCCTTAATTCAAGAGTTAGGGCTGAATGAGCAACTAGAGCCTCTTCTTATTACATAAAATGTAGGAGCCTTGTATTTGAGATCATCCTTGAAGTAACAGAAGATCTGTCTGTAATGAGATTTCAGAGATTACTGTTGGGAATTCTCTATAGTGGAAGTGCTTTCTTCTTGGGTCATTACATTGCTGTAATTTTCCAGGCATTTTACTCTTTCTCCTCCAGTGTCATGCTTTTCATCGGGTGTTCAAACCTAAAAGTAGCATTATCTTTTCAAAATCTCAGGTAAGAACTAAACAGTACTCTCCAGGAGCTGAGTAGAAACAATGCATCAACTATAGGATTGACCACTTTCCTATAGAAGGAAATAGGATAAAGAAGTAGAGAGGACATTCCTATATCACCAGTACCCCAAAGAATCAGTTCCCTGAAGGGGAAGGAGTTGAGAAATTAAAACTGCATTGTTCCAAGGAAGGTGGAAAGTCCAACAATAGGAAGAAAGAAATTAACATGGAATCACTTGTGGCTACTAGATAGCTATTCTGTAATCCCATTGAGTGAACTAAAAAAAAAAAATCAAAAGGAGGCCATCTGTAGTACTATGATGGCCCACAATATTGCAGTATCCGAAAACCTCACGAATATCACTGAATTCGTTCTTGCAACACACAACCTTTTGAAGTAGGAAACTATTACTACTTGTATTTTACAGACAGGGAGGGAGTAACATGGTCTGAGGCAGAGAATGAGTAACATGGTCTGTCATGTAGGAGGTCTGTAGTAGAGCCAGGAGTTGAACCCAGTTCTCATAAGTCTACAATCCAGTGCCTTAACCAGGAGGCCTATGTCTCTTGCATTGAAGTATGGAACAATGAAAGGCAGAATATAAAAATATAGGACTGTTCAAATGACAGAGGGGAAAGAGAGACCTTAAAATGTGATGGACTATCAAACTTTGCAACAGTTCACCGCTCAGTTTTCCCCAATAGTTATTGTGTCACAGCCATCTGTATACTGATTTTTTTTTAAACATAGTTGGTAGAATAGGTAGCACAGTGTCTGATCCCTTAATGTACACATCTGAATTATTTGAGCTCTTGGAACATTAAATAAAAGCAACAAAAATTGTGACTTTTTAATTGGCGTCAGTTGGCTGTATCATTGTTGCTACATGACATATGTTATGGGGACTGTTCCTGCTGAAAGTAGGTGTATAGAGAGTCACTTTACATTTTCAGCAAGTAGCCAGCATCTCATCAGTTTTGCATAGCACATCATTAGCCAACATCACACAGTGTGACAATGTATTGTGCCTAAATGTGAAATGCTGATTCTTAGCTTAAAATATATTATTTTTAGTTTGGAAAGCAGCTTCAATATCATAATGTGGCTTCCTGAACCAAAATAGTGTGGTGGACTGTCAAAATTCTAAATTGACAGGTTCTGCACAGGAATCCTTTACATGTATTCACATTATCAACACACAGCAAATGGCTTCTTGTTTATTTTGGCCCAGGATCCTCTTAATCTTGTATGGATAGTCATACATTTCTTCCTAGATATATGTAGATTGTATTGTAGATGTTTATATTGTAGATTATTTTCAGAATTTTGCAAGTACCATATTACTCCTGCTTCTCTAAACTTTATTGAAGAACATAAAAACTTGTAAATGGTGTGTGTTTAGGCCATACAGGCAAGTCTCAGCTTACGCGCATTTAACATGCGCGAATTCAGCTTTGCGCGGTCGGCAAAAACAAAAAAAAAGAGAAAAATAACTATTTAAATTCTGTACATGTAGTGCGGGAGATTCCGCCCGCCATTACACTCAATGTAATTTTGACTATACGCGATTTTCGCATTACGCACTGACTGTGGAACGTAACCCCAGCGTAAGATGAGACTCGCCTGTACTTTTATTCCAGATTTTCTTAAACTTTTCATAGTAGTATTATTACTATTCATACATCTCCTTCCTGCCTGCTGCCAGAGTGAGGATGTGTGCCTTCTCAGAGAGGTCTACTCATTAATTAGAAAATTTTTGCAGGATAAAAATAGATTATCTTTGATTTTAAGAACTGATAATACTGTCTATTCTTGGAAAAGAATGAGACTTTGCGTGAAATCCATACTCCAGGTTGGCAAAGGTACCATTGACTAAATGGGGCTGGAATGTCACCCATTATTTTTCTACTATTGACTCCTTGCCTTAAAAAACACCAGGAGACTGCTGAATAGCTCTCATGCTAAAAGTTTGCTCTTCCCATTTTGTATTTAATGGTTTACTTTCCAGTCCCAGATGATATATAAGGAGATGCACATATGCAATCATAACTAAGGCCTCCTCTCAAATACAGTAAATGTAGTATCTCATTGAAAACTCCACTAAGTTAATAGAAAGGCCAAAATGAAACTCTTGTTATAAAACTAATGGTAATGATTATTTATACAGTACCATAGATGTGTAGCCTGTCACCACACCATGCTTCTCCTCAACTCCAAAGTATGCGCTGCCATGCCCAGTCTTTTCAAGGAGGTTTATTTCTTTCACAAAAGTTAGCACACAAAACAGAAGACAGTCTTAACTCAATTCTTGGCTTCAGGGCCACCCCTTCCAGGGGTCTCTAAAAGTTTACTAAAAGATCTAAAATGTTTAACAGTACTGTGGCTGAAAGATGCAGCTTTAGGAACCCTTCTAAATAGGTTGAAATCAAGATATTGTGTAAGTAAATAAAGATTATCAGAGTAAAAATGCCTAGGAACAAATGACAGGACTTTATAACCATGGTAAGTGCCCTTAGGGGAATTCAGAGGCCAAAGACTATAACCCTCCTCTAGTACAATGTTCTGTTCAAGATATTTTATGTAGCTTAAATGTAGAGGCTTTGATTAAGTCTATTTTTACAAATAAATTTTGCTTGTTTACAGTCACCTGAGTGTTTTGAACTGTCCACTCAGAAGGGCTGGGCCTTCATACACATAATTAAGGGTTTGAGGTTTAGAACTGGATGGTAAAACCCACTAGGTTAAGGGACCACAAATATAGAACTTATCCTATACTTATTGAGACAATATGGACTTCTAAACCAGCAATGATAGGAGGCCTTAGACCACCTTTGGGCATTTGAGAAACTTTGAATTATTGAGTAATTCTTCTGAATGGCTAACTACTTGTCACCTATTGCAGTGTTAACTACCTCGGGCTGAATGGGAAGGCCACAGAGATGCTTCAGTTGGTTCAGAATGCGGCTCCCATATTTTGTCTAAGAGAGCTTGACAAGTGCTCTGTCCAATTTCTCTGTCCAGTGTTCTCCAGAGGTGGAGAATGAATAACATGGTGGAGAACATCTTGAATTTTGAGTAAGAAGGCTTTCAATAAGGTCAAAGCACATGTGACCAAGTACTTGTACTAACCACATTAATCAAAAACAGTTTTCAAAGAAACTTGAAAACAGGCTATTTTCCTCAACCTCACTCCTCTGTATGTTATAGTGTATGTTACAACCTCACTGCAGTGTATGTTTAACAAGTAGACAAACAGGTCTACTTGTTAAAATATCAAGACTTCTCCCACCAGGGGTTACTGATGCCATTGAACTGCTTCTCTGAGAGTACCTTGTTCAATCTATACATCAATAACCTGTCACCAACCCAGTTCATCTATGCAGATGACATTTGCTGCGAGCTACAGGCTCCAAATTTCTGAGCCAGAGAAGACCCTGAGTGACAACATTGCAAAGCTAGCCGACTAGTGCAAGACGTGGCTCTTCAGCCTAGCACCAGCATGACAGTCTCTAACTCATTCCTCCACCATGAGAATGCTAAGAGGGAACTAAAAATCATAATGAATGGCCAGAGACTGCTGCATGAAGCATACCCAGTTTACTGAGGCGTGACCCTTGACCGAACACTGACATACAAAAGCCACCTGAGCAAAATAACAGCAAAGGTCAAGACACACAACAACCTTCTCAGCAAACTGGAAGTTTTTTCATGGGGACCAGATGCTACAACCTTAAGGACCTCAGGCCTTGCCATCTCGTACTCAATAGCAGAGTACTGTGTGCCCATATAGAGTTGGTCGGCACACACCAAACTTGTTGACATGCAACTGAACTCAATAATGTGCATCATCACAGGAACTCTCCGATCAACTCATCTTCCGTGGCTTCCAGTTCTGAGCCATATTGCTCTCCGTTACATCAGGAGGAAGACTGCAGCTGGAAAGCTGCTTAAGAAGGTATGTGCCAACCCAAGCTTGCTCTTATTCAATGACCTTTTTAGCCTACCAGCTAGGTGTCTGTCATCACAATATCCACTGTGGTCGAGGCTGCCATGCCAAGACGTGACAGCAGAGTCCCTGTGGCAGGAAGACTGGTGCTTAATATCAACCACTAATCACTTCCTCATCACAGACACTACTGCTCATGCGCCTGCTTCAACCTGCCACATCATCAGTGGGCCCTTCTTAACCAATTCCAGACTGGGTAAGGCCTCTGTGCGGCCAACCAGCACCGTTGGGGTCTTTGAGACAATCCAAGCTACAGCTGTGGTGCAGATCAAACAATGATACACATTGTTGAGGAGTGCCCACTAACTAAATTCAGTGATGCGCTCCAAGAGCTCCACTTGGCCACTCTGAACACTATTGCTTGACTTGGCAATACTAAGTAAAATCTATCCAGTTTTGATACTATTTCTATGTTCTGGTTCCATATTTGAAGCCTCAGTGGGCTGGGCCAAGGTATCTCAGATACCAGTTCTTTCTTTGTACCATGCTGTGATCAATGGGGATGTTGTGACTGATAAAAATGTTGTCTGCTGGATAAAATGATTGCGGCTGAGGTAGGCTGTTTTCTAAGGCCTTCAGTTGTGGATCTCCCTAGAACGAAAGAACGGGATGCATTCTAGACCTATTTTATTTAAGGTGCAATTTAAAACATTGTACAGGCCATCCCTCATTAACGGGGCTGCAAATTGTCCAGACAACATATCTCCTGGATGAGAACCACCCAAAATAATCCCACTTTAAAAGGTAGCATAAAAAAGAACAAGGGGTGGAGTCAGGTCCTGTTTCAGGCTGGAAAGGTTACTCTTAATTGTGCACATAATGTCTTATTAATCCATTGATGCCTCAGTAAGAATCCCTCAACAGTCCTCCAATATCAGAATTGTAGTCCCATCTTTTTGAAAGTTCAGGTGGAACTCTTCCAAACAGATTGGTACTTTTCTAATTTATTTAAATATTTTTGCTTTTTCATGGCCACTGTTCTTTCCACATGTTTCCATGGCCACTCTTTGACATCTGCATAACATGCAGGATTCAGTATCCTTACTTTCTTCCTCAAATGACACACAATGGCTTTTCCTGTGGCATCTCACTAAATATCTATAAGAAGTCAGCAGTGGTTACGCTGCTTGGGAATGTCAGACCTTAGATCCAGCCCACAGTCTGTATTTATTTTCTTTTTATATGATTGTTGCTCCTTTATAATTGTACTGCTGAAGAGCCAGGCTCCACTTGAGGATTTATAGCTGAGTTGTGCTGTCTTGTCTGAGAACACATCGGTGACAGAATCTGCACCACTATCATATGAACCTTCTGCATAAATGTAACTTGCAGTAAGAAAACCACCCATTTCACAAACCATTTCTGGTTTGCCTTCCTTAGTAAATTCATTATGAGTTCTATATTCCCAATCTCTGCCTCTCCACCGATCGTGATCCTGCCTGATCACACTACAACTTGCTAGTGTTTAAATTGTAGAGTCTATGCTTCCACTTCCTCTCTGGAAACACCGTGATGTAGATAATATTGTTGACCTGTCTAATACTGTTAAATGGTCCCTCTCAGTCTGTTTACAGTTTTCCTGCCAAACAGGGATCAGAACTATAACCTTTTTGCCCCACCTCATATGTCTAAGCCTTAGCTTGTCAATCATACCAGGTTTTCTATTTTTGATGTGTTTTAGCAGGGTTATTATAATGTGCTAAGGCGATAAACTCTCCTTCTCTCTTGTGGTAGTCCAGCACTCTTTGTACTGCTGACTCCTGTGATGCTCCCAGCTTGCTTTTCTGCTTGTCCCTCATGAGGGCAAGGAGTCCTCTTGTCCTCATGCAAACATGAGCATGAAAAGTATAATCCCAGTGGATTCTTCTGAAACCTCTTGATATAAAACAGCAGTTGCTACAGTTATTCGTCCCATTCTCCTTCAGACTTGTCTGCATAGTTTCTCAACTAGGCTTTGATTGTTCTACTGAAACCTTCTATCAGATTCTGCATCAGTGAGTGATACAGGCATGCCCACAAATTTCTCACCCAACGTACACACTTTTTACTAATCTCTTGGAAAAATGAAATACAGTAAATAGATTGCAAAGCATGAATGCTTCTTTCATACATCATACCAATCCTTTACAGCTAATGCTTCTTCAGAATACACTCTGCTTCTCATATGGATGTGTGAGGGTTCTGGTTTTAAATACTTTGCATGTTTTCTTTTGTTTTTGTGTGCTGTTTTTCACATATCCTTAGAACTGTTATGGTATTATTTTGGTACAGGTGCTTAGGAAGACTCACATCAATGCTTTTAATCTTCTAATTATGTAGGCTAATTTAACATCTGGAAATTTTACAGTGCAGTAATTGAAAGACATTCTTAGTCTGAAGAAAAGAAAGGGATCTTAGTCAGTCTGAAATAAGACTGACACGATAACATTTGGATAAATGAATTTTTTGTTAATTTTAGAAGGCTTACGTTCCAAAGTAATTTAAGGTTTCTGTGTTTGTTGATATTGCTTTTTAATGTGACAACTGTGACATACATTTCCACAACAGATGGATTAATGTCATTTTTTTTTAAATTACTTCACCTAGACAGGTGTTTCCTGTATATGTTTGACATGAAATTAAACATAGCTCCAGATGTTCTGTTTGTAGCAAAGCCAGTTAATTTTATTAGAACATTTAATCACAGATCAACAGTGTAATAGAAATGCAGCCGATGTGAAGCAGATATTTAACAGAACTTCCTAATGAATAAGTGAAAGAGTCTATATATGGAAAGCCAGTGAGCCCCACTGTTTCTTATGTGAATCCCATACATGTATTGCTTTGGCATGCTACCTTTTTGAATTCAAATCAGAAGTTCTGATATTTGCTTACATTAAAGAAATTTCACAGAATATAGGTGTTTTTGACTAGTTGATATTAAAAGTTTACAGTATCTCTGATATTCTATCCACATATGTGTTCTATCTAGTCTGAAGTAAAATCTGTGGCATAGTATGTTAGGAAATATCAAATATTCCTTGTGTTTTAGAAAAAAAACGGCTCTGTTTGGATGCTTGGTATCCTCCCATCAGTCTAGAGCTGTTGATGTTATAGATGATTTCTCTGCTTGCATTGAAGGCAGTCAGGGACAGCTGCACAAAGTTCTGCTATGCCAGACTTAAACATCATTACATGCCTAGTTATTCTTCCTCTAAGATTAGCTATAGATTTCCCATTAATTATTACATCACGTTTATTCATCATTAATAAAATAGATCTCTGTGTGCTGTCACTGATTTTTATTTTTTTTTACTATAATGAAAACAAGTGAAGAGAAGCTTGGGTCTGTCTTTGTTATACCTTTATCAAATTTTCATTGTGCCTCTATGGTCATCCCAGGGCTAGAGCAAAAATATTCATAATTTTCTACTTTGAAATATTAGTTATCTATATGCACTAATAATAACTTCAAGCTTTTCTGTGATTGATGTTTTTTGTTGGCCTGTCACCTCATTGTATAGAAGTTTGTTTTAATGAGTTTCTCTAATGAATATTTTATATTGATACTTGGATGAATGACATATGGTAAATGCAAGGTAAATTACAGCTCTTTAAATAAATATTTTTCATAAATTATTTATTTTGTGATGCCTGTATTGGTTAGATGTCATGTCAGATGAAGACTGGAAACTATTTACTCTAATACTTATTTGTGAGTTGAAAAAAGTAAAAGATTTTTAATTATTAACAAGCTTCCAATATACCCATGTAATTTATGGGAAATTACCATAAACTGTGTAGGATTACAATTTTGTGAAGACAGTTTTAGTTGTATAATGCAAAACAAAATAATCTCTTGTGTTTTACAAGAATCGTTATTTATTCATATAAAAATATTACGCTATTCCTGCTAAAATTCATTTTGAAGAATGTCTGGTTTCTGTAGGATTATGAGTTCTTGTCAACTGACATTATTTCTAGCAGTGGTTGATGGCTATTTTAATAGTGTAAAAAGAAAACCTACTTAAAAAATTTAAAAAATATTTGCAGATAGAATGGATTGAATTGCCTTTGTTTTGCATTTTAGTTTGACTATTGGGGATGGAGCCTCCAGCTTTAACTGTTTGGATGAGATGCTGCTCTTTAAAGGCCCAATATCGTGAGGTAATGAATGCTATTAACTCCCACTCAAGACACTGGAAGTTGAGGGTCTTAGCATCTCCCCGAATCAAATCAATTCTGACTTCACATGTGCACACCTAGAAGTTCAATGATCCATACATTTGAGGAGGCAATAGTAATGCTGGCACAAAAATATTGCATTGCCTAGATATTGCTGTCTTCTTAAAAGTGTGTTAGGTTAGAGGTGCAAATATAACATGCCTGTTATCACTTTAGGATAAAAATACTGAGAAAAAGTTTGAAAAAAATTGAAGGTTTTAGCTTTAGACACCATTTATTATCCCTATTCCTGTTTGAGTATCAATAGCAAATTTCATGAGAGTAATACATTCCCTACACTTGTTAGAATATACATGGGAGATACCTCATATATGTAGTCAGAAGTGACCTACCTGCATGAGACTTGCCTACATCGTACATCTTTCTATCCTTGGAAACTCCCTCATTTCTGACTTTGCAATGTTGTTCCACAGCTGAATAGTAGCAGATATTCAGGGCACTGAAGTTCAGTTTCCACATTAAAGAGAAATCAGTATTGCAGAGTCCTGGTACATTCTAAGTATAGCTTGGTTTATTTACACACATACACCAGCCCTGAAACATAGGTGGTCACAAACGGCATGCAGGCAATCCCTTATTTCAGCCCCACTCCAAAGTCTGGTTCCTCCATCTCAAGAATTGACACTAATCAGAGACCAAAGCAGTGAGCAAACTCTCCCACTACTCACACAGCTCCCTTAACACAGAACTTTGTACAACAGTATGTCTTCCCTGGACAGAACATTATTTGTTCACATTGTAAGAAAAAGAACTTGGAAGTCTACATGTAACAGTGCCTCCTGGTGACACCTGCTGCAACAATATTATTGTTGATGTCTGAGTTAGCACCCCTTCGAATCAAACTTCACATTCGAGAACTATTATTTAGGGTTCTTCGCAAATTCAGGCAGACACGACTACATTAGTTATACTTGGGACACATTTTCAAGGTTTTCTTCAAAACCATAACCGCTTTTTTATTTAAATGAAAGCTGACATTGGAAAACAACTAAGAGCCAGTCTGTGCCACCCCCACCCCAGCTTATCCTTCCTGTCCCCCCAAAGAGGAGAGCCTTACACTGGAAAACACTGTTTTGAAGGTTGCATATAGTTTCCAGTTGTAAAACCCTAATTCTTCAGAGCCCATTTGAATGCTCTGTTCTGTTTGTAGAAATATTTTGTAACTTACCAGATAAAGCTTTTAAAATTGTTCCCCTTTTGAAATGTTGGGCCTGGCTCTCACTTTATTTTATTTGGGTAAAGGACCACAGCCACTATAAATACCAAACTTTGCCCAAGAGTGTGCACATGTAACCCCATGGTGAGGGTATGTTCCTGATCCAGAGAGCATATGGGTCTGTTTCAGCCCCAGCTAGAGACCCTTGTCTTAGTAACTTAAAAGCCCATGTTTTTAAGTCTGGAGGGCCCTGGTTTAATCCCAGTTTGTTGGACATCATGGCTGCTATCACATGCACATGCACTTTGATCATATTGTCATCACAGTGTAGGTTGCACATTTCCACAATGTGCAGATATGGCAGGCTTAGGATGGGAATGCCAATTTTGGATGAAACAGTAATAACTGCTCATATCTATGGAGCAAGGGGATACAATGGTGCGGGGGGGATTTCTGCCATTCCCTCCCACCCTTTACTCTGATGGATGTGTCTTCCCAGCACTGCCAGTCTCTCAAACCACTATGGTTAATTATTCCAGTGTGCCCTAGTGGTGAACTACAGGTAGTTTGCCATCAGGAGAAGTTGTCTGAGCAGCAGTGCTGTCTCTGGAGCCAAGCTACCAGTGCTATTGTTAAGACAGCTAACCTTGTAGTTTCCACCAGGGGCTCCATGGTTTGTTGGGCCTAGACAGCTGGTTGTGAAGGGAAGCATTTCCACCACATTCTGTAATCATTAATAAGGGGGTGCAGTATTAAAAGGAGTATGGATTCATAAATTCCAAGGCCAGAAGAACTATTCTAATCATCTAGTCTGAGCTCCTGTAGAACACCCCATAGGATTTCCCCAAAATAATTCCCAGAGCAGATCTTTTAGAAAAATATCCAATCTTGATTGAAAAATGATCAATGATGGAGATTCCACCACGATCATTGGTAAATTGTTCCAGCGGTTAATTACTCTTAATGTTAAAAAAGTATGCCTTATTTCCTATCTGAATTTGTCTAGTTTCAACTTCCAGCCTTTGAGTCATGTTATAACTTTCTCTGCTACTTTGAAGAGACCACTATGAAACATTTGTTCCCCATGTTGGTAGTTACAGATTGTAATCAAGTCACCCCGGAACCTTGTCTTTGTTAAGCTAAATAAATTGAGCTCCTTGAGTCTATCACTGTAAAGCAAGTTTTCTAATCCCTTAGTCATTCTTGTGGCTCTTCTCTGAACACTCTCCAATTTATCAACATCCTTCACCAGTGCTAAATACAGAGGTAAAATGACCTCTCCTACTCACAATTCCCTTGTTTATGCATCCAAGGATCACATAGTCCCTTTTGGCCACAGTTTTGCACTGTGTTCATGTTCAGCTGATTATCTACCATGACCCCTAAACCTTTTTTGGAGTCACTGCTTCCCAGGATAGTCTCCTATCCTGTAACTAAGGCCTACAGTCTTTGTTCTTGTGTGCATATATTTGTATTTAGCCATACTAAAATGCCTATTGTTTGCTTGCACCAAACTTACCAAGTGATCCAGATCGCTCTGTATCAATTACCTGTCTTCTTCATTATTTATCACTCTCCCAATTTTTCTGTCATCTGCAAACTTTATGAGTGATGATCTTATGTTTTCTTCCGGGTCATTAATAAAAATGTTAAATAGCACAGGGTCAAGAACTGATCCCTATGGGGACCACAATAGAAATACACCCACTCAGTGGTGATTCCTCATTTACAATTACATTTTGAGATCTATCACTTAGCCAGCTTTTAATCCATTCAATGTGTGATATGTAAGTTTTATATTGTTCTAGTGTTTTTTAAATCAAAATGCAATGTGGTGCCATGCCAAATGCCCTACAGCAGTCTAAAGTTATGACTTCACTACAGCTTAAGTTAACATAAATTATGTCGTTCAGGTGTGTGAATTAACCACCCCAAGCGACATAACTTATACTGACTTAAGCCCTGGTGTGGACAGCACTATGTTGTCGGGAGAAGTTCTCCCGCCGACATAGCTACCGCTGCTCACGGGGGCTCCATTTGACTTAGTGTGACTACACTAGAGCACGTACAGCGGCACAGCTGCCTCGGTGCAGCTAGACAACGGTACACTCTCTAGTGTAGCCATAGGCTAAGTATCTTACATCAACCCTATTACCTTTCTCAACCAAACTCATAATCTCATCAAAAAAGATATCAAATTAGTTTGACACTCTATTTTCTATAAAAACCTTCATTAAATACATTACCCTCCTTTAATTCTTTATTAATTGAGTCTCATATCTGCCACTGCCTTGTCTTGCCCAGGATGAATATCAGATTGATACACCTATAAGTACCCGGGTCATCCCATTTACTCTTTTTTAAAATATTGGCACAACATTAGCTTTCTTCCAGACATCTAGAACTTCTCCAGTGTTCTAAGACATATTGCAAATCAACATTAGCGGTCCAGCAAGCTCCTAAGAAAGGTCTTTTAAAACTGTTAGATGCAAATTATCCAGAGCTGCTAATTTTAAAATGTCTAACTTTAGTAGCTCCTGTTTAACATCTTCCTGAGATACTAGTGGAATAGAAAGTGTTATCATCATATCATATGACTACATAATTTGGGGCTTTTTTCCAAATACAGAACAGAAATACTTCTGCCATTTTTTGTATTATTATTGATAATTTCACTATTTCCATCTAATAATGAACCAATACCATTTTTAGGGTTCTTTTTGTTCCCAATATACTTTAAAACTCTTTATTTTCCTTAACTCTGCTGGCCATAGTTTTCTCCTTGTGCCCTTTGCTTCCATTATCGATTTTCTACAATTCTTAACTTTATTTATTTTATTCTGATTTATATTTATTAGTATCAACTTCCCCCTTCTTTCCCATTTGTTATACTTCTTTTATTATTTTATTTGTATAGCTGTCTTCACTTCCCCTCTAAGGCAGGTAAGTTGTTTTTTTTTAACCAATATGACCTTCTTCCTTGATTTTGGCTGTTTGAGCACCTAGTAAAATGTTCTTAAAATATTCCCAATTATCATTCACATTTTTCTGATTAAATTCTTCCTTCCAGCTGATTTGGCTCATAATTATTTTCAGCTTTGTGAAATTGGCCCTTTTAAAGCACCAAGTATATATATGACTGGAGTGGACTTTACTCTGCACATTATAGACATGTATATGATGCAGAAAGATGGGAGGAGCAAAGTAGTGTTGGTGATCAGGAAGGAGGTTACAATAGTGTGAAAAGGGAGCTTAAGTGGGAACTGGGGATGGCAGGTATATCCCCTTGTTGTTTTTTATGATTTTTGAGTCATATACCTTGGAAATTGGAAGGAGAGCTCTCCCTAGCCTGCAGGATTCCCTCACTGCTGTGACCTCATACTTTCTCCTCTAATACACCTAACCGTCTGGCCTATTTCTACAATAAATATGTTAATTTTGCTGAGGTCAGAACTATAGTTTAGCATGATAGTGAGAATTGGATGTGTGTGTGTATTGTTCGTATTTATATGTGAGAGATGGAACTCAGTTCTTTATGAGGGTGTAGAGTTTGTCAGTGACAAGGGCTAATGGGATGTGTGAGTGCTAAGATATAGCAAAGAACTAGCTTCCCTTAACTGTTTATGTCCTTGCTTTCAAGGGTTTGTGTAGGTGGATTTGGTGCTAAAGCAACCTTAACTGATGTTTAACTAAGTTTTCGTCATTGGGAGTGTGTGTGGGCACGTGTTTTGATGAATGTATGTGCATATACACATGTACACATTCCTCTGAGTGAACTGAGGCATACCACAAGCTGGGATTTCAACTTGAAACAGCTACTAGGCTATGGCTGAGCTCAATCATAAACACTGTGACATAGCTTTCACTTCAGCGAGCGTAGTGCCACATGCCATGAAAGGCTCTAACCCTTTCACCTGTTTCATATAATCATTTTCTCTTCAGTTCTCTTCTGTCATACACTGGGTGCTTGTGTGTGAGTGTGTGTGGGTATACAAGTCTTTTGCATTTATTGGACATCTTGCGTATATATCCAGCAGTTTCAGCCAATAATATTTTCATTTCTCACACAATGCTAATCTCAGTTACTGTTGTGTCCAGTAAACAAATTGGAAGTCTAGATTTCAAAGACAAAGGATGACAGACTTTTATCAAAAAACATAATGAGAGGCTCAGACATACTCATTACTATAGAGGAGTAGGGTGACCAGGTGTCCAGTTTTTGACTGGAACACCCAGTCAAAAAGGGACCCTGGCAGCTCCAATCAGCACCGCCGACCGGGCCGTTAAAGATTGTGTCAGCAGTGCTACAGAGCTAAGGCAGTCTAGTCCCTACCTGTCCTGGGGCACCGTGCTGCACCCCAGAAGCAGCCAGCAGGTCCAGCTCCTAGGCGGGGGTGGCCACAGGGCTCTGCGCATGGCCCCACCCCGAGCACCAGCACAGCACTCCCATTGGCCGGTTGCCGGCCAATGGGAGTTGGGGGCAGTGCCTGCGGTGGGCGAGAGCAGCACAGGGAGCGTCCTTCCCCCCTCCCCCGCCTACTAGCATTGGACCTGCTGACCACTTCCAGGGTGCGCACAACACGGTGTCAGCACAGGCAGGCAGCCTACCTTAGCCCCCCTGCTGTGCCACTGACCGGGAGCTGCTGGAGGTAAGCCCACACCCCAACCCCGCGCCCCAACCCCCTTCCCAAGCCCTGAGTTCCCCCCCACACCCGGAGCCCCCTCCTTCACCCCAAAGCCCTCCTCCCTGGCCCAAACCCAGAGCCCTCACCCTCTCCTGCCCCCCAACCCCATGCCCCAGCCCTGAGCCCCCCAAACCTGGAGCCCGCTCCTGCACCTCAAACCCCTCATCCCTGGCCCCACTCCAGAGCCCACACCCCCAGCCCAGAGCCCTCACACACACCCCAAATGCCAACCCCCTGCTCCAGCCCAGATCCTCCTCTCACACCCTGAACCCCTCATCCACAGCCGCACCCCAGAACCCTCACCCCCTCCTGCAACCCAACCCCCTGCCTCAACCGTCAGCCCCCTCCTGCACTCTGAATCCCTCAGCCCCACCCCAAGCCTGGAGCCCCCTCCTGCACCCGAAGTCCCTCATCCCTGGCCTCACCCCAAAGCCCTCACCCCCTCCCACATCCCAAGCCCCTGCCCCAGCGCAGTGAAAGTGAGTGAGTGCGGGGGAGAGCAAGCCACCGAGGGAGGGGGAATGTAGTGAGCAGGGGGCGGGTCCTTGGGTAAGGGGCAGGGCAGGGGCATGGCCTCAGGGAAGGGGCGGGGCTAGGCTGTTCCGTTTTGTGCCATTAGAAAATTGGCAACCCTTTAGAGGAGCCACTGACCAGCCTAACTGGGGAGGAGCTTGGAATGCCCTCTTTTTACTGTAATTGTGAATGCCACTAAGAGAACATATGGCACTTATATTCTGGCCACAAACAACTTGCTACTTGCAGATTTATTTTGGGAAACTAGACAATATTAGGGTTCAAATAAATACTTTTAAATATAGAACATGAAAGTATTTACCTTCTCTCCCTCTTTTGCATTCTGCATAGAATATACAATATATACAAATGATGCCTCCATTAGAGCCACAGTTTTTTTTTAATTTGCCTAGAGAATGTAACAAATAGATCACACCCAAAAAGTTTGCTATTTTCCTGTCATTTGTAACACAGAGAGACTTGTATATTGACAAATGTATTATTTCCCTCTTAAAGTGTTGCTTCATATAGTTTGTATTTATTGCACAAATATTTACATTTATAATACAATAGCCTCTTGATCTATGGCAGGGCTTTGTCCCATCAGAGTTGAAAGACCTCTGACAATTAGATAATTGCACTCAACAGTCTTAAATTATGCACTTTGCTTTTTTTTTTAATATAATACCAGTTTTAAAAAATGCATTTGAGTCCAGCAGCTCCCTTTGACGCCCCCGGACAGTATTTTAAGAACTCATTTGTTTGAGAGGTTTTTAATCTGGAGACATTGAAAAGTTACACCCGCTGTGATGTCGTCAATCACGCCAGGAGGAAAAATAGTGGCATGATTTGTTATCTGTTATTTCCCTTGCTGTGGTGACTGTCTCCCAGTGCCAGGTCTGTCCTTAAGGCCATCACTTATAGGGACCACTGTCTGTCAAAACCACAGCCAACTTTAAGGTCTGCCTTTGTTGGAGCAGACAAATGAGTCTGACCTTTAACAATAAAATAGGCACCTACTGAGAGAGATGAAACAGCAACTGAAATTAAGAACACCATACGGCCATTTCAAACACTCAAGAAAAGTTAGGAGTTGAACTATAACTTAATTATAAGAGTAAATGCTGATAGATGTTGTCAATAATGAAACAGACATGGTCAGAAGTATCGATTGGCAGTGGGGACTAAAACTTAGTTCATCCAGGAATCATCCTTCATTTCATTAATTATGAATAGTATCGATGGGGTTCATTAAAAATAGTGCAGAAGACATTAAATTATAGCACTTCAAGGTTTGTCGGGAGGGGGGTTAAAGTGGGATGCAAAAGTGTACGTATCATTTATGAATATTCTAGATGGGCAAAGAAAAAAATAAGAACAAACTAAACCTTTGATTTACACTAATAGCGACTTCAAAAGATCTTCAGAAAAGGGCCTCTGCCTAGCTAGTTATTGGATGTGAGGTGGTCATTGATATTTTGCAATGTTTCAAAGCACAGTCTGAACATTCCAGGCAATGCATTGTAAAGACCACAGCACAGTTTGTGGTTTGAAAGGATCTTGTAACCCAACCTGGCAAGTGGTCAGTGGAGACTATATTTTACAGAGCAACACAAATCAATCTTATTGAACACTTTCCAGGTAATATAATATTCTGCTTGTGACAATAATGAAATTAGCCTATAGATTTTGTTTAAATATTGAAATGCCATTTGAATATTTAATGAAATACTGTACTCTATAGATATGCAGATTTTTGTGGTTTTCATAAAAAAAAATTATTTTATAAACATCCTTTAAAATGATCGAGATAATAATAATAAAACAATCCCTTTCTTTGTCATGCTGTTCGTATTTAGTTAGACCAGATCATTCTAAGTGCTGAGAGCCTTCAACTTCTAGTGCGGTCAATAGGAGTCGCGGGCACTCAACAGGACTGTAGCTCTAGTTGTTAATGAGTTAACGTATTCATCACAATCCTTAAATCAGCACAAAGGCTTTTGCCTTTTAATGTTACAAGAACAAAAATGTTTTTCATCTAAATACTTTCATTTTGTATTGTTCTTATCTGATGCACGCTTTGTTTTTCATTCTTTTAGAAATGATCTATTTAGTGTCGCTGTTTTTTATTCCCAGCAGGTATTTTTATCACATTTTCTAGTGAAAAATAAAATCACACTGTTTTTCAAGAAAAGAAAATCTCCAGAGATCTGAGTTCCAATCTGAGAATTGGTTTGAGGTGAAATCTGTTCATTTTTCTCAGTGTAGCCCCTAGTATAGAGATGCACATCATAAAAAGTAACATAGAATTTCCTATAATCAAAAGCTTTTGCCAATTTAAAGACCCAACTTTTTAATAGGCCTGGAGGTTCAATTGTAATCGTACTCTAGAGTGCTTATCCTTTCAGCTTAGGGTTAAAAAGCTTTGACAAAGCACCATGGGGAAGCTTGGATTGCCCTCACCTACACTGTACCTAGCCTTGGGATGGATAAATACAGTCTCATTCTCTAATGCTACTGACTGCCTCCAGGAACACTAAATTTTAAGAGAGAAAAACATGAATCCTGTATTTCAAGAGAGGTGGAACTAAGCCATTGTTCACTCCCCTTAAAAAAGATATTCAGTGGCCAGTTCAGATTGCCCTAGGGACACCTAAAGCTGCATTAAGTACTTGTGAAAGTGAAAATCCACTGGGAACCCAATTTCAGTGTTTAAACCTCAGCATGAACAGTGGAGTTCCTAGCAGGGTTCACTTTTACATGTCTTTATAAGCAGGTTCAAAATGTACCGTATGTGCAGTAAGGATCTCCTATTCCAGCTAACCTACAGAATGATTATAAAGACATAGCCTCTTAGAAAATCACTAAAATGAAGCGGGGAGTGGTGGGGGTGGGGAGAAGCAAACATTCATTTAACTCCAGCATCACATTAGCAGCAGAAGTGGTGGTTAAGTACTGACAAGTCTATTTGGTAGGGTTTCGTGTAACTTTTTGTGTATTTTCTGTAGCACCGAGAGTATTCTTTAACACTGCATATTTTTAAATTGTAAAATGAAAAGAAATGAACACTTGCCAGAGATGCTTACGTAAATAGAGCTGACTGGAGGATGGCAATTTCATTTCATGGCAACTTTTGAGGCTGCCAAATTTGTTTTTGTTCTGTATTGGAATGAAAACAAAAGCTTTCAAATGTTTTTGTGAACATGTTATTGGGTGGAAATGTCCAGGGTTGGTCCAAAACTTGGGTGATTGGCCTGGCAGTTGGGGAACCAACTTGGGATGTAGGAGCCCCAACTTTACATAAGTTCTCTGCCTGATTCAGAGCAAAGTATTTTATCCCAGATCACAGGGAATCAGGCAGAGACTTGAACTTTGATCTCCAAAAACCTTTCATAAAGGGATGGCATCAGCTGGTGTTAAAGATAAAACCTGAAACTTTAAGTTATCCAACAGAAATTTTATCTCATGTGGTTCCTTCTATAGTCTGTCTAGTCACTCCTCTGTCCTCACACTCATGGAATCACCATGGCCCATGGCCCATGGGATTTGTCTCCAGCTGAATGATCCCTCCCCCATCAGCTGCTTCCTTGCACAAATTGGGCCAAAGGATGGATGCTTTAAATCTGCACTTCATAATAAATCCAATACAATGTTTACCCCTCAATGTAAGTGGTGGCCCACTCATTCCCAGCCTTCTGCTTGGGTCTGGGATAAGATAAGGGGTGAACCGATCCACCAGTGCTACATTGAACTCCTGCCAGAAGGCAACATTAGCAATCTCCCTTAAATTGGTCCTCCACCCTATCCTCTTCACACACACTCTCTCTCTCTCCCTCTCTCTCTCTCTCGCTGGCTATCTATGAATTGCTCTAACTTTGATAAGATAGATGTATGTCCAAAACTTGTCAGCTACTGTATCAGGGAAGTGGACAGCTGTTTGTTCCGAAACATACTAAAGAAACTGTAAGTGATCCTTTTGTGCAAGATGACAATTTTCAGAAAAACAGTAAAACTGTAGCCTTCTCTGTGTAAACATTCTGGCATGGTCCACCCTGGCTGGCTTTGTGCTCCATATCAAACCCAACTGAGGTCATATCAGGAATCACTGTTTGGGCAGCATAATGGTCCTGCTTTAGCCAGAGCAGAGGACTCTTCAGAGTCCCACATACCAACCTGTTCTTCCTTAAGTGACTTACTGGAATCTGTGTCTAATCAGACATTCAAGAAGCCCAATGCTTGCAGCAATTCATCCACAACGTACATAAGTACCCATCTTAATGGAGATGCACTAGCTTAGCTATGATCTCAGCCTGATGGCCTGTTTCTTGAACCTTAGATGACTCTGTGACTGCAGAACCATAAACTCCATGGAGGATATAGTCCTGAAAATTCAAAGAAAAGAGAGAGATTAAGAAATAATTATAACCTTAACTAACTGAGCAAATGGTAAATATTACTTTTAGATTCAAAGGTTACTGGGTCACTGGTGTCTGAATAAACCAGTAGTCACTATGGCCCTCTTTTTAATACTACTCCTACAAGAGATACCTGGAGTTTGGGCATCATCAGTGAATTGCACAGACCTGCAACCCTGCCCTAGTGCACCTTTTCGCTTTGTCTATGCTATGAATATTGCTACCCATTCTGATCACTGGTGTAGATATAATAATGTAAGTGCTAGGGTTAACCAAGCACTCGCATTTTCCATCTAACCACACAGTGAAAAATGGCTAAAATATTTTGTGATGTAGACACAACCTTTTATTGCATGACGGAGAGTAACATGAAACAGAAAACTTGCCATTACATGAAATCTTCATCCCTGGTTGAGATGTATAAACTGTCTGACAAGCATTCCCATAAATATCCTCCATATATTGCCCTTCTGTAATGTTTTTCATCCATGGATCTCAAAGTACTGTTCCAGCTATATTGTTTAAAACTACTGGCTAAAGGAGGCACACAGAGGTAAAGGCACGCTATGACAAAATCAATGGCAGAGTTGGCAATAGAAGCCTGGCATGTTTTGTCCCATGTCCAGTATACTAGAGCACAGCTGCTTTCATCCATTTGTTTCAGGTAATCCAGGAGCTTCTCCACCCTAAAAAGTAGCATCTGCATTTCTCGTGCTGTCTGTATCACTTAAAGCACTCATACTTCTAGTTAGAAAAGAGGCAAAAATACTACACTTTATTACAGGCCCAGCACAGCACATTCTTAGATTCTTTGGCCTTGTGACTACTCAGCAGTCAGAAGTCCACTGTTGTCATGAGATGTGAGGCCTGTCCAGGATGGAGTCATGTACTGAAGCCATAAGTCATGGTCTGGGATGCTGGAAGACGTGGATGATTCCTTAACATCTTGCAGATAACATTCCTCTTAGTCAAGCCAAGAAATGTCTCCATGTATGCTATGTATTTATTGTACAGACAATGTTGAGGTTTTTAAATAGTTATGTAATGTGTCTTTTTTGCCCAAGGCCCTGGTATGTTTTGGGAACTCGGCAGTCTAATTCTCTAAACTGTTATATGGGATGTTTTGCATTGTATTTTTTAAAATATTCCTCACATCTTTTCCCATGGAAAATACCTAAATAGAAAAAGACAATACTGCATCAGTTCTCAACCAGGGGTCTGAGGCCCCCTGGGGGGCTGCGAGCAGGTTTCAGGGGGTCCGCCAAGCAGGGCCAGCATTAGACTCACTGGGGCCAGGGCAGAAAACCGAAGCCCCACCACCCCAAGCCCTGCCAACCGAGCCTCAAGCTGAAGCCTGAGCAGCTTAGCTTCGCGAGGCCCCCTATGGCGTGGGGCCCTGGGCAGTTACCCTGCTTGCTACCCCTTAATGCCAGCCTGGCTTTTACATGCAGAAAAACAGTTGTTATGGCGCAGGTGGGCCATGGAACTTTTATAGCGTGTTAGTGGGGCCGCAGAAAGAAAAAGGTTGAGAACCCCTGCAATACTGTATATGTATGTAATCCCCTTGCCAGATTCTCATGGCTTTAAAAAAGCTAGGAAATGAAGGGCTTTCACACAGTGGTGTTTTCCCTGTGATCCTCAGCTTCCTGTGTTCCAGTGCATTTGTACATGATTTCAGCAGCTAAGGTTGCTACCAGCCCATCTCCACAGTTGCAGTTTGACCATTTGCAGGAAGCAAAGCAGAGGGTGTTGGTAGCCACAAGCCCTAATAAGAAAACATCGACACCTGGGTTTTTCAGCAGGATGGAGTAGCTGCCACTATTTAGAGCCATGGAGATGCTGTCAGGGAGAAGAACGGTGACTCCTGGTATGTCAGCAATTCCATGGAAGAGAAGCAAGGAGCATAGAACAACATCTGCCTGTAGCTGGGAGAGCCCCACAGTAACTGGGCAGGGCAGGCTTTTTCTCCAGCAGCAATCAGCCCTCACCAGAGAGCTTCAGGTGTCCACTTTGCTCCAGCACACCTAGACATAGCAAGGGCTGCTGTACTCCACAAGCAGCAGGACAGCTTGCCTGAGCCTACAGTGATGAGGCAGAACAAGGAAAAGCCACCAGTGCCTAGAGAGACCCCCAGAGGAGTACTACCAAAGAGCAGGAGGAGGCCCAGCAACAGGGAAGGAGCTGGTGTCCAAAGGAGCCATCTGCCAATGGAGGAGGAGCTCCAACCCAACAGCCCGGAAGAGAGCAGCAGCATTAGCTGCAGCAAAGGGGAAAGATCAAACTAACTTGAGAGAGCAGAGAGGAGCTTCTGTACTGGTGGCAGAACAGGGAGTCTTGGAGCAAGAAAGAGCTGCCTGTCGGCAGTTTGTTTTTCTTAAATTGTTCCCTAAATGTGTAGCACTCACAAGTTATATTGCACACACTGTAATAGTCTTATAGTGTAAATATTGCCAATATTTTCTACACCAGCTGGCTGAAACATCAGAACTCTCTATTTTTATCCCTCTGTCGCTACATCTGTGACTCTGCTGTAAGGTCATCACAGCTCTGGGGAGTAGGAAGTGCTTTGCTGCAAGGCTTTGAGCTCCCTCCAATACTTTCATAGAGACCTGTGTTTTCGTCAGATTTGAAGATGTACTAATAAAGTGTGCTTGATTAGATGACACCCTGATATGTGAGAGTACCCCATCCAAGAGCATTAGGGAGTTAAAAAGGGCCTTGGAGCTGCAGACCTACTTAACAATGTGAAGGCAGGTGCCCTTGATAGTTAGGATGTCTTAGAGGAGGCAAGTTCTTCATGGTGCTTCCCTCCTTTGATCCCCTCCTTCCCATTGATCTTTCCTGGAATCAGCTTTAGCCACTCTTCCCAAGGTGCTGATTTTGACTAGGTACTGAGAAAGCTGGGAGATGATGCTGTTTCTGTCTGACGTGAAGGAGGTGTAGACATCTGCATGCTGACCTGGGTTGTCTCCGAAAGGCTTTGTATAGATAATGAATAATATAGGGGAAAGGACTGAGCCTTGTTCGGTGCTGCAGATGAGGGCTTAGGAAGGTGTCCATAACCACCCGGTGGGTTCACTCTGAGAGGAAGGATCTCAGCCATTCCAGGATTCTTCCATTCACCTTTGGAGCTTTTTGTTGGCAAAACAAGAGTATTTGGTGATGAACAGTAGCTATTACTTCAGAGCTTTCCAGCAGTATGAGTATGAATGTGCTTCCCTTGTCTAGGGATAAGAGGAGGTCATCCATCAAAGCAACAAATGTTTTCCTGGGCTGAAGCCTGAGTGAGAAGGATCCAGAATTCTGGCAGCTGACAGGTGGTGTTGCAGTGTCGATTTTGCTAGATTCTCAGTTGGCTTATTTAGAAACAGGGGATCAGAAACTTGGCAGTAGCTTTCAACCTCTCTAGTGTCAAACCATGGATTCTTTAGTACTGTTTGGACTAGGGACATAGATTCCTTTAATCAAAGAAGGTGTTGACAATCTCTCATCTCTACTCTCTTTTACCATCCAGGAAAGGCAGGATGGGAAGGAGGTCAGTCACAAGTGGTAATAATTGCCTCCATGACTACTACCTGTGTAAATAGGCTGAATTCTTGGACAGAGGCTGTATTTCTGAGCCTACTTTACAAACCCATTTTCAGAGAGCCAATCGCCATGGGGAATGTGCTCTTGTTCCTTATGGAAACCATATATTCCCTACAGAAAATAGAGGATGGGGAGTACTGCTAATCTGAGATCTAGTGTTACAGGCATTACAGACCAGCCAGTACTCCTGCTTAGGCTGCCCAATAGACTGGAAGGAAGAGGTAAAAACTGACTCCGCTACCACCATGTGATATGCCAAAGCAGTATCCCCGGTGAGGCAAGTATGTGCTCTGTAATGACAGTATTTCCTTTCATTGGGCAGAAAAGGAAAAACAAGATTTAAGAGTCTGACATATTTAAGCTATATATTTCAATCTCCTTGTTCAAATATGTATTTGCACAGTGTGGTTCAGAACTATATCAGCTAATTAGAAATCTGCATTTAATTTCATACCTCAAGATTTGGAAAATGTTGCTACTCACCTTAAAAGACAAGTTTACATACAATATCTTGAGAATGGTTTGACAATAGAAGGTCAGGCATGACATGTATTTGACATCCTAAAACCTCAAACTAGTAAAACTTTGAGGTCAAGCAAAGGTAAAATCAGAATAACTCTCTCGAGATTTTTATTGTGAATGATAGGACCGCAAATAAACTTTAAGTCCCCCAGCTTCTAACATGTCTGAACTTGACTGAAAGCTAAATGGTAAAATAACCTTCACTCTTTTGGATATCTCTATCATTTGAAAATAATACATGTATAAGTTACACACGCTAAGTTATTCTTAAATAACATACAAAGTAGAAAACTGTCAGAGTTCCTTCCTTCATGAATACCCTGCATGGTTAGCATTAACCACATGGTTGTACAGTGAAAAAAGCTATAGTTGGGTTTTTTGTTTTTTTAAATCTCCAATCTACAAAGAGGGACTTTTCACTTTAAATTTTTTACTGTTGCTGCAGGTTTTTTATTTGGGCTATGTCCTTTCATGCATCATGCTATCATTCTGAATAGCAATATCTGATTCCGAATTTGGCAAATAATTCATAAATCTGGTATTTGTAATGAGCAGATTTCTTTAAAGTATTCAGAAATGCTTTATGAATGAGCGAATGTCAGTGCTTAGACATGTGTAGTATAAATATTACCTATCTAGCCTGTCACATCTAACCCAGAAAGAGACCAAGGTTTTATTTCTAATTGGGTTTTTTATTACTATCAAATAAAAAAGCTCCGTTCATAAAAAATGATTAGGGTCATTTCCCCACAAATGTCATGTTCCTGGATTGCACTTTTTTCTAGGTAAAGTGTGGCTTCTTTTTCTGCGACTATTAATGTCTTTTCCCCTTCATTTAAAGGAATTATTTTGGCCTTGCCTCTTGGGATACACAGCTTCTAAAAGGGATACAATAGAGTCAGCCAATATTATGCAGGTAGTTCAAACATGGGAAATTTTTGAAGACATCACAAAGCATTAGGCTGCACTTGATAATGCAACAAGAAGTTTCACATGGTAAAGAATATTCTTGTAAGTGCATATATATGCATTTCACAAATAGATGCATCACATAAATATTATTGATCCTCTTCTTAAAGGATTATACACATGTATTATGTGATTTACAATGTTTTAAGGAAATGTTTCATTGACTCTTATTCTGAGGGGCTCCTGGGCCTTTTATTCACCTGTAAGGAAGGTCTGTGATGTGCTGGCCAATCCTGATGATAGTCAAGCATTTGCCTGGGGACCCACTGCATCTCCAGAAGGGGCCAGGGAGTTCATCCAATATGATCTCTTCCACTGGTTCCTCTGCCATGTCTACACATGGACTGTGGAGATTATGCAGTAACCAAAGAGGAGTAATCTGTGGGGACTCGACGTGGGGTCCTGAGAGCAAGGAACTCAGTCAAGGCACTCTAACCCCAGTAAAGCTAAATGGAGGGGAGAGAGGGTCATATGCAGCTCCGCTGTATTCTTCTCCTACCCCAAATGCCCTGGAGTGTTGGGGCTCTTTATTTTTGGGAGGGGGGAGGTAGTAGGTCCCCATATCCAGCTGCTCAACTGGTGTACCTAGAGGCAGTGAGATTCAGTGGCTAGGTCACTGAATGAGGTTCAGCAGCCCTGGTTTCTATTCCTGGCTCTGTCACTGATCTGCTGGGGGACCTTGGGTGAGTCACTGACCTCTGCTGGCCTTTCCAATGTTTTTCTGTCATCAGTTTAGATTGTAAACTCTTTGGGGGCAAGACTGGCTCTTCTGCCACTGTATGAGTTTGTTCAGTGCTCAGTACCTTGGGACCCAATCTGGTACTACTGTAATACACATAATGTATTATAATTATAATAATAATTACCTCAGAAATATTGCACCTCTGCACTGATTGTCCCCTTGCTATGTCCTTGGCTCAGCTCCTTGGCTATCAATCATCTGAAGAGACCGCTAAGCAAATATGTCAAAGAGGGGCACTTCCTTCTCCTCAGTGTCAGCTCTCAGATAAACCAAAGACTATGGTGGTTGGGGAAATAGTTTTGGACTCCAGAGAAAGAGGACAAGGCTGGGAGTCATGGTTGCTACTCAGGGAGAGCCTCTCTTCACAGGACTGAAGCAGTGGGCAGGCCAGAGTATGCTCCTGGATCAGGATTTGCTAGTCTGTAGTGACTGCCTTTTTATGTCATCCGTAGAATGGTGTCTCTAGATATGACTTCACAAGTAGGACAGGAAGATTAACCTTCCTGCCTGCTTCAAAACACAGCTCTGTTAGGTGGTATCCAAATGATACATCGCCACTACAGATTATCATTAATATACTTTTATTATAGGTGTAATCTGTGAATTGCTGGTGGATTTCACAATGAGAAAATTTAAAGTAATGAATTTTGGATCTCAGTAGCCGTAAACAGCTGTGCAGGGAGGGATTTGAAGTTTGAATGGGGACTGGTTGGAGTTAGGCCCTACTTGGCCAGGGAAGGAAGGAGAGAGACTGATGGAGGGGAGAAGAAAAGGTGGGTGGGGACAGTGTCCACTATGATAGAGCAGAAGGGGAGGAAAAGTTGCTGGGGAGAGACGGCAGAATAGTTGGAGTTGGGGCTTGTAGTATGTGTGATGGGCAGAGAGAGTGAGAGGTAAGAGTTATTGAGTAACAGGGAAGCAGAGGGGAGAAACTGCATGGACAGGTTAGGTCAAGGTGGCTCAAGAGTTCTGGGAACACTCAAACTCAGAAGCAAAACGTCATTGCAATCTGTGGTACAGTGTACTTGCTCATTTAATTAAGTCTCTCTATGTAAAGAGCTGTTCAGATGAGTGGTGGTTTCCAAACTTCTTAGAATGCTGTTGCATCTCTTTGGAATTTTTGTTAAATAAAAGTTAATATTTTGTCAAAGAATTTCTAGTGGGGGTTTTATGGTTCTTCTGTACACAAAAGAGAATATTTTGGTTTGGATCAGTTAGAAGCTTTTCAGTTTGTTCTGAGAAGTATTGCATTGAGTAAGATACATGAGAAAAATCAGCACATCTAGAAGAAAACTGTTGAAATAGCAGCGTTTGGTAAAAATGAGAAAAACTTTCCTTATGACTTTCTACTGCAGAAAAACATACGGAAGTACCTGTGACTATAGTTAGGAGAAAAGCTTACCGATTAATGACCAAGACCACAGAAACTGAACAAAAAACTTAATGTTTTGAGAAGATACTATGTTCTTAGATTCATAGATTCCAAAGACAGAAGGAATTATTGTGATAATCTAGTTTGACCTCTTTATAACACAGGACAATTAGAACTTTCCCAAAATAATTCCTAGAACAGATCTTTTAGAACAACATCCAATCTTGACTTAAAAATGGTCAGTGATGTAGAATCCACCATGACCCTTGGCAAGTTGTTCCAATGGTTAATTATGTACCCTGTTAAAAATGTACACCTTATTTCCAATCTGAATTTGTTTAGCTTCCAGCCATTGGATTGTTTCATACTTTTCTCTGAGTGAAGAGCCCAGTATTAAATATTTGTTCCCGATGTAGGTACTACAGATCATCCCTGTACCTTGTCTTGGTGAAGCTAAATAGATTGAGCTCCTTGAGTATCACTATAAGACATGTTCTCTCATCCTTTAATCAGTCTTGTGGCTCTTCTCTGAACTCTCTCCAATTTATCAACATCCTTTTTGAATTGTGGAGACCAGTACTGGACACAATATTCCAGCAGTTATCCCACCAGTGCCAAATACAGAATTAAAATAACCTCTCTGCTCCTGCTCAAGATTCCCCTGTGTTAGCATCCAAGGATTGCATTAGCCTTTTGACCACAGTTTTGCACTTGGAGCCATGTTCAGCTGATTATCAACCACAACCCACAAATCTTTTTCAGTGTCGCTGCTTCCCAGGATAGAGTCCTCCATCTTGTAACTATGGCCTACATTTTTTGTTCCTAGAGATATACATTTACATTTAGCCATATTAAAACAAAAATTGTTTGCCTGAGCCCACCTTGCCAACCGATCCAGAACGCTCTCTATTGGTGACCTGTTATTTTCATTATTGATCACTGCCCCAATTTTTGTGTCCTATGCAATCTTTATCAGTGAAGATTTTATGTTCCCTTCCAGGTCTCTGATAAAAATTTTAAGTAGCACAGGGCCAAAAATCAATCCCTGCAGGACCCCACTAGTACACCCATTTAATGATGAGTCCCTCTTTACAATTACGTTTTGAGACCTATCAGTTATCCAGCATTTAAGCCATTTAATGTGTGCCATTATATTCTAGTTTTTAAATCAAATCATCATGTGGTACCAAGTTAAATGCCTTACATCCAAGTGTATTACATCAACTCTAATACATGTGTAATCTCATCAAAAAAGATATCAAGTTAAGACAAAATCTATTTTCCATAAACCCATGTTGATTGGCATTAATTATATTACCATCCTTTAATTCTTTAGGAATTTAATTCTGTATCAGCCACTCCCTTTTCTTCCCTTGGATTGTTGTTAGACTGGCAAGTCTAAAATTCACCAGGTCATTCTGTTTACCCTTTGTAAATATTAGCAGAACATTAGCTTTCTTCCAGTCTTCTGTAACTTCCCTGATGTTCCATGACTTATTGAAAATCAACATTAATGATTCAATGAGCTCCTCCTCCAACTCTTTTAAAACTCTTGGATCCAAATTATCCAGACCTGGTGATTTAAAAATGTGTAATTTTAGTAGCATCTATTTAACATCCTCCTGAGTTAGGGGAATGGAAAGAGTGTGACCATATATGACTAAATCATCTGTGTTTTTCCAAATACAGAACAAAAATATCCTATTGAACATTTCTGCTTTTTCTGCATTAGTATTGATATTTGTATTATTTTCTTCCAGTAATAGACTAATACCATTTATAAGGTTTTTTTGTTCCTAATATACTGTCTTTAACTCTGCTAGCCATATAGTTCATCTTGTATCCTTTTGCTTCCCTTATGAATTTTCTACAATTCCTAACTTCTGATTTATATTCATTACTATCAAATTCCCCTTTCTTCTATTTGCTATGTTATTGTATATTATTTTTTATAGCTGCTTTCACTTACCTTTACCTTCACTTCCCTTCTAAATCAGTCAATTTTTTAACCAATACACCTTTCTTCCTGGATTGTGGCATTTGGGGCATCTAGTATAGTATTCTTAAGCAATTTCCAATTATCATTCACATTTTTATGATTAAATTTTTCTTCCTAGTTGATTTGGCTCAAAATTTGTTTTAGCTTTGTAAAATTGAAATTGTTCCCAAAACAAATACTTTCGCAGAATGATAAAAACAAAACTAATTAATTCAGCTAGAAGGGGTAAACCTATCTGAGTACATGGCAGCTCTGAAGAAGTTGGCAGGAATGTATTTTAAAATATATCCACTAAAAGAACAGCAATGGCGCCACACCAGTTGAATTCTTTGCCACATGCAATAAGTATGAGTTCATGCTTTAGAACAAGTGTGAGGCACACCTCTTTGCAAATGCCTTCCTTTAGTCGACAGTGACTAAACTGTAAATCTGCTTTCCCCTAGATATGTCCTTCCTAGGAATTTTCTTGGAATAAGACACGGGAGGAGCAGAGAAGTTGGTGTTTGGTGCAGAGGTGCCAGAGTGATGGTGCTCTGGAAATAGAAAGATAGCAATCCATCGAATAATACACTAGTTTTATTTTCTGTGTGGCTGCTGGGTTCCCAGACTCCATATGAGATTCATTGGATCACTTCCAGATTCCCAGGCCCAGTACAGGATTCCTTGAAGGGGCGTGGGAGCAAGTGTATTTGAATTTGGATTTAAGATTGAAACAAGGCATTTTAATCAGATTAAGAAATCACTGGCATGTCTACAAATGTATTGGTACACTGGGGACTCAACTTACAGCTACTGTGAGCATGTGATAACTCACGTGTAGGAAGAGGTGGTCTAGTCAGATCACATCAAATGCTAAACAGGACCCCAGAAATCAGGCATCCAAAATTAGTGACCACACTCAAAAATTTGATATTGTGCACGCTTCCCAACTTAGTCAAGGGAAAATGAGGAGTGAGTTCAACTGGTTTGAATTATTCTACTGCTGTTCTTCTCTTACTTTCTTAGCCACATGTATATTCAGTATGTATCAGTGAGTGACATGTTTAAAAGGTGAAGATTCTGAATTGATTTGGAAGCTGAATTTGTTATTTTGAGAAACTGAACTGTGCAAATATCCTCCACTGATGTCCTCAAATTCTCCAGTTGATGCAATGTGCATTAGAAAAAATGGAGGTTGCCTAATGATGGATCACAAAGTTGCCTTAATTATTTCCTTTTTCTCTTGAACCTTATAACATCTCCACTGCATTGACAAGTTCTGTATTATCAGATTAAAACCAGGATTTTCTGTGTAACTCATAGATTGTCAGTGTTAACAGAAGAGTTTTCAAAATTTCCAGACTCATATTTTCTGTGTGGCTGCTGGGTTCCCAGACTCATATGAGCGTCGTTGTATCACTTCTAAATTCCCAGTCGCAGAACCGGTTTCCTTGTGTAACAATTCAGATCACAGACTAAATAGGATCCTCTAACACCTCTGCTAGAATCCTGTTTCTTTTCACTTTTCTTATACCTTCTCCTTCTTTAAGTCCCCCAATGTGCCTCTTCATATGTTGCTGCTCCCCAAAAATCTCTATCCTGAAATCTCATAATTGTTCTACAAGTATTTCAACATGTGTGGTTGATATATTACAATAAAATATGATCTTATGATTGTATATATGGGCAGAAATACCATGAGAACAGCTGATCTCATGAGATTTCAGCCAGTATCTGAACCAAAACTGAAAATGGTTTGGGTTATGACCCAGAACTAAAGTCATAGTGCTGGTTAGGATTCAGGTGCTCTAAATCTGAACTCCTCTGTCTATACCAGAATTTGGGAAGGAGACGAGAGAATTTGAGCATATGATTTTTTTCTCAACCCTGGTTTCTATAGTTATGTATATTTCATGGTTATGTCATCTCACACATGTACACATATGCACATGCTCCCACTTTTATGTTTTTGTACATGTGAGTGAGCTGTATATATGTATTTATATATTAATATATTGCACAATGAAACTCACTGGTCCTTTCATTGAGATGAAAGTACTCTTTTTTGGGGGGGGAGAGAGTGAAGGAAGTAGAGGGTCAGAGCTGATCTCTTTATTTTTTCTCCCTGCAATCCTCTGTTTTTTCCTAACTTCTCTTGCCACAATGGAGACTGATACTCCACTGGTGTTCCTTTATGAAGCAAAAGCAAAATATTTGTACCTGTTGAAAATCAAATGCCTTTGATCAAAGAAATAAAAAGATACAGGGCAGAGTACAGTTCTCTTATGCAGAGTACAATTTGGAAATGGAATAGACCCAAATACTGAATTATTTTTTCTTTATTTACCCTTGAATTCTACTTTGTATTTCACATTCTTATTGTTCAACTGAACCTGAACAATTTGTATTTCTTGGATTTGTTTGTGTCCCTCCTTTACTTTGTATTAAACTATTGGATACTGCTTTGAAAATGAATTTGGAGAAAACATAGTATTTTGACAGTAATATGTTGTTAATTCCATTATCACATAGGATATCCTACGTAACACTGCTTCTTCTGAGGGTGCTGTTATAATTAGTGCAATCATTCTGTAACCTGGTCTTTTGTAGCAATAATGCTGATTTTCAAGTAGTCCACCTCTTGTTTTCTTTGTGTAAAACTTTTCACAGCAAATCTCAGCATGGTTTCAAAAATGCATCTATCTTATTCTTTATTTTATAATGCAACCTTGAAATGAGAAGTTAATTTCAATCACAAACTTGACCTTTAATGCTGTTGAGCCTTATCTTTTCTCATACTTTTTCTCTAACCTTCGAAGACACAAAGACATCTAACACCCATACAGAGCGTTAAATCCTAAATATTTTCTAAGCAGCTATGATCTACTTGCCACATCAGAGTTGTAAATTAAGGTTTCATGTGTTGCAGAAACCAGCCTTCCATATCACAGTTTTCTTCCCTGAATGAGGCAAGAGTCAGTCAGTAAATATATGTGGTCAACCTCAGAGGGAGCTCACATGTATTTTTAACTGCCTTCAATTGTTAATGTATTCCTCAAATGAGATGCATCACCTTGAAGAATGACTTTTTGCCCTCTGGGAATACACCAAACAAGTATTTCATTCACTATGATAATCAGTTCTACCTCCAGCAACATATGACACCCAAATTTAATAGGCACTAGTGATTAGGTTTTAAGACAGAGTCATCACAGTCCACTGTAAATAATAATAATAATAATAATAATACTACAATGGAAAAAAACAGGGAAAAAAACCCTATGTTTGTTTTTAGGAATCATTATTAAAAACAATGGAAATATCAACATTCTTAAATATGGTTAATAAATATTATGCTTCTCATTAGAGATATAAAAAAAGATAGTAACATTTCTTTTTATGCTTTGAGAGATTTCCTTGGACATAAATAAGAGCTGTCATTTAAGTTTTTCCCCTTAAGGTGATTGCATGATCTTGAAGGGGGGGGGAAGGGTTTATAGACCAAATATGTTTTTTTAGAAAGCCTTTAAAAATCCTTTAAGATTGATATAATGAGAAAGGGCTAATTTTTCTCTCTTGCTCTTTGTGTCATATTTCCAATGTCAAAATTATCTAGGGTCTTTCTCAAAGTTTAACTTTTATCATAAGCAAAGAGAATATTATAGAACATTATGGAAAATAAAAAATCAGCCCTTAAATCAGCAGCTTAGGTGGTGAGCAGTAAATGATACAGTGGTTCCACTTTCTTGGAACTGAGAAGCAGGAGAAAATGAAGAAAGATGCTGCTGACAGGGTGAGGATGATGGGAGCAAGCTAGCATTATGAATGATATGTTAAGTGATTGGCTCAGATGGAATCATGGGATTGCTGCCTTTTGCAGATGCTGATTTTCATCTATATTGTTTGCCTCTTTCTCAGAAAGGCCTAACATATGCAGAATGTGTGTGCATGCGCATGAGCTATATATACAGCCACAGATATATATTTACATTATACTGTATATATTTATATATGCTCAGAAGTCACCTTATGCCTTTTAATGCCTTTACACTTTATCTATACAGCTAATCAACATAGTTCACTGTTCATAAACCAAAAAACTATTTTCAATAAGAATTAGTGTCTTGCTTTCCTTACTATGAGAAGTATAGTTTTTCTTTTCATTTGCGTAGAGCACTAGAGGGGAAAATAATGTTTTTAACTAATTACTAATTCAGCTATGTATATTCTAGTCTACAAAAATACATATGTAAAAGGAATAGCATCTTTTACTTGATAGCAATGTGTTTTATAATAGCAAAACTAATAGTGAGGTCCTGTTACATTTTTCTTTGATGTCCTTTATGCTGCATACCGTGCATTCTGTTTTCAAACTATCAGGCATTACTGGGTTCATTTGGTCTGCCTGCTTTTTTGTGCAGATAAAGAGAAAGTCAGACAAAATGATGCTTAACACTGATGAGATATATCAGAAACACATGCATGCAATTAAACATAATACTCATATTGAAGGGTTCTTTTACCAAGATTATCCTTGGCAGCATTCTTCAGTCGTAAACAATGACTAACTCAGAGCTTCATCTCTGAGGATTAACTCTTCAGTACCCTGTTTACTTATTTAGAACCCGATCCTGTATTCCTTAGACATTCAGTAGTCATGAGTGAAATCAGTGCAAATGTTTGGTGGGTAAGGAAAAAACAATTGGGCCTCATATTAGTGTAATGATTTACACCTCAAACTTTTTTTTCCTGAAAACTTCTGATCTACAATAAATCCAAGTCTCTACTCATAGAATTATTTATTAAAACGATATTACTATTGAAAATAATATTAACATATAGTTTATAGAACTGCTGCATTAGTCAAAATGTATATTTATATACATCTAAACTCTCATTTATTTTAAATATTAATAATTTTACAGCAAATGCATAATATGGACAATGATGATTAGCATGCTAAGATACAAAATAGTGTTATTTAAGAGGGTTTAATAAATATGGTAAATCAGTACATGTAAAAGCACTTCAAATAACTGTTCAATTTAAATTTACTTAGTTTAAAACTTCACTCTCCAGATCAGGTCATTGTTTATGTAACTAATTTCTTGCTGGAATGTTATCTTTCCACTGAACATTTACCAATGGCTTGTGGGGAAAAATAATGAATTCCTTTTTCAGAGCAATAAAAATTGATAATTAAACTAATGAAGTAATTTTTTAGGCTGGACATAGAATTGACCCAGGTGCTCATTATTAAAACTTTTTAATATATTTTTTGCAGAAAGAGAAAATGAACATCAGTGGACCAATATAATTAGCATGCCTTCTAAACAGATGATATAGTTATATACTTGTTAGTATTAGGGGAACTCACAAATTTCATTTACCAAGATACAGCCCAGCAGGCATTTTCTAGTGCAAAGGGCGCCTGTGAATCCCCAGTATACCACTCAGATCACCCCCTGAGGGGAAACTCAACTTGCATTCAAATCAAACGCTTTCCTATCAAATGCTCTACTAATGGCTTTCCTATGAGACCCAAGCCTGTCAGTCACACACTACCTATTTAGACATGTTAAAACAGAATTTGTTGTTTATTTGTATTTCATTGAAGTGAGTCTGGTTTCTCATATTGAATTTGTATCCAAACCCCAGGTTGTCAATACTACTTAGCTTCTGTTTGTTGTGTTTTTCTCTGCATGTAATCCTAGGGAAAAAAATGGTGTAATTCATGCCAATTCCAACTCTTGTATAAATTTGTAAGCAGCATATTAACTAACTGTGTAACATAACTGACTCTAGTGTCAGAGGGTAAGGAGAACATTTTGGTTATTAAAAGCTGTTTTATCAAAATCAGTGATGCCATTGCTAAGCTAAGATCCTCATAAGGAAACACTAAAACAAAAAACCATGACCAAAAGAAGAGGAAGCGGAGAAAGAACCTTTATCTTAATATTTGTTTCTATATTAAAATAAGTCTAATTTCTTTGGCTGAAAATACAGTGACTTGTCAGTAAATATTATATCTTGTTGTAATTTTCCGTGAAAATTATTGCTTAAATGCCGTCTGTTAGAAATCTCTAAGTTAGTTTACTTGTGCTTAAAAGCAAATCTGTGCATTAAACATTCCATAAAAACAAGAACTAAGTGTTATGTTTGATATGCACTTCAAAAGCCTAAAAGGCCAAAGAAAGCCCTTCCTTAATTATTGAAGAAGTGTCTGTAAAGGAAACATGAGCAAATAGCATTCATGCTTTCATCCCCAGTAACCTTTTATTGTCCTTTTCTTCAGATGGCCAAGTCAGTATATTTAATAAAGGGAGCAGCAACCATCAAAGAAGGCAGGGGTCTAATAAATGGTCCTGATTAAAGGCCCTGACAGGGTATGAACTTTGCATAAATTTTCTTATGGTGTCAGGCTAGGATACTGATTGAAAACCCATTAACATAATCACACATTTAGAGGAAATGCTGTAATGTATCAAAAACATTTCCCTTCGTGTAATAATTTTAAGGACATTAAAATGCAAATGATAATAAGGAGCTGTGTTTTAGTGATGTTCTGAAAGCCTGATTATTCAAATATTTAGTATGAAATATGGAAGCTTCTTAAACTAATGCATCTACATGATTTCAAAGATTTAGGCTACACTTGTACTTGACAGACTTTTATACCAGTACAGACAATTTCCTGTTCATTTTAGACTTGCAAAATCCAGCAAGAAAATATAGTTTAAATGGTTGTGCAAAGTACTAATATCTTTTTAACCCCTTCTATTTTAAAAAAATTAAGAGTGTGTGTTGAAACCAACTAGCTAGCTATGCTATTTTATTATATGTTAAATTGTGAAAGTCCATTTTTGGTTTGGTTTGCATTTTTGAAACCGTATGAAGAATTTAAAGTATGCTATTTCCTGCTTCTATTAAAATACGTGTTTAAAACACCAGATTTGCCATTGAATCACAGCAGTGATATTCTTTAATGCTAATTTTTGACAGTAAAAGAAACACTGTCCTCCCACACACAAATAGCCATAATTATGTAAAGAATGACTGCTTCAGACTGATGACTTTCAATATGCTTGAGTCTAGCATACTGGTATAAGAGGCCAGAAAGGTCAACAGTAATTCATAACTGCTATAAAATTGTGTAGCATCCCAGGGCTTCTGGAGGATGCTGACATTATCATGCTTCTTCTGGTGGTTTGTATATGTAAATTTGTGATAGGAAGTGCACTGCTTTTGCCGTATCGCATGCAGAGCATCAATCAGGCAGTAGAATACATCAGAGTATTTTCATTATGCCTAGTTATTTACTGCATCAGAAGAAATTACCCTGGCAAGCCAAACAGCCTTCTCTGGCTAGCATGATATGACCAACCAGGTTTCAGCTCAGGAGTCTTGTAAACATTACAGGATTAATCTCACAATCACAATCATCAATCTTTCCTAGTCCTGCCTGGGTGCAACTGCAGAGATTGGTAACCAGGCAATGTAGATTTAAATTTAACCCTGAACATCGAGAACGATATGTCAGATCTGTGCTCCATATTACAAAACACTGATATTTTTTTACTCCAGCTCTT
Source organism: Chelydra serpentina (assembly GCA_037349315.1). Classification (NCBI taxonomy): domain Eukaryota; kingdom Metazoa; phylum Chordata; order Testudines; family Chelydridae; genus Chelydra; species Chelydra serpentina. Next base: position 86,273,032 of record JBAIAC010000002.1, read on the forward strand.
GTACAAAATGATGAAAAACAAAAATTTGCACTTCAAAATCACGTCTAATTTTTCATGCTTGTTTTAGAGACATGACTAGGAAATGAAAAATATCCTAATAAATATACATTTTATAATATCAAACTCGAATGGTGAAATGATGGCCTGGGATCTTATAGAGAAAAAGATTCCTAAATATAATGGATGTCCCAGAGACAACTAACAGTGCACTGAAGCGTGGAGTGGGATATTCAGGTTCGGGACCAGACTTGGGCCCTTTGGCACTGAGCCACTAGAGGTTAGGGCACTGTGAGGGTAATGTACTTAGCCTCTAACAAATGGAGCATTAAATACATCATGCTGACTCATAGGTGGCACTGGCATTGATTGCTGAAACAACTACTTGCTTGCCCGCTTGCCAAAAGAAGAAAAAAGGCTCTGGCTACACCTACTTACTCTATGTAGAAAAGGAGACGGAAAGAATTCAATAGGAAATGCAGGCTGTCTCTATGAATGTTTCATCATTTTATGTACAGTATATAACCAAAATGCAAAAGAAACCTGCATTCATTTTTGAAAGTCAAGTGGAAACAGCAGTGATAATGATCATTTTTCAATAGTCAAGAAACAATGAATATATAATGAGCAGATCATGTATAGAGACTACGTGGCAGTTTAATTTGAACTCTGATCTTTATTTTTTTCCTTCTGTCCAAAACACGTTCAGTGGCATACATACTATACATCTCTCTCCCCCCTCCTCACCTCCTTATAGAACAGCAACAGAGATTTTTCAAAAGCATAGGCTTGCAGAAAATATCCATTGCATAAGATTTTGTGCCTTTCTTTTGATTTAATCAGGACTACAGACATTTAACTGCCTGTTATGAATGTGTGTGCTCTCTTTGTGATATATTCCTACTCAACAATAGAGCCAGCCAATAGCATCTAAATAATCTCTGTACAAAATACAATGAACATATAAATGTATCTTATAAAAAATGGGAAAAAACATGGACCCATATCCTTAGCTAATGTAAATTGGCATACCTCCATTGACTTCAAAGGAGCAACGCTGATTTACACTAGCTGAAGATCTGGCTTCTAGTGTGCAAAATATGTTGTTTTAATCAAAGGAATTCTTGCTTACCCAGGCGCTGTGGTGACTGAACAGTTAAAGGAAAAGAGGACAGGTATATTGGAGTGAATGCTTACTCTATTAGTTCACACCACTCAGTCTCCTCCTCCTCCATTTCTCTCTTTCTCCCCCTTTTTTTTTTTGGCCAATTCAAAAATAGCTGCTAGCCTGATATCATAGTTACGTTACTGTATGTAGTTACACATGGTTCCCCTTCAGGGGCCCTGTTCACCCCACAATGTACATAGTCTTTTGGGGCATGTAAACCAAATGTGAACCAGGTCAACTTATTATGCAGATCAGCTCTTGCACATGAAGGGAAAAATTCACATGCTTCACACACAGGAATTGCAAAGCTTTTTAAGAGCTGAAAAAGCTCATTTACATAAATTCCCCGTCTCTAAACCCCATGGCTCCTATTCCTGGTTCCCGTCTGCTGGTGCCATCGGGGGAATGGGACTTACAACAGACCTGGAGATATAGTAACACCTTGTGTGCCTGGGAAGAGGCAGGGAGAAGGATATCAAAGTCCCTTTTCCCCAAGCACACCTGCCATTGGGGTATGGCAGCCTTTCCTACCCAGAAGCCCCCCAATGGGTAACTGTGTGAGTTCCAGCCTTTGATCACATATCTGTACATGCCGAGGTGTTGCCATCTCCACTGTCATTCAGGGTGCCCTGTAAAGATGGGGAGGCTCCATTCTCCTGCCAAATTTCCATTAAAGAAGGGATCATTTTCAGCCTGATAGTTCTTCCCCTCTTCCACATGGTAATCTCCTTGTTCGGTGTTAGAAGAAAACAACTCTTTCTGTGATTCTTTGCCATTGACATATGACATGGAGTAAGACGTTGGCTCAATGCAAACCACCACAAGAAAAGAAAAAATCAAAATTCAGCCCTCCACAAGGATTTCCATTTGATAAACCCCTGGCAGGGCATGAGTGGTAGGAGCACTTCACCACTCCAAACTGCATTGAAGCTTAACATAGAAAGCAGTGTGGTACATATCAGCTCATTAATTTGGGGAGCAATAATGTCATGCTAGTGACAGGCTACAAATCACTCATACTGTTTATACACAGTAAAGACCTATACACAGTGTCCTTTCAATGCCAGAGACTGCTCAGGTGTTTGATCAATTTGAACCTATTGCACAGATACACTACAGAAATTCCCTGTGGTAGATGATATTTGACTGAAGACCCCTATTGACCATGCAGATTTTTCAGACACTCAGGATGATATTGAAATGTGCATGGGTACCACTTTGTCTGGGATACCATCCTCATTATGACTGACTGAAATAGCTAGTTGTGGTAATACACAACTGCAGACTCAACCCAAGTGTATAAGATATGGTTGACTTATTTACTTATTCTTCTCAAGGTGACTTCTATCCAATGAAAAAAAAGAGCTCTCTAAAGCTGAAGGTTCTGATACATATGACAATTATCTTGTAGTCCCATGGTCCTTGCATGTGGATACATGAAATCATTACAATCTCACAAAATTCTATGAGTTACCCTGAACATAAGAACATAGGAATGGCCAAACTGGGTCAGACCAATGGTCCATCTAGCCCAGTATCCTGTCCTCTGACAGTGGCCAATGCCAGGTGTTGAAGAGGGAATGAACAGAACAGGTAATCATCAAGTGATCCATTCCCTGTTTCCCAGTCCCAGCTTCTGGCAAACACAGGCTAGGGACCCTACAGAGTATGGTTTTGCATCCTTTCCCATCCTGGTTAATAGCCATTTATGGACCTATCCTCCATCAACTTATCTAGTTCTTTTTGAACCCTATTATAGTCCTGGCTTTTACAACATCTTCTGGCAAAGAGTTCCACAGGTTGTGGGTGTGGTGACTCAGACCTAAATCCAGTACTCAGTACTGGAAGAAACAGGCATCCTTTCAGTTAATTCCAAACCCACTTGAAGTATCATATGTCCCTGATAGCAATGTTCCCAAACTACAATCAAAAGGGTAATAATCCTAAAGACCTAGTGGAAGACCAGCCTTATTGACCTAAACCTATTGAACAAAACCCTTCTCCAGGCCTATTTCTGACTTCCATTACAGCCTGTTAGGCTATGTCTACACTACCGCAGTAAGTCGACCTACACTACGCAACTTCAGCTACATGAATAATGTAGCTGGAGTCGATGTACCTTAGGTTGAGATACCATGGGGTCTACACCATGGGGGGGTCGATGGGAGAAACTCTCCCGTTGACCTACCTTACTCTTCTCATTGGGGCTACAGTACAGAGGTTGACTAGAGAGCGATCTGCTGTCGATTTGGCAGGTCTTCACTAGACCCGCTAAATCGACCACTGGTGGATCGATCTCAGAGTGTCAATCCCGGCTGTAGTGTAGATGTAGCCTTGCACTATCCAAAATGCTTCCACAAAATTATCCACTTTTCTCACTGCTCAGAACTTTCCTCATTCGTTTTTAAATCTGACTTCTTCTTATTTCTTGCATTATATTCAAACAGCTTGTTTTTACTGTCATGACTCAATTCCAGTTACCTTTCTGCTCTTGCAGAAGTTTAGGACCCTATGAATCTAACTTAGGTTGTTATATAGTGCCGATCCTCATTAGTATGTAAGAGATCAGCACCTCCCAAGGTTAGAGTGTGCAGCACTTCCCAGGCTCTTTGTAACCTGTTTAGATTATAAGGCGTCTGAGGAAAGTCTTCATACCTGTCTAAAGATCCATTCGTTTGCATTTTGTAAATAAATTGTAATAATATATTAATACAAAAGTGTAACACATTTTTACCTATTATCAGCTTTACAACAGTCAGATTCATTCATCTGGGAACTTAATTAGTAAAACAATTTTAGCTGGAGTTTGGGCTTGTCCACCAATAGAAACAAAATGAAAGACCCTCACCAAGCTGGGCCTAGGCACTGGCAGAGTCTGCAAATGCCAAAGTGCCCCTGTATGCATGAATCTGTTACTGGAAGTGGTGCCACTGCCAGAAGCTGGCTAGAGCTCCCCACCCCAGTAACACCCAGGAGCAGAGATTAGAGCTAGAGTGGCAAACTGGCAAATAAGGCAGATTGTTGATGATCCCAAGGAGCTGCTATATGACCTCAGGGCAGCCCTGGTATCTCAGGCCTCTCAAACTGCCAAGCCCAAATATAGAATACAGGGTGGAAGAAGCCACTTCCAGTGATAGTACAGAAAGCTTATAACAGTGTAACTTAATAGAGTTAATATTTCCTATATCCTCAATTTCATATGTCTGTATTTTGAATATAAATATTTTACAACAATAAAAGACCAATTTCGGAATCTGCTGATCCTGACAAGAAGCTGACAATTTTGGCTCACAACACAACCTCCCTCTTCTCTAAATACGAAATCTTTGCCTCTGAGTGTTCAGAAAATGTGTTAACTTTTTTAAAAAATTCAAAATCCAAGAAAATGATTTTGATTAGAAGCAATTATTTATATTGGCATTAAAACCTAGGAATGTGTGTTTATTTTAACTTGCATTTTCCTCTCAACATTGCCAAGAGTACCAAAGTATGCTTATACTGCAGCAGCAGATATGTACAGTACACTCTTAAAGCTAGGTAAAATATGGATCCTGTGAGTCAGGTATTTCCTAGCTATGTAGAAAAAGTATACAACTGAATATTATAACAAAATGTATGTAAAACGCTACAGAGAAAGTTTAACTGCTTTTGGTATCATTTACTCCCCCTGCCCTGCCCTGCTCCCCTCCCCCACTTCTGTGCCTGCTTAAATTAAAGAAAATGAGGCGACTCCTTGGAGGAGCATGAAGGGTTGAGTGCCCCTTCAGCAGCTGGCCTGGGGCGGGAGCAGAAGGGGTAGGGCCAGAGCCTCTTCCAGCCGTGCTGCCTCAGACGCTGCCCAGTGCAGCGCAGCACTTGACTGGGAGAGCGACAGAAACCAAGCCTGGGCAGGGAGCGGGCTGCTGCTGCCACCTCTCCTCAGCCAGGCTCTCTCGCAACCAGCTGCTGCTGCACATAGAGCATGCTGGGGGCAGGTGGGGGGGCTCTGACTAACTCAGCCGCTGTCCTGGAAGCCAAGTCGGGCGGGAGGCAGTCCACCACCGCTGCAGCCGGGCGCCCTCCCAGGCAGCGGGAGGACAGAGCCACACACACACAAACAGGTAATGTGGGGCGGGGAGAGCACAGGGGCCCCAGGCTGGGGGCAGGGAGGAGACACATTCGGAGATCATGTGTCCTCCCCTTTAACTGGTGACCCCCCAGTATGGAGGGGCACCAGTCACTCACATCCCTTGTACAAGCCCCATCCCCAGTCCCATCCTGTTGTTAGCTCTCACTTTGCCATTTCTCCCCCTTTACTCTTGCTCAGCACAGCACTATGCAGGACCCTTCGATTGTAAGCTCCTCAGGCAGAGATCTGTCAAGTGTTCTTCATTTATAAAACATAAATTATCAGTTAGGCATTTGTAATGTGCCCATCACCTTAGTCATGTTAGTGCGTAATATGAATAAAGAATTTGCATTACATTTATCCAAAAGCAGGCTTCTGCTCGTAGATATTGTTAGGTTTAGATGATTTTACTTGGATTTCTTTCTTTTTTCCCCCCTTCCCTTTTCTCTCCCACCTCCTCCTCAAACTTGCATTATTGTGGAAAGATTTGGTATTTTGGAGAGGTGTGTTTTGCACTCTGCCTTGACAACTGATGATCTGGGCTTACTTTGATTTCTTCCATAGTGAGGAAACCCATGATAGGGAACTTGAGAGATTGAAATTGGGCCTCACAAGCTATAGCATTTTCATTAAGTGCAGATGCCAGTACCTAAACTGTTACGTTCTTAAACAAAAGGACCAGAGCCTTGATTCGTATCTGGATATCAATGTAGAGAGCCATTAGAGTGTGCAGAGCTCCATTATGATATCTTGGCAGGTTTTCTTGCTTAAGAGATGAGCTGCTGAGTGTTGCATGAGCTGCAATGTCTGTGGGGCCCTAGTTGTCAACACGGAGGTGATAAAAACATTAATTATAATTTCTAGGTCTTCATTTGAGAGGAATAGGCACAGTCTCTTGGCACATTGAAGCTGGACTTGTCACCAGTTCTTACCACTTGTATTCCGGAGCAATAGGGAATCCAGGAGGAACTCAAGACTGCAGTGCCTTCACAATTGGTGAGTGAATACTGTATCATGATCCGTGGAACTGGAGACAGAGAGCCCATGTTCTGTGGAGATAACACCAGTGACAGGGAAGTGCAGAGTGTTAGCTGGAAGCAACTCAGCCACATGGACAGAGCAGTGGACAGGGTTTAATAAAGTTACACTTGTTCAACTTAACCTACATTCAGCTTCATTCTTGGTGAATGAAACATATACCATCAAGAGAAGGTGAGGTCAATGGCACTACTAGCTCCTTTAAGTATTTTCCCACCATCATTGGTGTACTTACTTACTAAAGGCGGTCCTGGTTTAAAAAAAAGTATAACCCCTAAGTTCCATTGACTTTCAATAGCTTTTAGGCCCATAAATCACTTAGGTGCTTTCCAAATTTTATAATCTATCATTAGTGTGATGGCACTGACTGCAGAACTACAGAAGTGGCTATGGAGATGTAGAAGTGTGCAGTATCTGCAAATTAATAGTTACGGACTCATTCTGTAAGTTACAGACTCACTCAGCACTGTTTCTGAGACCCCATATGAGGGTCAAGAGGGTGGGGGAAAAGGGGTTACCTTCATGCCAAACATTTGTAGCCTCAACCCCATTCCCCACTTTTCTTAGAAGATGCTTTCTCCTAATATGCTTGTAATTATAGTTATCAGGGAATCAGACCCACTATTGATTTGTTATTTGTGCTAGGCACTTACCACCAGGCGGTGCCCTGCAATTTGCTTGGCTATCTTCTCCTGTCTCATCTGGAACCCTTCCAGATTCCCAGATTGTTAACAATTCATGCCCTAATAGTGGCCAAAGTCATATCCACTTCCCAGTCAGAAAGTAAATTCTTCCGTGAGTAATTCAGGCACTGAATATGCAATTTTGTGATGGGCAATCATCAACCTTTCCTGCTCACATAATTTAGCCACAGCCATTTTACCCTTCTCCTGGTTTTCTCTACCCAACAAGTATATGAGCCTTCCCTGCCAGACCCTCTGCAGTGGAATCTCAAGCCAAGTCATAGTTACCCTCAGGAAAAGAACCTGGCTCCACCCCTAAACTTTCTTTGTCCTAATCCTTAACTCCACTCCTTTACTAAATCCCCAAATCACTTTTCCCCAGGGGTACATTGATCCATTCCATTCATGTGATCCTTCCCTGACCAACGAATATAAACGGGACATCCGCTAACCCCACAGCATGCCCCTCCAGCCATGTCAACTCAGACCAGCCCCTCTGCTGAGGCCCAGCTGTGAACTTCCAGGGCTGTTTTGTACATGGGTCAATTAGCACTTTACAATCAGCTGTGAAGAAGGCTACTGATATATCCAGAACTATACACATCAAGATTTGTCTCCTATCCAGGATCAGCAGGAGTCATTCATCAGGGCCACCAGAATTGTTTCCATCTTCTATCCCATTCTGAAACCTAATGTGAGAACTCTCCAAGATGTTGGCGTAGGTCATTTGTTGTTTTCACCACCTCCTCAGTGCCTTTGGCCAGAAAGGGAGGTTGGAAAGTATGCAACAGTCAGTGAGCTCATTCTCATCAAGTGTTTAGTTTCTTGAGAATATTCTGCACTGTTGCACACTTAAAGGTGGTTGGGAGATTGCTTTCTCTGAACCAGCAATTATGTTTCCGGCCATTAGAAGACCCAGTTGCACTTTTCTGGCCATTAAGGGAAGGGATTTGTTTAATAAATAATAATAGCATATGTGAAGACCTTTTTGCATCTCTTAAAATATACCATACATCATTGGCCATGTATATGTAGAAACCCACTTTTTGTATTAATTATACAAATTGTGTTTGTGCACAAGATACAGGAGAGGACTAGTCACTCTTGCACAGAAGGACAGGGCTACGTAGAATTGTGATGTGGACTCAGTTTGTGTAGGATTCATTTTGCAGCTTTGAGAGTGAAGTTAGGAAAAGGTGCATAAATGCTATTTTGTTTACTTAATGGATCCCTAAGTACATGACCCAATAAATGAAAAAAAATAGGCCCAAATCCTCTGGTCTGGCTGAGTTTTGCTCAGCACAAGACAGAGAAAGGAGGAAAGGTAGCATTATGCCACTGTTATGGTCCTCTGATCCTACGGGGGCAGGGATTCCGCAGCCAGAGATTGCCAGTGATAGGGATATGCTGGCTACATCCTTAACTCTGGGGAAAGTGGTGGCAGGGAGGGGGTTAAGAAGCCTCAATGGGGAGAGGAAGCTTCAGGGGGCCAGATACGCCAGCCGTACGGCATACTGGCTGTGCAACCAATTTTGCACAAACCATCCCAGGATCTGGCCCTAGAGTTTAAAATAAAAATGTATTACAAAATTACATTTTAAACATCTTGCAGGTAGGAACTGAAGGCAGATACCAACATAATAGTATTATTCATTTTTCTCTATGCATCCAAGGGATACAGAGTAGTATGGGATTGGCAAAACTTTTTGTCTGTGGTGGGTATTCTACAGTGCTGTGTGGCTTTTGAAAAATATCATCTATGACTTTTAAGAAAGTTCACGTCAGAACCCCTTTTATACAAACCTCATGTCTGAGAAGACGTGGGCTTGAAGAAATGACTCTGGAGTTGGGCCATCTCTACTGTTAAATACATAACATTTCTCTGACCATAGCAATCCTGGTAATTGTTTGATTGTTCTCCTTTAATGATAGTTGCATACAGAACATAGAAACCTGTTAACCTTTTGTACGGTTTTGCTCAAATTTTTTTTTTTTGGTCCTATATAACAAAATAATCAAAAGTTTCTAATTGGGATAATATGCTATAAATTTAATAATGGTTCCAGTACATAATCCTTTTGATCTTTTATATTGTTATATGACAGTTGGTCAATGCAATTTCTTTGGGCCAAATTCTGCCCTCCCCTTCCATTCTTGGCCATAATAGGGCCTTATCTGTACCAGAAACAATGTGGGACAGTAGGTGGTTGGCTGGATTTGGGACCGCATGCAGGAGTCCTGAATAAAGGGCACAAGGAATAGAAGGGGGAGTCAGTGAGTCATGGGAGTCATTGCAGCCCTATAATGTAAGTAGTAGATTCAGAGCAGATCTGGCTCTTTTTTTGGGCGGGGAGGTGGGGGGGTCAAGATTTTACTAAACTTTCCTTTTGTTCCTCTGAGCTGGGACCATGTCTTCCTGTGCGTAGATACAGCCCCCCAGTACAGGGTGGGGGACTCGATTCTGATTGGGTCCTCCTCATGCTACCATAATACAACTAATAAAATAAAACCACAGGCTACATTTCAGTGCCCCATCCCTTCTTCATCAAGAGCAAAACACACTGAAATGTGGATGTTGCACATTTATTTTTGTATTCAGCTGAGCAAACATTTTTATGAAACATTTCATGAAATGGTTAAATGAGTCATTTTCAGAAAGAAATGATAAAACTGGGGGTTTTTTAGTTTTGCTGTTCAGTAACAGGAAACTGCCACATATATGTTGTTTGGTGGCATATTTTCACTTTTTAAAGGGTTTAATCCTTCACTGAAATTGCTACTTTTTAATCACTGCTATTTTTTTGTTTTAACATGGTATTCTGTTAAACAAACAAAAAATGCCTAATATCAGAAAAACAGATCTGGCTAAATTTATGAAATTTACAGATTATCTAAAATGCTAGGAGTTAATTACAGTCTGCTTTCCCTGGCATGTCAGCTTGATTAAATTTGGAGTTCCAAGATGAATTGGCCCAAATTCATTAGTGTTCCCTGGGTGCATATGTTGGTCAAGGTCAAGCGAAGCACATTGACGGTAGTGTTAGTGGGGAGGGGGAAGGGATTCTAAAGAAGGTGGACTCTTAAAAGGTCTGGGGTTGCAGCAAGAAACTTTGATACTTTTTAACTTAATAAATCTTGACAGCCTAATCATGGCTAAGCCTTTGCAGTGTTATTGGTACAGATGGCAAAGCTAGACATATTTAAAGAGATCTCAGCAGCTAGTGGCAGGAGAGCATTGAATCCAAATGCACTGTTGGGCTCTAGGAGAAAGTGCAAGAAGGGAGGATAAAAAGCTACACAGCATTTCCATCTCTTGACATCTCCAACAGCCTCAGATACAAAATATGATAAGGCTCCTGCTGAGCTAATAAGCCCAACAAATGTCTGTGTCCATGAAGTAGATGAAGTGGGATCAAGTAGTTGGGGGCTGCTGTATGAAAATAAGCCAGCACCCAGGGTATAATGGCACTGTAGAAAGCTGCAAGGTCAGGCTGATGACAAACACTGGATAAGTAAAGACCCCATCAGTAAAACAGGTTTGCCTGCTGGATCCAAGCCACATAACTATTAAAAAGATCCCTGTGTTTTAGAAAACTCATCTAGTTTAGTAAATAAAAGGATAGTGTTTAGTTTTGTTATATGAAAAAACTATATCAGTTTGCTACTCATTCCCACAGATTGTAGGATGAATTGTTTCTCTGTAAAATGTATCAGGAAGGATTTTAAATGAAAATGTGATTGTAAACTAAAGGAGGTTTCTTAGGTAACCAATAATACCAGATGAACCATAGATTTGTTCAAGGCCTGTTTGCCATATTACATTGTTTTTCTCTAAATTTCATATACACAGAATATGTCGCTATTCATCTCACAGTTAAATGGAGCAATATATGCCCCAATAAAATGAGATAATTGATTTAAGTTGAAATCACACTGAATATGAGAGTGAAAAATGGTGCTCCTCGCATTTGCAAAGAGAAGTGCCTAATTGAAATAGTGCTAAGAAACTAAAAATAATTAGACTGTGCTTGAAATTTCAGGAATGTATCAAATTGCTACATTAATTCTTAAAGGTTTGTTAAAAAGACACAAATTGTGTTAAACACCATGTGAGCTGGTTCACTAAACATACAAGGAGGCTTTGAAAATTTGACAGCATCCAACAAAAGATCAGATTAGTCACACCTAGTGTTTCCTTTAATGTAACTGTATAGTTTTAATTTTATGCAGATATAAATACTGCTTAATCCCAGTGTGCAATATATGGGCTATCCGGCAAAGGGGAGCCAGATCTGGACCTATAAGTCAGAACAGCATTAGAAAAATAATTCAGTAGTAATAGACTATGAATATTTACGATTGTTTCTATTACCATTTTAATCACTTACACATATTTTCAGTTTTCATCCAGTAACAGTATTACTGACTACAGAGCCTTCCCCAGAGTTTTGAGGGGATGCATAATAATGTGGCAACTAACCCCTTCCATCTTCTTGTGGCTGGAGTGTGCATTATACTCACAGCATTGCTTTGGGATGCAGAGCTGCACTGCTCAGTGGGAGCTCCAGGAGGCATTGTGCCTCAGGCAGACACAACGTCTCCTGGAGCTCTAGAGCATGTGGAGGCGTGCGTTGGCTGCACCATCCTTTCAGGTTGAACTGTGTGCTGCTGTCTGCAACAAGCCAGTTCTGCTGTCTAGCACAGAGGGAGCAGGGTTATGACCTAGCCTCCTCCCAGGCACACTCCCGTTGGGCAGACTAGCAACTGTAGGTGAGAGCAAGGAGTGGTATTGGCGTTGGCTCCTGTACAGCGGTGCAAGGGGGAGAAGCTCCTCCTGCCCCCACCACTTTTTAACCTGGATGGGGGAAGTCATCATTAGGATGAGCTGCCCAAGTAGGTAAGAAGCTGGTAGGGCAACCCACACAGGCAGGTTGCTTATGAAAAAAACCCGTAAATGTTGACTGTCTTATCATGTCACTCCCCCCACCTACTCCGCCACCAATGCCACCCTCTGTCTTCCCATTTATCAGCTTCTCTCATCTATGCCTCTGCACCTTCTTCCACACCGCCCCTTACAATCAACAATAACCCAGCAGCACAAACATATTGAAAATCTCCCCCTGGAGCTTTCCCTCATAGTTACGGGAAACGAATGGGGATTGAATGTGTTTTGTACAGTGCCTAGCACAACGCTGTCCCCACCCCAAGTGTGGCTATTGTAAAATAAATATTACATAATAAAATAATAATGCCTGGTCCTAAAGGAGATCTGATTAGCACAGGAGCATGCTCTCTCTCATACATTCACAGATTTTAGAGTCAGAAAAGAGCATTATGATCATCCAGTCTGACCTTCTGCATAATAGGCCAGAGAATTCATCTATTTCTCTTCCTTCTCAACCCAATCCTAGTGCATGAAAAGCTGAGCTGTAGATAAAACTGACATCGTTGTACACTGAGCTGAAAATAGGGCCATAGCCAATGCGGTCTATGCAGTTGCCTCCATTTCACTTTGATAGTGATGTGGGAGACAATGAAACGGTTTGCCTAATAACTGATTTGTGTGGTTTTCATGGTGTACAGAAACAAACACAAACGTCACATGCGACAAAGGGTCCTGTGGCACCTTATAGACTAACAGAGGTATTGAAGCATAAGCTTTCGTGGGTCAATTATATTTAATAAAATACATGATACAAATAGATAGATGGAAGTGGCAGGTTACAAATTAATAAATAAGATTCCGGATCAGTTTGTAACTGGCTTCTGTGCTGTCTGAACCATCACAATACTGTGCAGGTGATAAGCCAGCAGAGCAGGGGGAAGGGCAAGCTAAGTCCTGAGGCAGGAGAGAGGAAGGCATTGGTGGAGAGAAGGAGTTGTAAAAGTGGAGAAGGCAAGGGCTAGAGTGCCAAAAAACTCAGTCACTTTGTATTGTGAATGTATTTGCTGATGCTGACTGGCTGTTAAATGCTGCCTAGCTGTCTGCTGTTGGGTATTTCTGTGGATTGAAGCGGATATTTTAAATGCCATGGCTTGTTCTCCCAATCCTGCTTAGCATATTTCCTTCTCCTGGACCAAGTATTCATGCTATCTTTCATCTCCCTTCAGCAGATTGAATCTCCAGGTCCTCCTTCCTCATCTCCTGCTGAAACTCTATGAAGAGCTTCTCTCGTGCCCTCTTTTTCTTTCACAGTCTGTGGATGGGCATCTTATTCCCCCTTGACTGAGCACTGAGTGAGAGGGAACGCATTAGTGCTTCCTCAACTGCTTCAGTGCAGAACTCCAGTGTCCCTCTGCAGGGATTTTTAAGATAGCGAATCACACTCTACCCTAGCTGTATCATAGGGCTCCCTCATGGTAAATATTATATCTAATTCTTAATTTGAGTGAGTTTGTGTGACAGTTCAAACTGTGACACAGATTTCTCACAGGCCATACCTTAGAACTGGCGCATTGCAAAAGGCCATTCCTCTCAACACTGATAGCAGCTTTTCTGCATGTGTAACAGAATGGACCAGTAACTGGTAGGAAAGAAGAAGGGAATAATTTGGAATTGATCATGTTTGTTGAAATTAATCTAATTGAGAGGGGGGCATATATTCCTGTAGCTTGTAAGTGATTTGTTTTTAATAAGGAAGTAGGTTACTTCAACATTTTACCCTTCTGATATGGCTCCTTACCTACATCGACGTAAGAGTTTTTTTATACTTGAGAAGATGTCGAAAAGATGGATAATTTTATGAGTTTCATGAGTGGTCTGTGGTTAACTCTGTCTAAGAATGTCCGTGGTTGTACAATCGAGAAAAAATGCACTTACTGGGCATAGAGCAATATATTTTTAACAATGATCTGGAAAAGCTTAGTGTTAAAAGAAGTGGAGGGATTTACTAATCATGCTTGTGGCATTGGGATGTCTGGAGGAGCAGGGGTGGGTTGTTCCTGATACAGAAAGATTTGTTTAGGAAGGAAGGCCAAGGTAGATCTGCTATGGAAATATCCTGGTTAATACGTGTTTAAATTTAGATGGAGAATTACATTAATAATAATATATTATATAATGTTATTATTAATATTATTGGGCAGAAATAATTTGGAGCTTACCATCCTTTATCTTTTGAGTGATGGTTAAATATGGTGTAAAATAAAATCCAGTTTTTGCCTACCTGGGAATATTGTTGAATTTTAATAGCATTCAGAGGGAACAGGTATGACATCTTCCTAATGTGATAATTTTGTTTACGGCTCAATTCTGTCAAGTCATTCCATTGGAAGGAGGCAGTGGGAAGAGAATAAGAAGCCTCAATCCACCCTTGTACCATCTACATAAGGTCTGGGCAGAATTTCAGTCCCTGTGCTCAGGGAAGCACAGAGACTACTTCATGATTATGCTCCCTGAGCTGCATGCCATCCCAAATGAGCAAGGAGAGACAGAGAGTAGGCACAACCATCCACCTCTATGCACTAGCCAGCTGAACTGGCTGGATGCACTAGGGGAGAAGGAGAGTACATTGGACCCTTTAAAGAGGTGTAACATGCAGTTTTATGGAAAATGAAGAAGGTTTCCCTAACTGTCCCTGACTCCACTTGCAAGTTTTCCAAACACCCTGCTTGTCCCACTTTCACAAACCATCTTAGCTGCTATAATACTCTATATTACTTGGGGCAGACTCTGTACATTTGAACTCCACCCTCCCTTTCAGAGTAGGGCATGAGAGTGATGTCATATTGTTAGTGAATAAGACAGGAAGTGCAACTGGCCGTCACCAAAATAGTGAAATCGACTATATACACACTGCTCTCAGAGGCACAACATAATTAAACTAAAAAACACTACATATTTTTCCAGATTTGTGTGGTTGTGGAAACAGCAATAAGTACAGAATTTTCAGACAGCATGAGATTCTCAAATTGAGAGTGTCTCTACAAGAATATAAATCTCTTTTGCACACACACAAAGTGATATGCATCTTTAGAGAGATTTGGTTAATCCCATGGAAAATCTGATAGAAAATGAATGCAATAATGAAAGGTGTCCTACAAGCATCAATAAAACGGTCTGCTGTGTTAAAACAGAGTATACCAGGGACCAGGAACCCACATGCAGTCCATTTAAAAACTCTCATTCAAATAGCTCTCTAAAAATAGCTCATTGTACATAAAACAGTTAAAGACTTTTTATTCTTTCTCACATGCTACATCTATATGTTAATACAAACATTTAAAAGTATATAAAGATACTGCATCAAAATATAAAGAACAATAGCATCGGATTAATTATATTTTAAAGTATAAGCCTTTTAAATTACAAATATCTGAATTATTTTCAATGCATCTTTAATATTTTTCATATCAACACAGTAAATATTTCCAGTCTTCCTTCTGCCTCTCCCTCCCTCCCCCCCCCCAAGAAGTCTGTCTCTCACAGAACAAAGAAAATGATAGATGTGAGCCTCTGTGATTGCTGAGAAGGCAGAAACAGTAATGACACTCAGGAAATTCTATTCAGTTCAGAAATCATATCCAGTGCATTTGGAACATTCAGGTTCCCATATAGAGAGCTATGTGCATAATTTCTGGCTTGCCCTAGAATCTAGACTTTATTAAAAGCAAATTAAATACAACACGACAAATGAGCAATTATTATATTTAAAATATGTGCCATGTAGGAGGATTACATTTCTCTTTAGTTTTAAATTATTATCCATTTTTTAGATACTGCAGATACATACAGAATATTAGCTAATAATTGTTTGTCTTTGTTACTATCACAGTATGTAAGATGAAATATGTACCAGTATGTGACTGTCTAAGAAATACAGTATTTTAAGGTTAATTGACTCACTAACAACTGTCATTGGATTTGTCCGAAACATATGTATGTTTATGTACCTGTTCCTCAATTCTGACTCCTAACCCTCAACCCATGAAGATGCTAGTCTATGAACCAGGAACCAGATAAGGGTTAAGAATAGAGCTGATAAAAAAACCAGAATGTAATTTTTGTGAAAATGTACATTCAAACTTCTCTTTTTTGCCAAAATTGGAAATTTTATGGGCAATTTTCAAAATTCCAACATTTTTCATCAAACTCACAATGAGAAAAAGGACATTTTCACAAAAATTTGTCAACAATTTTGACCCGTTTGTTCGTTGAATTTCAGAATTTTGATGAAAAAATTGGAACTTCTTGATCATTTGTAGTTAGAAGTAGGGACTCCATCTTGCAAAGGCTTATGCACCTGCATAGGTCTTTGAAGGATAAGTAATTTATTTCTAAAGTGTGCAGAAATAATAGGAACAAAGGAGGCCTGACATGGGGCCTTTACTAAACAGAATATTCACATAAATGTGTGTCCATCCTGGAATCACTTACACAGTGGACAGAATTTGTCTGATAACATTCGTTTATTTTTGAGTTAGCTTTGTCTGAATATTTTTGGAGTTATGATTTTGATAGATTTTGCTGATTTTCTCACTTTGGGCCCAATACTGCTCCCGTTAAAATCATTAGCAAAATTCACATTGACTTCAGTGAGGACAGTTTTGTGTTCTTTGCATATTTTATGTTGCAATTGATGTCTTTATTATTTGTTCTGATTCTTCATGAAAATCTACCACTTGCTTAAAATAAAATTGTCATGTTTTATTTATTTATTTCTACTAGAAAACAGAACACATTCTCTATGTATCAGAGGCTGTAGTTTGCTGTATGTAGTTGCCGAATAGTTGCATTTTTGCTTTCTAGTCCATAGATGATATTTGTTTTAGGTAATACATTAAATCCAAACTAGTATTAGCAATATTAAAGTTGCTCAATCCAGGATTCAAAATTGGGAAATTCCAAATGCTA
This sequence comes from Chelydra serpentina, assembly GCA_037349315.1. Classification (NCBI taxonomy): domain Eukaryota; kingdom Metazoa; phylum Chordata; order Testudines; family Chelydridae; genus Chelydra; species Chelydra serpentina. The sequence goes on from JBAIAC010000002.1 coordinate 86,289,879, forward strand.
TGGTTTCTCCAGTATCATTAGCTTAACCATGTTGAATTTATTTTCCATTGTAACATAATAAACAACATGAAGTTGTACATTTATCAAGGGGGAAAAAGGCATAGAAATTACTACAAATAAGCAATGTGGAGTAGGCCTTGTCTACACTGAGGGTATTGACCATTGGTGGCCAACCACCAGTATAGCTGCACTAATGTAAACCCCTATTGTAGACAGGTTACGCCAGAATTTACACCAGTGCCATTTGTCTCTACTTGAAACCAAGGTAAAAAGTGACTGGTGCAAATTGCTGCTGTGACAGATGTTGCAAGCCCGTCCAGTGTCTTTGGGAGCCATTGTACTACATTTATGAATGGTTCATGTATGCCTGTGTTCAGCTCCATGGAGGGGCTGTTACCACGGCACCTCCAAGAATTACAAGAGTGGGTGGTGATTAAGGCGAGTCACTGAGGCTAAACTCTAGAGTGGGGCCACATCCTGAGGCGGCTTGCATGTACTGGTTCAGATTGGAGTTTCCCAGAGACTAAACGACAAAGAAAGGGCTTTTGATATTAAAAAGATGGGTTTACATTGATGCGGGGTTTTCTTTCTGGTCCAGCAAACAGACAGGACCTTCTGTCAAAGAGGGCCCTAATCCTTGTGGAAGGGCTGGAAAGACTTTGGCCTACCCGGGACCCATAAGACTGAAGGATGAGTCCTGGTGTATTTAGTGTGTGTTTAATCTGTTTATTGTTTTTATTATGTCTTCTTAGTAATGCTTTTATCTTAAGAATAAATCTGCTTGCTTAGAAAAAGCTGTACGGTAACTTGTAATGGCCGGCAATTCACTGTTCATAGCTAAGGCTGTGAATCTGTCATGGAGGTCACGGAAGTCACAGATTCAGTGACTTTCTGTGACCTCTGTGACTTCTGCATCAGCTGGTGCTGGCTCAGGGGCTACCCAAGCCAGGCAGCCCCTGGGCCAGCAGCAGCAGTTTGGGTGTGTGGAAGGGGGCTCAGGGCTAGGGGCAGGGGGTTGGAAGGTGCAGGGAGGCACTTACCTCAGGGTGGAAGGTGGGTGTGGTTCCCAGCTAATGGGAGCTGCACAGCCAGTGCTTGTGGTGGGAGCAGCATGTAGCGCCTCCTGGCCTCTCCACTGCCTAGGAGCTGAAGGGACATGTGGAGCTGGGTAGGGAGCCTGCCAGCCCCAGCAACCCCCCACCACCCACCACCAGCGGGATGCCAGGGCCATGCGCTGCTGCCAGCTCCCCCTCCCGGCACCAGTGGGGTCCTGGGACACCTCCCCCAGCACCCACAGCGCCTCTGGATCGCCCCCCTCCATAGCATCCCCGCCTCCCCCCACCCAAGTTTTAATTTGGGGTATATAGTAAAAGTCATGGACAGGTTATGGGCCGTGAATTTTGTTTACTGCCTATGACCTGTCCATGACTTTTACTAAAAATACCTGTGACTAAAATATAGCCTTATTCGTAGCCTTCCCAGAAAGGCGAAGCAGAGATGATGTTCATTAGGCAGAGTAGCTTGTTGGAGAGATCACAGTGAATAGCAGGGGACTGGGCAGCCTTAAAACCCCAATTAGAAGAGAGTGGGACAAGTCTCTGCCTAGAGAGGTGATGGCTGGAGACCTGAGAGGGCACTCCTGGAGTAGAGCAGAGAGAGGTCAGGAGGCGAGGGGTTAATACAGGTGCAGTTACCCTGAAATAATGACATTTGCTTGATAGAGTCTTTGTCTATCTGTAACTAAGGGTTTGCATTTGGTAGATGCACAGGTTGGTCATTGATGGCTGTAACTGGGACAAATCCCTTCCCCACTGTAAACAAGGCCATAGTTTACATAGCAAAAGAAGCCTTGATATTTGGAATTTCCTGACTTTTGGATAACTTAATTTTGCAACTTTAATTGTAATTTTAAAGTTGAGTTTCCTTGTTTGTTTTTCAATTAAAAGAAAAATCTGAAACTCTTTCGTTTCCATAATCCCAAATTCCTACAGGTGTTGATAGTGCTATAGGAAAATGTTTTGAATCATCAGTGTTTGATGTGCAGCTTACAAACTCTGCTGGCAACGCTTGACGTTCCTTGAACTACAGCACTTGTGAGTTTACACATTTCACTGGCTTCGGTTGCCTGCTCCTTGCTCTGAGGCCAATGAGTTTGTAGAGCTATTGTATAAAGGTGTTGTAAATTCCTTATTTGGGGTCATAGCAGCTTGCTGATCTTACAAGCTCCACCACTCCATGTTTCAAAGCTGTTACAACCTTTGATCTTAAATCTCCTCCATTTTCAGCATCTGAGCTTGCAAATTCATGCAATTAAATAGCTGTGCACACATGCACACTAAATCCATTAACGTTGACACAGTGCAAAATGAGGACAGACATATGCATGGAATTAAGCAACAGGCCGCAACATTTATTAAACTTTAACACAAGGGAGGGACGTTACCCGCCCATCACTCATACTCTTCAAGCATTTAATTGGTTCCAGGGGTTCCAGGGCTCCTTATCATATAACCCATAACTAGTGCCAGGATTACAGGGCTCCTTACCATATAAACCATAACATGGGGTAGGCTCTCCTCAGCTTACACCCCAGGAGACAAAACTCTGAGTCCTAACACTTTCCTCCACTGCAAGGGGGACAGAGGGTGAAGCAGAGTGGGGCCACAAAGTCTGACCTCAGTCCTTCATCCTACCACATGAGCCCAAGGCCCATTACCAAAATCCCAGGTCTTTTACTTCTAGGAACCATTAATTTTATTATCTTAACCATACTGGAGATCAGCTGCAAATTGCGATGAAAAAACAATTCTGCCCCAGTACCTTAGTTAGGTACTAAGTGCATTCCCACTTAAATCACTGTGGCTTGAAGATACTGTTAGGAAGGCAAAAACTCCCTGGTCCTCTGCCAATTGGCTCATGGGAGAAAAAATTCTTTCCTGACCCCCTAAACAGATAATTGGCTAGGACCACAGCATCTGTCAGGCCAGGTTCCCATTCCTAGTTCAGGTGGGTAGGGTGGGCTGCTGGCAGAGGTGATGTGGGGGGGGGCATGAGGGTCAAGTGTCCGTCCCCCCCACTATTGGCCTACTGGGGACAGGGAGGGAGGGAGAGGAGCTCTGTCCTCCTCCCCCTGTGCCTCCCCTCCTGCACATTCGCCACTCTCCCTGGCAGCCAGTCGGGGAGCAGGACAGAGCTGCTATTGCCTGAGAGAGCCAGGCTGGGAGGCAGCAGTGGCCCACTTCCTGCCCGGGCTTGGCTGCCAGGGAAAGGGGCCTAGCATGCCGAGTGGGCGGGGGGAGGCCTCTGGCTTGCTTGGCGATCCGCAGCCACTGGGAGCTGAGGGTCGCTTTGCCTGCATATGGCCAATGTAAGCTCGTCTCATAGCACGCCAGCGGATTACCCTGGCAAGCTGCCTGCAGCCCGTGGCTGCAAGTTGCCCACCACTGGGTTAAACTGACAGCAGCAGCTGGAGATAAGTCTCTGCCAGAGACATACACACAGAATGTGGCAGGGGCTGTCTGATTCTCCCAGCCCAGGAGCAGTGGGTCTGGGCTGCGAAGAACTTACCCAAAACTTGCAAGGAAAGAATATAATTTAGGTAAGAACCATGCATATAGGTCTTTTGTTATTTTATCAGTTTTAGGTGAAAAACAAATACTTTGATTTGAAGAGAAAAGGTGGGTGAGGTAATATCTTTTATTGGATCAACTTCTGTTCATGAAAGAGACAAGCTTTCAAGCTCACAGAGAGCTCTTCTTCAGGTCTGTGGAAGGTACTCAGAGAGTCACAGCCCAGGGCTACACTCCGGGGGAGGAGGTCGATCTACGATACGCAACTTCAGCTACATGAATACCGTAGCTGAAGTCGGCGTATCGTTTATCGACTTACCTGGCCGTGAGGACAGCGGCGAGTCGATCGCTGCCGCTCCCACGTCGACTCCGCTTCCGCCTTTCATGGAGGTGGATTTCTGGAGTCGACGAGGAGCGCTTTCGGGGATCGATTAATCGCGTCTAAACGAGACGTGAAAAATTGATCCCCGATAGATCGATTGCTACCCGCCGATCCGGCGGGTAGTGAAGACAAGCCCACAGATAAATACAAGGTGGAACCGATCATTTAGCTTAAGTAGTTAACACATATTGAAAGATGCCATTAAAGTAAAGTGGCCAGTTAACACCTTTGTAGTCATAAGCCAAAAAAGAAGGGTTAGTGAGCTATAGATTGTTGTAATAAGCCATAAATACAGTGTCTTCATTAAGTCCATGATTTTTAGTGTCTAGCAAAGTTATGAATTTAAGCTCCCAGACTTATCTTTTGAAGGTGTTGTGTAGGTTTCCTTTGAGAAGGGCTGAGAGGTCAGATATGGACTGATCACTTTCTGAAAAGTATTCACCCAGGGATAATATGTTGTTTTGTCTTTCATCATTTTTCGGTGTGAGTTCATTTCAAGAGCGTAGTGATTTCCTCATTTCACTCACATACTTGTTATTGGAGCATTTAGTGCACTGGATAAGGTACACCACATGTTGTGATAGGCATGGTAGGACTGCTGGATCTTGAAAGGTGTGGGAGGTATTGATCATTGTAGCAGTGGATAGATATCTACAGGTTTTTCATCTGTTATTATGGGCAGAGTCTGGTGTCCCTTTGAGTTGGTGTGTCCTGATCTGTGGGGAGCTTGCTTCTGATTATGACCTTTGTGAGGTTGGGGGGTTGTTTGAAGGCCAGAAGAAGGGGTTCAGGAAAGATTTCTTTCAGGAAGGGGTCCCCATCAAATATAGGTTGAAGACGCTATTTTTGAGTCAGACGCTGGTCACAGGCCTGGAAGAAAAGGGCTCATTTATGCCAAACACAGCTGGTCTGGTCCTGTTAACATGGTTGGGCAACAGAGAGATTATCACCCAGAGATCCAGTCCAAGACTGGTTGCACTGTAGGGTTCCACCATCAAGAGAGGTAAGGAAGCCAAGTCTTTTACCTGAAGGGGGCACTTGAGAGGGACTGAAAGATGTATAAAGCACAGCTCACTCAGTAACTGTGACATTTGCACTATTTAGTGCTATCCCTTACACAGCTATCCAGTTCTCCTGCCAACTTCTACAACTAAGTTATTCATTGTCAATACAATGATCTGCAGTATACTGAAAATTCTGGAGAATCATAACATAAATTTAATTTTATATCAAAATAAATAATGAGGCATGATGTACTGGTTTTATTGGGCTGGGAGGCAGTAAAGGGGAAAAGACTTCAGAAAGGGCAGTTACACATAATCCTGAGGTCCCTGCTGAATAATTTTGGGCTCCCTATAACATAATTTAGGTCTAATAAGCCTGATAGGACAGGGTGTTGCATAAAACCAAGATTCTGACCACTTATGGTTAGAAGTCCATGGCATTTTTCACAATACTAGGGGTGTTAACGTACGGCTTCTGGCCAAATTCTAATTGAAATTATCATATTCTCTTATCAAACTTCCTTATGCATTTTCACTTTGATATGGTGTTCTTCTTCACCCCCTGTCCTAAATTTTTCATTGTGTCATAGACACCGTTAAACAGCTGCCACATACAACCTCAAATCCAGAGGTATGATTGTTTTTAAAATGGTATTGTCCTCAAAGACACACAGTATTTGCTTTCTTTGCATTCATAATAATCAATTGTCCATAACCCACAATGCTATTAATTTTTTTCTCTGTCAGGACCAAATAATCATGTGGCTTAATCTCATTCCCCTTCAGTTAAACATTTCCAAGTTACAAGTTCTTCTCTTGAACAAGAGGAGCACTGCTAACCACAGTTCCATCTCCTGCCTCCACTCAAAATGCCAATTGGCATCAATTGTCCATGACCTAGGCCTTGGCTACACTTACGAGTTACAGCGCAATAAAACTGCCGGCAGCGCTGTAACTCACTAACTGGCTACACTTGCAAGGCACGTGCAACGCTGTATCTCCTCAGATACAGCGCTGCATGTACTCCACCTCCCCGAGAGGAATAACAGCTGTTGCGTAGTGGGTGGAACGCTGGTGCTTCAATATAGCCAGGGAATTCGTAGTAACTTACCTCCGGAAGCTCCCTTTGTTTTGAAACGGCACTTCTGGGTTGGAGTTCAGAGCTCCATTCGCTTTACAAAAAAAAAAGCAAACAGCTACTGTTTGCAGGCTGCGGGGGGGGGGGGGAGGGGGCGGTCGGAAAGAACGGCGGGGGGGAGGGGAGGGGGCGGGCTCCGTTTCCCCGAGTTCTCTTTTATCTGCTCTTTAAAAACAAACAAAGCCCCTGCTGCTTGCTTTCAGTGATTGAGAGAGAGGCGGGGGATGTGGAGGTGTGTAAACTTAGGAGATAATGAGCCGACACTCTGTGGATACCCCAAAAATCCACTCTCTCTCCCCACACGCTTCCTGTCACACTCCCCCTCACCCCCCCCCATTTGAAAAGCACATTGCAGCCACTTGAACGCCCATAATGCACCGCTCCCAATACAGCTGCAAATGCCTCAAATGTAGCCACGTTAGTGCGCTGGCAGCTGCCAGTGTGGACAGGCTGCAGCGCTTTCCCTACTCAGCTGTACGAAGACGGGTTTAACTCACAGTGCTGTACATCTGCAAGTGTAGCCAAGGCCCTAGACATCATCCTATACCATTCTTCCTCATCTTCTGTTTCTGAAAAGCTGCATATCACCACTCATACGGTGACGTTGCACTCCATATGTTTTTTGGAAATATGTTTATAAGTGTGAATAGGATGTAACTGGAATATACTTCATGCAAAAGGTCTGTTGTATCATTACAAAGCTTACAATCTACTGATGTGTGTTCATCCTATTTGTATGAATGTATCATTCTTGTATCTGAAGCTAGAAATATAAAGTACTACTCTGAAGTCCTATTGTTACTATGCAAAGTGTGGGCCATTAATGGTGGCTTGGGATCTTGATGGCTCCCATTAACTAGGACAATTAGTTGTAAATGGCTCTGTTTACTTATAAGCCTTCCTGTATATGTGGGTGCCAGCCAGTGAGTAATGAAGTCTCACAGGACATCTGAACATGTCACATGATACTGGAATCCATCTTAAACCTGAGGCTTTTCCATTTAGAAGGAAGGGTGGAAACCCAGATAAAGACAAAGGATTCCCACCTTGTGCCAAATATATAAAAGGGGGTGGAATAGAACAAAGGGAGCTGCAGTCAGGAGAAAACCCCTAGTTACCACCTGAGCTGGAACTAACAAGGACTGTACTAGGGGAAAGGATTGGGCCCAGACTAAGAAGGAGTCTAGTCTGTGAAAGAAGCTTATTGGAACATCTCTGAGGGTGAGATTTACCTGTATTCAGTTTCTTAAATGTATTAGGCTTAGACTTGCGTGTTTTGTTTTGTTTTCCTTGGTAACTTACTTTGTTCTGTCTGTTATTACTTGAAACCACTTAAATCCTACTTTTCATACTTAATAAAATTACTTTTGATTATTAATTAACACAGAGTAAGTGATTAATACCTAGGGGAGCAAACAGCTGTGCATCTCTCTCTATCAGTGTTATAGAGGGTGGACAATTTATGAGTTTACCCTGTATAAGCTTTATACAGAGTAAAATGGATTTATTTGGGTTTTGTATCCTGGAGCTATTTGGGTTTTGCATCCTGGAGCTGGATATGGAGTCGGTGGAGTGGGGAGAGACTACTTGGGAGGCTTTGGCACATAGGTTAATTGAAGTGTTGGTTGTGACGGACTAAGTAATGAGGCTTCTTGCCAGAACTTGAAATAGAGACTCAATGTGTGGTATCTGCCATGCAGAGAACATCTCACACAAGCACACATGACCATGTTATTGAATCATGGTGCGAGTGATTAGGCCCTGAAAAAAGTAGAGTAGTGCGGTGGTCGGAGGGAGGCCACACCACCTCACTACGTCACCAGAATCATTGTCTGACAACAGGGGGCATTAGAAAATCTCACCCTCTCAGCAGGGCAGGGCACCAAACAGTCTGTGGACTCTGGCCTTCAGCCAAGGCAGAGCTAACAAGGAGTCTATCTGGCCCACAAAAAGGACAGAGCTAGGAACCAGTTTATAAGCTTCCACCCTCAAGCAGGACAGGGCAAATAGCAATCTATGGGCTCTGGCCCCCAAGCAGGGCCGAACTAATAGTCAGTTTATAGCAGTGGTGGGCAACCTGCGGCCTGTCAGGGTAATCCGCTGGCGGGCCGTGAGACAGTATTTACATTGACCATCCGCAGGCACAGCTGCCCACAGCTCCCAGTGGCCACAGTTCACTGTTCCCAGCAAATGGGAGCGCAGGCCACAGGGACATACCGGCTGCTGCTTCCCGCAGCTCCTATTGGCCGGGAACAGTGAACCACGGCCAATGGGAGCTGTGGGCTGCCGTGCCTGCGGATGATCAATGTAAACACTGTCTCGTGGCCTGCCAGTGGATTACCCTGATGGGCTGCATGCGGCCCACATGCCGCAGGTTGCCCACCACTGGTTTATAGGCTTCCACGCTCAGGCAGGGCAGGGCAGATAAGCAGTCTATAGGTTCTTCCCTCAATCAGGGCAGAGCTAATAATCAGTCTATGGGGCCTCAGGAAGGGCAGAGCAGTCTATTGCCTGACATCTTGGCTCAGGTAGATGGCAGACAAAACACAGGCCTTTTGGCCTATGGTGGGGTGGTTGCCATCCCAGGGGTGGGGTAGCAGGAGATAGGGGGACCCAGGCCCACCCGACTCCACCAGCTCCCAGTCTTGGGCCCTTACAGTGGAGGAGTGTTCCACCACAGGGAATCCAGCTCCAGCTGACCTGCAGACAGGCAGCAATGTAGCCAGACTAGAGTCAGATGTCCCTGGGATACTTCCTAACAGAGTTCCAGGTCGGGTTCTGTTGCCTCGGGGTCCTCTGCCTCGTTGGGATAGTCAGCCACCAGCTGTCCCACCAGTTCCTCCCTGGCCTCGAGCCTCTCTGGATCCAGCAAACTGCCAGGCTCCACAGCAGAGTCGGCAGCCTGCAGCAAGCAAGACGCATCTGCCTCCTTCCTTGGCTCTGCTCTAATTGAGCCAGGGGTTCTGCTTTTTGTACTTCCTGTCCCACCTCTCAACTTCCGGTGGGAGGGGCGAGCGTGGCCTGACTCCACCCACCCGGGGACAGGGATTGGTTCCTCCCCCTCTGGGTCGGAGGGAGGCTACACAGCCTCACTAAGGAGGGCTGCCCATCCTTTGTACACTGTAACTCTCAGTTTAACTGAGTGCTTGAACTTATTTCTTTTGCCTTGGTGTTCATTCCCTTGTTGGGGGTAGAATATCCATATAGTATTAATGGTTTTGGATTCTGTTTCACAGCATTCCAATTTAGTTTAGCATGATGTATTCAATAACCATGTCTACTGTCTTAATTACTCTATAAAGCAGGGCTCCATCAGCATTTGACCCTCCACAGCATTCCAACCATTCCCAGGGCACATCATTGACTCCAACTCTGGGTTAAATGATTAGGCAGGTTGTGCTTCAGTAGACAGCAATGGGTGTACAATATCAGAGGAGTGTCAAGTTCGGGATGGGTACAGATGTGCGGGGGGTTTCAAGGCCCATGGTTTGGAAGTGCCCCACAAAGAATTGCTTGCCTGGTATCTATTTAACCTTTGGTTTGGTTTACTGGTTTAACTGGAACTTAAATAAAAGTTTAATGTGGTCAGAGCCCTTTAACCATATTGATATGTGTCACAAGTCTCATTCTGGGCCATAAGGGCTGGAGTGAAGGGTTGCACAGTTTTTGATTGAAGATAGAATTATTTTTCAAGCTCCCTGTCTATTACTATTTAAACTTAGTTTGTGGCTTGGCTCTCTCTCAAATTCTTTGTTCACTAAACTTCTAGTTGCTTCTGTTGAAAACAGAGAGCCTTTTCAAGTCAAATGTTTTAAGAAAGTTTAAAAAATGTTCTGGTTTGTATTAAAAAGTAACAGATATTCCCTAGCTTTCCACCCTTGTATTGTCCATGTAAAGTGAAAGGCAATAATACCCCGAATTAACTTGTAGGTAAATTTTATTTTAGATATGGTCCTAACTTTACACTGGTTATGTGGAGTGGTGATCTGGTCTAGAAGTGTCAGTTTTCAACAAAGCAGAATTATTTAGAAAAAATACAAGCTGACGTTTAGCAAAAGACAGATGAAATAGAACTCTTATTAAAGAAATACTTATAGAAATTGTCATTAATTACAGAATAATGACACAGTGATCAAATTAATAAAGGTATGATTTAGATTTTCAAAACTGATTAGAGTTTTTGGACAACAATTAATGTAGAGTACTAAACTAGTCTGAGTTTAAACTGATTAGCAGTTTTTATATTTTTGAAAAATATATAGCAAATGGCTAAGCTAATCAATGTAAAGCAAGCTATGCTAATGGAGATTCTTTTAATGATGAAAGATACTACATTTATAAACACAGTTTTTTCTGCACATGTTTAAATAGATTTTATATTCTATGAATAGTAAAAGTTTAAGACTGGCAAAATAGCCATCGTCTACAACCTATATAGGAAAAGGCTTTGATTAGAGTAAAATTACACAAAAATGTGTCATTAAAAGGCATTGGACAGACATAAAACCTAACCTTTTGAGCTGAAGAATACTTAATATTCTCTTCATGATCATGCAAGGGGAAATTCTTTGCTATGGAATAGCTATTTTCCTGTTAAGCAGGCTATTTCATCAATGATTTATTCCTGAGATGTAATAGGTCGTTTAAAATTGTGGTTTAAAAGTTAGGCCTTTTTTGTTTAATTTTCTCACAGGCAGTTGGTAATTATCATGGTCCTGCAGTTTCTCTGGAATGCTGTGGAGGGTCAAATGCCAATGGAACCCTGCTTTATAGGGTAATTAAGACAGTAGACATGGTTATTAAATACATCATGCTAAACTAAACTGGAATGCTGTGAAATAAAATCCAAAATCATAAATAAAATGTGGGTATTCCAGTGAAGGGTGGGGGAGTCTTATACAATCATATTTGCAGGAAACAGCTCTGGCTGAATCACAGCTGAAATTCTGTTGTGTAAGTAGCTGCAGAATTGCTAAATGTTCTAAGAATATTTTTAAACCAAAAATACAAGCAAATGTGCTCTGAGTGCACAGAAATCTAGTACAGTAATCAAAATTCAACATCACAGTGCTCAGTATATCTAAAGAATGTGAAAATAATCTACAATGAATAGAACCTTCTGTATTCTTAATTACCATGCATCATGTGCTGGAAAATATGTAGCAAAATTGGATGACGGATGTAAGTTTAATGTGAATAACAAATGAAGTTTGGAGAATCTTTTAGAAAGTATCATGTGATAACATGCTCTTTTTAAGGTCTTACCCAGGTATAGTTTAGCTGTTTCATTCATATCTTTGTGAATCTTTGTGTTTTTAACATGCTGTAGGATACATATAGGGACACTCTAAGACTCCTGTTTGGGGAGGGTTGAAAACTAAGCTAGTTTTCAAGGATTGTTCTACATAGATCATGCTAACCAGGTATGAAAGGTAAAATATTGCAACCTATAAAGATATTGCGCTTCCCAAAAATGTATAATTAACTTGTGCCTTTATATATTTATATACTGAAAAGATAAGGTAATTTAATTTCTTTCCCAAAATTTTTGATGAGTATACAAAAATGGTGGGAAATTGGCTTCAGAAAATGAGTGCAAATAAATAAATCAAATAAAATCTCTAAAATGCATAATCTCATTTGTACACGTGATCCATATTGTATTGTCCTTGCTTACAGTCTGGAAGTGTATAGATGCATGTTTACTGGCAAATTCATTGCATCACTAGGAAAAGAAAAAGGACCATTCTTAAAAAAAAGAAAATAAATATTTCCAATTCTAGCTGTAAAACTGGAAGCCAAAATGTGTAGTTGACAGGCAGAGAGCCAGCTGACTGTAGATCACTAGCCTTTCCATCAGATCAGTCTTCCTATTTCCACATGGAACACATTTTAAGTTAACAATGTGTAGTTTGGCAAAGGAATTGTTTTTCTTTGGCATAGAGCAGTTGTCTCATTTCTTTAAAAAAAAGTATTTTCTGCCTTCTTATATATACAGTGCATGTCGACATTCTTTTGAACTTTCAGTTACATCAAAAAAGCTTTACTTATACAATTACATTCTGGTTATTCTATTTTTTATGTGCATAAATGTTGAAAAATTACATTTAATTCATCTGTACACTGGGTAGTGTAGCCTATCCAATTTTCAGTGTTTACTTAAATACATATTTAAATGTATATAAAAATGTTGATTAAGCTACATGACCACAGCTACTCACAAAACCAGCCTCTTTTCTTAAAACAGTCATATAAGTAAGTCTCAATTGATAGAGAAGTATTTACAGAATGGATATAGACTGTGAGAAAAAAGCAGGAAAGAATCTGATCATTTTGCTCTCACTCCAGAAACTGTCCATTTTAGCCAAAATGTATTTATAGAACAAAAAAGCAGTAGAATGGAATGCTACTTATTCAAACATTTGCAGTTGATTTATTCATTCCTGGCTACTTCCACAGAAAACTCAGAAAAGCAGAAATGCAAATTTTCAGACATTGGTTCCACATGAAATGGGACAGACCACTGCACCGGCTACCGTTGTGAGACCAGATAGAGCTACTGCTGCCTACACATAAAGAGAGCCATTAAGGAGAAGTTGTTTATTTCTGCTTCTGCAGAAATCATAAACACCAGCCATGAGGCTGACAGCACAAGCTGTGCTGCAGTAAATTCTAGTACTTTGCTGGCCATTCTAAGCTGCCCCGTAAAAGTTACTGTAGCTAAATCCCATATACATTTCATGAAATAATCCTGCTCAGAAGATGGTATCATATTCATGCACAGCAGGGTGTGCAAATGCCTATAAATCAAAATGTAGAATCTGAAATATCTATAAAAAAAAATCTGTGCAAATTTAACCATGACCCTTTGCCAGACAATAGGCCTTCATATGCTTTGCAGTTTAGCAGACACCAAGGAATTTTGTTTGGAAGTGATAGCTACTGTCTATGTAATATTTAGGACCTATTCATGGAGCATCTGGCAGAAAATAAAAGGGTTTCCTCCTCTAACATATGCTAAAGAAGGATGTGGTCCTGTGCCTGCTCCTCCTCTTCTGACTTTTTGCAAATAGCACAACATAAGAGACAGTTGTTTCTGGCTGCCCTGCTGCCTGTCATGGCTGTCAAGTGAAATCCCATGAATTATTGCTCTTCCAGATGTAAGAGATTTCCAGGCTGCCTTAAACTGCCTGTGGTTTGTGGTACTGGAGAGGAGAGAAACGAGATTAAACTTCATCTCATCAGTGCAATCTGAAAAGATCACACAGAGGACTAATAATCACAGCTTTTTCATTCCAGAGCCGGACCTAAGAGCTGTGTGTTTTTGTTTCAGGGTTATGTCACATTAAGCTTGTTGGAAGACATTGATTAAGGTCAAACAATGTTTGAAGAAGATCAAGAATAAAAAATTTAACTGTGTTGCTGCATACATTTTGCATTCTCCAAAAAAGTGTCATGCATTATTTTAGCTAGCTGAAAAGGAATGAAGTGTGAGCTGAGTTTTATAATTCTAAATTGTCAACACTTCCTAGCACAAGCTTCATATGAGAGGACTAAAAGAAAATGTTCACCAAAAATTATGACCCTAATGTTATAATTCAGAGGACGCAGTCATCAAAAATACACTTTTTCTTGTCCGTAAAGGTCTGTGGTATTTTTGATTCCTTGATTTTTTTTATAATTCCCTGATGTATCTTGTTTGTGCCAACCATAAACGATACTTATTTATGCCCTGTTTAGTTAAACATTTTTCAAAGTGTGCAACTATAACCTCACATAAGTTAATAAATATCAGCAGGTTCAAAATGCTGGGTACCAATTGATCTAAAGGTTTTCATAACTGTTTCCAGAATTCTTCTGAAAATGAATTATGACCCCTTCCACTATATACTATTTAAGTCCTGAGGGAGCAAACTTAAATAAGTCATTACATTTTCATTCCCTTTGATAAAACAAAAACAAAAAAACCCCACACTGCACCTGGAAATTATAATTTAAATAACAGTTGTGACATAAACTAACATAATGCTTGAAAATGTGAGCATTGTAGAATAGTTACTGTTAGAACTTGGTGTTAATGAAATCAAGACAAGTTGAAAGGCCTCTGACATTTTGCTTTAGCCCTATTAGCAAAATATTAATTACAGATAAGGAAAATATGTTGCTTAAAGAACACCTGGAAATAATTGACAAATGTATGTGTCTTAGATCAGAACATAACTGCCCTGATTCGACCTATGTAGCTTTTTTGAAAACTGACGTAGCTTGTTTAAGTAATAGTGTTGGCTACCAGATGTAAAACCTCCCAGGCTAGCTTCCTTTTCCATTTGAGCTCAAGCATCTCACAAAGGCTCACTAATGTGAGGGAATACCAGTAAAATAGTGATGAAAACCATAGGTGCAAATGTCTGCAAGTGGATCACATGAAAGCATTTACTGCTTTTCAGGCATGTGTATTAAACCATAGTGGAAAAGAGCCCTTCATTGAAAATGCATTAATTATTTGACACTGGTTTTCCTCAGTCTTTTTTTGCTATGGGATGCAAGTGAAAGATTACAGCTGAAAAAATGATCATCATACTTGAGGTAGGCTCACAGAGTCTTTTCTTATGTTCTGTGTGAAGTTGTCTTGAACTGAAACCTCTGCTCCTTAAGGATTAAGGGATTGAAAAGCAAAGACTGAAGCTGCTGTAATTTAAACCCAGTGATTCTCTAGCACAAAGGTGCAAAATGGACTAAGCCAATCTGCTTCTTTGCTAGTTCAGCTAAGAAATAATTTTACCTTTTGAAAGTTTGTACTATTAACATTCCAAAGGTGTCATTATCTTTAAAGCATTTTTTTCTCTTTAACGTGAGATCAGAGCTGTGAGACACTGAAAAGGTGGACATGGTTTCAAATTGCAGTTTACCGCATCTCTGAAAAATTCCATCTGTGTGATGTACAGATAAATCTTAAACATAAATTTCATCAATGAATGCCACTGAGGTGGGTTTTCTTGTTTATAAAGGTATCTTGTCTCCATAAATACTTGTACAGCAGTTTTTGGTTGCTATTTAAAAATGGTTTTAAATTACTAAAGAGTCATGAAAAGTATCATATGAAACAAACTGTGTTCCTAGGACCGTGTCTGTGTGCAAGAGAAGAAGGAGCATTATGTTATAGGGCAGATAATTAATACATTCACTAGACAGAAGAAATCCATTTAATTACATGGTAACTGATTGCAGGTTCTGAGTTTCAGTAACAAAATGACTGAATTCACATTTCAGGGTTGTTTGTTTTTTTAACTTTGTCATGGAGATACAGTACCTAATCCTGATCAAATAAAAAAAACCTGCTTTGAAAATATTCCCAATAGAATAGCAGTGTATCCAACAGAAAAGGTTCAACCAGCATTGTGGTTTGGGCTCTCTAGCATCGTGGTGACCTGTTTTTGATTCCTGGATCTGGTGCTTGGCTGGAAGTGGCTGGGAGACACTGTGGAGAATAGTATGCTCTGCTCATGCGAATGAAGTACCTCCAGCTCTCTGGATCAAGTGACCTGTCTGACCAATTTAGGAGTGACATTAATGGGCTCCGAAGTGAGTTCCATTTAGTCCTCTACATTTCCAGAGTGCTACAGCTCCCCTATTTCTCTCTCTCCCTCTCTCCACAAGGCTCCAATTCATGGCAACCTGTGTTCTGGCAGAGGACTTTTCTTCCCAGGGAAAAACTTAAACATGTCATCATCTGATGTATGTGGAAGCATACCAGCCAAAGGAATAATTTTAGACATTACAGCTATTTGTACCTTACCTGGAATACACTGTAAAGTTTTAGTTTTGGGTGGGGGAAACTTACATAAGTGGTTACATATTTGTGTTTGTAAACGCTACCTTTTCAGTGCTTTAAACTGTGCCCCACTGTTTATCCATACTTTTGGTGTGGAGCTGGCAACCAGCAGTAGTGTGAGCTTTCCAGCACTTCGCATTCATAACCTCAAAGCCTAAATTGAAGGACCACCCTCTCTAGAGACAGAAGCAATTCATTTTCCATATTCACTGCTCTTCTCGTGAGGGGGGGGAAAACTGCCAGTCATGCCAAATTGTGTTGAATGATAAAGGGTAGAGTTAGTTTTATCATATGGGCAGCTGACACAAAACTCTTTTTCACTTATCTTAGGTTGGACTGGAACTGAGTTCAGAGATGAAAGGTCAGTTCTTTATCCACTAAGCCCTCTAGATATTCCAAAATCCCCAGTACATTACAAATTTGAACAGTTTAAGCTCTCTTAAATAAAGAATCTCTTCTCGAGGTAAAGTATACAGTGTATATAGATACAGAGCAGAAGAAACATGTGAAAGGTCACATATGTGACCTTTTAACGTCAATAGTTTTATTTATTGTCTGGAGTCCAGTTTATAGGGTTTAATGAAAAAGCAAGATAAAAAAAATCAAAGAATCTGTGCAATTTGACTACCTAAACAAAATTTGTTCTTGTGCACCTTTTAAACCAGCTGGAATGAAAGTTTTCTGAGACTCGTTTTTAAAGGCAGAACCTACTTCCGAGCTTGATAGAATTTTGGTTACGCGGTTATAAAGTATCTTCTGCTTGTTCCAATAGGCCTAAGAGAGTTTGACTGGATGATAACTTTTAAAAGAGCAGGTTCTCATTATTCATTTTTAAATAAGTATTTCCTTCCATGATATCTGCTTGTTTTGCTGCTGTCTTTAAAGAACCTGTAGGCTACAGTCACCTTGCATTTAGGGCTTGATCATACTTGCATTCAAGTCAATGGAAAAAGTCCTGGTGCCAAATCTTTAAGTCTTTTGTAGCCTCCTATATTTTATTCTGTAGCCTATAGTGGTCTAAAATCCATGTTGGAGAATTCTACACAGGTGCAGAGCACCTGCAGTTTCATTGAAGCCAAAAGGAGTGGCAAGTGCTCAGACCCTATGAAAATCAAGCCACTTAACTCTTTAAAAATTGCTTCATCAATTGCAACCCCAGAATTTAAAAGATTAAAAGTGAAATTTGATAATTTGCTTCCTGGCAAATCAGTGTCGTTGCTTTTAAAGTGGTATTATACACCACAGCATTTTGTTTGGGTTAATCAATTATCTGAATCCTCAAGTGGAGATTTTATTTTCATGGAATTTTGGATTTTGCCATTTCAGTAATAATGTGTGGTGGTGATGTTCTAGCTAACTGACAACTGCCTTTTGTGATGTAATTTAGAGACTTCTTAGTGGGTGAGCATCAAGACATACAGACTGAGAACATAGGAGAAAAAAAACAAAGCTGGATTAAAGATTGCCTTGAACTGCTGGAGCTCTGGCCCAAGGACTCTGTGCATTCTTGTTTAAAATGCCTTGAAAATAATACTGATCATTTCATCTCTAGTGCCTTTTATGATCTTTTTTCTGTAAAATGAGAACAGGATAAATTGGGACCAACTTTAATGATAGAAACTAGATAATCAAAACAAGACAAAATGGCCAAGCTAGTTCTAATCATCTTTTCATCTTGTTTCCTCTCATTGTTAATGTGTGAAAATGTACATGCAAATAGAAATTGATCAGATATTTATCAGATAAAGTAGTTAGCAATACTAAAGTCTGTTAATGCAGCACTACTACATATGTAATTTTACATGTTAATTAGTGCAGCAGGGTTTGGTCATTTCAATATATTTGGGGACATTTAGGCTACCATTAGTACAGCACAATTACATTTTTTGATTTGTTTGTCTCATAACAACCTGAAAACTCTTTATTTTTGAATTTTAAAGACATTTTTAATGATCTCTACAGCTAGGCAAACCATGTGGCAAAAGACTTCTTGATCAAAACAAATACTTGGCTTGATCTTTTGTGTTTAAGGATAAACTGTGCAAGCTTCAGAATACTAGCTTGTACAATGGATTTTTTTAGAAGGCTGAGACATTCTTATTCTTCATCATGCACATTTTAAAACATTACATTTGCACTTTTTCTGTATACTGTAAACATCAGCTCAGCCTCCTTCATTAAAAAAGTATATGAACATTTAATAATTTACTGCAGACCTTGAACAAGGGAGGCAAGGTGTGTTATTTGCTCTCATTGAGGAAAAAAATACATCACGAACCAACATGAGTAAATCAAGTGTGTACCCTTATTTGTTTAAAATACCTAAATGGAAATGAAATTTCACTCCCAAACGTGTGTGTTCAAAGTCTACCAGGTAGATTAACAATCAAATTCTGTGGTGTCATACTGCCTTGTTTTTAAGAAGGGTTGTCAGGCCCCTTAATTAACTGGTAATATATGGGGCAGACCACTTTTTATGTACTCTCATCACTGTGATGAAATGATAATTTATCAAAGGTCAGTTACAATACTCAGGGAACCCACAATGGACTGAAATGTAGGAAAAGATGAGTAATTTAGAACCTTTATGAAGGAATTGTGCTATATTTGGACCTAACCTTGAAAAGCACTCATGGATTTCAACTATTATACCAGAGGCAGCAATACAACTTCTCAAGGACCTTCATTTGCACACCAGAAACCTCACTGCTTCCCTATTATCCAGCACGTTAGTGTCAGAGTTTTACTGTTAGCATTCAGTAACCATAATCTTAGCCTTGTGTTTTTCGCAAACGTGAAATTACACAAAAAACTATTAAAATAACATAACATGAAAAAAACTCCTCCTGCTGCAGCGGGTCCTGTGTCTCCTGTTCTGTGAGGTTGGGCCTGCCTCCCTGCTCCAAATGTTGTGACCTGGTGGAGAGGGTCATGGTGCCACTCAGGTGTGGCCCGGCCGCCCCTCCATCACAGTGCCCGGAGCAGGGAGCTGTGCTCAGCACTGCAAGACAGGACCCATTGCTGTGGGGTGAATGCGGGGTAGGCTCATTCTGCAATCTACCCCCACGACCTCCCACCATCACCCCTGAGGGCAAGACCTGACACCAGGACCCAAACCCTGAGAGGCTGAGAATGGATAAAATGAAATAACAAGAAATGTTTTAAAAATTACAAAAAATGAAAAGAATTTCACAGGGCTGTCGCCATCAGGATATATAAATATGTATGGGTTATTTAATGTATTTATTGGTGATGGTGTTTTCTGGTTTGTTTTTCCTCTATGCTGATTTTCACGATCATTAGGGCTGTCAATTAATCGCAGTTGACTCACGCGATTAACTCAAAAAAATTAATCATCATTGATCGCACTGCTAAATAATAGAATACCAATTGAAATTTATTAAATATTTTGGCTGTTTTTCTACATTTTCAAATATATTCATTTCAGTTACAACACAGAATACAAAGTGTACAGTGTTTGCTTTATATTATTTTTATCACAAATATTTCCACTGTAAAAATGATAAATAAAAGAAATAGTATTTTTCAGTTCACCTCACACAATACCGTAGTGCAATCTCTTTATCGTGAAAGTGCAACTTACAAATGTAGACTTTTTATTGTTACGTATCTGCACTCAAAAACAAAATAATGTAAAACTTTACAGCCTACAAATCCACTCAGTCCTACTTTTTGTTCAGTCAATTGCTAAGACAAACAAGTTTGTTTACATTTACGGGAGATAATGCTGCTGGCTTCTTATTTAAAATGTCACCTGAAAGTGAGAACAGGCATTTGCATAGCACTTTTGTAGCCAGCATTGCAAGGTATTCATGTGCCAGATATGCTATATATTCATATGCACCATCATGCTTCAGTCACCATTCCAGAGGACATGCTTCTATGGTGATGACGCTCGTTAAAAAAAAATGGGTTCATTAAATTTGTGACTCAGCAACTTGGGGTATGTCCCCTGCTCTGTTTTATCCACATTCTGCCATATATTTCATGTTATAACAGTCTTGGATGATGACCCAGCACATGTTGTTCGTTTTAAGAACACTTTCACTACAGATTTGACAAAACGCAAAGAAGGTACAGAAGTCTTAAAAGAGCAACACTCCAATATGGAAACTATAGAACCCAAGCCACCAAAAAAGAAAATCAACCTTCTGCTGGTGGTATCTGACTCAGATGATGAAAGTGAGCATGTATTGGTCTGCACTGCTTTCAATCATTATCGAGCAGAAACCCTCATTAGCATGGTTGCATGCCCTTTGGAATGGTGGTTGAAGCATGAAGGGACATATGAATCTTTAATGCAGCTGGCATGTAAATATCTTGTGATGCCGACTACAACAGTTCTCACTTTCAGGTGACATTGTAAACAAGAAGCGGGCAGCATTATCTCCTGCAAATGTAAACTAACTTGTTTGGCTGAGTGACTGACTAAACAAGAAGTAGGACTGAGTGGACTTGTAGGCTCTAAAGTTTTACATTGTTTTATTTTTGAATGCAGGTTTTTTATACATAATTCTACATGTGTAAGTTCAACTTTCATGATAAACAGATTGTATTACAGTACTTGTATGAGGGGAATTGAAAAATACTATTTCTTTTTGTTTTTATAGCACAAATATTTGTAATCAAAAATAAATATAAAGTGAGCATGGTACACTTTGTGTTCTGTGTTGTAATTGAAATCAATATATTTGAAAATGTAGAAAACATCCAAAAATATTTAAATAAATGGTATTCTCTTATTGTTTAACAGTGCGATTAATCGTGATAATTTTTTTTAATCGTGAATAATCGCTATTAATTTTTTTTAATTGCTTGACAGCCCTAATTATCATTCTTGCACACCTTGCCCCTTTAGGGAATTGTGCTTTTATTATATTCTGTCAAGGCATTCAGAGGCCTTTGGCTATCCTATGACATAGGTGCCAAGGATGCACTTTTTGTCAATGAGCGTCTGTATTGATATTTTGTACCTACTGAATGTCTGAGGAGTACATTAACAGAGTAAGTCACCACAATCCAGTCCCACATGTGTTAAGTGTATTATCTTTGTTGCCTTATCCAATTGGATGAACTAGTATTTCTTAAATTTGTAAACAGAATCCAGTAAAAGTAATGTGACTGGGAGAAGGTCCTTCTTAAAGTAGTGGAGACAGTGTTTTGGCCTGATTGCTGTGAGGAGAGAAAAGCTATCTAAAGACTGAGCTGAGAGAAATTTTGAACTTGAGGGATGGATTTTTCCGGATTCTGAGCAATTATTCATTGATTCCTACTGGAACTCTGGTTGCTCAGTACTTTGGGAAATCAGGTGCTGAATTTCTAAGGCAACTCCTAAGGGCTGGTCTACACTAACCCCATAATTCGAACTAAGATACGCAACTTCAGCTATGTGAATAACGTAGCTGAAGTCGAACTATCTTAGTTCGAATGAAAAAGCACTTACCCGGGGTCCACACGCGGCGCGCAGGCTCCCCCGTCGACTCCGCCTACTCCGTTCGTCGAGCTGGATTACCAGCGTCGACGGCGGAACACTTCCTGGTTCGATTTATCGCGTCTCGACAAGACGCGATAAATCGAACCCAGAACATCGATCCCGCGCCTCCGACCGGACGCGTAAGTATAGACGTACCCTAAGAAAAGCAAGTATCAGCATTTTAGTTTAAAAAAATCCAAATTAATATAGATCCAGATTTAAAATTTGCCACTAAGGGAGAAATTTTCAAAGGCACAAAAGACTCCAATTGGGAGTTGGATGCCTAACTGTCTCTTTTTTGCATTGGAAAATCTCCCATAAATGACAGTTATCACAAACCAACCCCATACTTTGTCAGTTTACGCTCATGAAACACGTATTTTGTCTTCTCTGTTTCTTCTAGTCTTTTTAGAATATCACAAAAAAATTTAAAGTAGACTTTATTTAGTCACTCTATATTATGATATTCTGCATCATGATATAGAGGTGAGCTGGAAGGAAGATGTGTACATTGCCATGGAAGTTGTGAGAACATGTTGTACTAGTACCTTAGCTGTCACTTCGGACAGTCAAATGAAGTAAGTCAATGGATCTATGGTACAGGGGTCAGAGTGGCAGTATTTCTGAAGAATTCAGAGAAGCTGTCTGGAGAGTGTTGGTGTGTGAGACAGAGGAAGAAAGAGAAAGATGAACAATGAATTCCCTAAAGCCATTCCCCTGAATGTGTTCCGCAATAAATTTTAAATGTGTGTCATACTGTAGTGGAGGGGTCAGATTTACTAATTTGTATTAACTTCCTTATTTCTATACTCTGTCAATATTATCTCACTTGGGGTTCTGAAAGTTTCGATTCTACCACAGTGAAGTCTGATTTTGACCAAAAAGTGGAATGTTTTTTATTTTACTTCATTTACCAATATATTTTACATGTGAAACGAACAGGGTGGCTGCACCCCTTTTCCTCTGTTCTGCTAGTGGACAGAAGCTGCTGTAAATCTGCCACAGCAACAATAAGTGAATGGGCAAATGGGCATTTTCCCACAAAACTAGACAATAACTCGGGGTAAGAGAAAAGTGGACTAAGGCAAGTATAAGATGAGTAAATACCTTTTCCCCAGCAATCCAGCTGGTGCGCCTGTTGACAAAGCTTTTAAAAATATAAGACACAGATTAATGAAATAAGAAGAATGGAAGCATTAAAAAAATCTGTGTCTGGAGAGAGAGAACTTCAAGTAAGGACACTTCATAGAAGAAATGGCAGTACTGGCCTTGTGAACGTTCACAAAGAGGCTTGTGTGTCTGGTCGTGAGCTGCCAAAAAGGATTAACAATTTTCCAGTGGAGACACCCCCGAGGTGGGATTGCAGGAGTGTTATCTCAGGTGTGAAGTGGGGGCTGTGAGAGAGGGCAATGTGTACTGGCTCAACTGGCCAGTGGTGCCCTCGACTGACATGGTAGTTTATTTGCGAGCTCATTAAGGTTGGCCAGTCCTTTGGGGCAAAGGTCACAAAAGACAAGATTTTGCATAATGAATACATTAATTTTTTTTGCATAGGGAGCAAGAGGGTAATAGCAATGAAGCTTTGGAAAAGAGGAATGAAGCTAAAAGGAAATGAGTCCCTAAGGTGGCAAAATATGATCACCAAGTGGACTTAGGTTTCCGTTTTAGCACATGTGCCTGGAGGAGTGGAAATGCATGGAAATATGCTGCCTTTTATTTAGATACATCGCCACAACATAGAATGCGTACCCCACAAAGGGTACCAATGCCCGTTTCCACTACAGCGAGTGATTTATGTGGAAGGAACCCAGCCAGTGAATGGGAAAGGATGGATAACCCAGTACATTTTGATGAAGATCTTTGGGGGAAGAAATGTATGATGCTTAGTTATCCTAAAATCATGGTGAAAAAAAAGTTAGCATCAACCAGTGTTGAGCCTAAGTCCTCCTTTTGGAACGATGTGAATAATACAGCTGATTTTGCATAGAAGAGTCTGATCTGGCACTTAAAGAAAGATCAGTTTGGGTGGTAAGAATTAGGTAAATTTAGGCATTTATGCTCAGATGGCAGGGGTTCACAACCCATTGCCAGATAATTCAAATAGTCATGTCAGATAAAAGATAGAAACACCAGCTATCAGGGTCAGTTCAAGGGTGCTACAAAGAGCACCAAATTCTAGTAAAGACAGATAAAATACTTCACTGGTTGCTAAGATACCCTAATCTGATGAAAGCTCAGTTGTATGAAGTTTTTTTTTTTTAAGGGTTTATCATTCCGTACACTGGTCCTAAGATACAAACAGTGGCTAGGAATCCTAGATCACCAATTATGTAGCCTCAAGTAATTGGCAGAAAGTTAGAGAAGGAGGTGAGTTAGGAAGATAATAGCTGGTCTATCTGAGCACTTGAGGGTTTCCTTTGGGGGTTGTTTTGAAGAAGCTTCAGGCAATTTTGGGCTCGAGGATGAATCAGTGAATGATTACATTGATTTTCTGTGATGTTTTTCAATCAGCCTATCAAGATTCTTAGGACTTGTGATAAGAGTACCCTTTTGGCATAAGCAGATATAGAACCTACTGTACATTTTTAGAGAAGGTAGTTTTTGTTTGCAGTCACTTTCAGTTGTTTTGGGAAACAAAATTTCTAATGAAAATGTGTATTTCCTTCCAGTGTACTCTTATTTTTGAGTCTGTGCTGCATGCATGCAACTGTAAGGGGGGGTGGATGATAGCCTCCTAAATGAGGCCTCTAGACCTACTCTAAGCCAGGGTGCCTCCTCAAACCTTGCACCAATGTAGGACGAGACTGCTGGAGCTTCACTCCATCCCCTCCCCTCCCACCACTGCTCCACCCTTGGAACACTCCCCTTCCCTCCCCTTATGTGGGGGTGGGGCACAGATAAGTAGCCGATCTGCCTCCACCAGCTTTCTCCTGGCAGAGAGTTTTCCAGACCAGAAAGGAAGTTCACACCACTCATCACTTGCCACTTTGCACAAGTTATGTGGTGAATCCAGCACTCAATGCCCAGTAGCTTTTCAACATCATTCTGGTATTGAGATGCCCAGAACTGAATACACTGTTTTAGGTGCAGTCAAGCCATTGCTTTATCAATAGAGACAGTTGCCTTTATGGATCATGATTTGCAGCATCTGTGTTTGCAGCCAGTAGATGACTCCATCGGCTGTTTTCAACTCCTTTTTTCTTGCAAGCTGTTATCTGACTTCCTCTACACTATAACTCCTACGTCTCTTATAGAATTATTGCTCTTCACATATCATATCCCTCAGGTCTGTGTTTCAGATTCTCTTTCTAAGATGAATAATAATGGTTATTTTTTTTATTTCTTGACGTAAGAACAGCCATACTGAGTCAGACCAAAGGTCCATCAAGCCCAGTATCCTGTCCTCTGACAGTGCCCAATGGCAGGTGCCCCAAAGGGAATGAACAGACAGGTTATCATCAAGTGATCCATGCCCTGTCACCCAATCCTAGCTTCTGGCAAACAGAGACTAGGGACACCATTCCTGCCCATCCTGGCTAATAGCCATTGATGGACCTATCTTCCATGAGTCTACCTAGCTCCCTTTTGAACCCCTTTATAGTATTGGCCTTCACAACACTTTCTGACAAGGAGTTCCAAAGATTGACAGTGCGTTGCATGAAAAAATACTTTCTTGTGTTTGTTTTAAACCCGCTACCTATTAATTTCATTTGGTGGCCCCTTGTTCTTGTATTATGGGAGAGAGTAAATAACACTTCTTTACTTTCTCTATACCACTCATGATTTTATTGACCTCTATAATATCCCCCCTTAATCCCCCTCTTTTCCAAGCTGAAAAGTCCCAGTCTTATTAATCTCTCCTCATACGGAAGCCGTTCTATATCCCTAATCATTTTTGTTGCTCTTTTCTGAACCTTTTCCAATTCCAATATACCTTTTTTGAGATGAGGCAACCACATCTGCACGCAATATTCAAGGTGTGGGCATACCATGGATTTATATAGAGCAATATGATATTTTCTGTCTTATTATCTATCCCTTTCTTGATGATTCCCAACATGCTGTTTGCTTTTTTGACTGCCGCTGCACAATGAGTGGATGATTTCAGAGAACTATCCACAATGACTCCAAGAGCTCTTTCTTGAGTGGTAACAGCTAATTTAAACCACATCATTGTATATGTATAGTTAGGATTATGTTTTCCAATGTGCATTACTTTGCATTTATCAACATTACATTTCATCTGCTATTTTGTTGCCCAGTCACCCAGTTTTGTGAGATCCTTTTGTAGCTCTTAACAGTCTGCCTGGGACTTAACTAGCTTGAGTAGTTTTGTATCATCTGCAAATTTTGCCACCTCACTGTTTACCCCTTTTTCCAGATCATTTATGAATATTCTTAATTTTCCCAGATTTCTTTATATTATTTATTCTGTTCTGACTTGTGCTCACAACTCCTGCTAACTTAATTAACATACTTTTTAGAACATTTTCCAGATTATTAATGAAGATGTTACATAAAATTGGTCCTAATGGTGATCTCTCTGGCACTCTTTTAGTTGCTTCCCCCAACAATTTGTTTCACTGCCATTAATTGCTGCCCTTTTATTGCCAATTGTTAATGCAGGTGCCAGTGCTTATATCCAAGACAATCTAAATTTTTGAGTAAAAATTCATAAGTACTGTAACAAATTCAAAAGATTCATTAGAAGGGAAAGCAGGGATACAATGAAAAATGCCAATGAACAAAATTTAAAAACAGGATTCATAGCTGACAGCTTTGTCGTAATGAGTGAACAGCTAAAGTACCATGGGTTAGTTCTTTTGGATGGACAATTTAAGCTATGCCTGGGAGGGTGAATCTGGTTTAAATAAAATCTTATCCCAGCAGCTTTTGAGTTTTTTCTGCCAGTAAATTGGTCACTCCCTCTAAAACAGCCATGACAAGCTCAATAGTGTGGTTTCAGGGTATCATCTTTTCAGATGACAGTGTAAACATACATATTTGCTGTTCCAAGAAGAATGAAAAAGAATTGTGGATCATCTTCCATAGATAATCAAATCCCTTTTTCTGTCTAGAATGGTGGGGAAAAAACATTAACTTCAAATCACAGAAATGTAAAATTTCTTGAAGCGTGAGAAGAGAGCAACATCTAAATTTCAGTTTGAACAAGTATTGCAGAAATATTTGACATACTATAGAAAGGTTTTCAACCAATGGGTTAGAGGCAACCAGGATTGGATCAACCATTTCTGATGCATTGTGAGGATGCTAGATCGAAGGATTAGACAAAGTAGCAGGAGCCACTCTGATAAATTCAAAATAATGTTAAGCAACAGGAAAAGCAGTCAAAATAGATCAGGCAAAGGCATTAATATAAGCATATACTTTCCTGAGAGGAGATAACAAAAAAACTAGAAACAACTAGGTATGAATCTGTGATTTTTTCATAGGTGTGTTGAGTGAAAAAGTAGGTATATTTGATTAGACCTACCCAAATCTGAGTTCTTGACTACACAGACAAATTGAACTAATTTAACTACATCGTGTTAGAAATTGATGTCGTTAAAACAGTGCCAACCCCTGCTCAAGTGGACTTTCTTCAATTGGTTTAAGAGTGCCTGATATCACTTTAACTTAAATTGGTAACCTAAGATAAACTGAGATCACGCATTCAAACCTTGTTACAAGGTGGTAGCACTGATTTAATTACACCAGTTTCTAAGCTGATTTAGCTAAATTGGTACAACTTGTGTGTGTAGACTAGACCTGAATGTGCAATGTAAATGCAGAGCTCCAATATCATATGCAAGTACATCAAAATTTCTAAACACCATTAATGACTGCTTCTTGGAACCTGGAACACACAAGGAGAAAGACAATTCTTGATTTAGTCCTAAGTGGCATACAGGATCTGGTCCAAGAGGCGAATATAGCTGAACCACTTGGTAATAATGACCATAATTTAATTCAATTTAACATCCTTGTAGAGAAGAAATACCAAAGAAACCCATCCCAGTACCATTTAACTTCAAAAAGAGCAACTACACAAAAATGAGGAAACTAGTTAAATGGACATTTTAAAAAATAGTCTCAAGAGTGAAATGCCTGCAAGCTGCATGGACAAAGTTTTAAAACACCATAATAGAGGCTCAAACTAAATGTATACCCCATATTAAAAAAAAAAAGTAAGGGGACCAAAAAAATATCACCATGGATAAACAACAGAGTAAATGAGGTGGTTAGGAACAAAAAGACGTCCTTTAAAAACAGAAAGTTAAATCTTACTGAGAAAAATAGAAAGGAGAATAAACTCTAGCAAGTCAAGCATAAAAGAATAATTAGGCAGGCCAACCAAGAATTTGAAGAGCAACTAGCAAAAGAGACAAAAACTAATAGCAAAAAAAAAATTAAAGTACATAAGAAGCAGGAAGGCTGCCAAACCATCAGTGGGGCCTGGACAATGGAGGAAATAAAGATGCACTCAAGGAAGTCCAGGCCATTGCGGAGAAGCTAAATTAATTTTTTGTATCAGTCTTCAGTGTAGAGGCTGTGAGGGAGATTCCAATAACTGAGCAATTCTTTTTAGGTGACAGCTGTGAGAAACTGTCCCAGATTGAGATGTCAATAGCAGAAGTTTTTGGAACAATTCATAAATTAAATAATAATAAGTCACCAAGACCTCATGGTATTCACCCAAGAGTTCGGAAGAAACTCATACATGAAATTGCCAAACTACTAACTGTGGTATGACACTTATCACTTAAATCAATTTGTGTACCAGATGACTGACGGATAGCTAATCTAATGCCAATTGATAAACAAAAGCTCCAGAGGTGATCCCAGCAATTACAGGCCAGTAATCCTAATGTCAGCACCAAGCAAATGGGTTGAAACTATAGTAAAGAACAGAATTAATTAACACATAGGTTAACACAATATGTTGTGGAAGAGTCCACATGGCTTTTGTAAGGGAAACCATGCCTCTCCAATCTATTAGAATTCTTTGAGGGGGTCAACAAACATGTGGACAAGGGTGATCCAGTGGATATAGTAAACTTGGACTTTCAGAAAGCCTTTGACAAATTCCCTCACTGAAGCTCTTAAGCAAAGTAAGCAGTTATGGGATATCAGAGAGAAGGTTCTCTCATGGATCAATAACCGTTTAAAAGATAGGAAACAAAGGGTAGCAATAAATGGTCAGTTTTCACAGTGGAGAGAGATACATAGCAGGGTCCCCCAAGGATCTGTCCTGGAACCAGTACTGTTGAAAAAATTAATAAAACTTCTGGGAAAAGGAGTATACAGTGAGGTGGCAAAGTTTGCAGATGATACAAAAGTACTCAAGATGGTTAAATCCAAAACTGACTATGAAGCATTACAAAGAGATCTCAGAAAACTGGATGACCGGCAATAAAATGGCATATGAAATTCAATGTTGATAAATGAAAGGAATGTACATTACTTAAAACATAATCACAACTACATGTGCAAAATGATGGGGTCTAAATTAGCTGCTATCACTCAAGAAAAAGATTTTGGAGTCATCGTGGATAGTTCTCTGAAAACATCTGCTCACAGTGCATCAGCAGCCAAAAAAGCTAACAAAATATTAACAACCATTAGGAAAAGAATAGAAAATAAGACAAAAAATATTATAATGCCACTACATAAGTCCATGGTACACCCACACCATGAATACTGCGTGCAGTTCTGATTGTCCCATCTCAAAAAATGATATATTACAATTGAAAAATGTACAGAAAAGAGCAACAAAAATAATTAGGGATCTGGAACAATTTCCATATGAAGAGAGATTTTAAAAGAATGGAATTGTTCATCTTAGAAAAGAGACAACTAAGGGGGGATACGCAGAGGTTTATAAAATCATAATTATGTGTACAAAATATTAGTTACCCCTTCACATAACACATGAGCTACAGGTCACCCAATGAAATTAATAGGCAGCAGGTTTAAAACAAGCAAAATGAAGTATTTCTTCACAGAACATACAGTCAATCTGTGGCACTTGTTGCCAGGGGATGTTGTGAAGGCTAAAAGTATAACTGGCAACATGAATTAGATAAATTCATGGAGGATAGGTCCACCAATGGCTACAAGCCAAGATGGTCAGGGACGCAACCCCATGCTCCGAGTGTGCCTAAACATCTGACTGCTAAAAGCTGTGACTGGACAACAGAGGATGGATCACTCAACAATTGCCCTCTTCTGTTCATTTCCTCTGAAGCCTCTGGTACTGGCCACTGTCGGAAAACAGGATACTGGGCTAAATGGACCATTGGTCTGACCCCAGTGTAGCCGTTCTTATGTTCTTTTTAGCTGCTGTGATGGCCTCAATTAATAAACCTTTACTGTGGCGTGTAGACTAAGGTCATATTTGTTAAGACTGGATGATGGGAGTGTGCATTTTTACTACACACAAACGTGGGCTGACATAATAAGAGGCCTATTTTTACACACACAAATTATAGCAGAATATGTACAAATATATAGTGTATGTTTCTATTAGTGATGGGACAGGATAAACATACAAATGAGGTGTTGAGGTGTGCATTTACTTCATTAGCCTGCAGTAGCATTCTCATTAATACAGGATCACAGTCCTCTGTACTTCTTGTCCTATGCAGCATTATTAACCATGCACTTAATGGACAACTTTGTGCACTTACATTGTGCAGGATAAAGCTAACGTTGTTTACAGCTCAACATTACAGACAGCAAGTCTGCATTGGTTGAACGAGAGGCATTGTGGTGGAACCACTGAGCCCTCCCAATTGCTCCAGTTGCTTACACATGCACCCTCAGAGTTTTACCAAGGTTATGGGTACTTCGGGCTTCTAGTGTAACCCATCCAGAGACACCATGGCAGGGAAACACAAAACACAGACTTAGCAAAGACATTTCTTAATCATAGTCACTTTACTTGTAAAGTATCTGAGAGTTACAGATCTTTGAAAATCACAAAAGTGCCAAGATGTGCCCTTTCCAGTCTGATCTCATACCTTCTTTGAGACCAGGTTTGTCATCATGTCACACTGGGCAGAGTTCTTCCTGCCCTCTCTTTCCTGCACGTCGTTCTTACAATATGGCGATGGTCAGGCCCCTGCACAGAGCAGAGCCCCACTCCTAAATAGGCCTCTGTCACTGTGCCATGTGCTCAACCTAGGAAGCTCCAGGCCCCGCTGTCATGCCTGTCCCACCACCCCTGCAGGTGGCTGTGTAGAAAGGCCATTGTTCCATGGGGATGAGCCAGTCATTCAAAGTCTATAGCTACAGTTGGCTCTTCAGTGAGGTCTCAAACACTTTTCTCAGGCAGGGCATCTGTACAGTATGCTATCCAGAGGCAAGTAGCACAAAATAGAGTTCATAATTTGATACAGACACGTCCCACTCTGTTGCAGTCATCATTACACAACACAACTGTAACAAAATACCCAGGGACACTTATTCATCATAAACCTATATCCCACCCATTGACTTAGCATTTAGGCAAAAAAAACAGTTTTTTTTAAAACAATAGAAGTAATTTCTAGTGTCCACGGAGTCCAGCAATTAAATTGTATATGGATATACATAGTACTTAGAGAGTTTACATTTAGTTATTTGGGAATAAGGAAAAAATGATTATATAAGGAGATGCGTCTTTGGCAAAGGTGACCGTCACCAAGACAATATTATTTCGGGCATCTTGAGTGACTGCTGACTGTATGAAGGAGCCTTACTTCTGAAAAGGAACAGGGCTAACCTCATATGTAGCAAAGGTGGACTAATTGATGAAAATATTTAGGGGATGAAGTGCACTCATCAGATGCCTGCATCTACCTCTTTATTTGTGATAGAAATTTATTCACAGATAGTAATGTCAATTTAGTAGATGCTGAATTGGTACAATGATCAAGATGAATGCTTGGGGTTTTTTTTTTTTAATGAAACCTCATATTGTATAAGTAAAGTGGTGGCCTTCATCTCAGGCATTTCATTACCCAAGCAACCGACTGATAATGGACCATTGAATCATTTCTTATTGCTTAAATAATGGTGTTATACTGAGTGAATGTAAAGCAGGACAGGATGAATATAGGAACATACCAAAGTTGAGTACTTTTTCTTTTTGCTATATTTAAAGGTTTCATTGGTTGCAAAATAGTATCTTTAAGAGTCTTAAAGGATATTTCTAGACATTACGTTATTTGATTGATTTTTTGGTTTCCACTGAATGTATCCTCTTAGTTTTAACTACCTAAATAGTCCCTCATTTCTTCCTGTTTTTTTTTTTTTTTTAATTTCGCATTACAAACCATTTGGGCCAAACTTAGACCTGGTTTGAGTCTGTGGCTTTCACTAGGTCTGAATTTGATATTTTGTCTATGCCTCTGTTTCCACTAGGAAATAGACCAATGCCTGGAAATGGTTATCTGTAACAAGTTCCCTTCAACTGGAGCTGAAAACTATTTAGCTCCTAACGTACATAGTACAATGCCATTTTCAGCACAATCACAGAAACTGTTCTGCAGACTTGGTGCAGTTAAACCACTTTTAGGTCCAGTCCTAGGGGATCTGTTGATGCTGACTATCATTTTTAGTCAGTAGTCTAGGGCAGACAACCATTTTTTTGCCAACAGGTGAGTGTGTAATGTAGACAGGACTTAAAAAATAAATGTATATGAACTTTTACTTATATTTGTGATACTTATGTGGATCATAGTTAGAGGCACGCTTTTTGAAAAATCTTTCCAACATCTAATAAAACTTATTGCAAATCAACTGTAGGACAATGAGAAAAGACACACTAAAATTTTGCATGTGCTAGATGAATACTACAGGAGGATCACTAGTAAAGAATCTATAGTTATGACAAGCCACAATATTTTCAAGGTACTCAGCAACCTCAAAGTGAATTTCACAGCTAAACCATAATGAGAACAAGATTCTAGAATAATTTCCTCTCTCTCCAATTGGGTGTGAATGAATAGAGTCAACATCTTTGAAAACATTTCATACAATGGACTATTTACATGAAGAAGAAGCAGCAAAACATGACAGATTTGTGTGACTGCTTTTGACATGTTGAAACTTTTTTAATTCACGTGTTCTTCCTCATTTGTGAGCTTTTAAAACATCAACAGACAGATAGATAATTTGATAGCTTTGGTGGGTAGCACTGTGGATTACCATACAAAAGCTCTGGGTTTGGAAGCAACTTCGAATTGTTTCCCCTTGGATAGAGAGGAGGCAGTGGAGTTAAGCATTCAGCCAGTGGAATTCAGGGTTTGCTAGTACTCTTATAGGAGCATTCCTAGTGCTTGGGACTGTAGGCATGGGGTGTGGAGAGGGAGCCAAACCAAAGGAAGGAAATTAAGTGTAAAAGCAGAGCAAAGTATCAGCCCAGCATAAAGGAGTGGTGAAAACCCATTGAGAGTACCCCACTCCCACCATCCCACTTTGGAGAGGTAAAAGTTCCCTTAACATATGCTCTTTCTGGAGATGGTAGATGAATGCAAACTGAAACAGAATATAAAGAAACACACACTTTCCTCCATACTTTTTTTTTAATCTATAAGAGTTTGATTTCAGATGCAGAATTTCAGTTTATCAGATTCCTGTTGCATATTAGAGTTACCACAGTAAATATATGGAGCACAGACTGATGAGATGACATCACATATAATAACAATTTCAAGAAAAATATTTAGAAAGCATATAATAGTTCACTTGGCCTAAACTCTATTTTTCTTTACAAGTACAAATAGCAGTTGGCATTCTAGGTGAAATACAAAATTTTAAATGATCACTATCTTTTTTGGTTTGATGGATATGTTCTTAGTTCTGAACTCTTAATTCTTAGGTAGATCTTGAAAAAAGTAATCAGGATATTTCTTTATAATCTGAGGTTATGTTAACTGATCCTTTTAGTCAATGTATACTTACCTCCATAAAACATAAAGATAATTTTATTCTCTGTCACCTCTGCTGTCTTGTATTTTATGCTAATATTGGATTTATTTTTAGACTGGGGGAAAGTGAAATTATAAATAGTAAGCAATTAAGACCTAGAATTTTCAAGCTGCCATTGCAGACTACAGACAAAATTGTATTTTAGTTGAATCTTACTAGTAGATAATGTCAACTTTCTGTAGTCTACCTGCTTATAATCCACGGCCAAGAGTAAATAAGGAGTCTTGGGCATTTTTTTCTTTAGTCTATCACCTCTATGTTACAGAATTCATGAGAAAGGAAGAAAAGTATATAAATATAAACATCGGTTTCTCCATTTTACATTAGATATATAACATGGGACAAATTACTACTGTCATGTTGAGGTGAGTAGTTAGGAGCTTGAGGAACTGGGAAGACAGGGCTAACCATTTCAAGCATTTTTGACCATTGTACAAGCACTTTCAACCATTGTACATTTATGGTGCAATATTGTGGCAGCGGGAAGAATCACACAGAGGTGTCGCCTGTAAGAACTTGGCTGCCTAGAAGAAACAAAGTCTGCAGAACCACTGAAATATGGAGGTTTTACTTGCTTTGAAATGTCTAACCTTGCAGAACCACTGTAGAGGACTCTAAGTACTACTGTGTATTCCAAGGCCCTATAAACTGTTAATTGCCTTAAAATACCAGTTCCTCATGACTACCATAGACTGGTGGGAGTGCTCCAGAAAGGGTTTAATTGCCTTGAGATGCCCAACTGAACTGTGGAAGGAGGGATTAGATGTAGTTATGAATAGCAAAATATTCAAAGGGAACTTGGAAATTTACACCCCCATGACTGGCAAAGCCAGGAAAACCTGCTGTGGATGAGGAGTGATCCCTGAGGACAATGCAGGGTTGAAGAAAAGAAAGAGTTTAAATAAGGTGGGAGAGACAATGGTGCAGGATGGGTCAGTACATCTAGGCAGATAGGAAGAGAAAGCAGTATACAACAGTGGAGACTGAAATGCACCAGAATAGTCCATGTGGAGCTATGGTAGGAGAAGACAACAAGGGAAGAACTGTGACCTGGCTGCAGGTCAAAAAGCTTTTGGAACTGTGCATAGCTTACCACAGCAGTGTTGGGACAGAGGGAGAGAGAGGAACACAGAGAGATAGCTGAGAACAGCTGGAAGTGGGCCAATAGAGAGAGGAGTATTCTTTGAAAAAAACTGAGATGAAATGAAGTCCTGGGGGCTAGAAAGAAGGAACCCAGGAGCAAGAGCTGCAATGAAACAGGTGGAGGAGGCTACTGCATGCTGGAATGAGAGAATCAGAGAGAGTTTCAGGGAGTCATGCAGCTGGAGAAGAAGCAGGGGAGGACTGTTCAGACAGAAAGGTCCACCATGGGGCAGAAAGGCTTGTGATAAGCAGAGAGGTCGTTCAAAGAAGGAGTCCAAGAAGCCATCCGGATATAGGACACTTGCCTTCAGGGACAGCAGTCTTTATGGCCCTGTGGGTGCTTCTATTCTCAAATGGGAGAGAATGAGGCCATGTCTACACTTACCAGTAGATCAACACTGCTAGAATCGATGCAGCAGGTGTTGATTTAGCGGTCCTGGTGAAGACATGCTAAATCGATGGGAGAGCACACTCTCATCGATTTGTGTACTCTAGCTCCCCGAGAAGCATAAGGGAAGTTGGCGGGAGAGCATTTCCCATTGACACAGTGCAGTGTAGACACCGCATTAAGTGGATCTAGCTATGTCAGCTTCAGTTACGTTATTCACGTAGCGTTATTCACGTACGTAACTGAAGTAGCGTAACTTAAATTGATTTACCACAATAGTGTAGATCAGTCTCAGTCTTTTTACCTCCCAATTCCAAGCATGATGTAATTCTTTTTTCCACTGGGACATCTTGTTGGCAGAACTGTATCTCTAGTCTTTCCTGACTTCATAGAGTTTTCTAAGATGCTATTTTAATGAGGCAGTGATGTGATTTTTTAAAAAAATATTTGAAATAAGGGCACAGGGCAGTTTATGATATGTAGTGTAGAGAGGGCTCAATCCTGCTGAAATCAAGGGAAGTTCTGACACTGTCGTAGAGAAGTAACTACTAAATGTTTTACCAACCACCTTGTAAATCAAAGCTGGGTCACTAAATATGGAGGGCAAATTTTCTGGTGGTGCTCAGGGATGTTTTATGGTGACTGACTATAGCACTGCGTATGACCTTGTCATTAATTTGGTAGTATTATCTTTTATATAATAAACTCTGCCATACAGTAGTATACTTAATAATGTCATTTTTAAAGCTGAACTAATAAGAGGGAACTTTCATGCAATGCTGCAGGACAGTTCATCAGATGCAAACCTTTAAAATCCATCTAGATCTTATTTCTGGCAAAACCAGGAATAGTTACATTAAAATACATTGTGCTTATATGTATGTTTGATTTATGCAGAGGCAGTAGATCGGTATGGGACTATGATTGGGAAACCTTGGTTCTGTTCCCAGCTCTGCTACTGTATTGGAGTGTGACTTTGAGTATGGGCTTCCCTACACTAAGGGTGCTACAGCGGTACAGTTATGCCACTGTGGTGCCATAGTGTAGATACACACGACAACAACAGAAGGGTTTCTTTCATTTGTGTAGGTAATTCACCTCTCTGAGCAGCGGTAGCTAGGTTGACAGACACATTCTTCTGTCAACCTAGCTGTTTCGACATCAGGGGTAAGGTCAGTATAGCTTTGGTGCTCAGCAGTGTGAATTCACACCCCCTGAGCAACATAGCTATGCCAGTCTAAATTTCAAGTGTAGACCAGGCCTAAGTCATATAAATCTAGATTTGCAAAAGTGCCTATGAATTTTGTGTGCCCCAAGTTTTGAGCAGTCAGTTTGAGATATGTAGGTGTCTCAAGCTGGGCCGCTGAAAAATGGGGCACTGCAAATTAATGGAGATTACTAAAAAAAATGTGGCCTTAACCTCTCAGCAGCTCAGTTTCTATATGTGTCTAAATGGAAATAATGATGCATATCCCACCTTTATATATCGAATATAAAGTGCTACATATGAGGAAAAGTACTATGAGTGCTCACAATTGTTAGTGCTCACCAACCATCTTTTTGAAAGAAGAGTCTTTAGCTAGCTCCACTGGTTTTAGTAGCAGATGTATGGCACCAGTGCTGGAGTTTAGTCAGTTATAGGTGATATGAATGCTTGATTTTCAGGTTCAACCTTGGAAAATATACAGTCTGTATTTCACCCAATAAGCAAAGAAATATTTACAAGAAGGGCTATCTCATTACTAGACGCTAATTTACAATTAATCAAACAGATGATCTGACATCTGCTAATGAAACAAATATCAATATTACATTTAAAAACATGCCCAGGAATATATACATAACTAGAATGTTAGATTTTTCAAAAAACAAATCTATAAACCAAAGCTACCTTTGAAAGCTACAAAAATGTCTGGTCTAATAAAAGAGGAATTTAGGATGCATATTAAGCATCCAGTATAAAAAAATATTATATTAACAAGCATTGTTAAGGTTGCTGTGGTAACTTCTCAGTTTTTCCTTAATAGTCATGTAAAGCTTTCATTAATGGCTAGCACGAATTAGACCTTCTCCTAGGCAATCTGAACTCATGTATGGCCATCTATTAAGGGTTTTTTTTTAATTGAATGAAGGATTTCAGCCTTTTTTTAAAGCAGACTTGTTGTTTTTCCTGATGCTTTCCCCCTTTTAACTTCCCTGCTCCTTAAGTGTTACTTAAGGGCATCATTAGTGAACATTTGGGGCTACTACCCAAATATTAATATCAAAGCCCTCAATGTATTTTCCGTTTATTTTGACTGAGACATTTAATTTTGCCTTCATTTTCTTCATGATTATATTGACCACTGAGATTGAAGTCTCATCTTTTCTCTCTGAGCACCTTTTCAGTTTGGCAAGAAAAGTGGTGGAAATACTAGACAAAACTAAAAATCCTCACCACTTTGTCTCTTAAACAGTGTACGCGTAGGTGTCTTTTGTTAAGGTGTCTTCAATTTGATGAGTTCAATCTGTGTGGAATCTCCCTTTAACCATAAAATCTTGTGCCGTGAACCTATCAGATCTCAGAAAGTAAAGATCTGTATTACAGTATTAAATAAATAATCAGGAAATAGGTACCTTGCTTTAAGAAAGCCTAAATATGGTTAGCCTGAGTGAGTAATTGGATGGGAGACTTCCGAAGATCAGCTAGATGTTGTATGAAATACAATAAATACTACTTAGGGTATGCTTGCATAATCAAGGTGCTAAACAGATATTAACTATTCCAATTAATCCTCACAGCACCTTGGAGAGATAGACATGTATTATGCTCTCCATTTTATAGTGATGATGAAGCAGAGACCAGGTTTCAATGCCCAAGACCACACATCAAAATGAGTGACAGAGCCAGGATTAGAAAGTAGGAGTTCCTGGCTCTCCGTTCCATTTCCATTCCACCAAACCATAAAAAAATCTATTGCTGGACATGGCAATATGTGGCACTCTTCCCTCTAGCATCAATAGTGAACAGTACCTCCATATGGTTGAGAAGACTCTGTACAGCTAATGATGTCATCTGTCAAATTAGACAATAATTAATGTCTTGACTTCTTTCAGTCACTAAAGAAAATTTGGTGGTTTTGTAGCATAGGGACCTTGCGCCCTTACCAAACTCCATCTCTGATGTTACACTGTTTTTACTGCACCTAAATCCTCTCTGTAGTTTCCTTCTTCATTTCATGTCATAAACTGTGTGTAATATTGCTGTGCACTAAGAGAGCTGCTGCAGCCTGCCCATCCCAGGGGAGCCTGCATTTCAGTGGTGGATGACATGCTCCCTATTTATTCATTACCTAAGTCACATGAATGTTCTGAAGTTTAAGTAATTAATATTTGCACAGCACTTTTAGATGCTCAGTTGAAAGGTGCTATAGAAATGCCAAGTACTGTTGTTCTTTTCAGGCAGGATGTATCCCATACACCCCCTTTCTTGTATCAGAGGGGTAGCCGTGTTAGTCTGGATCTGTAGAAGCGACAAAGGGTCCTGTGGCACCTTATAGACTAACAGAGGTATTGAAGCATAAGCTTTCGTGGGTGAATACCCACTTCTTCGGATGCAAGCAGTGGACCCCATTTCTTGTGACTTTTAATGAGGGCAATAGGCAACATAGAAGTGGTGGACCCTGATCCTGACCATCTTCTTTTTGTTTGTGTTTGGGAGTTCTCTTGGTGGTGAGGAACTGGAAGGATCAAATTAAAATTCCCCAAATTCAATAGTTTAAATCCTACAGTACCAAAAGAAGTGCATCCGAAGAAGTGGGTATTCACCCACGAAAGCTTATGTTCCAATACGTCCGTTAGTCTATAAGGTGCCACAGGACTCTTTGTCGCTTCTACAGATCCAGACTAACATGGCTATCCCTCTGATACTTGAAAAATCTTTGGTTATCTTTTTCACTTTGCCTGATGGTAACAAATTTTGGAGGAGAATTCCTTATCACTTCCTATAAAAACTAATCTTTTTATAGCCTAATCCCACGAGGAGTGGAACTGAGGACCTCTTCTTGGCTTCAGTAAGAGTTGCAGATGCAGCATTTCACAGGATTCAGCTCTTAAAGTGGTGTGTGTGCATATAACATAAAAGGAATGAAAATATATATATTTTTTAAAAACTTCATTTTAGTTTTATTGCTCTAAAAGAAACTTTTCAATAGGATCTCAAGTGGGACATTCAAGCAACTCAGGTAATGTTCTGTATCTTTTGAAAGTCCTGGAGGACCATTTGGTGAATCAGATAAGCATGTGTTTTTCCTTAGTAATCCAGTTTATTGCATAAAGTCCCCAAACTCACAAAGCTCCCAGTGAAGTTAGCGTGAGCTTCTTCTGCTCTAGGATTTCTACTTCAGTTCCACAATTCAAAGCATATTCATCAGAAAACTTCTAAAGACTGAGATAGATATATACATAAAATTCAAAAGGAAATTATAGCCTTTGTTTTTAAAATTGCATGTGTATGGCATAAATATTGTTTAAAACATTATTTCTTTAAAAGTCATCACATCCGTCTTTGCCTGCTTTCTATTGTACCTTACCCAAGTCTAACCTATTTCTTGAAATCTCATTTTAAAATAATGTTTTATTAATGGTCTATTAATAGGCAATCATTTAAAAGAAGTCTGATTAAAAAGTAGGACTAATTTTAAATCATTGTTCCGAAAAATGTTTCATTTATTGCATTTCTTCTGGCTATTTAAGTTCAAAATTGTATAGCTAGAGGGTAAATTGCAGATACTGCAGCTTGTTTTATCATTATGATGAAAACATTACTCAGATTTGTAATACTAATTAAACTTTCCCCATGACCCTTGACTTTTAATGCAAAGTTGTGTCTCTGTTTTAAAAAGCTTCATTTCTTCAAAGCTATCTATGAAATATGCTAAATGTGCCTGATAGTCAAAGGATACATCATCATTGCAACTTAGTCATCATTTTAGTTTAGTTTAGAGAATTCAAAAACTAGAGACCGATTTGTTTCATACTCTGAGGCAAATGTTCAGTATGCAGAGGGATTCAGTCACATGATTCCCATTAATTTGAATAGGAGATGCACAGGTAAATCTGTGCACTGAAATTCGTGGCCAGTTAATGCCAATAGAATTTACTGTTCCCAATTTTGCTCTGTGAACCTGTGTTCCTGTCTACCTGCATCTCCTAAACAACTCTATGAGGGTACTGAGGGAGAAGAGAAGAGGGAGCAATATACAGTGATTAAGACAAAAGCATTCAGAGATTTTTTTAAGTTTATATTATTTGCTATATACGTGCAAGGATGAAAAATGTGCAAACAATCTGCATCATCTGGGACAGTGAGTACTTTTGAAATGTATAAATACAATGTGTTTTGCACAGTGCACTTTTTTTTGTAGTCATAGTATGTAAGAATTACATACAAATCTAAAAGTGTAGATGTTTTTAGTAATAGGAGCTATATAAGCACCTAGGTTTTTCAATACTAATAATAAAAAAACAGAAACATATTTAGAATTTTTGTTTATAATTGACCTTATAAGTATTTAATTAAATTATCTGAATTCCTGTGATCTGCAATCCAGAACAGATTCTTGCTGAATCTATTTGGTACCTCAAAAAGTGTAGGTGGTGGGGTGCATAGTACCAGTGTCTAAATGAAATACACAGAAATGACTACCAGCAGTTCTACTGAGTTTTGGCCCATCAGCAAGCATTGAGCAGATAAGCACTCTTTTGAATAAAGGAGGAAGGAAAGCTTAGAAATATGAGTAGAGAATATGAAAGGAGACGGCAAAGCAGAACAAAGATTTGTTAACATCAGGCCCACTTCCTGCCACCATTGCTTCTACTGAAATCAACAGACTACTTAAATACTAAAGGTCTACTCAGCATTAGTAAGGGGACAAAATCGGGGGTTTTGTCTCAAAGGGGTTTTCTTCTGAGCCCATCTTGTCAAAAGGTGAATATGTAACATGATTTGGAGATCAGTCACTAATGCCAAATATGCAGTGAAGCTGTACTTATCTGGCATATGACAGTAATGTATATAGCTTGTATTAATTAGACAGGCAGCCACTTGAGTTGATCAGCTACAAAAATTTCATGAAAAAGAGAGAGTTGCTCACCCCATAAATGTAGTTTTCTTCACCACTTGCTGAGTCAGCCTCACTTGTGGTCTGAAAAATTAAATCAAAGAGGTTCTGCATATATTTTGTATTCAATTTGGGATACTGAGGGCAATAAAAAGAGAACTTTAGGACCAGATAAGGTGGCTTGCCCTAGGCCTTTTGCACAGCTCCTGCAGCACAAACGGAACAGAATCCAGTTCTAACTCCCCTGCTGGGGATACTCACGGGGTGCATATCCAAGTGATAAGTCACCCCCCTTACAGTCCCTGGCAAGGGGAATGTCTCTAGGGAAGGAGGAGCATCCAATGCATTCTGATTGTGCTCAGCTGGCAAACAGTTTCTGAAGGGTCAATGCCAACTGGTACAAGTTAGAGCAGCCCCCAGGCTCCCTTAACTTGTGCCCAGACGAAGAATGGATAGAGAATCAAGCCAGCTTCCTGGCAGGCTCTCTTCTGTACTCAGTAGCTGCTAAGCACATCAGAGAGTCTTGCCCTCTATCTTTATAATGCTCACCAGTGGAACTGAACATGAACTTCTCAAGGGCTCCCTGAACATGGGACATCTAAAAGAAGCATAAATTGCAAGTGACTTAGCTTTTTTCTAGGGCAATTAATAGGTTATTGTTCTGATCTTTATATTGACAACTGTTTCACTGGTTTCTTTTGCACTTACTTATATTGAGGTAGCATTCTGATCTGAGAGATGTATTTGGCCTGGATATAATGAAAAGGAAGAGGACAATGACTTGGCCTCCAGCACTTAGCTAATGAGTTCATCCTGCCAAGAATCCATTTCCATATGGGGCAGTTGGTATTATTGCCCCTTTTGCTTCTTCAGGATATATACTTGGAAGGATTCATACTTCTGTTCTCTTAGCTGCCCTCCAGGCTCTTTAAAAAATTGTTACAGACCTCATTCTCCTGTTGATGGATGGAATACCATTTGACTGTGGATAGTTTGATACACATATTGTTTTATTTAAGACCCTATCTGATTTTTGACACAACAGCTTAGTATCACTTCTAATATGAAAGGCTATTGAAAACAACTGGCTGAAAAAAGCAGAGGCTGAGAAGACTAGTGCTCTGTAATGTGAAAAAATGCTGGCTATATTTTCACAGTACCAGCCATAATGAGAGCATTATTAACGTTCCTATCTGACGGCAAAACATATTCAAAAATAAAATTACGTATGTAATAGATTGCAACAGATAATCTGGAAGGTAGGAGGGAACAGATCTAGTTTTGGAGCCATATAATGCCACATGAAAATATGGCTTGGTGG
Source organism: Chelydra serpentina (assembly GCA_037349315.1). Lineage (NCBI taxonomy): Eukaryota > Metazoa > Chordata > Testudines > Chelydridae > Chelydra > Chelydra serpentina. Next base: position 86,332,227 of record JBAIAC010000002.1, read on the forward strand.
AAAGGCAGCCTTTCCACCATGACAAAAAATAGTTACTTAGAATGTTACTGTCATTTCTGGACTTTCAGAGGAGTGTCTTTTCCAGCCTCGAATTTGATAGTATGGACTCACTCTGCTATACTTAAGAGAACAAAGTGTGCATGGCTCACTGAAGAAGATTTAATAAAATATCTTCATACAACAGCAAAATGTGATCTCTCACACACTCGCTCAATTTGGAGTCTGTTAGAAGAAAGGCCTGCATGAGGAGCAAAATAAGGTGCATCGCTGACCTTTAACAATAACGGTGCTGTCTGAAGGTGATTTGAAAGATAATAGCAAAAACTCTAACATAAATTTTTGTAAGTTGTGAGAGAAGATTTGGAAACATTTATTCACATTTAAATAACAAACTTTTGAAAGACAGTGTGTAATTCATATCTGAGCGGGCAGGTGGGGCTCGTTAGCCTTGGAAGGCAGCCCACCTAGGAGAAGGAAAACTCTGATTTAAAACCTCCGCTGCCTTGTGGCAATACCCACTCATGGGAAAGGCTAAGGGAGTCAACCCTGAAACCAAATCCGGTGTCGGAGTCCTGATGGCGGTCTGACATTGTCCTCAACGTCATTCCGGCAACTCCTGCGACGCCACTGGTGCCAAGTTGTATCGACATTGTCTTTCCCTTGGATCCATCAGTTGCGTGGAGAGGGGGGTTCTGCTGCATCGGCAACAGCTGTTCCTCCATATCACCCTCCCCTGGCTTGCGCCCTGGAGAGGACACTCCAGCTTCGCCTCACAGCGTCGATACAACACGGGAAGCAACAGTTTACCGGTTATAAGCCTCCTGCTCAATTGGCGTAGAGCTGGCACCAGGGGTTGCTTCCGACGGTGGGAGGGATCACCACGTCTCACTGGACAACTATCGCCCGCCTCAAGCTGGGCAGCCCCCAGCCAATAAGGTGTTGTCCCGCCACAGTTCACCTGCTTCACTGGGTGCGTGGGGCTTAGTGTACGTGAGTAACCGATAAGTGGACTGCGAACCATGCACCAGGCAACAACAAAAGAAAACCAACATAAGAAACCAGCCCTCAAGTTAGGATGCTGGAATGTATGGACCATGACAACTGGCCTATCACAAGACCTTCAGGCAATCAGCGATGTTCGGAAGACTGCAGTCATCAACAATGAGCTAGCACGACTCCAAATCGATATAGTCGCATTGCAGGAGACACGGCTGCCAGATTCTGGGACTCTCAGGGAAAAGAACTATACGTTCTTCTGGCAAGGGAAGAGTGCCAAAGAAATCAGAGAGTGTGGTGTTGGATTTGCTGTAAGAAATTCTTTACTGGGGATGGTGGAACCTGGTCAACAAGGAACTGAAAGACTGTTATCACTCCGACTCCACACATCCACTGGACCCATCAACCTGATCAGCGTGTATGCACCAACACTCGGCGCCACCAGGGATACCAAGGACGAGTTCTACGAGCAGTTAGACACGATCATCAGGAGTATCCCTAAAGAAGAGCACTTGATACTACTGGGTGACTTCAGTGCCAGAGTGGGCGCTGACCACAACTTTTGGCCATCCTGTCTTGGAAAGTTTGGCGTTGGAGAAATGAATGAGAATGGACAACGACTTCTGGAACTGTGCTCGTACCATGACCTCAGCATCACCAACTCATTCTTCCAGACAAAGCCTCAACACAAAGTGTCCTGGAGACACCCTCGCTCCATGCACTGGCACCAACTCGACCTGATCATCACCAGGCGGTCTGCCTTGAAGTGCGTCCTGCTTACTCGCACCTTCCACAGTGCTGACTGCGACAGTGATCATTCGCTGGTGTGCAGCAAGATGAAGCTACAGCCAAAGAAGATTCATCACTCTAGGCCAGAGGGCAAACCCCGCATTGATGTGAGCAAGACCGCACACCCAGACAAGGCAGAGAAATTTACCCATGAGCTCTCCGAGGTGCTGAACTGCATGCCTCCTGGTGGCTGCGCCAAAGAGAGATGGGACCATATCAGAGACGCAGTACACAGCACAGCCATGAAAGTTTTTGGAAAGAAACAAAAAATGAACAATGACTGGTTTGAGGCCAACTCCGCCACACTCACTCCAGCCATTGAAGAACGCCGCGCTGTTCACCTGGAGTATAAGCGTTCCCCCAGTCATAGGACTCTACAAGAGTATCGATTTGCCAGGAGCAAAGTACAGAGACTAGCTCGACAGTGTGCAAATGATTACAGGCTCCAGCTCTGCCGGAGCATTCAACTATCTGCTGACACTGGAAACATCAGGGGAATGTATGATGGCATCAAGAAGGCCATGGGACCCACAAAGAAGTGGAGAGTGTCACTAAAGTCTGCAACAGGTGAAAACATCCAGGAGAAGAGCAAGCAGATGGATAGATGGGTGGAGCACTACTCTGAAGTGTACTCCAGGCAAAACACCGTCACCGAAGTTGCCCTCAATACCGTGGATGGTTTTCCCATTGAAACTGAGCTGGACGAGAAGCCCACCATGGAAGAACTGAGGAAAGTAATTGAGAGCTTGTCCACAGGAAAGGCTCCAGGAAAGGATGGCATCCCAGCAGAAGTTATCAAGTGTGGCATCAATGTCCTCCTAGAATACCTCCACGACCTCCTCTGTCAATGCTGGGATGAAGGTGCAGTACCTCAGGATATGAGAGACACCAACATCGTGACCCTCTACAAGAACAAGGGTGATAGAAGCGACTGCAACAACTACAGAGGCATATCACTCCTGAGTGTTGTGGGTAAAGTCTTTGCACGTGTGATCCTGAACAGGCTGCAGAAGCTTGCTGACAGAGTTTACCCAGAGTCACAGTGCGGGTTCCGAGCAGGGAGATCCACAACCGATATGGTTTTCTCCTTAAGGCAGCTGCAAGAGAAATGCAGAGAACACCATAAGCCGCTACTCCTTGCCTTCATAGACCTGACCAAAGCTTTCAACCTTGTGAACAGAGATGGGCTGTTCAAGATCCTGGCAAAGATTGGCTGCCCACCGGAGCTGCTGAGCGTGATCCAGTCTTTTCACGACAACATGAAAGGCACAGTACTGTATGATGGCTCGTCCTCCGATGCCTTCGATATCCACAGTGGAGTAAAACAAGGCTGCATTCTCGCTCCCACACTCTTCGGCATCTTCTTCGCAGCGTTGCTGAAACGTGCCTTTGGAAATTCTACAGAGGGAGTCTATCTCCACACCCGGTCTGACGGGAGACTTTTCAATCTGGCTCGACTAAAGGCCAAAAGCAAGGTACGGGAGGCAACAATAAGAGACATGCTGTTTGCAGACGACGCTGCCCTGGCCACCCACACAGAAATCGATCTCCAGCGTCTGATTGACCGCTTTTACAGAGCTTGCGAAGAGTTTGGGTTGACAATCAGTCTTCAGAAGACCAAAGTTATGGCCCAGGATGCGGAACATCCAAGCATTGCCATCAATGACTATGTGCTAGAGGTGGTCAGTCAGTTCACCTACCTCGGATCTACCATCACGGACAACCTCTCACTGGACCCTGAGATCAACCGTAGAATCGGCAAGGCCTTCACAATTTTGGCCAGTTTGTCACAGAGTGTGGAACAACAACATGCTGACCATCAACACAAAGGTCGCTGTGTACCGCGCATGTGTGCTAAACACTCTTCTCTACGCCAGCGAAACTTGGACCCCCTACGCTTCGCAAGAAAAGAGACTGAATGCCTTCCACATGCACTGCCTCCGTCGCATACTCGGGATCACTTGGAGTGATCGAATAACGAACAACAAGGTGCTGGAACGTGCCAAGATCTCCAGCATGTTCACTCTCCTCTGTCAACGCCACCTCAGATGGCTTGGCCATCTAAGTCGCATAGAAGATGGATGGATCCCCAAAGACCTGTTGTATGCTGAACTTGCCTCCGGAAACAGAGCTACAGGACGGCCCCACCTTCGCTTCAAGGATGTCTGTAAGCGGGACCTGAAGACTGTTCAAATCGACATCAACAGCTGGGAAGAGCTCGCCCAGGACAGATGCAGATGGAGACACGCTCTGACTGCTGGATTGAAAACTGGTGAAGACAAGCTGCGGCAGCTTGCCGAGGAAAAGCGGGTTCAACGAAAAAGGAAGCAGCGGCTCCAACCCACAGCTGACACTGCCTTCAAATGCAGCAAATGCAATCGAGACTGCCACTCTCGTGTGGGGCTCTACAGCCACAACAGACGCTGCACAACCATCAACTAAACATTCCCCATGGGCGCATATCCATCGTCTCTCAAGACTAACGGACGCCAACAACAACAACAACGATTCATATCTGACATGTTCCTAGCCACAGAAGAATAGATCAAGTTATAAAGAGGCTAACACATGTACAGTTGAATATCATCAACATAAAAGAGGTAGTTAAGGTTAAAGTGACTGAAAGGAAGAAACTAGAAAGCTCATGGTGGTACCTGGTAAGATTCCACATCTGTGATGATATGTCCCTAAATTCTTAGTTGGCAGTTCCAAGTCTGGATGGATGATGATTCACTGTGTACATTTCGTGGTCACCATTTTATTCTCCATCATTTCTCACACTCAACCTCTACCATTGCACTACAGAATATTCTGCACTTTTTAAAATGTGAACTGGATAATGTTGGTTTGTTTTTAAAAGTTGGCAGAAGTACTCCTAGAGAAGCCAGGATATTTCTTCCACCATTTCATGGAAACTGTTGGGATTGCATCATCTAATATCTAGATCAATATGTCAATAGCTCCTCTCTGTCCCTCAGTGCCTGGAGAAGGATTCTCCAACTGTTGCACCTCTTCTCCTCCCTGATAACAGAAGCTAAACAAGCATAGAGGTGTGTTTGTTTACACACGGGCATTCAGTTGGTTTCTCACATATTGCTGAGATGGAAAACTGGCTTATATGTGAGTTTATATGACATACAGAACTTCACAAGCAGTCACAAAATTTGAGACAATAATTAGTTGCCTTCGGTTTTGAGGGGCATGAGAGGCAAACTTCTGGCTCCTCTACCAGAGAATGACATCATAATTACTATTCATAGGTGTTATTGTTCTGTTCTATACCCATATTTTATTCCATTACTTCCTCAAAATTGTTCCATTTGGGCTAAAATTTCTCATGCCTGATCTCATTCCCAAAGTGGATTTGTTTTTGTAACTTCCATCAAAATTGGCTGAAATGAGTTATGGGTGCATTAAAATGATACATAATACCCTTTAAAACATAATGCAATTTTTATAGTTGGAAAAGACAAAAATAGGTTCTTTGTTAAACTTCAAAGCTGCTGTTGGCATGTGCCCACACCTGTACAGCTTTATATATGAATGAGCTTGGGCAGGAACAAGGTCTCAGTCATCAGCGAGGGATAACTGCCTCTGACACACTTGATGAATTTTCACATATACATAGTACTTCGTTTTGGTAATTTATCAACTTGCCTAGGTGCCCAAAGCTGCTGGTGGGATCTCCATTGCACTATGGCTGCTTTGCAGCATTGTAAAGCAGCAGTATGCCTGAGCAGAGTAAGCTGCTACTGAGATGGGACCATTGGAGCAGCTTCTCCTTATTCCAGCCTCCAGCATAAGGGCCGTTTCCATGGAAAGGAAGGCACCTCACAACTTCCAGGTGCTGGAATGACCCCTAAGTACCATTGGTTACAGATGTAAGGCAGAGTAGCTTGCTCTCTTAAGCTAGGTGTTGGTGCATTCCAGCTGCAGGACTGGGAAGCTGGAAACATGGTTTAAAGGCACCTGTACCCACTGTCCTCTTCTGGATATCTACTGAGTACAGCTTGGCTGTTCCACAGAATCTGTGACACTGATTTAGCTAGAGTTTTGCACAGGGAATAATTACAGAATTGGGTCCAGAAGCTGGAACTCTGAAAATACACACCTTAAAACACAGATTAATGACTGTGTTCAAACTATCCCACAGTATATGTGGGGTTCATCTAGAAAGTTGCAAATGGTGTGTGAAAAGTGTGCCACTTTGCTGAGTAGCAGTGCAAGTAGGATGAAGAGAGTGACATGTAATTATGACTGTGCTATTTGCTATAATGTTCACTATATACAGTGTTAGAAAAGCCCAATAAATCCAAAAGCCTCAGATAAAAAAAGATTAACTTTTTCTTAATTTCAAAACCCTCCCACTCTTCCTTTTAAAGAAACTCAAATTCTTTCAGCATACACTTTTAAATTCCCTTAAACAACATTGACTTTTCCTCAGGCATTAGTAAAGATTTGAGAGGATGGTTGATATTATTTTATTTACCAACACCACAGATGCAGTGCTGCCTAGTTTTACAGTAAGAGATGAAGAGAGGAGACATCTGCCAATGTGCAGAAGTTAAACTAATAAGGTAGTTAAGAAGTTCTATCCATGATTACATATTTGATCTAACATAGCAAATTATCTAGTATATATTATCCACAATACAAATATACTGTTAGTACAGTGCATGAAAACAACTGAAGAAAGTGCATGTGGTACTTGGAACCAATGTTGTAAACATGCCAGCACTGATCCTCAGTAATTTAAAGAGGAATTCCCCGATACTCTTCACAGTAGGGACGTCTCTATGAAATGGATTGCCTCTAAGTTTTGGAAAATGAACTCCAACATTTCTTAGGAGACTGTTTTGAAATGGCAAAATAAAGACCGTTACATATAAAAGTAGAAGAATGTAGCTTTGCAAATGTAGTTAGTGACTTTGTCAACCTGCATTACAGATTTTCATCTCACTACGGGATGTCCTTCTACTACTGGGTAGGCGAGAAGAGAGGATTTTCATAAATCCAGAAGTGAGCACAGAAGGAAGAAAAAGAGAATGCTATACCACAAATTACATTCTCGACAGATTGTGGGTCTGACTTTCATTCTTCTATTAGTTATATATAAGTATCTCTGACTATGGGCCATCTGCTGTCTTGTATGTATTGCATAACTAAAGAAAAATGTCTAAATGCAGGTATTTTTCATTCACATAAACTTATCTGTGAGAATTAATATCCCAGCCAGTATGATGTTATATAGAAAGAAAAGCATGTGTTACTCTGCAAATTGTACGCATGTTTGGTTTATGAGCTCAAAAATCATGGTGTAATCTGGACAAAAGAAGTCATTAATAAGTGTAATGCCATATGACAACCTCAAGAAAAGCATAATCAGCTGGGGAAATATATAGAAGAAGTTAATAATAACTTGTGATCAGCTATATGCATATACAAATTTGGGTTAAAAAAAAGGATAATTGTGTATAACCCATCTGTTCATAATAGAGCAGAGCCACTTTTTGTGATTGTAATCTGATATGTTGTGCCAGAATTAATTATTCATTCTGAATTACCAGATATCAAAGAAGAGCTAAATATTAAGAATACAAAATGGCTTCCAACTCTAGGACAGGACTGGCTGATTATATCATATTGCATACATACCCCGCCACATATGACTCAGGCAGATATAGCTGTGAGCTTAGCACAGTACACTTCTGCTTCTGTAAGAGCTGTTGGATCAGCTATAGGTCACCCCTACTATGTGATACACCTACAATATAAAAGTAGTATATAGATGGGTATGTGTGGAACATGATATAATCACCCAGTACTGTCCTATGGCATTTTACATTTAGCAAATGCCATATATTTAATAACTAAGCCCTCCAAACTGATATGGGGAAATATTTGGGGGGGGGGAGGTTTAAGGGCATAGTCTTATTCACAAGTTTGCACTATACCCCATTTTTAAACACTTCAGCATGATATTGTTCTTAAGCCTGAAAATGCTGATCTAGCCAAGGGTTGCTTACATTACTCAATATTCTCCCCCACAGAGTTGTAAGTTGTGCACCTGCTTAAATCTGTGAGAATATTTTACTGCTGAACTTAACAGGGCCATGGGGAAACATACTTGTCTCCTCAAAAGGTCATACAGAAGGGCCAGTGAATATTTTACTTGAGTAAGATACGCACAATGGGACTTAAATCATCTATTAAATAATGTCAAAGGCAGTTTTGTGTTTGAAGAAGTCTGTTTAAATGATAGGAAAATGAGATTTCCTAGGGGAAGTCCCTTGGTCTGTTTGTTCCATTCATTCGTTCATTCATTCATTTGAAAAAAAGTGTTTTGAAGTCTTCAGATTGTCCCCGTGGCCACTTTCAAATTTCACTCACTAATACTCTCGGGCCTTGGCTACACTTGCACTTTATACCGCAATAAAGCGGCCTAGAGTGTTCTACCTTACTCCCCGTCCACACTGGCAAGGCACGTAGAATGCTCTGAGTCCCTGGCTGGAGCGCTCCTGGTACTCCACCTCCACGAGAGGGATATCTGCTGTTGCGTATTGGCTGAGACGCCCCAGGGTCAGTGTGAACAGTTACTGCGCTCTGATTGACCTCCGGAAACATCCCATAATCCCCTTAAGCCAAGTGGTCACTCTTCACTTTGTTGTGAAATCAATACAGGAATGCAGAAGTGCCTTTTTCGAAGCTCCGTTTCTGACAGTGGCTGCTTATCTGCTTAGACAAACATTTACTGTTTGAGTGAGTGAGTGAGTGAGTGAGTAGCAGGAGGATCGGGGGACCTGAACGTACAAGACAGCTTGCTGACACATTCTCAGCACTCCAAAAACCCACTCTCTCTCTCCCCCCACATACACACAACATACTCCACTCCACCCACCTCATTTGAAAAGCACATTGCAGCCACTTGAACACTGGGATAGCTGCCCATAATGCACCATTCCCAATGCCGCTGCAAATGTGGCCATGCCAGTGCACTTGCAGCTGTCAGTGTGAACAGACTGGAGCGCTTTCCCTAGTGCGCTCTCCGAAGGCTGGTTTAACCCAAAACGGTCTACAGCTGCAGTGTACCCATAGCCTCAGTCAAGTCCTCAATAGTTACTAAACATTTTTCTGATAATTAATATAAGTAATTAAATCGTCACCATTTAGAGCCAAATCCTGCTTGATGAACTCACGTAAATAATCGGATTAAATTCAGTTGGACTGCTCGCATGAGTAAAGCAAGCATAATTTCCTTGGTAAGCATATAGCATGCTGCAGCACTAGCTCACTTTTCTGATAAGCCATTTCCATTCTGTTTTGTTCACTTGAGATAACATGGGTAAACAGTTAAAAGAAAACTACCTGCTTTTCTTACCTTAAACACCTGAAATTCCAAAAGCAAATGCAACATTTTAAATCTTTCCAAATTTGTTAATGCAGAGATGTTTCTTGTCTTTTGAAATCAGAGGACTGATCTGAAGCAAATGGATATTTCCCTTTAAGTAGCATGAACTATGTGGCAGCATTAGTAGTCTATCACTAATTACCCAAATCCTCTAGAGTAGATCCACAAAAGACCAAATCCTACTTGCCTAGCTGACTCAGATAGTCCTAGTGAGGTCAGTGATTTTATGCACCTGAATAAGGTGAGCAGTATTAGTCCATAATGTTGTTCTTCAGCATGATAGGACCTTTACAATAGCTGATGTGTGGCCAGCCAGCTCTCTATTTGGTTACACATCTGAGAAAGCTGAAGACAGTAAATTACTTCACCTAAGGTCAAAATTAATTTACACTCCAGGTGGCTGATCATCCCCTGGCTGCACAGCACCCAGCAGGAGAAAAGCCTACTAGTTAAGATGAATATGGTAATAAAGTGCAGAAAATGCTGGGTACCTCGTCTTCCCTGTCCTACAGGAACAGGCCTGGGGTATGAGGATGGCAAAAGGTACTGCACTAACACTGTGCATGGTTGGAGAGATGGGTATAGTCAAGCCAAAAGTAGCTGGGAAGAAAAGGGAGTGCACATGACAGGGGCCCGTACAGCATCATCTCTCCAGTAGCACCTGCAGGAGAGGTCCCAAAGGTGAAATAACTTAAAGCAGCCGATGGTTGTTTTATGTCCACATCCTAGCTATGGGAAAGAGTAAAGTACGACAGCACTGGAGTCCACTGTATGATGTGCTGCTGCTTGAAAACTCTGTAATGTGCACATGCCAATTTTCAATATTAGCCAGTCTAACAGAGGCGATGTGCCAATTTATGCAGCCCATGTGCTCCTGCCCAAAAGGAAATCTGAGGATTTGCTTCTGGCCCCTAATGGCCACTGTGGCACTTGCAGCATCTATATACACTACAGCAGAAGTAGCGGCATCTGGATTGTCTCTGTCTCATTATACTAATTACAAGCGCATTATCCGCACATCTGGGCCAAACTGCTACCATTACCCTATATGCTCATGTCATGGCATCTAGCTGGCTGCTGCTTTTTGTACCTACCTAACTATGGCTGCTTCTCCCAACCAGAATACAACTCTTCCTTTTTATCGTGTTTGGAAATGTTGGACATTCACTGCACCCTTTTCTTCCTGACTAAGATCATCTGCCTATTTGTGCTTTAAGGGAATGATTCAGCCCTTCTCTTTCACCTGCCTCTGGGCTGCATTATCCTCTTTCCTAAGTATAATCTACTGGAAGGAGGGATGGTTGAGAAAACTCTAGGAGATTTTACTCAGAGTTCCTCCCAAATCATTGCATTAGGCTCAGGGCTCCCCACACCCCAAGACCCATGTAGAACAGGCCACAGGACCTACATGATACATGCTAGAGATCCCAAGGGATGAGCACCAGACCAAAGCCATCCGTACTGAGGCCCTATGTCTCTAAACCAGCTGTCTGTTCCAAGGGATCCCACTACACATGCTCTTGCCATAAAGCTCTATTGGAATGACCCTACTAGGGACTCTCCATAGCTATTCTGGCCTCAGATACTCTTTGAAAGGGGACTTCCCCACCAGTGTGGACTCATTCAGAAATATAAAACAGCACCAGACTTATCTTTCCCAGGTAATCTCCTCATGACTGTGGTGATGGAACTGGGCCACACCTTTTTAGTACAACTCTTTGAAATGTTTGTTTCTTTGCATGAGATGGTATGATAAGCCTCCTGAAATTGTCTTAAATTAAGGGATCTTCAGATGCTAGCATGCAACCAGCTTGAGTTTGGGGGCATAAAAGGGCCATTTATGGAGTTCTAACAGCTGAAATGTTGAACAGATGCAGAGCTAAAGCTAAGCATATTTTGAGAATATGGCAGAATACTGCAGATCCTGAAATAAACATTTCAGATCACAGCATCTCACTTCCATCATTTTTCATCAATATGCATATTTCACATTTGATGGCAGAATTGGGCCATTAAACATTAAAAGTAGCAGCCAAGTAAAAACTGCCCACCCACACAAACACACACCTTTAAATTAAGAAGCTGATACTTTCATGGTGTATAGACCAAGCTGTCTCTTATCTCAGGAGCATTAAGCCTAATGGGCAATCTTTTTAAGTACACTATGAACCACTTTTATCATTGTATTAGGAAAACAATACTTTAAAAATGCTTTGCACTTACATAGTCCTATTTATCTAAAAATCTCCAAATACTTGATAGAAGTGGGTATTATTATCTCTTTACAGATAGGGCAACTAACAAAGGAAGAATAAATGACATGCACAAGTGTGCAGAGTTAGTGGAAGTTGGGAATAGATCCCCAAGTTTTTTTGCCTCAGTGCTTTCCTAAACATTATGCCATACCACATCCTACTCCCGCCCCCCAAAAATAGGATTTTCTCCAATATCAAACACTAGTATTGTTTTGTTTCCATTTTTTAAAATAAAAATATCAAGCAATTTCATGTAGATTTTATTTTGTGTTGATCCTATTTGCTTGTCCCTCTTGAAACTTTGAAAACAAATTCCTTTCCATACTGCTGCTGTTCATTTCTACTAGATGACCTTGATTCCCCACTGCTTCCGTTGTTAATGGAAAATAATCACTATTTCCTGCCCCTCCATTTTCGGCCCCCCCCCCCCCCCCCCCGTTAACATCAAGATCTATACATCTTGGTACACAAGAGGTCTTTATTTGTGCACCAACATTTTTACTGATGACAACACATTTCTGCGAACAGGTACTAAATGTTGCTGCATATTCAAGGCCCATATTCAGAAAAACATTCCTATTCAGGAAAGGACTTAAAGTTAAGCACATGTGTACAATTAAACACATACTCAAGCACTTTCTTGAGTCAGTACCAAAAAGAGTATTGAAAAATACTGAACTGTGCTTAGAGTCCTATAAAAACTGTGACGGTTATTTTCCCATACAGTACCATGATCGTTTTCTTTAAATAGAAAAGAAACTCTCAAATTCTAGATGATTAGTAGATAAACTTCCCCACCAGCTTATAATAATTTTTAAGTGGGTCAGATAGTGGTCATGAAGTCTTTGTCGGTTCCTGTAAGCAATCATTTATTGTAACCAATGGAAAGAACATCCTGTTCTCTGTGTTCCTTTGGTAGGATACCAGAATGATGATGCAGTATAAGATCTTTTTCCAAAACCCATGTCTGTTTTCTTTTCAAAGCATGTGAAGAGTTTGATGGTTTAATAGGTAGCATTATATGACCTTCTGCACTGGTTGGTTCTGCCATTTAGACATGTAAGTAAATTTTTCTCTTCACATGTGAAGATGACGAGTATGGTTCTTTCAAAGCTTCACGGCAAAAGATGTGGAAGTAGATGTTTTGAAACAATAGAAATGCTAGTAACCAAGAGCAGAATCATGAGTAACTTCTGTTAAGAAAGGTATCTCCCAGTTGTAGAAGCCAGCTGGTTTCTGTACACTGGCTAATGCTAGAGGCTGCTTCTGTTTTGTTGAATACTGTGCAAAGCATTTAGCTGGCAGTAAGAGTTGCAAGGTTTCTTCATGTGATTAAAGAGGCAAAAGAGGCCTTCAAGTACACAGCCTGCTATATTCCAGTAAATAAATTACTGGATATTTGAGAAGGATCTTCTACCGAATAATTCACAATTAATAAGCCCATCCTGGATACCTAGGAAAGAAAATACCTAGAAAAAAGAAAATGTATGCATAAGTACAAATAAGTAAATAAATAAAAATTAAAAATAAGAATAGAACACTTGGACAAAATAATTAATACTATTTTATGTTACATAACCATAGATTTTAATTAATGATGGCCAAGTTTACCGATTAATATTTATAGACAAGGATGCATTTCACAAGTCACCATTTAAAATGCATTTTCATGGGGTGTTCTGCTAACTTGGTGGTAATGTGCTACACTGCACTGATGCACTGAAGATCTGAGTTACATGACCAAGACTAGTCTCTAGCTCCCTAGACCAACAAGCAATAGAAATATTATTGAGAAAACACAATGGAAGCACTTATAGCTCGTCACCACACCAACACCATCTTCTTTAATTATGAGTAAAATGCATCAATCAGCCTAAACACGCAGGTTAACAAGGTTGTGTAGTTTCTGCCCTATTAACTACCATGCTATGCAAGTTTACATATTAATTATTTTCCTAGCTATGCCCCGTAAAAGGAAAGCCAATTCTGGTACAACTAATACCATGACATACATTTTATTTTAAAATCCAGTGTTTATTAAAATAACCCTTTGCATAATCTTCAGTCCGAAATGAGGTTTTCTTTTACTTCATCTTGGTACTACTTTCCCCCAGTTTGCTTCACATTTTTTTCCATTACTAAGAAAACCACTGTAGTATACTGTAATCAAAGGGAACAAGCAAAAGCATCCTTCACGGTGATATCAATGCTGTTCAATAGTTCACCCATCATTTTTGAAACACAGTCCACCCCACCTTTATAACCTGAGGAACACATCAATGATCCCCACCAGAAAATGAGCCCCAGAGATATCCCCATGTCTTCTATGGTCCTGATTCAGCAAGGTTCTTAAGCATATGTCTAACTTGAAGCATGTAGGTTGTCTCAAACGACTTGTGTACATATTTAAGTACCTTGATGAATTGGGGCCTGATTGACTTGAAAAGTAATGCCATTGCACACAAATATTACACTATTTCATCTTTAAAAAACAAAATGAAAAATGTTAAAATCCCAGAGATAATTTACAGTTTGTATAGAAAGAAATCATGGGAGTCTGATTTAATCTAATTTACATTTAGAGAAAATCTAGGGTTAATGAAGTTAAAATGTTATGTGATCAGAATCAATCTAGGGTCTTTTCTCTGTTCATTATTCAGAAGAACAGAAAATGCAGTGAAGTGTTCATTCTTTAAGTGTTCCTAATAAAATCCTTAACTGAAAAAGGTGAAGGGTGTTAAGCAATGATGTTAAACTGTTGTGAAACAAGAGGACTTACATTCTGTAGATTCCTTTATTGGCCAACCTGTGCCTATGCATTCTATGATTTATAATCATAATAGCAATAAATCCTAGACAGAATATATAGGAAACCTTCCAAAGTATGAAAACTTCCTAAGTACTTCAAATTCTTTTCTCCCTTTTTTGTTTCCCACACCCAACTACCCATAAAAGACACATTGGGATTTGGTGATGTTTTACACCCACTTTGCACAGGTCTAAATGACTACACAAAGCTGGGGAAAATCAGGTGCACACTGTATCCACATTGTTTTGCTAAGTTATCTTGAATACTCCTGCCTATTTGGGCATGGACACTTTTCTTTTGACCGCTGTCCGTTCCTTATTCATGTCTGTCAACAAAAAATGCTCATTGCAGTCACACACCAAGGCACAAGTCACAAAAGTCACAGGAAAAGTAAAAGAAATGATATTTATGTGTCATTTAGGTAGTCAAGGGAGAAAGAGTGTCCCACCCCCTCTTTCTAAAAATAATGCCTCATACAGGTGCCATCTTCATATTTCTCTCGAGTCAAATCACAGTTCAGGTCATCCATATCTTTCTTCAGTGAAAAAAAGTCTTATTTGCAGGCTAATGGAAAAAACAACTATATTAACCTATTGTCAGCATATCTGATCTACCAAATAACACGTATAAACACTCTCATTGGTCACCGATTCCCATCAGAAATGAATAGAAGACTCTTACCAGATCTTAAAAAAGTAACACCTCCTGCCACCTGCTTCAGGTAGTTACGAGGAGGTGACAGATAACACCACTATATTGTCTTAAGTGAATGCTTAAAGGCATATCCAAAAGAGATGCAAACATCTCTTCTTTGGACATTAATTCTCCTTATGCTCCTGGTGCATTTTAACCTCCATTTTCCTGACTAGTTCAGTGTGTAGGTACAAATTTCTTATATCAGCAGTCTAATAGTCTACATATGTATTGGTAAGCAACACAATTACTTTCTTGTGTTGTTTCTTTATGTACGTACAGTATGACACTTTCACTTCTAAGGTGCCGAGACAAAAGACTTGATTCTTCTCTCACTTTCACCAATTTTACACTTACTTCAGTGGAGTTACTCCTATTTTATATCTAAATAGGTGAGAGGAAGTCTCCTGATTATTCTCTCATGTACATAGATAACACTTTTGAAATCAGTAAAGTTATTCCAAATCAAAACTGGCATGAGTACACAATTATGCATATTTTTGTGCCAGGGCAGATGGCAGCTATTCTCAAAGACTATATGATTTAACTAGGAAAAGGTGAATGACTGACACTGAGGTTAATTGTTCAGCTTAATAAGTGCTGCTTATAACTGACAAGTGCTAATTATGTATTTGTATTCCAGTACATACCACAGTGTGCTAGGCATTGTCCAAACATCCAGGAAGAAACTGTTCCCTGCCTTGCCTTGAAGAATTTACAATGTTAGAAAGAACTATGCTAGTTACTTGCCATGATGTGATTTGGTATCTGTTACTAACCACTAGTGTAGAAATAAAAGACCTTCATAAGTTATAAATAAGGAAATATGGAAGGCCCTTTATAAAATTATAAATACTGTGGGCACACAATGGTGATGATGTAACACAGTTGTCAGCTCACAATTAATTGACTTAGTCTTTGCCAGTGCTTTGAATGATGGCTTGAACTAACAAATATCACTAAATGGCAGTGGGTATTAAAGGAATGGATGAGATTTTGCAAAAGGCATACGTTTAACTCACATTGCCACAGTATTTTCAGAATATTCAGAAAAGATGTTTTCCATTATTTATATTTTATAATTAATTGTTCATGCACCCTGGACAAAACTCTGTCCGCCTGACAGATAGATCTCCATGTAAATCATCACTTGATATTTGCATACTGTGTACACCTGACTTGAAAATGTATTGAAAGTACTGAAACTAAAATACATGGTGTCATCTATTCTTGGTAATTTTGTCCCTGATGAATCAATAAATACCAATCAAAATTACTTATAAAATGAGAATTACAAAAGTAGAATTTTATTGACAGTGGTTCACACTATACAATTAGCTAGGATAATAACAATGCAAAATAAGATTAAATAAGCAATTGTTACAGAAAAGGAAAGCTAATGTTCCAAAAGTGACAATGCACAGCAGGCTCTGCCCCTCGCAGACAAGTAATCCAACGTGAGTCAGTTGAGCTACTCACATGAGCAATATGAGCAGGAGTTGGCCTTTTCTTGATTCCAAAGGTTTGCAGGCTTTCAGCATCATGCCTTGCAGGAAAACTGTGAGCACCTGCTATTACTGCATGCCTCATCTCTTACTGCATGCCTAATATTTATAAAACATTTAATGATACCACCACACAGTATCCAAATTGAAAGTGTTTAGATGAGTAACCATAAAATCTGAGAACTATAAGTCCTCCTTTCATTGTCCTAAACTGTAACGATGTAGAATAATGTGCGGTGTAAGATGTCAGGCGGTTGAAAATGGTGAAAAGAGCCTGAATCATGGTTAGATTGCTCATGATGCTGTACTACAGATAATATTTCAGCATACTGCTATCCCAAGAACTCAAAATAATGCAACAAGCTTCTTTAACCATGGGGTTTGTTCACTGGACACAAGCATTACAAATAAGATTGGATGAGGTGACCATAAAGATTTGAGAAAATCTAAAAATGTTAAGATCACATTTGCAAATATAACATCAGCATTCCTAGTACGTTTTAGAATAGATATGTACATTTCTGTATCTATCAAACACTTAATAAAAGATGGCTCCTCTAGGCAATTTGCAAACTATAGTTTCATCTAGATATATGTCAGTGTAAATCAGGAACCTTCAGTTCACAGTTTTTCTAAACAAGTATGCCATAATCTATCCTAGCCCTGTTTCCGTCAGACCCTCATAAATCTACCACATTGCACTGTCTTCTCAGAATGCAGTCAAATTCACAAATATTTTAAAGGTATAGTGAAATAAACATACAGCAAGTCTATCATCCTAGTAGTAGTCAGTAATTTCCTTCACCTGCAGTATATATTTCATTTTAATAGATCTTTAATAGACACCAACTAATCATGTTTAAAGGCTACCTCTTTATTATTGCCCTTTATCCATAAATTGCTCTTTTCATTGACCTTAATATATAAAGGTGAAGATAGGCAATCCTTCCATATAAATACTTATCTATATGGTTTTGTTTTTAGGATATTTAAGATAGGACTAGTTGGACAAGACACAACTATAGTTTTCTTAATTTTCAAGCGACAGTGTTTAATTTATATTGTTTAAACCATCTAGTACCATTAGAAATATTGGAAGTCCTAAAATGCAGTGTTCTGTTTTTTTCCTAACATTTCGATATATCCCATTTTTGATAAAAGCATAAAAACTATTGTGACATTTATTTTTAATCTTTTAAAACTAAGGTCATATATGGACTTTATAATATAAAAATATCTTTTCCTGGAATTATATATTATAGTTTTGTATTTATTGAATGCGTTCATAGGCTCCCTTAGGATGTGAAATGTATGGAAATATATGTGCATTACTAAAGAAAGAACTAAATTTATTCTTTCCCCACATCATGCTCTTCTTTGCAGTAAAGGTTTTTAATTCAACACAGAGCTAGAATGAGATGGAGCCAATTTCCTGGTCTATATGTGTGACAAATGCTAAAAGTGGCACAAGATTAACAAATTAGTTGAAGTATAGATCTTAAAAGATTTTTTTTTACTGTGTCCCCAAATCAAAATGCATGCTTTATTTGAAATGAAGGCATCCTTTAGAGTTGAGTAATAAATGAGGATCTTATATTTTCCTGTAATTTAAGATTAAAAGAACAGTAACCCGAAAAATTGACATTTATTTGGCAAACTTTATAACGGTTTTATAACAAATAATTCAAATAATGTTTTAAAAACAATTAGTTGCATTGTTTGGTGATTTAATCCTGTATTTTAATATTAGGTTTACCATAGAAAGTTAGTCATTTTGAATGTGTGTATATTTACTTTGCATATTAGTATGGAAAAATATTAATTATCAAAATATTGAATTATTTTTTCTTGAGCCATATGTCAGATAGGAAGACCCAGTTTAAAGTGAGTCTGTGTAGATATACAGTATGGACATGTGTGTCATTATAAAAAGGTTTCTTTATGGTGGTTTGAAATAAAAAGTATGGAACTTGACCTTTTTAGCCGACATAGTAATCACCTACTTGATGTAATCCAGATATCTAATACCAAACAATAAAAACATCTGTGACAACAAAATCATGCAAAGGTTGTGGAATTGTTTAATTTTTTGAAAACAATACCTATATTTAATAATCAGATAAGCCTGAATTGGTTTTCTCTTTACACAAAAAACTTTTGCACTTTGCAAATGCTGGTTTTAAAGGGCTATTAACTTGGACGGGAAAGCTTTATAAGCTCTCATGCATATGTTTTGGAGTTAGCTCATTCATTCTGCTTTTAGAACCTTGTCATAGTCCACCTGTTTTGCTTTTTCTTAAATTACATCAAAATAATAGCATTCTTTAACAAAGTACATTCTTACTTGAGGTATCCAACCACAATATGCTTAAAATTCAAGAGGAGCCATATTCAGGTTATATGTCTCAGTCACCCAATCTCCCTTTCACATATCTGTTCATGTTGACAGACTATGTCATAATACATCAACAGAAAGATCAGCACTGAAGAACAAAAATTCATCACCTGACAGCAATAGGAAAACTGATTTCCACTATTAAATTAGCAAAAATATACCATTACTTCACTACCAATAAGGATACTACAGCTAAAAGCATTCACTATAATATAACTCTGAATGAGCATCTGTTTTTTTTTATTTTCATAATCTTTATGTGCGAAAAAGGGGAGGGTGGGATGGCATTGGAACTCAAGGATGTTTGCATCTTTGAGTTAAGAATTGATTTGTGCCAAATTATTTGCCATTTTGTCTCTGTTACTGTTATAAATATTAGTTTAATTAAAGAAAGCTGAAGACAGAGCTTCAATTCTGAAATATTTTCTGATGGAGTCTCTTCTTTTTTATTAGTTCAAGGATATAGCTGGTAAATACTTTTGTATCAATAAAATAGATCAGCTCCTTTATACCTTAGAAAGTCTACTCATGTAAAGAAGCATTTGGGCTCTTATTGCTAGAGATGTAATTTTTAATATACTATACTATGCACTGGTGTTTCAGTAGAATTTAACAATACCTGGAATAAATAATGTCTTTTGCAGCCTGGGGCAACATCTGCCACTTATGCATTAATTCTGCCCCTGTTTGAACACTGTACAACATATGCACTTCTCTTTTGTCTGTTATCCTAGAGTTGTGTTATTCCCAAATATTGACATCATCTACTTTTATCAGCACTAACTGCTCTGAAGCTTCCTAGTCTCATGCTCAGCTCTATTTCTTTCTATTGATTATCTTCCTCACTCCAGCAGGTAGCTAGCCAGCGAGGCTGTCCTGAGAAATAGCTTCCAATGACTTTATACGCACAATTTACACGGAATTGTTTAAAGAAGATATTAGCCTCAATACAAATCAGTGAACCTCATTTAGTCAATACTGCACAATTCAGCTGTTGGCACCCTGTCACATGTTAGTCTTTAAAGTCAACTACCATACCCAATCTTCACATTAGCTATAGTATTTAGTTTCATATTAAAATGAGGCTAGTTTTTCACTTTTCTTTTCTTTTTGAAATCTCTTCAATATACTTTTTACATCACCTCATTGAGCCATATGATAGTAATATAATTTTAAGTATAAAAACCTGAGATTAAATGCTTGATTTTTGACAGTGTCCTTAAATATAATAAATTCAAAGGGAAATACTGTTAAGTTAAAATGGAGTGTTTTTCATTAAGTCCAATCAAATGGTAGACAACAAAGGATCTTTTATTTGAGAATATGAAGTGAAAATGAAAACCAGAAAACCTTTACTAAGAAAAGGTCTAGCTAAATTATGTTGGAAGGAGGTCTCCAGATTGAACCTGGGTGTTTCTTTAGCTAAAAATGAATTAAACTAAGATGCACTATGGGGGAATATTTTACAAAGAGACAAAACCTAGTGCTTTATGGAGATGAAAATAGGGCCTAAATATAGTTAACTTTGAAAACACTCAAAGAAAGATCACATATAAAAAAACTAGTGTAACATCTAATCTGTTCTCTTATAATCAGGATGAGGAAATTTTGGGGAAAGTAATGTTCTCCCTTTTGTATTCCATAGCAATGCTATAAAATTCTATATGTATCAGACTGGTCCTTCTATTTTAACTTAGTAGGCTATGTTACCTAATGCTAAGATATCCAAATATTTGGGGAAGGAGGGGAAATAGAGAAACACAAGTGCACTTATGTGTTCTTTACTGTGATAGTTAAGCAATGTGATAACTCTTCAATAGTACAATTTCCTTTAAAAGAACTCCAGCTTGTGCTGTTCATATTATAATTTACATGTACATCTATAGGCATCGCAGAAATGATGCTATGCTCTTAGTTTTGAAGTATAAACCTTTATTTTGACCCTATTTAGCAAGAAAAAAATAAAAAAATATAGGTTACATCTTTCAGTGATATATAACATTTTAGAAAGGAAAAACTAATGTAGATCGCATATCAAAAATCATAGGTAAGATATTTTCAAGAGGGGAAGAAAGAAGTTTGGGAGTACGAAGAACAAAAAGTAAACTCTGAGCAGAATATGGATAGGTCATAAAATATAAAAGTAAAAAAAATGCAGAATGCTTTTTAAATCTGGATAAACCATCATCTGGATTTAATGATACACTTCTTTTGGATATTCTTACAGGTAGAACGATTTAAATTATGTAACTAGCTAACCTCTGGGAAAATAATCAATTCTTGGCAAAAGGCTTTATTCCAGATTTTGACTATTTGAATATAGAAAGTGCATTTTGTATGACCTTTGCTTCTTGCTCTTATTCCTTTAAAGATCACTGAGTGGAAACTAAGGTTCTGAACCCCAGGTAGAAGAGACATGCTGAAAGATGACCAGTCTAGCCTTCCCCATACATCTTCACACACACACACATTTATCGTAATAGGATGCTCGCAGAAGAGCCTTTTCCCCCCACTAACATTCTACAGAGAACAATTTAGATACCAAAGGAAAAATGTATGCAGTGAGGACAGAAATAACTCCATATTCAGGCAACAAAGAGGCAGGTGTGGTATGGGAATTCCTAGTGTTTGTGTCTGCTGCTGTGTGTTTGTTGTTAAAGGGATTGAGGGCTATTTTCCATGGGTCTAAATATGTTTAGTACAAATGCAAGTGGAAACAGAAATCTATCAAATAATGGTTGGTATATTTAAAAAGTATGATGTCCTTCAGCTACTGTCTATGTGTATGTATCTATGCTAAGTATTACTCTGTTCAAATTAATTAGTAATTACTAACAAAGCTGTAAATTCTCTCACTTGCTTTATTAGTGAATGCTTTACATCTTAGAAGAAAATGTTTGTGCCTTCAGTTCTTAATTGTACAATAATATTTCTACTGTATCTTTTCCTGTGATAAGATAATAAGAACTGGGAAAGGTACCCTAGTACTTAACTCAGTCATTATTACAAAGATAGCTGGATAGAACTGTACTTGGAAATACATGTAATGTGAAGTCTGATTTTTGAAAACCCTAAACTTTTAAAATTAACTCTGAAAATTATGTTTGCTTCAATAATACAGTAAATGAGCACATGATGAAGCACAAAGTATCTTTTAAGAAAGTATACTGCATTTATTAGGACATTGTATGCAACCTAAACATTTATAAAATGAGATTAGTGTAGCTGTTTCTGTAATAATTAAAAATAATTTTTACCAATATTACCTGTGTCTGTTTTCATTATGACAGGAAAAACAAAAACAAAATTGTGCATTGTTGCTTATGCTGTCTATGGTCATCATTAAACATGACATGTACTTATGATGTGTTGTAGTTAATCTGTACTGATCTCCTTTTTGGTTCTGTTTAAAAATAAATAATAGTAATGGGGCTTGGAAATCCCCCAAGAAGTAGACTGGTAATATTTAAGGAGAAAGAAACCCTTGGAAGCTTCTTTTAGCCCAAACAAATGCAGTTTTGTTTTGTTTCTTTAATACATATATTTCTAAACTCAGGCGTAGTATTTCTTTAACCAAAGGAACTTTTTATTACATGCAAGGGTGCATGTGAATAATTTATAATCAAGTTTAATGTATTTTTATTGATAATCTAATATTATACACTTTTAATAGAAAAAATAAGTGATTAAATTATGAAGCTTTCCCCCAAGCCCTTACATTAACATTATTTAAGTTATTTATCAGTAGAACATTGTTAGCATCTCTACTTGATTAATTTTTGATTAATGCTTTATAAATTTGATCTCGGGCATATGTAGCCTCTATGATTTTTAGACATATGTCAGTGTTACCATATCATTTTTTTATCAGAAAATAGAAAAGCATGTTAAAACTTCTCCAGCTAATATGGAAAATCTCCACAAGGCTATGTTATTAAATGATAATTATTTCCTTAAGATAAGTATTAACTGAGAAAAAACTACTTTATAAAGCATCTGAATCCAAATTAGGTATAAAACTACCTAAGTGGTTGCCTGCTTTACTTATGTGGTCTCCATAGATGTTCATATAGTGCATTAAGTAAGGTAAAACTAGTAAATATACTGTAATTATTCTCTTAATATAATAAACCCAGTATGAATATGTCAACATAATTATCAAGAAAACACTATTTTGTACCAATTCAAGTTAATCAGTTTTTAAAATACATATGTACTATGTTTGTGTGTGTAAACTATTTGTGAAAGAGGGAGAATAAATTGTTGTAAGTGAAAATGAGCAGTGTTGCTCTTTCATATGGGAGAAACACAACATGACGACTGTCCTGCCACTGAGCTAGAGGAATTGTGCATGCAGGTGGTTCTACTTAAAAGGCCCAATCCTCTTGCCACTAAAGTAATTCGTAGTTAGTAAGTGTGTTTTAAAGGAAAGTTTTACATATAATAATGCGGATTAAAATCTTATGGGCCATATTAGTGGACACATGGACCCACAAATATGGACTTAGTACAAAGACTGCCTTTTGGGGAGTTAGTGGTAAGGGACTAACCAGATGCATTAATTACATGGAATTCTGAAAAGATACTAAAATGATACTCACATTGTTTAATATACTACTTTCTGGTCATAGTTGAAAATAGAATTAAACATTTTAGAAGGAAAAAAGCTATCAATAATAGAGACGGATATTCAGGATTCTAGATAAAGGACTATTTACCTTCCCACCTGATTTAAAGAATTTTCTTGGATATCTCCTCATCATACTTCAGTGTGCTTGAATCAGAATTCAAAATCTGACTTTTATATTTTATACAGATTTTAAGCATTGTGGAGGAGAAGAAAGAGGTTTTGTTTATATTCAGGAAACAGTCCTCACACAAGAAAAACACCAATTTGATTCAATAATAATGTACATAATCCAATTTAGTATGTACAAAGCTTAAAACACTTTTTAGCCATTGAGTAGACAGCTAAAACTCAACAGTTCGGTACTTCTACCAAAAACTTCCATAATCTAAAATTATTTGAATACTGATGCTTGTGCTAGATCTTCCTGTACACTTTTTAAAAATAGTAGGTTGCATTGTTAGTTATGGCCTCTTTTCCATTAGGGGAAAATAACTGATTTCTAGATCACTTTTATTTAAACTTTGTTGGACTTTATAAACTTTACAAATGGTCTTAGGAGATGAAGTGTTCTTTAGTTCATTTGAACAGTAGATAACTTTATTGAAACAAATCAATTTAACAAGTTAATTAGCTTTCATAAAATTTCTCAAAAAACTAGAACTCCAAACAGCGCATCCTCATTGTGACGGTGTTCCCCATAAAACTTTGTTACATCTATACATTTATAAGCATCTCCCCATAAAGTTTTATGGGGAACACCGTCACACTCATAGTATACAAAGAGCGGAATATATTTTAAGGTCTTGCTTTACAGTTCCATCAACATACTGAATATATACATCATCAGAATAGGCCTCTATTTTAAAATGTAGCCATGGTCCACTCAATTGTGATGTGATTCCCTAAAAGTCATTAGTCCAGTGCAAGAATGAAAATATCTTCAATATTATTCCTCTATAAAAATATGGGCTACTGTTGGTAATGAAAAGATGGAGCTGGAGCCAAGAAAATCCTTTTTCTTGTCTCCACAAAAGGCTTTGGGCCTAATTATTTTTAAGTATAATCCAGCCAACATCTTCTCATGCTTAGCTGCACTGAGTGACACTATTTGTGATGCCCAGTCTGCTGAAACTGAGCAGGTTGCTGTCAGTTTAAAAATGACTATAATAAAAGTGACCATGAAGATGGATCTTGTGATTTTGCGTTTCTAATCAGTCATCTGTGAAGAACACTTTTGCTTTGATTCAGCAGACTGGTGACAGCCATGATTGATAGTGCATGAGGATGAAAAAAGGTTATTAACTGTCTTCCTATTAAACTCAATGTATTATCCCTCTAGGTGCATCTCATACTTTAAGTTAAAGTACTTACTCAGGTAAGGTCAAGAATGAACTCTATAAACATAGTATCCATCCTGTTGTAGATGAAAAAGGGACTCTAATGCCAAATTTTAAAAATTCAGCATTAAACCTCATACGAATACGATAATCTTAATTATTTTCGCTAAAACAAAAATAATTATGCTTTTGTGCATACCTCTCTCTCTCTATATATATAGAGAGAGAGAGGTATGCACAAAAGCATACCTATGTGCTATATATATATATATATATATATATATATATATATATAATATAAAATGCATTATATATATATAATATACACACACACTATATGTGTGTGAGACAGAGGGAAAGAGATCCACTGTATATGTAGATGTACATATTCGTTACAATAATTCTGGCATAAAAGTAGAACTAATGCTTGCTGCGCAGAAGAAATGTGGAATTGGAATGTTAAATATTACAACTTGGCAATACAAGCATTTATGTAGGAATATAGCATTTTGCTCTGTCAGTGGTTAACTCTGCAAAGAATACAGGGGTTGTTTTTAATAATTTCTAAACCAACCCTGTTATTTACAAAAGAACCACCCTCAAATCTTGTACTAGTTAATTTTGTTTGCCCATAATCTATATTTTAGCATTATTTTTAATTTCATTCCCTCTTTGCACAGATGAATTTCATGTCAATCAGTTCACAGATATTTATTCTAATTTAGAGGGAAAGTGTAACAAATTAATTATATATGTTCTAAAGTTATTGCTCAACAGTTATATTGGTTGCTAAAGTATTTAGATATATTTAGTTTTCTACAGGTAATCACTATGAAGTTGCCGTTGTAAAGGAAATGTAGCATAAAACAGTGAAATGCATGTTTCCTGTGTTCATTATTACCACTGACACTAAAATCCACTGAAAGGAAGATCTGATCCACACTCTGTATTCATATTATAAACATTTTAGATTTATGAGTTTGTTCTAGGAGGAAATATTAATAACATACCATATATGTACTTTTTAAATTAAAGTTCTTATAAATAGAGCACTCTTATAAACAATGGTCTATTTTAGATTTTTTTCCACTTATTTTATGCATTTGAATATATTTCAAATACACTTTGAATTAGTTTGTGCACATGTTAAAATGATAATCCCCTGCTATAAGGTTCTCTCTGCAAACAGAAGACCAAAATATCAAGAAACCAATGACTAACTGTAATGTGCATACTCTTTTATCTAAAGGAATGTGCATACTTATTAAAAATAAACTATTGCCACTACACTGTATCTAGAGTACCTGCACTGTATATAGAATCCTCAAAAGACACAGTACTATTCAATACTTACATTTCAGCAGAAATTTAAAATTCAGTTTTATAATATTCCATTATTTTCTCTTTAAATTATGTTGATTATACTGCTAAAACTCATTAAAAACAAGGATACATATTTATAGATAAATAAGGGAGTATTGCTCCAAAACAAGAATGATTTTTCTGAAAAAAAAATCCTTCATACATTTATACTTCAACAGTGATTGTGCTTCAATGCATCTTCAAATATTAAAGTTGGCAAAAAAAAAGTATGTGTTTTAATTTTTTTCCATGATATTGGTGCATTTCAACAGCTTTCCTTTTTAAAACTGCATACAACAAGACTTTCATAGTGGGTTAAAATGAATACTAGGGATAAATGTAATCTACCTATCTGGTGGCGTTTTCTCACAGGAAATGTTAAAACAATCCTCTATATGGTCTTTATTTCAGTAAATTGAGTTCCCCTCAGGTGTGGACCTGGGAATATTCACCAATTTTCCCTTTTGTAACATTTCTGCTTCATTATAAATTGCAATCTTGTTTTAGCCCCGTGTGGATTTACAACTGGCTTCTTTCTCTCTGACAATTTGGGGTCACCGTGGCTGTAGGTGAGCAATAATTTCAGGGGTGATGGGGATATTGACGGCATTTAGTAATCTAAGTTCCTGGGCAAATATCTGTAAAACACACACTTCCAGGTTGGGCTTGTATTTAATGAGGTTTCTGGATAGTACTGTTTGCCTCATTTACAAAGTGTAAATCTGGTTTTAAACTGTCTTAAATATTAATTTCCATTTGTTTTTGCATGTATATTGAGAAATGTTTAAAGAAAAAACTATCATTCCTCCCGAGGAATTTTTAGGAATCTAGTCCTTTTAAGCAAAGCAGCAAATTATGGATTATAGGCTCAATTCAAAAATATATATAATATGGAGTCATAGATTTTAAGGCCAGAAGAAACTGCTAGATCTTCTAGTCTGATCTCCTGTATATCACAGGCCACTAATGCCACCCAGCACCCACACACTAAATCCAACAAGCAAATTTAGATCAAAGTATTACAGCCCACAGGAGGCTAGACTATTATGTGCCACAAGGAGAGAATAAGAAGGACCGAAGCACACCAGTGCCCATAGTCCCAACAATGTCAAGGAAATGACTAAATGAGATATACCAGCTAATCTGGGCAAGTGACCCATACCCACATGCTGCAAAGGAAAGTGAAAAAATGCCAAAGTCACTGCCAAGCTGATCTGGGGGGAAATTCCTTCCTCACCCCACCTATAGCAATCAGTTAGACTCTGAGCATCCACTTTTAGCAAACCCAAATGGTGTCAGACTGTGAGAAGATTTGAGAGCATCTTTTGTTTTGAGTATTCTTATCTACGCCTGGAGTGGGTGAAGCCAGTTTACAGGAGTTTGTACCATAAGCAGTGCCTGCAAGTAGTCCATGGACTTGATCTAAAACTCCCATTCAATAGCTCCCATTAATTTCAGCAGGAACTGGATCTAGTCCAATGTGACTACTTACCCAAGTGATAATTTGTAGGATTGGGCCCATAGTATTTGCTTCATAAATGACATGGAGTCTCAGGTGGGGGGGTGAGAGGGAGGACAAACAAAGCATAGCTCCAGCCATTCACAGAACGGCTAAAGCGCTTCTGTGAAATTTGGGTGCAGTTCATCAATTTTATTTCTTCCTCAGATATCTTAAAAGGTTCTGCACTGTCAGAAAAACCTAGGCCTATTCAACCTGGACTATGGTGTATCTGAAAACTAGAATAGGCCCCAAATCTCAAGGACACTGGCACAGTTTGAAAGGTCTTGTACTCAAGTACCGCTCCCCTCCAGAAGATACTGTACTTACAGAAAGCAAGGTAAGACAAGGTACATGGTACCCATTCAGGACTAAGCAAGGAGCACACACATAGGTATGTGCCATAGCGACCAGCACTTGAGTAGCTCTGTACCAGCACCTTAGTATCCAGGCTCTCCTGCCCAGAACCAGGCTGCTGTTGGGGGTGGGGGGTGGGGCGAGGAGGAAAACAAGGGCTGCCTTCTCTGTCGGTGGTGGAGGGAGCACTGCTGTTCTGATGGAGGGAAAGCTGCACAGAATTAACCACAGTGGTCATAAACCTTGAATCTGGGCCTGGAGTTTGTTTCTGTTGTTTGTGTTGAGGCCTCGCACCTGATTGTGCATGGATAGGGAATATTATAGCACCAGACACTTTACACCGACTTCTCTGCCTACCTTGGGCTTCAAAGCCCCTCCCCCCCCCAACCTGAACTATTCCTCCCTGCCCCCGGAGGGAACAGGGGCTAATGGGGGAGTCCCAGAGCGTGGTGGAGAAAGGGAAAGGAGCAGGTGGGCCCCCTGCCAGCTGCATTTGCTTCCTCCAGTACCTGTGCGCAGGCAGGGGCCGCCGCAGCTGCCGCCCCCCCCCCCCCCCCCCCAGTGCGTGTGCTGCTGCTGCTGCTGACAGGCTCGCCAGTGATTTGCTAGGCTTGCCGAGGTTGCCATAGCGTTGACTCCTTGGTCCCTGCGAAACTGCCCAATGGCTGCAGGATTGGGATTAAAGCGGGAAGAGGCAGCCGCCGCCTCATCTTCAGCAGCTGGAGCCAGCAGCAGCTGGAGCAGGAGGCTCATCGGGACAGCAGGCAACGCGCAGCGAGCCAGCGGCCTGGGCCGGGGTGGGAGAGTATCCGCAGATAATGTACAGTAGTAGTAGTGCGGGGGGTGGGGGGTAATGAATTCCATCAGAGGGCTGGAAAGGAAGCATTTCTCAGAGATCTGCCACATTTAACATTGCCCACACGAAAGACGTTATTAACAAGGAGGGGAAAGGCAACGGGGACGTGATAAGGGAAAATAGATAATGACACGTAATCCAAACCATACGCTGGAAACCAAGTTACTTCGCAGAACAAGAGTTACACGCTCAACTTTTTTTTTTATAGGCTGGGGTTGAAAGACAGGGAGAGCAACTTGTTAAGGGGAGAAATACTTCTTTAGGAACTGAGTAAATAAAATAGCTGAGGAGGAACAGCGGTGGGGGGGGCAGACAAGGGCGCAGATTCTTATATACAAACGCTAAAGGAAATTGTAAACTAGGAAAGGAAGCGGGAGGGCTACTTCTGTTGTAAATTAGAAGGTAAATGAAGGCTAGCGGGGAGAAAGGGGAAAGTAAAACTATTCAAAGTCTAGAACAGAAGCACCAGTGAAATTTACCTAGGTTTAAAAGCCCCAAAGGGAGGAGAGCATGTTGTCATTTGGTGGCACTCATCTCCTCTGGTGTGTAGGTATGAGAGGGGGAACGGGTGCTGATAAATGTTAATACAGCACAAGTCTGTAGGAGACCCAGTCCGAAATAAGATGAAGATTTAGCAGATAAAGACAGGTATGAAAAAGAGTCTGGAAGAAAATACGAGGGCAGGACATAGGCGAGCAGAAACTTGATAGAAGATGAAGCGAATCGGTGGAGGAGGAGGCAGGATCCAAGTGGGGAGGGAAAATAAGAGAACTTATTGGATAGAAGGAAGGAAACAACCACAGCAGAGAGGAGAAGAGAGAATGAGAGTGAGGCAGAAGAAAGGGAGAGATTGAGGAAAGTAAGGACTGGAAGAGGACAGCGAATGGTGGGAGAGGGTGAGAAAAAGAATGAAGGAAATAGCGAAAAACTGGAAGGGGAGCGTGAAGGAGGGACGGAGGTGGGGAGAGAAGGGAGGAGATAATGCGAAGTCCCCAAGACTGGAGAAGGTGAAGCAATGAGTGAGAGAGAGCTCAGTCTGAGGGTTAGGTTAGATTTCCAGAGCTCATCGACCAGCCCGCTGGAGTCACTATTCAGCCCGAGTCCCAAACACACGCCTCACTAACTACTTTACAGCCACTTTCATTGATTTTCTTTATCAAATAAACATAATACCCGTTACAGCAACACTTCCTCTTCACGCAGTCAGAATGCCACCAGCTCTGATTGCAGCGTTTCTCCGGATTGCAGTTTCCTCCTCTAACTAAATTGTGTTCTTTCACATAAATGGTCAAATATATTATTGCTTGCAGAATTTTTCGCTAATCTGGAAAGTACACTATTGACTAGGTAAATCATTTAGATTGTAAAATATAGGTCCCCACCCCCAAGTCTGGAGTGCAACCGCAAATTTGTTCCTTCAGTTTCAGTAGTGGCTAGTATATTTGCATATTTATTTTTGCTAATAAGTGGTAACTTGATTGAAAGGGCAACGTTTGCAGTGAACGCTGTCTCTTGGATAAAACAGAAAAATTAACGCAACTTTAGCAGTTGCACCTAAACTGTCAGTCTGTCTAAACGCTTGAGTTTTAAAACTCAATTTCATTTAAAAATGTATTTTCCCCTAAAAGTAGCTCCCTTCGAGAGCTGTGTTTGAACTAGGTTCTTCCATATATGTCAAAGGGCTGTTGAATTATTCATTATTATAATTACTATCATCATTGTCATTATCCCTTTCCATGTGGAAATAATTTTATTATCGTAATTTGATACCTGAAGAATTTCCTGTTAGTCGTTTGATAATCATTTTTTCTACTGAAAAGAAAAGTTTTGTTTATAAATGAGAGAGAAATATTTTAAATGCTTTTATGTTTGCTATAGATTTCCGTTTATCTAATCGATCGGAATGCCAATAAATCGATTAAAGGTTTAGTGTTTTACAAACAACCATTTTGTGCTTTTTGATTTTACGTTCAGAAGGATTTTAATAAAGCTAATGCTTTCTCTGAACATTTGTTCACCCAAAACCTAACATTCCATCATTTTTTATTATTTACAATTGCAATTTAAAGTGCCTCTAATGAGAAGAATAAACACAAATAAAAGAAGGAACTATTCTGTTAAAATTACTTTGTGCCAATGGTCAATATATTTAGGGAAAGCCCTTAAAAATCATGGTGAATTATATGCGATCATATAGTGATTGCGGAATATTAAATTAAACTTAGATAAATCCGCATTGAAGGAGGCAGCACCCAATCCTGAATTTATTTCCCATTTTCTATAACAGCATCACTGCGCTCCTCTCTTTGCAATGACAATGTGCCAAATCTAGGCATTTTGAAAACATTTTCCATATGCTTTAACTGGAGACTGATAGACAAAGAAGAAAAGAAGATGGTCTTTTTTCTCTTGAGGTATATTTCCTTTAACTCTTTCTCCAAGCTTTTCTGATCTTCATCATTTTAAAACAAAAGTTTGAGAATCAGTAGACTTTTTTTTTTCTTTTACATTTTCTCCCTTAACGCGTAATCAATTCCTGAACTCTGGAGTTTCAGTTACGCTTTAATGCAGGACTATAGAACTATCCTTTCTGTACCTTGACGGACAACATTTTTGGGAGAAAGCATTGATTCATTTAGCTTTCGCTTGCTGGTTTTTGTAATTAAAGATGGTTTTAATTATACTTTTTTGTAAGTCAGATCAGATGTGCTGCTTGCTTGCTGGAAGGATTTTTTCTTTTAACGGTGCTTTTAATTTATGTGTAGTTTTTTTGCGGACAGCACAGTGGTGGTGGCTTTTATTTAGCTGTAAAATCCACACGTTTGCTTTGAAAACTTGGCTCCTTGGGCGAAAATAACTTTTCTTGGTTGCTTTATAATCGCTGTTGGTCGCAGAGGTAGTTTAGCATATTGTCTACACAACAAAGATTCCTGTTTTATTGGCAGTGAGGATTGTTGGAATTAGGTTTAAATATTTCATAACTTTCTTGTCTGTACAATAAGATTGGTAGTTGTATTTGCTTTTTCTTTCTTTTTTCTTTCTTTCTACCGGGATCGTTTTATTTTTGAAGTCCCTCTTTTTTCCCCTTTTCTAGAATAGAATATATCCCCCCCCCCCGGATATATCACTGCTGGAAATAGACTCTTGGGCTTTCGTGAGGGGGTGGGGGGTAAGCGGTCGTTTTCCTTGATTTGCATAAGAGCTAGTGAGGTGTCTGTGAAGTTGGTGAACTGCTTTTGTTTGGGGCTAGTCCTGACTGTTTTTGTTTATAAACACTGGGGTGGTTGCCGGGAGGGGAGGGAGGTCAGCGCACTGTCAAAGCGCTGACCTCTGAAAGCCCAGAGGGCGCCTGGCTCCTTCACCCTCTCCTGTCTCTCTCCCTCTCTCTTTTCCTTTCCAATCCCATCCAAGGCCAGGAGCTCAGGTTCAGGGCATTTAATCCCCGCGATCTTTCCAAGAAAGGAGCTGGAAAAGGGCCGTTAAGGCTCCGGAGGAAACGCCGACAACTGCCTGAGATCTGGGTGGCTTTTATAGTAACGTCCCGGTGCGAGTTTTTGTGCAGCTCCAGCCAAAATAACAACAACAACAACAACAACAGGCCAATCAGGAACTGTACTATTTAGCATACAAAATCTTATCGAGATGCCTGTCCTGTTTGGATATGATTATTTTTAGGTCACTGCTTATAGACGCACTTTCAGTAGCAGAAGGTAGTTCTCCATTCTAGGATTTGGGAAGTGGGCGGGGGTGGGGGGGGGATAGAATTTTAAGGCATTATGTTCATGTTGTTCTATTTCTTTTTCGAACCGAACTGTAACTTTCTAGTAACTTTTTTTTCGGTGTATTCTGGAATGTGTTTGGTTTGTGCTTTGTAATTTACCACTAGATGTGTGTACATAATACCTGCAACGTGATAATAATTAATTAATAAGCCATGCGCTTTTGCTCCAGTGTCAACTGCAACTCCCCAAAATGGTCCGAGAGATTGCTATCAGATTTAAGTGTGCTTTGAAAAGAAGTTGCTGAGTTAAACAAAAAAATGTTAGTTAACACACTGCCTTTGTCAAATAGCCCCCGGGAGGAGAAAAGACAACAGACAAGGAAAGGAGGTGGGGGCTGGGGATCTGAAAGTGTCTGTTGCTCAGATAAAGGGTCTCTAACACTGAAATCTTGTAATACCTCGTTTCAAACTGAGCTCATCTATAGACTTAGGGAACGCAGTCAAAAGACACGGATCCTCTTTCCCTGGGGCTGGGGGCCATTTATTAGGGAATTATGTCGGGTTGTTAAGAAGGGGAGCGGCTGTAATTATGTATGGCCTCATGCCCTTGTGTGTCCGCGGCACAGATTTTGGGAATGAAATGAACCTGGCAGAGACTTGGTGTCAAAGTGTATCTGTTGGGTTTGCCTTTCTTTGTGGAATAAAGCATGGTCAGTGCTCGTTCCTGGCCCCCTCCAGACCCTCCTCACCCGGTCCAATAAGTTTCTTGGGGGCTGCGGATGTGGGGGTGGGGGACACGAAGAGAGCGACAGATTTTTCCTCTTTGAAACGTAACGTCACCATCAGAGCTTTTGTGGTTTCAACATGAGGCTTAAAAAAAACAACAACCCTACAGCAACCCAAAATGTATAACGGTGCCTCGAGGAGCGGTTTGGGGGAGGGGGTCCGCAGAGACCAGAGAAGAGGAGCTGAGAGGTCAGGCAGGAGCCTTCGGGGGCGATCAGCTGAGCGAGTGGGAGAGAGAGGGGGAGAGAGAGGGAGCCTTGCAGCCGGGGCCGAGCAGCTGGGGAGCCCGCTTGAAGCAGCAGCAGCAGCCGGCCAGTCCCCGGGTCCTTCTAGCTGCTGCTCGCCTGCCTTCCTTCCTCCCCCTGACAACGCCGAGCTTCGCTCTTATCACATCCCACAAACCTGCTGCTGCTGCCTTTCGGAATTAACCTTCTTCGATTTTTCCTAGCTACGTGGCGATCCCCGGGTTTCTTCTAAACTGTTAACATCCCGTAGTGCCAACCTCCCCCCCCCCCCCCCCCTGTAAGCTACTATTTTTAGGAAAGGAGAGAGCGAGAGAGGAGCTATCAAACGTTAGAAAGGACAGTAAACAGTGGCGGAAGAAAGCCTGAAAATGTGGACTGTCCTCTCACAGTTCCTGCCTGCATTCCCCCTCTTTGTTCCTTGAGCTGTGACTCAAGAACGCTAGAAAGAGCTGTAGCCCCCTCCAAGAAGAGATAAAGGGAAAAAATCTGCAACAAAAAAGAATGACTTGACTGATCTGACGTTTGGTGTTTTGACATTAATGACATTAATGATATTGATGTTTCACCAGAAAAAAAGCACTAGGAATAAAGGGGGGGAGGGGACTTCAAAACTAAATTATCTTCCTTTCCTTATTCTTCTATGACATTAAGTATACGTGTTTCTTCACTTGAATTTGAAAGAGATGTATTGTTCTCAGGTGTTTCTTCATCGTGCTGTATTTAATTGTCTCCAGTCTTAGGAAATGTTTTACCATCCTTCAGACATGCACTTGAATGGACAATGCATCGTTCTAGCTCAGAGTCCCGTTTCGTCTATAATTTAAGCCTAAAAGTCCTCTTTCCATCATATCACGTCAATCTATTCCTGTAAATGGTTTTCAGAGATTTCATTTTCACCCTTTGTTTGCATCTCTGTTTTTTCTCTGTAAACACCGATCGCTGTTTCCTTCATACACTCAGTCACAGGAAGCTTTGCTTTCCGAGATCTACATGCATATACATACGTTTGCATATATGGTTTCCTTTAATTGATGAGCTGATGTAATCCTGAGGTAAGGTTTGCAAAGGAATAAAGTTCCTCTCGAGAACGCGAAAGTGCCCCTGTCTTTTCTTTAGTTCGAGTCTCGGAGGTTTTCCTGAAGTTTGAAGTAGGGTTTCTCTAGATTTAGGTAGTTTTGTTTCTGTCCCCGTTATAGTGGCAGTTCCCGATGTTTTGGATAACGGTAAAAAGATAACTGTACTTCCATGCTGGTGACTTCCTCTCCCTCCCCTCCAGACCAATTTCTCCCCCAAACTATCAGGACCTTTGCTATGACCTTAAACATCTGCTTTCAGCAACTTGCTTCCCTGACACTGGCCTGTGCCTGCTCTTTTAGGGCAGCCCTAAGTCAGCATCAGGTGGGGATTTTCCTGTTAGTGTTAGTTCCAGGATGTGCAAAATGTTCCCCTAGAATGGAAAGGTTTCGGGCCCAGAAAGGTGCATATTTAAATCTTCTGTTTTTGTGGGGATTGGGATAAACCTTTCTGTTGGTATTTGGCGGGTAAGGCCTAAGACAAGGTTTTGACATGTATCACCAACTTCAAAGGCATGTCAGCTCTAAGGTTATGGTTCACCTGCCGCAAGGTCCCTGGTATTGTAAATATCCCATGTATGTAACTGTTACTTAGTGATCTTTTCTGGTATACCCATTTCTGGAATAGCATTATTAAAAATCTGCACGTGTGCCTGCGGTGTATTCGGAGATTCTTTGAATAGTCATTTTTTTTATCTTCAGTAGGGGATATTTTAAAGTATGTCTATTCCTAGTTTTTGTTAATTATCTTTTAATGAAAGTGTCACTCATATTCACATCTGTAGTATTAGGTTAGGATAATTAGGTTTTCAAATTAGAAACAATCTCCTTAAATCCAATACAAGAGAATATTTGTAGTAGATTCCCACTTATAATTATATTTGTACATTTTCCTCTATTTTTCATCATGGTAGTTGTTTTTTCAAGAAAGGAAGATGCCTGATAAAATAACTTAGATGACAAAATATGAATAAAATATCAATAATTGTCGTAAAGGTGGTTCATGGAATGTACAGTACTATACTACATGTATAGTATACGAAGATATTCTTTCCCTAGACTAGTATTTACTTCGTTTTGCTAACGCTGTTTATTGTTGATATTTTATAGTTCATTTGCCATTGCTTTGTATCTTGCTGATTTCCTTAACCAGTTACATCGTGGATACCAAATAGTGTGTGTGTGTGTGTGTAAATAAATGCTTCTGTGTATCTATATAAGTAGATGTTTCCCATCTTAGACACACTATCTTTCTTCTTACGCGGGCATTCTACATTCATTATCCCATTCCAGGCATATTTTTTCCTAAATCCCCATTTAAGAAAACAAAAACAACCCCCCCCCCCCACTGGTGCAATAATTAATTTGCACCCATTTCTTTAAAATTCCTGAGCAGTTAAAAGAGGAAGACTTCTCCCCCCACCTTCTCTTCTTTTTTTTTTTTTTTAATTTTCCCCTGCCATCTACTTTGTGTGTATGGGTGTATGTGTCTGTGTTACTAATGAAGTTTGCAGACTTGTGTTTGTGTCCATAAGCTCCTTTCCTGCTGCCCCTTCTTCTCTGGGCTGGTTGTGTGGTTCCTGCAGCCCCTACGAGCCCCCAGCAGCCGCGGCAGCGCCAGCTTCTCTAAGTCCGGGGCTGCGCGTCATTTGCAGTCTGGAGAATGTTGATCACCTCACTAATTACACCTCTCTCTCTCTCTCTCCTCTCCTCTCCCTCTCTCTCTCTCGCTCATTCCCAGAGTGCATATCGGGAATAGACACACAAAGACATGCGCACTCAACTTAATCAGCCATTTTTTTAAACAGGGCTAAAACGATAATAATTAGCAGAATAAAGACATATCGGATTTTCATTTCCTTTCCTCCTTTTCCCAACCCCTTCACAACCAAACAGCGAGACCGCGGTCGGCACATGCTTTAACAACTCCCGGACCCCAAAGGACTGCTCTATGCCCCCACTTCTTGCTCAATCATTTTTATTTCCACCCAATAAAGTTGGAGGATTATTTTTTTTAATTTTTTTTTAATGAACCTTCTCTCGTTTACTTGGATGTGATCAGCTGTTAAGTAAATAAAGCAAAACAAAAAAAGAGGCGAAGATCCAGTAGGAACTGCGAGGGGAAATGGAAAGTAAGTTTTTTCTTTAACTTTTATTGAGTAGTTTGTGTTAAATTTAGGTCGAGTATCGATTATCTTTCCAGGCTGATCTTGCACAATCTTTGATATTTCGCTCTCGCTCTCTCGCTCTCTCTCTCCCTCTCTCTGCCTCTTTCTCTCTCCCTCACATACACACACACTCACACTCACATCCCCAGATCCCATGTATCTCTCCCTCTCTCGCCCCCCTTTTTTCTGCCTCTTTCCCCATTTTTAGGTACAATATTTGCTCTCATTTGGGGGAGGAGGGGCTGCTTTCTCTTTCTCTCGCTCTCTTTTTATTTTTTATTCTGGGGGGTGACATTTTTCGGGCTCTAACTTTTGGATTAAGTGGAGGATTCTACACGTTTTTCCAGAAGAGGCTGTCTTTTTCTCCCCCCTTTCCTCCCCATTTTGCATTTTTAGGGAGCTGGAAAAAACCTGTCAGATTAGGAAAGATGTTACGGCTGCCAGAAGTGATCGCCTGCCAGTGCCCCCCAGCCCTTTACCCCTTCACCTTCTTTCACAGCTTGATCCCCCCAAAAGTTTGAGGTGCATTTTTTTGGGGGGGGGCGCAGATTCCCCGTTTTTTCTCCCAACTTTCGCTTTTTAGGGGGCTAGATCCCAGCAGGACGGAGGGGACCCGGACTGTGTGTGTGCGTGCGGGTGCTGCTGGGGTGTGTGGGGTACTGTGTTCGCAGGTAGGTTTCGCAGCAGCAGAAGCTGCGAGCTCCTCTGTCTCTAGCAGCAGGAAGAAGCAGCGCCCGTTAGCAGCGTGCTTTGCCTGTGTGTCAGTTCCCACAGCTGCTGGGAGCCCGGCAGGCGAGAGGGATGTGCTGACGGACGCTGTCTGGAGCAGGCTGGCTGCCGGAGCAGCTCGCCAGTAGCTAGGGGCACCGCT
Organism: Chelydra serpentina; assembly: GCA_037349315.1. Classification (NCBI taxonomy): domain Eukaryota; kingdom Metazoa; phylum Chordata; order Testudines; family Chelydridae; genus Chelydra; species Chelydra serpentina. The sequence goes on from JBAIAC010000002.1 coordinate 86,369,981, forward strand.
GCTCTTGGGCTTTGGGGCTGGCTTAAGCCCCGGCCCCCCTCCCCGCCAAGGCTTTGCGGGGAGATCGGTATGTTTTGAACCCGAGGAAGATGCTGTAAAACACAACTCGTGATAACGCAGCACAGCCCCTGCTCTGGCTCCCTGTGCCGGGGATCAAGTGCATCCCTGCCGACCCAGCGGCTAATGGCAGCCGCGTCCCTGCTTCCCCCTTCCGCCTTAAATGAAATTCCCTGTAAAAATGCTAATAAACTTTCCCCCCAGCCGATGCCAACTTGCGGCCGCTCCCCTCCACTCCTCCCCTCTTTCATCCCCCCAGCAGCAGCAGCGGCAAACGCACGGGTTGGTATTTCTTTTGTTACCTGCGAGGCGGGCGGCCGGGGGTCTCTCATCGGCTGCTTGGGGCACTGGGTCCAGCCGAGAGAGGAGGCACTTCAGTCGGGTTCAGCCTGTTTCACCTCAGCGCCGTCCCGAGGAGGCTTTAGCTCCCATTCAGTAACACACCCTCCGCCTCCTCCTCTTCCTCCTTAGGTACCAAGGCTCAGATCGCAAGCAGAACACCCCCCGCCCCACAAAAAAAAAAAAAAAAAAAAAAAAAAAGCCCAACCAAAAGACAACTTGCCAGGCTGAAGATGGTGGATTTACACTGAGTCAGACACAAGCAGGTTCACCCAGGAAGTCTGACCATCCCGTTTTCTGACAGTTGCATTTCCTCTGCTCCATTTCGCTCTCCTGTTTTTGTTTTGTTTTTGTTTTTGTTTTAAAAAAAACCCTGTTCCGTTTTTAACCAAGGATCATGTAGTTGGCAAAAGGAGAGAGAGGGAGAGAAACAGGAAGAAAGAGAGAGGGCTGTTGTTGTTTTTTTTTTTAATTGTGTTCCCCTGGATTTTCAGTGGCTTGATCCCTAGGAGCGGTGGTGGAGTGGTTAAGGATCATATGTAGTAGTATATTTTTAGTTTGGTGGTGGATGGATGGACGAGGTAGTGAGCAGCCTTTGCAGCCCTGCCTGTTGTTGGTTAGATTGAGGCAGAGACTTGGCTGCGATTGGGACACGACTGTGACATGGGCATCGATCGCTTCCATTGAGAGCAATGCAAAAACACAGCCTGGGTATGTAACACTCTCAGTGCCATCAACACTTGTTTTACTTTATATTTACTGGCAAAACTGACAGAACAAACCGAGTGCTTTTCTTTTAAAGACGGAATACAAACAATTGGATGGGAAGGTGCTCAAAGAAGATTGTTAAAATAAACTGCAGGGGGTGGGGGGAAGCCTTAATAATTATTACTCCACTTTCTGTTCAACTAACTGTATTTAAGGAGTTTCTTTCTCTTCTGGTCTGGGGGATCCTACTACGCTGAATGAAATACTAATAATGAAAAAATACCCCAAAACAATCAGCCTCGTGGGAATATCTGATAGTTTTCAAGGTTTGCGGTTTCAATTGGCAGGAAGGCACACAAAAATAAAAGATGGCTAGCCAGCTGTTTTAACCTTTTGCACCTGGCTTCAGTGCTGGGCTCATCAGGATTATTCAGTTATTCGTGCTATCTGTGCTTGAATATTTATAATATACGATCTAGAGATCCACACACTGCACTGTAGCATCTATTTATCCTCTGGTCATTGGCTTTTGGACTTCTTCAACATAAACATGTATTCAATAGTTTTCATTTTTATTATAATGAACATATAGGGTCAATGAAATATAGGGGGAAAGTCGTAAATCTGCAAAAGTGAAACCTACCCAAGGAACAAAGAAAGGTCAGGTAAACCATCTGTGTAAGTCACAGTAATAGTACCTGCTATTGGTTTATGCAGGGATACTGGTTTATTATTCTCTAAAATGAAACTTATCAGTTAGACCAAGTTAAAACTAAAGGAAACCTTTGCAGATAACATATGGCATGACTTGCATCTTTCAGAATAAGGGCACATTTTTGTTCTTTGATTTTTTATTAGTTTGGGTTTATTTTTAAAATATGCTGCACCAGCAAAGAACATATAAAGGGGGATGAGAACATCACTGTTTAATATTGCAGAATTTACTGCTTCCATTCTGACCATGAGCCTAAATTTACACAATGAAATTTGATTATCTCTAATAACAATATTAGATCCTGCACTGGATGGATGAGAATTGAGGTGGTTTTGTTGATTGCAAGGGTTTAATGTTGCATTTCAGAATCTGATGTGGTTTAGCCTCCCTTCCATTAACTGGAAAACCCCTGAGGTTTTACAATTATTTCTTAAAGATAATACATTTAAGATTGCATTGGTAGGCTGAAGAAAAGTCATAAAGGCAAGAAGGGAAGCCCTTAATAACTCTTGAGATTCAGACATGTTCAGCAGTTAGATTGGCTCTGACTTCACCAAGGGTCGACAATGTGTCATTTCCATGAAGCCAAATTGCCCTCTGCCTATATGATATTAATGTGCAAATCAATATTTCAGGGATTAAATTTCCCTTCTTCATTTTTTATGGTTTCTACCTCAATAAGTCTCAAGTCTATTAGAAGAGGCTGGATGATTTAAAATCTTTCACTGCAGAATGACTTGTCGTAGCCTTGTTTCACAGACCGTTTTTGGATTTTCGTTATAAAAGACCAAAGGCATTCCAAAGAAGTTGATAGTCAATGTAGGGACATGCTCAGTATTGTAAAGCCATTGTTCGATTAAGAACTAAAAAGGTATTGAAAATATAATATATATGTTTATATAATATATATACAGTCTATTGCTTTAAAAATATTATGCTAATCACCTATTGATTTATTTCAAAATCAATTGAAGCTCCTTTCTTATTAGTGATTTGTTCAGCATTCTTCAGCTTTGTTGTTAATTTTCTTAAACATCATGCATGAATTAATCTGCTGTGAGAATGTGTTTGGGGTTTTGGTTTAAGAATATTTAAAAACAGACATTTTTGCCTTTTTAATCTAAGTGGTGTGAACAGTCTAGTATAGTTAAAAGAACCAGGGCTGTTTTTTCTGTATTTAGGGTTTAGCATTGTTTTAATGAAGCAAAGTGGCCTTATACAAATATTTTCTGATTTCTAAATAGATGTTTATTAGCAACATTTATTAAGAATGTCCTTTTGAATATTCACGATCAGTTAAAAATTAAAATGGAGATATCTGATCTGGAAGGAAACAATACTTGACAGAAAATTTAGGTCAAAATATGGGGTTGTGACTTTATCACATAATCTTGGGAAGGCCCTACTGTCTATCATTTGGTGTTGTTTTATAGTCTTAGACCATCTGGACCAAGTTCCGCACAGCTGCATGAATTTCATATGTGATAGAACATTTTTTCCATTCAGTGTGAAATGTTCCTTCCTAAAAACGTACACCAGACTCGCTTAATTTAGTCTGCTAAAAGAAATGCACATGAAAAAGGACAAAAGGCTCTTTAATCTCTGCAAGCTGTTTGTTTTTCTTCAAGATTCCTGTCTATTTGAGTTTGAAAAGTCATGTTTATTGAGGAGATGATTCTGAGGTGTGACATTAAAATAATATATGATTTTTGTGCTAGTTTCTGCTCTCCTAGTTAATTTGCACAACTACTTTTTATGCCTGTCAAAACAGAGAGTTAATCTATTCTTATTTACAATTAATCTCAATAAAATTAATCTTAACTATGCCTTAGTCAGTGGCTTAAAATATCTAATTATATTCAATTAACTGCTGTCATAGTAATTAACATTGCTTAATTGCCTCTGCATATATTTATGTAAAGCTCATTAGTTACTGCTTGCTCTTTTTTTCCCTTTGCTCACTTCCATTTTTGTTGCTGTCAGAGCACTGACATCAAACCCTCTCTAGGTTTTGACAATTCTGATCTATAAGGATCTGACTATGCCAGTGAGGACAAATGATTTTGTAACATTTTATTTGGGTAAATATTAATGTTTTCATATGCAAAGAGATACTAATTCTGGTCTTTAAAGTACCTCCAACCACCCCCCTCTCCCTCCACCCCACCCCAACTCAGACAAAAATATTTTCTAGCCTTGTTGATAGAAATATGAGAAGCCAGGTTAAGCTTTGTGTTTATAAATGAAGAGCCTTTCTGCATCTGCCTTGGGGCTGTACCCACAAGGCAGAGCTTTCCTGCTCCAAAATCATTCAAAGGGTTAAAGACTTGGCCAGGGTTCAAACTGAAAAGCGCCCAGGGAAAGTACATGTGAATATGTACAAGTTTCATGTAATTAGTGCTTAATTATATTAACATATGCAAATTGTCAATTTAGGAGCTTGTTGAGCTGGCAAAGATCAGCCAGGCACAATTGCTGTATTGTTCTGAAACAATAATGGATCTCAAGTTGGATTGTGGAAACACATAACTAGCTATCTAATTTAACTCATACCATGGTGAAATTTCATTAGTCTCCATGGAGACTGGTTTAATTGTGCTGACTAATGTTCTGGGCTGCAGAATGTCCTAAAAAGAAAGCGTTGTTTGCCTAATCCACCTTACAATGACACTTGTTTGTACATGTTTCCCTTGTGTGAGAATTTGCATATGCAAATAAATAGTTTCCCTGCATCATTTGTCATGGCTGTTCATTACCCATGAAGAGGACATTGTTACTAGGCTGTTACTGAGTCTCCCAAGACAGGATAGTGTCAACCAGTCCAGCCACATTCTTTCATAATTTGTTTCTGATTAATAGACCAGAGTGAGGCTCATTCTATTCAGGCCTCTGCAAAGGGAAGGTCAGTTCTGTCACTGAAAAGAGTTTCCGCAGCAACTGAAGTTTTTCTCTCTCTCCCCTTTTCCCTTTTTCTTTAGCTAACATAATCATATTTAAAATAATGTATTCTTGCTCTAAGGAATACCTCCACTAATAATCTCTAGTTTCCTAAAGCAAAAGAGAGGAAAATAAAGGAGATTCTGGTATTGGAATATTAATCCTGTTTTTGACAGAAAGGTAAACTGATATAATTGCTTTTCAGTTGAAGGAATGGGGGTTTATACAAGTGTGAAAGCATCGGAAAAGGATTAGCATTTTTTTGCATAATGAAAAGCTCTGTTGAATAGGGCACTGAATGGTTGACTGAATGACTAAGATGAAAGGAAGATGAAAATGCAGGCTCCTCTTTCTTTATGCCTATGCTCAGCTCTCCCTAAAGTTATGTTTGTCCAAGACTTTAGAAAACAAGCAGAAGCTCAGATTTCAGCAACTTTATAAGATGCCCTGAGTTTCCATCATCATGTGAAGTAATATGTATGATAATAGTGCAGCTAGAAGATGATAAACAGAGGTTTGTATGTAGAAGAGTTCCAGGAACATGACAGGCTAACCAAATATTGACTATTGGGTATCAAGGATTCTCAGTACTTTGCCTGGGGGGAGGGGATGGGAGGTGGGAAGTTATTTTAAAAGTTTCCAATGGAAATTATGCATCAGTACAGAATAGTAGTCTAATCAAGTTTGTTATTCCTGCAAGCAGTATTTAGTTAATACCTGTTTTAATTAATGAACTATTTCTCTTTGGAAAAAGTTATGAATTCTGACTTTGTTAAGTGGTTAAGTGGTCTGTAAGCCTTTATGGGGGAAAATACTCTCCTATTCAGTACTTAACATGGAAAAATCTGATTTAAATAGAAATTAGTATATGCACATAATGAACAGTATTTTGGCACGATTGTATCAATATATTTTAACTTTTTAATACACTTACAGTAGGTTCCCATATCACTGAAGGCCTGACCCTACTCTCATCAAAGTTACAAATTAAAGCCAATGCGGGTTTTAAGAGAGTCGGAATTAGGCCTTATGTTAGGGCTGTAACTGGTTAGCCGTTGACAATGTGATCGGCGCTCATAGTTATATTCTCTCAACAGTAATTAGTGCAGTTAAAATACCTTAAGGGTTGAGACAGTTTTGAAAGTGGGAATTGGTTCTCTTTGTACATATGTAAATCGATTACAGTGTAGATGATTATTTATATATATGAATTTAAATAATTATTAATTTAGTGGCACTATAGAAAAGTGTTGGTAGTCTCTACCATATATTATCTTTGTTTTTTTGCGCTTGGTAGTTTGCAGAACTTGCATTTGTGCATGCTTGCCAGTTCAACGCTGTACTTGACTGGATAATATTTAAATAGCTAGATTCACATTTAAGTATTCAGAAGTAAAAGTGGATGAATGAAGTAAGGTTGCCAATTCAGTATGGAATTATTTGCAGCCAGAAGTGTTTGATCTTAATTAGATCACAAAGATTCCTTACTTTTTCGATGAAGTTGAAGAAATTCTATATGGTTTTGGAAACTTTTATTGCTAACTTTATGAAATTCCTTAAAACCTCTATTAAATGAAGAAGAAATTTACATAAAGGATGTTCTTTCAAATCGAGATGGGCTTACTGATGTATTTCCATAAGAAAAATGTGGTAATTTAAAAAAAAATCATTTGTATTTTAAAATATTGTTAACCAAGCACCATGTGTTGTAACTGGCAATTTTCCAGCCACTGTAGAATTGGATAACACATGGATTAATGGTAACTTATGTGATGTCTGCTTTCTTACTGAATGGGTAGAAACCTAGAGTATTTCAGATACTTTCTAAAATCCAGAAATCTCAGTCAGATGCAAAATAGCATATGTTTATGTGAACAGATGGATAGGTGTAAGAAATTAAGGTGTAAGAGAGACACTTATTTCTTGGTAACTGTTCTAGGTTCATCATTGGTAAAACAGTATTCATTGTGGTATTCATATTTGTTGATAGCAAGATTCAGAAGTATTTTAGAGCTCAATTCTGCAGTCCTTACTCAGGCAAAACTCCTCCCTTCTTTTGCTCGAGTAAAGTCTTCAGGATTTGGTCTTTAACATGGGGGTTCTGTAGTTCCTTCCTTGTTTAATATTACACTTCAATGCCGCTATACCAGCATTCTTATTTATTATTCCTGTTTTTCCAGGGTTCAAAATGTGGCTAGAAAAGTTTGCACCAGGCTGGAATTTCAAATGCAAAGTCCAGTCTATGACAGACTTTTCCTTTTTAAACAATTTTTTAAAGGAATGGTTTAACCAAGTTTTATGAGTGAAATAAAAACTTACCGTGTTAAGACACTCTTTTATATGTTCACATTACTCAAAGCCACCTTTGAGTTTAAAAAATGACATTTAGAAAGTGATTTGTCTATAATATAGTTTATTTGCTTTTGGTATTTTTGAGAATAATTTTAAACCCACCTAGAAATTGGGATTTTTTTGCAGATAGATTTAGCGCATGTTTGTGGCTGTCAAGCTGACCTGATAGGCTGTACCAGCTCCTAAGTAGGTGTTATAGTCTTTTAGGTCAATAGTTCACCATCTAAAGACTATATGTACCAGGTAGACCATGGAATCTCTGAAAACACACATTTACCACATAGACTGTAATGGGTCTGCAGTGCAAATAATGCTATGTAAGACACACATCAAAGGATGTATTTAAATAGGCAAATGTTCTGCATTTAAAACAAAGAAAGATTCACAAAGTGTCTGTATTGACTGAAGCCTAACTCATCTGAAATAGACAAAAAACAAGTATCTGATTCTCCTTACTTATACCAATGTAAATCAGGAATAATTCAACTGAAGTCAGTGGAATTACATTGGTGTTAAACACTGGTGTGCAAATGGTGTAAATGAGAGGAGAATAAGGCCCATAATCTCCAGTCAAAAATACTCATGTTAAATCCTGTATAAAAGATGATGTCTTTTTGTAAAGAAGTTTTAGTAGAACATTTTCTGTGTGTGAAGAAGCAACACATAAGGTGACATGCTCTAGGTGAGGTTTTGTGGAGGGGCTGGTGGTGGCTGATTCTTCTCAGCAACCAGATACTAGCAGAGTTGTATGAGTCTGGAAGCAAAGGTTGTTGAAGGCCTGCTCCTCCCAATTTGACACTGAGGCTTCCTCATGGAGCATCTCCCCTAATCTGAGGTCACCTGTCACTAGCAGCTCCCCACAATATGACATATCAATGAAATAAATGGGATTACTCTAGATTTACAATATTTGCTATAGGTTTACAGATCAGAATCTTCTCCAGTTTAAGAAAACAAGAGCACACTTCCTCCCACCTCCCACTTGGAGATAAAAGCTTCCTTAGTGTGAGAAAGCAACTTTCCCAAGGAGACAAGAAGGCTCCTCAAACTTCCTAAGTTTTATACAAAAGTCTTCACCCAGAGCAATGTTCTCTGTGTGACGTGCCATAGCCAAACCACTGCAAAGTGCAGTTTCTCTCTATTTCAAGCACATTGGTCTTTACTCCCGCTTTCAGATAGTAAAGGTCCCCATGATAAGCAGCTCTTTATAGAGTACCACCCTCATGTTCTTTACTCTTCTCCTCACCCTCTGTGTAATGGGAAAATGTTTGTTTAACAGGAAGAGGAATATAGATTTTGTTCTCAATTTATAAGACTGAGAGTATAAATAAGAAAATGCTTTAGCATTTATAAAATAAAGTTAATGACTGACATTTATATAGCAAATGTCACCCCCAAATCCCTGAAACTATTATAAACTGATTACAAGAAACCACTTCCTCCATCACTGGGACGCAGCTGTCTCTAGGGTGGAAAGTGTCACACACTACACAAACAGCAGCCCACAGCTATGCCACACAATGACTTGGGAAAGAAAGTTAAGAATGCTTTTATCCCACAAAAACAACTAGATCATTGTAGCTAGACAAAATGTAATTTTCCAACTGGTAATCAGTTAGTGCATCAGGGTAAGCATTCCAGCTCTGGTGGAAAGTGTCACTGGATATTTGATAGTCACAGGTGGTCAGGGCCTTGGATTTATATCTCTTCGGAAAGAGGGATCCTCCAGCATTACAGTAGCTTCTAGTTCGGAATTAGGGCCTGATCCAAAGCCCAATGAAATCAGTGTGAGTAGAGACTCACAGTGACTTCTATGGGCTTTGGATCGGGCCCCTAGAGGGAGAAATGCCATTTTCTGAATCATCAACAGCACTATGTTTTCTTTGGAAGTCTCCATGCTGATTGGACCCAGCTGGGGTTAGCTTATGAGATCACAGCCCAAGGTGGTGTGGTTGCAACTTCTCTTGAATAGGTGGAAGAACACCAAGATAAAAAGGAGTCTAAATGTCATTTTATAAATAGCTGTGACTGAGAGCATAACAATGGCTTGGCTATTATAGAGTAGATTGAATCTCATTGGAGGTGACATGTCCAAAATAAAGGGCAAGAAATTAAAAAATGTAGGTTTAATTGCATGTTGAAACCCTGTCCCCTAAACAAACAGTTGTTCCTATGTATAACAGCATGGGTCTGGTATGTGTGGACATTATTGTTATATGTGCTGTAATACCTACTTCCTAGCTGAAATGGCATGAGTTAATGATAATGTGTTCAGAGTGGAGTTTTGGGGCTCAAACTCTGAATTTACTGTCTTATGTTCATTTGTTTCACAACCTTAGGGTTATTTAAAAATAGTTTTCTAAGGATGTTTGAATTTATCTAAACAAATTTAATAGCAGGAATTGGTAAATATTTCTTATTTTACTTCTTGCCATACAAACACAGTGTGTTAGTTCTCAGTATTGTAGTTACTTGACAGGATTTTAACAATTGGAAAAATATATTAGAAACCCTTAGGTTCATTTAAATATATGCAATTTAAACAAATGCGGAACTGTTTAATGGTTTGTCTGGGAATTATTTAGGCTGACCTGTGTAATAATATTTTTATTAGCTGTAATTTGTTTTCTAGGGAGAAAAGGGTGTTTTTAAAGTTGTGTGTTAATATGCAAGCTTGGCATTGAAATGGGACAATCCCTGAATGTGCATTTTTAAGAAGGTGGGACAACAGTTACCTAAAAGGTGAAGACTTGAGAAAAAATGGGGAGAGTCATTTCTTTCCTGAAATGAAGCAGGGTGCAGATTAGGAACCATTAAGATTTGCCAGGAGTTGCTGGTCATAGAAGCCTGTTTAAGTGCTCACTGTCAACAAGGAAATCATGGGCAGCACTTAAAGTGGCTCACCTCTGATTTATTCATAAACCTCACACGAGCACTTGGCTTTGTTCTTGCGCTGGTAAGGGGGAACTGATGCCAATAAGAACAGGAATAAAGAGCTTCTTGCATGGTCCAAAAGTGAATAGCACTTTACCTCAAAGCATGACCTCCATTCCCAAGATCTGTTGTGTTACAGTTGACTCCGTCTAGATGTGTGTGTATTCTCAGATGAATTGCTAGAAGAGGTTACAACAAATATATACTTTGCAAGCCCCGTAGATGTAACAAGAACTATGTAACTGGAATTTAGTTTCTAACTTAACAGGAAGATTGCAGTATTAATACTGAATTGAAAAATTTCCTCTGAAACAGCGTTTAGTGTTAGTGTTGTTAATGAAAGTCAGAAAACTGATTCAGGTGAAAAATCTTATTTGTACACCACTATACTCTTTAAGAGATTCATTTGAAAATGCATGTTGATGGTATAGAAAAATATGTGAAGTAGTTCTGAGACAAAGAAATTGACTTACTTATTTATTAGTCATGTTTGATTGCTGTTGGTATATTTATGTCTCTCTAAAAATGGCAAGTAGTGCTAGCAGTCCACCATGGGGGAAGGGACCTTTTGAAGACGGTCAACTGGCATGTTTGCACTAGGGCAGAGGTTGAGTACAGTTACTTAAATCCCCAGAGAAACATTTAGTTAATGCTAGCCTTTTTCTGATCCTGTCTGAGTCTGGTTTGCTTTTTGCTTTTAATGAAGTTTATGTGTTGTTACTTTAGGGTTCAGATGTTTTTTAAAATGTACTTGCATTTTCATAACAAATTAAACAAAAGGAGTCATACTGGAAGATAGTGATGAGAGCTAATGATATGTCTTTAGATAAAGCAGTCCTCGTGTGCAATCTGATCACAGCCATCAGCTCATTTGTCATGGCTGAAGTGAAAATGTCAGGACCAATGAGTGTATGAGTGCTGAAGGGGGCGAAAGGGCTTTTGGAGACACTTTTGTGCTGGGAGTGGGCCATAGCTTAGATTCAGCTCTAGGGAAATACTGGGATTAGCCAACTCTGTGCACAAATCCCTAGCATAACAGAATTAGTTGGGAAAATGAGGTTTGTTAGGGAAAAAAAATCTACAGAATTGCTCTAGGCTGCAGCCCAATAACTATGCAAAACAGTGAGACTTTTTATTAAAATAATTTTAGTGATGTGAATTTACACACATTCCAGCACAAGCCATAATTGGTAGGCAACGTTACAACAAAGCCCATTTTAATGTATTTTATGTACGAATGTGTCTAATTTTATACAGTTATCATAGTATTAAAATAAACGTGATCTTAAAAATCTGAACTAAAGGTTTTTCAAAACTGACAGGGAAATCAGATTTTAATTTTTTTAACATTCAGTCAGAATTATAGAAGAAAATACAGTAGAAGTAAATGTAGCTCATTGAATACCAGCCAGTGCTGATGAAATCTTATAGAATGATAGGATTAGAGGGGACCACAAGGGTCACCCTAGTCTAACTCCCTGCCAAGATGCAGGATTGTTGAATTCTTTAGTTCAGACAAAAACTAAGATGGTCAAACTCCCCATAGTAGCATTTCCTCACTCTGAAAGTTTAACTCACACCACAGGTAATTGGCATACTGGATCAGAACCGAGGTCTGTTCTCTGTCTCTGACAGTGGCCAGTGCCAGATGCTTCAGAGGAAGGTGCAAGAAACCCCAGTAATTGGATGTGAGATAATTTGCTGGACATCTCAGGTCTCATCCTGGCCTCTGATAGTGATTGGCTTAAGCCCTGAAGAGGTGAGATTTGGGGCTGGGAATGGGTGACAGGGGATGGACCACTTGATGAATACCTGTTCTATTCATTCCCTCTGGGGCACCTGGCATTGGACACTGTCAGAAGACAGGATACTGGGCTAGATGGACGTTTGGTCTGACCAACTATGGCCGTTCTTATGTTCTTTTGTAATATCCCTTTCAAAATTTTTGTTAACATTAGTGTGCTAACTCTGGATAGTCTTGTTATCCATATAAATGTCCAATCCCTTTTTGACTCTTGCTCAGTTCTTGGTCTTAGTGATGTCCTGTGGATATGAGTTCCACATATCCAGCATTGTATAAAAAAGAATTTCCTTCTATCAGTTTTGAATTTGACATCTTTTAATTTAATGGTCTGTTCCCTGGTTCGTGTATTACTACAATCACCCTTTTCATACTGGGACCTCCTCACTTAAGATATGGGAAAGACAAGGGTGGCTGTGGCCTTTTGACACCTGTTTGCAACCCCCAGGTTGAGAACACCTTAACTGAAATGAGGCCTTCACTTGCCAGGCCCATCTAGCTAATGCCAAGATAGGGAGGTGGCTCAGATGATCATGTTCCTGCATCTTTCTGGGCTGGCAGGAGCCAGCCATCTTCCTTTTATCTCTGAATTGGCTAGTGGGCAAAGTATGTTCAGGAATTGTCTGAGTGTTAGGTGTGTTCAAACACCAGTCCACCTGGCTTGTTTCTGGGTGCCTCAGGGAAAGCCTGGAGGTGGCTGGCCTGAAGAGAGTATTTGCCCCTTCTCCTACCATTTCACCAGTCCTGGAATAGCAGTTGTGAGGCATTGATTGTATCTTCACTTCAGGGGACTCAGGGTTCTCGCTGATTTTCACAGGGTTTAGCAGACGGCCAATTTAGGGTTGAGAGCCATTTTGGTGCTGGGAGTTTTTCACTTTCCTCTCATATATTAAGCTGTGTCAGCAGTAAAGGCTAGATGTTAGTGGTATACTGCTACCAAACTTGTTGGTGGTTGCCATTAGATCACCCTATCGCTCGTGGGTGAATACTTTTCAAAGTCAATATCTGACAAAGTATAACTTTTCAGTCAATATCTGACCTATCATTCCTCGTTCCTCAAAGGAAACCTGCACAACACCTTCAAAAGAGGAGCTTGTGAACTTAAATTCATAACTCTGCTAGATGCTAAAAAATCATGGTGTCAACAAAGACACTGGTTTTATAGCTCATTACAACAATTTTACTCCTGGGGGAATTCTGCGTCACTGCACATGCACAGAATTCATATGCCACGCAGATATTTTTTTTCTTAGCAGAAAATCCATTCCGCCAAGAAGTGCTGCAGTTATGCCTTTCACCCACCAGGGGCCACTGTGGCACCAGAACAGAGAGCAGCTGCTCTCAGGCAGAGCAGCAAGCTACAGATAGGGAAGAGAAGAGGCTGGGTTCCTCACAGCGCCCTGCCCACAGGGCCAGGACAGGAGGCATGGGATATATGTGGGGGACAGACAACATGGGGCACATGGGGCTGCTGGGGGGTCACAGACTGGGGTTCAGAAGGGCTAGTGAGCGGGACAGACTGGGGTAGGGGCTGAATGGGAGTGGGGGTGCAAGGACACCTGGGGACAGGCGAGAGGGGCTGACTGAATGGGGTTCAGGTACATGGGGATGGGATGGCTGAGTGGGGGCACAGGGACACATTGGGACAGGGGCAGATGGGCCTGACTGAATGAGAGAGGCTAGGGGTCAGCCAGGGTCTGTATGGGAAAGGTCCCCTAACAAACCCCCTCCCCCAAAGAAACAAACTCTTCCATACTTTTTCCACCCACACCCAACAACCCTCCAAGTTCATACCAATGCTCCTTCCCAGCAATTATTGCTCTCTTCCTCAGCTCTTCCATTACCCCTAACCCCCCAACCTTTTGCATTGCTTCTGAGGGAAATACATTTCTGTATTGTAGTTTAAATGAATTATTACTCAAAGTTCTGTATTAATATGCCTAGTAAGGAATCTATTTGTCAAAAACATTGTTTGAGTCTTTTTTGTTGTCTGTATTGTTACCGACATACTTGCTGACAGGTACTTTGAAATAAATTACCAAAATAATTGAAACTAGTGTGATTATATTGTATTATTTTGACAAATAAAATATGCAGAATTTTACAATATTGTGCATAGGATTTTTATTTTTTTGGCACAAAATTCCCCTAGGAGTAAACTGTTTGTAACCTATTAACCCTCCTTCGTCCTATGACTGCAGAGGTGTTAATTGCCCACTTCATTTTAAGTGGTTTCTTGTAACGAGTTAACCCCTTATGCTTAACAATCATCCCTCCTTGTATTTAGCTGTGATACTCTGGTTTACCTTTTCCAGACCTGAAGAGCATTGTGAAGCTTGAAAGCTTGTCTCTTCCACTAATGGAAGTTGGTCCAATAAGAGATATTACCTCACTCGCCTTGTCTCCATTGTATCATGGTTGAGTTTGGGGCCTTGGCAGCAGGGCTGTGATGTGGTGGAAAGAGGCTTCAGCATTTAGTGTATTTGGAGTTATTAGTAATTATGTATTTCACAATTTGTTAAGCGTATTCCACTGTGAGGGAAAGTGGGTGATCTGATTCTTAATCCCTTTCCCCCCAAATCTTAGCCATGAGTTTAGGAGCAGGCAGGGCTAAAACACATGCTGACTGCACAGGGTGGAGAGAAATGGGTGTGCAGAAGAGCCTTAGGCTCTGGCTCAGATACCAGGTAATTGTCTCGCGTAAACCCAGTCTTCCTTGGAGTGGGTTTGCAGCTAGCACATGAAACTCCCCTTTGTGGTCACAGGCTTCAGGCCTTCACAGAGATATGAACGTGGCCCCAGGGACTAAAGATACCAGGTAACCTTGAGACTGTTGTAGAAATTTGTAATAAAGTTGCAGCCACTGGCCTTTAAACCCCAAACACTTCTCTGCTTGTTTACGGGTGTCACTGTGAGTGGCAGCAGCAAAGTAATTTATTTGATCTAACTAGTACTTATCTTTGTTAGAAGTTGTCTACAGATTTCTTCCATTTCATGTACAGTGAATTGTCCTCTTTCAGATAATGTAGTTGTACAACCTTTTTTGTTTAATTCTATTGATTTACAGTGTTAAAGTGAAATATCTGATATCTGTTTCCTGCCCTTTCAGTGTATGTAGTCAAGAGGGCTGATTAGGTTCTCCCCTCCCCCCACGAGCCCTTTAGCTATTTTAAATGTATAATTATCATTGCATGTAATTTGATAGCTGCACTAATTGCTGCCAACCATTGTCTGTTTGCACTTAATGCTGAAACCTGATCAACATCCTGCTTTGGTTGATGTTTAGTGGTAAACTTTAATTAACTCTTATTGCATTGAAGAAGAGCTCAGTCTCAGTGCTAACTAATCATTTACCTTCATTACGTCCTGACAGCTCCACTTGTTCCTGGTACTAATAGATACACCAGTCAGTAAATAAACCTGCAAACCTTCATTCATGCCTTGAAGTTGTTCCACATTGATATTTTGTTGCTTAAAGTATAAGATAACTGGGTAAAGATAATTATTTCAGTTAGTTTTGTATCTCTGGTTTTCCAGACACCAATCTCAAATTGCCTTTTTCATGCCAGACAATTTCATTTTAATAGTAACTGTAGATTTAAGATAACATTATTCCTTCAACATGGTTCCTATAGACATGCATCTTTTGAATCAATACAATTAAGCTTGTCTCCTGTTGGAATTCTTGTAATTATTTTTCCTGAAATACTTTTCCTGTAATGATATTGAAGTTAAAGTAATCAGGTTACTGGCAGATCATGTAAAATTCAACTCAAAATTGCTGGCTGCTTGATTTTAATTTGTCTGACATCAAGTTTGTTTGAAAAGGGATAATATGTGGTTAAACCAAGGAGCTTATAATTATGGTTGACATTTGTTTGTTTATAATGAAATCTAATTAAAGTTCATACATTTTAAAACACAAAAGTTAATTACTGAATTGCTCACTTCACTTATGCACAGCAGTCAAATTAACTTGCAGTGTAAAAAATGATGAAAGACTCTGCATAATAAAAAATAAAATGCCCAGTTGATCTTGGATATCCACAACAAATTAGCCACTATTTTATTCTAGAAATAAAGCTGCCTTATTTCTAACTATACTATTTTAAAAAACCAAATGACCCTCTGTTTTCATTAACCATGTTGATTTTACTATGAAATAATATTTAAATATTTTAATACGGTAAGGAACACTATACATTTTCTTTTGAGAATGCATCATTAGAAGTATCTTAGGTTCTCTTTCTAAAATGTACTCTAAAACCTATCCTATAGTCTATTCCTTCATCAAGACTCGTTCTGTAATCATCTGAAGTTGGAGTATTGCTAAGAGAATTGGAATGCTAGCATGAATACCTGGCTTGTGATTACTTCTATAAAGATAATTACAGCATTGTTAGCCTGCAAGCAAAGGGCTTGTGGGCCTTTGGTTTTTGTTTTAAAAAAATTGAGCCATAACTTTTCTTTCAAAGTTTGTTGTCAGATGATAGAGACAGGCTGGATATCTGGAACCACAATGCCTTCATAATTATTATTATTTTTAGTTTTGTCTTAAATTTTGAATTTGCTAAGAAGGTGTGTGCATGTTGCCGCAATAACACTTGTATGTGAATAAAAACAAAATATTTATGATAATTCACACACTTTAAAAGACTATTGCATTGTACACTGTTCTTTAAAGTGCCCTGTATCATATTTTTGCAAAGTCAGAAACCAGTGGTAAATTTCATGAAACAAGAAACACGTCTGTACATTTTTAAGTTTGTTAAAATAAGCTATTAATTTCCTATTGTTTGTGAGCAGGTGAGAAATATTAACGGTGTGATTTTTAGTGAAGACAATTAGGATTAATTTTCTAACTAGTTCTATATAATGTACTTGTGTGTGATTTTAAAATAATATATAATGTAAATTAACTTTGCAGTTAAAGAGATTAAATTGTGAAGGCTTTACAGATTGGGAGTATTGACATATGGATAAACACAGTAAATATGATTTATTAATTCCTAAAATGATTAATGCAGCAAATTTATTTCAAAGAAAAAACCCAAATGGATTCCATAGTTATGGTTTATGTTTAGCAAGATCATTAATTTGAATTTCCAAATTTAATAGGGATTTTGGGGGTGAAAATGGAATACTTGGGGACTCTTCATTAATGGTGTGCTTGTAAAAGTGAGTACTTTATGTAACTTTTCGTAGTTTATATTGTGTGCATTATGATGCAGGACCTGATTGATTTGTAGATTAATATTTATTTAGTAAAGGAAAATCAAAGGCATTAAGCAGTCATAATTTTAACTCTAATCCTACTTTGCATAGATGAGACAAAAGGAGGTGATTAATGCTTATAGCTCATTGGGTCACTATCATTCAGATGCACCTTTCTTTAAAAAGAAAGAAAGGAGGAAAATTGGTATATCCTCTTGGTATTGGCAAACAACAGTTTTCTAGCTATATGTTAGCTGATTAGGCCATCCTTTCCCATTAATTAAGTAATCACTACAAAACCTCAGTATCAGGTAGAACAGTAGCAAAACAGTACCAAAGAGAGAATCAGAAAGAGGTACTACAGATAATTAGAGTTCGTGTTCTTGTCTCACACCAATGCAAACTATTAATTTTCAATTAGAGAGCTAGAAATCAAATGGGTAAAAAGATCCAAAATTTGTTT